>OY728161.1:1494339687-1496839687 GCA_963277665.1 Viscum album
AGAAGAAAGGGTCTCTCATCATTTGGAAATGAAATGGGCCGTAATAAGAACATATAAAAACATACCCTCAACATAAATAGATGGAAAATATAATACACAACATAAAGGAAGTCACGACTTAAAAGAGGAGGGTGAAATAATCCCTTACATTGAAGAGTAACTTTGAAAGATTGAAGGTCGGGACCATGGGTGGCTTGAGAGAACCTTGGTAGGACTCCATGGGAGGTAGAGAGAACAGAACTTCATGGGGTATGATTTGGAAATGAAATGAATGGGGGAATGGCTTGGTATTTATAAGAGAAGTGAGGGGACAAGTCATTAATGGCCAAGGTAAACCTAATCGGTAGTATTGGAAAAACCATGGGCTTGACCATGGTTTATTCCAATGGTATTGGACACATGGTACACCTCAAACCTTATCTTACTATTCATAAGTCTAACTAAGTTATTTCATAATTATTACATCCTTAATGATGTCATTAAACACCCGAAACTCAAAACTATATTTTCACTATTCACCGAAAATTCTACTTTCACAGAAAAATCCCAAAAATTCACCTTAACCCAATTTCGGTGCTCTGATTTAAAAAATGAACTCCATTTTATTAAAATATTTTTCTAAATAATTTTAATTAAATTTTTAAATAAAAACACTATTCACTAAAAATTCAATTGTTTCAGAAAAATCCCAAAAAATCACCTTAACCAAATATCGATGCTATGATTTCAAAAATTAACTCAATTTTATAAAATTAATTTTCTTAATATTTTAAATTTAATTTTTAAATAAAAATCTCTATTCACCCGAAAAAAATTATTACTTAACCAATAATTTCAGAAATAGTTATTTACCTACTTTTTTGAATCACCTTACTTAATACAGGTGGTTAAATTATACTAATACTTTCTTATGTGAGATTACATAATCCATTTGATCAAATTACTAATCATAAGTTCAAAATCACTATTCATAATTTACTATTCATCAAAAAGTAAGTTGATCTTATTAGACTCTAAATTTCATACTAAACATAACTATGGAAGACAATTTTTGAAAATAATTACACATTATTAATTATTTAAGGTTTACATAAATATTTTTAAAATATAATTTTTCTAAAATTCATCAATAATATGAACATTGTATTTATCTGGACATTTGAAAATTCACAAATTTCACCATAAGAAGAAATCACAATTTTTATTTAAATCAAAGGATTACACAAGGCAGTTACAGTCTCGTTACATATCCCCTTATAACACCAGCATAGGACAAAAGAGTAAGGAGTGCTATGATGATAGAATCTTGAGGTGGCTCAGCCAACATTTCCTGAGTAGTGATTTCTGTCAGCTTAAACTTCTCGCGAAGGAGATTCCGTTCCAGCTTCACATGAGCATATCCCAAAGGTGCTACCTCTTTCCCGAGTTCCATCAGATGGTCTTTGATCAGCCCGAGACTAGTGGATGGGGCCATCAAATCTTCTTTCTATATTAATTAATCAAGATCACTTGTATATATAGAAAATAATAGCAACATTTAGTTTCCAATTGTCATATTTACCAACCGTCATATAAAAATCAAAACCCAACGGTATTATTTTAATAATACTGATTTTATTAAATGAAATAGTTTCATTGAGTATAAAATAAAATTACACCCAATGTTACGAAAAAACATTTATTCAAAATTTCTGGTCATTACAATCTTCCCCCCTTTTGAAATTGCGTCCTCAGATTTTTAAAAATGGGCTTGGAAATTTTGTGGAAAGTCCCACATCGAAAAAAGTGTCAGTAAAACTATTACCTTAAATGAAATAATGTGAAGTACAAAGGTCACCCCAGTTAACCCATACTCGGATTCCATGTAGGAAAACATGGATATGGAAGAGAAAACAAAGGGTCATGTTCTGATGGAGTGTGATAGAAAACATGATTAGGAATAAATTAACCACATGAAGATAACAGACTTAATATGTGTTAAACGGTCATTGATTACCCAGTAGGAAATGTAAACCAACAACATTTTTGTTTTGCGTTCCTTTTCAAAATTTTGAGTAATTAATTTACTACGTAGAATAAAAAAGAAGAAATATACTTACCTTCAAGTAGAGTTTCATCTCTTAATATGTTATCACCAAGACTAATATTTTCTCCAAACAATGAGCATTCAAAAAGACTTGGTCTCATCGAAAGCCCAACAATCATCTTCTAGAGAATCACTTAATCCATAAAAGAATAACTATATTTTCCATTGTCTTTAGTCGTCAACAAAAACTAAAATGGATAGTACGAGATCATATAATCCCAAAAAAGGATAATCCTTTATAAAAAGAAATATGACTATTAATCTACAAAATTCAACAAAAGTACCCAAAGTTCTAGAAACTCCATTCAATGCACAACCATCCTTAAAATTCTTCAGAGTAATCCAAACTAATATTGGAACCCAAAACTCAGAACGATTTTATCACGTAGTCTTCCCCGATATAATCTGAACATTTATCTCCAAATCACATCAACGACTATTAAAGTCTCATAATAATGTGTAATTAACCTATTCACATATTCTCTATGCAAGGTTCATCTTCTTCAAGAAATAACCTAAATCACCATATGTCCACAATAAATACATAAATTCATACACAAAAAAATCAACCATTCCTCCTCAATTTAAATCCTGTAGTATTTTATTTCCCTTAGGCATATAGTACTCCAAAATAGAAAACATCGTCCAAAATAACCCTTATCATTTAATCACCAAATCATTTTCCTATACAAAGTATATCCATTTTATAAAACATAATTTTCCAAAATAAACTTTTTCTTGATCCATAAAAATAGCAGGTGCATTAGTTAGTCCGAAGAGCATAACAAGAATCTCATAATGCTCATATTTTGATTGTAAGGCAATTTTTTGAATACCATCATTATTGACCCTAAATTGATGATAACCAGAATGAAGATCAATCTTAGGGAAGAATTAAGCCCCACGAAGTCTGTCAAATAAGTCATCAATTCTTGGAAGAGAGTATTTGTTCTTCACTGTGATCCCATTCAATTTTCTATAGTCAATGTATAGATGAATTGGTCCATCCTTATTCTTCAAAAAGAGAATTGGTGCTCCCCAAGGAGACACACTTGTTTGGATAAACCCATTGTCTAAATGATCGTGGAGTTATTTCTTTAATTCCTCTAGCTCCACATTTTACATACTGTATGGGGTCATTGACACTAGATAAGATACAAGTACGAATTCAATGGAGAACTCTACCTCTCTTTCTAGGGGAGGTCTACGTAACTCCTTAAGAAATACGTCAATGTATTCCAAGACGATGGGTACATTTTCTAAAAGAATAATTCCTTTTTGAGAAACTTATTTCATTTATGAATCTTATAACTCAAAATAATTTTACATCTCAAAACTTCATTCTTAGAAAATTACATTTTTCTATAATTCATTTATAATGATTCATAAAAAGATTGCGATTAACCAAACATATCCCCCGGGAGTGTCGTAGCAGAGGGTACACCAATGCCCATTGTAGTGTACCAGTTCCCATTCGAGTCTATCTCAAAGCATTGTTTTTGGAATTTACCCCTATGTACATCTGTGCCAGAGCCACCTCTACCTGCCTGTATTCAGACAGGTATATATTTTCTTGATAAACCACTTACTCAGTACTCACAAAAATACCTGGAAGATTTGAAATATTTTAAATTTTCTATAGTTTTCGTCCTAATGTTATCATATCCTAATTTCTATAAATAACAAAACTATCTTTTGATACCAACATTGGCAACCCGCCTTTCTAATACATAACTTCTCATTACATTTTACATATAGAGGATCTTTAAAGTCTAGTGTCTTTTAAATCAGGAACATAATACATGAAAACAACATAAAACATTATTCTAAACTACATGTAATTATTCATCATATGTTCATCCTATGTACATTTGCTGCATCTCATATCATGGAGATAGACATCAATGGAAAGGGTGAGATGAAGGCCTAATAAGGGTAAACAAGGGAATCAACGTACTTGTGATATCAATAAGAACTTGAATAAAAACATACAGACATGTGAAATGGAAGAATAAGAATATAATAAATAAAAGAACATGTAACATAACTTGAATATGTGGCTACAACATTTCATTTATATATTCATGAACATATCACCAAGGTCCATCCTCAAGGTGTCATAAAAATTACAATGGTTATTCATCAAAGTATCATAAAACTTGTCATCTCTAGAGATTAAATCATTAACCAATTCGGTGGAGTGATAATAGGTCACACCCTTAATATGTCTTTAATTACATGTGATCCACATAGATCATAATCAAACATTTCATAAATAACCCATAGTGAATAAAAGGAATGGGTTTTATTTCAAAATCTTGACGTTTTAAAAGCTCTTAAAAACAAGATCATTATATCATTTATAACCCATGGAAAGGAAGTGAAGGTTATATGTATGTAAAATATAGAGTCAAAAAACTCATAATTATATATTTATGAACAACCATATAAATGAAATAGGTCTGGGTATTCTTATAAATAAACAAGGGGATTTCAAGAGAGAAAGAGAGAAATGTTGAGCTGAAATTTCTATAGCCTAACGTCTATATAACATGGTTTTAGAAAAAACTGAAAAGAGAGGGGAAAAGGGTCCACCATTCATAAATAACTCATAATACAGTTTGAATATTGAATTAGATCCTGGTATAGATATTTGAATTACATACCACATGAAAAGGAAACATGAAGGAAAAGAGAAGATGTTATTTCGTTTACGAGAAATTCGGCAGCCTAACGGCATCACATAAAAATTCAGAAAAAAAATTGATGAGATAACAAAGGGTCTCTAATCATTTGGACACGAAATAAGAAGTAATAAGAACATATATAAACACACCCTCAAATAAACGTGATGGAAAATATAAGACACAACATAAAGGAAGTCATGACTTAAAAGAGGAGGGTGAAAGAATCTTTTACCTTGAAGAATAACTTTGAAAAATTGAAGGTTGGGACCTTGGGAGGTTTTAGGGAACCTTAGAAGGACTCCATGGGAGGTTAAGAGAACATAAATTCGTTGGGGATGATTTTGAAATTAAATTAATGGGGGAATGTCTTGGTATTGATAGGAGAAGTGGGGGACAAGTCATTAATGGCCAAGGGACACCTCATCGGTGGTCTTGGAAAAACCCTGGGCTTTCCCATTGTATTTTCCCATTGTATTGGACCCTTGGGACACCTCATACCTTATCATACTATTCATAAGTATACTAGTATTATTGCATAATTATTACATCCTTGATGATGTCATTAAACACTAGAAACTCAAAACTGTATTTTCACTATTCACTGAAAATTCAACTTTCTCAGAAAAATCCCAAAAATTCCCGTTAACCAAATATAGATTCTCTGATTTTAAAAATGAACTCCATTTTATGAATATAATTTTTTAAATAGTTTTAATTTAATATTTATATAAAATCACTATTCATTGAAAATTCAATGGTTTCTCAAAAATCCCAAAAATTCACTTTAACCAAATATCGATGTTCTAATTTCAAAATTGAACTCAATTTTCTTAAAATAATTTTCGAAGTATTTTAAATTTACTTTTAAAAAAACACTATTCACCTGAAAAAACTAATACTTAACCAAAAATTTGTGAAATAGTTTTTACCTATTTTATTGAATCACATTACTTAATCAGGGTGCCTAAATTATATTAACAATTTCTTATGTGAGGTTACATAATCCATTTGAATACATTACTAATCATAAGTGTAAAATTACTATTCATAATTTACTATTCATAAAAAATCATGTTGATCTTATTAGACTCTAAATTTCTTACTGAACATAACTGTAGAAGACCATTTTCTAAAAATCATTACACATTATTAATAATTTATGGTCGACATAAATATCTTCAAAATATTATTTTTCTAAAATTCATCAATAATATGCATACTATATTAATCCGGACATTTGAAAATTCACAATCATCACCATAAAAAGAAATCACAATTTTTATTTTAATCAAAGGATTACATAGGGTAGTTATGGTCTCGTTACATAGCCACATATAACACCAGCATAAGACCTAATAGTAAGGTGTGATAGGGTGATAGAATCGTGGGGAAGCTCAGCCAATATTTCCCGAGTAGTGATTTCTATCGGCTTGAACATCTCATGAAGGTGATTCTGTTCCATCTTTACATGATGATGTTAATCTTGGGTTTGGTCCAGATCAAAGCCCAAAGGTGCTACCTCCTTCCCGAGTTCTGTCAGATGGGCTTCGATTGGACTAAGACTACTGGATGGGGACATCAAATATTCTTCCTATATTAATTAATCAAGATCACTTTTATTTATAGAAAATAATTGCAACATTTAGTTTCCAACGGACATATTGACCAACAATCATATAACAGTCAAAACCCAATGGTTTTATTTTAATTATACTCATTTTATTAAATGAAATTGTTTCGTTGAGTATAAAATAAAATAACAAACAAATTTATGAAAATCATTTATTCAATATTTTGGGTCGTTACAATTATATTAGATTCATGGCTTGGTTTTTAATCCATGGTGAGTCTAAGTTTGGTTAGAAGACCTACATAGGTGCATGTTGGTTTTTTTATTTGTTCACTGGTTCATTAGATTTATCTTTTCACATGTACATTTGAGGCCTCAATTATGTCCATGCTAAGTGTTCCTATTATTATCACCCTATGTATATAAACGGTTTTCAGGTTTCTAGGAGGACATTGGTGACCAATCATGGCATTAATATAAGGGTTGTAGTTGATGTTTATTTACATCCATAGAACTATATTTTTTTATATATATTTATAATTTTATATATATCAGTTTTATTTTACTCATGCATTGTGGGATAGTTTTTATTTTTATTTTATATAGTCTCTTGAAGTTGAAAAGTTATTATTATCCAATCTCTTGATTAGGTCTGGTTTTAGAGGGATGTGGATCCCATACTCTAAGAGTTTTTTATACCTTCTGTGCTAATCTCCAACCTATGGCCTATTATATATTGGACATGAGGGTTCATTATATCTCTCCCTTCACAGTGGTTTCTTTGTTTGGAGGGGGTTGTGATAATATCAATTTCCCTTCATTGATGTGTATTATAATGTTACAATCCTTCTTTCATTTATGAGTTGTATTTAATGACACATTGAAATTGTATATCATCAAACTCCTTATTTTCATTATATTTTAGTTTTTACATGAAATTATTCTATCATGGTATTACTGTAGAAATGATTACTAATTTGGAAAAGATTTTATGATCCAACCACTTTTTTCGGGTTATTTCTGTTCAAGGTTCTTTTAGAGGAAATAATATGATTTTATTTTCTATAAAAAACAACTGCTTCTTCTTCACGGGAAATAAATGAAGTTAATGTGTTTGATTTATATTTTTTATTGAATAATTAAACCCATTAATTTCACTGTATGTGATACCAATCTTCTATTTTCATTTAGATCAATTATATTTCTCCGTGATAAACATGATTTCAAAAAAATTCAATTTTATTATTTCAAAAATTGAATGATTTAATTAATATATTTTAAATGATGTTTTATAATATTTAAAAAATATAGAGAAATTTTTCAACATTTTCCACAATGAGTCACTTTTGAATCCATTTTTATAATTTTTTTTGAAAATAATGATTATATTTATCAGTTAAAACTTGAAATGATTTTCATGCATTCATGATTATTATTTTCATTGAAATTTATTTTATATGTTTCCATGATTTTTTTAATAAAAGATAAATTTTCAATATTTTATAATTATTTTTTAAATTGATGTTCAAATTGAAAAAGTTATTTTCCCCAAGAATTGATTTAATGATATTTCAATGGTAGTTCAAATCCATGATGTGGACAAAAAATTTTCTATTTATAATCTAATGGGGATATTTTGTAATTATTCACCTTAATTCTTTCCCTCAATAGATTAGGATTATTCAAAAGAGATTATTATAGAATTCATTTCATTCTAATTTGGAAATCATGTTTCAGATATATTGTTATGGAATACATTTCAATTACCTTTGTAAATCTTGTTTCAATGAAATAGTGAAGGAACCCATTTCATTTACATGGGTTAGTCATGTTTCAAATATATTTTCATGGGACATATTTCTTTTCTAGGTTCAAAACATGTTCCTAAAAGAAAATAGGTTGTTTTTATGAGTTCATTATGAAATTTAATGCCCTATAAACATTTTTCATGAATTTTACATAGTCATTATTGATGATCATGGGTTTCCCATATAGTATCTGGTATTTCCAATATATCTTATATAATAGGTTCACCTGGTAAGTGCTAAGAGATACTGATGTAGATTATATGATGGGTTCACCAAAATTGCACTCCAATACATTGGGTAGTGAATATGTTCTAAGAAGAATTATTTTGGATGTCAGTCATATGGTTTTTCCAATTATATTGGTTCTGTAATGGTTAAATTATAATGATTTTCCAAGATTCTGATACATTTTCAATATGCTTGGTATGGGTCATAAAAGTGTGTTGTTATTGACCATGATATCACATGGCTCCTATCAATTGATTTTGATGAATCCATCACTTTGTAAATCTTTAAGACTTTTTTTCATGATTTATGATACATGTACTGATGGGAATGAGTTATATTACGTAATTATCATTTATATATATTATGTCATCATATCCTTATGATTTTATAAATCTCACTAATGTTATTTAATTTTTATTTCACATCCTTAAAATTACTATTAATTTGATATCACCCTTCAAATGATTACTATTAAATGTTTATAAATAATTATAATAAATAAATTATATCTAAAAGTGTTTCATTTGATGTACTATAATTACTTAATGCGAAATATCAAAAGATGGGTTATGTGAGAGAAATTATCATTTAATCACATGGGTATTTTTTATTTATGTATTTTTTTAATTATATAAAAATATAAATCTAAAGTGTTCTTTAGAATTTATTTAATCCAATTTTCATTATAATGAATTATGTCTGGATGGTGAAATTTTTTTCACCATCATCGGATTCAAAGTCAAAAATGTAAATTTTATTATTTCAGAACTATATCTAATATTGTGGGTTCTAGTCTGTTATAGTTCGACACATTTGATGATTTAGATAACATGTGAGATTTGGTTGTCTTAATTTGAGGATATATTAAGAGGTATGGATACTATCATTGGTTTATAAGAGTAAGGATTAACATAATCTAAATGTCTTATACGTATTTATATGGTTTTCAGTTATGTTATATTAAAGTTATTAATGTCATTTTGGGATATTTTTCATTATGTTGAAGTATGGGTAAAGTTTTAGAGAAATGTAGAGTATATATTTACTTTTTTTAGAAATAATTTTCAAGTTATTGGTATCCTTTTCTATTTATGTGATATCGTATGTAAATGAAATTTTCGGAATACTTGTTATATCATATAGATGACCATGGGAAAGAAAAGTAACTTTGTGATTATTATTATTTCAGAATAATAATACTACATTTATGTTCTTGTAATATGAAAGGAATGAGATAACATTTGGGGATAACACATGCCTTAATGTCAATTGTATTCCGGTTATTTGGTATATGGGGTTATTAATGTTTGGAATTATGTAGTTTTAACATTTTTTTATTATTAATGAATTTTCATGATTAATGTTTCATATGAAGCATTATTTATTTTTCAAAATTATAATACCAAATGAAATCCATTGTTTCATAATTAATAAATATATTTCAAGTAGCTTAAATATACCTTTTATTGCTTTTTGGCACTCTAAAAGCTTATTTTATTCCTTCCTACATGAAAAAAATTCAATTTGAGTAATCATCATTTGGTGTAATAGATAAGAATATAGAGGTAATTGATTAATGTATAGAATTATACTCATTAGTTAGATTAACATATTCTTTTTTTTTGTCCGGAAATATAATTCTTCAACTGAGGAAGTCGTTCCTAAAAAAAATACCGTCCTATTACCATTACTTATGAGGATTTTCGTGAAACTATTCAGACCACATTGGTTTATAGTTTTGTGGTTATTGACATTCCATGTTTATTCACATTCTTGTGATCAATGATCTTTACCACACTGCATCATTATTTAGAATTTAGAATTTTATTCCATGTCCAAATCCTTACTTCCAACCGACTTCATCCTATTTGGAATCCTAGTATGTGTTATTCTAGATGACAATCATACTTATTTTTCTCTCTTATCAAGAAGATGATTTATTAATCAGTTTTATGATGTGGGATTCCAATGTAGGTATTTTTTTGGAATATAGAACCATTTATAGAAAATTTCGAGCTCAAATTATAAGGATTAATTATATTTAATATAGGAAGGATGTAGAACCATGATGTTATAAAAAAATATAATAATGATTAATTTCATATTTAGCATGCAACACCGTTCCTAAAAGAAATCTTGAAATACATAATTATCATAACCTAGAAATAAATTTAATTCAAATTAATAATATTAAATAATCTATGATATAAATATATATATCAAACTCATTTAAAAAAAAGATAATTTCTTAGTAAATTATAAATCAATTTCTAGTAAAGTAAAATTACTGTTCAATAATATGTTTTCATATAAAATTATTTTAATTTAATTTTATGGGAATGTATTATTAATAATATAAAGATATTTTAGAAATATTATTTTATAAAATGAATTAAAATTTTAAATTTTCACATCAATATTATTAAAGGGATGATTTTTTTTATTCTGGAAATAAATTAAGTTTTCAATGAATAGTGAAAAATAAAATTTTTTATAACACATTCTTTTCAATTAAAAAAATTATTTAATTTAAAGCTAGAATTATTTTATTTATTTTTATTAAATTTAATGTAATTATTAAAAATATATATATTATGACCACTTAAAATCTTTTTATTAAGAATTATATATATTTTTAGTATATGTTAATTTTTATGTTTATAAACCGGTTTTTCTGAAAACTGTTTTAATGTACCCAAGGATTATCCATTTGAATAATAAAATAAATACATTATGTGAAAGTTTTAAATGAAATTTATATCTTATATATATAAAAATATTAATATGAATTCATTCGAAAATTATTTTAATTATTATAGTTAACATAAAAAGGAGTTTTATAAAAAAAAATACACCCCTTCAAAACCCGTTTTCATCACATATGTGGGTTTAGTTTTAAATTAAATTTTGAAACATTTTTTAATTGAATTTTGTAAAATAGATTCAATATTTGAAATAATAGTAATTTACATCTTCCAATATGTTTATCTTACTATTTTAATATAATAAATAGTGAAACACATAAAAATTAATTAGCTCAACTATGGTTAAACATGATTTTCATGGAGTAAAAACTAAAAATATGTTGGATTAATTGAATTAAAAATATATAAAAAATATATTTTATAGATATTTATCAACTCTTTAATGTCTTATACTTTCTTATTTTCTATTTTAAATAATTTTTTCTAGATAAAAACATGTATATACCTTTTTTTAAAAAAATTAAAAGTGTTCCACTCACATATATTCTAAAAGGTCACCAAATACCCTCCATTATTAAAACAATAAAACCAATTTTTATCATTATATATGTACACAAATTTAATAATTAATCCCCCACCCTAATTTCGAGAGATCCTTTATTAATTGTAAATCTATCATATGAATCTTTTTGGTGCTTACCTATGATTGGTAGTTCGAAGAAGAGGTATCATTCTTAACAAAGAGTCATTATTTTATGTATTCTTCCACAAAAATAAAATATTATTAATTTATACATATATTTTATAAATTTAAATAAAATTTAATTTTTTTTAAAATTTAATTTCATAACCTTAAATTATATCCACATCTGTCAAATTGGATATGAAATCGTCATTCATATATATGACAGAGTAGCGGCTTGCAAACCGATGTCCTTCATTTTCCATCATTACGTATTATGGATTTTTATAATGTTGGATTAAATAAATATATATTATATCTATAAAATATTAATACCTTTTTTAATATTTTTTCACATATATTTTTTAAATTTAAATAATATGAGGGATATTATAATGTCGCCCGAGTGTACGATATTCTACAGCCTCAAGAAGCTATGTGTTTTTTCTGTAACACTCTAAATTGAAGGTGAAAATGATATTTTTAATGTGTATATATGATATGAACCACATAATTATTATAATGTTTAATGTTTTTTTCATTATTAAAATATATTATATCCTTTTCATTCTTATACAGAAAAATGATAACATCGTTTGTGCACACATGTGGACTATCACATCTAGGAAGTGATGGGATTATTTTTTCATCTCCACAATAGAAGGATGGAATATAAGAATATTTAAATAAATAATATGGTATTTTTGATATTGTTTAAAAATTTAATGTGAAATCATTAGTGAACTTCTTTCCATAATGATCATTGAAAAATGGAAGTGATACACACGTATATGTATGATCTACAATCTCCCGGACGATAATGTTGTTCAGTTTTAATAACCATAATTCTAGATTCATTTGAAAAGTATAATTTAGTTAAAAATATTAAAAATATTTAATTATTATAATCCTACATATTTTTATATAATGACCCCTACAACCATGGTGAACAAGAAAATGTCATTTTGAAACAATGAACCTAGTGTCCTAAAAAATTCAGACATAGGAATAACTAATTAGATATTAAAATTTGTAATAAAAAATAAATAAATTAAATGAATTAAATATAAGGTATTAAACAATTATAAGGTTATAATTCAATTAAATAATTGATTTATTATTATTATTTTTTATTATACATGAGTTATATGACATACTTGGAAATTCTAGAATTGAGGTAATGGATTTTTCATCCAGCTTTTACTTCTTTTAGAAATATTTTATATTAACCAAAATATATATTATGTTGTATATTTAATTCCTAAAAAATTATTTTATTATTTTTAAAGTCAATATTTTTACTTAAAACACCATATTATTTTATCTATTTATTTTATTTCATAAATTATAGAATCGATAACAAAAATCATCTCAATCTCTGTTCATTGTGGAATATTGTAATTCCACACATCTATCTTAGTTATTGTGGGGAATATAATTACCATTTGACATTTTATATCATGATTCTCCTTATTTTTATGATAAGTAATGTTTTATTTTATGTTATTCTTTCATTTGTCTTAGGATTAAAATGATTACTAAAGTGTAAACGGCATTAGGTCGCAATATCCTTTTTTGGGATGGTATATATTGAAGGATAATTAGGATGATGTCATAAAAGATTATTTTATTTAAATAAATTACATTCTAATCCACTTTTTTGAATTTTTTTCATAGGTTTTATTTCAATCTTCATCATTATTGAATAACAAAACATCAAGAATGTCATTTATAGGTAATATTTGTATTTTTTCTTTTTGATTGAGCATCTTTCTCTTCCTTTAACATTTTTTATAATATTGGTCTAGAAATGTTTTTTATAAAGATTAATATTTTTTTAAATCACATTTACATGTCCTTTGAGTTCATTTTAATATTTTCTAAATGTAACTTTCATTACATTTTCCAAATGAGACGCTTTTTACTCTTATTTACTAAAAGTTTTGAAAATAATGATTATTCACAAAATTTACAATAATAATAGATTTTCCCAATAACATTACCTTGGTTTTCTATAAATATCTTGTTATATATAAACAATTAAATTTTTAAAGAAAACCTTTTTTGAAAAATGTTGAGACATTATATTTTTTAATCTTATTTTCAATTTAAATGTTATTTTCACCAAAAAATATTTTAATGATATTTTCATGTTTTTCCATTCATCAATGTTGACAAAGATTGTTTTGACTAATACCCCAGTGGGGATATTTTATAATGATACAACACTATGTCTTTTTATGGATGGATTGATATTTTTTCAATGATATTATTATAGAACCCATTTGTTTCCTACTGTTAAATCATGTTTCAAAGAGATTTGTATGAAACCTAATTCTTTTCCATTGGATAATAATGTCTCAAATATATTTTCAGGGATTACTTTTTGTTTCCATGGTTAAATCATGTTCCAATGATATTTCCTTGTAACCAATTTCATCACAATTTTTTAATCATTTTCTGAAAATAATAATGTCATGTTCTATAAATTTATGATGAAATAAATGATCTATATAATTTTTTAATTAATGGTACAATGACATTATTACAGATAATCAGTGTACCTATATAGATTCATGTGAACCCAATATATATTATAAGATGGGTGTGTCCAAGTAGCATTGGATGAGCCTGATATAGAATATATGATGGCTTCCCCGATATTGGGATCTAACGAATTTGGTAGTTATTATTTTATATCGATAATTATATGGTCTCTATGTTATATGGTTATTCTAATTTTAAGGGTTCTGTAAGGGTTCTATGTAAATGATTATTTAAGATGCCAATATTATTTTATTATTTCTTCTATGGGTTATAAATGTTTCCTATAATCTTGATTGATTCCATATAGATTGTGACAATTGATTTTGATTACTCGATCCTTTTTTACATCCTTATGTAATGTTTTAATGTATGATACTATTTATATCAATATATATGAGTTCTCTTATATTATTCTCATACACATTGATTGAGTAAGCATATTCTCATCTTAATTTCACTGATGTTAACAAATTGTTAATTCTTTTGTTTATACATAATATAAATTTGAGATCACCCATCTAACAATTCTTCTTTCCCATGATTTCAAGAATTAAATTGATTGAATTAAGTATATAAGGGGTTTTTATGGATGATGATAATGAATTCAGGTAAAATATGAATATATAGGTTAATTGGATAATTGACCACTGATATACATGGGTTTAATTTATATAATAGTTTTTACTAATTCCATAATTCTCTAAATTGAAATGGTCCTTGAGAATTTATGTGATCCACTATTTCATTTTGATATTTTGTGTTTTTGATACTGAATATTGGTATACCATAATTAGTATCAAATCCATAAATTATTTTTTTCGTTATTTCTATACTGTATTTGGGAGTGAGGTTTCAAGGTCATAATAACATTATTTTGCATCAACTAGTCTCCAAGAAACACATATATTATCTCTAAATAAAAAGTTAAATTATTTCATCATCTTCAACACATGTTTTCAATTATTATTTATCAAAATCCATCTTTATTTTTTTTTGAGATTCCAAAAAACATATTCATCATCAATCATGGCCATTCTTCACAGCCATCCCTATTCATGGTCAGGAAATCCATTCCAATCATATTTCAAAAATATCTACTAAACATTTATGGGATTTTGAAAAATGACCCATGTCAATCATTTAAAAACTCTTTATAAAATTTTCACAAGGATAGGATATTAAGTTTGGTTCCAAATATTTCGACACCATCTTTTTTAATAAGTATATTTGAAATATTTCCACCATATTCTAAAAATACACATCCCAATTTCATACCACCTTTATAATCATGTTTCTATATGTTTCATAAATTATTAAGATAAGGTTGGTATTTATTGAATCTCATGGGATTAACATATTCATTGATTGAATATAACTAAATATTGATTTTATTTTAATCATCTTCATTGATAAAGAGGAATGAAAATTTATAATAATAAAATTATCCATGATTTTTTCTTCATAGGTTGGTGATGTATTAAATAGTCCTAACCATTCATCAATTTAAATCATCACTTACAACTCAGGTTCAAATACATTACTATAAATATATAATATAGTATTTTTTAATAAATATATATATTCTACTATTATACTAATATTAAAATAAAATATTCAATGTAAATTTTAACAATCATGACACTAAATCATACATTGAGTAATCTTTGTAACATGTAATCAATTGATTCATGAAATTAGATATAACCTTATATGTTCTAATATGAAAGAAATGAAATAACTTATATGAATATTCAATGTATACAACATGGACTTCATCACTATAAGATATTATGTGTACAGGTGGAATAACAAACATATTCGTAAGTTACATAGTATTGACTTCACAATTTTCTATCTTCGGAAAACTATAATACATTTCAAATTAACATGGTTATTATATTTGAAAATCATGAGAAACTAATAAAAATTAAGAAATATTATTTCTAATATCCAAGAATATTTTCTATTAATATGATTCAATATAATGATGAATGATTACTCAATGTGTGACAACCCATATTCTAGATTTAGCTAACTAGTACACATGGTCAATTTTTAATTTTGGGTAACAATACCCTCATTAAAAAATGACTACAAACTAAAATAGTAGTAGTAATAATTATTCACCAAACTCATAAAAAAAATTCCACATATAATTAAAAGTTATCAGAAAATAAATGACAAATGTTTCATGTAATAATAGATGATACAAATGGAATTTTTGAATTTCATATATCATAATAAATATTATAATGTTGACCATTACTAAAAACATAGAAATATATTATAAAATAATATAAAATTAGATCCATTACAATTCCATTGGCCTCTCCTTGGAAAATTATTTAAATATCGATTGATGTTCCTAGCTCATCCACTAGTACAAGGTCCATTTTATGAGGTTAAATATCAACTATAGGGCCTTCAAATCCCTCATACTACTCAAATAGGGTATATGTAAAATTAATTAGTCCACCACCAACTGTGTACCAAAATAAATATATGATTTATAAGTTCATATATATATATATGATATTATAATGAATAATAGAAATAAATGAAACTAATGCATCATCATGTTCATGAAATCACCCCCGGTAATGAATCATACGTGATTTGTCCAACACTTGAAATCGCCCGAGTTTATTAAAATGTTGCATAAGAGGATAACATAATGTCTACCCATAAATTCACCATCAAGAAACATATATAATGATAAGTATTAAATATTAAAATTTACACACTAACAATGAATTAAATTATTTTTTATTTCTTACAAATTATTAAACTACATATTTCCATTTGTTATTTTGTAATTTCCTCTCATTCCACAATAATACCAATGATCATTGGTCATATCATTATGTTATATAATAGTGTCAATTTCATGTGGTAATTTAATTTAATAAATAATAAATTTTAATGATCCATGGAGATATCAACCTACATCATAAAAATATCAATGATCCAAATCTATCTCATATATCGAATCATATCAATTATCCAAATGAATTTATTCTGGTTCTAATAAATTAAAAATTTTCAATATGAAAAATACTATAATCACAAAAAAATTATCAATGGTTCATTGTATTGTAATTATATATTATTGAAATATCAAATATTAATTGTTATGTCTTCGATCCTCATAATAATATCAATTATCTAGGGAATTTTGGTCACATTCAAAAAATATCAAGGATTTATATGCATAGTCTCCAATAATAAAATCAATATCAATGATCAATGGGTTCTCATCATGTATCATAACAATATAAATTAAAAAACCATGAAATTTTGAGAAATATTTAAAAAAAATAGATTTTATCTATTTATTTATTCTCATCATATTCAACATCAATTTAAGCTAATGTTACATGAAACAGTCAGAGTAGTTTGAATTATACGCAACACTGAGTTTCAAAAAACAAGAAAAACTATTAAAATGATATTAATTAATATGTTAATTATCACCTATCTTTTAGACTGGTGGTAATGATTAGGATTAAATAAATGATGATAACATGGTTTACACAAGTTTATGTAATGAATTATTTTTGAACGAGTTTCTAGAAATGAATATAATAACAATATGAAAATAAAAGGAAATATTTTTCTAAAAAACTATTCATATGGATAGTAGTGTATTTTACAAAATAAATTAAAAAAATAATTTGTTTTTGAATTATATAAATTAAATTTATATATAATATATTCAATATAATTTTTAACATTCAACTGATCTATTTTCTATCGAATTGATTAAAATAAATCCAATTTCACCCATTAGACTGTATTTTTCTAAAAAGATGTTTTATCTCCATTGGCACAGTTACATTTATAACATATTTTATTATATTTATAAAATTATTTAATAAAATAATTTTACTATTTCAAATAGTATTTTTAAAAATATTCTATTATGATTTTTTAGTATTTGGATGAAAAGATATATTTGTTTAGGATTATAAAAAAATACCATGATTGTTTATGAATTTTCATTTCTTATATAGAATTAGTAAATATTAAAAATAATTATTATGGTTTAAAAAGAAAAATTAGTTCAATAATATATATATTAATCTAATTTTGGTCATTTTAATAAATTTAATATTTAATTTTTATATAAAAACATTGTAGTAATTTGGAAATTTTCTCATAAAACTCATCTTTCTCATCATGTCTAAGGGGTTAATTTTAAATAATATATTTTCAATTTTTTGAATGAAAAGTTTTAAATAATTAATAAATATTTGGAACCCACATAATTTATATTTTTTAATTTATAAATTGATACATTGTAAACAAAAAAAAGTAACAAAATAAAAATTTACATACAATAATTAAGGTATATATTAGTTTACCAGGGGTTAATGTAAAATGATTAGGGTTCAAAATTACCCAAAAAATTATAAATCTCATTTTATGTATTTATTTATAAATGAAATAATATAGTTTCCATAATAGGAAATTTTTGATCCATTTGGCATGATAAAATCATTGGAAAACCTTTTTCTTTTTAAAATATAAAATTGTGCCACTCAGATAGCTAATAAATGTCCACACTACTAACTCTATTATTGAAACCTTTAAAAAATATCGATTCATCCTATCCCAAAACCATTTCACATAAGAAAATCCATTTTCATTTCATATAATCCTTATTTTGGGCATTAATACATCATAGGATGACTTTGGTGGAATCCTTAAGATCTTACCAGAGGAAGATGTAACATTATTCACTGTTCATTTTTTATTTTATTTAATTCTATGAATAGTAAAAATTTTATTAAAAATTCATATATAATAAAATCATTATCCTAATTATAATTGCTTTTTTTTATTGAGGTTATGAACGAAATTCATCTCATGTTCCATCACATGTGATGTGAAATCATCATTTAAATGAATAACGAACTATCAACTCTCGAACATATGTCATTAATTATTACATTACCACATCTAACAGTTATATATAATGATATATTAAATATTTTTATATGATATTTATGATATTAATTTTATTATATAATCATAAAATCACATTTTAATTTTAGTTTTTGAATTCTATGGGAATATGATAACTTTGTTCACATTTTCATTGGACTACCTCCTCACGAAGTTATATGATTCATTCATGCTTTAAAAGGAAGGTTTTTTTTCAAAGGTTGGGGCTGAAACCTCATTTTATTATTAATTAAAATCAATGTCCTCTTTTATCTGGGTAGAGGGAGACCCATTACATAGCCAGGAGGCCCAGTGGGCATGTAGCCCATTATATAGCCCGTAAGCCCAAATTTTTGGCCTAAGGCCCATTCTGTGAATAGTAACCCGGCTGCTACAGTACCTACCACGGCTACAGTTCCCTGCCACTGCTACAGTACCCTGCCGCTGCTACAGTGCCCTCCAATAAACAGTATAACTACAGCTAGAGTACCACTATAGTACGGCTACAGTCCCAGTGCCCCATGGGTTTTGAACCCCCATTTTTCGTGTAGCATTACGGGGTGCTTACCACTAAGCCAAACCCCAACTACCTTTAAAATAAAGGTAATATTTGAGGTTATAATGAAAATATATGATATATATTACATAAATTTTTATATTTAATATTAATATATTATTTCCCTTTATTTATTTCTTTGCATCTTGAAAAAGGAATAAATGTTCATGCATATGTACGACCTGTCATATCAATGAATGGTGTATTCCATTTTCACTCTCTATCTTTTTTGGATCAACATAAATACATATATAATTAATTTATATTATTTTTATATATTTGTTAATATTTTTTATTTAACATTAATATATGTAATAGGAATGAAAATTAAAATTCAAAACGCAAATGAAAAACAATGTTCTTCGTACAAAAAATGCAACTTTAACATGAAATTGTTTAAAATTTTGTAATAAATGGAAACAAATAAATCATATATCGTAATATATATATATATATATAATTATGTTTTTATAATTTTTTTATTATAATATTATTTTTAAAATTTATTATGAAAAATCATGTATAAAGGAAGTCAGGAGTTACTGTACAATGTTTTTATCTTACTTTTCCCTCTTTAAGAAATATGTTATTTTTTAAATGTACATTACTTTAGTGGGTGTATAAAAATCCCTGTTGAAATTTTATATCATGAATTTATTTATAAACAATATATTTTATGATTAATTAAATTATGGCCCTTAAATTTCCTTATGATTCATTGTTTCCAAGGAGCTAATTATTTTTTGTTACTATCTCACCATTTTTTAGGATTATCTACGATTATGTTTATGATGATAAAATTGAATCATCCACTTCTCATGACACTCATGAAACATATTTATAAGGCCCCAGCCTTAAACCTTACTTAATCTTGAGTTATTACAAGATTACACATTGATGATCTTTTCAGGTTTAGAGTTTTAGAGAATTAGATCATGAAACTTTCATTACATTCCACATTTAAACAAAGTGGTTAAATAAAAGACAGTATTCATTCTTCCCATCAATGGAAACATATTTAAAATATAACACAGATTCTTTCTTGAAACATCCTTGACACTATCATCACATCATGTACCTTTCCCTTGACCTGTGAAAAACATTTCAAAAAACTTGGGATGAGCATAAAAAGCTCAGTAAGGGTTATAAAAATATGGAAAGGAAACATGAGTTCATATATACATAAGAATGAAATCATACTTTACCCATAAAACAAAGGCACTTTAACATACCTCATCAAACCATGAATAAATCATAGAAAACATAAGACATAAGGGTAACTTGAGGCATTCATAACATTCTTACGTGGGGAGTAACCCTCTTGGTTAGGTTTGGAATACCCATCACAGTATATTCCCTAAATCTCTTCGGAGAAACCTTAACGTTTCACTCCTTCGCGTTACCCAATGCATTGGAGAGCTATATCGGGCTCACCCGCCCTTAGTTTATCACGGAACCACCCGTTCTTCATAACAATGCCCAAGAACCATAACATAATCGTATCACTTAAACATGAATAAAGGAAACATAACATTTCCACATTTCAATCACAATATAACATTTTAGGAGATTGAAATAATGAATCCATTCAAAAAGAAACCATTTCCAATACCATTTAAAACATTTAATAAAGAGATTTTTGAATCAAAGTGTCCCATACCACCTTGAAGCTTTTAAAATTTTAAACCATTAATATCCATATAAATAAATCCTTAAAACCATTTTGAAAACATGGATATTAATAAAAACAAATAATTAAAACATTTAAAACGATATTTTGGTTAAAGGGGTTTTACCAAAATTAGAGACACTTGAATACAATAATCAAGGAATAACATTTAGTCAGAACTTTATAATATCATGAGAATAAAATTATTCATGATATAATACTCCAAAAGAATAGTATATACACAATATAAGAGTGAATAGGTGCATAAAAACAATGAAACCTCAATAGAAATGTCAAATGTGATGAAATCCCTTATAAAGAAAGTATCCTTAAATTAAGGACAAATAAATCTCAAAAATATGTGTGACAAATATAAATACACCCAATATAAGTGGATATTAAGTGTAAAACAATAAAAGGTCATTCCCACATATTCAATGGATGACATATTCAATGACTACATGTTGAACCCAAAGAAATCGAAATTGGGTTAAAAAGTTCCTTTGACAGCCTAACGGCATCACATCAAAATGAGTTGATGAGAGGTAAAAAGTGTATCTCATCACTTGGACATAAAGTTTACATCAATAAGGATATATGAGAACATATCCCAACATAACAATATGTAAATTAAAAGACCCAACAAAAGAAGTCTTTTAAAAAAGAGGAGGGTGAAAGGTTCCCTTACCGACTTGGGTATCTTTCATAACATACACCCCATGTAAGAAGGACAATAGATCATTGATGTAAATACTCATAAACGAAATTATACTACACAAATAGTAGAATAATGGGCAGTACATACACCACTCAATGGAATTTTGTGTCAAATGTAGCATAAATCTCACGGGAATAAAAGTGAGATGAAAATCCCTTACGAAAACTCGGCAGCCTAACAGCGCCACATAAAACTTACGAATATGGATTGATGAGATCAAATGGGGTATCTTATCACATTAAAATAAAATGTACAGCAAGGGGAATATAAAGGAACATCCCCCAACATTACAAATAGGATCTTAAAAGAAGTGACATAAAGGAGAGTACGTGAAAAGAAAGAGAGAGGTTAGATCTCTTACAAAAGTTCGGCAGCCTAACGGCGCCACTCAAAACTTCCATAATGGATTGATGAGAGAGAATAGGGTCTCTCATCACATGAACATAAAAATTACAGTAGGACTAATATAAAAGAACATCCCAATCATAAGAAAGATGAGCTTAAAAGAAATGACATAAAAGAGTGTACTTAAAAAGAAAGAGAGTTGTAGGATCCCTTACCTCGGGTCCGACTTGACTCGATCGTTCTTTAATCTCCTGAATAATAAACTTGAGTTAATTTATAATTCCTTAAGAACATTTTCCAAGTTCATTATTCCTTTTATATCACTTATTACCATGTTATAAACACTATGTAATCATTAAGTTAATAATGATTGTTTTGTTGATATTTGGTTCTTAAGTCGAAAGTGGACTTCTTACAATTTCATGTTGTTCGTGTGGCCAAATGTTTATTATATCCAGAATTGTATTCATTATGTAGATATCATATATGTCATATATATCCAGTAAATTCATGAATTTTCAACATTACATAATCATTTAGAGGTAAGAAATGAAATGCACCGTTCATGGAGACGGTAAGCCGTACGTACGCATGAACGCTACTTTCATTTCTATTTCGTATTTTATAGAATGGAATAATAATGATATAAAGGTATATTATAATTCCAGTATAATTTCATTTATAATATCATATTTCCATCCTTTATACATCCCACATATGGTATTTAACGAATCAAATCACTTTGAGGGGGCGGTAGTCCGCACTTCCTTAAATGAAGATATCGTGTATACCCATAATGGAAGCCATAAAGGTAAGACAAAAATGAAAAATACAGAAGCATAAATAAAACATAAACATACTATATATTATATATAAAAATAGTGACATCATAATGCCCACCCTTGAAGGTGTTAAATGAGTATTGAACAATCATCGTTTCGGGAGGCAGAATTTCGCCATCCAGGGAAACCGTATGTTCTTTAACCATTTGATGTAGTTGTGTGAGAGTGTAGCTCGAATAAATCTTATAACAACATCCTAGTATATTTAAGATACTGGTGTTGTTAAAAAAGAAGTAAATAAAAATAGTTTAGAGGGTTGTAGAAGCAAAATAAAACAAATGAACAAGAGATAATGAATTACCTTTAAAAGTGTAACTCCTTTTGATTTGAGCCTAAAGGCTTCCTTTGAAAGTATTCTGCCCAACGTGAATCCTCTAGGATAAGGAGAGGGATGTGGAGAGAGTAAATGGGAAAGGGGTTGGCCGAGCCAAAGGCTTCATGAGTGTGTGTAAGGTGGTAGAGGTGGGGGCCTTTTATAAGAGGAGTGGAGGGGCACTTTTGGAAAGTAAGAAATATTACTTTATTTGAAAATGTGTTTCGGTTTCAAAAGGTCCCACATTTATATAGTTCGTGGATAAGGTGATAAGGATTCGAAATCCACTCATCCAATAAGTTTTGGACATGTGTAGTTCATAGATTTTACATTATCTTTCCATCTTATTTAAATCGTCAAATAATGATGTCATCGCTGCATCATTATTATGTCATAAATAATTTAATTTATTTAATGTCTAAAAATTATAAAAAAAAATACTATGATGGAGGAAATCTTTTTATCTTTCCAATTAATATTTATAATCAAAAATATGACTTGTATAACCCCACTTAAATTTTTTTTTAGTAAAACATATCATGTTTGTGTCAATTTTACTTTTACATTAAATAAAATGTTATTTATGTCCTTTCCCAACCAAAGTGGATCCATGGGGTCCCCAAGTTGAACCATGGCTTGTCTTGGTCGGCCATGACACAACCAATTAGGTTAGGACATGTGTCAATCTCATCTTATTCCATTAAAGCATTATTTTTTACCTTAAACTATACTAATCACCACTAATCGCGATTAAAAACATAATAAGTTACTATTCACCAAAAAATTATTTTAATCTCATTGAACCACATTTTACTTCTTAATGACAACCATGTATGTCGGATTTTTGAAAATCAAAACACAATGATGGAAAAATTTCATTTAAACGGAAAATCAGTTTTTATAAGTACTACTTAGTGGTTTCACTATTCATCAAAAATTGAAGTTTTTCAGAAAAATCCCAAAAATTCACCCTAAGATATATTTGATATTAGGAATTCAAAAATGAAGTCCGTTTTACAAAATTCAAAACATATTAGTAACATTAATTAATTTAATAATTAATTCCTGCTGTCAGAGAAAATAGCGTGTTTTTATAAAACAATAAGTATCAAAAGATTGACACTAGTTTAAGTCTGATTTCAAAGTGAAATTAATTCCAACGACCACTATTGGATTTAATGGTAAAAATATATTCTAATTTCACTTTAAAACCAATTCAAAATATAATCTAATCATATAAATAAATTATATTAAAAAGAGGTTTTGAATTAAAATACAACATTTTACACTATTCATTAAAAAATGAACTTTATCCAAAAAATACCAAAAATTTACACAAAGTAAATTTTGATGTCCCGATTCTTAATAAGAGTTTTATTTGGTCCAAAAGAATTTTTAAGAGTGAACAAAACTATATTTAATGATGGTTCAACATCAAAAGGTGATAAGTGAATCTTTAGTGAAAACTAGGGCATATACGCCTAAAATTGAATTCTTTCTGTATTTTAAGCCTTTATCTTTTATTGGATAAATGTAAAAACATTTAAAAACATATATAATCATATTTTAGTTATTTCTATCCATTCCCGCCATTACAACGGCTACATGTTAACTACCATTTAAAATAATATTATTTTATTATTAGAGTGCAACGTAAGATTCCCAAGAGACTCGTTGTTGCGTGTTGGGTACGCCATCGAGCATGGCGTCCCCTTTAAAGTCATATTAATATTTTATTCACAAATATGGATAAATATGAAAATGTCATATTCCTTATTTACCTGGGGTGTTACATCCTTCCCCCCTTTTGGGAATTGCGTCCTCGCAATTTTAAAATTGCACTTGGAAACATCCTTGAACGTCCCACATCGGAACAAGAGTCGGTAAAACAATCACTTTAAAATAAATAAAGATAAGCACAAAGGTCACCTGAGTTAACCCATACTAGGATTCTAAGTATGAAAATATGGACATGGAGGAGAAAACATAGGGTCATGTTCTGATGGAGAGTGATAGAAAACATGTTTAGAAGAAAGGTAACCACGAGAAAATCACAAACTTGTGATGGGTTAAACGGTATTCGATTCCCCAGCAGGAAAAGTTAATAGACAACATTTTTGTTTTAAGTTACTTTTTATTGAGGAATTTATTCATAAGGAAACATAATCACTTATCATATTGAATTTCAACTTTTATTAGATTCCTTACACAAACTCATATTTTCTCCAAAAGACGAGTATTTAGAAAGACTTGTTCACATTAAGAGTACTATAATCAACTTCTATAGAATCACCTAATCCACAAAAGAGAAATATATACTTCCCATGTATTTAGACTTTAACTAAAACCAAAACCCAAAAGATTAGTACAAGATTAGATAAACCAGAAAAGGATAACCCATTATAAAAAGAAAATCTATTCTTAACCTCCAAAATTTTTCCAACAAAACCCAATGTTCAACGAGGACCATTAGATAAACAATTTTCCCATAAAATTCTTCAAAGTAAACCAATATAAGATTGAAACCCAAATTTTTGAAGGATTTAGTCACATAGTCTTCCAAGTTAAATCGTAACATTTATCTCCAAACAACATCAGTTGCCCCTAAAGTCTCGTATTGAAAAGTAATTAACCTAATCACATATCCTCCATGATAGGTTAATCATTTTCATAAATAACCCAAAATCAACTTACTCTTAATTCATAAAATCATATAACTATAAAGAATCAATCAAACTAACCAGGGACTTCACGTAGTCCAGTGGTAGGCGATAAATACTAGTCGCACTTTGGTTGTGGGTTCGATTCCCGCAGCTTTTTCTGACGCGACGGGTTGTCACACGGTCTACGTGTTGTCCTTTTTCCAAAACTATATAATTCTTAAAACATTCCCCAAAATGGGATAAAATCTTCATATTTTAACCTCAAGTTTATCTCATGCCTTTCATTTTCCATCATATCATAGAGTAACCCATAATTACCTAAAAAGTAAGGATCATATAAACCCTAATGGTTACCTAATTAATTATTACCTGAATTTCCACATCGAGTTGGCTATCTCGTACATGATGCATTAGAGAACTCAACAAGGTTGAAGTGGTTGATCATGAATCCTTGATAGTTGGTTTAGAACAACCATGAGATTCCTCATTGAATCCCCCATCACATCCAGTCTCTTAATCAGAGAACCACCATAGTTTCCTTCAAACCCATTGTCACTTTGGTGCCTGCTAGATCCAACCATTTACTAAAACCAAAAAAAGGTAAGTGTGAGTATATCAACATAACCATCATGTACTAATGAGGAATATAAACACTAAGATATTCTTACTCATTCACTTTATCTAAAACTAGGACTCTGTCTGAAATCCTAACCATTATGGTAATGTCACTTATTCTTAAAGAATACCCTAACCTCTAACGTTATCTAAACCGACCTTTGATACCAACTATAAGGCCCCAGCCTTAATCCTTACTTAATCTTGAGTTATTACAAGATTACACATTGAGGATCTTTTCAGGTTTAGATTTTTAGAGAATTAGATCATGAAACTTGCATTACATTCCACATTTAAACAAAGTGGTTACATAAAAGACAGTATTCATTCTTCCCATCAACGGAAACATATTTAAAATATAACACAGATTCTTTCTTGAAACATCCTTGACACTATCATCACATCATGTACCTTTCCCTTGACCTGTGAAAAACATTTCAAAAAACTTGGGATGAGCATAAAAAGATCAGTAAGGGTTATAAAAATATGGAAAGGAAACATGAGTTCATATATACATAAGAATGAAATCATACTTTACCCATAAAACATAGGCACTTTAACATACCTCATCAAACCATGAATAAATCATAGAAAACATAAGACATAAAGGTAACTTGAGGCATTCATAACATTCTTACATGGGGAGTAACCCTCTTGGTTACGTTTGGAATACCCATCACAGTATATTCCCTAAATCTCTTCGGAGAAACCTTAACGTTTCACTCCTTCGCGTTACCCAATGTATTGGAGAGCTATATCGGGCTCACCTGCCCTTAGTTTATCACGGAACCACCCGTTCTTCATAACAATGCCCAAGAACCATAACATAATCGTATCACTTAAACATGAATAAAGGAAACATAACATTTCCACATTTCAATCACAATATAACATTTTAGGATATTGAAATAATGAATCCATTCAAAAAGAAACCTTTTCCAAAACCATTTAAAACATTTAATAAAGAGATTTTTGAATCAAAGTGTCCCATACCACCTTGAAGCTTTTAAAATTTTAAACCATTAATATCCATATAAATAAATCCTTAAAACCATTTTGAAAACATGGATATTAATAAGAACAAATAATTAAAACATTTAAAACGATATTTTGGTTAAAGGGGTTTTACCAAAATTAGAGACACTTGAATACAATAATCAAGGAATAACATTTAGTCAGAACTTTATAATATCATGAGAATAAAAGGATTCATGATATAATACTCCAAAGGACAGTATATACACCATATAAGAGTGAATTGGTGCATAACAACAATGAACCCCCAATAGAAATGTCAAATGTGATGAAATCCCTTATAAAGAAAGTATCCTTAAATTAAGGACAAATAAATCTCAAAAATATGTGTGAAAAATATAAATACACCCAATATAAGTGGATATTAAGTGTAAAACAATAAAAGGTCATTCACACATATTCAATGGATGACATATTCAATGACTACATGTTGAACCCAAAGAAATCGAAATTGGGTTAAAAAGTTCCTTTGATAGCCTAACGGCATCACATCAAAATGAGTTGATGAGAGGTAAAAAGTGTATCTCATCACTTGGACATAAAATTTACATCAATAAGGATATATGAGAACATATCCCAACATAAAAATATGTAAATTAAAAGACCCAACAAAAGAAGTCTTTTAAAAAAGAGGAGGGTGAAAGGTTCCCTTACCGACTTGGATATCTTTCATAACATACACCCCATGAAAGAAGGACAATAGATCATTGATGTAAATACTCAGAAACAAAATTATATTACACAAAGAGTAGAATAATGGGCAGTACATAAACCACTCAATGGAATTTGTGGCAAATGTAGCATAAATCTCACGGGAATAAAAGTGAGATGAAAATCCCTTACGAAAACTCGGTAGCCTAACGGCGCCACACAAAACTTCCGAATATGGATTGATGAGATCAAATGGGGTATCTAATCACATTACAATAAAATGTACAGAAAGGGGAATATAAAGGAACATCCCCCAACATTACAAAGAGGAGCTTAAAAGAAGTGACATAAAGGAGAGTACGTGAAAAGAAAGAGAGAGGTTAGATCTCTTACAAAAGTTCGGCAGCCTAACGGCGCCACTCAAAACTTCCATAATGGATTGATGAGAGAGAATAGGGTCTCTCATCACATGAACATAAAAATTACAGTAGGACTAATATAAAAGAACATACCAATCATAAGAAAGATGAGCTTAAAAGAAATTACATAAAAGAGTGTACTTAAAAAGAAAGAGAGTTGTAGGATCCCTTACCTCGGGTCCGACTTGACTCGATCGTTCTTTAATCTTCTGAATAATAAACATGAGTTAATTTCTAATTCCTTAAGAACCTTTTCCAAGTTCATTATTCCTTTTATATCATTTATTACCATGTTATAAACACTATGTAATCATTATGTTAATAATGATTGTTTTGTTGATATTTGGTTCTTAAGTCGAAAGTGGACTTCTTACAATTACATCTTGTTCGTGTGGCCAAATGTTTATTATATCCAGAATTGTATTAATTATGTAGATATCATATATGTCATATATATCCAGTAAATTCATGAATTTATAACATTACATAATCATTTAGAGGTAAGAAATGAAATGCACCGTTCATGGAGACGGTAATCCGTACGTACGCATGAACGCTACTTTCATTTCTATTTCGTATTTTATAGAATGGAATAATAATTATATAAAGGTATATTATAATTCCAGTATAATTTCATTTATAATATCATATTTCCATCCTTTATACATCCCACATATGGTATTTAACGAATCAAATCACTTTGAGCGGGCGGTAGTCCGCACTTCCTTAAATGAAGATATCGTGTATACCCATAATGGAAGCCATAAAGGTAAGACAAAAATGAAAAATACAGAAGCATAAATAAAACATAAACATAATATATATCATATATAAAAATAGTGACATCATAATGTCCACCTTTGAAGGTGTTAAATGAGTATTGAACAATCATCGTTTCGGGAGGCAGAATTTCGCCATCCACGGAAACCGTATGTTCTTTAACCATTTGATGTAGTTGTGTGAGAGTGTAGCTCGAATAAATCTTATAACAACATCCTAGTATATTGAAGATACTGTTGTTGTTACAAAAGAATTAAATAAAAAGAGTTTAGAGGGTTGGAGAAGAAAAAAAAACAAATGAACAAGAGATAATAAATTACCTTTAAAAGTGTAACTCATTTTGATTTGAGCTTAAAGGCTTCCTTTGAAAGGATTCTGCCCAAAGGGAATCCTCTAGGATGAGGAGAGGGATGTGGAGAGAGTAAATGGGCAGGGGTTGGCCGAGCGAAAGGCTTGATGAGTGTGTGTAAGGTGGTAGAGGTGGGGGCCTTTTATAAGAGGAGAGGAGGGGCACTTTTGGAAAGTAAGAAATATTACTTTATTTGAAAATGTGTTTCGGTTTCAAAAGGTCCCACATTGATATAGATCGTGTATAAGGTGATAAGGATTCGAAATACACTCATCCAATAAGTTTTGGACATGTTTAGTTCATAGATTTTACATTATCTATCCATCTTATTTAAATCATCAAATAATGATGTCATTGGTTCCTCATTATTATGTCATAAATAATTTAATTTATTTAATGTCTAAAAATTATAAAAAAATACTATGATGGAGGAAATCTTTTTAGCTTTCCAATGAATATTTATAATCAAAAATATTACTTGTATAACCCCAATTAAAAATTGTTTTAGTAAAACATATCATGTTTGTGTCAATTTTACTTTTACATTAAATAAAATGTTTTTTATGTCATTTCCCAACCAAAGTGGATCCATGGGGTCCCCAAGTTGATCCATGGCTTGTCTTGGTCGGCCATGACACAACCAATTAGGTTAGGACATGTGTCAAGCTCATCTTATTCCATTAAAGCATTATTTTTACCTTAAACTATACTAATCACCACTAATCGTGATTAAAAACATAATAAGTTAGTATTCACCAAAAAATTATTTTAATCTCATTGAACCACATTTTACTCCTTAATGACAACCATGTATGTCGGATTTTTGAAAATCAAAACACAATGATGGAAAAATTTCATTTAAACGGAAAATCAGTTTTTATAAGTACCACTTAGTGGTTTCACTATTCATCAAAAATTGAAGTTTTTCAGAAAAATCCCAAAAATTAACCCTAATCTATATTTGATATTACGAATTCAAAAATGAAGTCTGTTTTACAAAATTCAAAACATATTAGTAACATTAATTAATTTAATAATTAATTCCCGCTGTCAGAGCAAATAGCGTGTTTTTATAAAACAATAAGTATCAAAAGATTGACACTAGTTTAAGTCTGATTTCAAAGTGAAATTAATTCCAATGACCACTAATGGATTTAATGGTAAAAATATATTCTAATTTCACTTTAAACCAAATTCAAAAGATAATCTAATCATATAAATAAATTATATTAAAAAGAGGTTTTGAATTAAAATACAACATTTTACACTATTCATTAAAAAATGAACTTTATCCAAAAAATACCAAAAATTTACACAAAGTAAATTTTGATGTCCCGATTCTTAATAAGAGTTTTATTTGGTCCAAAAGAATGTTTAAGAGTGAACAAATCTATATTTAATGATGGTTCAACATCAAAAGGTGATAAGTGAATCTTTAGTGGAAACTAGGGCATATACGCCTAAAATTGAATTCTTTCTGTATTTTAAGCCTTTATCGTTTATTGGATAAATGTAAAAACATTTAAAAACATATATAATCATATTTTACTTATTTCTATCCATTCCCGCCATTACAACGGCTACATGTTAACTACCATTTAAAATAATATTTTTTTATTATTAGAGTGCAACGTAAGATTTCCAAGAGACTCTTTGTTGCGTGTTGGGTACGCCATCGAGCATGGCGTCCCCTTTAAAGTCATATTAATATTTTATTCAAAAATATGGATAAATATGAAAATGTCATATTCCTTATTTACCTGGGGTGTTACATCCTTCCCCCCTTTTGGGAATTGCGTCCTCGCAATTTTAAAATTGCACTTGGAAACATCCTTGAACGTCCCACATCAGAACAAGAGTCGGTAAAACAATCACTTTAAAATAAAGAAAGATAAGCACAAAGGTCACCTGAGTTAACCCATACTAGGATTATAAGTATGAAAATATGGACATGGAGGAGAAAACATAGGGTCATGTTCTGATGGAGAGTGATAGAAAACATGTTTAGGAGAAAGTTAACAACGAGAAAATCACAAACATGTGATGGGTTAAACGGTATTCGATTCCCCAGCAGGAAAAGTTAATAGACAACATTTTTGTTTTAAGTTACTTTTTATTGAGGGATTTATTCATAAGGAAACATAATCACTTATCATATTTACTTTCAACATTTATTAGATTCCTTACACAAACTCATATTTTCTCCAAAAGACGAGTATTTAGAAAGACTTGTTCACATAAAGAGTACTATAATCAACTTCTAGAGAATCACCTAATCCACAAAAGAGAACTATATACTTCCCATTTATTTAGACTTTAACCAAAACCAAAACCCAAAATATTAGTACAAGATCAGATAAACCAGAAAAGGATAACCCATTATAAAAAGAAAATCTATTCTTAACCTCCAAAATTTGTCCAACAAAACCCAAAGTTCAACGAGGACCATTAGATAAACAATTTGTGCATAAAATTCTTCAATGTAAACCAATATAAGATTGAAACCCAAATTTTTGAAGGATTTAGTCACATAGTCTTCCACGTTAAATCGTAACATTTATCTCCAAACAACATCAGTTCCCCTAAAGTCTCGTATTGAAAAGTAATTAACCTAATCACATATCCTCTATGATAGGTTAATCATTTTCATAAATAACCCAAAATCAAATTACTCTTAATTCATAAAATCATATAACTATAAAGAATCAGTCAAACTAACCCGGGACTTCACGTAGTCCAGTGGTAGGCGATAAATACCAGTCGCACTTTGGTTGTGGGTTCGATTCCCGCAGCTTTGTCCGACGCGACGGGTTGTCACACGGTCTGCGTGTTGTCCTTTTTCCAAAACTATATAATTCTTAAAACATTCCCCAAAATGGGATAAAATCTTCATATGTTAACCTAAAGTTTATCTCATGCCTTTCATTTTCCATCATATCATAGAGTAACCCAGAATTACCTAAAAAGTAAGGATCATATAAACCCTAATGGTTACCTTAATAATTATTACCTGAATTTCCACATCGAGTTGGCCATCTCGTACATGATGAATTAGAGAACTAACCAAGGTTGAAGTGGTTGATCATGAATCCTTGATAGCTGGTTTAGAACAACCATGAGATTCCTCATTGAATCCCCCATCACATCCAGTCTCTTAATCAGAGAACCACCATAGTTTCCTTCAAACTCATTGTCACTTTGGTGCCTGCTAGATCCAGCCATTTACTAAAACCAAAAAAATGTCAGTGTGAGTATATCAACATAACCATCATGTACTAATGAGGAAGATAAACACTAAGATATTCTTACTCATTCACTTTATCTAAAACTAGGACTCTGTCTAAAATCCTAACCATTATGGTAATGTCACTTATGCTTAAAGAATACCCTAACCTCTAACGTTATCTAAACCGACCTTTGATACCAACTATAAGGCCCCGGCCTTAAACCTTACATAATCTTGAGTTATTACAAGATTACACATTGAGGATCTTTTCAGGTTTAGAGTTTTAGAGAATTAGATCATGAAACATTCATTACATTCCACATTTAAACAAAGTGGTTACATAAAAGACAGTATTCAATCTTCCCATCAACGGAAACATATTTAAAATATAACACAGATTCTTTCTTGAAACATCCTTGACACTATCATCACATCATGTACCTTTCCCTTGACCTGTGAAAAACATTTCAAAAAACATGGGATGAGCATAAAAAGCTCAGTAAGGGTTATAAAAATATGGAAAGGAAACATGAGTTCATATATACATAAGAATGAAATCATACTTTACCCATAAAACATAGGCACTTTAACATACCTCATCAAACCATGAATAAATCATAGAAAACATAAGACATAAAGGTAACTTGAGGCATTCATAACATTATTACGTGGGGAGTAACCCTCTTGGTTACGTTTGGAATACCCATCACAGTATATTCCCTAAATCTCTTTGGAGAAACCTTAACGTTTCACTCCAACGCGTTACCCAATGCATTGGAGAGCTATATCGGGCTCACCCGCCCTTAGTTTATCACGGAACCACCCTTTCTTCATAACAATGCCCAATAACCATAACATAATAGTATCACTTAAACATGAATAAAGGAAACATAACATTTCCACATTTCAATCACAATATAACATTTTAGGATATTGAAATAATGAATCCATTCAAAAAGAAACCATTTCCAAAACCATTTAAAACATTTAATAAAGAGATTTTTGAATCAAAGTGTCCCATACCACCTTGAAGCTTTTAAAATTTTAAACCATTAATATCCATATAAATAAATCCTTAAAACCATTTTGAAAACATGGATATTAATAAGAACAAATAATTAAAACATTTAAAACGATATTTTGGTTAAAGGGGTTTTACCAAAATTAGAGACACTTGAATACAATAATCAAGGAACATCATTTAGTCAGAACTTTATAATATCATGAGAATAAAAGGATTAATGATATAATACTCCAAAGGACAGTATATACACCATATAAGAGTGAATTGGTGCATAACAACAATGAACCCTAAATAGAAATGTTAAATGTGATGAAATCCCTTATAAAGAAAGTATCCTTAAATTAAGGACAAATAAATCTCAAAAATATGTGTGACAAATATAAATACACCCAATATAAGTGGATATTAAGTGTAAAACAATAAAATTTCATTCACACATATTCAATGGATGACATATTCAATGACTACATGATGAACCCAAAGAAATCGAAATTGGGTTAAAAAGTTCCTTTGACAGCCTAACGGCATCACATAAAAATGAGTTGATGAGAGGTAAAAAGTGTATCTCATCACTTGGACATAAAATTTACATCAATAAGGATATATGAGAACATATCCCAACATAACAATATGTAAATTAAAAGACCCAACAAAAGAAGTCTTTTAAAAAAGTGGAGGGTGAAAGGTTCCCTTACCGACTTGGGTATTTTTCAAAACATACACCCCATGAAAGAAGGACAATAGATCATTGATGTAAATACTCATAAACAAAATTATATTACACAAAGAGTAGAATAATGGGCAGTACATACACCACTCAATGGAATTTGTGGCAAATGTAGCATAAATCTCACGGGAATTAAAGTGAGATGAAAATCCCTTACGAAAACTCGGCAGCCTAACGGCGCCACATAAAACTTCCGAATATGGATTGATGAGATCAAATGGGGTATCTCATCACATTACAATTAAATGTACAGCAAGGGGAATATAAAGGAACATCCCCCAACATTACAAAGAGGAGCTTAAAAGAAGTGACATAAAGGAGAGTACGTGAAAAGAAAGAGAGAGGTTAGTTATCTTACAAAAGTTCGGCAGCCTAACGGCGCCACTCAAAACTTCCATAATGGATTGATGAGAGAGAATAGGGTCTCTCATCACATGAACATAAAAATTACAGTAGGACTAATATAAAAGAACATCCCAATCATAAGAAATATGAGCTTAAAAGAAATGACATAAAAGAGTGTACTTAAAAAGAAAGAGAGTTGTAGGATCCCATACCTCGGGTCCGACTTGACTCGATCGTTCTTTAATCTCCTGAATAATAAACTTGAGTTAATTTCTAATTCCTTAAGAACCTTTTCCAAGTTCATTATTCCTTTTATATCACTTATTACCATGTTATAAACACTATGTAATCATTATTTTAATAATGATTGTTTTGTTGATATTTGGTTCTTAAGTCGAAAGTGGACTTCTTACAATTACATGTTGTTCGTGTGGCCAAATGTTTATTATATCCAGAACTGTATTCATTATGTAGATATCATATATGTCATATATATCAAGTACATGTATGAATTTATAACATTACATAATAATTTAGAGGTAAGAAATGAAATTCACCGTTCATGGAGACGGTAAGCCGTACGTACGCATGAACGCTACTTTCATTTCTATTTCATATTTTATAGAATGGAATAATAATTATATAAAGGTATATTATAATTCCAGTATAATTTCATTTATAATATCATATTTACATCCTTTATACATCCCACATATGGTATTTAACGAATCAAATCACTTTGAGGGGGCGGTAGTCCGCACTTCCTTAAATGAAGATATCGTGTATACCCATAATGGAAGCCATAAAGGTAAGACAAAAATGAAAAATACAGAAGCATAAATAAAACATAAACATACTATATATCATATATAAAAATAGTGACATCATAATGGCCACCCTTGAAGGTGTTAAATGACTATTGAACAATCATCGTTTCGGGAGGCAGAATTTCGCCATCCACGGAAACCGTATGTTCTTTAACCATTTGATGTAGTTGTGTGAGAGTGTAGCTCGAATAAATCTTATAACAACATCCTAGTATATTTAATATACTGTTGTTGTTACAAAAGAAGTAAATAAGAAGAGTTTAGAGGGTTGGAGAAGCAAAATAAAACAAATGAACAAGAGATAATGAATTACCTTTAAAAGTTTAACTTCTTTTGATTTGAGCCTAAAGGCTTCCTTTGAAAGGATTCTGCCCAAAGGGAATCCTCTAGGATGAGGAGAGGGATGTGGAGAGAGTAAATGGGCAGGGTTTGGCCGAGCCAATGGCTTGATGAGTGTGTGTAAGGTGGTAGAGGTGGGGGCCTTTTATAAGAGGAGAGGAGGGGCACTTTTGAAAATTATGAAATATTACTTTATTTGAAAATGTGTTTCGGTTTCAAAAGGTCCCACATTGATAACATTCGTGGATAAGGTGATAAGGATTCGAAATCCACTCATACAATAAGTTTTGGACATGTTTAGTTTATAGATTTTACATTATCTTTCCATCTTATTTAAATCGTCAAATAATGATGTCATCGCTGCATCATTATTATGTCATATATAATTTAATTTATTTAATGTCTAAAAATTATAAAAAAAAAATACTATGATGGAGGAAATCTTTTTATCTTTCCAATTAATATTTATAATAAAAAAGATGACTTGTATAACCCCACTTAAAAATTGTTTTAGTAAAACATATCATGTTTGTGTCAATTTTACTTTTACATTAAATAAAATGTTATTTATGTCATTTCCCAACCAAAGTGGATCCATGGGGTCCCCAAGTTGACCCATGGCTTGTATTGGTCGGCCATGACACAACCAATTAGGTTAGGACATGTTTCAAGCTCATATTATTCCATTAAAACAATATTTTTACCTTAAACTATACTAATCACCACTAATCGCGATTAAAAACATAATAAGTTACTATTCACCAAAAAATTATTTTAATCTCATTGAACCACATTTTACTTCTTAATGAAAACTATGTATGTCGGATTTTTGAAAATCAAAACACAATAATGGGAAAATTTCATTTAAACGGAAAATTAGTTTTTATAAGTACCACTTAGTGGTTTCACTATTCATCAAAAATTGAAGTTTTTCAGAAAAATCCCAAAAATTCACCCTAAGCTATATTTGATATTACGAATTCAAAAATGAAGTCCGTTTTACAAAATTAAAAACATATTAGTAACATTAATGAATTTAATAATTAATTCCCGCTGTCAGAGCAAATAGCGTGTTTTTATAAAACAATAAGTATCCAAAGATTGACACTAGTTTAAGTCTGATTTCAAAGTGAAATTAATTTCAACGACCACTATTGGATTTAATGGTAAAAATATATTCTAATTTCACTTTAAAACCAATTCAAAAGATAATATAATCATATAAATAAATTAGATTAAAAAGAGGTTTTGAATTAAAATACAACATTTTACACTATTCATTAAAAAATGAACTTTATCCAAAAAATACCAAAAATTTACACAAAGTAAATTTTGATGTCCCGATTCTTAATAAGAGTTTTATTTGGTCCAAAATAATGTTTAAGAGTGAACAAAACTATATTTAATGATGGTTCAACATCAAAAGGTGATAAGTGAATCTTTAGTGAAAACTAGGGCATATACGCCTAAAATTGAATTCTTTCTGTATTTTAAGCCTTTATCTTTTATTGGATAAATGTAAAAACATTTAAAAACATATATAATCATATTTTAGTTATTTCTATCCATTCCCACCATTACAACGGCTACATGTTAACTACCATTTAAAATAATATTATTTTATTATTAGAGTGCAACGTAAGATTCCTAAGAGACTCGTTGTTGCGTGTTGGGTACGCCATCGAGCATGACGTCCCCTTTAAAGTCATATTAATATTTTATTCACAAATATGGATAAATATGAAAATGTCATATTCCTTATTTACCTGGGGTGTTAAAATATTCACTTACGGTTATTCATGATATCAAATGTACCATTTTCCTACTATATGATACATAATGTTGTTAAGAAAATGTTTTTAATAAAATACTACATTATTTATCTATTTCGTCAGATATCCTTTTTATTACAAAAACCAATTTTTCTAAAAATAATTTTAATTTTTTACTATTATCCAATAAATTTTAAAATCAATTATTACACATGCATTGTGTTTTATAAAAACTGACTGTAATATTTATTTAATTTTTTAAACAATTCTTTTTTAGCTTTTACAGAAACTATGAAGAGAACATTATTTTAACATATATAGCATGAATAGAACTTCTCGTCAACATAACCACTTTTTTATAGAATATTATTTTATAAATTTTCGTGGTTATTTTCAAATAATTTTATTTTCAAATAAAATTGTTTAAAAAACTTTTTGTGGAAAGAATAATTTTTAGGAGAATAAATTAAAATGATTTTTATATATTACATTATATATTTTCAAATGTTATTTTCAATAAAAATAATCCAAAATTTATTTTATGAATTATTATATTTAAATTGTAATTTTGAAGAATTTTTATCTACCTCAATTAAACATATAATTTGTTTATCTGTAAAGAAAAAATTAACAATAAAATATGACATACTTTGATGTAACTTTTGAATTATTGAAGATGCGAACTAAGGATTCCATTTTCATTATTACACTAAATTGTTTTTGTTTTTGATGTCATGATTTCAATGAAAACTTGTTTTCTTCAACAGGTTTTCCTATGAAATAATTCTTATGATACACCATTATTTCTCCATGAGTCATGAAATGATGAATTGATTATGAATCCTTTCTCTTTTAAATAGTTTCTAATATTATGAACTATTTTTCAATCTCATTTCATTTCATTGTATTGGATACGATATATATTTTTTGATCTTGTGGCACACATATGTATTATTTTCACTATTGGATTTGTAGAAACTATATCTCCATCCAATTAAATGTGTAATTCTTTATATATAATTATATAAAAATAGGAAACAATTTGGATGTGTAGACTATGTAATTTTTTTTAAAAAATACAATATAAGAAGCAGTTCTGTCCGAATCCAATATGGGAAACATATCTAACCTGTTCTACATTAGGAGAAAGGGGATGATTCATGATATTTGATGATTATGGTCTTGGAAGTAATCATTGACATGTCAAATTTTTTACAATATTTATTATGTGTCCAAAAAATAATAACATTATATTTTTTTTGTTTTCATTTAAATATGGTAATTTGTCACTCATAGGGACCTTGTTTTTAGAAATGATAATGTTTTATGCCATGAATAATGTTCATTGTATTGGATAGGTTTTTTAATTAAATTAAAGTTCAGGTTCATGATTACAAACCCATATATGTATCTTATGATTTCTTATGATCATAAATTTAAATCTCCCATGTTTAACTTTATTGATCATCCGATGTTACAATTTCTTATATTTAATTCCCTATGTTATTAAGATTAGTTCATGTTGGTTATTCCCTACATGATTACAATGTGAGATGATCATTATGTGATATGTGGAATATCATTCACCAAATTTTATGTTTATGTTCCTAGATAACAAATACACTATAATATTATGGTCTTCATGTGTTTATTTTTTTTAATGTGTTTAATATTCATCAACAAATATGTAATGTCTATGTATGAAAATCATGGGGTTATAAAAATGGTATTAGAGGAATGTTTTAATTATCCATTGTAAATTTGAATTAGAAAACATTAGTAATATCCCTAGGGATACAACAAAGGGTATTTATAGGTATATTTATAAGGATACGTATAAGTGTGAGTAAAAAGTTAGGAAAATGTCTTAAAATTTTGGTAAAGGATAGCATTAGTGGTTTCCATGAAATTATATTAATGTTTAAAAACTACAAATAGATGTTACTCTTGTAAAAAGGTACATAGGGGTAACAAATTTGAAATGGGTACGTTGACCTAGAGTCAATCATCACCTAGTGCAAGGCAATGGGCCTTGGTAAACACCTAGACTAACACACCTAGGTGATATTTATTGGAAATTCACAAAAAATTTATAAACCATCATGAAGTATTTAAATAGAGAATGACTATGAAATACCTAGAATAAACCATTGTCATTGTAGATATAAAATATGGTGTCAATATTTAGACAAAATATATGTTTTTCTTCTTGATTATTTTATTTTCCACTATTATTAGTGCTTTTAACACTGTACATTCTGGTTTTATTAAACGGATGGAACCCAATGTTCAATATTAATGCTAAATTTAAAAGAAAACGAAATGATTTACCTCTGAAGAAAACAAATTGGAGTTGATAAAAAATCATTTTGATATTCTTAAACAACTATCTCAATATATTAATCATTTGAATCATCAAAATTAAAAAATGTAGAATTACCACTCTATTATGTCCTAAATGATGCAACACACTCCGTTATGTAGTGGTTCTAATCATCCACTAGTTATTGAGAATTTGATAAGTTGAAAAGAAAATATAGTTTATTTTATTTAATTTTTGAATCCTAAAAAATTTATTTTGGGTAGTTAATCAATTTCATGGACTATAATATTAGTGGATGAATCTTATTAGGAATATGATGGAAGTAGAACAATTGGAATCTATAAAATGGGAATTGTTTAAATGGATATTTCAGATTATAATCGTTCTTCGTATTATATGAATGAAGATGGAGAATGAATTAATTGAACTTAATAAAAAGGATGAGGGTTCGATTGGTAACAATGGATCCAATACTAAATGAAATACAAGGAACATTTCTATTTTAATCATATTCCCTGAATGAAAGAGATTATATATTTATTGGTGGCCTCAAAACAAGTCATTGAATCTTCATATGTATATAATACATTAGAACACATGAATAAGTAATTTCATGAGCATTAAATGTATAAATGAAATTTCTATATTCTATGTTTTCATTTTTTTTGATAAAAAATGATCATGTTTCATGAAGACACCAATGGTAGAAAATAATTATATCTATCTTCATGTGATAAATGTTATAAGAAACATAATGTTAGTTTTTTGATTTAATCTAGTATAATCGGTAAATTTGGAAGTGATGTTCATAAATATAGGGAATGTTAAAATGTGATAAATGGTTTAGTTGTTTTGATAGAGGAAATATGATGCCAAATAATTAACAACTAACAACCTAGTGTTTCAAGTTAATTAATTTTAGGAATTATGTGAAAAAACATTCCCTTAATTGATTTGTGATTTCACTTTTTTTTTCAATTATCACTATGAAGATATTATTATTCAACCTTTTTTAAAATTTCAAGTGTTTATCTCTCTCTACATGGAATATATAATAATGAAATATCATTTTTTATTCTATCTATATAATGATGAACTCATGCTTACAATGATTTTTTATAAGTTTTATTAGTTCTTACATAAGCGATAAAGGGTGAATTAACTATTGGAAGAATATATGTCTCCATTTAATATTAACATAAGTATTATAGATTCTATAATGGATTTATGAGGATAGGGATGAACATAAATTCAATGTTAATGAAACCCATTTGGATATTATATATGATGTGTGTTTATCATGATTAAGGATATTTAATGATATATTTATTGAAATACAACCCTTTGGATTTCTAAATTTTCTAGTGAAAAAATTATTTTAGGATGAATTAAATTTCAATTTTTTGGACTATGATTAAAGGTTATATTAACCATTATGTATTATATTATTTTTTATGTAGAGGTAATTAGGGAATATAGTATATCAGTTTATGAATTTATCATAATTCATTTATATTAGTAAACATTTATATTTGGATTCAATTTCAATAATATACATTAAGGATTTAAAAATACTTCATGGGGTATTATATTGAATTGTATATCATCAGGATCTGATGTTTACCTTAATTTTCATCAAATTTTCTCAGTAATATATTGATAACAAGTTGATATTCAATAATAAATATGATCCTCAGACATATACTCAGTTTGAGAGAATAATTAAAATATTATAGGATATTATATGATCTTCTTCTATGTATTTAAAAAGTGGATAGGATCAACAACTGACTCTAGTTGAGTTTTCGTGAAATAATTGGTTTCACACGAGAATTCATATGAATACTTATGAAGCCTTTTATGGAATGATGTTTTTAACTACAACATATTGCAATGATGTTTCAAAAAGAATGATATTGGGTCCTGATCAATAGGGAATTTAAAGCTATTAAGAAGCTCATTCTATGAATTTATGTGTGGAAGAATGAAGGGAACAATATAATATGGGTATATCAATTTATTTAGAATTAACTATTGTATTGGGACCTGATATTATCTCTTGATGCTTCCATAGAACCACTATTATGTCTATGATTTTTTCCTTGTATATCCCCTATGAAGGTACAGACATAATCAATAAAATGTACTGAAATCAGAGTTTATACAACAAGAACAACAAAATTTTTACAAGGAACAACCAATGGGGATTTTGGATCAAATAAAAAATGTTCTATGAAATAATTCAACTCCCCAGATCAATGATTTAAAAAAACTACTCACAAAAGGAAGATATGTGGGAAAATGATGATGTATTAAGAAAGATGTATCCTCAATTATTGTCACCAATGTGACTAATTTGGAGAGAAAAATTCAATTTAAGGGGGGAAGAATGAAACACCAAAATATTTTGATATTTTTTAAATTATATTTAATTTAATTTATAGATTTCAATATTTGAAACAATATATTTATCTTTTCTTACATTGAACACTGATTCTGCCTTAGATTAAATGTAACATAGAATTTCAATGAATTGTGATAGACTATTAATATATTGTTATTAAATTTTATAGTTATAACCCAGATATTCAAATAGTGATTAAGATAAAGAATGAATAAAATAAATTAATACGATTTTCACATGTATATATATTTAACTATTTGGTGACTAATTATTTATAAATGAAAAATAAAACATATTGAAAATAAAATGAAATCATTTTTTGAAAAATTATTTTTATGAAAATAATTTTTTCACATAAATAAATTTAAAAAATAAATTTTTATGATTAATATTAATAATATTTATTTATTATATATTCAATCAAATTTTTAACATGAATCATTTCTGTTTTTTAGAAAAGAAATAAGAACAATTCATATTTTATACATCAACCAATATTTTTAGAATTTTTTTAACATTTGATACTTATATCATAATAATAAATTTTAAAAATTTTATAAAATGAATTTTAGAAAAGAAACATAATTTTTGAAATCATAAAAATAATTTTATTTGGGGTTGAATTTTTAGTATTTTTTTGAAATAATAATATTTTCAATGAATAATGAGAAACAATGTTTTTTTATTAAGAATATCAATTTCTTATAAATCATTAAAAAAATATGAAAATTTATCAAATATGGTTTAAATGAAGTATTAGTTAAATTATATATCTATTAATAAATTTTATTTCATTGGAATCCATTTTATATATTATTTTTATATAAATGTTATGGAAACATGTCACGATTTTGTAACACCCTAAGATTTTATGAAAAATATTCTTTTTAGTTTCCTTGATTTCTTGTGTTGTACGCTACACCGAAATGATCTTGTACTACACACATCTCTGACTTTGCTTGCATTACACACAATTACGACCTTCCACGATAGTGTGTGTTGTACGCAATAACGTGTTTCACTAAACAACGATATGTTATATAAACTAGCTGTGATGAATATTAATACCCACTTTTTGAAATTTGATAAATTTTATCTTTCAAAATGTACTTCATTTTTGTATTTGGAATATCAAAATTATCCTAGGATTAATTTTTGGTAATTTTCTAAAAACATTCAATTTTTGATGAATATTGAAAACACTAGGTTACTACATAAAAACATACTTTTTATTAAAATAATTAATTACTTTATTTAAATTTATTTTAGGTAAAAATTGATTCATAATACATATATAAGTTCAATTTAATTCATTGGAGTCGTTTTATAATAATTTTAGATATGTAAAAAGTTTATTGAACTTTTCACCGTCTTTTACCCACCTCTTAGGAGGATTAAAAAATTCCCATAAAACATAATTTTACCACTTCTATGAGTGGAAATTAAAAAGTCTAAGAGACACAATAAATATCAAGGAGTTAAACTTGGTTCAACAAGATAAAAATAATTTTTGGTGAATAGTAACATTTTACTTTTATTTACCATGGTTAAAAGTAAATAGGGTAATTAAGTGTAAAAATGATATTACTATTACCCTAACACATGTCCTAATTCTTCTGGATAAGTGTAATTCGACCAAAAACAACCTTAGGGATAAAATATTACCTTTTAGCTTCACATGGAATAGATTATGACATTTATTATTATTTTATTTAAAGAAGAGTTAAAATAGTTAAAATCAACGTTTAATAACTAAATTTTTTTTAATATAGCGTTATACATAAGATAAATTAGACTATAAATATTAATTAGAAAGGTAAAAAAATTTCCTACATAATGGTAATTTATTTATAATTTTTAGACATTAAATAATTTAATTTATTTGTGACACAACGATGATGGAGTAATTACCTTATTAATGAAATATTAACATAATTGATGTTATAAATACCCAAATAAATGTAATTTTAGACTTTTTATGAATTAAACTAATTATATAGTTTAATATGACATGTTAGTATTGATTTAATTAACTTTTTTCGCACTAAACATGTTGTTATGATATTCAAAAAAATCAAATACCAAATAGTGTCAAAATTGACATAAAATAGTTTTTTAAAACAATATTATATTATTAATTGTTAATTTATTCCTAAAAATATAAGGATCATCCAAATGACATAGATAAGGATATATATATATATATTAATAATGAACCAGTTGGGGTTCTTTTGGGTTGTTATAGTAAGTTTATTAACCATATAATGTTAGAAAACAAAAAGACACAGTAAAAGATAAATTATTTAACTTAAATTAAATTATGAATAATAGGATAAAATAGTAACCAAAATTCGTTTAAAAATATTGGGTGGGAGTATTTAGACCCATCCCCACCTTATATTCGAAATAAATCAATTTTAAGCTATTAAAAAACCAAATATGACTTTATTATAACATAATATTTTATGTTTTTTCAAAGGTGCCTCTCTCCTCCCTTATAAAAAGGGCACCCCTTATCTCTTATATTAACACCCTTTTGAGCCTTGAAGCTTGGCCAAACAATGCCCATTTCTCTTATCCACTTCCCTAGAAACATTCTGGATGTTCTGGTCTTCTCAAAAGACTAACTGTACTTCCTTAAGAGAAGGCTTAAAGGAGGTGCGTTGAAGAGAGGTAATCTCTTCTTCCGATTCTCTCAAGTTTCATTTTTCTTCTACTTCTTATTATTTTGTTGTCTCATTATGATTTAATAAAATCAGTATTACTTATATAATGATATTTTATTATAAATATGAAACAACCTTATTTCACCTTCTATCCATCCAACAGATAACGAAATCACCGCGCGTGCGTATATACGGAATACTGTCTCCACACCATGGTGTAATCAGTTTTTCCACCACCACCTTACTTGGATTGGTATAATGGTGTAAATAATAACTATATATGATTATTATAACATAATTATGATTCTATGATATTATATCATCCACTCCAATTCCATTCAATAAATATGGGAATGATATCACCGCTCGTGCGTACATACGGACTACCGTCTCCACGACACGATGAGATTCATTCTCCATGTTAACCATTCATGAATAATTATAAGGTATATATAATGAATAATAATGAAATATATGAAATAATAATTATAATGGATTTATTTATATATATATATATATGTACGTCATATACTTAATTCCATTCAGTTTAATAAGGACACGAAAATAGTGTTCATGCGTACGTACGGCCTACCGTCTCCATGAACAGTGTATTTCATTCCATTTATCGATCTATCATATATAAATATATATGTATATTCTGAATATATATTATATAAAAATCATGGTTTACAGTCTGGAATTACGTAAATCAGTGTATAAGTAATAATATCAAGAACAAAAAGTCGAAACACGTACAATAAATGAAACGTTTTTACCCAAATCGCACCTTTTACATCGAATTTACAAAAGAATGGGTAATATTAAGTAATAAGTGAACCATATATGATATCATAACACTAAATATGATTATTTAATAAGTCAATGAAATTATTTAAATCATTATACATGTGTTTCGGATACATACAACGTATATCGGACATAAGTTAAGGGATAACTTTTCCAATGTTGTTTTTATCCAAGATTGTTTATTCGTAAGTATTTACTGGGGTTATATTTATCATCAATGTCCCTAATTTCTAAAAATGGTTTCATGTATGTTTAAAATCCTGTTTACCCATTTTTGAATTTTACTACATGGTATGTAATGAATCTTTTTTTACAATACAAGGTACTTTTTGACTTTTCGGAAAAAGTACAAGAAAAATGTTTTTTAACTTATACGGAATGAACGACATTTTACAGTTTCATAATTCCTTTTCATAATAATGATTACTCTACAATATTTCATTACTATTTTCAAAACAATGCTTTTCTTTTAAAATTTCATGGAATTTTTAGAAAAGAAAATGATTTTTTAGATGAAAAGTTATTTTCCTCCAGAATTCTTTTAATGTATTTTATCAAAACCATTTTCTATATAAGATGAAATTATTTAATATTTTTATGTTTCAAGTATAATATCTCTATGATTTACATGGTTTAACTTTTCTTTTGATGAAATGATATCCATTTGTTTTATATGGATTATGTTATGATGGGACGATGTTTATGAAACCCATTTTTATTCTTGGGTTATGATGAATGATTTATGTTTATGTTGTGGCACACGTAAGAATGATTTCATTATGGGATGGGTGGGACCTATATATCCCTCCAATTAATTGGGTAAAGATTTATATCTTAGGAGATAGACATGGCTTGAATGGGATGTAAATCTGGTTTAGTAATACAGGGCTGGAACGACATGTAAACTTGGTTCAGTAAGGGACATTGTCCACTAAGATGGTCTTGGCAGTAATGCCTTGGCTACTATGGAAATATTATCTTGTTCTTAACGTTTTTCCATAATTACAAGTTTTATTCCCATGATATTTTATAATGATTAATGTTATTTTATAATCTATTCGTTATGTACTGCAATGTTATATGTCATTGCTCAAGATTTTTATGTTTAGATTTTATGCTCATGTTTTTACATTCAAATGTCTATGGATTGTTTTATGTTCTCTATGTTTACCCTTACTGAGAATTTGAGCTCACCCTTTATATGTTTTCATTTTACCAGGATATAAATAAAGGTTTTAGGTAAGAAAAAAATGGAAGATCTTTATGGGAGATGTTGAAGATCTTTCACCATGATTAGAAGATTATGTTCCAAGTTTCCAATGACAATAAACTATTATGGTCCTTTGGTGTCTGTTTTTATTACGTATTAATTATTCTGCAATAGTAATGTAATGTCTATGTATTCTAAGTATTGGGCCACTACAGTTGGTATCAGGGGAAAGGTTTAGTCAACCTTTGGAAACCAGGATGCAAGAACTTTAGTGAGATCCCTAGAGATATTTCTAAGGTATGTATAGGGATGTCCCTAAGGTTAAGTACAAGTATAGGTTGTAGTCCTCTAATTACGGTAACAGTATTAGAATTTAACCTATGATTTTAGATATTGATGGTACTCCCTCTTTGTTATGTTGTTTTCCCTAGCATGATTTTTGCCTCTCACACTATTCATTTTGGGTCTTAGATGATGGCTGGAACCCGAAGGAACCGTGTTGATCAATTTAATGGACAATGAAATGGTTGTCCTCCTGAACAAACAAATTTTATGGGAAATGGAGTGAAAAATCTTGTTGCTATACTTACACAAGCTATGAATCATTCTGGACTTCCGAATGAGCTGAGAATGGAAAAATATTCTATTGAGTCATTCCTGAGGAATCATCCACCTTCATTCAGTGGGTCTTTTGATCCACTTGTTGCTGAACAATGGATCCATAGAATTGAGAAGATATTTTGCATACTTCACTGTTCAGATCATGAAAAATCCATTTTGGTTGTTTACCGTTTAGAAGGGGAAGAAGACTAGTGGTGGACTCTAATTAAGAATACAAGGCCCCAATATGAAATTGTATACATGGAATGGGAAGAGTTTAAGAACTTTTTTTTCAATAAGTACTTCCCTCGTATTCTTCAAACAAAAATGGAAAAGGATTTCCTTGAGCTTATGCAAAAGGATGATGAATCCGTTGGTATATACGAAGCAAATTTTTCAAGGCTTTCAAGGTATGCATCTGGCTTTATCATCCAAACTGAAAGTAAAGTTGATCGATTCTTCAGTGGCATAAAACCAAGTCTTCGAAGGGAATTAGCTATAAGAGACTTCAATAATTATGAAGAAATTGTGCGTTGTGCTATCAAGGTAGAATTGGAAGTTGGTGATACATATCCATCTCATGGTTTTGACAAAAAAACGAAAGATGGAGTTCAAGAAGAAATCCTAGAACAATGGTGAAAAGAAGATGAATGATTCTTTATGCTCAAAGTGGGGAAATATGCATGGTGGATATTGCATAAAAGGTACTAGATAATGTTTTAAGTGTGGAGTATAAGTTCATAGAGAAGTTGTGTGTTAATGTAATGAGAAAAAGGTAGCTAATGATGTGAATAGAGAAAAAACTACAGAGAACGCTCCACCAACACTTCAATGCTTCAAGTGCAAGGAAATGGGGCATTATGCTAATCAATGCCCTAATCCAAGTGTTAATGATGATCAATGTGAGCAACCTCACATGTGGTCACTATTTGTGATGTTGAGTGTGACAATGATGTTGTGGATTGATTAAGTGGGATTTCAAATTAGTATCATGGAATCTCATTTATGGTATCATGGAATTTTGGAATATCTATGTATTAGTTTTCAATAATTAAATGGTATCAGTAACCATGAAAAGAGATTGATATATTTTTGGAATGAAGATGATATGCGCATAATGAAGGGATAATGAAAAAAATGAAATGAGCTCATGACTTATATAATGACAATGTTATTTCATGGTTTGAGTGTATAGAAATTTTGGGATTTTGGAATGTAGAATGTGTTAAATTTTGATAGCATTCGTGTTTTCACTGTGGTTCAATGGATTTTTCAAGAGAATACCTGATTAAGGTATTGAAATGTTTGTAATGTGACCAAAATGATATATCATATGATATATGTGGGATAAATGATGGTATTCACGTGTTTGATATGTGAACTTTCAAGTAATTGTTTTATTTATACTATGATATTGGACAAATGTATTTTTGATAATCCAAAAGATTGGAATGGATTATGTTGTACATCAGATACTATTGTTTAAGGATAGAACTTTTTTTGATATTATTTATGGAATGTTCTAATAGTGTAGTTTTAGAAAAAAGGACAACCTGCAGGACGGGAGACAACCTGTCACGTCGAACAAGGTTGCGGGAATCGAACCCACAACCGAAGTGCGACAGGCCTTTATCGCCTACCAATGTCCTACATGAAGTCCCTGGTTAGTAGAAACTAGTTTTATTATATTATGCAGTGTAATAGATGAAGTATAAGTCCATTTTAGGAACCATATACGATTAATCTCCCCCTAAATAGATTTATTTATATAACTTTTGCTAACCTTATGTTTGAGACAGATGGAATGACCAATTATTCTTTCACACGATCTGCTAACACATCATGGTAGACAAATTTAACTTCATTTCATTAATAGATGAAGTGGAAATTGTTCATGGTGTAAACAATAGTGATATTGTACCAAAATCAAGTTAGTATTTCTTCTAATTAAAAATTTTCAACGTTAGGGAAAAGATATTGAAAACCAAAAATGTTGTCCTAGTGATATTATATCTGATGAATCAGATGGTACCTTAGATCATCACAAATTTATGGCTTTGTGATTGTTGTCTTTTTCATAGTCGTGTTCTCTACCACTCTCCATCAGAACATGATGGTTAGATTTCTCTTCCATATCCATATTTTTACCTATATTCTCTTATGTGGAAACCCAGTGATTAGTTAATTTGGGTAACCATTATGTTTCATACTTATGTTTTTAAAGATAAGTTTTTTTATTCCTTTTTACGATGTGGGTTTCTATTAAAGAATATTTTGAGTAGTAAACCATTTATAACCCCGACGACTTTCCAGGGCGAAATTCATTTTATGGGGGGTAGAATGTCACACCTCGAGATTTTATGAAAAATATTCTTTTTAATTTCATTGATGTCTTGTGTTGTACACTACACAAAAATGATCTTTCACTACACGCATCCCTGACTTGGCTTGCACTACACACAATCGCGACCTTCCACAATGGCGTGTGTTGTACGCAATACCATGTTTCACTAAAAACGATATGTTATATAAACTAGCAGTTATGAATAGTAATACACACTTTTTGAAATTTTATAAATTTTATCTTTCAAAATGGACATCATTTTAGGATTCGGAATATTGAAATTACCCTAGGGTGAATTTTTGGCATTTTCATGAAAACTTTCAATTTTTGATGATTAGTAAAAACACTGGGTTACTATTTAAAAACCAGATTTTTATTTAAATAATCAATTGTTTTAATTAAATTTATTTTAGGTCAAAATTGATACATAATACCTATATAAGCTCAATGTAATTAATTGGAGTCATTTTATAATAATTTTATATATGTAAAAATTTTAATGAACTTTTCACGGTGTTTTACCCACCTCCTAGGAGAATTTGCAAATTCACATAATACAAAATTTTACCGTTTCTGTGAGTGGAATTTTAAAAATCTGAGAGACACGGTTAATATAAAGGAATAAATGCGGTTCAATAAGATAAAAATAATTTTTGGTGAATAGTAACCATTTACTTTTATTTACCACAGTTAAAAGTAAATAGGGTAATTAAGGGTAAAAATGATATTACTATTACCCTAATACATATCATAATTCTATTGGATAAGTGTAATTCGACTAAAAACAAACTTAGGGATAAAATATTACCCTTTATGTCCACTTGGATTAGATTAGGACATTTATTATTATTTTATTTAAAGAATAGTTAAAATAGTTAAAATCAATGTTTAATAACTAAAACATTTTTAATATATGGTAATACATAAGATAAATTCAACTATAAATATTAATTATAAATATAAAATGATTTCCTACAAAATGGTATTTTATTTATAATTTTTAGACATTCAATAATTTAATTTATTTATGACACAATGATGATGCAGTAATTACCTTATTAATGAAATATTAACATAATTGATGTTATAAATACACAAATACATGTAAATTTAGACTTTTTATTAATTAAACTAATTGTATAGGTTAATATGACATGTTATTATTGACTTAATTAACTTTTTTTGAACTAACCATGTTTTTATGATTTTCACAGAAATCAAATACCAAATATTGTCAAAATTGACATAAAATAGTTTTAAAACAAATATTATATTATTAATTGTTATTTCATTCCTAAAAATATAAAGTTACGAAAAATGACTTAGAAATGTATATATATTAATAATGAACAACTTGGGGTTCATTTGTCTTGTTATATTATGTTCATTAACCATATAGTGTAAGAAAACAACAAGCCACGGTAAAAGTTATCTTTTTTTACATAGAGTTAAATCTAAATGATAAGGATAAAATAGTAACCTAAACTTTTCTAAAACCTGTTTTTTGAGAGTTTTTCGACACATTCACACCTTATATTCTAAATAAATCAATTTTTAGCTATTAAAAAACCGAATATGAATTTATTATAAAATAATATTTTATGTTTTTCCAAAGGTGCCCCTCTCCTCCCTTATAAAAAGGGCACCTCTTCCCTCCTTTCTTCACACCCTTTTGAGCCTTGAAGCTCAGACGAACCCTTACCATTTCCCTTATCCACTTCTCTAGAAACATTCATAAGGTTCTGTTCTTCTCAAAATAGCAACTATACTTCCTTAAGAGAAGGCTTAAATGAGGTGCATTGAAGAAGAGGTAATCTCTTCTTCCGATTCTCTCAAGTTTCTTTCTTCTTATACTTCTTCTGCTTTAGTTGTATCGTTATAAATTAATAAAATCAGTATTAAATATATACTAATATGTTATTATAAATATAAAACAACCTTATTTCACCTTCTATGCATCCTACAGAAAATGAAATCACTGTGCATGCGTACGTACGGAATACCGTCTCCACGTCGTGGTGTAATCAGTTTTTCCACCACCACCTTACTTGGATGGGTATAATGGTGTAAATAATAATTACATATGATTATTATAAAACCATAATTATTATAAGATATTATATAATCCACTCCAATTTCATTCAATAAATATGGGAACGATATCATCGCTCGTGCGTACGTACGGACTACCGTCTCCACGACGCGATGAGATTCACCCTCCATGTTAACCATTCACGAATAATTATATAGTATATATAATGAATAATAATGATACTAGATTTATGTATATATATATATATATATATGTATTTCATCTAATTAATTCCATTCAATTCAATAAAGAAACAAAAACAGCGTTCATGCGTACGTACGGTCTACCGTCTCCATGAACGGTGTATTTCATTCCAATTATCAATCTATCATATATATATGTATATGATGAATATATATTATATATAAATTGTGTTTTACATTCTGTAATTAATTACATCAGAATATAAGTAATAATATCAAGAACAACAAATCGAAAAATGTACAATAAATGAAATGATTTTACCCAAATTGCTATTTTTACATCGAATTTACAAAAGAACGGGTAATATTAAGTCAAAAGTGAAAAATATATGATATCATAACAATGAATTTGATTTTTTTAATAACTAAATGACATTATTTAAATCATTATACAGAAGGTTCAGATACATACGATGCATATCGAACATAAGGTAAGGGAAAACTTTTCCAATCCTGTTTTTATCCGAGATTGTTTATTCATAAGTATTCATCGGGGCCATATTTATCATCCATGCCCCTGTTTTCAAAAAAATAGTTTCATGTATGTTTAAAGTCCTTTTTACCCATTTTTTACTTTTACTACATGGTATGTAAAGAATCTTTTTTTTACCATACGAGGTTCTTTTTTACTTTTCCGGCAAAAGTATGGGAAGAATGTTTTTTTAAATTATATGGCATGAATGAATTTTTACGGTTTAATAACACCATTTATTAATAAATCATACTCTACAATATTTCCTGACTATTTTCAACAAAATACTTTTCTTTTAAAATTACATGTAATTTTGAGCAAATAAAATGATTTTTAAGAAGAAAGGATATTTTTTCTCAAGAATTATTTTCAATTGTTTTATCAAAACCATTTTTCATATAAGATGAAATTATTTCATATGTGCAAGTTTCAAGTATAATATCTCATTGATATACATGTTTTCACTTTTATTATGATGAAATGATATCCATTTATTTTTAATGGATTATGTTATGATGGGATGATGTTTATGAAACCCATTTTTATTTGTTGGTTATGATAAATGATTTGTGTTTATGTTGTGGCACACGTAAGAATGATTTCATCATGAGATTGGTGGGACCTATATCTCCCTCCAATGAATTGGGTAAAGATTTATATCTCATGAGATAGACATGGCTAGAACGACAAGTAAATTTGGTTCAGTAATACATGGTTAGAACGGCATGTAAACCCGATTCAGTAAGGGACATTGTCCACTAAGATGGTCTTGGAAGAATGAATTTGCTACAATGGAAATAATATCATGTGCATAATGGTTTTCCACAATTACAAGGTTGATTCCCATGTTATTTTATCATGATTAATGTTATTTTATGATCTATTCCTTATGTACTGCAATGTTATATGTCATTCCTCAAGATTTTGATGTTTAGATTTTATGCTCATGTTTTTACATTAAAATGTATATGGATTGTATTATGTTCTCTATGTTTACCCTTACTGAGAATTTGAGCTTACCCTTTATATTTTTTATTTTTCCCAGGATATAAATAAAGGTTTTAAGTAAGAAAAAAAGGGAAGATCTTTATGGGAGATGTTGAAGATCTTTCTCTATGATTAGAAGATTATGTTCCAAGTTTCAAAGACACTAAACTATTATGGTCCATTAGTGTCTATTTATGTTATGTATTATGTATTTCCCAACAGTAAAGTAATTTCTATGTATGCCATTCTTTGGGCCTCTACACATTTTATCTTTAAAACATGTTTTCTCATCACATATGTGTGATAAATATTAAATTAAAATTTGAAACATTTATTAATGGAATTTTAAAAAATTGATCCACATTTAGAGTCAATATATTTTATATTATATAATACTTTTATGTTAATTTTTGACAAAAAATTATTGTAAAAACATAAGAAAAATATATACCATGACTAAGCTAAAAATAAGTATACAATAAGGTTAAATTGAATAGATAAGGGTAGAAAATAACAAGAAACATTTCGAATAGACACTATATTCAAATATATGGAATTTTTCTCTTCTATGTTATATAATTAACCATTTTATCCTGTTTTAATGATAATAACATGGGTATAATTTTTTTATTTCCAAAAATTACATGTGTGCCTCTCTACTCACTTATAAAAGGCCTCCCTATCTCATCACTCATTCACACCATAAAACAATTTTTTATGCCATATAAATGACAAATAACTTCTAAAAAACCCTATTATATTCATAGAATCCTTATTTTTTGAAAAAATATATCATAGTAATGATTTTTCTAAAAATCTATAGAGGTTAGGTAAGGAAGATGTTAGGTTATTCATCAAGTATTTTTATATTATTTTATCCTATGCATTATTAGAATTTTTATTAATACATGATTATATAATAAGATCAATATATTACCTACAATAATATTTATGTATTTTAAATTAATTACCTACAAACATATTCTCAGCCATTAAATGAGCCAATAAATTGTCATTCTTGTGTACGAAAGAGATACACCTAATGAGCTTATGTCATTCATTTTTTCCATTACCAACAATCATGACTAGTTAAAATGAAATTTTAAATTTTTATAAATGAATTTTTTATTTTAATATTAATCTATAATAATAATATCAAATTATCCTTTTTTAATCCATTCCTTGAAAATATGATTACATTGTTCTTGTGTATAGTAGACTACAGCCTCACGAAGCGATTTGATTCATTCATGATTTTCATGGAAGGTAACATATATAGTTTTATTGAAAATATAAAATATATATGTAAATAAATTTATTCTATAATGATAAAGTATTAATTTCCTTTATTTTATTATATCAGTCATGAAAAATGGAAGCAACATTTAAACATATTTGCAGCCTACGATCACTATGAACTATGTATTTCATTTTTATCTAAAAACGTTTAGATTTCTAAAAATATATCTATTTAACATATATTTTCTTTATATCATGGATAAAATTATTGAAATTATGGAAATATTATCAATTAAATATTACTAAAAAAACAAATCAATAGACATTTTAAAAATAAAGTGGTTATTAACCAAAACAAGAAATACACATGGAATTGATAATAAATTGTTTATAAAAGGTAATTTGTGAATACTATATGATATGATATATAGAATTACAATTCTTGAATAGAGTTATAATAAAATTATCTTCATTATACATGAGTATTCAATAACTATGAGGGAATTCATGGATTATTGTAAGGGATTTTGTCTAAAATTTTGTTCATTGAGATATATTTTATGTCATGCACCTATCATCCATTGTAAGGTTTACATAAAAACCTTTGACGCAATATATATTTAATTAATTTGTACACATAATATTTTGTGTTTCATTTAATGATATTACTTGAATATTATTATGTTTTAATGTTTCTAATGGGGTAGATATATTATGTTACAATATCAATTTTCATCAGGATTGTTTATGATTATTTTCTCAATAATAAAATTGAATTATCTATTTCTCAAGAAAATCAGGATTTTTATTCTCCATTGGTTATTTATATTATTAATAGTACTATTTTTATAGTTTTCAGTACATAAAGTAATTGATAAAATGTATTTTTGAAAATAAAAATTTATTTCTATATTTAGGCATAAACAAACATTTAAAAAAACTATGTTTTCATAAAGAAATAAAAATTGTTTAGTTATTCAACTATGATTTTTGAAAAAAATATGTACTGATATTTGAATTAATTTTTTTTAATATAATATTCATGTAATTTTTAAAAAAATTATTTTGTTTATTTTACTTAAAATTTGAATGGAATGTTTTTTAAACATATCTATCCTGAATGAATCATATGGGCTTAATTAAAATTAGTTTCCTTGAAGATTACTTTGTACATTTTGAAGGATACATTCAAATAAATGGATTTTAAAAATGTTTTATTTTGTAAAAAGATTTAATCCAATTAGAATAATTTTTTTAAGAAATATGTTTAGTGTTTTTTAATTCTTCAATTATATGATTTAAGGATTATTTAAAAATAAAATGATTTCAAAAATATTTTATGCTTATTTTATTTTAAAAGGTGATTTTAAAATAACATTTATATTCCATAATAACAAGTTTAAGATATTTACCTCCAAAAAATCATTTTTAGTCTTACATTACATACTTGGATGTAAATTAAAAGTTGTGGGGGATATGAACCAAGTGTAACATTCATTTTCCTTAGCAGAATGGTTTACGTTTTTGAACAGATGATGTTTATGAAAAATTTTCCTATTCAACATGTTATGTTATCATAAAATTATTTTGAAAACTTCTTCATTCTACAGGGGTCATGAAATGAATAAATGATTAAAGGATTCTGAAATATAGAACATTTACATATGTTATGAAATGATGAAATTTTTATGAATCCCATTTCATTTGATGTGTTATGATATAATGAGTGGTTTATGATCTCATGGTACACATATTTATTATTTTATTAATGTTATGGTGGGGAGATATATCTCCCTTAAATTAATTTGTTAAAAATAATATCTCATGAGATAACAATGAGAAAAAGGAGATGTGAATGATATGTAAGGGGAAATAGGTGTGTCTTGATACACAATACGAAATAGGTTTTTCATGATCTGCAATGGGAAACATGTGTTTCCTGATCGAAAATTTGAGATCAGTGATGAGTGATGAAGTGAACTTTTTCTGTTCATAGTAGTTACCCTAAAAAAATAAATTTTTATAACATTTGTGATGGTTCTAAACTGTTATGACATGATACTATGGTTAATGATTGATTTATAGTGATTTATCTCCCTTCTGCACCATACGTTTTATACTATTATGATTTTTCCATGAATAATGTTTTTGATATATTAAAGGTATGTTATAAATATCAGATGTTATATTTATGATCAATTTCCAATATACATTTATTATACATTCACCTACCCATTGATTGATATCTCTTACGTTTACCCTCACTATTCATCTAATCTCACTCGTCCTTATACTTACTTCCCTAGGATATAAAGAAAGGTTTAGGAAGGGAATTCATAAGAGTATTAATATGTGATATCATATTTTTGGAGTATTTTAAAGATCTTTCCCCAAATAGATGAATGTATACCTTGTCTCCAAAGTCAAAAAAATATTATAGTCCTTAGAATTTTTTTTGTCTAATTTATTTATTATTCTCTAAAAATATGTAATATATATGTATGAATATCCTTGTACTCTATAAAAATGATCCGTAGCAAAATTGACTCATAACATAAATAATTTAATTTATTAATTTTAATGCTTTTTTAAATCATAATTATATAAAACAACCATAGGAAGGTTATCCCATAAAATAAAAATATCAATAAGACATTGGATTTTCAACCCATTACATTAATAATATAAATTTTCATTGGGATTGTAAATTTATAAAAATTATGAAAAAAACACAATTCAGGATGTGACAAGTAACCTATTAAATCAGGACACATATCATCTGAATAAAAATATTTACATGGATTCAAATTAAAAAGTCAAATCTAAACTATGGTTTTTTTCATTAAAAGCCCTATTATCAAATAATTCTAGTCTGAAAAATATTTAATGACCATTTACTTTATATGTGAGAGACTATCACCCTTTCCTATATTAAAATAGGCAAATGAAAATATGCTAAAATAAAATCTAATCACAAGAATATCCATGTTATTTCATCACACGTTACCCTACCTAATATCGAAAATGGATATTAGAGGAGAAATATTATGTTCTCCTAACTCATTATATATCAATGAAAAAACACAATTATTTATAATTTTATGTTTTAAGATGAATTTCTATATAGACACCTACATTTATGATCCATATTAAATTTAAAAAATCATTGTATCTTAACAATTGTTATTAAAACCCCTAATATATAAACATCATACATAAAGGAAATCTCAAGAAACAAATAAATACCCACTTAGCACACCATACATGATCATGTACATTCTTGTCCAATCAAAGTTATAAACACCCACCTCACTACGAAATTATTAAGCGAATTAATAATATAAAATGAATCCTTGAGAAAACATATGGATCACCTATATCAATATAAATTTTACCTTACATTAAATATTTGATTCATACATCATCAAACAATCATCATTCACCTTTATTATCCATTATATATTACATATATTTATGGAATCCATAATGAATTTTAAGAAACTTATAAAAATATTATTTAGACAAATCAGGAAATCTCATTATGTTATAATCATGATAAAATTATGTATATGTCTACCAACATTGAAACCTAAATATAAGTGGTATAGATCATAAATGATAAAATTTAGGTTTAATATTCATAAATTCTACAATTTTATAAACCAAATATCTTATCGATTTGATCTGAAATCAATAAATTTATAATAAAACCCAAATATGAACATTATTCAAAGGTTATCATGAATAAAAATGAAAGGTCATTTTTCGTAATTTGATGCCTCTTGTATCTATATATTAATTAACCACCATATATATTAAATTTTAAAAAGACCATGTGATATAAAATCAAAATTCTAAGACAACATAACATTTTTCTCATAACATAGATATAAAATTTAATGTTTAAAAATGAGGAGATTGAAAAAAATATAATTATAAAAACTGTCACACCCCGACTGAGGACGTCTGTAAATTTTCTCCTTTCTTGGTCCTAGTTTAATTTTTTCGAAGATTAATTAAAATTGGTGGTTTCACGCCGGTGCGCGGTAACCGCATTGCTAGCAGTTACCGTGCATTCGGCCCGGGTGACTATGTGCTCACCCGACGTTTTAAATACTAAAGTTTTTGCGTCGAACTTTTATTACTCTCACTATTTAAATTGTGTTATTATTATTGTAGTTATTTTTTTTGTATATATGTTTATAAATGTGTATATGTATGTATATATATATGTATGTCTATATAGGTATATATATATGCTTATATGTGTTATGTCTATATAAGTATATATATATAGGTTTATCGTGTCTATGTTTGTGTGTTTGTATACAGGTATATATATATATATATATCTATAGATCTATATAGAGATATATATGTATATATATATACTTGTGTGTGTTATTTTTTTAAAATGGTTATATTATTTTAAATATTTTGTTTATAATAATTATTATTATAATTATCTAATTTTTATTATTATTATTATTATAAAGTTTTACTATTTTTATAAAGTCTTATTATTATTATTATTAAGATTTGATTTTATTTATTTAATTAATTTATCATATTATTAGTGTTATTATTATTTCCTTTTTCATTATTTATTTATTTATTTATTATTATTATTATTATTATCATATATATATATATATTATAAACCGAAAACCTAATCTAACCCTAACCTACCCAGCCGCCACTCTCCCCTCACCCCGGTCCTCTCTCTCCCCTGTTTTTCCCCTGCATCGTCCTCTTCTCTCTGCATAGCCCGGCGGTCTCCTCCTTCAGCGCCGACCCCGTCTCCGGCCTCCGCCCTAGCGCGCAGCCGCTGCACCCTGTCCACCTCATCCGGTGCTGCCTGCATTGGCCTCCTCTCAGCCCGGCCGCGCCCCACCAATCCCCATTGCCGGTCCCAGCCTCCCCGTTGTTCCGCCTCCGCACCTGCTTCCCATCGCTGGCACACCCCCCTGTTCTGGCTTCCGCTCCGGCTTCCGGCGGCCCGCACCGCCCAGCTCCCCTTCGCCGGCCGCACCGCCTCGCCCCTGTCCCGGCCTCCTCCGACGAACAGCCCGACAACCCGCTCCCTCTCCCCCTGTCCTGACCTCCCTCCATCGTTGCGCCCCGCTGCCTCCACCAGTCCGGCCACACCGTCGCCGGCGCACCCTCCGGCCTCCCAATACCCCCGCTCCGGCACGTTCTCCCCGCTCGGCCACCCCTGTATGTTTCAATGTTTTTTTTATCTTGTTATTATATTATTATTATACTTGTTTTATTAATATATTAGTTTTTTATTAATGTGTTAATATCAATAATACTATTTTTATATTATTACTATTTTTATTATTATTATTATTATTATTATTATTAAGTTAATATTTTTCTATTATTATTATTATACTACTATTATTATTATTATTATATTATATTGTTATTTTTATTATGATTATGTTAATATTATAATTATGTTTATTATTATATTATTATTATTACTATTATTACATTATGTTATTATTATTACTATATTATTATTATTATTAATAATATATTATTAATAATAATAATATTATTATTATTAGTATTATGTTGTTATTATTATTATTACATTATTATTATTATTATTATCATTATTAAGTTATTATTATTTTTTTATTAGTATTATGTTATTATTATTATTAGATTATTGTTATTGTTATTATTATGTTTATATTGTTACATTATTATTATTATTATTATTATTATTATTATACTATTATCATTATGACTATGTTAATATTAATATATTGTTGATATTAACATTAGATGGTGGTTATGCTAATATTATTATTATTATTATATTATTATTGTTATTATTATTACTATATTATTATGTTATAATTATGCCATATTATTATTGTTATTATTATTATATCATTAATATTATTATTATGTTGTGTTATTATTATTATGATGTTATTGTTATCACCATTATTATTTTCACATTATTATTATTATGAGTGTTATTACTATTATGTTATTATTATTATCGTTGAACTCGTTTAACGGTCTTTTGTTTTAGGACCGGTTTGACGGCGCAATACGATGCGCCCTTTTATGCAACAGGAGTTTTGCGCTGTGTCGTTTTTCGTTCCGAGCTGCGTCTTGAGGTAGGTCTCCCTTTGCACTTGCCTTTAAATTAATAATTTATTTATTCCTTGTCTTTTTATTGAATTTCATTAAATTTAAAAGTAATATTAAATAGTTTTTATGGTGTGGTGATTTGCTGATAATGCAAACTGTTTAATTCTAGTGTTCCATTGAAAGTGTTTTATTGGTTTTAATTGTGGGCTTCCATGGTGATATTGCTAAATGGTTCTTTATGAAATGTGAAACTATGTTTTAAAATGTTTTGGTGTGTATAAATTAGTAGGTAAATTGTTTAGGGAAAATGGTGTTTTTCTTAGAACCTTGATTAGAGGAATTGTCGTATGACCTTTGAACATGTTTTTTTGGAAACATTATGTGTGGTTCTTGGTGATTGAAAAATGTTCTCTTTTGACGCGTGATTAAAAGTTTGGATTTCACTTGAGAAATAGTTTTCCTTAAAAAGGTGATTAAAGGCCCGTTTGGCTCTTGATAAAAGTGGGGTGCGTTTTGATATTGGAAGGTAACTCTACTTGTGAAACAATTGTGTTCCAGGTTTGATATGCTGATTTGTGTGTATTAAATAATGTTCTATGTGTGTTTCTGGTTTTCCATGAAATGGCGTGTGTCATATCCCTTTAGAAATGTTTTAGTATTAAATGGTAAAAATTTAAATGATATGACGGCCTGATTGGCACTTTATGAAGTGTGAAGTGATTACAAATATATATATATATATCTATATTCATATGTACTTATGAGGGCATCTCTATAGGGGGACTTACCTTTGAGGGTTGTTGTGTAGCTATGTCCGTGTAAGGGGTTCGCAAGTGCGGTGAGATGAGTCACGCGTGCGAGGGTCTCTCACTTACACAGTGTTACTAAAACCACCATGGGTTCCTGGGCATCTTGTAGATTATCGAGTGACGGTTTCTTTCTAACCCTGATTAGACGGGTTAGTACCCCCTGGAGTTGTGGACAGGCCAGGAGGGATGTGCCACTGGTTGGCTATTAGGGCGGCCAGTTGGTTATTGACTATGGAGTACCACGCCGGCAGGTAGTCTGAACCCGAGTACGTCCATGGGTTTTCTAGAGATGTTTATGATCGCCCATGGTTATTGCTGATAACTTCTAGTTTATTTTTAATTGCACTTGGTTTTCCTTGCTTATTTACCTTTACTTTCTCTTGTTTTCCCTACTTGTTCACATTCAGTCATCCTTCACAGCCTATACTGTTAGACTTTGGGAAAATGGTTTTCAAATGAAAATACTTTGTTTTCTTTGTGCAAGATTTTAAAATGTCACACTTTGTTTTTTTTAAAATGATTTTAACACTAATGAAAGGGAACCAACTTTCGAAAAAGAATAAGGGAAATGTCTCATGTTTGATTTTCAAGTAAAACATTACAGAAGCTTACTTTTATATATTGTAGTTCAAACCTGAAATATGTAGATTCTTTATTTACTGGCAGTGTTTTGGGATTTGTTGTGGGGCTCACCTACTGAGTACTTTTGTGCTCATGCCTATCTTTTACCATTTCAGTTGCAGGTTCCTTGTGTTCAGGTTTTCCTGGCTTGAGTCGCTCAGTGAGGGAGCGACGTTGGTTGTAGTTGGGTGGTGACCCGCGAGGTCACGTGGAGGTATTTCGTGGAGCAGTTTTGTTTATGTATTTAGTTTTTGTCTGTTTGTTTAGTTTATATTCGTTCTTTTGATCCTGTTTTTATTTTGGGCTGAAATCATTCCCAACGATTTAAATTTTTAATGCCAGGCACTAGTTTCCATCCTGGGGGGATCGGGAACGCCCCTCGGGACTTTCCGCGGACCGCCTCGGGTGACCGGTTCAGGGTCGACCCGGGCTGGTTGATGAAAAAATGGTATGAAAGGCTGGTTCTTGTTATTTGGAATGTCCGTTAGATGGAGATTACGATTGTCGGGACTCGAGAGGTAGATACGGGAGGGATGTCATGAACCCTCGCCCGTTCCGCACGTCGAGTCGCCAGGGATAGTCTGGGAATTGAGTCTCTGTTTCATTCTGGCTTGTTTTGGATTGAGGGATGACAACGGAGGTAAACCGATGTTACGTCGTGATCTCGCATGGAGTAGTGAACCATGTGGAGTCTGGGTACACGGTTTGAATTCCTCCTAGTGGTTGACGCTTACTTGGGGCATGACCCACTATCATGTCGCCATGTTAATTGTGACCGCTGGTCCCTCATCCTGATGGTTTGATGCGAGTTGAGTGTCATTTTCGTTTTGGATAGTGTAAGTGCGTTTTTGGAAGTGGAAAAGAGTTTTTGAAAAAATGGGACTGATTTATTTTAAATGACATTAAATTTATGAAATGATTTTTAAAACTGAAATCCGTTGGTTTGGAAAAACTGGTTTTTTCTTGGAAATTGGTCAAGAATGGTTTGGGGTGAAACCTCAGGTCCTCTTTATGAACGTTTGCACATGTGTGAGAATGTATGGAATGAAATGCGTGTTGGAGCGAGTATTATTGGACAGTGGATGAAGACATGTGCAACGGTTCATGAGATTACTTGGGTGTGTATTTGAAATTAAAGGCTTGACCTTGTTTTCTAAATTGGTTTTAAAGGGGAAACGGTTTTGGAATGTTTTTGGTTTGAAAGTGGATTGGTTTTTGGAAAGTGGTCTTGAAAAATGGTGGTTATAAAGTCTAAAACAAAAAGGGGATTTTTAAAAAAAAAAGAGATTTTATTTTGGGTTATGTTTGTGTTTGTTTGGTCTTGTTGCTGACTGTTTTTGATGAAGGCGATTTTATTGAAGCTGCTTCGGTTTGATATTGGATTTGGCTTTGTGTTTTATATGTCGCTCCGGAAATGACGCCCAGAAATGTCTCTAAGGATACGGATAAGTCATGCCCAGTTTTTGATCCTCCTCAGACTTTGCCAATTCTCCATGGTGATCAGGGTCCGTTAGAAGCAGTGAAATGGCTCGAGGAAGTGGAGCGTGTCTTTAGAATGTTGGGAACTCCCAATAATGTTAAGGTTCGTGCAGTAATGGAGTTGTTTGAGGGTCCAGCTCTGGACCAATGGAAGGTGGTTTCCCCATCATCAACGCAAGTTTAAATGACGTGGGATCTCTTTAGAGTCGTTTTCATCCAATGGTTTGTACCTGAGGAAGTGAAGCTGGAGAAAAAGAGAGAGCATGTGCATATTCAACAAGGCCAATGGACGGTGAAGGCATATGTTGACCATTTCAAGGAATTGATTTCCTTTTCTCCAGAGGTAGCATCGCATGAACTCATGAAGGTCACTCTTTTCACCAGGGGTCTTTGTCCAGAGATCAAGGAGTGAGTCCTCCCTTCTAAATACCTTTGTTTCGAGAAGCTGGTGGAGAAAGCTTTCTTGGCAGAGTTGGTTTCCGGTGTGCGGGTGGTTAATACTTCAGTGTCCCCTTTTGTTCGTAAGAGTTCCCCCTCTGGTGTGGAAAAGGCACCAGAGATACATGTTCCTAAGGAGTTATCCCCTTTGGTCCCAACTTCCAGTTCATCAGATCGTTCGATGGTATGCTTTCAGTGTGGTCGTTTCGGGCATTTAAAGTCGTCTTGTCGCAACCCTCCGAAGATGTGTCATCGATGCGGTTGGCTGGGTAATCTGGAGAAGTTTTGCAGGAAGCGTCGCTTGGAAAGGACACTGTGATTGGATAATGTCAGTACCTGACTATGAGGCAGAAGATGCTTCAGCCATCAGAGCCCCAGCCTCAGGTCTCGGGGTGAAGCTCGCACACAGTTAGGAGTTCCCAGGGGTGTGATGCCTTGGTCCGGATTTTGTGTTCCGTGTTGGTGGTGGAACAATTAAGATCTTTTTGTACTTGTTCTCTACTATTAAGGTTTTAGTATCATTTAAAGCATGTTGTTTTGATATGAAGTAATGATGGACTTGTTCTATTATAATCCAAGCAGACTGGTTTGTGTGGATGTGATATTCTGAATCATGTGTCTTTCTTAAAAGTGTGTTTTACCCCTCAGTGGGTTGACCTTGGTTTAGCAATGCTCGTCAGATGTGGTTATGTTTCATGGTTTTCAATGGGTAATGTTTTCAACTCGGTGTCTGGTTAAGTCTTTTCCATGGGTTTCCCCCCTAGTGTTGATGGTCGTTGACTTTGGTCATTGGTTCAATGTTTCGACGAAGGTGTTGTTTTTTCACTCGTGCTATAAGAGTTGGTTTAAACCGGTTGGGAGTTCCCGCTTCGACCCCCCCCCCCTTTTCCTAGGGTTGTCTATTTAGATGGTCAACTTTCCTACACAAGTTGAGCTCTTGGGGTAAGGAGAACCCCTTCGTGTTCTCCCATCAACCTCAAACCTCAGTTTTCTCTTGAATCAGTCGGGTGTGACCTGTGTAGAGTATGGTCATCCCCAAGAATCTCAGGTTTCTTCAGTTCCTTTAGTTCTGTTTGGGCATAGACTTGGTTTTTGGATGACTTGTGGCCTGGTGACTTTCTGGGGGCAGAAAGTGTCTGTGGTGGGGAGAATTGTCACACCCCGACCGCGGACGTCCGTAATTTTTATCCTTTCTTGGTCCCGGTTTAATTTTTTCGAAGATTAATTGCGATTGGTGGTTTCACGCCAGTGCGCGGTCACCACATCGCTAGCAGTTACCGTGCATTCGGCTCGGGTGACTATGTGCTCACCCGGCGTTTTAAATACTAAAGTTTTTGCGTTGACATTTTATTACTCTCACTACTTAAATTGTGTTATTATTATTGTAGTTATTTTTATTGTATATATGTTTATACATGTGTATATGTATGTATATATATACATATGTCTATATAGGTATATATATATGATTATATGTGTTATGTCTATATAAGTATATATATATATGTTTATCGTGTCTATGTTTGTGTGTTTGTATATAGGTATATATATATATATATAGATCTATATATAGATATATATGTATATATGTATATACTTTTGTGTGTTATTTTTTTAAAATGGTTATATTATTTTAAATATTTTGGTTATAATAATAATTATTATAATTATCTAATTATTATTATTATTATTATAAAGTTTTACTATTTTTATAAAGTCTTATTATTATTATTAAGATTTGATTTGATTTATTTAATTAATTTATCATATTATTAGTATTATTATTACTTCCCTTTTCATTATTTATTATTATTATTATTATTATTATTATCATATATATATATATATATTATAAACCTAAAACCTAATCTAACCCTAACCTACCCAGCCGCCACTCTCCCCTCCCCCCGCTCCTCTATCTCCCCCGTTTTCCCCCGCGTCGTCCTCTTCTCTCCGCACAGCCCGTCGGTCTCCTCATTCAGCGCCGACCCCATATCCGGCCTCTACCCTAGCGTGCCGCCGCTGCACCCTGTCCACCTCATCCGGCGCTACCCGCACCGGCCTCCTCTCGGCCCGGCCGCGCCCCACCGCTCCCCTTTGCTGGTCTCGGCCTCCCCGTCGTCCCGCCTCCGCACCTGCTTCCCATCACCGGCACACCCCCCTGTTCTGGCTTCCGCTCTGGCGTCTGGCGGCCCGCACCGCCCAGCTCCCCTTCGCCGGCCGCACCGCCTCACCCCTGTCTCGGCCTCCTCCTACGAACAGCCCGACGACCCGCTCCCTCTCCCCCTGTCCCGACCTCCCTCTGTCGTCGCACCCTGCCGCCTCCACCATTCCGGCCACCCCGTCACCGGCGCACCCTCCGGCCTCCCGATACCCCTGCTCCGGCCCGTTCTCCACGCTCGGCCACCCCCTGTGTGTTTCAATGTTTTTTTATCTTGTTATTATATTATTATTGTACTTGTTTTATTATTATGTTAGTTTTTTTAGTAATGTGTTAATATCAATAATACTATTATTATATTATTACTATTGTTGTTTTATTATTATTATTGTTATTATTATTATTATTATTATTAAGTTAATATTTTTCTATTATTATTATTATACTATTATTATTATTATTATATTATATTATTATTGTTATTATGATTATGTTAATATTATAATTATGTTTATTATATTATTATTGTTATTACTATTATTAAATTATGTTATTTTTATTACTATATTATTATTATTATTATTAATATATTATTGTTATTATTATTAATATTATTATTAATATTATGTTGTTATTATTATTATTACATTATTATTATTATTATCATTATTAAGTTATTTTTTTTATTAGTATTATGTTATTATTATTATTAGATTATTGTTATTATTATTATTATGTTAATATTATTACATTATTATTATTATTATTATTATTATACTATTATCATTATGACTACGTTAATATTAATATATTGTTGATATTAACATTAGATGGTGGTTATGGTAATATTATTATTATTATATTATTATTATTGTTATTATTATTACTATATTATTATATTATAATTATTCCATATTATTATTGTTATTATTATTATATCATTAATATTTTTATTATGTTGTGTTATTATTATTATGATGTTATTGTTATCACCATTATTATTTTCACATTATTATTATTATGAGTTTTATTACTATTATGTTATTATTATTATCATTGAACCCATTTAACGGTCTTTTGTTTTAGGACTGGTTTGACGACGCAATACGGTGCGCCCTTTTACGCAACTGGAGTTTTGCGCCGTGTCGTTTTTCGTTCTGAGCTGCGTCTTGAGGTAGGTCTCCCTTTTCACTTGCCTTTAAATTAAGAATTTATTTATTCCTTGTCTTTTTATTGAATTTTAGTAAATTTAAAAGTAATATTAAGTAGTTTTTATAGTGTGGTGATTTTCTGATAAAGAAAACTGTTTAATTCTAGCGTTCCATTGAAAGTGTTTTCTTGGTTTCAATTGTGGGATTCCATTGTGATATTCCTAAACGGTTCTTTATGAAATGTGAAACTGTGTTTTGAAATGTTTTGGTGAGTATAAATTAGTAGGTGATTTTTTTTGGGAAAATGGTGTTTATCTTAGAACCTTGATTAGAGGAATTGTCGTATGACCTTTAAACTTGTTTTTTTGGAAACTTTATGTGTTGTTCTTGGTGGTTGAAAAATGTTTTCTTTTGACGTGTGATTAAAAGTTTGGATTTCACATGAGAAATAGTATTCCTTAAAAAGGTGATTAAAGGCCCGTTTGGCTCTTGATGAATGTGGGGTGCGTTTTGATATTGGAAAGTAACTCTACTTGTGAATCAATTGTGTTCCAGGTTTGATATGCTGATTTGGGTGTCTTAAATAAAGTTCTAAGTGTGTTTCTGGTTTTCAATGAAATGGCTTGTGTCATATCCCTTTAGAAATGTTTTAGTTTTAAATGGTAAAAATGTATATGATATGATGGCCCGGTTGGCACTTTATTAAATGTGAAGCGATTACACATATATATATCTATATACATGCGTACTTATGAGGGAATCTCTACAGGGGGACTTCCCTTCGAGGGTTGTTGTGTAGCGATGTCCGTGTAAGGGGTTGGCAAGTGCGGTGAGATGAGTCACGCGTGCGAGGGTCTCCCACTTACACAGTGTTACTAAAACCACCATGGGTTCCTGGGCGTCTTGTAGATTATCGAGTGACGGTTGCTTATTAACCATGATTTGACGGGTTAGTACCCCCTGGAGTTGTGGACATGCTAGGAGGGATGTGCCACTGGTTGGCTATTAGGGCGGCCAGTGGGTTATTGACTATGGAGTACCATGCCGGCAGGTAGTCTGAACCCGAGTACGTCCAGGGGTTTTCTAGGGATGTTTAGGATCACCCATGGTTATTGCTAATAACTTCTAGTTTATTTTTACTTGCAGTTGGTTTTCCTTTCTTATTTGCCTTTACTTTTGCTTGTTTTCCATGCTTGGTCACTTTCAGTCATCCTTCACTGCCTATACTGTTAGACTTTGGGAAAATGGTTTTCAAATGAAAATACATTATTTGCTTTGTGGAAGATTTGAAATTGTAACACTTTTTTTTAAATGAGTTTAACACTAATGAAAGGGAACAAACTTTTGAAAAAGAATAAGGGAAATGTCTCGTGTTTGATTTTCAAGTAAAACATTACGGAAGCTTACTTTTATACATTGTAGTTCAAACCTGGAATATGTAGATTCTTTATTTACTGGATGTGTTTTGGGATTTGTTGTGGGGCTCACCTACTGAGTACTTTTGTGCTCACGCCTATCTTTTACCATTTCAGTTGCAGGTTCCTTGTGTTTAGGTGTTCCTGGCTTGAGTCTCTCATTGAGGGAGCGAAGTTGGTTGTAGTTGGGTGGTGACCCGTGAGATCACATGGAGGTATGTCGTGGAGCAATTTTGTTCATGTCTTTAGTGTTTGTCTGTTTGTTTAGTTTATATTCGTTCTTTCGATCCTGTTTTTAGTTTGGGCTGAAATCATTCCCAACGATTTAAATTTTTAATGCTCGGCACTAGTTGCCATCCCGGGGTGATCGGGAACGCCCCTCGCGACTTGCCGCGGACCGTCTCGGGTGACCGGTTCAGGGTCGACCCGGGCTGGTTCATGACAAAAACAAAAACAATAGTATCACTAAATAAATCATTGATTGTTTGAGGAGAATAATTAATCAATAGAAATTATTTTCCCCACATATAATCAGTATAGAAAATCAATTACCAATAGTGGTTTCCAACGAAAAACTTTTAAACTCACAAAATCTCCCCCAATTATGTGGTGGTTAGGATACCCCACCGTAACATTGGTGGATTGACAGAAACTGTATATGACCTGCATAGATCTCACAACAGTCTCATCCTAGAATAATTATGATTGGATATCTTCTTGATACTACCATGGATATTATAACTCTAATGGCCACCAATAGGGTTTTGTTGGATTGATTGTACAAAAAACTATATGCCATCAATTTATATACTTCTACAAATCATTCTACTAGTTGTTTATTTCGAAAATTATAATATATAAAAATTCATGATATCTTTTATAGATCAACCATAATTCCAAATTCAATTAAAAATTATAAAAACATAAAATGTACTTGGTTTTACTCTTATAATAAGGGGAACTTTCCATAAATTGAATTTCACATATACATGAATATAGTAATTTATGTTTTATTATAATATATTATATCCATGATAAATATTACTTATATATTTTAGTAACCATATCGATAAACATAATTTAATGAACACACCCATTCTGGATATCCAACATATTAAATTCATGTTATCACTATAGTCAAACAAAAAAATTATTAAATTTACATAAATAGCATGATCTATTACAACAGACTTGAAAATCATCCATTAAATTATTTTATATTATTTTAATGAGTAATTAAAACTGATCAATAGAAGAAAAAAAATTATTGGTACCTTGTTCTACCAGATACATATGATAACTTGATGGATCATGCATTATAGTACTGAAGGAATTTACCAACTACATGATGATCTTTACAATCACTGAGGAATTATTTTAATCTATAATAACTAAAAACAGAATCATCTAGTTAATTTCATTATTCTTCACTGGACAGTCATGGAATCAGAGATATACCCCACCACTATATAATTTACCATATAGAAAATTATTATCTTATAGTGGATATTTAATCCATTTTATAAGGTACCTAATTCATTTAACATATAATTACACTATCCCTGAGTATCTATAGTATTCATAACAATTAAGAACACTATAAAACTAACCAAATGTCACTACTAGACCTCACATTCTATTAAAATATTAAATATTATTTATTTAAAATTTTTATTCATTTTTAGGTCCCTTCAAATTTAAATTTAGAAAAATAAAAAAAATATTAATATTGAACAGTTTTCATTGAATGAGTGAAAAAAATGTGACATCCTCATGTAGACAACTATAATATTTTATTGAGTTATTCTGCTAGTTGGTGCATAGTTTATCATACTATTTATTCAATCCTTGTGAATCACCTTGTAGATTTTGTTTACAACATAGGTTTTAAATGGTTTAGTAACACATCAATCCAAACCATTTCAATCACCCCTATTATAAAAAATTTTAAATTACCATTATTACCTATAAAAATTTAACACTCCTATAACCATACTCTCATTTCATTAATATATAAATTGATGATGGACGCACCATGTGTGATATCCCTTTTCTACCACATGTATTTCAAGAAACTACATCTTGATTCCAACTGATTTATTGAGGTGGGACCCTAATTTATCATCATTGTGTTCCTTCTATTGATTTTGTTCCACTTCATCATTTTAGGAGTATGGATTATCCAATCCCCAATTGGTAACTGATTCTCAATCATTGTGGTTTTGGTTACATGGTTTGAAGGGTTTTATATTAGTCTATATTCTTCTTTTATTGGAGTGTTTCACATTGTTCTCCCATAAAAAAGGATTTTGATTTCACATCATTACATTTTTCATTACAGTTCATGTTTAGATTGGGTTTTCTTAAATACTTATAATGAAAATATTATATGATATTCCATTATTTACATTCATAAGAGGATATTTGAAAGGTATTTTTATTTTAAATCATTTTATTAAATATTTTTTTTACTTGTGAATTTTGATGAGTTCTAGTGGTCATTTTTTAAGAATATATTATTATTTTTCATTAATATAAAAAATGGATTGGTTTTGTGTATCTCATATATCTGTTACATGATGATACTATGCGTGTATTGTTTTAGAAAAACATATAATTCTCATAATAGGTATATTTAAAAAAAATTAATAATGTTTCCACCTCATAGTTCATAAACCATTACTAATTAATGATGCTTATTTTCTTTATATCTCCTTAAGAATCAAATCTTGCATTTTAAATTTAAATAATTTAATCTCTAAATAATTCAAAACACCTTATCATATAAAATTAAACAATAAAAAAATTCAACTCTAACTATATGACACTAATTATCATCGTTGATGTCAAAAACATCTCATAAATTACTGCTTTGTAAATGAAATTATAAAAATTTCACCTTTTTTCACATTATGTATGACATATGTGATCTTATATATTTTTTATAACATTGAATAGTTATCTACAGATGCATGTTACCCAAAATAGGTGAGATAAATGTGATTTCTACATGACTAAAAAATAAATAATAGAAATTTTTTTTCATTCCACATATAATATTAAACAATTACTTGCTAGTCTGTTAAATTAGAAATATATTCATCCTATTTATACGATGGTAAAATACACTGCATTTATGGTCCATGCTGGAAGGCCATAAAATTAATTATGTCACCTTCACTACATTTTCAAGTATTCGTAAAACATGGTATGGTTATTTTATTATCACTAAATACATGTTCATATTACATAAAAATACATGGAATTGTATTAAAAGTAACATGGTGTTTCACTTCCCTTTAAATGATAAGTGATTATTTTAAAGTATTGGTGTTAGGATGCAACCATTTCAATCCTTCCACCAATAAGCTTGATCATTATAGAAATACTATATCATAGTGTTCTTTATTCTTGAACTAACATTGAGAGGAAATATGCATATGTTATATATCTCAATATTTTTTAATGATTCCTTTATCAAGAGATGATATAAATAGGTACTAGGCATAGAGGAATCTCCTATCTAGGATGACCAACATAGAATTCTGTATTAATTTATAAATAATATGATTTTTATATAATGACCAACAATATGAGTTACTAAAGTAATAGACTACCTGACTTTATGTTTTAGAAATATTTAACTATGGAGGTGCATCACCAAATGTAATTGATAATTTATTTATAATCAGATCTATAATTCCCTAAACATGTAATTCTTAATCTGTTGAGGACTATGTTGGACCAATAATAACATACCATCCAATCAATGTAGGATCCATGTATAGAATACATGTAGAAGTAGACAACATATCCACCTCAATCTCTATATTTCACTATATAATACTTGGGTGATATCATTTTTGATCATGTATTTTCATTATTCATTGATGATCATAACATAATTCACTTCGTGGATAAAGAATTATTAGTTCTCAATTTATGAATTGGGAGATGAGAAGGTGAGAAAATATTTTAGATCTATTGAATCTTCTCTATTGATATGGATAGATTCTCTCTACCCATTTATAATAATGTGATTGTTCATGGAATTTGATATAATTATTTTTTTATAAAGGAATGTATCAGGTAATAAATTTTCTTATTGTGACCCTTCCAATTCCTAAAACATTTGTTTACCCCATGTCAAACAATAATAATAAGAATATTATTATTCACATAAAAACTACATCACTTAAGAAAATATAAATAAATTCCATTTACATTTTTTATTAGAGGACCATTAATATCTTATTTTTTCTCTTCAACATTTAAAAAACCATGAATAATTACTATAAATTTATCAAAATAAATATCATTACATTATTCTTGAATAAATATGAAAATAATATATTCACTGAAATTTTCAAATAATAATATTTATTTTTACATATCTATACTATTATTTAGAATATATATCAAAAAATCATAGTTCTCAATCAAAATTAAATAATTTTTATACGACACATCTTGAATAGTATTTATTCTAACCCGTTAAAAAATAATTTTACTGAGATTCTGGGTACACATAGTGTGTGACCCTTTAAGACCCTTTTCAGGTTGCAATAAGATATCATTCCTAAAGAAAATTATTAGGATATAGAAACATTCCTAACAAACCATTGAGAATGAAGATAGTTTATCAAATATATAGCTCCCCCTATATATTCTTATTGTGTAATATAATCCATTTTTTGTGTTGTCTCTAATAAATATTGTTTCATAATAGTATATTTAACCCATTAACTCAGTATCTTTTTCATTATATTTGAAGAATTGACCATGACCAAAAAACATAATATCCAAGGCTTTATCTATTAAAGTCAATTCTTATAAAGGTGTTGCTATATACACCTTAATTTATAGAAATAAGGGGTAACTAATTTCTCACATTATACATAGATGCAATGTAAATCATTAGCACCCACCATATCCAACATCATCATTAGAATACAGTGTTACAGTTAGTCTCCACACATAAATATATGATAATTATGATATTAATTAATTAAAATCATATTGTTTGATTACGAATAATCATTTAACTAGATAGAAACATCTAATAAAATAAATAAATAATATTTCATTTTTTGGGATTTGTTCTCCTAATATCATTAAATATAAATTACTAATGGGGTACATTAAGAGTGGTTTACTCAATGTATATGATTATCCACCCAAATAAACTATATAATTTGTTTCCCAACAAATGATATCATATATATATATATATTAAAAAATTATTCAAAAATATTTTCTGGGTACCACCATGTTATCATAAAAGTGGGAAATTTATATGATATTTCAATAAGATATATTTTAGTTTGACATCATCTCAAAAAAAATTATTGAGGAACAATAATTATGTGTTATGAATATTAAACACAATGAATACATGTAATCATCATTTACATTGATTAATGTTCAAAGGAAAAAAAACATCATTATACACCTACTTACACTTGAGGAAACCATTAACAACATTCATTCCACAATCAATCACATAATAATCATGCCTCTACTGAGATGAAGTATTCATAAAGGGGTCTACTATGTTTTCCATAATAGATAATATTTTAACTAAAACATCAAATAATTAATAAAAAATTATAATGATTTGATATTTTTGCAGTATAGGAATTATCCTTTTACGTGCCTTTGTAACATTGGAATGTTCTACCACAATAGTGCTACCATATTAAATTTTTATAGAGTCTTGATTTCTAGGAAACACATAAAGATCTTAGTTAATGTTTTGAATTATAAATTATCCATCGGAAGAATAAGAATCCATAATATATTATCACTCTCTATTTAATTGGTGATACCTATGTAATATGAATACTTCATACTCATAGTTATCCAATTTATATTGAACACATTTCATGAGTGAAACATTACATTATTATTATAATTCAGAAATATAAAATCTATATAACCCATTATTATTATATATTCATCTTCTATAATGAAAGGAATATATTCTTAGTTTATTGAAGAGACATAATGATATAGTTAATAGTGCTCTATTTTTATTCATTTGTATTTTCTTAATGTCTCCCTAACATACTCCAAGAGTAAAAAATACCAATCTTTATTGATAATGATGAAAAAAAGATAGATCCTATTACATATTCTCATTGGAACAAACTAATTATCTTTCACTTTCCTAATGTGTTTGAAGATATATGTTCATCTAATGATGAATACCATGTGTTTCTAGAACCAATTCCCTCTTCGATTGTTCTATACTAAATTATTCAACATATGTTCAATTTATGTATTTTAGCACGATACATACATCTTATTTTATATATCTAGCATGATAATTATCCCTCTAATGTATGTTGATTCAAAAATGTCTTCCATATAGAGTAACATAGTCATCCATTCATTATCATTATGTAAGGTTGCTATGTCATTTCTAGTTAGTAATGTGTAATACAAATATACTACTATAAAAACGAACAATCTTCCATGAAACTATTTGTAAACACATGGATCAAATTCTTTCAAAATGAAAAAAAATTATTGTATATCTTCATTGAACCAAATACTCAATGACTTGGATGATTGGTTTATTCTATATATTGCCTATGAAACATTAATAAATATTTCTCATTCTATCTAACTATAATCACTTCTGGTTGTTCAATGTATACAACAACCTGTATTTTAACATTAATGGATTTAGTTTTGTGAGAATTAATAATAATAATATAGTAATCAAATATTGATATATCATATATTATATATATATATATATATATATACATCCTCCTTATAGGATAGAGTGTTAATATTTTCCATAAATAACAAGTCACCGTATTCTATGGATAGATACCATATCATTCCATTTCTCTAAACTATATTTGTCACCTACATAATATGTATGATTCGGGTAAAACATCTTTCATTTGGCCTATGGAATCTATTTATGTTCAATATATTTAGTTTCATGAGCATTAATGTAATAAAAATAATATTTTCACCAACATCATTATTAATGATATGTTCCCACTCAATTAATAATAAACACCTAAAAACTATATCCGTTTAATTTTAGGGATAATATATATAATATACCCTCATTTCCTTTAGGTAACCTATAATTATTCATTTTATCCCCTTAGGTGAACATATGTTTCATGATCATTCCTCAAAAAAGAAATCCCACCCCTATAAACCAAAATGATGAAAAAATGGTTTCCATTCACTATATAACTAAAAGAGAATCACTTTTTCCATATTACATAGAGATTAGTTATATATGTATTCATTCATGTGTATTTCATATCCCCAAATTGAAAATAGATGGCTTGTGTGGATCATTATCAACTTTACGATGTCCAACATTGAATGGTTAATTATTTTACAAAAAAATAATTTATTTGTATAAGGAGTACATAATTGTGATAAAATACTATAAACACATAGAATGTCTGAAAACTACTTTATAATATATTTAGTGCCTCAATATGATCAAAATTTCTACTTCTTCTTTCCAAAACAATTCTCAAAATTATCATAGAAATTTCCTATATCTAAAATGATTCAGAGTTATAATTCATAAAATATATGTTTTTGTAGTATCTAATGATATTATTAACAAATATAAATTATAATAATCTAACACTTGTTTGACATGAATATTTCCACCAATATCAGTACGTTCCTTGGATAGAAGCTATGTGGCACTTTCACCTTTAAAAAAATGGAGGTTTCATTATCATTCCTTATAATCATGCATGAAATATTTTTATTCGTTTAATATCAAATGATTTACAAGTATCTATATTGATAGATCTTCATCATATTCTACTCCTTTAGAATCAAAGGTGGAGATTCTAATATTTTATGAAATTTTTCATATGAATTTTATTCCTTATTAATTCCTCATATTTGGTTTCCTCAATTTAATAGATAATGATTTTCATTAACTTTTTCCATAATATAATAGTTTCTATTTTCAAAAAATAAGAAACTATCATCTCCAAATATGAAAAAATAAATCAATTTATAAAAAACAAAAAAAATGTTCTTGGTAAAACTTGAAACATATAAATTTTATTTTTAACCAAAATTACTCATAATGGAAATGTGAGGTGGTAGTCTCTAGTTTCTTGGGAATAAAACCTCAATATAATGGAAGCATGATATTCTTTTATACTATTGAAAACCTTCTTAAATCCATTTAGTTAACGTATTTGGTATCAAATGTGAGAAAAAAATGAAATATCTGACACCAAACATGTAGTTATGGAAATATTATACATCATAACAAACATACCTAATGCTTCTGTGATCTTCCTTTATTGGTTGAAATTCCACTTCCACTTGATTTTTTTTTGCGTTCATAAAATCACATTAAATTTGACTCATTTTCTTAACAATGTATATTCTTTTTATTTGATGGACTGTTCATTGAATATTTAGTCTTTTATTGAGTGTTAAAAACACGTTATGTTTTATAGAAATTCTATTTCTCAATACTGTCTATGGGGTTTTCATTCCCCATGTCCTTATCAATATTGTGAATGGTAGTAAGATGTTTTGGACGATTCTTATTACTATTTATCATAATATAATTCATATTAAAATTGAAGAATATTTTTTGTTGTTATAACATAATGAGGCCTTGTGAAACACATCATGGATCTTAATCCCCAATAACTCTATGAATTATACATAACGAAACATCTTGAGTAAATTAGGAAAAAAAGGAACCAACACTCCAAGATTTTACATGAATAGTGTGTGATAGAATTCACATATCTCTTGTCTCAGATTGTTCTAATAATGGTCATGATGGTGAAAAATTATTTTATATGCATCCACATATTGGTATTTATTTTTAATGTCTCAATACAAAGTGGAAAGAATGAAACATTTTACATGGATTAAATCATCCACATGTTTCTAGTTGAAAGATACGTATTCCTCATAATCCTCTTAATTAAGTGACATATAATGTGTGGATTGAAACAAATATAATTTCTATTCATGGTATAGTATAATACACAAGTTCTTATACAGTTCCTAGAAGTTTTCTCCATCAAAAAGGTTATCCTTCTACTGTAAGGATAATATTTATATGGTTTCTATTTTTTGGTTTCCAATTTACCAAAAATTAAAAGCAGATAACTACTACGTTATTTATTAGCTGATGTGAATAAAATTTTACATATTATTTTATTTTAATAATTTCACACTATTTCATTGAAACAAAATTACCCTCACCATATCATTAATAATTTCATCTAACATGAATATTTTCATCATATAGATCTATATAAAAATTTAATAACCTAGTATTTGGAATGAAAAGATAATTTAATGGTTTTAGGTAGGCATCAATTGACCACTACATTAACTCAGAAATCATTAAACTAATGAGTGGAATATTCAATCCTAAATTCCTGTATAAAATATTTTCTTAACTATTAACCTTAAGTAACACCATGAATAACATTGGTTGTAAAACCATGATGTGAACCAATATATATCAACCAAAAATATATGGAAAATACATTATTGATTAATGAAACCACCCCTCCATGAATGTTCAAGAACATTGAATATTAGGTTTGGATCTCTTAATAGAAATATAAAGCTATAATGAAATAATATTTTTGGTGAGGAATAATTATCCATATTCATAGAACCTAAGTCTTTTATTATCACATTACATATTATTATTAATTAGGTTTTACCTAAGTTATTAACTATTTCATAAAAATATATATGAATAATCCAATTTTGTTTTATTTCATCCTTCATAATTGACTACTCATTTTTTAAATGATCACTTATAATAAACTAATAAATATATAAAGTAAATGAAATAAAATATAAGTGGAGTAATAATGAAATTTACTTATAGATAGTTTAACTAGTAGATAATAAACTATCCCTCATCTCTATGGGGAGATGCCGTGAACCGTAGGAGAGATGATTTTATATCATTACATATCAGATAATATTTATCTCCTCACTTGGTTTTTTACAGCAATCTAAGCCATATATAGATTATTCTAACTGGGGAGAACAATTCTTATATTATAATTTACTCACACACCAGTGAGTGGACCCAATGTTTTTGAAAATGGGATTCACATAAATGAAACCGATGAAATACAGGCTCTTACATAAAAAGGAGGATGGGGATGAAAAGCATTCGACCATTTTAATTTTATGAAAACAATAATATAAAATACAACTAACCACATATAGAGCTCTAATATAATTTATTTATTATTCCTAAAACATAAATGAATATGAATTCTTAATATAAATATTAATTACATTATGTTTTTATTTAATTGAGAAAAATCTTCCCTAATTAATCAAATTTATAAAATTAATCCTAATTCCACCCATGATTTCTTGAATTACCATCATGCAAAATATTACGATAAATATATTAATTTTAGAAATATTTATGAAACTACAAAAATATACTTGTTGTAAATAACTTATACTCATCCAAACAACATAACATGGTTTTTTTTATTCTCTATTCACTTTGAATCCATCACACATTGCACGTTTGGAAAATACACCAGATTAAATATTAGAAAATTTTCTCCTGAAACACATGTTAATTACACTAATTTTTATACCCATGATGCACATAATGTACATTATATGAAAATAAAATAAGTAACAATTAGATTTAGAATGTATCATGGGTAATAATATAACTTTTAATTAACAATATTGAAATGTATAATGAACTATATAATAAATAAGACAACAATTATATGTCAATTAGTTTATTTTTATAATTAATTATTCTATGTGTATCATATTAAATACACTATTTATAGTAGATTACTTGGAATTTACTTATTTAAAAAGTATTAAAAATCTTCATCAATTTTCACAAAAAATTCCTTTGTAATGGATATATTTCTTTCAACAAACATGAATGATGTGCATGGCATGTAACCATCATGCATAATCTGTGGCCTCATTGTTTCATGTTTTTCTTGTCCATGTGTCATGTAACTGCTAAATGACATGATTCGACCCATATTTTCTCCATCACAAAGTCACAAGGATGATATATGATAGAAAAAAATGTACCTGGATGATTTTTTGAAGCCATATTCCTGCTTGATCTTGATATACATGCTGATATTATTTTATCAGATGAGAAATTAATTTTTTTTCTCACTAATGTAACATCAATGTGTGATACACATGAGACATATAGGTACATGTAGGTACATGTTATGTACTCATTTTTTATTGGTCTAGAACCCATGGAATCTTCAAATTTTCTGTTGGATAGATCATTATTTGAATATAATATAAGTTTTATATCAAATATATTGAAGAAATGGTGGAGAAAAATATGATGAGATTTTGAGAATGAATATATCTTAATGACAATAATTGGAAATGCATAAAAATATATTAATAATTTATAAAAAATTAAAAATAATCTATGTGATATATTTGATGGAACTTCATGGTTATGGGTTCATTAGAATTTCAAATTTAATATTCTCATCTCGGATGTTAGTATTAACATACAAAAAATTATTGTTACACATTAAAAATCATTTCATCATCAAAATAATTCATAAATTAGTTGACATTAAATCAAAAAACAATTAAACCAAAATAGGGTGTCATTGAATGTTATTTATAAAGAATTAATATTTATATCTACAATTATATATACATATTATAATTTCATCAATGAAGATTTGGTTGAATCAATGTCATTATAGTATTATTGTGTTCTAAGATCCATGTTTCAAATCCTTCTAGTGAAAATCCACAGATGCACCCAAAAATGTAAACGTATACATAGAATTCGTAGGTTCTTTTATAGTTTAATCTTATCACATTTATATTTTTGGATAATCATAGTAAAATTATCGCATGGGACAAATAAATATTTTTTTACTCTTGGTTTCTTGATTGAAGTAATGGAAATAATTAATTATGGATCGTGAAAACTCTCTCAATGTCTTGAGATCCACTCCCTCAATATATTCTTTATTATGTGTGTGTTTAGAGAAATTTAAATAATTATGTATTTATTATGGTGGGTTTATGGATACACATTTTCACAAAGGATCCTTCCATTTATATATTTTATTATCTAACCCATTTATAAAAATAAAAATAATAATATTTATATTAATAACATTACATGTACATCACTAAAGAATATATAAATGATGATCATTTACATAATTTCAAGTTGGATCATTATTTCTGGTATACTTAACCTCCTCATAAATTACAGAACCTTTAATAATGACTATGTAATAATCAAATAAATATCACTACATTATTCTTCAATAAATATAGTAAATATTACATTCCCAAAAAAAACAAATAATAATTTAATATTATTGTTATTTAAGTACCTTATTATTGTGAATATCAATGAATCAAATCTATATAATCAATGAAATATAAATATTTACTAAAATAGAATAGAGGAATTATGTTTATTGTTACTTTTTAAAATAAGCACTGAATTTAATTGATACAGTCTTTACACTATATATATAACTGTCAAGGCCTGTTTCACAAGGTAAATGAAAACCGATTCATAAATTCCAATGTCATAGTCTTATAACATTCCAAGGACACCATAGGGAATGAATCTAATGTCACAATATTATACCACATCATATGATATTTTTCTGTGTAATATAATGACATTATTATTATATGAATAATCAAGAATGATTCATACTTTTTGAATTAACCAATTTTCTTAATACAAAATTATGTTATATTCTAGAAAATGAGTTTATACACATCAAATTATGTTAATGGATATTTACCAGAATTCTCATCCCCAAATAAGTGCATACTATATTGATGAATATTAATCAACATAATAGATAAATTCATTCATGAATTACCCATTCATGAAATATAACAAGTGATTCACCTAACATATACAACTTTTTGATGAGAATGTTTTTCCATGACTTCATTAATATAACATAGTACATTGCTTATAGTATTTACTTTGTATAATGTTAATGTATAAGGATCAATACATATTCCTACCAATAAGAACATCTTATGAAATTTAAAATGGGGATTTTAAATAGGAAATACTTATTCAAGTAATCTTCTACTCTAGAAATTACCATGGGCTCACAATATGATCGAGTCTCTTAAATTACAATAAATTTCACCCACTAATAGAATGTATCATTTGTATCCATAAAATTATATCATCTGAATCTAATATATCTTCATAAATTATAACATCCCACCTATAATTACTCATCATAAGAGGAATGATTGTGAAATTTCTCTAGGATATATAATATTATGAAATTATCTCATACATTCTAATGAAGATGTAAAATCCAAACAATACAAGAGTCCCCATGACAATTAATATTTATGGACTAAGTGTTAATAAGTAAAATTTTTTCTTCAATAAACCATTATTTTATTATATGATATATTATTATACACATACAAAGTATAGTTATAATACCCAATAAAAATAATATCATTGGAAAATAGATTTACATAAGTCACCTATAAAATAAATTTTAATTCCAAACATTATAATTTGATAAAAAAATATAAAATAGGAAAATTTGGATCGACCCAATATACAAGGATCATCGTCACTGTGAACAACACTATATGTAACACCCCAAGAATTCATAATGTGTTATTTCTTCAAAATAATTCAATAACTTGCACTACATGAAACACCGAGTTCACTTGCACAATGACTTACCAAAAATCCATTCAAAAGTGGTTATGAATAGTATTAAATAAATTTTAAACTTTATATAATCCTTATAATTTTTCCATATTATGAGTATCTTAGACATAATGCAAGAACAAATTCATTTTCAGTATTGCACTTTTATCAACTTTTAATAGTGAACCCTTTTTCAATCCAATATTTTAAACTTTTTGACTAAATGGGGACATCAAAAAATTAAAATGAAACATCCCATGCTTCCACGGTACGTTTTCTATGAATAATACAGTAGCGTGTGTTGTACGCAACCTTCAGTTTTAACACACACCACAACCAATCAAACTAGCCATTATGAATAGTAATACCTAATTTTTGAAATTATATATATTTTATATTTCAAAATGGACTTCATTTTTGGATTCAGAATATCGAATTTAGCCTAAGGTGAAATTTTGGTACATTTCGGATAACTTTCACATTTTGATGAATAGTGAAAATTACTAAATTTTAATTAAAAACAACTTTTTTAATCAAAATAATTAATAGTGATAAATTATGAAATAGAGTGGTTTTAAAGTATATTTAGAATATATTTTTACCATTTAATATAATTTTGGTCATTGGACATAATTTTACAATTAAACCGAACATTAACAAGTGTCAATCTTTTGATAGTTATTATCTCTTAAAAACACGTTTTTTGTTTTGACAGCGGGAATTAATTTTAAATTAATTTCTGCCACTTCTGTGTTTTGAATTTAGAAAAATGGATTCCATATTTGGAATCAGGATGTTCAAATTGTGTAAATAGGTAACTTTTATTTTTAGACATTTTGAATAATTACTGCGGTAAATATTTTATTTACCATGGTTAAGGGTAAATCCGGTAAATAAGGGTTAAAAAATAATATTATAATAATACTAAATTACCCTAAAACGTGTCTTAACCCTATTCGTTGACACATGGTCGACCATGGGCATCTTTGGGTCGATTTTGGGACCCCATGGATCCACTTGTAAGTGATAATGACACTTTATTTTAATTAAGTTAAAATGAATACAAAAATGACACAAGCATATATCTTTTAGAAAACAATTGTTACATAGGGTTATATATGTTTCATTTTAGATTATAAATATTCATTAGAAACATAAAACGATTTCCTACATAATGATATTTTATTTATAATTTTTAGACATTAAATAATTTATTTTATTTATGACACAATGATGATGGAGTAATTACTATAATAGTGAATAATTAAAATAATTGATACTATAAATACCAAAATAAATATAATATGAAACTTTTAATGAATTAAACTAATTTTGTAGGATACTATGATATATTAGGATTGATTTAATTCACTTTTTTCGAAGTAATCAATCTGTTATGAGTTTCACAAAAATCAACTATTGAATAGTGTCAAAATTGACATAAAAGAGTTCTTAAAACAAATATTATATTATTAATTGATATTAAATTCCTAAAAATCTAAGGTTCGGCCAAGAGACTTATATCATGATAGGTTAATCAAAAATTGACCAATTGGGGGTCTCTTGGATGTATATAGTAAGTTTATTAACCATATTATATAAAAATACAAAGAGACATTGTAAAAGTGAAACTAACTAACTTAGAGTTAATACATAAAGATAAGGTTAATATAAGTACCCAAACCTGTCTAAATTCTATTGGTTGAGTGGTTTTCGACCTATCCCCACCTTAAACTTTGAATAATCAACTTCGGAGCCATTAGAAACCGAATATGAATTTATTATAAATTAATATTTCTAGCTTTTCCAAAGGTGCCCCTCACCCCTCTTATAATAGGGCACTCCTCCTTCTCATTTCTTCACACCTTCAAAGCCTTTTGGTTTGGCCAAACTCTGCCCAAATAATCTCCTAACATCCCTCAATACAACCTAGAGGCCTTAGTGTGATCATAAAGCCAACCTATGGAGCCCTTTTGATCAAATCAAAAGGAAGAACCCGAAGAAGAGGTAATGTTTTCACCACCCCTTTTCAAGTTCCTTTCTTCTTCCACTTCTTCTTTCGTTGTTCTTACCATTCTAAAATAATAACTCCAGTATCTTACATATACTGTGATGTTATTATAAATATGGTACAACCATATTCAGTATTCTATCCACCCTTTGAATAACATGTCACCATACGTGCGTACGTACGGCTTACCGTCTCCACGTCGTGGTGTAATTGTTATTCAATATATTATTATTTGGATGGGTATAATAATGATGTGTAACTCATGTAAATAATAAATATAACATGTTAATGATTCTTTATATATGATATAACATCCATTTATATATTATTTTAATATCAAAAGAATGATATTGTCGCTCGTGCGTACGTACGGACTACCGTCTCCACGAACGCGATGAGATTCATTATCCATCGTATCCATTCAAATATAATTATCATTTGATGATTTAAAAATGATGTTTAAGGACTTTATATCATTCTGGATATGAATAAGATACAACAAACATGGCTTATGTAACAAAACATATAAAATAAAATGAGTAAGTTAACACCCGAAACGACGATAATTCTAAGATATTATTAACAAATCAATGTTAAAAGATCATATATGATATCATATTAATATATATGATTCTTGTATAATTTAATAACAATTATTTCACCATTATACAGGAGGTTAACCTACCCCAACCAAGGAAAAGTACAAGGTAAGGGGTTTTCATCTCACTCCTTATTCCCGTGAGATTCATGCCATATTGCCACCATCACCTTTTGTGTGGTGTGTGTACTGCCCATAATTATATTCTTTGTGTAATACACCCTAATTTATTTGTATTTACATATTTATTGTATGATACCTCTTTCATGGGTTGTATGTTTCATAAGTTACCAAATTGGTAAGGGTTATTTCACAATCTCTTCATTATCCGAGGTTGTTTATACGTAATAATCTACTGGGATCTCGTTATCATCCACATCCATGTTTCTTCAAAATTTATTTCAAAACATTTTTACAATAATATGGGTTAAAGTCATTTATACCCTTGTTTTACTTTTTATAAAAGGAATCTTTCTGTCGTTTTCAAAACAAGGTCCTTTTTAACCTTTTCGACAGAATTAAGGTAAGAATGTTTTTTTTAACTTATACGGCGGGTGCAGTTATTTTCTGTCGTTATAAAATATTCAAAGCTTTCCTTACAAGCTTATAAGAATATTTTCAAATTGAATGTATTATTTTATAATTATTTTACTTTTAAAATGATTTTAAAAAAAATTGATATTTCTCCAAAATAGTTTTGATTTCATCTATGTCATCATCTTTTGATGGATTTTAAGCTTATTTGAAGTTGATTTGTTATGATACAAAGCATCCATATTTTATTGAAGGTTTTGTGATATTTTTTCACAGTGGATACATTATTCTTATGTCACTCATGGTTTTTGTTTAAAGTATTGAAATTTCATATGTTATTATTAATCCAAATGTTTATGTTATATTTCAACCTTTCATTCAGATGAACGTGTTAGACAAGTATGTTCCGGGGTGGGGACCGGTAAAAGTAAGCCCTCCGGTTTGGTCTCCGGTTATTATAGGAACTCCGGGTTGGTGTCCGGTTATTAGAGGCACTCCGGGTTGGTGTCCGGTTATTAGAGGCACTCTGGGTTGGGTTCCGGTTACAGTTAGCCCCAAGGTCTTGGGACGAGGCCTTGACAAAGAAATTAAAGTTCAGCATTATGCATTCCAACATTATGAAAGTGGTTATTGATTTTTGCATGTGATTATTCAATTAGTAGAATATCCATGTGAATAAGTAAATGAAATTATTTCATTTTATTTATGTCATACCATGTTTAAAGTTCATGTTTTAAAGGCTTTTGTTTTAGTTATACATTGCCTTAAATGTTTATTCTTATTTATGAAAGTTTTCGCTATATTGTTATCCTTACTCGGCATTTGAGCTCACCCCTTTTCTATGTTTTATTTTTCCCAGGAAGTGAAGAAGTAAGTTATGAATGACCTGAAAGGATATTATGTGGGGATATGAGTGTGGATTATGGAGACATTATGTTGTTTTAGTAGTTTTTCATTTTATGATGTAATGTAAAACTTATGAATATATCTAGTGTTTCCAAGGCTACTAAACCAATCGGTCTTTCGAGATTTGATCTTTCTTGTGATCATGCCAATGTTATGTAATAATGCACCGACTCTGGGCAACTAGGGTCGGGGCGTTACACTATAGAAATGAAAATAAATATTAATAAACCAATAAATATCATATGAAATGAAAATATATAAACATGGGAAGAATTTTATTGATTTTTGAGTGAAATAAAAAGATTTATTTATAAGATTTAATCTACCAATTGTAATAGAAATTTTTCAATTATAATACTAAGATGACTACGATAATAATACATTTGACTCAAAATAACAAATTCTGATATAAATCATACATAACATCATTAATTTATAAAAATATAATTATTAAAAATAAATTTGTTTATCATTATTAAAAAACAATATAAAAATATAAGAACATTTTTAATAAATTATATTTTAATGTACTTATTAAAAAATAGTTTTTATAATTAATATTGAAATTACCTATGTTAGAAAATTAATTATATTAAATTCATATAATTTTTAAATCATCATATCTAAAATTTTCATGGTTTTCTTTGTAATTTTCTGAATTATGTCAATTTTCATGTGAACAATAAAAATATTGTCCTTCACTAAACCAGTGAATCTAAAATTACATCATTCATAATGTTATAATGAACTGATAAATTCTATAGCTTGAGGTTTGGAAATTATACATTTAATTTCATAATATATAAATTAAAATAAAATTAACATATCATACAAACCTAAAAATAAATTCCCAAAACCAAAAGTCAAAAGTTAAATGTTAAAATAATAAAAATTTCTTTCCTTCCATAATAATTTTAAATTATCTTATGAATTAAACATATAATGATTTTTAAAGTGTCAAAAAATAGTTATATTATATTTATATATGATTTATATGGTTATAAATTCACTATTAAAATTTTAACCTACAATATATATTTTTTAATAATTTATTCTAAAAATACCTATATCTTTATGTATAAAAAACCCCAACACCTCAAATTGGGATACCACTAAACTCTCACATAAAATGCCTAAAATATTCCCCAATACATAATATCAAGACACATATATTCAATTAATAAATTATATATTAATAAAACACCAATCATCAAGGAATTTTTAGTTTCATATTAGATAATTAACACAAAGGATTAAGTATGTTTTGAATAATTCTTCACTTTTTTCATCCACTGTTTATTTTTTCACAGCCCCTTTTATAACCAATCAATATAAGATTAAACTAGGTAGTATGTTAACAATATATTAACAATTTTACCCCAATTTATGTATCATATTTATTATTATTATATATATATATATATATATATAAATATTTCAAAAGTATATTTCATACTCTTTAAACATTGTCCCATCAATGGTCGGTTAACCACCTAAAAAGACATTCCAATATAAGTGCTTATAACCTCATTATTGGATGGAATTATTAATTGTATAAAATATATTTATATTTAAGTACATGTATTATATTCATATGGAGATAGTTATACATATATATAAATGTGATTGAATGAAAATAAAATATAGAAAACTAGAAATGTATAATGAATAATTATATGAAAACAATTAATGATTAAACAACATTGTTAGAAAATAAAATACAATAAATATAAAAGATAAATAATTTAAAAAATAAATGAAATTCACTTCTGAATATTTGTTTTAATAATTTTATGTTCTTTATTTAGGATGTTTAAGAGAGAGAAAAATAAACATTGATTCAAGGTATGGGGAATCATTAACCAAATTCATTACATTAGGTTATCATCTTTTCCATTTTATAAATGATCATATTATTTCCTTAAAATATTCTTTCCCATTTATTTGAATGATATACATGTTCTACCATGTCACAATGTTTTTTAATCGAAGTATCTATTTTTTCAAAGTGCCTTAAATTCCCAAAACAATATATTTTCCTCATCGTAAAATAATTCATGTCCACTCGTGAATAATGATGTTTCAAGTCTGTATGTGATTTTTATATTCTTTTGGAAACCCAAAATATTATTCATTATAGTATGATTTATGAAATTATAAGTAAATTCATTATCTTCAATGGGTTTATATCAAAAATATGATTATTATACAATATATGTGTCATTCATGATTATGATCATTTATGATGTTATGTGTGGGACCATAATTATATATACCAACAAAGAATTGGGTAATGTGATATATGTCCTGATATTATCTGTAATATACATGAACATGGAACTATATTATTTATATTGATGATATTATGATTTATTTACATATGGTTTGTGTGGACCTTTTGCTAGATTTATTAATAACTATGTATGATATTTGACAACTAAGACATCTTGTTCGATTTTATGCATATTTCACATTCCATCCATTTTGAATGATTCACTAGTGATTATGATGAGGATCATATGATTAAGATATGATTGTTCTCATCCATGTAATTTTTATCCATATTCATTATATACCACATTTTATACATCCTCTATTTGGGATTTTTTTCTCACCACTCCCATTGATGTATATCCCCATGTGATTAATAATATTAATAATACTTTGTGATTCAATAAAAAGATTGTGAAATGGAGAGTAAATATTTCTTCAATTTCATTATGTGAAAGTGGTGTTTGAGATGATTTACCCATGGTATAAAATGTAAGGGCCCATTACCATTCTATCATGAAAAAATTTACCACTCTTTTTGGTCTCATTAATATTTAGATATGTAATTATGAGAACTAAATTTGTATAATACCAATAATGATGATGCCAATGATTTTTTAGAGTTTTTCATCTTCATCCAGTAGATTTTTTCTTTTCTCTGGGTGATTAGCCAATGTGTAATGGGAGTACACACCATGTAATTGATATTGGGTGGAATTAAAGAAATGGATACATATCATTAGAGGTTTACATGTCATTTAAAGATTTCATATCATCTATTGAAAAATATAAGGTCTTTATTAAAATGGAGATGGGGTTTTAATTCTATATGAGCTTCTTTTATTACACGACATTTCATGGGGATACATTCAGTGTAATTTCTAAGAATTGGTATTATAGGGTGATGAATGAGGTTTTTATTATTAAAGTTATTGAAAGAATCCTTCCTCTCTAACTAGATCCTCCATCTAGTCAATATTGGGTGTTTCCTACCAATTCAGTTCTCTTAATTTAGTGAATAATCACCTATTTGGTTTGATTAAATATTCCTAAGTACATAATCCTTTTGTATTTTCTTTGGATTTGTTATGGTTGTGTTTGGATTTGGGTGTATATAGTGTTTTATATTGATAATTTTAAGTTTCATGGAACTCATTATCTTTTAAAGGTCATATTATTGGTTTTGTTCACCCCTATAAAAGGAAACAATATTTCTACTATGTTTACATTGGTGTTTCAATACATTGGGTTAATTCAATAAATTCCATGTCATTCATGATAACTACCTTTTGGTTGTTCATTTATCAAAAGCAATATATTGTTTCAAAATATCTATTGGACAATAAATGTTTCCTAAAAATGGGTTATTCTTTGAAAATGGATTTTATTAATATGGAAATGGGTTTCATAACAATAATGAGAATTGGGATATATTTTTAAATGTTATATAACATTGTGAAAATGGTTTTATTAAATTTAGAAAATTATAAATTGGGAACCTTGGGTGAATCTTGAAAGATACATGGGTATCCATAGTCTGTGTTGTGCTAATAAGAGTTAACATTTTATTATATTATAGGGAAGGACATATTATCTATAGGATTTAATGAAATGAATATATCATAATTTGAGTGCCTAGAATGTAGTTTTTCATTAGTTAGATCCCAATAGTGAGGTTTTGAATCATTTATTGTTATTTATTTGTTGAATTTTTTTCATGGATTCTTTATAACATTATTTTATATAAACTTATTACACATAGCATTTCACGACAGCATGATTCAAGTATATCTGTTTACCTTTTACATATTGATGTATGGATATGATTTCATATATTATGACTTCTAATTTTCATATTTACTATTTGAGATTATGAATGGATTTTTTTAATAAAAGAAAATTATTTACAATTTGATTAAATTTTTAATAATTAATTTAAAAAATAGTGTTATTTTAAAGGCTAATGTTCTTTTATTCCTGATATAAGACATTATATAGAAACTATGGTGGTATCCAACTAGGATTTTTATAACACCCTACATGTGTATTTGTGAATTTTTAGACTTTTTATTATAGGATTTTGTTATAGATATGATAATCATGTAGCATGATCGAATGTATTATTGAAGATCTATTAAGGTTAGGATGGTTTATAGGTAACTATTGGTCACATAGATATTTTATATACTTTCCGATTTAGCTGATTCTATCTTGGAATGGGTTTGTTTATTGTATCTTATTTGTTTATAACTATTACTCTTGTTGTATTACCTATTTATCTCATATTCAAGACTTGTTTTGGTTCTCCTATTTTACATATTTTATCTGACTATCTATTTTGGTTTAATTTTATTGTTTAACTGAGTGGGTTAGATACAATTTTTTATAAAATAGATGTGTATCTTAATGTGTGTTAACACTTCATGCGATTGGATCAATGTCATGGTTAGATAATATTTTGTACTATCAGAACTCAGATATAATGTTTGGAAAAGGGATGGGTTAGCTCAGTTCTCTGAGTGAAACAGAGTTACCATTGGTGGTCAGATACATTTACCAGGGTTTTGACTTGTAATTTGACATCAATTGAATAAAATAAATTTCATGATTATTTAAGATGACATATTCCATTTTATGTAAGGATTTTCATGGTTACATTAAATTCATAATGTTTAGAATATTTAAAATAAATAATTAATATTGGTCCTCTGATTTTTTAATTTTCTCCATACTGATTCGTTTTTTATTTTATTTGGAAGTTACGCTGAGAAGAGATATTCAGTCATGACTATTCCCAAAGGGGGTTGTGTTGTGTCAACCCAAAACCCACCTCCAAGAGGTTAGGGGCTTGTGACTAGTGGTGAGTAGGCATGTCTCTAACATGGTAGTCATTATCCTAATATACATATACCAAAACACATGTCATGAATCCCATAAAATAATGAAAAACATGCATCAATTAATCTAAATATCATTATCATATTAAGACAACAAGCACTAAAATAAAAAACAACCAAACACAATCCCACCACAAATACTCTAAAAATAACTACAATAATAAAGTATAAAACGGGAATTATATCATGATAACTTCCAAAATACACCTCTATTTGTCTGGATAACTATGATCCACCTAGTCTCACTCCATCTAAGACTCTATAAAAAGGCCGATCATCTGGAAAAGACACCACATGGGTGGGAAAATCCCAAGAATGGGTGATCATAATAATACCCAATAGGACACCCTGTAATTACTATAAATATATCAACAATGATAATTAAAATATCATCATTGGTATATTCATATAAAAAATGTAATAATATTATCCAAATATACTCAACAAATACACACTATCTCAATTTTTTGTATCAACTATAAATCAAACATTGGATTCCTATTCAAATGTTCCTCATAAGAATCATCCCAATAGACACATTACATAATTCAATTTATATGGATTTAAATTATCCAATATGTACTACTCCAAGGGACAATAAATTGATAGAATACATATTATGTATAAAGAGAACATCACATTAATGGGGATCACACTCAAGACCATTGAGTATAACCAAAAATCAATCTCTAATAACCCTATTAGTAGAGGAATAGTGGTCACCTAGTGTTGGTCACTATGATACAAAGAAATTAACCATTGAAAAATATGATCATAGAGAACCTAATATTGGTCATCATTGAATTATTCCAACAAAAATATCATGAATCCCACATAGGGGATCACTATCCTATGTGTAGGACAAGATTATTTACAAGATACTATCGATTGGATCTAGGAAATAGTCCCTACTGAATCATGTCCAAAGAAAAGTGGAAATGGTTTCCAATACTCATTTTAAGGAGTAATCAATGTGTAATGGTTTTAAATAGAATGTCCCTTTGATATCGGGTCATTACCATGTATAAAGGCTCATTCCAGTGTACGTGATAGGGTGAAAGCTGTGTATACACCCATGTACAAATGGCCATGTCCATGTACGAATGGATTTGTCTATATATGTCTAGTCTTGCCTAGACATGTGTACTATCCCAGATACACACTGAGAATCCACCATGAGTCACATGTTGTGTGATAGGGATCCTACTCCATGTGATACTAATCTCTTTATGGAAACCCTAGCATTTCACCACATGTAACACACAATATGTAATCTCATATTATATACTATATTATTGATGATTATCTATAATATATCATATTGTTACATGTTCTTCATCTTCACCTATATCCATTAATATGAACACAACTATTTCTGATAATAAAGGTACATAGTTTTTCTTCCTTCACATTTTCCGTCACTGGGTTCTGACAGTTTAAAACCATTTGGGAATCATCATCACACATAACCTATTACAACACACCAATCATATAATGAACGATACCATAATGTTCAACCCTATTCAACCTTCCATTATCATAGCATGATCTTCTCATAGATCAAAACACATATCAGTGACATAAAACCATTTCACAGTGAAATAGTTTTATAATGGATGATTTGTTGGTATTATTCGAAATCTAGTCCAATTTATGTTTCCAAAATGAATGAAGAAACAAAGAATAAATAAAAAAACACAAACCCAAGGAACGAACATTAACAAATGCTAGTGTTGGCCTCAATTCATTTCCATTAGAACGATCAAAAAATTGATAAATAAAAATTCACAATGAAATCCCTAATTCACTAGTAAATCTTACCCATCCATGAAATACGCCTAATTTTTGAATTAATTTTGATGTTGATTGATTTTTTTCATAATAACAATAAAACGATAAACATTACAGGTAAAACTAATTTTATATCTTGTATTCGACTAGTCCCATGAGAAGAAACATATAACAACATTGCTCTTTATTACACACTTAAACATGATTTATTACATAAACACAGACTTAATAAAAATATGAGGATCAATAGGTCTAGTGTCATGGGAAATTACAAACATTACATGACAAATTAATACATAAAATTCAACATCTTAATTGAAAACATCTTTTTCATGACCACTTCATTCATTCGTAGATATAAATGCATGGGATAACCTAAGGAAATACATAAAAAAATGTTGAGATAAATTTCCCAGTAAAAGAGTAATCAAGAAATAACATAAATAATACAATAAATGTTAGGAAATAGTTATATTAATGGATCATAAGAGAAACATGAACACTAAGGCATGATATATCATTATTATCATTACATGAAAATGTGACAAAAACATTAAACATGATATTAGCATGAGTGAATGCTCATTGCACATGGATCCTGAGTAAACCCTCATTGAACATGAATTATCATGAGTAATACCTCATTTCATATGATTTATCATGATACTAATCTTTACCCAATGCATTGGTGCGCTATCATGGTGCACCCTTCGTAATCATTTAATTTCATGCATAAGTGTTCTGTGTAGGTCAATCAATATGGATTCATTAAACGTCTTAAATTATTCCATGAATAAGATATGTGGAATACAGAAATGTATATCTTCAATTAAAATGTACATGTCCATAATGGTGAATACTGTTATTAGAGAAATGGGTGTGGTATTTACTTACACAATGATTTTGGCGTGGGAAATTTCGGTGTAACTTTGGCAGCATAATGAATTCAAATAGAAATTGTAAAATGGGTTGATGAGACAGAAAAGGGTATCTCATCACTTATACATGAAATGAACATTAATGGGTTCATGGAAGATAACTTTCCAACATATGTTATTGAATTTAGATACATAATATAAAATAATTCTTGAATGTATATGATGAGAGAGAAATGCCTTATGGAATTTTGGGATAGTAATGAGTGTACATGGGAGGCGTTAATAGGAGAGAAAGGGGTCCCTCATCATTAAAACATAATTATGGCAGTATATGGGAGGTTTCAAATTATACCACAACATTTGTAACTGAAAATAAAATGGTATAACAAAATAAGGTATCTTGGACATAAATAAGGATGTAAGGAAAGTGAGGTCCCCTTACTTGAGTGTGTGACTTCAAGAGCATGAGTAAGGGCTTCTTGAGAGCCAAGGTCAACTTGGTAGGATTCTTGAAAATGGTTGGTAGAGTAGGGACGAGATCCGAGGGTTTTATGTGAATAGAAGTGATAAAATGGGTGGGTTTATATATGAAATGATAATGGAATTCTTTCATATTTCATAAACAAAAATGTTGGAATCTATGTAATTAAATACTCAAAACCAAAAACAAAAACATGGATTCTTCCCATTGGTTTTTCCTAAGGGGAATGGAAAACAATATTTTATAAGAAAAATGGTTGACCTTATTAAAATAGTTTACTTGCTTTTGTGGTCGTGAGTAACACTCCAAGAAATCATTTTAAAAAGTTAAATTATTTTATATGTTTGGAGGGTCTACTAAGGCATCATAAAATTAAGAAAACAAATATAAAACCACCAAATTTAAATTATAAATCATTTATTGGCCTAATAAAATTTTAGAATATTTTTTAAAATTAATATTGGGTCATTATTATGTCATAAAACACATTATATATTTTAATGTTATTTAATTTATAATCTAAAAATTGAATGTCTCAGAAAAATATGAAAGATTAACTGTTAGATAATTCTGATGTCCAGAATCAAAAAATAATATTTATTTTATGTAAATAATTTTCTAAATATGTGAATTTTTACATTTAATACGAAAAAATACATTTAATGAAAATTCATGGGTTTGTCCAAAACATCTTTCAAACCATAATTATAATTATATAAAGAATTATATTAAATAAAAAATAATTTTGTAATAATATTTTATCAAAATATTATTTAAATATAAAATCCATTAATTTATCAAAATTTATTTCTTAATTGAATATTAACTAATAATACTATTTGTTCTTTAAAAACCATTTACAATGTAACAATGAAATGAATGTATATTAATTATTCTATGAAAAATAATGAACATAGTCATACTGATAGGATATTGTAACATAAAACCTTATTACACTTGAATACAACATTCGGGTATGGTGTTCGCTAGAGAGAGAATCTTCAGGAGGCTCAAATAACATCGAACAAGTTGTAATCTCTTTTAACTTCCAATTCATTGGTAGGCAATTCCATTCAAGCTGAACATGTTGATGCTCGACATGGTCTTGGTCTAGAGCATAGCCCACTATTTCTACCTCCTTCCCGAGCTCTGAAAAACTGGATTCATATAGAGAAATTCAACTGGATGAGGTCATATCTTCTTTCTTCTGAATAAATTAGATGTGATAAATTCCTATATTTTTACTAATCATGTGATAATTATTCAACATCTATATTTTCAACAGTAAAAATTATTAATGGTATTATAAAATCCAATAACATAAAACCATGTATGTGAATATGTTTTATATAACCATATTACAAAACATGGTATTTAAATAAATCAATAGGAATTTTCGTATAAAATTGTTTGGGTCGTTACATTCATCCCCTCTTAAGAAATTTCACCCTCAAAATATTATTTTTTCCACCATAAAACAGATGAGGGTAACTTTGATTCATCACTTCCTCTGATTGCCATGGGGCCTCTTCAAACATTTGGTTTTTCCATAACACCATGATGATGGGAATTGTCTTATTTTGTTAAAATGTTTCCCTACGATCTATGATCTTCAACATCTTCACTTTATAGGAGAGAAAATTATCAAATGGTACCACCTATGGATTGAGTACACTTGATGGTTCAGATATGTGCTTCCTCAAGAGTGATACATGGAATATATAATGTACTTGATATATGATTGGTGGGAGTGATAGTATAAGGAAACGACCTTAAAATATTACATGATCTTGAATTAAATTAATAATTCAAATTGAGGATATTTTCAAGTTTATATTTTTATAGAATTAGGGCACAACTATTACATATCAACTTAAAAATTACTTGTAGACACTACTACTCCGTATCCATTTTTCCATAAAATAAAAACTCTTAAAAAATGTGTCCAGTTCCATGTTTTAGTCAAATTGAATTTTCCTTGATCTCATCCTTAACGCTATTAATCATTAATTCTTGTGGAAAACATTTCAAAAACTTGGGATGATGACAAAAAGCTATGTAAAGGTGATAATATAATGAAATAAAACACTAACCAATAAATAAATACAAATCAAAGAAAGAATACCTATCAATCATAACATACCTCATGAAATCATAAGATTTATGAATAACACCATGAAATCATAATTCATAAAGGTAACTTTTGGCATCCATATCATACTTACATTGTATTAATCATAGCTAAATAGGGAGTTACATTGGAATATCCATCACAGTATATGCCCAAAATATCTTAAGGGAAACATTAACATTTACCTCTATCACATTACCCAATGCATTAGAGAGCTATCTAGAGCTCACATGCCTTAGGTTTTTCACAGAACTACCCATATACGTAAATAATTACCAATAACCACAACATATTCATAACACATAAAACAGTAATAAAGGAAAGATAACATTTCCACATTGCAATCACAATGCATCATTTCAAGATATAGATATAAACAATGCTTTATCATAACATTTTAAAAACCATTTAAAACATTTAATAATGTTATTTTTGAAAAAATGTGTCCCATAATACTTTGAAAATTCTAAATTACTCATCATTTTAGAACATTAATGACCATATAAAAAACCATTTTTAAAACATGGAAATTAGTGATAAATATTTAGAAGAATAAATCTTTAAAACATTTTAACCTATATTTTAGTTAACGAGTTTTTAACAAAATTAGAGATGCTTGAATAAAAATAACTGAGGAATAATATTTAATCAGAAAATTATAATATAATTAGAATAAAGGGATTCATGATATAATATTCCAAAGGATCTTATATACACCATATTAGTGTATATTGTGGCATAACAACAATTAAGTCTCAATGGAATGTAGATTAAGACGAAATCCCTTATAAAAATTGGATCCTTAGATTAAGGATAAATAAATTACATAATAATGTGTAGAATATATAAATAAACTCAATATGATTGGATTTTCAATTTAAATCAATCAGAGAACATTCACACTTTTTTTTGTAAAAATAACACCAATGACATGGATATTTTACTCAATGAATGTAAATTGAGATAAAATTACTCTTATAAATATCATATCGATGACTTGAGAATTTATCAGTTGACTAATTATGTGCATCAAAAGTATACCCACACAAAGGGGAGCGTAAATTACAACATAAAAAAATAGTGATTCCACACATAATCAGAGCATGACATAATTAAAAATTAGAAGATGAAACCAAGGAATGGAAATTGGGATAAAAAGTTCCATTACTAATTTGGTAACATACAAAACATACACCCCTTGAAATAAATATCATAAAATTATGATTAAAATACCCATAAATTATAGTATATTACACAAATAATACATTCATGGTCAGTAAATCTACCACACAAAAGGAAATAGGAAAAATTATAGAATGAATCCCATGGGAATATCTAGTGAGATGAAAACACCTTACCTCATTGTAATCAATCGAGTCTTATGACCAATAGTTAATAATCACAAAATTACTCATAGAATAACTTAAATATAAATATAATCATGATAATATATATCAAATGGCAGTAAAAAACACCACATTTAAAAATAAGTGGCAAACAATGTAAATCTTGCAGAATTAAATGTGAGATAAGAAACCCCTTTCCACGTTGTAATCAATCAACTCGTATGACCAAAAGTTAAGAACCACCAAATAAATCACATAATTCCATGAATATAAATAGAATCATGATAATATATATCAAATGGAATTAAAAAATACACCACATGAATGAAATAAGTGGATAACAATTGAAATATCACGGAATTAAAAGTGAGATTAGAAACCCCTTACCTCGTGTCTGACTTGTCCCATCCATTCCTTAATCACATGAATAATAAAATAAATACAATTTATACTTTTATAAGAGATTTATTCATGATTATTATTCCTTTTATATTACTTATTAAAATGTTATAAACATTATTCAATCATTTATGTTAATAATGGTTGTTTGGTTGATATTTGGTACATGAGTAAAAAATTAACTTCTTATAATTACATGTTGTTCATGTGGTCAAGAAATACATTCTCCAGAATGATATTCAAGATTTAGATATCATATAAATCATATATATCCATTATAAGTTTGTATTTATAATATTACATAGCATTTGGTGATATGAAATGAAATGCACCGTTCATGGAGACGGTAAGCCGTACGTACGCATGAACGCTATTTTCATTTCAATTTCATATTTAATAAAATGAAAACATAATGAAAGATAGGTATATTATAATTATAGTAAAATTAAATATTATATATATGTTACATAATTTAATTAACTCTATCCTTTAAACATTCCATTTATTTCATGAATGCATCATATCACCTTGAGGGGGCGGTAGTCCGCATTTCCTCAAATGAAATTATCATATTTACAAATATTGGAATGAATAAAAATAAGTTTGTAAATAAAAATTACCAAATAACATATAAAACATAATAGTAATATATATCATATATAAATATTGTTTCATCATAATGGATAGAAGGAGAGGTGGTAGAAGAAGATTGAACAATCATAGTTTCGTGAGGTTGTAGTTCGCCATCCAGAGAAATAATATGTTTTTTACCCATTAGATATAGTTGTGTGTAACTGTAGTTCGAATAATTATCATTATAACAACCTAATATATTGATGATACTGTTGTTGTTATAAAATAAAGGAATAAAAAGAGTTTATGGGGCTGTAGAATTTAAATAAAAACAAAGAACTTAAGAGAAGATGTTATCATTAAATCGAGTATCTCTCTTTGGTTTGAACCAAAAGGTTTAATTAAATTGACTTATGCCTATAGTAAGGACTCTAGGAGGAGTAAAGGGATGTAGGGAGATTAAATGGGAAGAATATGGTCAAGCCAAGGGTCTTGATAAGTGTGAGGATTGGGATAGAAATGAGGGTGTTTATAAGGGGTAAGAGGGGCTCTTTATGAATGAATGAAAATATTATTTTATTATATAATTATTTTAGGTTTATAAATGTCCAAAACTCATTTAAGTATAATATAAGATGACATATGTTATAATTAAAATCATTTTATAACAATTTTAAAGGTTTTGTAATTTTTTTAATCTTTATAAACTTAATAATTTAAATCATTCATTAATGATATAAACACCGCATCAATATTGTGTCAATAATATTTTTACGTATTTTATGTCTAAAAATTATAATAAAAATATCATGATGTAGGAAATCTATATATATTTAAAATGAATATTTATCGTCTAAGGGATAAATTATTTAATCCCATGTAATAATTGATTTAATAAAAGACATATGTTTAAGTCATTTTTGTCCTTACTTTAAATTATTTAATATAAAGCGTTATTATCAATCCCATGTGGCCCCATGGGGTCCAAAAATTGACCCAAGGATGACCATGGTTGGACATGTATCAACCAATAGGATTAGGACACATGTTAGGGCAATTTAATATTATTATAATAATATTTTTGTACTCTTATTTACCAAATTTACTATTTAACCATGGTAAATAAATTTTTTAGTGACGTAAATATTCATAATGTCTAAAAATAAATGTTATCTATTTACAAAATTTTGACCACCTGATTCAAAATATAGAATCCATTTTTTCCAAATTCTATACACAAAGTGGATGAAATTAATTTAAAATTAATTCCTGCTATCAAAACAAAAAGCATGTTTTTAAGAAATAATAACTATCAATAGATTGTCATATATTTATGTCCAATTTCAATGTGAAATTAAATAACATGACCAAAATTTTATTAAATGGTAAAAATATAATCTAATTACACTTTAAATCCATTTAAAAAGAAAATCTAACCATATACATAAATTTGATTAAAAGGAAGTTATGAATTAAAATATAGTATTTTTTATTATTCATAAAAAATTAACATTGTCAGAAAAATACAAAAATATTATCCAATGTATATTTTCATGGTCCAATTCTGAAGAAGAATATTATTTTTTCAAATAGAACAATTAAAATTAACCAAAAGTATAAATAATGAGGGTTCACCATCAAATTGCGATAAATCGACCTTTTAATGAATATTAGAGTATTTTTTCATAAAATTAGATTCATTCACATTTCAAGCCTATAAAATTTATTAGATAATGTAAAAACATTTAACAAATATATATAATCATATTTTAGTTATTTCTATTCAATCCTTCAAATAAAAATTCTATTTGGTAACAGCCATTTAAAATAATAATAATATATTGTTTTTCAGTATTACTCAACGTTGTGTGCAATGTAAGACTTCAAAGACACTCGTAACATATCGAGTATTCCATCGAACATAGAATCCCATTTACAAAAAAATTAATATTTAATTAAAAAATATTAAAAAATATAAAAAATTTATATTCTTTGTTTACCTAGGACGTTACATCCTTCCCCCCTTTTGGGAATTGCATCCTCACAATATTAAAATTGGGCTTGGAAACTTCATTGAACGTCCTACATCCAAAAAAGATTCAACAATGATATCACCTTTAAATTATGGAAGTTAAGTTCAAAGGTCAACTGAGACAACAGATACTTGGATTTCATGAAATCTTGGATATGGGAGAGAAACTAAATCTCGTAGATTAATATAGAGTGATAGAGAACATGTTCACAGAATGTTAACCACCACAATACCATAAATTTGTTGTTGGGTAAAATTATGATGATACAAGAGAGATTATAACATTTTTTCTTCATGATAATTTTCATAGAGTTGAAGATTTTTTTTAACTAGACTTTGATCGTTAGGAAATATACTTACTTGTCATGTAGGGTGTCATCTTTTAACAAAACTCTACAAAAAACTCATAGTTTCTCTAAATAAAAAGTATTAAACATGACTTGGTCACACCTGATGTGCTAGAATAAACATATAGAGTTTCACATAATCAAAAAAAGATGAACTATATATTTCTCTTATCATTAGACATCAACCAAAACCAAAATTGTTTATTACAAGATCAAATAATCCCCAAAAGGATATTCTTTTATAAAAAGAAATACTACTCTTAATATACAAAATTCAACAAAAAGAAACCAAAGTTCTAGAAAGACCACTCAATATAAAATTCTCCTCAAAATTCAACAGAATAATCCCAATTAATATTGAAACCCAAAACTAAGAAGGATTTAATCACATATTCTTCCATCGTAAATCTTAACTTTTGTCTCCAAAAACATATAAGACTCTTAATGTATCATATAATACTGTAATTAACCTAAACACATATTCATTATGATAGATTATTCATTTCCATAAATAACCCAAATCACCTTACGTCCATAATAAAAACATATATTCTTCCAAAATAATATTTCAACCATTACTCTACAAATTAAATCCCAAAGTATTTTATTTTCCTTAAGCATATAATTTTCTCAAATAGAGATAATGTCTTCCAAAATAACCTTTATTACTTAATCACCAAATCATATTCCTATACTAATGATGTATATTTGATAAAACACGAGATCCCAAAAAAACATATTCTTGATCCATATAATCATTTAACGTAAATGAATAAGTCATACTAACCAGGGACTTCACATAGGACAGTGGAAGGGAAATGATTCTCTCTCACCCTTAGGTTGTGGGTTCGATCCATGTGGCTATTACAGAAGAAATGAGTCTTCACCCATATTATGGGTTGTCCTTTTAATAAAACTCAAAAATATCCCTAACATGTTTGAACGTCAATGGTTTTTTTATACCTCTCATTTTTATCCCAATACATTAAGACCTCATCGTCTTATATATTGTCATTTTTTCACATAAACATGACAAAATAAAACTATTCCAAATAGAAAGAACATCACACCTTGATCATGGTGTCCATATGGTTTCGTCATCATGTTGTTCACGTAGGTAGAAGGTATATTCTTTTGAACAATGATTTAGTGATTATTCAAAATCAATTGCTTCTTTAACCCAAATAAACCTTGTACAACATGGGTCATATGGGTGTTCACATAGAAACAGTTTTAGAAAATAATCATGTATGACATATAACTTCAAAACATCTGATAGAAGATTAATTTTATAAAATAGTCGGACTGAGCTGGTGTATAAAAATTCAATAAATGATCCTTCTAAAACACCATTATTATGTTTTGAGATACTATATTATAAAATCACATATAAATAGGTTGTGTAAGGGTCCCCTTCTTCAGCACCATTTTCAAAATCATAATATTATTCAAAATCCTATGATAATGTAAAATATTTAAGAATGCCATGATAATATTTACCTTCCCTTAAAATGTGATAATATTTAGAAATATAATTTTATTAAATACAACAAATGATCCATGATGATATCGAGGTATAGTGGACGTTTTTTATATCTCAAACAACTACTTTAAAGTAATTTTTATGCTAGAAGAAGTTTCACAATCATCTGAACATGACTTTTCAATAATTATTGCATGCATGTCATCTAGAAGATATAGGAATGTTGTTTGAGATCCTCCTCCTTCCATTTGAAACTGACTTTCCTTGATATAATTTTTTTTAACAAGGATTCAACTGAAATAATAGACATATGGACTAACCGTATGTTTAAATAAATCTCAAAATCCCTAAAGTTGTCCAAATTGACCTCTGATACCAACAATTAGGACTCGACCATAAAACATTACTTAATCTTATATTAAATGAACATTTCATAGTGATGATATTTTTTGGTTTAGGATTTTAGAGAATTATTCCACAACTATTACATATCAACTTTAAAATTTCATGTAGAAACTACTACTCAGTATCCATTTTTCATAAAATAAAAACATTTCAAAATAAATATGTCTAGTTCCAAGTTTTAGACTACATGACCTTTCCATGATCTCATCCATGACCCTATTCATCTTTAAGTCCATTGGAATACATTTAAAAAACATGAGATGATCATAAAAATCATATAAAGGGTTATAAAATAAAGAAAGTAAACCTTTACCTATCAATAAATACAAATCAATGAAACTATACTTTTTTATCATAACATACCTCATGAAATCATTCAATTTATGAATAACACATAGAAATAATAAATAATAAAGGTAACTTGAGGTATCCAATATCATACTTACATTGTAGATATCTTGAATACATAGAGAGTTACAATGTAATACCCATCATAGTATATTACCTAAATCTCTTTGGAGAAACATTAACTTTTACCTTAGTCACATTACACAATGCATTGGATAGCTATCTTAGGCTCACCCACCCTAGGATTATCACTCAACCACTGATAAACATAAATATTTAACAATAACCATAAAATATTCATAATGCATAAAACAAGAATAATGGAAAGATAACATTTCCACATTCAAATCCCAACATATAATTTCAAGATATAGACATAACAAATGCTTTATCAAACAATTTTAAAAACCGTTTAAAACATTTAATAAAGAGATTTTTGAATCAAAGTGTCCCATACCACTTCTAATATTTTAAATGAATCATAATTTTAATAAATTAACGTACATATAGAAAACCATTTTGAAAAAATGGACATTATTTATAAATATTTAGAAAAATAAATCTTCAAAACATTTTAACAGATATTATAGTTAAAGAGTTTTTAACAAAATGAGAGATTCTTGAATACACATAACTGTGTAATGACATTTAATAAAAACATTATAATATCCTGAGAATAATGGTATTTATTATAATATATTCCAATTTATAGTATATGCACCATATAAGAGTGAATTTATGCCTAACAACAATGGCATCTTAGTGTAATGTAAATTGAGGTGAAATCCCTTATAAAATCAGTATCCTTAGATTAAGGATAAATAAATTACATAATAATGTGTGAAAAATATAAATACACTCAATATTATTGGATATACATTTTAAAAAAATCATAGAATATTCACACATATTTTTTGTAAAAACAACACCAATGATTTTGATGTTTTACTCAATGAATGAAAATTGAGTCAAAAAAACTCTTATCAAGTTCATATTGGTGACATGAGAATTTATCAGTGGAGTGATTATGTTTATAAAAGTATATCCACACAAATGGGAGTGGAAATTACAACATAAATAAATAGACAGTGATTCCACACATAATCAGAGCATGACATAATTAAGTATTAGATGATTAAACCAATGAATGAAAATTGGGTTAAAAAGTTACCTTACTGATTTGATAACTTACGAAAAATTCACCCCTTGAAAGAAGAATCATACAATGAGGAGGTAAATACCCATAAATGGAATTATATTACTTAAATAATATAATTCTGGGTAGTAAATCCACCACAAAAATTGAAATAGTGTAAATTATAGCATGAATCTCACGAGAATAACAAGTGAGATGAAAACCCCTTACCTCAATGTAATAAATTGAGTCATGTGAACAAAATTTAATAACCACCAAATGATTCATAGAATACAATTAATATAAATTTAATCATGATAATATATCTCAAATGTTAGTAAAAAATACACCACATGCATGAAATAGGTGGTGAACAATTGAAATCTCACAGAATTAAAAGTGAGGTAAGAAACCCCTAACCACGTTGTAATCAATCGAGTCGTATGACCAAAGATAAAAATCACCAAATGAATAATTGAATAGAATGAATAAAAAGATAATCATGATAATATATATCAAATTTCTGTTAAAAATATAGAACATGAAAGAAATATGTGGCGAACAATGGAAATCTCACGGAATTAAAAGTTAGATGAGAAACCCCTTACCTCGTGTCTGACATGACCCCTTCATTATTTAATCTCTTGAATAATAAAATAATGTTAATTTATACATTCTTAAGAACATTTTTAAGTTAATTATCTCTTTAATATCACTTATTACCATATTATAAACGTTATGTATTCATTTAAGTAAATAATAGTCATTTGGTCGATATTTGGTACTTGAGTACAAAATGAACTTCTTATATTTACAAGTTGTTCATGTGGTATAAAAATACAATATCTATATAATGATACTCATTATATAGATATAATATATATAATATATATCTATTTTATGTATGTTTCGATAAAATTACATAGCATTTTAAGATAACAAATTAAATACACTGTTAATGGAGACGGTAATCCGTATGTACGCTTGAACACTACTTTCATTTCTATTTAATATTTAATGGAATGAAAATATAATGAAACATATTTATATTCAAATTAACGTATAATATAATATTATAAATATTTTACATAATTTCATTAACGCCATCCTTTATACGTTCCACGTATGTCCTGAATGAATCATGTCACCTTGAGGGGGTGGTAGTCTGCACTTCATCATATGAAATTATCATATTAACACTTATTGGAATGAATAAAGGTATGTTTGTAAATAAAAACTATAGATGCATAGTGAAAACATATAAATAATATATATCATATATTAATACATTTCCATCATAATGGTCATCATGAGAGGTGGTAAGAGAAGATTGAACAATCGTTGTTTTGTGAGGTAGTTTTTTTGTCGTCCACAGAAACAGTATGTTATTTAACCATTATAGAGAGGTGTGTGAATGTTTAGTTCAAATAATTTTCATAAAAACAATCTAGTATATTTATGATACTATTATTTTATAAAATAAATTTATAAAAAGATTTTATGTAGTAGGATAATTTAAATAAAAAGAGGAACTTAAGAGAAGACGTTACCTCTAAATCGGGTATCTCCCTTTCGTTTGAAACGAATGGATTACTTAAATTGGATTATGCCTAAGGGAAGTCCTCTATGAGGAGAATAGGGATAAATTTAGATTAATTGGGCTGAGGTTGGATGATACAAGGGGCTTGAGAATTGAATGAAATGGGTTATAAGTGATGACTTTTTATAAGGTGGAGGAGGGGCTCTCTAGGAAAGCTTGAAAATATTATTTTATTATATAATTATTTTGATTTTATATAGGTCCAAATCTCATTAAAGTATAAAATAAGGTGACTCCATTTCTAAATAAAATCATCCAATAAGAATTGGGAAGGTTTTGGATATTGTTTTAATCTTTATAATATTACTTTCTTAAATCATTCATTAATGAGGTAAACACTGCTTCATTATTATTTCATAAATATTTTTATAATTTTATGTCTAAAAATTATAAAAAAATATCAGGATGTAGGAAATATTTTAAGATTAAAATTTAATATTTATATTATAAGGGATAAATTATTTAATCCCATGTATGAATTTATTTAATTTAAGATATATGTTTAAGTCATTTTTGTCTTTACTTTTAATTATTTAATATAAAGTGTCATTATCACAACCCTGTGGCTCTATGGGGTTCCCAAATCTACCCATGGATTCCCATGATCGGAAATGTATCAAAAAATAGAATTAGGACACATGTTAGAGTAAATTAATATTATTATAATAATATTTTGGTACCCATATTAACCAGATTTATCATTTAATCATGGTAAATATAATTTTTAGTGAATTAAGTATTCAAAATTTCTAAAAATAAAACGTAACAAATTACACAATTTGGAACTCCTAATTCCAAATATATAATCCATTTTTCTAATTTATATACACATAAGTGGCAGAAATTAATTTAAAATTAATTCCTGCGATCAAAATAAAAAGAGTATTTTTAAGAAATAATAACTATCAATAGATTGTCATATATTGATTTCCAATTTCAAAGTGAAATTACTTACAATGACCAAAATATTATTAAACAGTAAAAATATAATCTAATTACACATAAAAACCATTTTAAAAGATAATCTAACCATATAAATAAATTATCTTAAAAGGCAGTTATGAATTAAAATACTGTAATTTTCAATATTCATAGAAAATGAACTTTTTCCGAAAAAATATAAAAAAATTATTCCAAAGTAAATTTTGATGTCCCGATTATAAATAAGAATATTATTTTTTCAAATAGAACATATAAAAGTGACAAAAACTATAATTAACAAGGGATTTCCATCAAAAGGCTGTAAATCGACCTTTTAATGAATATTGGAGTATTTAGACTTAAAATTAGATTCATTCCCATTTTAAGCCTATAAAATTTACTAGATAAATTTAAAAACAATTAACAAACATATATAATCATATTTTAGTTATATATATTCATTCCCATAAATACAATGACTATGTGTTAACTACCATTTATCATCATAATAATATTATATTATTTTTTATTATAACTAAATGTTGTGTGCAATGTAAGATTTAAAAGAAATCCGTTGTTGTGTATCAGGTACACCATAAAACAGAGAATCCACTTTAAATTAAAATCAATATTTAATTCACAAATATTAATAAATTTAAAAATGTTGTATTTTATATTTACCTGGGATATAACAACTAGTCTATAGGGCAGTGCTCCAAAGCGATCAATGATATCAAAAGGGACGATGTACATTGGACTAGGCATTCCATTCTTGAAAATTCTAATAACTATCTTACGCTTTGATATATAGATAAATACCATGTCTTGAGCATCAACCTCTAGGTATCATCAAAAATTATCAGCGAAGATTTTTTTCAACTTTGAGTAGCTTGAATGTTATGTTTGATGGTCTAAAACTTCTTCATTATTTCTTTGACCATTTATGGACCTTAGAGTTTTTTTCCTAAACTTCATCCCAATATTTCAGGGTTATGAACCTCTTCAAATTAAGGTTTTCATTAGGATCCATTTGGATTCTTGAGTGGAAACTTTTATTGCTAGAGAACTCAACTATGAGAAGATATTGATCCCATCCTCCTTTAAGTCCATTGAGAAGGTTCCCAAAAATTCCTAAAGTGTTTATATTATCCACTCATATTTTCCATTAGTTTGAGGATGATAAAATGTACTGATGTTCAACTCAGTATTCGGAGTGTGTTGGATAGTCTTCCTGAAATTATAGGTGAATCTCGGATCTCAATCAGATACAATGGATAGTGGTACTATGTGCAACCTTACCACTTCTATTTTGTATATCAATGCCAGTTTATCCAATGGGAAATCCTCTAAAATTGAAATGAAGTGTGATGTCTTTGTAATAAGATCCACACCAACCTAGAGAGAATTATTTCCTTTGGATTTCTTCATAAGTTCAGTGAAAAAGTCTATGGTGATGTTCACTCATTTCCTTGTTGGTATGGGTAATGGTTTCATCATCCCCTTATATTTCTGCCTTTTAGTATTCACTTTTTGACACACCTATAACATTGATTTATACTGTTTGATCTCAAACATCATTTTATCCCAGTGATAATGCTCTCAAAGATCATGATATATCATTGTGTTTCTTGGGTGAATGTAGAAATTTTAACTATGTACATCATCTAATGTTCTTTCTTAAACTCTATATTTGATGGAGCACATTTTCATGAACTGAATATCACAACTCATTCTTCGTTAGCATTGAGATCTGTGGATTTCCATTTTATAATAGGTTCCACCTTCTTCTGAATTCCCCCATCATCATTTTGAGAATCCTTTATCCTTTTCAAAAGATATAGTTGGGAAATAATTTGTTAAAGAATTGATGATGTTCCATTATTTATGATTCCCATGTCTATTTTCATAAAATCCAAGAAAAATGGTTCCATTTAAATTCCCTATAATCATAGAATCACAGGGTCCTTTCTACATAGAGCATCTTCCACATTGTTATCCTTCCCCGGATGGTAGTGAATTGAGCAATAATAGTCTCTAGACATTTTTAACCATCTTCATTGGCATGTATTCATCTCATTAATTGTTAATATACATACTTGAGGATTTTTTGATCCATATATATTTTACACATCTCCCCAAAGAGCTAATGTAGCAAATTTTTTAAAGTGAAGATTACTGAATCCTACTCTAAATCACATGGTGGATTGTTTTCCGCAAGAAATTTCAATTTCCTTCATGAATTGGAAATTAATTTTTCATTTTTCATCAACACACAACTCATTAACATCTTCAAAGTATCACCGAATACCATAAAAATTTCTCCACCTCTGTCTAGTGTGAGCATAGGTGTAGTAATAATCCTCATTTTCAACTCCTTGACATTGTCTTCCCATTCATCACTCAATAAAATCGTGACACCCTTATGAGTATTCATGGTATGTGGGTTTGAATATTTTTAGAAATTTCCCACAAATAGGAAATAATATCCAGCTAACACAAAGAATCTATAGTAATCTGTCACAAATGTTTTCCTCAACCATCCATAAACTGCATTTTTGTGGGAGGTATCCATGGAAATCACATTTCTTTGTGACGATTTGACCCAATATTGAGACTTCATTCAATCGGAACTCAAACTTGATGAACTTTTCATAGATAATCTCTTTTTATGATCTCTATTACAATTCTTATATGCTGTTCATTCTCCTCCGTGGTTTTGAGTATATTTCAATATCATCTGTAAATAATACCACAAATTTATCAGGGTAATTTCTAAAGACTCCATTAATTAATTCCATGAATATTAATGGAGCATTAGTGAGTTAGAAATGCATTACTATGAATTCATAGTGCCCATACTTTTTACGAAATGTAGTCTTGGAGATATCCTCCTTCTTCAACGTAGCTTGGAAATTTCCCAACCAAAAATACACCATGGAGAAGTATTGTGATCCACATAGCTGATAAAAAATTAATCAATTCATGGAAGAATATACATGTTCTTTATCATGATTTTTTGGATCTCACGATAATTAATTCAAAGGTGCATTGAGCCATCCGTCTTCTTGATGAAGAGGACTGATGCACCCAATGGTGAAGAACATGAGTGTATAAACCCTTTATCTAGATTCTATTATAGTTATTTTATTAGGTCCTCAACCTCCACAAAAACCATTCTATATAGAGTCTTGGATCTTGGAAATTCCCCAGGTATAATATGAATAATGAATTTAAAATATTGTCTAGGAGGAAGAGCATTAAATTTCTTCATAAACACAACAGGAAATTCCCTCACAACATGTACGTCTTCATGGATGGTTACTTCTCAGACTCAATCATCTGAGCAAGATACGTGTGCTCATTGTGCAGTAATATCTATGATAGATATGATGGTGGTAAAGAATATTTATCCTCCTCCTTAAATTAATATAGAATAGGGGGTCGAATCACCATATAGAGAGTGATTTTCCTCTCATGTCAATTTATGTTGGAAATATAAAGGAAAATCCAATCAATGACATGAATTGCATAAAATTACACCAGATGGTGTATGATGAGGTTCACCAAGAATTTCAATTTACCAATTTTTATAAGGGAGGAGTAACATTAATGGGATGTAATGATTTCCCCATTTTCCGTTCTCACCAACATCTCTACTTCCATGATTTTTGATGGTGTTTGGATTGTTCTACTAAAAATTTGGGATATAATAGAATGTGTAGAATCATCATCAAGAATTATGTGCTATATTATTGAATGAATAACTAGTGTATTATTCACTACTTCATTTTTAGGGTTCTCTTCAGCGGTAGTGACAGAAAAAGATTTCCATTGTAGCTTGGAGGTAGTTGGTTACCTCTGAAAACTCTTGGCTTAGGGAACTAGTTTGTAAATTTCTTTGGTTTTTTGTAGTTGATTAGATGAATAATGTGTAGAGAATCGAAAAAATCATTCATATCCTCAATTGAAGTAGTATTTTTTTTATCATCAAAAAATGGTCTGGTGGCATTCTTTTTAACTCCTAATGAATTTCCTCATCCCCTTATGGAAATTTCTGGTGTGATTCTTTCCGCACCATTGATATGTGGGGTTCTAGAATTTCATGGAACCGTTGGATTTATCCATCGAACCAGCAGAATTAAATTCCACTGTCTACTTCTTATCCCCTTGATACGCCAAATATTCACCGATCTCAATTATTCCTTTGAGGGAAATCGAAAATTTCATTATATATATCAAAGTCATGGGTCCCTACGACTTTCTTTAGGATATGTTTTAGCCCAAAAAATAAGCAGTCAATGATGAATTAGAGGGTACCGACCAAGCCATAGGTTTATCATGAATGTCGTTTATTGTTTTCCTCAGACGCTTCGACGGATTTTTCATATTTTTTCTTAAGGGAAAGGAAGTTTCTTTCCTTCTTAAGTCGGTGGGTGTGAGGAAAATAATTATCGAAAAACATTTTTAGGAAATCATTCCATTCAAATTCAACAATCTCTTCCTTAGGCTTCATATTTTTGATCAAGGTCCACCATTTATCTGTTTCACCATTAATACGATAAGCATCCAGAAGAACTTTCTCTTGTTCGGAACATTGAATAATGGAGAATATTTTCATAATGTATTTGGTCCTCTGTTCGAAAATTGAGGGATCATATGATCCATTGAAATTTGGAGGCCTTTGTTTCATGAATATCAATATTGAGGCTTGTTTTATCTTAGAGGGGGTTTACATTCCACATTCCACATGTTTCTATTAAAAACAAGACTTAACTAAGATAGTATCATGACAATGTTTTTTATTTACGTAGTAATTGAATTGGGCATCTCATTATAACATTTATCACACTGATCGTCACATAAGTTTTTATCCTAAGTCCTCCTATTATGGGCCCTTGGGTGGAATAAAATGAATGTTAGGGGTATCAAATTAATGGGAATACAATGAAAAAATGGGATATATTATAAATTACATTTATTTATTTAACTTATGAATTTATAGGCATCAATATAGGTTATCCATGACATAATTCCCAAAATATATTCTTTGGGGAATTTTTTAATTACCTTAAAATGGTCTATAATGAGCTTATAAATTTACAAAATCATATCTCCTGGGAGTTTCAAACCAAGAGTGCAGCGATGCCCATTGTCATGCACCAATTCTTATTTGAATATAGCTTAAAGCAATGTTTCCAGGTTTTACACCAACATACAACTATGTTAGAGACACCTCTACTTATCTGTATCCAAAATGGATGTATTTAAATGATAAACCACTTAACCTATACTCACCAAAATTTATGGATGTTTTTATTATACTTAGTCTAATCTATAACGATTTGACTAGGGTTTTCTATTCATAATCTCAATAATAACTAATCCTACCATTTGATACCAACTATAACAAACCTTCTCTTTATTACACACATAAACATGATATATTACATAAAAATGAACTTAAGACAACACTTTATTTTGAGATTTCTCATGTATTGGGAAATTAAGAACATTAAATCACAACATAAGACATAAAATACAACATCTTTATTGAAAACTTCTTTTACATGACAATAACATTCCTTCACACTTAGCATTGCATAAGATAACTTGAGGATATAAATAGGAAATGGGTGAGATATAAATCCTTCTAATAGATTAAGCATGTAATAACATGAATAATAAAATACATGTTAGGGAATAAGCATATCAATGGACCATAAGAGAAACAATAACATAAAACCATGATATAGCATGATTATAATAACATAGAAATGTGGAAACAAAAATTAATATGTTATTATCACGAGACAAGGATAATTACACGTGGATCATGAGAAAACCCTCACTGCACTTTAATTAGCATAAGTAATCTCTCATTACACATGATTTATCTTGATACAGGTCTTTAGATAATGAAATGGAGTTCTATTTGGGTGCACCCTTCTTAATCATTACTTTCATGCATAATTCTGCCTCGAAGATCATAAAAAATTGATTCATTATACGACATAAATTATTCAACAAATTAGACATTTGGAATACATAAATGTATTTAGTCAATATACATGTTCATGTTCATAATTTTGAATACCCTTGATAGAGAAATGAGTATGGTATTCACTTAAAAGATGAATTTGCCATGGGAAATTTTTTGTGTAACTTCGGCAACATAACGACGTTAAATAGAAATCGTAAAATGGGTTGATGAAAGAGAAATCATTCTATAATCATTTATACCAGAAATGTATAGTAATGGGGTTAGATGAAATAATATTCCAACATAGGTAATGGAATTTTGATGCATAATATAAAAAAATTGGTTGAATGTAAATGAGGAGAGAGAAATCCCTTACTGAATTTTTGCATGGTAATGGCTATAAATAGGAGGCATTAGTGACAGAGAACAGGGTTTATCATCATTCAAAAATAAGGAGGGAAGTATAGGCGATGTTTGAAGACATACCCTAATTGAACACAAATAAGGAAGGAAGGAAAATTGGACACAAACAAGGAAGGAAAGAATTTGAGGATCCCTTAATTGAGTGTGTGACTTCAAGAGCATGAGAAGGGGATTATTGAGAGATTGGGGAACATTATGAGGATTATATAGAGATGTGGAAAGAATTGGATGGTGTTACAAGGGTTTTTTGTAATGATAAGAGGGATAAAGGGTGTGTTTATATATGAAAAGTGAGGGGAATTATTTAGTACTTCACACACATAGGTTTTGGAATATATATAATTAAATATTCAAAACCACAAACCAACCGATGGTTTTTACCATCTTTTTTCAAAGGGGATTGTAAATTATTATTTTTTAAGGAAAATGGAGTATCTTATTAAAAAAATATTTTTCTTATGTGGTGGTGAGTTACACTATCAAAGATATCATTTTTAAAAGTTAAAATATAATATAAGTCTCGGAGGGTCCACTATGACATTATAAAACTAATCAAAAAAATATAAAATCATTATATTATAAATGTGAAACATATATTGGCCTAATATAAATTTTATTGAATGTTATAAATTAACTATTGTTTCATTTTGATGTTATAAAACACATTATATATTTAAATGGTATTTAATTTTTACCAAAAAATTCCAATGTCTCAGAAAATTATAAAAAATTCACTGTCATGTATTTTTGAAATCCTAAATCCAAAATAAATAAATATTTAATATAAATAATTTTATAAATAAGTGATATTTAACTTTTATAATAAATACCGACCATTAATGAAAATTCATGGGTTTTACCAAAAAAGGTTTCAAACCATAATTTTAATTGTACAAAAATTTATAATATGATATATATTGAATAAAATGTTATTTAGTAATAATATTTTCATACAATATTATTAAATTAAAAAATCCATTAACTCGTCAAAATATATTTATTAATATAATATTAACTAAAAATACTTTTTTTCCATTAAACCCCATCTACAAAGTATCAATAAAATGAAAGTATATTTTTTATTCTATACAAAAATAATACACATATTTTTAGTGCTAGGGTCTTGTTACGTAATCCCTTATAACACCCACATAATACCTAAGGGTATGGTGTGTGATGGTGATAGATACTTGAGGCAGCACAGATAACAACACTCGAGTGATAGTCTCTATTAACATTTACTTCTATTGTAGGTGATTCCAATAAATCTTTACATGTTAAAGAGAGGCATGTTCATGGTCAAGATATAATCCCAGTGATGATCCCTCCTTATTGATATCTATAAAATGGGCTTCATATATCGCAATTTTACTAAATGAGGACATCACTTCCTTTTTCTAAGTAAATTGGATTTATTAATGTCCTATATTTATACGAAACATGTGATCACTATTTAATTGATATATTAGCATCATTAACAATTATTATTGGTATTTTAATATCCAATATCATAAAAACAAGGATGTGAATTTGTTTTATATTAAAATTTTACATAATAAATAATTTAATTAGATCATGACAAATTTTCCTTATTAAATGTTTGGGCCCTTTGAAACAATCGCATGGAATTTTTGTTTGAGAGATCCACACATTATATTGCACACGGATCGGTGATCCATAATATAGTGGTTGTTCTTATGAGAATGATTCCCCATAATTCCCTCCAATATATTTCGAGATATCCATGTTTTAGTTTCATATAGTATGATCTCATTATTACATAATTTTTATAGAATTTTTTTAGATAAAGAAATTAATTTATTTCAAAGGTCACTCCACAACCCTACCTCTAATCGAACATCCAATGTGATACAATGTTATAAAAAACCTAGGGTAAAATCCACACTCAATACTTAGCCATAGCCTCAAAATTCCAATTGAATCCTCAATTTATATTTTATATTTATTTTTCTTGAAAACTACCTACATATGAATTTTACTATACTTATCATATTTTATAAATTTATTTTATGAACATGTAGTATAAAATTATTATTTATCCATTAATAGTTCCAAATATAATACATAAAATATTTCAAAACTATATGTGGAGAATTCAGAGTCATTACATATGCCTCACCATGGGGATTTATGTCCCAAAAATCCATAATAAAAAATTATACGCATGAAATATTTGGGTACTGATCATACGTCTGGGTATCCTACTCCGAGGTACTCTCTAAACGATTATCATGATACCATTATACATGAAATACATAAAATAACCTCCCATGTAGAATCCTCTCCTAGAAATCCTCAATCACTATTGGTATTCTACAAATGTATCTCAATCCATGATGTTCAAGTTTCCCTAGTTAATAATTTTTGATGGATTATCAATGTACCTCCTTAGCTATGAAATAAAGAATACATAATATACTAGGTCTAATATTGGTTTTTGAAATAAGTGGTTTTACACCTCACCAACTCTAAATAGTATTATTAAAGGGACGATGAATCTTAAAGTCAGCTTTCAACCCCAACCAAATCTCTATAATCCATGTTGAGGTGATACCCACAGGAACACATGGTCTCCCTCCTCAAACTCTATAGGTCTCTATCCGTGGTCATCATAGAACATATGTTGGATTTATGAAGACTTCATGTGTTGTTGGATGATCTTCATCTTCAATACCGTTGATCAGAAAAAATATTTGACCATAAGTGTTAATGCTCCTGGATCGGTCTAGCATTGTGGTGACTTATAGGGTAACCCATTAAAGGTCTCAAATGGTTCCATACTGATTCTAGAGTGGAGGTTATTTTTTACTAATACTCCACCAATGTAATATGATCCTCCAAATGTACCCTATAGATGGTGGTGTGATAGTTTTTGATTTAGTCCAACTCCACAAATGGAAAATGATCCTCCAAAATATACCCAAGGACTCACATGAAATCTCAAAACATGTACTCTAGGACCAGAATGGTATGTTCAATATGGAAATTAGATAAGGGTGAAATATGTGCTCAAACATAGCTTATTCACAAAATCATTATTCAATCCTTCTGATAACCAATATGTGATGCAAGAATCTTGGTCATAATTGAACATCGAAATAATTCCATTTATATAGACTATCTCTTGCATGTAGAGGATTCCCAATATATTTATATAACATTTCACCCAAGTAGACTGAAAGTTGGCATACATGGTGATCCATTATATTTTCACCCAGATGAAATCATGTCCCCAATATTCATGTGGTAATCTTATCATGAAGTCTATGGATACCCCTCACTAAATCCACTATATCACATCAAGGGGTTGAGCTAAACATGTTGGAACTTATTTCTCAACCTTGACTTACTAATAATTAAGGCGTAAAGAGAGAAATACTAAAAATACCACCTCTATCTCCGGCCAAAAAAAATATTGTTGGAGGTCCTGGTACATCTTTTCCACACATTAATTAATCTCCAATGGACAACTATGAAAGCTTACCAGAACCTATTACAACAATATTATGGGTACTATTGTGCCTCTTCTAAAAATAATGAATTTCTCCAAACAATCATAACATCCATCTGAATAATGTCTAGAAGATATTATTTAATGTAGGGTATCAATGTTTATATCCCTATGGTGTTCCTCCCTGACTCACGGAATAGTAGGATGAGTGATAACCATTGATGGGAGGTATAATTATTTATCCCCATCCATAAATGATATCTAAAAAATTATACTGACCAGACACCATATTCGGAAACATAAAAAAAATACATTCTTTTAAGATAACACACCACCAAATTTACCATGCCAATATTCAAGAAAAATTAAGAGCCATAATCCTATAAGAACTCTAGATATCACCTCCATATAAAGTTAATATCCTTAATATATAAGATAAACATTAGAATTGTGTTTTCACAATATATGACAAAATTCCCAACCATAAGGTACTATAACCTCATCAATAATGTTAAGAATACCTATTATAACTCAAGATCATGGTTCATATAGTTCTTCTCTTTTAGTATTAACTGACATGAACCATATGCAATCCTTGCCTACCTATCTATCATAACCTAAATGATTTCTATTGCCAATGCATCACAGAATACCCATTACTCAACTCCCTCATCTAGAAATCTCATGATAGTTTTGCTCATCAATATCTATTAAGACTCTTTAAAATACTGTTGGAAGAACTCTGGAAACATAGTGGGCATCCCCATTAAAATAAATCTATCAATTGAGTTGATATCCTAGAGAAGTCGGGTATGAAAATCCAATTTTAGACTAACAACCAATGGAATATATGCACATCCATCAAGCTCATTATTGGTTCCCCAGATACAAATACGCCGACCTTCACTGGGTCAACTTCCAAACCATCTGCTAAGATATCATGTCTTAGAATGTGGACCTCCTTAATATAGAACAAGAACATCAGGATCATCCTATAAAGATATTCTGTTCATATTTTGTCCAGAACCATCGTTGTGTTTCTTTCAGGTTCCTCCATTGAAAACTAGTATACTAGGATGAAATTTATTAATACTACTAAAATCTAGGGTATTAAAGGATGATATATCCTTAAATGAGTGATGTGCACACTACTGGATCATTCATCACACCAAAGATATCCCTACGTATTAATAATTACAATAGAAAATCCTATATTTTAAAATTTGTTTGTCCTCATCTCATACTCACAACTACTGATGGCCTAATATAAGATAAATTATTTCTATCCATAATTTACTTCTCAACTGATCTAAGAGTTCATCAATCACCGATAGTGGATAATAGTTCTTTATGTTTATTAGATTTATGCGATTATAATGCCAAAATAATACCAACATTCAATCCCACTTCTTGTATAATAACATTGGGGCTTTACATGGGTGAAACACTGGGTCTAAAAATTCCCTTCCTCTACAAGTCCTCCTAATGTACCCTCTACTCATGAAGTTCTGCAGGATACATCCAATATGTTTGTGAATATGTTGAGGTTATCCTGAGGTGTATATCCCTGTAAACTTCTTTCTCTCAGAGGGAAGGAAAGCCTTGGTCTTCCTCAGGGAAGACATACTCATGCACTTCCACAACTATAGGGAACTAATAACTCATAGCATCCACTACACCAAGGGTCGGGCTAGAAAAATGATGAGTATTCAGCTATACCCTCTGATGTGTGAGAATATCCTATTCTTCTAGGGATTCATTTTCATCCACAATGAAAATCTTATTCCCATCATTGTGGAAACACCATATCCTCAACCAGAAAGAGTCTCTCTAGGATTGAACTATATATAATCATTCAATACTTAAGGTGTTTTTGTAAGGCCTCAATTCTTCTCTAAAGAGGTCCACATATAAAATCTCTTCTACATGAGTTACATCACAAATTTGGAAGAAGTTCTTGATCACTAATTCATATCCATTAGGGCTCTCCAAGCACATGGGTAAATCCAATGGCTCAACTAAAATATCTAATTGTCAAAAAAATATATGTATATATTGTAATGACTTGCACTTATTCCATTTAGTGTTATATCCATGGTATAAAAGACATATATTGTACATTGTGTCATCCCTAGAGCATCTGGGTGATAATGTATGACCACCTAATGTATCATCCCGAATGTTCTCAAGGAAAATAATATTTTTTTCAACCTTAATTACTTTTAATAGCCCTTTTATTGTTACTTATTCGAATCATTGAAGTCAAAAGGTGTTTGGGACCTGTCTGGAGTCCACAACCCCGATTTTTGGAAAAGACGACTAGGATACATTATTTGGAGACACCATTAGGCCTATAAAACATGGCTTCTCTAACAATTAGTGGATTTTCATTTTCATATTGGGTTGAATAATAAATCTATACAATTTCAGGTCCCGGTTCATGAATGTGTGAGGTTTTAATTCTTTTTAATAGATGTAATTCACAAGAATTGCATGCATCTTGAGAAATTGTGTTCTAACAAAATCTGCGACCCCTCCTTAAGTAGAAATTGGTACACATTTAGTTAATAATTTTCCAAAACCTAGAGCCAAACCATGTGGATCATTAAATGAATTGGAAAAGAATCTTTGGTACCTAAAATGATTTAATACCCTAAAACCCTCTTCCTCTTCATTTTCTCCAATGGACCATAGATGTGACTATATCCCCCTCCTGTCCTCTTTGGATTTTGGATACCTCATTCAAATCTCTAATGCCTTTTCTACAAGATTATTCATATATCTTGAGGTAATTCTTTATTCTCATCTTCCTTACATTATATGATTCTATTTTCCTCAATTACACTATTTATTTGCAATGAAATTTTCCCTATTTTTTGGCATTTAATGATTCAACCAATCACATTCATTTTATATTAATTAAAGGTATTACAACATATTATTAGTCTTATACAAACCTAATGTAAATGATCTAGTTCTTACATGAATGTTTTTATTCATTGTATATTGGGTTTCATTGATCTCATCACTATAACCATTTGGTGATGCCTTTAAATTGACAAATGAATTTAGTATATTGCATTTCAATGTCTGGTACGACCCTAGTGAGTTATTTATATATGTTTCAGCTGATCACATTGACATTATCCACACTAATGGTTGATTTTTACCTTTCTTAATCATAATACTTGTTAACTAAATTGTTTTTAAAAAAATTTAATTGTGATTCACTGTAAAAAATGTCTTCAAGTAATGAATTAAATTAAGATTATTGTAGGACAAGAGTTAAGACAGTAGGATTAATTCTATATGATTTATATTTTATTACATACTATTTATGATTATGGAAAAACCATGTGCCATGTGATTTTTTATTATTTATTTGTTCCAAGGGCTCATTGCCTCTTGATGTGTTAATTTTTCTTGAATATGACATTTTTGATAGCTTGTTTAGGGTGTTTAGATTATAATTCCATGTTGAGGATATGTGATTGTGGTTTACATGAAATACTTATGGGTTGGGATAGAACATGGATCAAAAAATAAGATTTGTTGGATAGGGTTTACATTCATTATATTTGGATCACATGGATATATCGGGAGTGACCCTTAGATTTCCTTTGATAGGTTATCAAGGCAGATTGATTATACAAACAAGAGAAATAGGTTCCCTAGGGGAGGAACCATGAATAGCCTCATTGGGAATATGGTTATACAATGGAATGGGTGATACATAGTCCTCTAACATGGATACCTAGGATGGTATCATATTTTATTTTTACAACATCCTAATAGGTATATGACAGATTCCTTTATAGGTCACTTTTTACAGTCTCTGTAGAATTAGGTATCTAAAGAGCTCCTACAATGACCCTTGGGATTTCATTATGGGTCCCCATAGATGGTACCATCTTTACATACTATAATTTAATGTTTCCTTGTCCTATATTACATAATATTCCATTTTATTTGAACTATGTGAAATATTGATTAATAGACTATAGACATATCTTCCAAGTAAAATCACACACTTTGTATTGGCACACACATGATTCTTTCTTCAGGATGACTCATGTACAATGGGATATAGATTTGTAAAAAATCTGTCTTTTTATGATGGCGTGAAGGTGATAACCTCCTATGAGTATTTGGACATGGATTTCACAAATTGATGATGAATAATGTATTAAATTCCATAAATCCTCTTTTATTATTTTATGGGATCCTTTTTCCATGAAAAAAAATCATATTATGGGTAAATAAATTATTAACATTTATTTTTTCTATTAAGGATTAAATTTCCTCAGTCTTAAAGCCAAAATGAAAATAGGGATCAGATAGTATGGTGGTTTTATGTTGTGTATGATTCAAAAAGAAATACAAGAGTTCACCCAGGAAAATTTTCAAAATTTTTGTTCCTTAACCCTAACTTGATTTGATCATTATGATAAGTTTTTTATTCACAAATTTTAGTGATACAATGTGTGTAATCCCATTTCACATTCACCTTAGAATTCATAACCAAATTTGTGTTCCCACATCATTTGTTCATATTACTAGTTCACACTACCAACCCCCTCCACTAAAACCCTATTTTATTAGGTCCTCGTTGTGGGATTTAAATAGACCACCATCACCACAAATTTTAGTAACATAAATTGATTCATGTAAGATCAATCAACAAGGAAGCTCTTCATGGCCTTATTACTTCAAATCCATTTCTATTGGGATCCATGTACCATATACATAATGAATATTTTCATCTTGTTACGAAAATAAGTAAATTGACCCTCAATTTCCCTAATTAATTTCATTCATCAACCATATCACCCCATTAGGGAGGATTATGTGAATTCCCATGCTCTTTAAATGTAATCCATGTCTATCCCCCCACAAGGAAAAGTAACATTGGATCCCCCTCAATAGTGTGAAAAATCATTCAACTCTCTAGGTGGGGAAATTACAATGGATATCCACAACTTAGTGAATCCTTCAAAGTAACCCTTACTATATAGAATACTCATTAATGAGACATTACGTGGGTTAAGTAGCACCCTTGTCCCTACATGGGAAAACCTCACACCTTATCATTCTCTTGAGTACCCTTAACATTGGAAAATCCATACACAAAGTCTCACACATGGGTTCCCACATTATAGTTAATCCATATTCTCATGAATTCTACTCGGTCCCCGCGTAATAGGGGAAACCTAGTGTCCCTTGTCTTATACATGAGTTCCACTAAATTGGGTGATCCCATCTCACAGGTCTTATAAATTATAACATCCTAGACCCAGATTCCACTCAAAATATCCATGAGGCCAATGGGTTACATGGCCTCAAGTGCATCTCCCCAAATGCCAGAGGATTTTGACATATAGTGAGGGAATAGTTGTGTATATTTGGAGAGTATTCCCTCATCAATATATTGTAACATACTGAATAATCATCAACATACAAGTTGAATAAGTAGTAAATAATACAAACAATGGATACATAATAGGAATATATACCAATGAATGAAGTGACTCATGTGCATTGCTGATGTGACAAGTATTTAAAAAATATCAAAAACATGTATATATCATCTCAATACAATACATGTTCAAAAATACATAAATAAAAAATGTTCAATCTTCTAATAGAATCACAAAACTCAACTTAGTCTTGTACTCCCTTACTCTTATGTACGGAATAAAACCAACCATCGAACTATGTTTGTATGCCCTGGTCCCTACCTACATCCAAATATAATGTTCAGGTACCGAACAAAAGCTAGAATAGGGTGAGAGATATAATCCAAGTAGGTAACCAAAAAAAATATTTTCAATCCTATCCAAGAATTATAACAAAATTAAACAAATACAATTAAGTAGGTATGATGTTAAGAAATTAAAAGTGTCCATATCATATCTACCACCAGCAAGTGATACAAAATTTCATGGCAGGGATCACAACAAAATAAGTTTCAATATTTTAACAAGGAAGATACAAACAATGCATAAATAACTAAAACAACTTTTCCATTCATCCAAACATTTCATGTCATCCACATCCTTGGCATATAACCCATAGTTTATTACAATCATGGTCGATCCATATAATTATTTTTATTGAATTTTTAAATGTTGTGTTTTAAAATTAATGTGTCAAACCGTGAAGGTCTGTATATAATGTGCAGAATACCAGGGCATCCTCATCGAGTGGTATGTTAATATTGATGTAATACCTATTAGGCACTATTTGGAGTCGAAGAATCATGTCTTACCGAACATGTCTTATGTGAGTTCAACCAAGCTAGAACCAAGGGGTAGAAAGACTGAATGCATCCCATGGAAAACATGAACCAATGAGAAAACCCTGTCCTAGGATTCCACTACTAGGTTAAATATCCTTAGATCATTGTTAAAGGGTAATATAGAATCAATCAAAATTCAATAACATTAATCCAATCATACCATATGATTCTACCCACATGTATAACCATTCACATTGAAATTAAATCATGATTATACCCAATAATCTATCCTAATTTATATTCAAAGGTAACTAATTAGTATACCATGTCATTATTCACAATTCACATTTAAATATATCACATGATATTACCACCCATTTCCACATTTTCCAAAAAAACATGTAATCAATTCATGTTTTATATAAACCACATAATCAATAATCACATGCGAAGGAGGAAATACAAATCCTAAAAAATAATATCAATATCATTTAAATATAATTGAGCATCCTTTAACTAGGCATTCCTAAATAATACCACATGGGTGGATCAACATGTATCTGAGTCGAAGGGAGAACCCCATGGGTGGCCTTGGTTGGGGAAACCACACCAACACATCTCAAGGGTACTGAAAGGATTCTCTAATAGGTACCATTTCATCTAAATTAATAGTTAATTTTTTTTGTGTCATGCCAGAATGTCTCATGGGTAAAACAGTGTCAACTAGGACTATAAATCACTAAAACCAACAGTAGACATTTAGGCCACCTATTGTAGAAGAGTAGTAGATTTATCATCCAATATCATATATTGATATGACATGGATCCACAAAAAATTGATGAACAAATAAAGAACATGAAAATAGGGAAAATTAGCTTTCATCTAAAGTGAAAATTGATATTCCAAATAATGAAGAATGACTAAATTGTAATTAGGTACTCACCATTATGGATCCAACTAGATGAGCAGTGCTTGAATCAGATATCAGATAGAGACTTGTGATGAATTCCATGAATATTCATAAATAGGGCTTCAAAATGGAACCCATTACCATCTATTAAATTAAATTATAAATTTATAGAAGTTTCACCCACATGGTTTGACAAACCATGTTCCAAACGTGAGTTGTTAGTTATAGGGAAGAGGCACCAAGATGGGTACCTCGAATAGTTTTACTAACCGTGTAGAAATTGGGAAAAATACACTCATAAAATTTTAGGGGTTTAAATATTTTCATGTATCCAAAATATCATAGTTTTATATGATCGTGTGGATTTATCCTACTATGTTCCCACACCTCCCATGGTTTATCAAATATTGATGCATGAACTGCATAGATTGAACTAACCAAGAACCATGAATTTTTCATCGCTAAAGTAGGGTTCTGGGCTCCAAACATGCCCTGGACACCCTCCATACCCATATGAAATCAAATTTAAATGACATTAGGAAAACATTTAACAATAAAACTGAAATTAATTGGATCTATATCTCATAATAAAACCCATGTTCATATAATCATTCCCCATTAAGCAATTAATCCTAGATTTTCCCTCTACATGGTGGACAATATTAGTCTGATAAAAACTCTACACATTTGTCACATATGTCAAACTCCCTATACCATGTCTTGTCATATAAATGGGCATGTTTCCATAGCTCCCATTCTAGAGGAACTGAATCGCCTTGGATATCCTTCATGATCCTATTAACAATATGAATCAAATTCTCTTCCAATAATGTTTTATATTATAACTCATCATCTGCATACTAAAATGGATGAGGTGGTTCTGAGTGATAGTGTTATAGCTTAGATACATGGAAGAAATCATTCATCGGTCGTTACATATGAGGTAACAACAACAGATAGGCTCCCATCCCAAATATTCCCAGAATCAAGAATGACCAGTCATATCACAACAAAAGATTACCCTTTATCTTGATTCATATGTGTCCCAATCACAAAGAAAAATGATAAAATACATGATCCCATCCTTGAACACAATAGGCCCATATGAAGTTCAACAAAAGATATATATAGAGGATGCATAGTATATATCATCCTATGAATCAACTGGACCAGCTCCAAAGTCTTTATCATGAGACACAATCTAAGTAAAGTTGTGTCACCTACCTTTAACTAGAAAAGTGGTGATTTTAATGGCCTATATTAAAATCCTCAAAAGGTTCCATGTATATAGTTTACTGATAGTTATTGTTATTGGAAAACTGAACCAAGTAAATATGCCTATCCCAATAGCCCTCAAAATATTGTGTACACAATAAAAACATTTCCTCAATTACCAATATCATCTACTCTTATAGTCCATCACGCTAAGAGTGGTATTTTGTACTCAAAATCACATGTTTACCAAGTTCCCTCAATAAAATCTTTTTGAAATGAGAAATAAATATGATGTCCCTATCTGAAATGATAATGTGTGGGAGCCCATTATGTTTTACTATCTCGTGGATATATAACCTTCTTAGCTCATCAAAATTGAATTTTTCCTTGATCATGAAGAAATGAGAAAGAATCATATCAACAATAACCCATATTGAAATATTACCTCGAGTGTTACTCAGTAATCCAGTCATGAAATACCTTGTGACATCATCCCATTTCCACTCCAGAACATGAAACTTCTATAAAAGAGTTAGTGGATTCTAATTGTTCATCTTTAATTGTTGATATATGGTACATCGATTAAAAAAACCAGTTACATCACACTTCATTCCTGACCACTAGTTCTGACGATGCATGTAACATTACTTCTTATTGACTCATTTATATCGTGCCTAAGATGAGGTATGAAACTACAATAATAGCTCCTTGAATATATCCACTAGATCCCAAACATGACCATGGATACTCATGATATCATCATTTACTACTATCCAATTAGGATGAGTTTTATCACATTCCACACTCTCCCAAAGGACAGGGCCTTCAAGGTAAGATAAGTACTTCATCTTCACTCTATCCAGTATGGTATAGGATATTACTAATGAAAATATAATTTTTCCCCTTAATTTCCATCACCTCAATGTGTGTCTCATAGAACAAATCCATAATCATCCACTCACTATTGGAATGTTTCACTGGTATATCTATGTCCCCATAATAAGTGCATATTCCACTAAATTTCATTTACCAATACATTAGGAAAACTAGAAATCAAAGGTCTTTAGGTAATCCACCAATCATAAATACAATAGATTCAGATACTAATGTTAAAATATTTACATTATAGCTTTTTGGTACATGTACTCCAAAGAACTCTCACCGAATATGTAATGTCTCCAATAGAGCAATGTATAAACGACTATAGCTATCTCAAGGTCATATGTCATGTGGTACCTCTCATGTGGACTCAACAGCTGAGAACTGTATGGCATGAATCTATCCCCATACATTATAATTTCTTTAATAATGATACCTAATGAGTCACAATAAAACGTTTATCCTCTACACTCCTATTGAATTATCAATACTAATGCTGATTTCAATCTCCCATTCAGCTAATAGAAAGTTATCTCAGGGGTTTATGGCAATACAAACATCAATCTTTTATTAGTCAAGACTGTAAACGACACTCCTAATCATTATAATTCCTATATTAAATCCAAATAATATAAATCCATCCCTAATAAACTATAAATTTCACAGACATTACTGGTATTCTCCAAAATAAACTATAGTAATTAGCTTCTTGGAGTCTACTGTTACTTGTATCTTTGAGGTAATGTTACCGAAGAAGTGAATTGGATCCATTCAGAAGTGTCACATTGAGATAATATCATATATCTTATGATCTCTTAGTGTATCCAATATGATATCCATATGTTTTTCATGGTATTTTATATTTTTTGAATACACCATGATATCATCCATGAAAACCACCAAAATTTATTCCAGATATGGATGGAATAATCGATTAATCTGTGACATGAAAACTGTCATCTCATTTGGGATACTAAATAGAATAACTAGATAGTCTTATAGACCACAACATATACAATTATTTTAAATGGCATGTCTATAGGTCAAACACATAACATGTGATTACCTGATCTCAAGTATATTTTCATGAACACCCATTCTTGTTGATGCTAATCAAATTTCTCATTTATCTATGAAAATGGATATGGGTTCTTAACTATTAGATTGTTAAATTTCAAGAAATCCAATAATATCCTAAGGGTACCATATTTCCTTTCTATAAAAATTACCATAGAAACTTATAGATTAGTGTTGGGTTGAGGGAACCCCTTCTCCTCTATATCCTATAACTGCTTCTTTAGGTCCTGTAACTCCTGCTAAACATCCGAAAGGAAATATTGTATACCAGATAATCTTCTGGAACAAGAATGATGGATAAAAAAACATATCTCTCATGAGGTTAACTGGAAATTTTTTCTGTAAACACATACATGAAATGATCAAAAACTATAGGTATTTCCATATGACACACTCCCTAGTCATCTAGATAAAAACTACTAATCTTTGTTGTCATCTTGCCTAGCCTACAATGCGACAGTCCTGGTCTGCTCACCTAGAAATCCCATTCCCATTATGACTATAAAATTAACCATATTGGGATGTGAAAGTATCTCTCTAGTGATATAAATCTACATATGCATGATAAAATTCCATCCAATCCGTCCAAATGATAACATCAAACCATGTCATCTCAAGGATAAAATGATCACAGATGAAGTGACAACCACCATCCTCTAAAGGGAACTCCCTGAACCAGTGTACATCATATCATCTAATTACCAATTGAGTGTTAGTCATCATAATTACCTCATTAAATACAACAACATACTCAAGTATTTTCACCATAGGTGAATTTATGAAAATGTGTGACGCACTTGTATCCAAAAGAGTAGATGATGTAGTAGAGGCTATTATGATCATACCTATCACCGTAGATAGTTGGGAACCCTACACTCCAGGGGTATGATGTACAAAATAAATATATCCTAAACCATGCCCTTGTGACACACCCTCACAACCCAGAGTTGGCCCACTCAGATGTGTCGATGAAACTGGTGTCTGCAAACCGCATCCATGACTACCATTGACTCATTCTAATCCAACAACTCTACCCCAACTCCATTACTTACATGAGGCTAATAAAATATCTCCACAACCTGGTGTATGAACTAATCCCATGATACTCAATAATATAATGAGGGTCCTACAAAAATGTGGCAGATGTACCATACTTCCACAAGATCTATACTCAATTGTGTCTTGATTGCACTTATTCATAATTTCGAATCATCATCCACATTGATGAAAGAAGACCGAGCTACCAATAATCATATCCTGACCAAAAATCATGCCATGGGAATCCACAAAAATAAACAACCTTCTTAAAGATGATGAAATAAATTGACCAGAGACTTAAATACTCTCCTATACCCCACTATATTCCTTCTAGTTCCAATTTTTAATCATATCCTAATTCACAATTTTGGTAATAGATTTCAATCTGAACCTGTTTCCCAGAGATTTGATAGTATGTAGGATACCTTTCTTGATGTTTCTTTCTCTCACTCTCTCTCTATTACTCTCATTATAGATCACATGTATGGAATTTCATCACAACAATATGAAACTCTTTAAATCATGTTGAGTAATACATTAAAGATATCAATCACTACTCCAGATAAATAAATACCATAGACTGCTCTACCCATAGAGTCATGGTGTTGAACTAGTTGTAGAACCTATTTTGGACATCCGCATAAACCATGTATTATAACATGTCATGATAGTTCATAAAATCTAACTCGATCTTTTATGCTCTATATAGTATGTAATTCTTAAGATTCACTCTCTTCTTAGGATGTGTCGTCAAATGGACAAATATTTCAAGTATAGTCTCAAGACATAGATCAAAAGCCTATGGACCACAATAGCCAAATGGAATGATGCTAATGTAACAAATGTGTCATCTTATGTATAGATAATTCAGTCTACAGTGTTCCGTGAAAATCCAACATGAAGTGATGAAACACATAGTAGAACATCAAATCATCACATATGTTTGGAACAACAATTGGTTCCATAAATGGAACTAAAGTAGGATCCACTAGTAGCCCTCTTCCTGATGCATCTAGAGTGTGTTCATCACTATCCTCATAGTGTACGACATGATGTTATATGGTATACATGAATCTAAAATTATAAGCATAGTAATCAGATTATATAAACTTCAATGTTCATAGCTCAATAGAGTTGGATAGGTCAAATCCGTCCTAAAACTCATTCATACCACATAGTCGGCTCCTAAATCGAGTACTTTAAAATCATCATTCACCAAAAACTACTAGATACAATACATATTTTCAACTCGAAATTTTTATCTAGGTGTTATATATGTTTCCATGTTCAATTATCCATTTCCATTCAATTTAATATTCTTTTTTGTTATATCGCAATTTACAGTAAAGGTTTAAAAATGTTTCACTAAATTATGATCCATGAGGGAATATATTACTCATGATAAAAACCATAGAATCTACCTATTTCACACCATAACACCTTCTAGATAATAAATCACAAAAATAGGAATATCTATCACAAAACATATCACAACAACATGAAATATGTAATGCATTATAAATAGAATGTTGTAATGCATGGCATGTGATCTCTAGAAAGTGAATTAAATGATTCATGAGAAGGAATACTCTCATCCCATCAAATTTAAACAAAATATAAACCATATTCAAATAAATAAATACATCAATATCAATGTGCATCACCTAATGGTGGAATAAAATAATTTTTAATAGAAAAAATCATTGAAATAATAATTTAATTCATGGTAATTTGGATTTTTCTTAAAGGAGGTGTAGGTACTCAGAGACACAGTTCATTACCAAATCCTGATTACAATATATCCCTTTATATTTTCAACATATAGTATATAAAACCATAAATTATATTCATTGATACCACTCCAAATAATATTGGACCTGGATTCAACTTAGTAGTTCCATGAGCCCGGTGGGTCACATGGCCTCTACAATATTTCAGAAAATGATAGATTCTACTAACTAATAGCAACGGACTGGACATGTCTTTGGGGATACAATTACCTTATCACCAGAGTGTAACATAGAAAAAGAAATCAATAACATACATATAGTGTATGTAGTAAACCATAATGAAAATATATACTATGAAAGATTAGATAAAAATGCTAGAAGTGTCTCATATACTATGATGATTATTCATGTATGTATAAAATATCCAAAAAAATTATGTAGGTTCTCAATATAATAGATGTGTCAAAATAATAAGGTAAAAAATGTTCTATCTCAGTATAACATTGCGAGACTCAGCTCAGTCCCATGATCCCTTATATTAATAATGACCCAAAATCAACCATCAAATGGTTGATCTTCCCCTAGTCCCTACCTAATTCCAAATAGTTAGTTTGGGTAACCAATAGAAGACTACAAATATTTTGAAATACAATTCCAGTATATAACCACCCATTATCTATGCAATAGTGGTTTTTCAATATAACAAGATAAATAGTTTGTAATGTAAGAAGGAAATTATCACGGAAATGTAATATGACCATTGAATAAATAATACCAGCATGTGATACCAAAATAGCCTCTCAAGGATCCCTAGAAATCATGTATCAGGCTCATAAAAATGTACCTATAGAAATTCATAAATAACTAATGTGAACATAGAATTAATCCAAACATACAATGTCATCCACGACCTTATTGTATAACAGAAAGTGTCAAACAATAATGGTCGAGCTGTATAATAAAATTTTCCAAATTTCCCATGTTCGTTCCATTAGATCTAAGTGTCAGACCATGAACAGATAGATCCAAGGTTTATAAGACCAATTTACCCTCAGTAAGTCCTAGGAAAATCATGATGGAAACTCAGGGAGGACTTGGTTGGAGTCCTTTGAGTATTTCATACTCAACATGTCCAATTTGAGCATAAGAAAGCTGTATACAAGAGGTAAAATGCCCATGAAATCCCACTAAATAAAGAAACAAGGACCATATAATAGTCAATTCATCCACTACCGCATTCTATATCGATGTATCACCATCCAAGACGTCTATGGAGTCAATCAACATTCTATATCACTCACCAATTCATACCATATGAGTCCACCTACTCATAAATCCATTCAAATTCAAATTTATCTCATATGTATGACCACTTGTGTATCGAAAATTCGAATTCTAAGAAAACTAGTGAGTATACCCACTCATTGGTGAGAATTGACATTTAAACATATCACATGAGTTATCCTAACCAAATTCCACATTTTCCCAAAAACCCATTTATGCAATTAATTTTCAATATAAACGACATAATAAATAATCACATGAAAAGGAGGCAATAAATCTAATAACTAAGGAATTCAATACTATTTAGGTATAATTGAGCTTCCATAAACAATTAAATACTAAATCAAACACCATGTGTGGTTCATATTTTATCATAGGCAAATGGAATTCTCCCTTAGTGTCCTTTGCGGGGGAAACAACCACCAACACATCTCAAGGGTACCTTAGGGATTCCCTAACAAATTCCATTTCAACTAATTCAGTTATTCAATTTAAATTTGAGGATATATAGAAACATATAGTAGTTGTAACAATGTTTGATACATTAATAATGAATCAAAACGAATGAGAAACTTATTGAACACTATATCTTGGATGTAGATTTCTCATGTAGTATCATCTTCTGATTTGACTTAGGTCAGAAAAAAAAAGAACAGATGAAAAAGTAGAAAATAGTGAAAATTACCTTTCACCTAAATATAACAACAAATATCTAAAAGAACGAAGAATGCATAAAAAGGAATGATGTAATAAACATGGAATATCCAATTAGATGATTGTTTCTTGAATTGTAGATAAGAAGGATACTCAGTATCAAATCTAATAATAGTCATCATGAGATCTTTAAAATGGGAGACTTGTATTCGGTAGAAGGAAATGAAAAACATGTTTAAATAAAGAATTTAATTTGATCTAAAATTATAAAATTTCCCAAACTAAATGGGTCATATAATTTGAGATCCTGGTTTGTTAAACCATATACCAACCATTAATGGTTTTATATAGTGTAGGTTACCCCACACGATTACCTTGAATTGTTTGACTAGCCATTCAGAAACTATGAAAACTACTCTGTTAAAATTGAAGAGGTTGTCGAACGACCATGTGGACAAATTTTCTAGTTTCCTCTGAACGTTTGACATCCCCTTATATTTTTCCACTCCTCAAATGGTTTATCAGATCATGCATCCTGATCTTCACAGTTTGAAATAATAGTGAACATGACATTTTTTATCCTAGAAGCTGGTTCCACACTCCCAAAAATCCCCATACACCCAAAAAACCTCTAGAAAATCAACAGGAATTCATATTATACATTATGTAAACATAAAAACATAAAATAGAGGGATTCATATATCATATGAAAACCAATTTTCATACATACATAGGTGAACTCATCAACCATGATTCAATAGGGGTGAACCATTCTCCTAGGCCTGTATTTGGATCAACCAATAACACATGCCTCATTTTGGGTGACCCTTTCAACTTATCTTCTCCATAAGTCCATACACATTACTATTATCCCGTATTAAGGCGCCAAATTACATAATATTCATAACATGGGAATGAAAATTCATAGTTTTCTTACAATGGATATCAATTACCTCTGGCCCCATATAATGGCATGTTACTCTATTACATGTACTTATTGATGAAATAAACATCCTAGTTTATATCTTTAATAATTTTTTGATATAATCATATTTTTAACTATATAAAATATTATATGATCTATTTCACTTCATCCCTACATATACCAATATTCTAGATACTCATCATGGCATCCTCTTTTGGCCTCCTACTAAGTGTAAGTCCCAAATATACATGTTTTCTTTCATTTTATAGTTACAATTATATCGGGGATTAACAAAAAAAATTACTCCTCATAGGTGTAATACACAAATATAAGTTAACATATTTTTTAATTACTAACGGACTGGATAAACTACATTGTTCGTTTAATTAGTTTAAAGACATAACATTTCCAATTTTTCATCTTCATAATTTTACCAAAATACATGGGGTTCACATGTTAACTTTGGGAAACCTCATATGTGTAACGACGAACCATAAATTTTCATATTTTTTAGTTAAAAATAGGAGGGATGATCACTAATGGACCTCTTTCTTATTTAAAGAAATTACAACTATAATATTATATCCTCATCCAATTAAAATTAAATTGGTGCATGACTGTCCCATTTGTATGTTTTATTTGCTGTGAAATCAAATCAAATCATCTCAAGATATTTAGTTAGTAACAAATCATATGAAATAACATGGTCCTTTTCTAAATTTTATCACCTAAAACCAAAAATCACATGACTCACCTATGTGGTTCGGTGTCTTGAAGGTCATCACTAATGTGTATTCCAAAAAAATCACTTGTTGTTGGTATTATTCTCTTGATTTATATATATTTTCATACTCCAAGCTATAATCTACAACAATATCACCAAGGGAATATTATAGAAATGACCTAATGAAACCCCTATTATGAACTCTAATGTAATATTAATTATATTTTATATCTTATTTCGCACATAAATAATGACTCAAATGGTTATGGAGGTTAATTTTAACATAATTTTAGACTCATTCACATACATCACTATAAAAAACATTTACTCCTTACTTCACGACTCTGAAAAACATAGAGAACATTATTAGCATAAATCATTAAAAATTATTGATTGTTCCCCACATATAATATTAAACAATTGAAAATATCAGTAATAATTTGTGTGATCCAGGATATTTGGATGGGTGAGTAAGACATAGTTTCTATTAATAATTTCATTCATAGGAGATCGCCCTCACATAGTTATAAATTGATATGATCATGTGAAAATCAAGAACAATGAAACTACTATATTAATAAAAGTATGTTCATTTTTTACTATTCAATTAGAGTACCTAGCCCCTGAAAATGAATATAAAAAATATTATACAACACAATCTAGTATAAAACCATACTTTTGTGTTTTCAGTATGAATGGAATATCCTTACACATTCAATACAGAATTATAAATTTACATTTCAATTTATATTTATTTATGGAAAATGTTAAAAAAATATTGAATCATCTCTAAAAACATCAAAAATAGTCATAATTATATTTTCGCGATGTATATTTTTTATTTCATCACATATTTTTAAATATCAGTTATATATTATTCATAATTTTCATTCTAAAAAATTGTTAAAAACTAAATTTTGTCTTTAGGTAGTCTATCTGCTGGGTTTTTTCTGGTATAAATTGCATAGTTTCCATTATTTAATATTTATTTGGTTCCTCAAAATATATTCATAAAATTATAAAAAAATATGTATCCCCTAATATCATCATATTGTACATCCAGTATAATCTGATATGAAAAACTATTTGTTATCATTATAAAATTCCACCACTTATTGTATAACTTATAAAATTTTATCATTTTAGATGAACTATTTCACCACCTCATCTATTTTATACAAAAGGATAGTAATTCCCTATATAATTTTCATATGTAAAGAATTTCATCAGCAATATTTTCTAATTTACATTCTCTTCCTACAATAATTTACATCACTTTTTTATGTTAATAGTCCTCCATATGTATGATTCATACAACCCTTGTTATAAGTTATCTCATAGAAGAAAACATGGTACCTACACATTATTATTTTTTCTTATAAAAAAATCAATTTTCAAATCACATACAAATTTATAATTTACATGGTAATTTTAAACACTTCTAGATAATTTGTGAAGCCTCGTGAGGACTTAAGTATCATGGCCACTATTTAATTTCCCGTAACTATGGTGTTAGGGATCTTCAACATACATCAATATCATAGAAAAATATTAAACATTATAAAGTCATCTCAGATTCATTTATGTTAATATCATTATTTATTCTTCATAATAAAATTATCATTTTTAATAAATTATATCACTCATCTATCTAGAGAATCATTGATGAAACTCTACCAACATATGAAACTCATTTTAATGTTCTTTTATAACATTGTGTTAACATCTATGAAATATTTCCCTACAATCATCATATATCTGATGATGTTCAAGATAACAATATGAAAATTTACTTTTCACTTAATTCTTTAACAAGTTAACCTCAAACAAAAACATCATTATGATGAATCCATTGAAAACCTTCTATCTGACAATGTTATATCGGATGACTTAGTGATTTCCATCCAGTCATTGCATAAAAGCTTCACATCAAAATGAAAAAAATTGTCATTTGATAGATTCTGTAAAAATATACACTACATTCTTCTTGGAAACATGAAAATGGTTCATCTAATGGAAATAAACCAATTACATTATAATATATATAATCATGGTCTTTGTTGGATGGCATCATAATTATTTATCTGATTCATGTCCAAATGATGGTTCATTTTCAAGTCTTGTACAAACCCACATTATTGTAGATTGGCCATTATAAGGGTCTTATAGTGAAATTTATATCGGAATTTGTACCCTTATGTAGGTATTAAAATCACCCACCTTTTCATATAGTACCTCACTTATACATTTAGATATCAACATATATACACTATATCAAAAATTACTATCACAAATATTTCGACCATTAAATATGTCTAATATTCATAACATGATCATTATACACATGATCATAATTCTTACCCTTTAAAATTATTATTGGGTCATAAAAACATCAATGGTCATTATGTTAAGAACTGTTGGAATAACAATCCTTCTCGTGATTTGTATTCCTAATTGAACACCTTATCCTAGGGTACATTATAAAAATGATAATATAAATAATTTAGCACAAGTATTATTTTTGTGACCTCTTATAGGTTAATTATTTATTCAATTCCTGGTCATATAATCTCATGGTGTCACCCACTATCTGATCATAATTGTTGGAATTATAAAAAAGAGAACTGATTTTTTATAAAAAAAGACAATCCTTTATATAAAACCCTATTCATTCCTAACAAGTGATGTAAAAAATTTTAATAACTTCTTCAAGATTCCATTACAAACTTAAGAATGTATTGATTCCAACTATTTTACAATATTTTTCATATTTTCATCAAATAAATACGAATCACTAAAACACTATAAAATATGAGATGGATTGCATATAAAAAAATTATAATCTAACATGAGAATACACGACGTAGGAAACAAGAATTGCTGAATAACAGTACCATGTTTTCTCCATGTAGTGATTTATGAATCTATTTCTAGAACATATTATGAAAAAATTTCAACCTTATAATTTTATTATAAGATTAATGGTTCCGAAATCCACATGACCAAATTGTTAAAGAAGTTAGAACGTTCTAAAATCATATCTTAAAACTCTTAAAAACACCACCTAAATATATTCTCTTCCTTAAGTGGTTTATCAAATAATAATTTATTAATTTATTTTACTAAATTTACCCCTTTAACGAATGTATATGAAGACAATATGAAATCGAGGACAGAGTGACATAGAATACCATTAATTATATGGAGGTTGAACACCCATTATCATCCTATAATTCTAAAATATTATATTTGGGAATGATTTTTTGAAAATATTATTCAATTATTTCATTACAATTAAGGACTCCAAATTGAAATCATCATTTTCCATGATCTCTTTGATAAAGATAAATATGAAATTAATGTGATTGTGAAAAGGAATGTTTATTGGTAATTTAGGTTATATTAATAGAATACTAATTATTAAAACCCTAAATAAGTGGAGATTTCAATTAAAAAATATTTTCTATCTTTGTTTTCATCTATATATGTAGTGTCACTACATTTTTTGAAGACAAATAATTATCCTCATCTATGATAACTATTTTTAATTTTTTCATCAATATGTCCAAACTCACACAACATTCTACAAAAAAGAAAAATACACTAGATGTGTAACTTCTTCCATCATTAAAAAATTCTTAATCATTATTTTTATAACCAAATAGTTAACTATTAATTGATATACCATATTTTATTCATAAATAAATTATGAAATTGAAATATTAAAGAACTATTTTTTATCTGTATGATGAGATTCTTATAGAACACTATCATAAATTTAATACTATTTAATGAAATAGATAATATATATTTTTGATGTCTCTATATACAATAATCACCCAACAAACATCATAAATTATTTAAGATCGTCATCCTTACCTTCTCCAATATTTGACCATTTAGTTCCCATTTTAATAGTTCTGTAAACTAGTTTTGAATCATCCACTAAAAAAATTATAAGATTATAAATTGAATATTAATCATAATATAGGAATATATATATATATATATATATATATTTGTGACATTTTGAAGACATGAAAATATTTCATTTCACATAGAATGGAAATTTCAAATAGATTTTTCATATCCTAAAAAAATCAAATTTTTCTAGATAATAATATACAAATATATTATCATTATCATATATGAGTACAATTAGGGAAACCACATTATGTTCTTTTATTATTATTTTACTCTCAAATATCCCTTTTAGGATGTTTAACTTCCTTATGAATGTTTCAAATTTATAATACCAAGCTATTATGTCATTCTGAAATCCATAAAAATCCTTCTTAAACATTCATACAATGATTTCATAATTCCCAAACATGAATACTCTTGGTTAACCAATATAGAAATTTTAATAAATCTCACCATTTAGAACAGTTGAAAAACAATACATCGATAAGATTTTGTTTCATTATTTTATTAAAACATAAATAACTATTCTAATAGTTTTTAATCATACCACTATTGAAAAGGTATCATCAAATTCATTGACATAAATATGTTAGTAACTATTAATACCCTATAATTCTTCTTCTCTTATCACTTCACCTTTATCATTACATCTTTTTACAAAATTTTTTTACGAAAACACATTCTTATTGTTTGTTTTCGGTTCTAGTTCCCAAGTAATATTATTTTTTAGATTATCAATATCTTAATTAAAAGAATAAAAACAATTTTCATTTTCAAAATCATCGTCAAAATATTTTATCTCATCCTATGAATGAAATGGATTATGCTAAAAATCCATGACATTTTTATGGTATTAAAATTTTTTCACTGATGTTCAATGATGATTTGTTCTTCCACATGCTTTATTTTCCTTAGATGAGATGAAGGTACTTTATCCTCATCGGTATAAATAAATGGTATGAATATTTATATTGAAATAAATTAATTTTATTAAAATTGATATGAAAATCATCACATTTTTTATTAGTAACCACTTAAACTTGATATTCAGAATCATCTACAATTAGCTAATTTTTTTATTAGACTATTCATGAAAATTCACACATATAGAGTCAAAAATATATCATTTTTCTTTACTATAACAAATTATTTATCTATAATCAATAATATAAAGAAGAATTATTTCATCAACACCACTTTGGTAAAACATAAAAAATTGTCACAATTATCATTGATAATTCATGTACCTCAAGACACCCATATGTATTGGAAACATGGAGTTTATTTTTAATAAATATAATAAGGGTAATATCAAATTTATCTATATATTAACATCAGTTATTCATATTATCTATTGATCTGATATAATTCCCCTAAAATTATTATAAATTATCATGTTTTTTAAATATAATTCATTTTATCAAAACCATGCATTTATTTTATAATTTAGATTCAATATTTTAGTGTAGTGTGCATAGAGAACTAAAATCATGAAATATAAAATTTTATTAATGATAATTAACGAACATATACATTTTAAATAAAACATTTTCATACCAAATATTCTTTATAGAAAAACCACATTCATTTTCTGATCTTCTTCGGAGACTATTAATAATTTCCAATGACTTTGATTTATGATGCATAATCATAATACATGAAATTAATTTAAATTCACCAAATAAAAGTAGTAATATACTTATATAAAATTCATAACATCATTATAAAGGGATAATAAATTTAAAAACTACTCTTCCATAATGGTTGAGTTGTATTTATCTCATATTTCTTATGCACTGAGTTTGAAATCCTATATTCCTAGCATATTGAACAACACCAATTTCTTATTTTTTTATGTTAAGAACTTAATTAATACTTTACCACTTTATTATCTTTCTCATATTCCTCTAAAATGTGTTCCTTAACTATTTATATTAATTTCTTTTCTTTCATAATGTATAGATATAATGAAATTTCAACATCACCAACATTGAACAACCTTCCCATAGTTTGTGTTCGAATTTTAAAAATATTCTTGTGTTCATAATAAATCAAAAAAGTCATATATTCAAAAATAATTTGGTTACCATCATAAAAAATTTGCAAAAGACACATGTTTTTGTGTTTCATTGAGTCATAAATCACAAATATTTTGGATTATAAATTTTTTTCTCTAATAATAGAATGACCAATGCCTCTAAGTCCTATTGACTCATCATTTCTAAAATTCATTATAACGTATTTTTAATCATTTATATTCTTAATCAACACGAAATATTTTATTTTATATGAACACCCACTATCTAATATCCAAAGTAATTTTCCTTATGTATTTTTTATAAATGTTTCAATAACTATTGACTTTATTCTTCATTTCATTTCACATAATAAGGAATTTGTGACCTTTTTATAAAAAAAATTCATTATAAGCATGCCATGAATTAATATTTAATGATTTATAGGACGTTCCCATACTTCTAAAAAAATTTCATGGGATGGAATATATTTTCATTCACCATTCTGGCTTTATTAGGTTGTCTTCTTTGAGTGGGTTATTCTACCATTAAACATTTTTTGTAGTTCTTCATGGGATTATTTACATGTTTTTTATTGAACCAAAAAAATATTTTTATTGAAAAATCGATCGAAATACAAGCAGTTACTAAAAAATATATATTTCTATTTTTAACATACATTTTTACAATTTTTATTGAACATATTTATCATCAAAATTCTGAAATTAAATGTTTTTATTTTTTTGAACACCATGGTTTGTTAACCACATGATATTTTTATCTTTATTTTATATTTATTCTCTACCTCAAATGTATGTTTAGTAGAATAAACTATTATTTCATAATTTTGAACCATAGAAACATCATTCTTTCATCTTTACATGTTCTTGAAACATACATGGTCCTCTTAGAATGAATTTTCTTCTAAACATATTTATTCATCATTTTTTTACACATCACATAAATTTAAATATTTAATGTTAAAGAGTATTGTATTTTTTTAATTCATTTTTCAGCATTATATAATTTTTCATTCAATAATCCATATTTCTTTTCCATAAAATTTTCCTCAATAATCATTTTGACGTTCTTCTTTTAATGGAAAAACTACTTTAAATTATCACTATCTTTTCATATGATTTAATTTTCTTCAAGAAACGATTGATGATTATTTTATGAATTATTTTAATACATTGACATCTTTTCTGCATATTAATTTAAATAATATTTATATATAATTACTTACACATTTTCTCTAGGGTAATTTCCAAACTAGTCTGTCACCCTTAATAATTAGATCTACTACGTCCAATAATGGGGAATTCATCATCATTAACCATAGTAATAAGAAGGTTTTTAGTAGCATCACCACAGAAGTCATTGTAATCTTATTCACTTTCATTATATTCTTGATAATTTAACAAAATTTTCTATTTTTGTATTGATAGAAATTATAAAATGTTATCATAGAAAATGACATGGATTTATTTTACTTCTTATTGAGGGGTTTTCATTACATTCTATCATATTAATCACATTCTTCATCATTATTTCATAATGTAAATTTTGTAGAAATTCTCCATTATCTATATTGGTAAACCATTTTAGTAGAAACATTCCTTGGTAATTTCTTGATCATATTTTCACATTTATAGAAAAAAAAGTAACACAATAATTTTCTTCTGAACCATTTTTTTGAATTAATTACTTTTTTTCATGTCTGTCATTTCATACTATATTGATTCCAACATTCATTATATAAAAAACCAATATAATCTTATGCTATAAACAACACTTACAAGGATTATGTTACACACATCATTGAGTTACTAAAAAACATCATTTCATTATTATAATTTTATAAATTATATTTTCATATACTAACCATTAAACATATTAATAGGAATATAAATAACTAATTTTTGAATTATATTTTATTATCTTTTTATTCAAATGAAAAATATTTAGAACAGAACATGTTATATTGTTAAATTCATTATGTTGTTGAAAATACAATTTTCACAAATAAACTTCTTTTTATGTCCTTAGAAGGAAAAAAATTTAACAAATTTTCAATACATTAAGAAATTTCATTTGATTAAATAAAAATATATTTTTTTATTCATAATGTCAAAATTATCATAAGGTTAATTTTATTGTATTTTTTAGAAAATAACATTTTTTGATGTATAGTGAAATGTTTTGAATTTAAATTCAAAACTACATTTCATATAATTTATTTCTTTATTTAAATTATATTATAATTTGGTTTTTAATGATTAAAGATATTAATTTTATATAAATTAAACCAATTTATTTATTCTAACCAATTTCACATCCAAAATATATATTAAAACCTTCCATGTGCTTAAACCTTTTTTGTGAAAAAACCTTTTGTGGCAACACATCTATTGGATTAATATTAAATTAATTTAGAAAACTTCTAGGATTATAAAATGTATAAATGTATTAATTATTTTATGTCAACATAATTTATAATTTCTAATATAGTCAGCATAGCTTTATTATAAAAATATTAGTGAATGAGATGAAAATTAATTACAAAAATTATGAGATAAATTAGATTAATAGATGTATAATACATAAACATATAATCTAAAATGACCTAGAAACTTATAAAAAATACATTTTATTTCCATATTTATACCATATACCACCTTTTCTCATGTTGGGAACATTATATGGTTCCCCTTTTGATGGAAAAACATTGATGGAATTCCATTATCATAAATTTACAACAATGTCACTCTACCTACACAATAAAAAGGAACTCTACCATCCCATTTATTCACACATCTCAATCCGTTTATCTAAAAAAAATCTTCATAAATTGAATCTGTAACGTCCCTGATCTGGGTGCCGTCCAAGGGTGTCTGTTCCCGGTTGGTAACATGACCTCGGGTAAATTTCACCAAACATTAGAGGCTTCCAACTTGCATCATGGTCCTAGATCTGATAATGGGGAAACTATGCCCTCATTGGCATATTAACACAATGAAAAAAACAAGAGTAGTCGAAGCAGTAATAACATACAACAAAAGTAAACAGTGGAAAACTAGTAGTTATATAAAAACTGGAGAATATATAAATGATGCATGGAACATTTATTTAATAGAGGATCCAAAAGTGTCACAATTCTAGAAAGAAATATAGAAACCAATGTAGAAAATAAAACAAGTAAACTCCAGTAGCATCGCATGCCTCATCTTAGTCCCACGCTCTCCAGCTACAACAACAATCTAGTACCTGATGAAGAAGGTAATTTTCCCTTATCTATACCTACAACCATATAATCTATTTAGTTCCAAATGCGTGAACCAAACAAAGTGTGATATGAATCCTATTAGGAAACTACCATAAGAGATGTTCCTAACTACCATTGAATATATAAATCAGGTATTACGAAGAAATGAAGCAATAAACTAGTAATTATTCAAAACTAAAGAATCGAATAGTTTTCAATTACATTAATTTTTATTTATAAGTTATTTAAACTATTGAACAATGAAACATAATGATTTATACTAAGCTATATATCCCCTAGTAAAATATTAATAATATACTTCTCAAAAGACCATCTAAAATACCAAGTAAGACTGATTCCAAGATTGTGATTGGTCTTTGTAGAATTGTCATAATTATTCATTTATTCAAAAGAATCCCCCTAGAAATTGTTCGCATAGTCCGACCCATATGATTCAATATATAATCAATTTAATAAATAATGACCCTCTGGGAAATCTCACATAATCTATCCCCTTTGGTTCCACAAATCACAATTCATTTACAAATGATGACTTGTGTGGTTCTCATAGTCAATACCCCCATGGTCTTCATAGAAATAATAAATTATAATGACCCCTAGGTGCTCTCATAGTCAATTCCATATGGTCCAAAATTCATTTAAAATGAACCTCGGGGCTGCTCTCATTGTCTAACCCCTCTGGTCAATAACCACTTTCCATCTGTTAGAGTCCATACCTCTGGGTTAACATGACAAAAATTATACCTAAATGAACCTACCTTGTGAATCTATCACAGTCAATTACTTTTTGTCATATTTTCACAATTCTAAAGATGTGCATCTCAAATAAACCGTAACTCCATCCTTACAACACGAGTCATGGAAAAATAGAAAGCCTAATAGACATTCAAGACTGAACGACAGTAAATAGTCAATCATGGGAAACAAACCCATAATCAAGGTATAAAACCGTATGTCTAATTCATAACCCCTTTCTCAATTAATCTCACCATAAAAAGTCTTAAACATGGTAAATTTCTAATATCTGTAATACCCTATAGATGGGTATTGAACACATTTAGCATATATAATCCAGACACAATCAAAGAAAGGAACAAACCACCTACCTTGATGTTGTACGATGAACACGCATGAACGTCAGACCTTGAATCCGCCTAAAATGACATAGATCTATAAAAATATTAAAAACAACCAACCCTTGATAACTGATATGAGACAAGAAATCAAGAATATAGGCTATAGTGTAAGAGTGAAATCACCATAGGAAATCCAACCCACCTAGAGGTTTGTTAATTAATGCTTGGATGGAGGAATGGGGGGAGATCGAAGTTTGTCGACAATATGTCACTCTCCAATATGAAACATGGGGAGAAGATGTGTTTTCTGGAGATGAGACACGACCCCACTCAGACTCATCAATTAAAAATATCGTTCAAGGTGTGTTTATTTAATTTATAAGCCGTATACCAGCCTCAACTTGCTCCCACTTTAGGCGGTCTACCAGGTTTCCCACATAACCACATATTTTATCGTTAGACGACCAGTACACGACTACACATGGAAATCAAGTACATGAAATGCACTCCTAAATAAACATCATGTACATATAAAATTTCTCAATTAATCATTTCTTTCAAAAAATGACCTGAAATAATAATCTATACCTAGAATGAAATCTATCTTCTTACAATCACCCACCCATAAAGAAATTCATCCCCAAATTTCCCTTCTATGTGTGGTAAAGAAGAAACCTGAAGCAACTCTTATACCATGATCATACATCAGCCTCTCTTTCCCATGTCTCATCCTATATTTGCATGTGCTTCCATGGCACACATACTAGAGGAATAGACCAGCCATGGAGAACCTTCATGCTACTATCCAAAATCTGTATAGTGTTCTTATCAAAGGATTCAACCACCTCCACATAAACCTCCTTAGGTCAGAAAAACATGATAAGGGTTGAAAAAGTAATGTTATAGATGAGAAACATGAAATATATCGTGCATATCCAGGTACCTATAAGGTAACTGTAACCGATAGGAACCCGGTCTAAATTTCTCCAAACCCTCAAACGGCCAGACATTTCTTGGTGAAAGCTTCCCCTGTCTCCTAATACACCTGTTTCCAACCTCAGTGTGACACATAGGAAAAAAATATCTTTGACATTGAACTCCATATGACATCATCTACGATCAACATAGGATTTCCGGTGAGACTGAGTAGTAGCCATAATTTTCGGAATCAACTCCACTTGCTCAGTGGTCTCTGAGAGAAGACGAGTTCCCTAAATGTCTACCTCTCCTGCCTCCAGAAAAATTTTCTTTATTGGAATGGAATATCATACTAATCTTCATAAGGTTCCATTTTAATTTCTTCCGGAAAACAATTATTGTAGTAAAACCCCACTAGGGGTATGTGCCCCTCCCAAAAACCACTGAAATCCAAGACGCATGCTCACAGAATGTCCTCCAAAACAAGAATTGTGCACTCAGATTGGCCATATGTTCAGGGATGGTAAGATATAAGAAAATGTAACTATATACCCAAACCACTCAGTAGTCTCTTCTAGACATGAGATGTAAAACTGGCACCCCTATATGAAATGATAGAGTGTGGGGCCGTCATGAAAATATACCATCTCTTGAAAGTAGATCCTTCTAATCGCATCAACAGTAATGGTATCTTTGATCTAACAGAAATGTGCATCTATCATGAGTCTCTCTAAAACAACTGAATCCACATCATTCACACAAGTAATCCTCATAAAATACATCAAAAAATTCAGCGCAATAACATTCCACTCCCACTCGAAAATGGGTAACTGCATTAAAACCAGCATTGGTTGTTGATTCTCCACCTTCACTGGAAGATAGTTGGAAAATCTCATCAAAAAACCAGAAACATTCCTCTTCATACCTAGACACTAAAACTAACAGTGTATATCTCGATACATTTTGGTGACACCTAGATAAACATCCAAATATAAGGAATGAAAATCATGCATTATCTATGCACGGATGTATGATGAAACCCATACAAACCCGTGTAAATTCAATACCAAATTGTTTTATATGGTCCGCCCAAGAGTAAGGTCCCCTCTAGACACACTATCCTATAGGACTTGGTCATCCAAATTTGATATCTACCTCATTCATACTCATTCTAGTATAGTATATGTAACAACTATAGAAGAAAGAATCATCTGCCCATATTAGGAGTGAACCACTAATTGCATCTCAAAAAACAAAACAATAAGCTTCCATCACTCATAGTCTCCTAAAATACTTATATTTTATTACTCCTATTCAATTCATCAGCCACTGCATTTCCTTTCCCAAGCATGTAGCAATGCTCAATGTCAAAACACTGAAGGTACTCAACCCACATTTGTTGTCTAAAATTCAGATTAGGATGAGTAAAGATGTACTTCAGAGTATATTTTGTTGGTTTATACCACCCAATAATCCAAAAATATGACGTCTCCAATATCATAAAGCATGAAAAACTATAGCTAAATTAAGATCATGTGTCAGGTAGTTCCTCTCATGTGACCACAATATTCGAGACCCGTATGCAATGACTCCTCCCCCTTGGTTAAGCGATACTCCCAGCCTGCCACCCTATGTATCACATTGAACAATGTAACTCTTATTTGGGTCTAGAAATATCAATGTCAATGCTTTTGTAAATCTCTCGTTCATCACTAAAAAGGCTGAATCACAAGAATCTTTCCACAAGTACTTCACACCCTTATTTATAGGGCATGTATGTGGCACTTATATGCATGAAATGTCCTATATAATGCAACTATAGTAACCAGCCATCCCTAGAAAACTATTTACCTAATTTATGTTATTTGGATGCTCCTTGTATAGTACAACCATCACTTTCTCTGGGTCTACTAATACTCTTGTCTCTGAGATAATATAACACAAGAAGTGATTCTTCTCAATCCAAAAGTGGAATTTTGAGAGCATAACCTAGAATAAATGCTCTCTCTTTATACTCAAAATGATCTCAATATGGATAGATTGGTCGTTAAAAGTGTGAGAATACACCATGATATCGTCCACAATGACTACAAAAAAAGAATCCAAGTATGGATGGAACAATTGGTTCATCAGTTCCATGAAAATTGGCGGTGCGTTCATGAGACAGAATAGCGTAACCAAATACTCGTATTGACCATACATCCATTGAAAGGATGTAAGAGGTACATCTAATGGTCTAATATAAAAAATGATGATAAAAAGATCTTAATTCAATCATCTAAAAAAACATGGATCCTCAATGTAGATCAAAGAGATCATCAATCCTTAGTAAGTGATATCAGTTCTTGACCACAACTAGTTAATCTTCCAATAATCAACACAAAGTCTAATAGTTCTGTATGCCTTCTTCACAAACAAGACTGGAGAACCCCAAGGAGAACTACTAGGTCAGATGAATCCCTTTTCACGTAACTCCAAAAACTCATTCATGAGCTCCTGTAACTATGTTGTAGCCATCCTATAAGGAGTAATGGACATTGGTGTAGCTGTTGTTACAAGATAAGATGTGAAATATACCTCTCACTCTATAGGTACACCCAAAAAGCCATCTAGATGACATCTCTAAAACAATCCACCACTGGAAGAAAGTATATCTGTGATGTCCCCTAATCATCTAGATATAAAACAAAAATCTTGGTTGTAATTCCTCCAAACCCAAGATACATCGGTTATGATCATATTTCATGGATATACCATTCACACTTTTGTAGAAAAGACCCACCCACTGGTGATTTGAATCTCACCCAGGGGTTGTAGTAGTCACCCTAGGCCTGTAAAAAGACTGACCAGTCCAATCCAAGAATTACATCGAATCCTATCATATTTAAGACATTGAGGTCACATAATAAGTGACACCCACCATCATCAAGAGAGAAATCATTATGCTAACACACACTAGTCCTACTATACCCCAATTGAGTGTCCAACTTCATAATATCATTAGATGTTAAGATACAGATCAAATGGCTCTCCAAAATAATAATAGATATAAAAAAATGGGAAATAACTTTATAAAAAGAGAATAAGTCAAAATAAAGGCTCCTAGATTCTTACATCTAACCGTAGAGGGTTTGTAACCTTGATTCGGCTGGGTTTGATCCACTATAAACGTTTGACCTGTATCATGGCCCAATAACCCTACCTCACTACCCTAAGTGGATCCACCCTACTGTCTTTGAAATCTTTCGACCTGGCTACCAAGGCCATGACCACCTCCTCATCTTGAACAGCCTGAAGAGCTTTAGTTCCCTGATTGAGTAGAAAATGGTGGTCCTGCTCCTGAACATGGATTTATATCTTATCCCATTTCACTAGAAGCTAGTGATAACACCCAACAAAAAAAATCAAAAGGTGACCCATCTTTCCACATGAATGACACTCAAGTGGATCCTTCAGGCAAATTGGTCTCGCATTCCCACTCATTCTGTACTGGTAGCATACCACATGGATAATTGAATAAACATCATGTGAAATCTTCTTACGACGCTTCTAGATATCTTCTAATGGATTAATAGACCAAGATGATGAACCGCCCTGGATCCTAACTCACAAATCCTTCAGATTACACTAGGTAACAAAATATTTATATAGTATAGCTATCACTGAATTCAGCTTGATGACATTCACCAGTGATCAAATGTCATACCTGAGACCATCCTCAAATCGTGTAGCCATAGATAACTCATAAAATCCCAAAAAAGGTGTGAAATTATGATGTTATGTTAAATGATAAGAGTATTACATCATTGAAAGAGATCCTTGTTCCAAATACATGAACCCCCGGTCTCGATTGTCCCTCAAATTATCAAGATATAATTAATCATATAAAGTCCTCTCAAATGCTTCCCGATCTATAACTTTATGATGTCCCACATGTTAGATAACATCCCACCATATCTTGGAACAATCATGTAACTTGTACGTAGAAAGATTAAACCTCCACTCCAGATGCATCTACAGATGATAAAAGATAGAAAGAAGGTCCTCCGACCATGACTTTTCAGTATGTTGTCCTCTATCCCCTGAAAATGTGAGAGGATGATGCTACTGGAACACCCGTTTCAACTCTTCCATAGACTGGGAAGGATGCAGTGATCCCTAAAAATTTATAACATCCTAAAAGCCTTCCTATAACTATGCATCAGTATCTATGTTTCATATTAGAGTTGTTTCTAAGATAGTCACAATAGGAGGATCTACTGGAATCCCCAGACCTACCATTTCTAGTGTCTAGTCATCACCCTGAACCGTCTGTACAATTGGAGGATGTCTTGGAAGCATGAATCTGTAATGTCAAGTGCATACATCAATACATGGTAATCATGGACTACATCTTATAAGTTCAATAATGGAACATGATAAAGAAATATTCCAAATTTTATAAAATAGGGTTACATGTCATTTATAAACTCTACCTGACATGTTCCCTTAAGCTTTTAGCATGGTGTGTTATTATTCCAATCCAGGTCATGTAACACCCTTACACACAACATGTTCCTATAGTGACACAGTGTGTATGTGAAGATTCCCTCATTCCCAAGTACTACTACAAAGGTATTATTCTTCTGGGTATCACAACATGACATGTTCATCCAAGACACGGTGTGTACTAGTTATATTATAACTGCCTCTGTCGTTAGTCACACATTCGTATACATATCTCATTACAACATGGTGTCTATAATATAGACATGGTGTATTATAAAAAAAGTTTCCTGACCCCATATCTCTACTCACATATTCATTCACACGGTTAAAGACTACACAGAGGGTACATACAGTACACAACATATACTTAAGAAAAGTTATTTCTTCCAAAACAGAAGAACACATGGAGTGTGTTCATTACACCACACATCGTGTTTTATGTATTTCCTAATAGTGGGACTCTTAATCATATTTGTAGCCCTAAAAACATGAAACATAGTCCATGGAATGACAAATTCTCAACCATGAGAGCCCAAACTCCCGTGAAAATTTGTTTGGAATCTCTTTCCACATCCAAACATGTTATAATAATACTAATGTTCATACATAATCCACCAAATTATGATCCAGGAGGTCCCATAACACCTCAGGGATCAAGGATTCACATCAAAAAAAAAATTCACATATTCTAATATCCTATCATAATATTAGGTATTCAATCATGAGATCTATCACAACATCATGCATATACCGCAAAACATCTATCACAACAACATCCAATCGGTAATGCACTATAATGGATTGATAAGAATGCAGGACATGTGATTTTTATCCAGTGTCTATATGATGCATGAGATAGAATACCCTCATCTCATCGGGTTTCAACAGAAATAATACCTCAATAATATAAATGATAACAAAAATACAATTGAATCACCCAACGATGAAGTCAAATCAACCGAAGGAATTTCAAAACCAGAAAAATTTCAATATTCAAGGTAAAATGGATTTTCCTGATACACGAGATAGCTTCTCCAGGGCATAGATTATTACAAACAATCCTTTACTTATTATACCTATATATAGGCTCCAAACAGCAAGACAAAGATCAAAGGAAACTCCTCAGATACCACTATGAGAAATCTAGGATCCGAGTGCCGCCCATGGGTGCCCCATACCCGGTTGGTCAAATGATTTCAAGAACATATCCCTAAATACTATTGGATTACGACTAGAAGAGAGGGCCAAAGTTTGATAATGGAGAAATTATTCCCTCATTGGAAGAGTAACACAATATAAATAAAGTGTTAAGGGCAGTGAAAGCAGTAATACCATACAACAGAAGTAAAAAGTTGAAGACTGTTAGTAATATAATAACTAGAGAGTATATAAATGGGGAATGAAATATGTATCTATGAAAGCATCCAAAAATGTCACAATTATGGAGATAAATACAGAAACTAATGTATAAATGAAACAAATATACTCTAGTAGCATTGCAAGCCTCAGCTTGGTCCCATGCTCTGCCTCTCCAATAACAATCAAGTACCTAACGAATAATGGAGCTTTAACTTATCTATATTTGCAAACATATAATTTTTTGGTTCCAAAATCACAACCCAAACCTGGTGTGAGATGAATCCCAATAGTCAACCATCAAAAGATCAGTTCCTAACATTCAGGGAATATATATAACAGGTAATATGTAGAAATGAATCCATAAAATAGGAATAACTCAAAAGTAATGAATCCTATAGTTTTCAATTACATTAAATTTCTTTTTTAAATAATTAAAACCATTTAATAATGTGACCTCGATATTTTTCCAAATATCTATATCCCCCTTATAAAATATTAACAATAGACGTCTCATAAGACCATCTAAACAACTAAGTAAGACTGATTCTAGGATTATTCTTTTTCTTGGTAGACTCATTACAATTATTATATTATTCGAAAGTAGCACTCTAGAAAATTTATCAAATTATAACACCTTGGTTCAAAATATCATCAATTCAAAAAATAATGACCCTATAGGAAACCTCACACTGTCTAACCCATATGGTCCCATATAGCACTAATCATTTACAAATTAATGCCTAGGTGGCTCCCACGGTCAATTCCACCTTAGTCTGCATAGAAACATTAAATTATAATGACCCCCCATGATGCACTCATCGTTAATTTCCTATGGACCAACATTCATTTAAAATGACACTCTAGGTAGATCTCATTGTCTAACCCCTCTGGTTATTGACCACACTATTGTTATCACCTTCAATACCTATGGGTCAGCATGAAAAAAAATTATACAAAAATTATTGTACCTCCTGAATCTCTCATAATGAATTCCTTGTGGCTATACATTCTACATGAAAAACAAATTCATCTCAATGAAATAATAACTACATCCTAAAAACCCAAGGCATGAAAAAAATCAAGACAAACATGAATTCTAGACCAAATGTCCATAATTAATAAAACATGGTAAACACAATGATAATCAAGTTATAAAACCTTATGTGTAATCAATAACCCCTTTATCAATCAAGAACACCATCAGAGGTCTTAAACATAGTTAAATTCCATAACCCACAATATCATAGAAATTGGTATTCAACACTTTTAGCATATATAATCTGAAGAAAATCAATGAAAGGATTAGACCACCTACCTTGATGTTGTAAAATCAACACTATTGAATTTCGGACCTTGAATCATCCTATAATGACATAGATCTATAAAAAGACTAAAAATGTTCAACCCTTGATAACCGATGAGAGAGTAGAAATTAGGCAGAGGGTCCCTAGGGGAAGAGATGAATCACTAGTGGGAATGCAATGCACCTAGAGGTGTCTCAATCAGAGTGTGGATAGAGGAATGTGAGTATCTTAATATTTTTTGGTTGTGCATCACTCTCCTATATGAGACACTGAGAGAAGAAGTGTTTTCTAGAGATTAGACTTGACCCCACTAAGACTCATCAATTAAAGAGAAAATTACACGATGTTTTCATTTAATGTACATGTCGTGTACTAGACTCATCATTTCCCCATATTAGGTTGTATTATAGGTCACCCAAAGGCCATGCATTCGGCTGTTACATGGAGAATACATGACTACACCAGGAAACCGTGAATGAAACGTATACTCCTAAGTACACAGTGTATAAATATAAAATTTCCCAATTCTTAATTTTCATAAAAAAAACTACCTGAAATAATGACCCATACAATAAATTATTATCCATGTTCTAATAGAATCCAAAATCCCATAACTTAATCATATAATTATCCCTTTGTCAGTAAGTCCCTCCAATGAAGGCCATTGGTGGAAACCAAAATGAGTTACCCAAAGAATATGTAACATTCTTCCTCATGATTTATTGTTTTATTTTAAATCACCTCCCCCTAAAATATTATTATTAAATTATTATATAATATCCTCGGTATCCTAAATATACATATATTATTTTATTACAATGGTTCGATCTACACTTACACACACATCCATCTAATGAGTAAAAAACATAGAGTGCTTGTGTTAGGAGAATTATCACCTCACCAAATGACATTGTTTGTTTTTCCATTACCACCTACCATTGTAGGGAATTATTATGGAAACAATAATATATATATATATATTATTTAGGATTCTTTTTGGATTAATGAATCAATATATAACACATAAATTCATGATTTTCATTTTTTAATTTTTAATTTCATTTGGGGAAGGGTGGACTACCACCAATTCAAAGTGATGTGATTCGTTCACACTCTACATGGAATGTATTAATTTTGGGTTCAGTAAACATATATGATATATATGAAATAATAATTCTAATATAATTATTATATAAATTTTTATACATACATTTCATTTAATCTCTTTCTTTCAATACGACAATTAAACAAAAACTGTGTTAATGCGTACACACAACCTATCATCTCTGTGAACTATATATTCTATTTTATATTTAAATCATTAATAGATTATTATAAATTCATATATAATGAATAAAAATGATATTTATCTAATTTTTAACTTTCTCTAAATCATGATATAAGTATGAAGGAAAAAATTAAACAAATTAATACACATGAAAAGAATAATACAGATATATACCGAAACATAAACATAACAAGGATGTGTTAATAAAAAGATGATATATGAAACATACAGAATAAGATATAAGAATATGGATCTATAAAATATTTTTAATAATCATATAATTAGTATATATTATTTTTGTATGAGTATGATATGAGTCAAGACCGAGGGTAAGGGGATTTCTAGTCTCACTTTTTTGGTAATATTTATGCCTTATTAACCACTCATTTATTTCCTGTGGAATATACAATAAGAATTAAAATATTATATGATTTGTTAACTAAATATATGGTTATTTAAAAATCCATTATATGATATTTCAGGTATGGGGATTGTGTTAAAAAATTGACAATATCGGTAAAGCAGTTTTGTCTCAATTTTCCTTCTTTGAGACACATCCCATTAACTTCAAAGAAAATATTTTAAAAAATGTTTTTAAATAAGATATACGAAGATAATTTTAAATTAAAAATTATCTAAATTTTATTTTCGTTTTGAAATAATTGTATTTATGTTATTAATGTGTTTTTAATGAATATTTTTCAAAACAATTTTGTGATTAATTTATAATATTTTCGAGTGTTTACAATGAAATGGTTCAAAATAATTTTATTATTTATTTATAAGTTTTAAAAAAATCCATTGAAATATTTTTAAGAATTATTTATAAATTTCATTATAAATTTTCATAGGTTTTTCATTGAAATGGTTTATAGAAAGTTTTCATGCTCTATTTTATATGTTATCGAAGTGTTTTCAAAGAAACAGTGTTGAATACATTTTCAAGAATTACTCATAACTCTTCTATTTTATTTCGCAGCAAATGGTTTTCAAGTGGTTTTGTGTTTAAAAAAATCAAAATAATAAAGTAATTTTATTTCATGAGATTTATTAAAAGATATTCCAAAATTATTTCTCAACTAAGATGAAATTCATTGGTGTTACTCAGGACCTTTTAGGTAAATGACCCAAATGTTAAATTAATATTATATCATTTAATGGTTTCAATTTTTATGGATTAGTGTTTATGATACCTAATTCTATTTTATTGGTTACATGTTTATGAATCTTGTTTCTCTTTCACAGGGTATATGTCTATGAGACCCAATTATTTTAATACTTTATGCTTTTAAATAAATGACTATGAAACATATATTTTTTCCACATGTTATGATATGATAACATGTTTATGACACCAAATTCATTTCATGTGTTATTATATAAATTATTTTGATATTTATAAACATGAATGTATGATTTAATTATAAAATGGGTGGTACCTATTACTCCATAAAATTAATTTGATAATTATTTAAATACCATGATATTTTAATGGGATTCAAGTATATGGGATTGAACCATGGTGGAATATGGGGAAACCTGATCAAATATTGGAAGATTGGGAAGTAATATCAAATATAAAGTGATTGGGAAACATGATTCTCTAATGTATATTATGGAAACATGATCCACAATTGGATGATAGGGATACAATATTACTTATGAGGAAAGTACTAAAAATGAGGATAGTGGTGTATCTCTCCCAGTAGGTGTAGTCTCCATGAAGTGCAGTGATATGTTCTAGCAATGCATACAGAGTTATTGTGAACGATATTACATGTCTACAGGAACGACATAATTCCGTCTCTTATTCCTATATTATTCTTTCATGGAAAACTCAATTAATTCCTTTATGAATAATGTATTATGAACAACAAAAATTTATTCCATGTTTTATGTTAATAATATTTGATATGAAAGGTATGGTCTTCTAATTTTTGGCTCACATTATCATACCATTATTTCCATGGTTAGGGTTATATATCTCTTTGTTTACCCTTATTTAGCATATGTTCTCACCCATTTTAATGTTTCCTATAATAGGATATGAAGAAATGTATTATGTATGATGTCTATAATAAGGGTGATAGTCATGAAGAACCTAGTGAAGGATAATGAATCTCACATATGTATCATTTCTTATGTTTCTATTTTTCAAAATGTACAAGGCTAATACAGTTTTTGGGCATCTATTTTTTAATTTATTATTTATTATGAAAACGTGATGAAATTTTAATTAATATATATATAGTTTCATTATAGTGGGAATCATAGAAAAATTTTAGTTATTCTTTCGAAAAAATAATGATATAACCTTAGTGAGGAATATATGACACGTCTAAGGATACATCAATGGATATGGAAAATTATAATAAAATGTCATGGATTTTTGGGAAAGGATAGTGTGAGTGGTTTAATATAAATGCATCCATGTAAGGATACTACAAGTTGATGTGGTTATCATACATATGTACCTTGGAGTGATAATACAAATAATGTTCCTCTGGACTGATTCAAGAATAACCTGGTACTAGACAATTGGACTTACTGTGCACCAATTTTGACACTCCTAAGGGATGTGCTATAGGAATTCAAAATCTCTTTACAAACCATCCTAAATGATGTAAAAATAATTTGTCTATAAATAATATATGATAAACCTAGGGTGTCATAGAATCAATAATTTTTGGTAATTTAGTCATCATGTACAAAGGTTTTCATGATTATATCATTTCGTGATTTAAATATTGTTTCATACTATATGTTTTTTGGTTTTAGTCAATGAATAGAACCCAATGGAACCATATTAATAATGATTTAAATGGGAAATAAAATGATTTTTCCCTGGTTATTAGATTTGTATGGTATATCTGATGAAAAATATCATTTATGTACTCATGAAATATTCTTATGATATGGATAACGTTGAGCTTCAAAACAAAATGATGGAACAAAGTTCTATTTTATCCTTTATGAGGTAACATCCACCTTATTTATGAGGATCATCATATCTAAATCTTTTCGAACACTACATATGTACCACTAACATTATATTCTCTATTATCTATTATTTACAACATGATAATATCATTATAGATGTTTATTGGTAAGATGGTGAAGTAGAATAGTGGTAGACTATAATACATAACATGAGTAAAAGATATGAAAGTGAATCCATGGAATGGGAAGAGTTCATGAACATATTCTTCAACAATTACATTCGACATTTTCATTGTACACTGATGAAAAATCAGTTAATTGATTTAAAGAAAAATGATAATGAATCAATTTCTACCTATAAGGATAATTTCACATGACATGAGAGGAATGATAATGGAATTATCATCCAACCTAAAAATATATTATATAATTTCTTCAGTAGCTTCAATCCATGTCTTGGACGGGCCTTGGACATAATATACTTTAATATCCATGAATATAGTGTATATTATGTAGTCAAGGATGAAACAATGTTTGGAGTTACATATCAATCTCATACTTTTAACAAGAAAAGGAAGATGGAGTTCAACGGAAAATATAAAATCCCTAGAGAGAAGATATTGAGACAATGTTTATGATTTAAGAGTGAAATGAAGCAGGGATGGAATTGAATTATGGTGTCAAATAAGTGTTTTAAAGGAAGAAGGTATGGCCATCAGTTGATTATTTACCAAAAAAATGTTATGAAGTTGGAAAAAGATTCAAATAGAGGAATGTATATAAAGGATAAACCTCAAACACATCAGTTATTCAAGTATATAAAGGATACGAATTATGATAACTAGTGCCCTAACCAATTGTTTGGTGATGATGATGGGAATCAATAGCCACATATACTATGGAACTGGGTAAAATCATTTATGATCACTATTTATGAATAAGGGTGTGATAATGATGTGGTGAAAGGAACATATATCATCCATGATAGAACTTATAAATTTTTATTTTATTTTTCATCATCCCACTCTTTGATAACTAAATAATTTGATAATGATATTGTGATTCCACAAAAATGCTTATCTGTGGACATAGAAACAAATAAACCTAATGTTATGAATATTTCATCTCAAGTCCATGATTCCTCATAGGTTGATGTTTTTGGGAACATACTTCCAGAAAATCCATTCATTCATTAGCTGGATGAATTTGATGTCACTATAGGCATGGATTGGATTTATCTACCTAAAACCCAAATTAATTTTTGATAAAAATAAGTTTCGTTTGATATATAAAAATAAAAAATGATCTTATATCAATGTGAGGATAAGTACTAATTACCTATGGAGTTTAAATCTAATTTATGGATCATAATTATCATTTGAAAGGTATTTTTATCTAAAATTTTCATAGATATACATGACACTGATGATATACCTATAATTTTGGAATTGTTGTATGTTTCCCCAAAATATTTTTTAACCATATAATAAAAATTGAATTTGAGTTCTAAATAGAACTCATACCATGTTCCACAGCAATTTCAATGTATCAATATTTAATATTTCCAATTGATTTCCATGAATTGAAGAAGAAACTCAAGGTAAATAATGAGAATATATTCAATCATAAATATCTTTCACCATGGGTTTCACATGTCATATTCTTTAAAAACTAATTATTGATTAATGTGACACTACATTTATCATCAGTAGTTGAAAGGGATCATTATCATGAAAAAGTATCATATTTGTTGTATTTATTAATTTTTAGTCAATTGTGTGAAGATCAATTCCTCACTATGATTGAACTTGATTTATAATATCATCAATTGAGGTTCTGTAATGATGATGCACCCATGGTGTAATTCCATACAAGGTAGGTACACTAGTAATATATATTGATGTCTTTTGGAATTTCTAATACCCTTACCATCTTCAAGTATTTTATGAATAGAGTCCAAATAAATTACCTATATGACATTGTGGTTTTCCATCAATATGATATTTTTATCCATTAAATGAATTAGTATGATCATGAATATAAATTGATAAAATTTATAAATACCCTAGGGATTGAGAAACTATATGTAAAATATAAAAAGAGTGAATTTTAGTTGCAAAGGATTTCATTTTTCTGTCATATAATCTAATGAAATGGTATATAAGTATACCCATAAAATATAGAAGGAATTGAATTTTTTCATAAAAAATATGGTGAATATGATCCATAGTTTTCTAGGTTTATTTAGATATTATTGAGTTTTTTATAGTTTCTCATGAATATCTAATACTCTAACCATGTTAACATATAAGGGTACTTATTACTTCTTAACATACGAATGTGAGCAACATTTCCAGGAAATAAAGAGTAGGTTAGTCTGGTTACATATACTTAAATTAAAATATAGTGGACAAGGGATTTTAATCTATAGTAATGAATCCAAAATTGGATATGGATCTTTTATTATATATAATAACAAGGTTATATCCTATTACTCATGAAATTTGATGATTTACGATTAAATTTATCCAAATTGTGATTTTGGATTTAGTAGCGGTAATTTGTTCATTAAAGATATAGAGTGATTTTCTGTATGGAAAAGGGTGTGACATATATACAAATCATGAAATTATAAAATATATATTCACACATAAGGATTTGAACATTTTACAAAGAATAAGGTTAGAGTTGATAATGGATTATCATTAATCAATACATTACAACCCCTGGAGAGCAATCATGGTGGTCGATTATTTGATTCTAAAGGATCATGCCAGATTATCCATCATGTGGATCGTAAAAGTACCAATAATTATGAATTTTAAAATAATTTATTTAGAAATCATGATGGAAGGAGGAAATATTATATTTCTCAATTGAATGTTCATCCCTCTATCTAAGTGAAGAACCAAGAGGCACAAATGGAAAATGTAGAACAACAATAAAAGTTTACTAAGGGTCCATAGTTTTACCTTGATTAGGATAGGATAATAAGGTTTAGGAACTATTTATGTCTAATTCATATCAAATTGTGAAGAATGTAATTTTAGAGGAATCCCATTGTTCTTTATTTTCTATTCATCTAGGGAATAAAAAATATATAGAGACTTCAACTGTTACTTCGAGTAGGATAACATGCATATTGATATTTCTATGTTTGTATCTTAGTGCTTGGTATTCCCAAATGTCATGGATGAAAGAAAAAATAATAACGGGATATATTATACATTACCCATTACAGAATGGAAATGGGATAAAATATAAATATATTTTTTCATTGGAAACCCCAAATCCTCAAAATAGTTTAATTCTATATTTGTTGTATTTGATCTCCCAACCAATTCAACACATTAATTCGCTATCATATCATACTTATCTATAGATTATTATTCCAAGATATACATTATGGAATTGGTAAGGTTTCATGGTGTACGATGTTCAATTGTATATTATCGTGATCTGATGTCCACCTCAATGTTGTACAGAAGTCTTCCTGAAGCACATGATATTGAACTTAGATTCAACACTACTTATCTTCCATATTTGGATAGTCATTTGAAAAGAAAATTCATACCCTAGATGATTTATTTATATATTGTTTTTAGATTGAATCTTTTCTTGGGATAAACATATTGAGATGAATCCATATGATTTATTCTATGGGAATAAATTTTGATCTCCAACATGATGGGATAATGTTTAAGAGAGAATATACTGGGACCTGAGATAGCTGATGAAATGAATGAGAATGATATAATGATTCAACATCATATCAGGGCATCCCAAATTTTATAGAAACATTATTTTAATAACCATATTCATGTTCTAGAATGTGAATTTTGTGATATGGATTTTATATGAATATCTCCCTAGAGGAAGGTCATGAAGTTCAAGCATAAAGGTGAACTAATCCTTCATAATATCGGTGGAATTTCATTTCTTTATCATATCCAAATTTTATCCTATCACTAGGAGATTATTCCAAATATCCCCCATGCCCATGATTTGTTCCGTGTACCTCTACTGAGGATGTAAACACATTACCCTTTACTTGTATTGAACTAAGAGGCCATACTACTGGAGGAGGATCATTCATATGTGGAACTACATGTTGAAATTTCATATCACACCATAGAAGATATAAAAATCTAGGCAACTCACAGGTTAAAAATTTTGTGGAGAAAAAACCATTTATATAAATTTATGTTGGAGCTTTAGGATATGATGATGAAAAAATATCCTCAATTCTATGTATTAGTATGAAGAATTTTGAGGGAGAAATTAATTTTAATGGGGCAAGAATGGTACACACCATGTTTTCCGTGATTTTTTTTCTAATAAATTAATATTTTAGATATATTCTGTTGAATTAAACATTAATTTATTATTTAATTATATTCTACAAAAACAAAAAAATTTAATACATGAAACAATGACTTAGATTTCATTAATGGAAACAACTAGTTTCTATGATACATCATTTAATTATCATAATTATGTAAATGATATAGATATACCCAAGACATTAAAAATATAAATATTAATAGTAATATATAATTTTTAATTATTATTTATAATTTATTATATAAATAAAACATATTTATAATGAAACAAGTAATATTGATAACATCATAATGTGTTTGCAAATAATATTTTTGCAAATGAACACCTTATTATGTATTTATGTGAACAATAATAAAATTAATTTTAGACATCTTTAGAAATTTACTATGATAAAATAAAAAATATTTTTGATTTCATAAGGTTGAAATTATCATAGGTTTAATTTTTTGTATTTCAAAAAAACTACATTTCTGGATGGATATTGGAGATACAAAATTTTAATTCAATCCTATTTTTTATTGAATTTATTTATATAGTTAAATTATACTTTTATTTGGATTTAAATTTTTATGAGATTAATTTTATATATAAATTAAATATTCTTCATTTTAATAATTTTATAAATTGAATTTTATTTTAAAACATTCTAAAATTGTAAACATTTTTTCTAAAAAAAATTATTTTACCATAACTCATCTGTGGGATTAATTTTAAAATTAATTATTCTTATATTTTCATTTTATTTTTAAAAAATAGATTCAATATTATGAATTATAATAATATATGATCTCTAATAATTTATAATTTTATAGATGAAAAATATAAATGATAGAGACAAAAAATAATTAAATTGATTCTGAGAAAAATTATATTAATAGATTACTAATGCATAATGAAAAATTCCAAAGAAATATTAAATATTATTAAAAAAAATTTGGTTGTACTTAATTCCACCCTATTCATCATTTTCTCAGATTTTGACCATTATTTTATCAACATTCCATAGCCAAATATTTAGTGTAATTCCATTTTAAAAAAATTACAAGAATAACATTGATCAACTATAAAAAAGAACTCAAATCTCCATGTTATTCACACAAAAAATGATCAAGGGATCAAAGAACTGTTCCCAAATCTAAACCCAACATATCATCCCTAATTATATAATAATACTTTTATGATTAATTCCATCCATGTAATAAATTTTTGAAAAACAACAAGGAGTTTTCCAAAGACGAAGTAACATCTTTCCTCAAGGTCTTCAGTTATATTTTCGTCCTCCACCCCATAAAATCTTATTATTAAATGATTATGTAATATCATAAAGATATAAAATATAAATATATTTTTTTATTATAAGGTTTTTTCCTACACCTACACACACTACCATAATTTGGGTAACTAACTTATAGTTTTGGTGTATAGAGATCTATTGCATCCCAAAACAACAATGTTCATTTTCCATTTACCAGCTCTCATGGCTTGTAATTACGATAAAAAATATTTATTATATATATATATGATATTTAATATTTTTTTCTTCTAAAATAATTATTTAACACATCCCTTAATTCATTATATTTTTGGTTAAAATGATGATTTTGAATGGGGAATTCTAGACTACCACCTCCACAAAGCGATGTGATTCATTCAAACACAAAAATGAATGTATTATGGATGAGTTAAGAAAACATATATTATTTATATGAAATAATAATAGTATTTTAAATATTATATTTACAATTTTACATTTATCTAATTAAATTTATTTCTTTCAATATGATCACTAAATAGAAACAACATTCATGCGTACATACGGCTTACAGTCTCAATGAACAGTGTATTCCAATCCATATTTATATCCTTAATAGATTGTTATAAATACATATATAAGAAATATAAATGATATTTATATCATAACTTAAACTCATGAAATCACAAAATTAGTATGTGCACAAAACATATGACAAATTAAAACACATGTGAAGAACAAAGTGGATATCCCCTGAAATGTTACCATAACAAATAAGTGTTAATAAGAGGTTGATATAATGATATTTATTGTATTAAATATAATAATATGGATCTGTATAATATGTATAATAAACATATACTTATTATATAGGAGGTATATATGAGTATGATGATGGTCAATACATAAGGTGTGGTGATTTTGATTCTCACAGATATTTCTATGAGATCTATGTAGTAATAACCACTTATTTATTTCATGTGGTGTACATAATTACCATAACCATATTATATAAATATTGTAAAAAAATATATTTGTATCATTATATCAATTTTATATATCTATTTTATGGTGTTTATGTTTCAATATTTATCAAATTAGCAATGTAGTTTTGTCTCAATATGGCTTCTTTGATTTAGATTCCATGACATTAAAAACCATTTTTTCACAAATGTATTAAATTTTTATTAAAGATGATATTTTAAAATTAATTTCAATTAAATATGATTTAAAATATGTTTTATGTGTTTTCAGGAAACCTTAATGTGTTTTAGAAATGTTTTTCAAAATGTTTTCAAGCTTTCTACTTATGTTTTCAATGTTTTTTCAATGAATTTGTTTTTGAAATATTTTTAACATATCATTATAAGTTTTAAAAGTGTGTTAGTGGAAATTATTTTCAATAAATTTTCAATATTTATTTATATGTTTCAAAATTCATTTCAACAAAAAAAAAATATAACATTTTCAAGATTTCACTATATTTTTCCATATGTTGTTTTATGATTACAGGATTATGATACCCATTTAACTTTATTAGTTATGATATGATTGTTTATGATATTTTATCACAGGTTTGTATGATTTCCCTATGAGATAGTTGGGTCTAATATCTCCCTCCAATTAATTGTGTAATGATTTGTATCACATGATATGATGATGGGATTCATGTATATTTGATTGATCCAATATAGAACATGGGGAATGATGGTCAACTATCGAAAAATGGGGAATCCCAATCCATTCTTTTAATATATGTAAACTCAATCCCTTATAAAACAGACTGCATACGGGTATGTTTGTGTTTCATGTGTAGTAAGTGTAGTACCCATGAAGTTCAATAATATGTTTTATCAAGGCATCTGGAATTATAGAGAATAATATTATTTATTTATATCTATAGTTAAATTATATTTTTATTTGGTTTTAAATTTTTATGAGATTAATTTTATATATAAATTCAATATTCTTCATTTTAATTACTTTAAAATATTAATTTTATATCAAAACATTCAAAAATTGTAAACGGATTTTCTAAAAAAAATTATTTTACCATGACACATCTGTGGGATTAATTTTAAAATTAATTCTTCTTATATTTTGATTTTAATTTTTAAAAATGGATTAAATATTATGAATTATAATAATATATGATTTCTAATAATTTAAAATTTTATAGATGAAAAATATAAATGATAGTGACAATAAAAAATTAAATTGATTCTGAGAAAAATTATATTAATAGATTACTGAATCATAATAAAAAATTCTAAAGAAATATTAAATATTTTTAAAAAAAATATTTGGTTGTACTTAATTCCACCTAATTCCCTATTTTATCTGATTTTTACCATTATTTTATCAACATTTCGTTGGAAAAAATTTAGTGGAATTCCGTTTTCAAAAAATTACAAGAATAACATTGATAAACTATAAAAAAGAACTCAAATTTCCATGTTATTCACAAAAAAAATGATCAAGGGATCAAAGAACTGTTCCCATATATAATCCCAACATATCATCCCTAATTATATAATAATAATTTTTTGATTAATTCCATCCATGTAATACATATTTGACAAACAAAAAGGAGTTTTCCAAAGAAGAAGTAACATCTTTCCTCAAGGACTTCAGTTATATTTTCATCCTGCACCCCATAAAATATTATTATTAAATGATTATGTAATATATTAAATGTCTAAAATATAAATATATTTTTTTATTATAAGTTTTCTTCCTACCCCTACACACACTACCATAATTTGGGTAACTAACTTATAGTTCTCGTGTATAGAGATCTATTGCATCCCAAAACAACAATGTTCATTTTCCATTTACCATCTCACATGGATTGTTATTAAGATAAAAAATATGTATTATATGTATGATATTTATTATGTTTTTGTTCTTCTAAAATAATTATTTAACACATCCCTTAATTCATTACATTTTTTTGTTAAAATGATGATTTTGAGTGGGGAATTGCAGACTACTGCCTCCACAAAGCGATGTCATTCATTGAAACACAACAATGAATGTATTATGGATGAGTTAAGAAAACACATATTATTTATATGAAATAATAATAGTATTGTAAATATTATATTTACAATTTTACATTTATCTAATTTACTTTATTTCTTTCAATATGATCACTAAACAGAAACACCATTCAGGCGTACATATGGCTTACAGTCTCAATGAACAGTGTATTCCAATCCATATTCAAATCCTTAATAGACTGTTATAAATACATATATAATCAATATAAATGACATTTATATCATAAATTAAATTCATTAAATCACAAAATTTGTATGTGGACAAAAATATGACAAATTAAAACACATGTGAAGAACAACGTGGATATCCCCCGAAATGTTACCATAACAAATAAGTGTTAATAAGAGGTTGATATAAAGATATTTATTGTATTAAATATAATAACATGGATCTGCATAATATGTATAATAAACATATACTTATTATATAGGAGGTATATGTGATTATGACTATGGTCAATACATATGGTGTGGTGATTCTGAGTCTCACAGATATTTCTGTGAGATCTATACAGTAATCACCACTTTTTTATTTCATTTGGTGTATATAATTACCATAATCATATTATATAAATATTGTACTAAAATATATTTGTATCATTATATCAATTTTTTATCTCTATTTTATGGTGTTTATGTTTCAATATTTATCAAATTAGCAATGTAGTTTTGTCTCAATATGCCTTCTTTGATACATATTCCATGACATTAAAAACCATTTTTTCACAAAGGTTTTCAATTTTTATTAAAGATGATATTTTAAAATTAATTTCAATGAAATATTATTTAAAATATGTTTTAGGGGTTTTCAAGAACCCTTAATGTGTTTTAGAAATGTTTTTCAAAATGTTTTCAAGCTTTCTACTTATGTTTTCAATGTTTTTTCAACGAATTTGTTTTTAAAATATTTTCAACATATCATTATAAGTTTTAAAAGTGTGTTAATGGAAATTATTTTCAATAAATTTTCAATATTTATTTATATGTTTCCAAATTCCTTTCATCAAAATAAATTTATAACATTTTCAAGATTTCACTATATGTTTCCATATGTTATTTTATGATTAAAGGATTATGATACCCATTTAACTTGATAAGTTATGATATGATTGTTTATGATATTTTATCACAGGTTTGTATGATTTCCCTATGAGATGGTTGAGTCCAATATCTCCCTCCAATTAATTGTGTAATGATTTGTATCACGTGATATAATTATGGGATTCATGTATATTGGATTGATCCACTATAGAACATGGGGAATGATGGTCCACTATCAAAAGATGGGGAATCCCACTCCATTCTTTTAATATAGGGAAACCCAATTCCTTATAAAAACGGACTGCATACGGGTATGGTTGTGTGTCATGTGTAGTAAGTGTTGTACCCATGAAGTTCCATAATATGTTTTATCAAGGAATCTCAAATTATAGGGAATAATATTATTTGATTATGTCTATAGTTAAATTATATTTTTATTTGGTTTTAAATTTTTATGAGATTAATTTTATATATAAATTAAATATTATTCATTTTAATAACTTTAAAATATGAATTTTATATCAAAATATTCAAAAATTGTAAACGTTTTTTCTAAAAAAAATTATTTTACCATGACACATCTGTGGGATTAATCTTAAAATTAATTCTTCTTATATTTTGATTCTAATTTTTAAAAATGGATTAAATATTAAGAATTATAATAATATATGATTTCTAATAATTTAAAATTTTATAGATGAAAAATATAAATGATAGTGACAAAAAATAATTAAATTGATTTTGAGAAAAGTTATATTAATAGATTACTGAATCATAATAAAAAATTCCAAAGAAATATTAAATATTTTTTAAAAAATTATTTGGTTGTACTTTATTCCACATAATTCCTTATTTTATCTGATTTTTACCATTATTTTATCAACATTTCGTTGCCAAAAATTTAGTGGAATTCAATTTTCAAAAAATTACAAGAATAACATTGATCAACTATAAAAAAGAACTCAAATATCCATGTTATTCACAAAAAAAATGATCAAGGAATCAAAGAACTGTTCCCAAATATAAACCCAACATATCATCCCTAATTATATAATAATACTTTTATGATTAATTCCATCCATGTAATACAAATTTGACAAACAACAAGAAGTTTTCCAAAGAAGAAGTAACATCTTTCCTGAAGGTCTTCAGTTATATTTTCATCCCGCACCCCATAAAATCTTATTATTAAATGATTATGTAATATCTTAAATATCTAAAATATACATATATTTTTTTATTATAAGGTTTATTCCTACACCTACACACACTACCATAATTTGGGTAACTAACTTATAGTTCTGGTGTATAGAGATCTATTGCATCCCAAAACAACAATGTTCATTTTCCATTTACCATCTATCATGGCTTGTTATTAAGATAAAAAATATGTAATATATATATATATATGATATTTATTATGTTTTTGTTCTTCTAAAATAATTATTTAACACATCCCTTAATTCATTACATTTTTTTTAAAATGATGATTTTGAGTAGGGAATTGCAAACTACCGCCTCCACAAAGCGATGTGATTCATTCAAACACAACAATGAATGTATTATGGATGAGTTAAGAAAACATATATTATTTTTATGAAATAATAATAGTATTGTGAATAATATATTTACAATTTTACATTTATCTAATTTACTTTATTTCATTCAATATGATCACTAAACAGAAACAAAATTCAGGCGTACATACGGCTTACAGTCTCAATGAACAGTGTATTCCAATCAATATTTAAATCCTTAATAGATTGTTATAAATACATATATAATCAATATATATGATATTTATATCATAAATTAAATTCATTAAATCACAGAAATTTTATGTGGACAAAAATATGACAAATCAAAACACATGTGATGAACAAAGTGGATATCCCCCGAAATGTTACCATAACAAATAAGTGTTAACAAGAGGTTGATATAATGAAATTTATTGTATTAAATATAACAATATGGATCTGTATAATATGTATAATAAACATATACTTATTATATAGGAGGTATATATGAGTATGACGATGGTCAATACATAAGGTGTGGTGATTTTGAGTCTCACAGATATTTCTGTGAGATCTATGCAGTAATCACCACTTTTTTATTTCATTTGGTGTATATAATTACCATAATCATATTATATAAATATTGTACTAAAATATATTTGCATCATTATATAAGTTTTTTATCTCTATTTTATGGTGTTTATATTTCAATATTTATCAAATTAGCAATGTAGTTTTGTCTCAATATGCCTTCTTTGATACAGATTCCATGACATTAAAAACCATTTTATCACAAATGTTTTCAATTTTCATTAAAGATTATATTTTAAAATTAATTTCAATGAAATATGATTTAAAATATGTTTTATGGGTTTTGAAGAACCCTTAATGTGTTTTAGAAATGTTTTTCAAAATGTTTTCAAGCTTTCTTCTTCTGTTTTCAGTGTTTTTTCAACGATTTTGTTTTTAAAATATTTTCAACATATCATTATAAGTTTTAAAAGTTTGTTAATGGAAATTATTTTCAATAAATATTCAATATTTATTTATATGTTTCCAAATTCATTTCAACAAAAAAAAAATTATATCATTTTCAAGATTTCACTACATGTTTCCATATATTATTTTATGATTACAGGATTATGATACCCATTTAACTTGATAAGTTATGATATGGTTGATTATGATCTTTTTTCACAGGTTTGTATGATTTCCCTATGAGATGGTTGGGTCCAATATCTCCCTCTTATTAATTGTGTAATGATTTATATCACATGATATAATGATGGGATTAATGTATATTGGATTGATCCACTATAGAACATGGGGAATGATGGTCCACTATCGAAAGATGGGGAATCCCAATCCATTCTCGTAATATAGTGAAACCCAATCCCTTATAAAAACAGACTGCACATGGGTATGGTGGTTTGTCATGTGTAGTAAGTGTTGTACCCCTGAAGTTACATAATATGTATTATCAAGGCATCTCGAATTATAGGAAATAATATTGTTTTTTATGTTTATTTCAAAATTATATGGCTTATTCCTATGTTTAATTCCCTAGGATATAATGATATGTATTAATTATGATGAGTCTATGAATGCTTCTAGTCATGAAGAACCAAGTGGGAGATAAATTATCTCACTTATGTAGCATCATATATATTTACATGTTTCTAAAAGAATTAGGATAATATAGTCTTTGGACATCTCTTGGTGTAATGTATTGAGTATTCTGTAAAAGTGTTGTAATTTTAATATATCATAACCATGAGTTTCTATAAACAATGTCATAAATTAATCAAAATTTTCACTACACTCATCTTGGGTGTTAAATTTAATAGATTATTCCTCGAGTACATTCGTAGGTCTTTCTTGAATAGTGTTTTAGAATAATATTCTCAATCAACCATTACATTTTTCTTCAAAAACATTTCTATTTTGATTTATTTGGTGATGATAGTTCAATGTTGGTTATCCAGAGATATATTTTTAGGATCTATATCTTCCAATAATGATATAATGGAATAAATTTTATTATGAAATATTTTTATGGTATTTTAAAGAATTTTTTAATCTTTCATAATATAATTAAGAAATTATATATTTCATTCAATTCCACTCACCCTTATAATGTAGTCAGCAGTAGATTTAGTTTTTCCATTTTTAAGATCATCAAACATCGGTACTTGTTTTTTTTTATTTCAAATTATCGAATTTTCTATTCACATGATTTGTGTTATTAAAATTTTTATAGATTCTTGTAGTCATTTAAATATTATTAAGTAAGATATATTAATGTTTATAGATAGAGGAATATATATGTTTTTAGGCTCATTCATCGTGGTAAAAATGTATCTTATCAATTAATGATAAGAGACGATCCAAATCATCAGATCTAAAACTATATATAAAATCCTCTTGAACATCATAACTATGTGATATAAGATAACATAACACTAAATCATTATATATATTATAGTTTATTCAATAAAAACACAAGGTACTATAATTGCAAACAGTGTTTTGAACATCTATGTGACCTTCATTTTCCTATAACAATAGTAATGATTCAAAAAATAGAACCTTCACTATTATTCCACCTCAATAGAATGATTAAGATATGTGTTATAAATTCATGTCAGATGGGTGGATCAATGGTATCTTATTTTTAAAAATTATTTTACAGTAAATAACCATAGACTACTTTTAAAGAGATATGACTTTTTTGTAAAGAATAACATATGATCAACCAAATGATGATTATTATTTAAAATGATTACTACAATATAATAGTATCATATCCTCAACATGTCTCAGAACAAAAAGATACCACACAATCTAATAGAATTTTATTTATGGATATAGTATTCAGGGAAACTACCCATAGCTGAAAATCACTCTTTTCAATTTAATTTAAAAGTGATCAACAAATAGATAAAAATTGTAACAATAGTTTTCATTAAAACTATATGAACCATATCCAACATGATTTAGTATTTTTTTTAAAAGTATACATGAACGTTTCATTAAACATTATTCACTATAAATTATTTTTTCTTCTACAAAAAATTTCATAGTAGTATTCACGAATTCCCTTTAGTATTCAGTTATTCAATTTTAGGATCATTAGTTATACACTTCCTGTTGTCCATTTGGAAATCCCAATTTTCTGGTTTCTTATAGACTACTACCTCTTATAACATAATTTTATTCATTTCAAACCATCATATGTTCTATCATATACAACACAATAGTAGAAAATCCTATGGTATAATTCAACTAATTTCATATCCCATTATTCAACTACTTTATATATACTCTAATTATTTCATCATTTCATTACACCATATGTATGATACCAACTAATGTGAATTCATTGACCTATATTCATATATAGGATGTTTATTCACCAATACATTCCTATTAACATTCTGATTCATCAGAACCAAGCCTTTATTTTCCCACATGATATATATTCCTATTTGTTAGTTTATAAAGCCCTTTATATAGGTATTCTCATAACATAAAATGCTGGAACTAAAATTTATTATCACTCATAAAAAAAAATATTATTTAAGAATAAATGGATCATCTAAAATTCATGGGATATATCTCAGGTATTCTAGAGCAATCATGATTCTTCATAATGGATTTATTATATTCAACATTCTCCAAAATTCCATAATCTTGTTATTTAGAAAAAACTTCAAGCATCATTATCTTATCCAAATAATCTTCTTTTTAGGATCACATAAACATCATCAGACATAATATCATTATTTCTTCCTCATAAAGACCGTCCAATAAGTAAAATAATATATCACTCATATATCTATTAAACTATTGTTGATACTCTTCAAACCAATGAAACTCCATTTAATTTAACAACATAAAATTATAATAACTTCTTAGAAATCGTTCTATAGACTCTCTTGATATCATATTATTTTCATAATATCACTTAAACTATTTATTTAATTAAAAAATGTTTTACAATGATCTTTGAATAGAAAAAACTATCTAGTGACTTCAATAAAAACCTTTTATCAAGAAAATTTAAGTTTAATTAATCATATAATTTATTTAGTTTTTTTTGTAACAACATCACATCACAATATTTCACATTTTCTTGGGATTGATAGAATATAAAAATAAATAAATCTCTTCTTAAAAACCATTACAATGATTCTATTGATGGACTAATATTAATAAAACTATTAAATAATATTCTATGGTAATTTCTATGATAGATTCAAAATTATTAATCACATTGATGTTAAACTAATAGTTTATTGAAAGGGCTTGTATGAACTTGTATTCTATTAAAGTGACCATTATGTATGTCTTTGAATGAACTTTACATAACTAGGTTAACCTTATGTAGGCCTTAAAAACTCATGTCTACCTATACACATGCTCTCTTATACCTTTAAATAGAATTACATATATTGTACCTTCAAAACCCCATTATATATCTATCAACCAATTTGTTTTACTAATATTCATAGCATGAATATTTTATATAATATCATAATTATTCTCCCTTAATCCTATTCATATATCATGAAGCATTTTAGTTTTTATGATTCTATAAATTATAGGAGAACCAAAAAATCATTAAAATTTATTTATTTTATTAAACAATATGTCTTTAAGAACTCAATAATCATGGTATTGCTTATCATTCAATAAAAATATCATTATGTAATCCTCTAATCAGTAACAACTATATGTTGGACTCCATATGGTAAACTAAAGTCATTCACCTATATTTGATCACACATATAGGAAATCCAAAAAATTTGAGTCAATTTTTATAAGAAAATAATTTATAGAAAACCCACAACATTAATAAGCTGCTATAAACTTCATTTATCATCATTGAAATACATTAAAAATTTATAGTCTCAAAAACTATATCACATATTCTACATGTGATTATATTCTAATTCATACATGATACATTGGATGTATCCATGAATTCAATGCATGATACCCTAGAGTGTATAATTATTATTATTTGATGAGAATAATATAACCAATTATTCTCATATACATATTGTTAAGGTTATCCTCTTAGTTTCCATATAATTACATTTATTTGAGACAATTATCCTATTTTCCCCATATTTACCTAATTCAAGATACTATTCTTGGTTTCATAAAATTGATTTCATATGGAGATACTCATATTGGTAACATCATATATCACACGAGTCATAATAGTACTCTTTTTGTCTAATACATTCTATGAATAGATATGATACTCATATTTTCATCATGTGAAACTTCGTTCAATATAATCATATTGGTTCATAGAAATACCTCAAGTCAAGATACTCCACATTGTTCTTATATACAAGCCTATTTTTGGTTTAAGGCCCCAAACTAATCTAGTTACAACCAATGTCATGAAAATATGATCTATTTTTTTCATCAATCATGTAACACCCCAAAATTCCATGGTATGCATATTTTTAAATAATTCAATATTTATCTATACATGCAACACTGAGTTTTAGAACACCATGTCCTACATAACTATCCATTTAAAAAGTGGTTATAATTTGTATTAACGAAATAATGAAATTTATAAATATTATTTTTTAAAGTAGACATAATTTTTGAATTAATAACATTAAAATTAGATTGTGGGGCATTTTTAGTATTTTTTTTAAATTTTCATTTTTTATTAAATAGTGAAAAATACTTCCTTACTGTTAAAAAACTAATTTTATATTTTTATAATTACTTTACTTTAAATTAATTTTAATGTCACCATAGATAAATAATTCTAATATAAGTCCAATGTAATTTATTCGAATCATTTTTAAAATATAATTATATATAAAAACTTTATTGGAATTTTTTAACATCACTTTTACCTTCCTTCTAACCACATCTACATATTTTAAAAAAAAAGTAAATTTACGACTTCTTTGAATTTAATTTATGAAAACAACCATACATGGTTGTAATCAGTATGAAAAATGTGTTCTAATAGGATCAGTTTTTTGGCTGAATAGTAAATATTGAAATTTATTTAACACTATAATTGTTAAATAGGGAAATTAAAGGAATAAATAATATTATAATAAAATTATATTAACATAACAATTGTCATAATTTATTTGGATTAGTTTTTTCAACCAAAATAATCTTTATATCAAAAATATGATCCTTTTCATGCCACTTGTGTTAGATTATGAAATTAATTATTATTTATTTAATGAAGGGATAAATATGTCACAAATGATCTAATAAAGATTCTTTTCGCATTTTATAGTAATTATATTAACCATATATTATAAAAAACAATTAGAGATGGTAAGAGTTAAACTATTCAACTATGGGTTAAACAAAAAAGATAAGGTTACTTTTGTGACATAAAATTATCTAAAAACATTGTTTGTTAGAAATTTGACTCTTTCTAATCTTATACTAGAAATAACTCAGTTTGGAGCTTTTTGAAACAAAAAATAAACTTTTAGTAAATTAATAGTTTTGGGGGTTCCAAAAGTGCCACTCACCTCTATCAAAATGGGTATATATCCTTTTTTTAAACTAGTCTAATTCCATTTTTCTCTAAAAATAAGTACCTAATTCTCCTCTAAACATCCCTCACATCATTAAAGAGTCCATACATTGGGTAGAAATCCATCCTATGGAGTCCATATATTCATATCAAAAGGAGACACTCAAATATGAGGTAATTAGTTTACTAATTCCATTGAATATATTTTCTTATTCTATTTCCTCTTCCAATTTTTTCCCATAATAAAGTAATATTGTATTATCTTCTACATGCTTAGATTTTATTATAATTATGGTAAAACAATATTAACGCGTGTATCCATCCAATTAATAACAATATCATTATGCATGTTTCCTATAACTTACCATCTCCACATCGTGGTGTAATTTTATATTCAACAATCCTTTATTTGGATGGATATTATGATGAGTATAATGGATATAAATAATGAATATAACATTATAATAATTCTGTATAATTATTATACAATCCAATTCAATACAATTTATCCATCAAGGGAATGGTACCAGCACTCAAGTGAACGTACGACCGACTGTCTCTACGATGCCGTGAGATTCATTCTCTGGGACAACTTTTCAATAATGATTATAAAATTTATACGATGGGTAAAAATAATATTTATGAATTTAATACCATTCTGGATATGAATAAAATAAATCATTTTACTCACAAAAATGACTGGAATAATAAACATGAATTGGAAAATGATGTAGTTAACACCCAAAACAACAATAATACTGAAATATTATTAACAAAAAGATATAAGAGGATCATATGGGATATCATATAATTGTACACGGTCTTGGTATAATTTTACAAGTTCTTTCAAACATTATACCAGAGGATAACACAACATTATTTAATGAAATGTACATGTTAATTATTAATATCAAAATCTCATTATTATATGAGGTTATTTATGCATAAGTATCTACAGGGACATCTTTATCATCTATATCCATGTTTCCTAAAATGTATTTCAAAAAATTATCTACAATTGTTTAATGTTATTTTACACATGTTTTACTTTTTATAATGTGTTTTGAAAGGAATCCTTCAGCATTTTTCCAAACAACATACTTTATATAAGGCCCCAGACTTAAACCTTACTTAATCTTGAGTTATTACAAGATTACACATTGAGGATCTTTTCAGGTTTAGAGTTTTAGAGAATTAGATCATGAAACTTGCATTACATTCCACATTTAAACAAAGTGGTTACATAAAAGACAGTATTCATTCTTCCCATCAACGGGAACATATTTAAAATAAAACATGGATTCTTTCTTGACACATACTTGACACTATCATCACATTATGTACCCTTCCCTTGACCTGCGAAAAACATTTCAAAAACTTGGGATGAGCATAAAAAGAATGGCATAAAGAGTGTACTTAAAAAGAAAGAAAGGTGTAAGATCCATTACCTCGGGTCCAACTTGACTCGATCGTTCTTTAATCTCCTGAATAATAAACTTGAGTTAATTTCTAATTCCTTAAGAACCTTTTTCAAGTTCATTATTACTTTTATACCACTTATTACCATGTCATAAACATTACGTAATCATTTAAGTTAATAATATTTGTTTTGCCGATATTTGGTTCTTAAGTCGAAAGTGGACTTCTTACAATTACATGTTGTTCGTGTGGCCAAATGTTTATTATATCCAGAATTGTATTCATTATGTAGATATCATATATGTCATATATATCCAGTACTTGCATGAATTTATAACATTACATAATCATTTAGAGGTAAGAAATGAAATGCACCGTTCATGGAGACGGTAAGCCGTACGTACGCATGAACGCTACTTTCATTTCTATTTCATATTTTATAGAATGGAATAATAATGATATAAAGGTATATTATAATTCCAGTATAATGTCATATATAATATCATATTTCCATCCTTTATACATCCCACATATGGTATTTAACGAATCAAATCACTTTGAGGGGGCGGTAGTCCGCACTTTCTTAAATGAAGATATCACGTATACCCATAATGGAAGCCATAAAGGTAAGAAAAAAAATGAAAAATACAGAAGCATAAATAAAACACAAACATATTATATATCATATATAAAAATAGTGACATCATAATGGCCACCTTTGAAGGTGTTAAATGAGTATTGAACAATCATTGTTTCGGGAGGCAGAATTTCACCATCCACGAAAACCGAATGTTCTTCAACCATTTGATGTAGTTGTGTGAGAGTGTAGCTCGAATAAATCTTATACCAACATCCTAGTATATTGAAGATACTGGTGTTGTTACAAAAGAAATAAATAAAAAGAGTTTAGGGGGTTGGAGAAGAAAAATAAAACAAATGAACATGAGAGAATGAATCACCTTTAAAAGTGTAACTCCTTTTGATTTGAGCCTAAAGGATTCCTTTGAAAGTATTCTGCCCAAAAGGAATCCTCTAGGATGAGGAGAGGGATGTATAGAGAGTAAATGGGCAGGGGTTGTCCGAGCCAAAGGCTTTAGGAGTGTGTGAAATGAGGTAGAGGTGGGGGCCTTTTATAAGAGGAGAGGAGGGGCACTTTTGGAAAGTAAGAAATATTACTTTATTTGAAAATGTGTTTCGGTTTCAAAAGGTCCCACATTGATATAATTCGTGGCTAATGTGATAAGGATTCTAAATCCACTCACCCAATAAGTTTTGGACATGTTTAGTTCATATATTTTACATTATCTTTCCATTTTATTTAAATCGACAAATAATGATGTCATCGCTGCATCATTATTATGTCATAGATAATTTAATTTATTTAATGTCTAAAAATTATAAAAAATATACTATGATGTAGGAAATATTTTTATCTTTCCAATGAATATTTATAATCAAAAAGATGACTTGTATAACCCCACTTAAAAATTGTTTTAGTAAAACATATCATGTTTGTGTCAATTTTACTTTTACATTAAATAGAAAGTTATTTATGTCATTTCCCAACCAAAGTGTCCCCATGGGGTCCCCAAGTTGACCCATGGCTTGTCTTGGTCGGCCATCACACATCCAATGGGGTTAGGACATGTGTCAAGTTCATTTCATATTATTAAAACATTATTTTTACCTTAAACTACAATAATTACCACTAATCGCGATTAAGAACTTAATAAGTTACTATTCACCAAAAAATTATTATAATCTCATTGAACCACATTTTACTTCTTAATGACAACCATATATGTCGGATTTTTGAAATTCAAAACACAATGATGGCAAAATTTCATTTAAACGGAAAATCAGTCTTTATAAGTACCACTTAGTGGTTTCACTATTCATCAAAAATTGAAGTTTTTCATAAAATTACCAAAAATTCACCCTAATCTATATTTGATATTACGAATTCAAAAATGAAGTCCATTTTAAAAAATTCACAACATATAAGTTGCATTAATTAATTTAATAATTAATTCCCGCTGTCATGACAAATAGCGTGTTTTTATGAAACAATAAGTATCAAAAGATTGGCATTAGTTTAAGTCCGATTTCATATTGAAATTAATTCCAATGACAACTATTGGATTTAATGGTAAAAATATTTTCTAATTTCACTTTAAAACCAATTAAAAATATTATCTAATCATATAAATAAATTAGTTTAAAAAGATGTTTTGAATTAGAACACAACATTTTACACTATTCATTAAAAAATGAACTTTATCGGAAAAATACCAAAAAATTACACAAAGTAAAATTTGATGTCCCGATTCATAATAAGAGTTTTATTTTGTCCAAAAGAATGTATAAGAGTGATCAAAACTATATTTAATGATGGTTCGCCATCAAAAGGCGACAAATGAACCTTTAGTGAAAACTAGGGCATATACGCCTAAAATTGAATTCTTTCCGTATTTTAAGCCTTTATCCTTTATTGGATAAATGTATAAACATTTAAAAAACATATATAATCATATTTTAGTTATTTCTATCCATTCCCGCAATTACAACGACTACATGTAATTTAAAATTTATTATTAGAGTGCAACGTAAGATTCTGAAGAAACTCGTTGTTGCGTGTTGGGTACGCCATCGAGCATAGCGTCCCCTTTAAAGTAATTTAAATATTTTATTCACAAATATGGATAAATATGAAATGTCATATTCTTTATTTACCTGGGGTGTTACATCCTTCCCCCCTTTTGGGAATTGCGTCGTCGCAATTTTAAAATTGCGCTTGGAAACATCCTTGAAAGTCCCACATCGGAACAAAAGTCGGTAAAACAAACACTATAAAATAAAGAGAGATATGTACAAAGGTCACCCGAGTTAACCCATACTAGGATTCCAAGTATGAAAATATGGACATGGAGGAAAAAACAAAGGGTCATGTTCTGATGGAGAGTGATAGAAAACATGTTTAGGAGAAAGTTAACCACGAGAAAATCACAAACTTGAGATGGGTTAAACGGTATTCGATTCCCCAGTAGGAAAAGTTAATAGACAACATTTTTGTTTTAAGTTACTTTTTATTGAGTAATTTATTCATAAGGAAACACAATCACTTATCATGTTGACTTTCAACTTTTACACAAACTCGTATTTTCTCCAAAAGACGAGTATTTAGGAAGACTTGTTCACATTAAGAGTACTATAATCAACTTCTAGAGAATCACATAATACAAAAAAGAGAACTATATACATCCCATGTCTTTAGACTTTAACCAAAACCAAAACCAAAAAGTCTAGTACAAGATCAGATAATCCAGAAAAGGATAACACCTTATAAAAAGAAAATCTATTCTTAGTCTCCAAAATTTGTCCAACAAAACCCAAAGTTCAACGAGGACCGTCCGATAAATAATTTGTCCATAAAATTCTTCAAAGTAAACCAATATAAGATTGAAACCGAAATATTTGAAGGATTTAGTCACATAGTCTTCCATGTTAAATCGTAACATTTATCTCCAAACAACATTAGTCGCTCCTAAAGTCTCGCATTGAAAAGTAATTATCCTTATCACATATCCTCCATGATAGGTTAATCATTTTCATAAATAACCCAAAATCAACTTACTCTTAATTCATAAAATCATATAACTAGAAAGAATTAGTCAAACTAACCAGGGACTTCACGTAGTCCAGTGGTAGGCGATAAATACAAGTCGCACTTTGGTTGTGGGTTCGATTCCCACAGCTTTGTCCGACGCGACGGGTAGTCACACGGTCTGCGTGTTGTCCTTTTTCCAAAACTATATAATTCTTAAAACATTCCCCAAAATGAGATAAAATCTTCAAAGATGATCATAACATATTTTAACCTCAAGTTTATCTCATGCCTTTCATTTTCCATCATAACATATAGTAACCCATAATTACCTCAAAATTAAGGATCAAATAAACCCAATGGTTCTTTATAACTATGTCCACAAAAGAAAAGATAACTATTACTTGAATAAAATTTGCCTATATTAAACATCAGGGTTACACATAATATAAAAATTCCTCTAATGTAACCTCATCATCAAAAGAGACTTAATACTCTTAAGAATTTCACCATAACTCTTGAAGCCCTTATATGTTCACATCTTACTCATTCAACATTCTTCATGATCCATTATCCATTCCTTTCCAACTTATTCCGAAATACCTCTTTCCTACAAACAAAATCATGAATCATATCCTATGATTCCAAAATAGGAAAACAATAGTCATGAAATAGTACATACCTTTGATTAGTCATTGTCAGTTTCTTCATCCTCAATCGGAATGGCATTAGGTATTGGTAAACGAATATTGGTACGCTCTTGGTGACCCCATTCACGAAACTTCTTCATAGGACATGTGTTTGCATAATGACCATGCACACCACATTTAAAACATTCAATTGATCCCTCGGAAAGAACTTCTTTCCCTTTCCTTGAGTCAACTAGATGCTTCCTTTTTCCATGTTAGGTTCTTGCTTTATGACCTTCATTTCCTCATCTATAGCATATTTCTGTCCCTTCGAAACATTTCCCATGGTGTTTCTTTCCACATCTTTGACACATAGGTTTTTGAACACACTTACCTTTAAGATTGTTACCTGTACTTCCGTAGGGATTTGTTTCTTGTATATATGATGTCTTAGAGAAATCTCCAAGGTTTAGGTGGTCAATCATGACTCCAGATAGTTGGTTCAGGATATTCACAAGAGTTCTCATTGCTGCTCCCATATCATTCAGTTGCTTGCTCAAAACACTGTCACAGTTTCCTTCACATCCACTGTTACTTTGGTGCCTGCTAGATCCAGCCATTTACTAAAACCAAAAAGGTCAGTTTGAATATATCAACAAAACCATCATGTACTAATGAGTAAGATAAACAATAAGATATACTTACACATTAAATTTATCTAAAACTAAGACTCTTGTCTGAAATCCTAACCATTATGGTAATGTCAGTTATGCTTAAAAAATACCGTAACCTCTAAAGTTATCTAAACCGACCTCTGATACCAACTATAAGGACCCATCCTTAATCCTTACTTAATCTTGAGTTATTACAAGATTACACATTGATGATCTTTTCAGGTTTAGAGTTTTAGAGAATTAGATCATGAAACTTGCATTACATTCCACATTTAAACAAAGTGGTTACATAAAAGACAGTATTCATTCTTCCCATCAACAGGAACATATTTAAAATAAAACATGGATTATTTCTTGACACATCCTTGACACTATCATCACATCATGTAACCTTCCCTTGACCTGTGAAAAACATTTCAAAAACTTGGGATGCGCATAACAAGAATGACATAAAGAGTGTACTTAAAAAGAAAGAAAGGTGTAGGATCCCTTACCTCGGGTCCGACTTGACTCGATCGTTCTTTAATCTCAAGAATAATAAACTTGAGTTAATTTCTAATTCCTTAAGAACCTTTTTCAAGTTCATTATTACTTTTATACCACTTATTACCATGTCATAAACATTACGTAATCATTTAAGTTAATAATATTTGTTTTGTCGATATTTGGTTCTTAAGTCGAAAGTGGACTTCTTACATTTACATGTTGTTCGTGTGGCCAAATGTTTATTATATCCAGAATTGTATTCATTATGTAGATATAATATATTTCATATATATCCAGTACTTGCATGAATTTATAACATTACATAATCATTTAGAGGTAAGAAATGAAATGCACCGTTCATGGAGACGGTAAGCCGTACGTACGCATGAACGCTACTTTCATTTCTATTTCATATTTTATAGAATGGAATAATAATGATATAAAGGTATATTATAATTCCAGTATAATTTCATATATAATATCATATTTCCATCCTTTATACATCCAACATATGGTATTTAACGAATCAAATCATTTTGAGGGGGCGGTAGTCCGCACTTTCTTAAATGAAGATATCGCGTATACCCATAATGGAAGCCATAAAGGTAAGAAACAAATGAAAAAATAAAGAAGCATAAATAAAACATAAACATATTATATATCATATATAAAAATAGTGACATCATAATGTCCACCTTTGAAGGTGTTAAATGAGTATTGAACAATCATCGTTTCGGGAGGCAGAATTTCACCATCCACGAAAACCGTATGTTCTTTAGCCATTTGATGTAGTTGTGTGAGAGTTTAGCTCGAATTAATCTTATAACAACATCCTAGTATATTGAAGATACTGGTGTTGTTACAAAATAAATAAATAAAAAGAGTTTAGGGGGTTGGAGAAGAAAAATAAAACAAATGAACATGAGAGAATGAATTACCTTTAAAAGTGTAACTCCTTTTGATTTGAGCCTAAAGGCTTCCTTTGAAAGGATTCTTCCCAAAAGGACTCCTCTAGGATGAGGAGAGGGATGTGTAGAGAGTAAATGGGCAGGGTTTGGCCGAGCCAAAGGCTTTAGGAGTGTGTGAAATGAGGTAGAGGTGGGGTCCTTTTATAAGAGGAGAGGAGGGGCACTTTTGGAAAGTAAGAAATATTATTTTATTTGAAAATGTGTTTCGGTTTCAAAAGGTCCCACATTGATATAATTCGTGGATAATGTGATAAGGATTAGAAATACACTCACCCAATAAGTTTTGGACATGTGTAGTTCATAGATTTGACATTATATTTCCATTTTATTTAAATCGTCAAATAATGATGTCATCGCTGCATCATTATTATGTCATAAATAATTTAATTTATTTAATGTATAAAAATTATAAAAAAAATACTATGATGTAGGAAATCTTTTTATATTTCCAATGAATATTTATAATCAAAAAGATGACTTGTATAACCCCACATAAAAATTGTTTTAGTAAAACATATCATGTTTGTGTCAATTTTACTTTTACATTAAATAAAAAGTTATTTATGTCATTTCCCAACCAAAGTGTCCCCATGTGGTCCCCAAGTTGACCCATGACTTTTCTTGGTCGGCCATCACACATCCAATGGGGTTAGGACATGTGTCAAGTTCATTTCATATTATTAAAACATTATTTTTACCTTAAACTACACTAATTACCACTAATCGCGATTAAGAACTTAAAAAGTTACTATTCACCAAAAAATTATTATAATCTCATTGAACCACATTTTACTTCTTAATGACAACCATGTATGTCGGATTTTTGAAATTCAAAACACAATGATGGCAAAATTTCATTTAAACAGAAAATCAGTCTTTATAAGTAACACTTAGTGGTTTCACTATTCATCAAAAATTGAAGTTTTTCATAAAATTACCAAAAATTCACCCAAAGCTATATTTGATATTACGAATTCAAAAATGAAGTCCATTTTACAAAATTCACAACATATAAGTTGCATTAATTAATTTAATAAATAATTCCTGCAGTCATGAGAAATAGCGTGTTTTTATGAAACAATAAGTATCAAAAGATTGGCACTAGTTTAAGTCCGATTTCAAAGTGAAATTAATTCCAACGACCACTATTGTATTTAATGGTAAAAATATTTTCTAATTTCACTTTAAAACCAATTCAAAATATTATTTAATCATATAAATAAATTATTTTAAAAATATGTTTTGAATTAGAACACAACATTTTACACTATTCATTAAAAAATGAACTTTATCGGAAAAATACCAAAAAATTACACAAAGTAAAATTTGATGTCCTGATTCTTAATAAGAGTTTTATTTGGTCCAAAATAATGTATAAGAGTGATAAAAACTATATTTAATGATGGTTCTCCATCAAAAGGAGACAAATGAACCTTTAGTGAAAACAAGGGCATATACGCCTAAAATTGAATTCTTTCCGTATTTTAAGCCTTTATCCTTTATTGGATAAATGTATAAACATTTAAAAAACATATATAATCATATTTTAGTTATTTCTATCCATTCCCGCCATTACAACGGCTACATGTTATTTAAAATTTATTATTAGAGTGCAACGTAAGATTTTGAAGAAACTCGTTGTTGCGTGTTGGGTACGCCATCGAGCATAGCGTCCACTTTAAATTCATTTAAATATTTTATTCACAAATATGGATAAATATGAAATGTCATATTCTTTATTTACCTGGGGTGTTACACTTTATGTCACTTTTTAAAAAATTAAGGAAAGAATGTTGATTAGCTTATATAGTATGAGTGGTTATTTTACTCTGTTATGATTCCATACCATATTGATAATTCCTTTAAAATATTAAAATATTTTTTTCAAATGAAGTTTTTTATTTTATTATTTCACTTATTTTAAATAATTTCAAAATAAAAAAGGATATTTATATCAAGGAATTTTAATATATTTATTATATTATTTACATCTATGTTCACATCCTTTATTGGATTTTTTTTAATTGTGGTTTATTTATTAGAATAAAATATTCTATATTATATTTATGGGTTTATGATATATTTGACTATGGATTTCAGTTTTGATACCATTTATGATTTATGGTTAATGTATTGAAATTTCGTATGGCCGTTCTAAATGAATTTTTCTGTTATGTTTTTCTCCATTCATAAGAGGAATTAATTGAACATAGAAAATGATGGGTGGCTATTGATATATCCCCTAAATGCATTTGTAGGTATCATGATACAAACTAGTGTCTTGGCATGAGGCCTTGATGGTATGGTTTTGTATTGCATTGGCATGAGGTCTCCACTTTATGGTTATGATGTCTGACATTATTCATTCTCATATAATGAGATTAGTATTTGTTATTTCATGTGAATATACATCTAGTAGAATATCTATGTAAATTTTAAAATGGAATCATGTGATTTATTCATTCCATATTATGGTGATAATTATTTGTAATAGGATTATGTTTTAGTTTTATACCTTTCGATAAATCATTAATCATATTTATGATTTCATACCGTATATTGTTTATCCTTACTGAGCATTTAAGATCACCCATTCCTATGTTTCATTTTCCCTTATAAGTAAAGAACTATATTATAAATGACCTATAGGGATAGTCTAAGGGATAGAGTCTTTGGGAAGGGTAAACTGTGTTGTTTTACATTTCATCATTTTAATGTAAAACATATGTTTGTATATAGTTTTCCAAGGCTACCAAATTGATGAGTCCTTCGAAAATTGATTTCTTGTGATCATTCCAATGTAATAAAATAATGAACTAATTTTCTGAATCTAGGGTTAGGGTGTTACAGTTAGTATCAATGTGTGTTTAGTACAAAACCTAGAAATTATATTTAGAAAACTAACAGTAGGAAAAATAACCCTAAGATGTAAATTGAGAATATGTATACAATAACATAATATAATTTTGGTAAGGTAGATATTATGTGTGTATTACTATAAATACATCATTCTATGGATACTATTAGTGTATATGGTTCAGTCATAGATGATCCTATGGGTGAAAACCATGGCAAGTTGGTCTCGGCTTGACTCAGGGTAACATGCTACTTGACAACCAGCCTTATAGGAAACAAGGTTTTCCACTTAGGGGGATATGTTTAGGATAAATCAAAATTTCTTTAAACCCCATCATGAATGATTTAGGATTAAATATATCCACAATGAAACCATTTTTAAGGATTTTGAGATTAGATGTATATAAATTTTTTATTTTATGTTATGTATATTCGTAGTTTAGAAGTATTCATTATGATTCATAATCTAATATTGTGTACTCCATTATTCAGAAATAGTACCCAATATAAGGAATGAAAACTATATCCAAACATGTAATCCATGTTCTGATTTCCCTCCTATGAAATTTAATTATAGTGGGGTTGGTGATACAACTACTGTTGAACATCTTATAAACATACTAGGTCAAGTGAATCATGTTATGAATGATAACCTTAACCGTATGGACCACCCTGGTCCACAACATGGAGGATCAAAGCCAGAACACTTTATGAGAAATGAAACTCCAATATTCAATGGGAATACAAATCCATTTGTAGCTGACAAATGGTAAGATATTTAGAGAAAATATTTATTTCCATGTGGAGTAATGAAAGGGTGAATGTTTTCATGATAGTTTATTGTCTCTCAAGAGATGAAGATAAATGGTGGTCATTAGTTCAAAACATAAAGGAGCATAAACAAGTTTAAAATATGGAATTAATGTAGCTTAACGAATATTTCTTAAAAAAATACCTTCCTCAGGAACAACGAGCTAATATGGAAAGGTAATTTCTGGGTCTAAGGAGAAATGAGTATGAGAATGTTTTAATGTTTGAAGCTAACATCACATTTATAAGAAGTCATGTTGTAGACTATATACATAACCGAATAAGTATGATTTGTCGATTATTTTATGGTTAGAACCATTCTTATGATGAGCATTGGTCGCATAATCCTTCTCATCTTATGAATATATAGTATCTTGTGTTGTCATGATATAAAATTAATTCACTATATCTATTGAATTTAATATTAATAAATAGAATAAGATATATTCCGAAAAATCTAGAAACAAATAAGGCTAATAAGTGAAATTTTATCATTGCACCATACAATAACTGTGGGAAGAAACACATCGAGATTAGACTAAAGTGAATGGGAGTTTGTTACAACAATGTCAAAAATTTCGTCAATTCTCATGATTGTAATGGAAATAAATAATATACCAATGATCAATGATACCATTGTAAATATGATGGAAATTATAAAAATTATTTCCTAGGAATCATGGAAAAATTCCTTAGAAATGGACAAGATAGAAAGGCCGATATTTTTGTTGAAACAACTATAGAGGTTGATGTTATTAATGATGTAGTGGTAGGAACATTAATTGTAACATCCCAGGTAAATAAAGAATAAATAATTTTCATATTTATTAATATTTAAGAATTAAATATTAATTTTAATTAAAATGGGTTTCTACGTTCGATAGCATACTCGGTACGTAATGATGAGTTTCTTTGAAAACTTACGTTGCACACAAGTAATAAAATAATATTATTGTAAATGTTACTTAACGAGTAGCCGTTGTACTGGCGGGAATGGATAGAAATAACTAAAATATGATTATATATGTTTATAAATGTTTTTACATTTACCCAATAAAAGATAAAGGCTTAAAATACGGAAAGAGTTCAATTTTAGGCATTTATACCCTAATTTTCACGAAAGGTCCACTTATCACCTTTTAACGGAGAACCATCCTTAAATATAGTTTTGATCGATATTATAAATTCTATTGGACCAAATATAACTCTTCTTTAGAATCGGGACATCAAAATTTACTTTGTGTAAATTTTTGGTACCTTTCTGATAAAGTTCATTTTTAATGAATAGTGTAAAATGTTGTATTTTAATTCAAAACCTCTTTTTAATCTAATTTATTTATATGATTAGATTATATTTTGAATTGGTTTTAAATTGAAATTAGAAAATATTTTTACCATTAAATCCAATAGTGGTCGTTGGAATTAATTTCACTTTGAAATCGGACTTAAACTAGTGTCAATCGTTTGATACTTATTGTTTCATAAAAACACGCTATTTGCTCTGATAGCGGGAATTAATTATTAAATTAATTAATGTGACTTATATGTTTTGAATTTTGTAAAATTGGATTCATTTTTGAATTCGTAATATCAAATATAGCTTAGGGTGAATTTTTGGTAATTTTCTGAAAAATTTCAATTTTTGATGAATAGTGAAATCCCTAAGTGGTACTTAAAAAGACTGATTTTCCGTTTAAATGAAATTTTGCCATCATTGTGTTTTGAATTTCAAAAATCCGACATAGTTGGTTGTTATTATGAAGTAAAATGTGGTTCAATGAGATTAAAATAATTTTTTGGTGAATAGTAACTTATTAAGTTCTTAATCGCGATTAGTGGTAATTAGTGTAGTTTAAGGTAAAAATAATGCTTTAATAAAATAAGATGAGCTTGACACCTGTCCTACCCATATTGTTTGTGTCATGGCCGACCAAGACAAGCCATGGGTCAACTTGGGGACCCCATGGAGACACTTTGGTTGGGAAATGACATAAATAACATTTTATTTAATGTAAAAGTAAAAATGACACAAACATAATATGTTTTACGAAAACAATTTTTACATGGGGTTATAAAGATCAGATTTTTGATTATAAATATTCATTAGAAATCTAATGAGATTTCCTACATCATAGTATTTTTTTATAGTTTTTAGACATTAAATAAATTAAATTATTTATGACATAATAATGATGCAGGGATGACATCATTATTTGACGATTTAAATAAAATGAAAAGATAATGTAAAATCTATAAACTAAACATGTCCAAAACCAATTGGATGAGTGGATTTCGAACCCTTATCACCTTTTCCACGAATTATATCAATGTGGGATCTTTTAAAACCGAAACACATTTTCAAATAAAGTAATATTTCTTTACTTTCGAAAAGTGCCCCTCCTCTCCTCTTATAAAAGGCCCCCACCTCTACCTCATTTCACACACTCCTCAAGCCTTTGGCTCGGCCAAACCCTGCACATTTACTCTCTCCACATCCCTATCCTCATCCTAGACTTTTCCCATTGGGCATAATCCTTTCAAAGGAAGCCTTTAGGCTCAAATCAAAAGGAGTTACACTTTTAAAGGTAATTCATTCTCTCTTGTTCATTTGTTTTATTTTGCTTCTCCAACCCTCTAAACTCTTTTTATTTACATCTTTTGTAACAACACCAGTATCTCCAATATACTAGGATGTTTTTATAATATTTATTCGAGCTACACTCTCACACAACTACATCAAATGGTTAAAGAACATACGGTTTCCGTGGATGGCGAAATTCTGCCTCCCGAAACGATGATTGTTCAATACTCATTTAACACCTTCAAGGGTGGCCATTATGATGTCACTATTTTTATATATGATATATAATATGTTTAGTTTTTCTTTAAGCTTCTGTATTTTTAATTTTGGGCATACCTTTATGGTTTCCATTATGCGTAAACACGATATCTTCATTTAAGGAAGTGCGGACTACCGCCCCCTCAAAGTGATGTGATTCGTTAATGCCATATGTGAGACGTGTAAAGGATGGATTTAAAGTTATTATATATGACGTTATACTGGAATTATAATATAACTCTATATCATTATTATTTATTTCCATTAAATTATGAGATAGAAATGAAAGTAGCGTTCGTGCGTACGTACGGCTTACCGTCTCCATGAACGGTGCATTTCATTTCTTATCCCCAAATGTAATGTACTATTAAAAGTACATGAATATAATGGATATATATAATTAATGATATATCTAAATGATGAATATAATTCTGGAATTAAAATATAAATACCTCTCATTTAGTTTTAATTCCATTAATATGACAAAGAAATGAAAGTAGCATTCTTGCGTACGTACGGCTTACCGTCTCCAGGAACGGTGCATTTCATTTCTTACCTCTAAATGATTATGTAATATTATAAATACATGTATATTCTGGATATATATGATACATATTATATCCAAATCGGGAATTTCATTCTTGATATAAAGAACCTTTGACCACACGAACAACATGTAATTGTAAGAAGTCCACTTTCGACTTAAGAACCAAATATTGAGAAAACAGTCATTATTAACTAAAATGGTTACATAATGTTTATAACATGGAAATAAGTGATATAAAAGGAATAATTAACTTTAAAAAGGTTCTTAATCAAGTATAAATTAACTCAAGTTTATTATTCAAGACGTTAAAGAACGATCGAGTCAAGTCGGACCCGAGGTAAGGGACTTCGTCCCAATCTCCTTTCATTGAGGCATATTTCGTTTTATACACAACTTTCTTTTATATGGTGTATAAACCCCTTTTAATTTTACTTTTATACAAAAGGATTCTTTTTCTACGAAGCGTTTTACAAAACGACAAAAAGGAATGTTTCTTTTAATGTACATGGTGACAACGACCTTTTCCGCCGCCGTGAGTATTATTTGGTCTTTGGCTTTCTCAACAAGCCGTAATGTTTTTAGAATAAAATAAATACCATATACTCTTTTATGTATTTTTTTATTGAAAATGGTTTTGAAAAAGGATTCTATTATGTCAATATATTTATGATATATTGTTATTGAAATGTGGAAATGTTATCATTCCTTTTGTATTGGTTTTATGTTTTATGATTTTATACTGGTACTTGGACATTTTAACGGGTGGTTACATTATAAACCATATGACGGGTGGTGCCATGAATACTAGGACGGGTGGTTATGTTATAACCTCAAATGCATTGGGTATGGAAGTCAGCTGTATGGCTATTCCATTAAGTATGTATGGAAATTGACCGTATGGCTATTCCATTAAGTGATATGTGTGGAAGTGGACCGTATGGTTATTCCACATAAGTATGTTTATGTCTCAAGTTACCTTTATATATGTTATGTGTTCTTTTTATGGATTTTATGGTAATCCTTTGGTTAAAAAAATGTAAGTAATGATACTTTATTCAGTGAAGAGTTTTTACTACTTCATGAAGGTGAAGGTATTACTTTGATAGAGTATATATGGTTTATTTGATGTTTGTAAAACTAACAGTTTTCATTCTTTCTGTATCCCTTACTGAGCTTTTTATGCTCACCCCATGTTTTTTTTGAAATGTTTTCACAGGAGTTAATGTGGAATAAGGTCAAGGATGGGATCAAGGGAATGTCATCCTATATAAATCATGGAACTAGACACATTTCTTTTTAAGAGTTTTTTATGGAAACTTAGTAGAAGTGACTACTTTGTAATCTTTTGAGATGTAATAGTTATGTTCTAATTCTCTAAAACTCTAAACCTGAAAAGATCCTCGACGTGAATTATTCATTTAATTCAATATTAGGTAAGGTTTAAGGCCTGGGCCTTATAGTTGGTATCAGAGGTCGGTTTAGACAAATTTAGGAGTTAGAAAAGTGTTAAATTATAATATGATTGAAATGATATAGCATTTACGGATTACCATGTTGCTTCGCCTAAGATATTTCTGTGTTCAGAATGATTTTCCACAGAGGAAACAAAGCAGCTATGTTGGGACGACATCAGGAGGAAGATAACCTTCTAAATCAGCAAACTGAGATGGTCGGAATCGGAACTGAACAGTTTGTTGCAGTGATGGCACAGTTGACTCAGGCTATAAATGGTGGTGGTATCCATGCACGAGATCAGCCGGATCAACCGTAGAGGAACATGTCAGTGGTGGAACATTTCATGAGGCAACATCCCCCATCATCCAGAGGATCATATGACCCTGTGCAATATGAAGGGTGGATTAAAGCACTGGAGAAGATTTTTGATGTCATGGGGTGTTCAGAACATCAAAAGGTTAGTCTTGTTGTTTACCGTTTTGAAGGTGAAGCTGATCAGTGGTGGTTGATGGTGAAAAATATAAGGGATAGTGATGAGATTGAGTATCTTCACTGGGACTAATTCAAAGGTATATTTCTTGAGAAATATTTTCCTAAGTTGGTTCATCTTAGGATGGAAAAACAGTTCCTAGAATTGAGGTAGGAGGATGATTCAGTGGCTGCTTATGAAGAAAAGTTCACTCGAATGGCAAGGTATGCTCCAAACTTCATACGAGATCTTGATAGTAAAATAAACCGTTTTTTACTCAAGGTTAAATCCAAAGTATCGAAGGGCTTTAGCTTCTAGTGAGTTCAAAATTTATGAAAAAATTGTTCGATGTGCGGAGAAGGTGGAAATGGAGTTTGCCGATGATCAGGTGTTCTATGAAAAACAACAGAATAAGAGGTCTAGTTGGCAGGAAAAGGGGAAGAATTCATCAAAGAAGAAAGGAGGTAAGAAAACCAAATATCCATCCTGTGAGAAGTGTGGTAAAATGTATCCTGGAGAATGTTTATCCAAGTCTAGTAAGTTCTTTCGGTGTGGTAAGTCTGGTCATATTTCTTGTAACTGTAAGGATGATGATCAAGCAGGAAATGAAAAGCCAATGGTAAGATGTTTTAAGTGTAATGAAATGGGTCATTATGAAAACAAGTGTCCAATGATGAACTCAACTGGGGGAATGCAGCCAGACTACAAGTAGAAAGGGATGGTGAAATCTTTTGCAACAACTTCAGCAGATGTTGGTCCATCGAATGAAGTGGTATCAGCTCCAGGGAGCTCAGTATTTTTCGAAGATTGACTTGAGGTCGGGGTACCATCAGTTGAAAGTAAAAGCAGCAGACGTTCCGAAGACTGCGTTCCGTACTAGATATGGCCATTATAAATTTGTAGTTATGCCTTTTGGGTTAACCAATGCACCTTTTGTATTCATGGACCTTATGAATAAAATTTTCCATGAGTTCTTGGATAAGTTTGTGTTTGTGTTTTGAGTTTTGGGAAGAGGTTATGTGTGCCTTGTGATTCACAGTTGAAGAATGAGTTGTTTTGTGAGGCTCATTGTTCCTCGTTTTCAGTTCATCCTGACAGTACTAAGATGTACAGAGATCTACGGGAGTATTACTGGTGGGATGGAATGAAAAGAGACATTTCTGATTTTACTGTGAAGTGTTTGACTTGTCCACAGGTTAAAGCAGAGCGGTAGTTACCGAAAGGGATTCTTCAGCCTTTACCAGTGCCAGAGTGGAAATGGGAAAACATATCCATTGACTTTGTTGTGGGATTACTGAGGACATCTCGAGGTAATAATGCAATCTGGGTTATTGTTGATCGCTTGACCAAATCTGCTCATTTACTTTCTATACGAGATACTTTCTCTCTAGATCAACTTTCCCGTTTGTATGTTAAAGAGATAGTCAGGTTACAGGGAGTTCCTCTCTCCATTTTATCTGATCGTGATCCCAGGTTCACATCTAACTTTTGGAAAGGCCTTCAGAAGTCGTCGGGTATCGAATTAAATTTTAGTACAGCTTTTCATCTTCTATCAGATGGGCAGTCAGAACGAACAACACATACATTGGACGATATGCTACGAGTTTGTTCTATAGATTATTAGGGAAGTTGGGACCAACATCCTTCTTTGGTTGAGTTTTCTTATAATAACAGTTTTCATTCCAGTATACAGATGGCACCATTTGAGGCATTATATGGGAAGCAGTGTTGAACTCCAGTATTTTGGAATGAAGTGGGTGAAAGGAAGCTGATGGGACCAGAATTGGTAGAAGAGATGGCAGAAAAAGTTCAGTTGATTCAGAAGCACATGAGAACAGCTCAGGGCAGGCAGAAGAGTTATGGGGATAACCGGAGTAAGGATCTATCTTTCGAGGTAGGTGATCATGTTTTTCTCAAGGTTTCTCCTAGCAAAAGTGTGAGGAGATTTGGTAAGAAAGTAAAGCTGAGTCCAAGGTTTATTGGACCATATAAAATTCTGGAGAGAGTTGGATCAGTTGCATACCGGGTGGCTTTACCTCCGAGTTTTTCTCAGGTACACAATGTTTTTCATTTTTCAATGTTGAGAAAGTATACGGCAGATCCATCTCATGTTTTGAGTCCAGAGGTAGTTCAGCTGGAAGAGAACCTATCTTATGAGGAACAACCGGTCCAGGTGTTACCGAATAAGGTGATTCATTAGGTAAAGGTTTTGTGAAAAAACCATGTGATTGAAGAGGCAACGTGGGAATCTGAAAATGCTATGAAGGATAAATACCCCCACTTATTTTGATAAGAGAATAAAATTGCGAGGACGAAATTCCCAAAAGGGGGGAAGGATGTAACATCCCAGGTAAATAAAGAATAAATAATTTTCATATTTATTAATATTTACGAATTAAATATTAATTTTAATTAAAAGGGGTTTCTACGTTCGATAGCGTACTCGGTACACAACGATGAGTTTCTTTGAAAACTTACGTTGCACACAAGTAATAAAATAATATTATTGTAAATGTTAGTTAACGAGTAGCCGTTGTACTGGCGGGAATGGATAGAAATAACTAAAATATGATTATATATGTTTTTAAATGTTTTTACATTTACCCAATAAAGGATAAAGTCTTAAAATACGGAAAGAGTTCAATTTTAGGCATTTATACCCTAAATTTCACGAAAGGTCCACTTATCACCTTTTGACGGAGAACCGTCATTAAATATAGTTTTGATTGATCTTATAAATTCTATTGGACCAAATATAACTCTTCTTTAGAATCAGGACATCAAAATTTACTTTGTGTAAATTTTTGGTACCTTTCTGATAAAGTTCATTTTTTTAATGAATGGTGTAAAATGTTGTATTTTAATTCAAAACCTCTTTTTAATCTAATTTATTTATATGATTAGATTATATTTTGAATTGGTTTTAAAGTGAAATTAGAAAATATTTTTACCATTAAATCCAATAGTGGTCGTTGGAATTAATTTCACTTTGAAATCAGACTTAAACTAGTGTCAATATTTTGATACTTATTGTTTCATAAAAACACGCTATTTGCTCTGACAGCAAGAATTAATTATTAAATTAATTAATGTGACTTATATGTTTTGAATTTTGTAAAATAGGATTCATTTTTGAATTCGTAATATCAAATATATATTAGGGTGAATTTTTGGTAATTTTCTGAAAAACTTCAATTTTTGATGAATAGTGAAACCCCTAAGTGGTACTTATAAAGACTGATTTTCCGTTTAAATGAAATTTTGCCATCATTGTGTTTTGAATTTCAAAAATCCAACATACATGGTTGTCATTAAGAAGTAAAATGATGTTCAATGAGATTATAATAATTTTTTGGTGAATAGTAACTTATTAAGTTCTTAATCGCGATTAGTGGTAATTAGTGTAGTTTAAGGTAAAAATAATGCTTTAATAAAATAAGATGAGCTTGAAACATGTCCTACCCTCATTATTTGTGTCATGGCCGACCTATACAAGCCATGGGTCAACTTGGGGACCCCATGGAGACACTTTTGTTGGGAAATGACATAAATAACTTTTTATTTAATGTAAAAGTAAAAATGACACAAACATAATATGTTTTACGAAAACAATTTTTACATGGGGTTATAAAGATCATATTTTTGATTATAAATAGTCATTGGAAAGATAAAACGATTTCCTACATCATAGTATTTTTCTTATAATTTTTAGACATTAAATAAATTAAATTAATTATGACATAATAATGATGCAGCGATGACATCATTATTTGATGATTTAAATAAAATGGAAAGATAATGTAAAATCTATAAACTACACATGTCGAAAACCAATTGGATGAGTGGATTTAGAACACTTATCACCTTATCCACGAATTATATCAATGTGGGACCTTTTAAAACCGAAACACATTTTCAAATAAAGTAATATTTCTTTACTTTCCAAAAGTGCCCCTCCTCTCCTCTTATAAAAGGCCCCCACCTCAACCTAATTTCACACACTCCTCAAGCCTTTGTCTCGGCAAACCCCTTACCATTTACTCTCTCCACATCCATCTCCTCATCCTAGAGGATTCCCTTTGGGCAGAATCTTTCAAAGAAATCCTTTAGGCTCAAATCAAAAGGAGTTACACTTTTAACGGTAATTCATTCTCTCTTGTTCATTTGTTTTATTTTGCTTCTCCAACCCTCTAAACACTTTTTATTTACTTCTTTTGTAACAAAACCAGTATCTTCAAAATACTAGGATGTTTTTATAAGATTTATTCGAGCTACACTCTCACACAACTACATCAAATGGTTAAAGAAAATACGGTTTCCGTGGATGACGAAATTCTGCCTCCCGAAACGATGATTGTTCAATACTCATTTAACACCTTCAAGGGTGGCCATTATGATATCACTATTTTTATATATGATATATAATATGTTTATTTTTTCTTTACCCTTCTGTATTTTTCATTTTGGGCATACCTTTATGGTTTCCATTATGGGTAAACACGATATCTTCATTTAAGGAAGTGCGGACTACCGCCCCCTCAAAGTGATGTGATTCGTTAATGCCATATGTGAGACCTGTAAAGGATGGATTTAAAGTTATTATATATGATGTTATACTGGAATTATAATATACCTCTATATCATTATTATTTATTTCCATTAAAGTATGATATAGAAATGAAAGTAGCGTTCATGCGTACGTACGGCTTACCGTCTCCATGAACGGTGCATTTCATTTCTTATCCACAAATGTAATGTACTATTAAAAGTACACGTATATAATGGATATATATAATTAATGATATATCTAAATTATGAATATAATTCTGGAATTAAAATATAAATACCTCTCATTTAGTTTTAATTCAATTAATATGACAAAGAAATGAAAGTACCGTTCATGCGTATGTACGGCTTATCGTCTCCATGAACGGTGCATTTCATTTCTTACCTCTAAATGATTATGTAATATTATAAATACATGTATATTCTGGATATATATGATACATATTATATCCAAATCGGGAATTTCATTCTGGATATAAAGAACCTTTGACCACACGAACAACATGTAATTGTAAGAAGTCCACTTTCGACTTAAGAACCAAATATTGAGAAAACAAACATTATTAACTTAAATGGTTAAATAATGTTTATAACATGGAAATAAGTGATTTAAAAGGAATAATGAACTTTAAAAAGGTTCTTAATCAAGTATAAATTAACTCAAGTTTATTATTCAGGACGTTAAAGAACGATCGAGTCAAGTCGGACCCGAGGTAAGGGACTTCGTCTCAATCTCCTTTCATTGAGGGATATTTCATTTTATACACAACTTTCTTTTATACGTTGTATAAACCCCTTTGACTTTTACTTTTATACAAAAGGAATATTTTTCTACGAAGCGTTTTACAAAACGACAAAAAGGAATGTTTCTTTTAACATACGCGGCGACAACGACCTTTTCCGCTGCCGTGAGTATTATTTGGTCTTTGGGTTTCTCAACAAGCCGTAATGTTTTTAGAATAAAATAAATACCATATATTCTTTTATGTATTTTGGTATTGAAAATGGTTTTGAAAGAGGATTCTATTATGTCAATATATTTATGATATATTGTGATTGAAATGTGGAAATGTTATCATTCCTTTATATTGGTTTTATGTTTTATGATTTTATACTGGTACTTGGACATTTTAACAGGTGGTTACGTTATAAACTATATGACAGGTGGTGCCGTGAATAACAGGACGGGTGGTTACGTTATAACCTCCAATGCATTGGGTATGGAAGTCAGCCGTATGGCTATTCCATTAAGTATGTATGGAAATTGGCCATATGGCTATTCCATTAAGTGATATGTGTGGAAGTCGACCGTATGGTTATTCCACTTAAGTATGTTTATGTCCCAAGTTACCTTTATATATGTTATGTGTTCTTTTTATGGATTTTATGTTAATCCTTTGGTTACAAAAAGGTAAGTAATGATACTTTATTCAGTGAAGACTTTTTACTACTTCATGAAGGTGAAGGTATTACTTTGATAGAGTATATATGGTTTATTTGATGTTTGAAAAACTAACAGTTTTCATTCTTTCTGTATCCCTTACTAATATTTTTATGCTCACCCCAAGTTTTTTTTGAAATTTTTTCACAGGACTTAATGTGGAATAAGGTCAAGGATGGGATCAAGGGAATGTCATCCTATATAAAACATGGAACTAGACACGTTTCTTTTTAAGAGTTTTTTTATGGAAACTTAGTAGAAGTGACTACTTTGTAATCTTTTGTGATGTAGTAGTTATGTTCTAATTCTCTAAAACTCTAAACCTGAAAAGATCGTCGACGTGAATTATTCATTTAATTCAACATTAAGTAAGTTTTAAGGCCGGGGCCTTATATTAATAGTTTCCTAAAACATATGGAAATATTTTTTTGATTATAGATCATCTCATTCAATTAAATCTACCCAATTTTATTTAAAAATTAGATATTTACAATTTAAATTAATAAGGGAGGTGTCAGTCAAAACCACTAATCAATGTCCCGTTGCAATAATGATGTACCATTTACTTCCCATTATGGCATATAAACATGCCTTAGCTGGTATCTTAAATGTCATAACTATGTTTGAATTTCACATAATCCATGGTATAGACTAGCTATCAAAATATGATGCGAAAATTTATTATAGGAAGAATGATGTAGTGACTTGTGAGGAAAATGTAGAATCCATTATCATTAGAGAAGAAATGTCATCAACTAGTTTGTATCAAAACCCACCACTGGTAGTAATAATGAATTATATTCTTGGGGAGGAAGAGGATATAACACCTAGCGATGATGAATGAAATATTCAAATTGTGGATGCGTATATTTTAAGAGAATATATTGACATATTTATAGAGGATTTTCCTGGACATCCTCTAGAGCAAGAAGTTGAGTATAATTTTCATTTAATCCCTAATGCAAGGACAGTATAAAAAATCCATATAGAATTCCCACTATAGGATCAGTAGAGCTGAAGAAACAGCTAGAGGAGTTGATTGATTAGGGATTTATTCACAGTAGTGTTTCTCCAAGGGGATCCCCATTTTCATTTGTTAAGAATAATGAAGGATCAATATGGTGTGTCATTTAAAATAGTGTAATCAATGCTATTATAATAATGAAAAAGTATCCTCTTCCTCACATTTATGATATGTTTAGTCAAATGTATATATAACAGTATTTTTCAATGATTAATATTCATTCTATATATTATCAATTATTTATAAAGAAGGAAGATATTATTAAGAAAACATTTCGAATGTGGTATGGTCATTACAAATTTACAGTAATTCTATTTTGATGGACTAATGTACCCTCTTCATCCATGGATTAAATTAGTAGAGTGTTCATTAAATATCTTGATGATTTTGTAATAGTATTTATTAATAATATCTTGGTATTCTCCAAAAGCTATAAAGAAAACAAGAACCACCTGCAGATTGTTCTTAAGGCTCATAGAAGAAATGAAATATATGGGATGTTTAGAATGTTTGAATTCTGTATTCACGAAATATATTTTCTTGGCAATATTGTCATCATGGATGGAATCTCTATTGATCCAGCAATGAAAATGTAAATCCATGAATGTCCAGAATGAATAATTATAACCAAGGTACACTGTTTTATTAGTTTATCATGTTAATATTGACATTTAATCCAAAAGTTTTCCCAATTGGGAAACCCATTAACCAGGTTCAAGTGTAATTGGGTTAAATACATTTCAAAAACTAAGTCTGAATAATGTTTTAATGAATCTAATAGAATATTTCTAAATGAGTCTATCTTGAAATTACCTTCTTGTAGGGATGGTTTTGTGATTTATAGTGACACATCAAGGAAAGAAACTAGTTGTGTTTTTATGAAAAATTATATGGTTATTACATTCACATATTGTCATTTGAATTTTAGTGAAAAAACTACCCACCTCATGATCTTGAGATAGATGTAGTAATCATTTCATTGAAGATACGAATACAATATATCTGTGGTGAAATGTGTGAGATATGTACTAATCTCAATATTTTGGAATATATATTATCATAGAATGAGATCAACCTGAGAAAAATGTGATGGATTGATCTACTCAAGGATTATAATTCCAAAATACACTACCACCAGGGATGTAAAAATAGTTTGGGGATTCTTTTAGTAGGAATGATTATAGTGTTATGAAATAAATTATAGTTGAAAAGGATCATATGTTAATTGACCAAGTAATGATGTATATGGGAAATATCATTGAATGAGAAACACAGCTAATTTTTAAACTGTTTCAAAAGAATCTTTACTAGAATGAATAAAAATTTCTCAGCCTGATGATGAGGAGATTCAAAACAATATAAAAAATGTGAATAGTAGGAGAATGATTTACTTAATATTTGAAGATAGTATTTTCTAATTTAGGAAGAGGCTTTGTGTTCCCTCTATACCTTATAAAAAAGGTAATTATTGGATGATTCTCGTGCATACAATTTCTCTGTAATCCATGGTGTCACTAAGATGTACAGACACTTGAAGGAACATGTTTGGGGGGACAACATGAAGAGTGGGAATATTGATTAGGTATTGAGATTTTTGATTGTTAATAGGTGAAGGATAGAAGACAACATCCTAGAGGAGTCAGGAAACCTCATCCTATACCATTATGGAAATTAGATGATATTATAATGGTATTTATCTGGGGCCTACCAAAGACTCCCAAAATAAATGATGTGATATGGGTTATTATTGTTATTCATACCAATTTAGCATATCTTATTACTATAAGAGAATATTTACCACTTGAACATTTAGTATAAATTATCATCAATGAAGTTTAAGACTTCGTGGTGTTCCCCTATTGATTGTTTCTAACCATGATTACTATTTTACATCAAGGTTATATAAAATTATATAGAAGGATTTAAATATTGGTCTTTGATTGAGCACTTCCATCCACCCTCAAACAGATGGACAATAAAAATCGACTATTCAAACATTAACAAGATATGTTGAGATCTTGTTCAAATGACATTCAAGGTATGTAATATCAATATTTACCTCTTTTATAGTTTTCTTATAATAATAGTTTTCATTAAAATATTCATATGGAACCATACGAAGTGATATATGGAAAGTGATTTCATTAAACAACTTGTTCGGATGGTTTTGGTCAAAGAAAACTTATAGGCCCAAAACATTTTTAGGAAAAATGGAAGTGTTAAAGATTATTGAAACCCATATCAAAACATCTCAAAGAAGGAAAAATCTTTATGAAAATAATATAAGGATGGATTTTGAATTTCATGTGGGAGAGCAGGTTTTCATAAAGGTATCTCTATGGAAGTGTCATAAAAAATTCAGTAAGAAGGTTAAATTTAGTCCATGTAACATCATCTAATTTTTAAATTATGGAATGAATTTGAGTTGTAAATTACCAATTTGAAACACTGGAAAGTATCTCCAATGTTTACAATGTGTTCCATGTCTCATGTGAAAAAAAACAAGATAGACCTAATGTATAGACACACATATGATGAAATAGAAATGGAACCTAATCTATAATATCATAAAGATCTTATCAGGATTATTGATAAAAGGGAACAATGGTTGATAAATTGGATGACTCATCTGGTAAAAGTTCATTAGAGAAACCAGAAAATGGAAGAGGCAATGGTGGAACATGAGGATCATATGATGAATCACCACCGAAATCTTTTTCATGATGTGATATTCAAAAAAATATGATGATGAAATTGTTTGGAGTGTTGAATTTAGCAACCCAAACATCCATAATGCACTACTTTTTAAATAATTAAATATCTTCCCCAACATGACACACTGAGTTTGAGTACACCATCACCAATCAAATTAGCCATTTAAAAGGGTAAGTAATTGTGTAAACCAAATTATGAAATTTATTAATTTTTATCTTTCAAAATTCACTTCATTTTTGAATTCAAAACATCAAATTTATATTTGGTGAAATTTTAGTATTTTTCTAAAAATATTCAATTTTTAATAAATATTGAAAATACATCTTTATTTTTAGAAAAAAGGATTTTCATTTAAATAATTAATTAACTTTATATTTATTTTAAAGTCAAAATAGATAAATAATACCTATATTTGTCAAATATAGTTCATTGTCACCATCTTTAAAATATAAATATATATAAAATTTATATTGAATATTTGAATGTTTCTTTTACCCACAATCAATGCACATCTTCAGATTTTCAATAAACCTAATTTTACACCATCTATGATTTGAATTGCAAGAGACATATTTACGTGGTTGTAATAGGTATAAAAAATTTGGTCTAATATGATCAAACATTTTCTGAGAAAAGTATCTTTTGGATTCTATTTACTAGAATTAAAGGTAAATAGTGTAATTAAAGGTGTGAATAATATTATAGTAATTTCATATTACACTAACACATGTCATAATTTCTTTGGATATGTGTTTTTTAAGAAAAATCAAACAATGTTTGAAAATATGATATTTTTTATGAAACTTGTCTTAGATAAGAAAATTAGTTATATTTTATTTAAATAAGTGTTAAATGTGTCATAAATTTTCCATCATGGTTTTTTTGGAATTATAATTTATCTATATAAACCATATAGTATAAAAAAGACATCTAGACATGGTAGGAGATAAAATATTAACTAAGGGTAAATCCAAAAAGACACGGTTACATTTGTGACATAATATTTTCCAAAAAACATTGGTTTTGAGGATTTTACCCCACCATCATAATAGAATCTAAATAAATGAATTTGGAGCTATTTGAAACTGAAAATCAATTTTTAGTAAATTAATTGTTTTGAAATTTCCAAAATTTCCCCTCTCCTCTATTATAAAATGGAACCACTCATTATATTTTATTCACACCTCCAATGACCTTTACTCATCCAACAACTACCCCCTTCTTCTCCCAACATCCATCACATCATTCATAACGGCCATAAATTGGGAATAAAGGCTAACATAATAAGTCCTTTTCTGAAAATGAAAATAAGACCCTCAACGAAGAGGTAATTGTTTTACCAATTCAATTCAATTTATTTTATTCTTATACTTAATCTTTTTATATTGTGTCTATACTAAATTAAAAATTCTAGTATCTTATACATGATGATATTTTATTATAATTATGGGACAATAATATTCTTCCTTTTATCCATCCTAAAAATAAAAATATCACTATGTGTGCATACGTACAGTTTACCGTCACCATGTCATGGTGTAATTTGTTATTCCACACAAACTTATTTGGATTGATATATTGATGAGTATAAAATATATAATTAATGAATATAACATGACAATTATTTGTTTTAATTAATATAAAATCAAATTCCATACCATTTAACCATCAAGGAAATGATATTGTCGCTCATGCGTATATTTGGCCTACCGTCTCCACGACTCGGTGATATTAATTCTCTACATTTACTATTACAGAATGATTAAAAAAATTATATGATAAGTAATAATAAATTTTGTTTACATAAAATTATTCTGGATATTAAGAAAATACCATATATCCATAATTAACATTACTTCCATAAAAACATGCATAGGGAAACTAAGAAATTAACCCATGAAACAATTGTAATACTGAAATATGATTAATGAAATTACATAAGAGAATCATATATGATGTAATAAATATGGATAAGGTTATGGAATAATGTAGTAACATGTTTTATCCATTATATATGAGTCTAATGAACCCTTTACTAAATAAAAGTACAAGGTAAGAGTTAATTCCACAATCTCATTATTATCCATGTTTTTTTATACATTAGTATCTATTGATTCAACTTTATCATCCATTTCAAAGTTTCATTAAATGTATGTGACAATATTATATACAATTGATTAATTTTATTTTAACCATGTATTAATTCTTCTAATTATTTCAATGGAATCCTTTAATTGATTTCTTAATGAGGTACTTTATGACCCTTTCTGAAAAATTAATGAAATAATATTATTTAACATATATGTTGCAAGAATATATTTTAGTCTATTATAACACCTTACCATTTCTATGATCCCCATACAAAAGTATAATTTTATTTTCATAAAAAATTTCTAATATAATTTCATGGATTTTAAATAATTTCAACATAATTACGGATATTTCTTTCAAAGAGTTATATTGAATTTTTTAGTTTATATTAATCTATGTCAATATACATTATGGATTTTATGAATAATTGATGCTAATTTATAATAATTACATATTCTGTATTATATTGAATGATTTATGATATATTATACTGGGATGTGATATTTTTATACCATTCATGGTTTATGTTTAATGTATTATCATTTCGTATGCTAATTTTAATATGAATAATTATGTTATGTTTTACTCCTTTGATAAGAGGAATGCACTTGACTTAGTAAGTGCTCTGTGGGGACCAGTATATCCCCTCGATGCATTATTATGTCCCATGAAACAAACTACTATCATGGAACGAGGGATTAATGGTATGGTTATGTACTGTCTTGGAACAAGGCCTTGGCGTTTTGATTATGATGTCTGACATTATACATTCTCTCATTATATGATTATTTATTGATAATGAATGTGATTATTCGACAAGTATAATGTCATTGTGACTGTTTAAATAAAATCATTTTATTTATTGTCTCCATATTATGCTGATGATTATGTTTAAATGGAACATGTTTTAGTTTGACACTTTTTATTAAATGGTTATTATTATTTATGATAATATCTACTATATAGTTTATCCTTACTGAGCATATGTTCTCACCTATTTACTATGTTTTTTTTACCCGGGGATGTGAAGATGTGTATTATGACTAACCTATAGGGATAGTCTAAGGGATACGAGTGTTTCAAAAAGAGGCAGTATGTTTTTATTCATTTCAGGATGTCATGTAAAACTAATGTTTGTATTTTGTTATCCCAAGGCTACAAAACTGATCAGTCCTTCATGATTTTATTTTACGTGATCATGAAAATGTAAAAAAATAATTCATCATCTCTAGATAACAGGGGTTTAGTAATTTCAATGCATAACTAGAATCATCATTTATTATTGATGAGAAAAATATGTATCTATTGGTGATCAAATGATTCTTACGATGATAATAAAGATATGATTCATAACATTTACAACATGATTTTCATCCAATAGGATAACAAGATATGGATAATAATGTTAAAGGACTACACTAAACATTTATAAAAAACATTACATTAGTCCTCCGTTCTATATTATTTAAACCAGATTTGTATTACTGATTTCGATATTACCTAAAATCTTATGTTGGGTCACTTTTATTGATATCAAACTCCATGGGTTATAATTCTACATATAGGGATTTGTATGAATCCATATCTATTGACCCAATCCAACATTAAAATATATGCATCCTCTATATATGGAGAAAATTTTCACAGTTCATCATTTGGTGGATTTAAAACATAGAATAAGTTAATAACAAGTCAAAGAAAGATAAATGGTAATATATAATGTTTTCCAAATCAATGTATCACTCTAATAAATTATCTGAATCATGAGAAGCTAGTACCATGAATTGATTTTGTATGGAATCGCAAAAACATCAGAAATATCTAAGCGATCCCCATTGTATATAATGTTCCCATCAATATGTTTTTATGAGGATGACACCTTACCCTCTCAACCCATGTGATTTCTAAATCATTTTGGGTAAGATACAATATTGAGTGTCTTCCTTTAGAAGTAGAAAAAATATACTAATAACACCAAAATTTCATCATATTAATAGATTTATACTTATTTTTAATGAACATCACATTATTTATTCAATTGAAATAATGAATCAATGTTATATAATATAAATTATTTGTTATCTTATTTTTCCATATGATACTATGATAATAAATTTTAATCACTTCAATTTTTTGTTTCAACGAAATTCTAGATTATTGTGAGATTTGATAGTTATAATTCCCTTTAGAGCGTTTTAAAAGATATATTCAATTTATCTTTTCATATTTATATGATCTCATAAAAAATCGTACATATTATATTTTATAATTAATTTTGGAAAATATGAATAATAATTATATTTCATAACATAATGTTATCTTTTTAACCAAAATATAGGAATTTGTTGGATCACCAATTAAAAATTCAATTATATTTATATTTTTTCATTTCATATGCCATATTTATCAATTATGTTTTTAATGATACATATATTTTCCAAGGAATAACATTATTCCCATCATCACTGAGCATTTTCATAAACAAAATATTATGATTCATACCATTCAAATAAAATATATTATTTGATTTTGTATTTTGATATTAAATATTAGTAGACACATTATCATTTATTTTTAATTTTTTTTTCAAAGGTGTATCGTCATCCTATATGATTCTAAATATTCATTAGAATATTATTATCCTCTATTATATGGTAAGAGTTGTCAATATCAACAATCAATGATTTTTTTCTTTTGAGGGACATAAATTTAGACATATCTTGACATATTAATTCTTCTTTAGTTTTCTTAACCCCATTATCAAGTATATATACATTTTCCCAAAAAAACATTTCATTCAGTTCCCTATAATATAACACTAATAATAATTCGTGCCTAAAGCTTCTTCAAGACACACAGTTCAATTCTTAGATAATATATGTGTTATATTTTTAATTATAACATTCACTATAATGTAACATTTTTTAAATTCATCTAAATAATACCCCTAGACTACGTGCCAATTTCTATGTAGTGTAATATTATTATAGCAAGTAATTCACTGTAAATATCCATAAATAAAAAATCTACTAGGATAATAACAAAAATGAAAAACTATTCTCAAAATTTATGATCGTATTATACTAATTAGGTTTTATTTTTAATCAATTTATCAAAAAGATGACTATTCTATGTTCCACATTTTTTATAATAACATGGCAGAATTATTCCCTCAATTTCTATTAGTCCACACATGAATTGATTTTCATATTTTAACTTCAATATTTGTAAATTCATAGATACATAAACTTTTTTAAGATTCATATTTTTCATATAATTTATGAAATATCCCACAGCTATTTTAAAGGATTCTTCTATAAAATTAATAATATTAGTTATTAATTGTTAAATACTATTAAAACATTTTAAGGTTGACAACATGTAAATTGAATATTAAATGATAATAATTATTTTATGGAAAATATATCTTCATGATCCTTCTTTATCATTTCATGGTTATCTACATTATTTTTTAACTTCTTGATTTCATCAATTTAGGAAATTTGTTTCACAAATAACTCCTTATATAAATCAATAAAAATAATTTTTATATCACCTAATATTAATTAGTTAATTTATAATTATATTCCACTCAATAACATACTCCTACTCCAAATTTAATAAGTGTTTCACCTCAATTTGTTCATTGTATTTTTCTCTAATACATGAAGTAATAAATAACATTTCTACATGAGCTTCTAAATTGATTAATTTCACACCATACTAACATTCATAATCCTTGATAGAAGAACAATTAACTTTTGTTTCTTTTGGACTCATGTTTATTTTCACCCTTCAATATAATATCTTCATCCTTTGAGTTTTTTATTCTTATTATTAGATTTTATGCAGATTATTTCTTTATGGATTATCATGTCCTTAAGAATCAAATTTTTTTCCTTATATATTTGACTTTTTATTATAAAAATTCATGATCCAGTAAATTTTTAGAATTTAGGTTACAGTATTAATTTATTTTTCAACATACTTTTTTGAACCAATATGAAATGAGGGTAATTACTAATTAATAGTCTCTATATTCCTCTTCATTTTCATATTTACATGAATTGGTATATTCTGAATTTTCTATAATTTTCCCTATTCTCTTATCCAAAAAAATTCACTTTACTGGTGACCTTAAACATGAATTATTGTACTTTTCTTATTTCATTGAAAATTAAAATATTGTTTAATTCATTTAGAGAAATCACTCTTCAGTCATCATGATCCAAAATTTTATGATCAAAACTATATAAGAAAATTCACATTAGCATCATTAAAATTGTTTTTCATCAGTACATTTCCCAAAACCTCTTATATTTTTAAAAACACTATTAACTCATATAAATTAATCATCATCTTCTTTTATCCACTATATGACAGATATCAAATTTCATTATCAAAATCTATAATTTGGCCTCCTCGGTATTCATAGTTCTTATATAAAAATTTTCCAATATTCACTATATTTTATTTATTGATTGATGTTAAAATAGTTTTGTAAGAAATATAATTAAAGTTCATTTGATTTTATTTTTAGGCCTTTACATCAAACATTATATTACATTAATCTGTGATTGTCATTGGTGAATACTTATTAACAAAATGAAATTAAATACCACATCATTGTATACTTAAACTTAATGAGATACAAGATAAGGAATCATATTATTATTTCAATTTGAAAAGTTCATTACATAAAATTCGGGAAATACTTTAATATTAACAGAATTTATGTGTTCTATCATATGAACCTGATTGGTTCTAATAGATAAACATTTCATTAATACTAGTTGAATCTTCGATGATCAGGTCTCTTCAGTAATAATGGTAGATGAATTAGTGCATACATAGTTATGAGATTCATTTTCCATTTTATAAAACCAATGCGGCCTGTTAAAATATATTAATTTCCAATATGAATCACCATCCATACTTGTAATTGAATTAAATTTATGATCAAGGAATAAAATAATTTTTTCATATTTCAACTCCTTCAACAGAATGATTATCCTTATCATAGTTGGTTGTTATCCTAAATAATTAATTTATCAATATAATCATAATTGAAAAAATGATTTTATGAATGAGTATAGCACAATAATTTGTTTTTCTAGATTCACACATAAGTATGATCTTTTCAATGAAATTCAATTATATTGAATCAAAATTTGAGTTGACACTTGATGTTTTTAGATGAATGGGAAATAATAGATATTATCTTCCAACATGATTCATCAGGATGATCAGGAACACATGCTCAATCCATGTATAATATAACTTTGATATTTTTCATAAATCTATTTTATTTATTTTATATTAGGTTAATTAATGTTAAAATAAATTCATATTATTTATTTTGACCAATTGGCTTGACTCTCACACCAGGTATTGATTTAAATCCAATATTTATACTCATTCCTTTACTTTTAATCAATATTTATACATATCTCTATTCATTATTAGAAACCCATATTTTAGAAAATATAGAATATTATAATTAATTTAATTATATAAATTCTATTTTCAGTTATCCTTCCAGTGTATTCTCTCATGTGAATCAGACCTAGTGGCCAATCTGATTTACCAATTTGTTATCCGCAAAACAATTTACATTGATCTAAAAATATTATCAACATAAATTAACAGCATCCATCAATCAATTTTCTTAAACTACCTTTAATTATTTATTTAATGAATAACAACTAATACGAATACTTATACAAACCCATTATCTCCATTAATCGGAATATATATTTGAAAAATTCTAAAAAATATATATACCAAGAGTACCCATATTTTATATGTCACAAAAAACCTTCAGTTAACATCTTCTGTATTCAACTCATGGAATAAACTACTGCATAAGGGTACAATATTCATTAACATAGGTGATTGAACATACATATAAGGAAATATTCTATAGTCACAACATGATTGTTTAAAATTGGTTATTTGAAATTCATAATATAGAATAATTATTAATATAATTTCAATAAATATTTCTTAAATGATCATCCAATAGAAACTCATAACATATAAACATAATAGTTTCAGAAAAAATTAATTTAAAATGAGGGTATATTTTATTGCGATAAATTCTGTTCTTATTTAGACATACCATCTTGTATAAAAATGTAGTTGTGATGTTTTAATCATTTCAAACTAGATCAAGAATGATCATGTAAAATTAACATATGATTATAAAATTCTAGAATATTTTTATTTATTTATTAGTATAATTGTAAAATATAACTACCAAATGGATTATTATATTAAATTAAATAAGATATACCATGGGAATTATCATTTCATACATGATGTATTTCAATGTTATAAGAAAATAAAAATGACCATTTTATATGAATAAACAATTAAGAAACTCTATAAGTATTAAAATATCTAAAATCATATTAATATTCTAGAAATAAAGTTATATATGGTCGAAACAAGTGATATTTTATTGGAAAAAATTCATACATACCATCAAAACCAATACATACATTGACATGACCAAATTCTAAATAAAAATATTATAATCCTAGACATACTAGAAACAATCCCAAAATTCCGTCAAACTACAATGAATATATTAATAAAAAATAACATTCCATGAAGCCAAAAAAACATCTCATCAAATTCATAGGATGCAAAAACTATTCTAAAAATAATGAATAACCTTCATTAACATAAAGGTAACATCAAAAATAATAAAAAATCACCAACCAAGATAGGATGACACAATATATATTAATACTTGAGCCAATCATAAAATTAATGTGTTTCATAATATATTAGAGTATATGCATGTAGCAGTAGTATTTGGAGACATATTAAAAAATACTCTTAATCACCATGTATGTATCATTAAATTGATAAAAAAATACATATTTATCTATTTGTATTGGTGAATGTTTATTGGAAAAGAGGTAGTGTTTGAGCCCTATCCAAATAGTGTTTTGTAATTGAATTATTTGGGTAAATTCTGATATCAAGATGAATAGAACCATGATATATACATGTTGAAGATATTTTCACATATTATTTACAGATAATTAATAATTAATAATTAACAATTACATTTGGTCTTGGAATTAGTTAATTATTTTGGAATTGGTTCACCATAGTATTTGTTCTAGCATTTTGAGGAAGGATTAAATTTTTGAATCCCTAAAGTGGCATCCACACTTGATCTGTGATATATAAAACAACCTAGATAGTTTATTTCATCGAATATCTGATATCCAACCATCTTAAATCATTCAAATTGATTATAACTATAATATTACCTTATTTATGAAAAATAAATTCATAACTCATATGATATTTATATGGAGAAGGAGGAATAATTATCTCTATCTCGTTTAGTGTTCTTGAGAATTTATCTTAGGGAATCAAATATATATCAAGAGAATAAGTTTTATTCCAAGAATATCCATCTATATGAATCATTAGAAAAGGAATCATATAAATTGCGTTAGAAATTAGTTAGTTTCGAATTTCCCCATATAATATATTTATCCAAAAATAAAACCACAAATCGAACAATAATAATATTATTATTAATATTTCAACATCTATTGATGACTCCTACAAATCATTATATCATTTCAAGTTGAAAAATAACATGTATTCTAAATCATTACCAATATTTACCAAACATTGAATAATAAATACTTATATAAATAAATGATCTTTAGTATTTTTTCCATTTAATAAAAAATTATCTAGAAACAAAAAACCTGATAAATAATTATTTTTAGATCAAGAGAATAATTTATTTTCTAAAATAAATTTCAAATAATTTTTAAGAACTGATATATATACACTTTAATGGGAACCACTATAACTCTTTAACTATTTCATATTTCTAATTGGAAAAATATCTCAGGCCAGTTATTAGAAACATGTCAATGAAACCAAATATAATCACATTAATTTCACAATATCAAAAACCTTCTATAAATTATCATTGTGTAATGTGATCCTTATTTTTCAATATCTCATCAAATATATTTCCAACTTGTTTAATCAACCAATATTTTTGATATATACATATTTGGTATTTATAAATGTAACATGTTGACAAAACATCTACCAACATGAACATAATTAGAATAATCAATTGAAAACATATGGATGGATATATTTTTTTCAATTATCTCAAGATGAATAAAAAGTTTCATAACTAAAAAGTTAACATCATATCATATTGATGCACTCAACATGTCTAACAATTAAAAATGAATATGAAAATGTTGTATCGTCATAACATATATTTATATGATTCATGATATACATTAATAATTACATCATATCTAAAGACCCATACACCAGTTAGTGAAATTGAATATCCAATGACATGAAATTCTAATGGAATTACAGTAGGTAGTTCATTTTCTTGAACTTCATCTATTTGATATTAATATTTGAAAAATTCATGAGAATAAATCATAATTTTATTGAGAATGTATATTATTATTGAAAAATAATAATTTTTTCCATTATATAGAAGTTATTCATCTATAGATGACATATTTAAAACAAAATCATATCCCTTCGATGATCTAATCATAATAAAGAAATGATATATCCTTTTAATTGGATAGATAATCTATATATATTATCATATTAGGTTTTGTAGAATAAATCTCACCCTATGGTAAGACCTTTATTCATATTATTAACTCTAAATACTAATGTATCAAAAAATTAAATTTAGTTGAATCCAGGCACTAACTCAAATAGACTCCACCATTTAGTATATCTAACTACTAATGACTTATAGTTTACTAGGACTCTTACGGAATTCATTGTTACAAGAGAACAAAAATTATAGTAAGTCAACATTTAATTATCATGAAAATATAGTAAAATTAAAATTTCAATATTTCATAGACTAAAAAATCAAAATTTGTATGACTAATATTGATTATAAAATTATTATGAAAAAATAAACCCCTAACGAGTTTTTGAAAATTTCACTTACAAATAATTTTTTATGAATGATTAAATATTAATTATTGAAATTATCCTAATTGTATTTATAATAATATTTTGTTAATATTATAATTGATGATGAATTATTTATCTATTTCTTAGAAATAAAAAACTACATCATTTAGAGGTAAAAAAGGGATATTTTCTTACGAAAAGAATTTCAATGCATAATATTTTTTCATTTTAATTAATTAAAATTATATAAAATAATAACTGATTTAAAAGAAAATTATAATATATATATATATATAAATTAATTACAATCTATATAGTTATGATTACATGAAAAACATTAAAACAAAGATCATTTTATACATAAAAAATATATTTTTGTGTAAACTTATTTTACATCAGGGTGTGTCGGTTTATTTTTAGCTAAATTTTATACAGATGTAAGAATAAAATTTTAAAATATATTATCAATATTTTGAATCTACATTTCTAATATTAGTTATAATTTTGACCTTATTTTTATTATTTATGAATAGTAAAAAAAGTTTGTTGCCATGGTTAGTGTTGAATTTTGTATATAGGGGGGTAATCTAAAAAAATTGATTAAATGCCCTTAAATTTATTATAATTAATATTTTTTGATGATTTTTTAAACCCATCATATTTCAAAATTGATATAGACTCAATTTGATGAGCCTTTTACAATAATGTGACCAATGTTTTTTAAAAAATTAGAAACTTATAGGTGTGTCATTTTATTCTCATATAAAATGGAGGCTATTATTATAACAATACCAAACATATTGATCCTTTTAGCTCAAAAAACATCATAAATCACCCCAAATTAACTTTAAACATGTTATATATGTTATGCTCTCCCCCAAAAGCATATCATGAGTCATTAAGAGGATATCTAATGAAGCTATTTCAAAGATGTGTTAATCATATTAACTGAACACATTGATTTTTTTTCATCATCTTGTACCACGTTAAATTATATCCTAATAAGTAAAATAAAACATAATTAGTACATACCATAAAATTAGTTTTTACTATGTCTTTAGAATATTAATTATCCAAATTATTCTCTATCAAATGGGATACAAAACCATCATGCATGTGTAAGGAAGACTACCTCTTCATTAAAGATGCAATTTTTCTCGTAACCAAATCACAAAGATGTTCATAAAAATTGGGCGATTTAATATATATTATATTTATAGAATAATAACTATTATTTGAACTTATAACAGAATCTAGTTCATTACCAATCAAACCCTTAAAAATTATAACATCACTTCTTCATACCTCTAGACTACCTCCCCCAAGAAGAAATATGATTCACTTCTGATGCCTCCTTTACAAGGATGATTAAAATTTTGTATATAAATAATATGTATAATTTAAATATCAGTATTAATGTTCTTTGTATTATATAAAAACAATAAATAATAAAGCACCATAATTATTTAATCAATGAATAAATGAAAAATAATGTAGTTAATTCCCAAAACAATGATAATTGTTGGTCGGAGTGGATACTCAAGAGGGGGGGTGAATTTACATCCAATTAAAAATTTCTGTAAAAATATTTATATTTTAATCCCCCAATTAAAACTAAGTTAAACAGTAGTAAATTTTTAAATCTGTAGGTTCAATGAGATTCTAAAAATATTGATTAGGTCTCAGTTAATTTAATTAGAGGATTAAATTTACTTTTGAAGCTAATCTACTGATTTACAGAAGTTACAAACACTTTCTAATTTAACTATCAGAGTAACTTCTAGAAAGATTTGTATTTCAAAGTAAATAGCAAAAAAATACAAAATATATAAAATATAGTTTAAAAGTAATCTAAGAAGCACAAAAGATGTAACCAAGAGGTTCAGTCTCAAGCTGAGACATAGTCCTGTCAAAAAATTTATATAAATTTGATCCCCACCCTGGATCGGGGGAAACAACATTACATAGACTGTCCAGGTACTAAGACCTCTACCATAGTTCTTAGTGGGAAAACAAGAACAACAATACACTGGTTTTCCAGGTCCTACATGACCTCTACCTCTATCCACAATGGTATATAAAAGAGTTATAAGGTTTTTGGGAGGATTTAAAAATCCTCCATCTTAGGTCAAGAGATAGTGTTATATAAAATATACAGAGTATTCACACTTCTCAAAATATACATAAAGGAATCACTGAGAGAGTAGATATGAGTTTTAGAATTCTCTAGTGATTTTAAGTGAAGCTCTAGACTCATTTGATTAATCAGGAATGATTCTGAGTCATTATTTGGTTTTTTGTCTGAAAAATCGAGGGACGTTTTCCTCATGTCCAGTTTGATCAGCATGAGTGCATGAAGAGCCCGTTGTAGTTCTTCACTCCATGACTAAAGTTCATCTGGTGTTATCTTCTTGAATGAATGGCTTCGTGTATGTCCAGTATTCTTCCAGAATGGATGTATCCTTTCTTTTATGTGTGAATACACCACTTTTCACCACTCTTTAGCTCTTATTACGCACACTTCATGCAACTTCTTGTTATCATTTTGCCCAGTCTTTTTCTTTTATTTTATTTCTTTTAGGGAATGATTACCTTTTTACTGGTATGAGGTATGGTTCCCTAGCATGCCAAAAACTATCATTAAATAAAATCAATTTCATTAATATCATCAAATATGACCATTTCTTAATAAATAAATAATAATGAGAGTATAGAGTTTTAATGGCAGTGACTGGTAAGTCTTTCATCAGTAGCCTTCTATCGGTAGATATGTAACAGTAGACTTTGTATAGTGGTGACCTCCTATCGGTATCCCTTTTTCCTTATACCGGAGGCTCCTTGTGTCGGTATCTATTACTACGTGTATCAGTATCTCTATGTACCAGTGACTCCAATCGGTAGCTTTGGTCTCTTGGTAGCTCGTTTGTATCGGTAGCTCTGCTTTGTTCCAGTGCTAATGTGAATATCGGTGGACTTGTGCATTGATAACCTTTTTGTAACGGTAGAGTAGCATATCAGTAGACTTTGTATCAGTAGCTTGTGCATATTGGTAGCTCGTTTGTACCAGTAGCGGTAGATCTCCTTCTATCAGTAGACTTGATCTATCAGTTTCATACTTACCTATAGCTCTATTCTATTTTAGTGATTGTCTATTCAGTCTATCGGTAACCTTTTTCTATCAGTAGACTATGTACGATTAGGTCTATTTTTGTCTGTATTAGTAGTTATGTGCATACCAGTGGACTTAACACTTATTTTTTCTATGCAACACATATGCCGATTGAGTTAGAACAATTTCAAAGTTTATATAAACATATCTAAATATTGATTAACAAATTTCAAGGATTAATTAAATATTAACATCAACTTGATAATAGAATTTCAAAGATTTAATGAATTAATATATAGATAAACATTATTTGGGATTATCAAAGTATGTGAAAGCATAGTTGGGATTATCAAAACAGGTGGGGTCAACAATCACCCCCTTTTTGAAAATCAAAACTTATGATATTTGAATCCCAGAATAATTAGTAATGAATCAGAGGATATTTCAGTAAATCCAAATGTATAAGAGAAAACAATATAGTAAAAAAGACATATGTATCAAATGTAAAATATGAAACAAATGTACTAGAGGGAAATGAATTAATAGAAGAACAGATATTATTTCTCCCCCTTTATCAAATATTATTATTTCTCCCCGAGTTATATTTTTCTTAGATAGTATTTCTCCCCCATTGTGATTATCATAAAGTTAGACAAAAAGGAAATATAGGAGAAGATAAGTAATAAAGTGTAAATGAATGTAAGATCATATATATTCCTTGGAGAAAATAGATACAAAGAAATACATAAATGAAACAAAAAATACAGGTGATTCCTATCAAAAATCCTAGCCACTGATCAATCCATATCCTCAGAATGAGATTTCCACTTGGGATCAGAAGAGGATTCAGGTGTGGTAGATTAAGGTGGAGGCTTAGGAACCCCAGAAATGATCAGATGAGGTTGAGCTACTGAAACTATGACTAGTCTATAGTGTGTAGCTCTCAGAGTGATCACTAGAGTAAGGCTTCAGATAGCTTGGGATAGAGTCATCTGAGAAAGAGAAGTAGTAGTGGCAGAGGCAGGTAAATTTGGAGGTATAATTACTGGCCAAGCATCAACATGCTAGAACGGCAACAAGAGATTTATGAAATCCATAATGATTCATCCTCGTCTTTCCGTAGCAGAAATTAAATCATCCTTCTTCTCCATGAATTTGTCTAGTGCATGTGTCAATTATCCGAGCTTGCCTACTTTTTCTCTGAAGGATTGATTGACTGGAGTTAGCTTCATGTTTTCTAACATAAGATTGAAATGTTTGTTGAGGTGATTCTTGGTATAAAACCTCTGGAAATAATAATCTACCTTGTCTTTCACCTCTTTCTGAGAGGAAGAAGCTTCTCTCATATAGACTTGAAAAATATTCACGATATATCTTGTGGTATCTCTGTTATAAGTTACCACTTTTTTCAGATCAGATGAGTCCACAGAGCCACTAGTTGATGTTGAACCAAGATCCTCCTTCATCCAGAGAGACAATAGATTTCATTAAAATTTCAAAATTCTATGCCAGTCTAGATACTTGAGTCTGGGAAGCTGTAACTTCATCCACTATCTCTGCTGCAAAGGTTGACACATAACAACCAATAGAGAGTTCGAATGACTTTTCCATATTTCTCAACTCTTCAATAAAGAAACTCATTAACTCATCAATATAAGTACTTATATACTCATTCAGATCATCTTTTAAGGATTCAAGATCAGCCCTAGTGATCATATTTTCATGTATGACTGCAGGTTTACTTTCAGACACAATACTGGCCACTGAGTCAGTCATAACTGGTTGAATGGATGACACTAAGGATACATCCATTATTCTTATCTCTTCCACAAAAATAGATTTAATATCAGAATTTATCTTTTCCAGATAATGTATTCTTACCACATCTTCATGTAATATCTCAGACTAAATATCATAAATGATTATTGGTATTTGAAGGGAAGTTTCATTATCAGAATCTGGGTAATCCAATCTCCAAACTACAAACCCAAACTTTGCTGCCCAATCTTCAAACTTAACAACCACTAAAACACAACCAAACCGGGTTGGATGATCCCCCTCAACTGGTGCATTTTATTGTACTACAAAGTCATCCTCAATAACTCTTTCATCCTCAGAAGAATATTGCAAAAACATATACATTTCTAATACAGTAGGGTGTTCCTCAGGAATAGGTAAAGGTCTATCAATTTCATCAAATTCCTCAACAGTCATTTGGGAATATCCAATCTGTGAACCAAGGCTCAAGCTGACAGAAACAGATGGTTCACATGCATGAACTTCTTCTTCATCTTCTCAAGAAGCCTCTTCCTGAACTTCTTTCTATTGGTCATCCTCATCCACAGGTGCCTTTTTATTGCTTATACCCAATATAGTTTCTGTACTAGGTAGGTTCAAAGAATCACTCTTCTTTTCTAGTGATAAAAATTTAGGATTTCGCTTGGAAGAAAGTCAGGATCTCCTCCATTTGATGCAGAAAAATCATCCTCTTCTAAATCATCACTATATTGTGGATATTCATCATCAGGTCCTAGACCTAGATCCCTTACATCTTTTGGCCTTGAAGGATGATCCATAGTATTGAATTTATCGTATAGCTTCGTATCATCAGTAACTCATTCTCCTTTCCATGGGTTCCAGTTTATCTTCATGTATTTACATAGAGTGATTGTGATACCGAAATTGTTTCTTACCACTACTGTCTCATCCTAAGACTCAGCTACTCCTTTAACATTAATCATTACTGAGATCAACTTGGAAAATAATAAGGCATTGGTGTTTGATTTTGGACTGATCATATCGTCAATTTGAATCATTAGCAGACTGCACAGATTTATTTTCACACCATGTCTCTAGTGATGTAACAGATATATATCTTGATATCTAAAATTTTCAAAGTCCCCTCTTCTTGGAATTAGCACATGTTTCACAAACTTGAATAGCAACCTGTTCTCTCCATCCATTTTAGCAGCCACCGCCTATATTTGCTTGACACTACCAGTGAGCTCTTCTTAGGCAGTCTCGTAGTCAAAAATATCACTGGTATGTGGTACTTCCTTTGATGAATAACCAAATACTCCTTCATGTGGTACTCTTAAGTGCTCAGCCCACTCAAAAGATGAAAATGATATATCCATACCATTTACCCATGAAACCATTATGTTTTCTTCATCAGATTTCTCAAAACATACAAACTCATAGAACTATTTTAGAAGCTTTAGATAGTAGGGGCCATTGTTGTTCAAAAATAATTCTACCCACTTCTGATCTTCCATCACCTCTCGAACTAACAATTTACTAGACAACATCCATTCCACGCATAAATCATTTTTATCTATAATAACTCTATTTTTTAAATGCGGGCTCACTGGTCACCTCCCCAACCATGTTCTACTAACACTACTAATTTCATTTGGCTCTATCTTCTGCTTCGTCACATTCGGCTCATCAATGTCATCTATGACAGTTATCATTTTGGTTTTTTCCATTTTTGGTTTGAGGAACATAGGTTTTTTATGACATTCGGGAGCTAAGGATTGGGGGAAAAGGGTTTGAGGTGGATCGATAAGTAATTAAGACTTAGTTTTATCATTTAGGAATCATAAGATAAATAATTAAAATATAAATGTAAAATATAAGCGATACAGATTCTGGCAGTAGAAAGAAGGTTAAAACAGCGCATACTTAATGGTAGGGTATACCGGTGAGAATTCATAATGGTGAGATCCACTAATTAGTGAGGTATATCAGTGAGGTCCATATCGATGAGGTATATCAGTAAGGTCTCATACCGGTGAGGTATATCGGTGAGGTTTTATATTGATGGGGTTTCATATCGGTGATGTATATCGGTGAGGTTTCAAATCGGTGAGGTATATCAGTGAACTATCATTCCTAACTCATGTCTAATTTAATTTATCCTATCTGAACATAACAGATTTGTGAAAATGTCAGCTAATTGATATTCAGTACCTATAAATTCAAGAGTGATATCACCCTTTTGGTAATGATCTCTCAAGAAATTGTGCCTTATATCAATGTGTTTGGTCCTAGATTGAGACACGGGATTCGTAGAGATATTAATTGCACTAGTTTTATCACAGTTAATCGATACATGTCTAAATCGATATCCATAGTCCAAAAGAGTGTGTTTCATCCATAGAATTTGTGCACAGCAACTACCAGCAGGTATATACTCTGCTTCAGTAGTTGATAATGAAACAAAATTCAGCTTCTTACTACACCATGATACTATGGATTTTACCAATAAATGACATGTTCCCGAAGTGATTTTTATGTCCAACTTGTAACTACCAATGTCACCATCTGAATAACTCAATAAATAGAATGATTTTCCTTTTGGATAAAACAAACCTAAATTTGCAGTATCTTTATGATATTTAAAAAAATTAACACCAAACAAATGAGATTCTTTAGGATTAGCTTGAAATCTTTCACACATGCACACACTAAACATAATATCTGCTCTACTAGAAGTAAGGTAAAGTAAGATTCCAATCATACCTATGTAGTTGGTTTGACCAACTGGTTTCCCAGTTTCATCTGCATCCAATTTACAGAGAGTATTCAGAGGTGTATTACTTTCCTTAATACTATCAATACAAAAAGTTTTAAAAGAACTTTTATATATTTACATTGGTTGAAAATAATACCATTTTCATTTTGAAAAACATGAAATCCAAGAAAATATTTGAGTTCTCCCATTAAAGTAATTTCAAATTCATTTTTCATACTCTTTGAAAAGTCAGTACATAAGGAATGTTTAAACGATCCAAAAATAATTTTGTCAACCTGTATTTATACTATCAAAACTTCTTTGGAAATTATTTTAATAAAAAGAGTTGGGTTAGCAATCCCTTTAGTAAATCCTTTTTAAATACGAAAATTACAAATTCTATCATACCGAGCTCTTGGATCTTGTTTTAGACCATATAATTCTTTTGAATGTTTAAAAACATGATTTGGAAAATGAGGATTAGTAAATCCAGGTGGTTGTTCAACAAAAACTTTTTCAATTATAAAACCATTTAGGAAAGCACTTTTAACATCCATTTGATATAACTTGAAATTCAGATGAGCAGCATAGGAAAGTAGAATCCTAATATCTTCTAATCTAGATACATGGGAAAGATTTTCCTCGTAGTCTATTCCTTCCTCTTGACTATAACCTTGTGAAAATAGTCTTTCTTTGTTTCTAACTATGCTTCTAGACTCATCAACTTTGTTTCTGAAAACCCATTTAGTGACTATGGTAAAAGTGTCCTTAGGTCTGTCAACTAATTCGCATACATTGCTTCTTTCAAATTTATTTAATTTTTCTGGGATAGACATTACCCAAAATTCATCATTGATTTAATCATTGATATTTTTAGGTTCTAGCTGTGAAAGAAAGGCTTGATGTCCAACTTGATTTCTTAGAGAAGCTCTAGTCTGTATCTCTCTTTCATGATTACAAACAAAAGCATCTAAAGGATGATTCTTTAGAATCCTAGTTGATCTGGTAAAGGTGGGACTAGAAATTTCAGGCCCATCTCTATGTTTGGGTTATACAGAATTAGATTCTAGAATATGTCTAGAACTGGTTGTCTTTAGAACAAGTTCATTGATTTTATCATTAAGTTCCAGAACAGACAGTTCTTCTTCAAGATTTTCAAGAGAAGACTTAGGTACATGTGGATCAGTTTCATCAATATTGATATGAACAGATTCTTCCACACATTTGGTTCTACTTATAAAGAAACTGTAGGCTTTTCTAGTTAAAGAATAACCAAGAAAAATACCTTCATCACTTTTAGATGAAAACTTGTCAAGATTATCCATTTAATTGGGAATGAAGACTTTGCAACCAAAAACACTGAAGTAATTGACCTTAGGATTTCTATTATTTGAAAATTCATAAGCGGTATTCTTAATAATATGTCTAATCAAGACACTATTAATAATATAACACGCTGTGTTTATAGCTTCAACACAAAAATAAATAGGCAGGTCATATTAATTAAGCATAGTTCTTGCAATCTTTTGAAGGGTTCTGTTTCTTATTTATACTACACCATTCTACTGAGGTATTCTAGGGGTAGAAAATTTGTGACTATATCCATTGTGGGAGAAATAAGATTCAAACTCATGATTTTCAAACTCACGACCATGATCACTTCTCAGGGTCGTAATCTTAAGTCCATTAAGGTTTTCTATAGACATGGAATATTTAACAAAGTAAGAACAAGAATCACTTTTTTGAGCTAAGAAGTGTACCCAAGTATATCTAGAAAAGTCCTCTTCTAAGACATAGACATAGTGCATCCCATTTAAACTAAAAACTCAAGAAGGTCCAAACAATTTCATGTGAACCAACTGGAGAGGATCAAAAGATGAAACTTCTTTCATTGAATTAAAAGAAACATTATGTTACTTTCTTTTTTGATAGGGATTACAAACATTATCTGTTGGGAACTAAAGTTTATTTAGGTATCTAACTATGTTTTTTATAGTCGGTTTTCTAAGTGAATAAAAATTGCAGTTTCATAATCATCTGTTCCATAACCAAGACTCTTTCTAAGAATCATTTAAGAAAATAATGTTCTGTTTAGCTAATGAATCCAAATCAAAAGCATAAAAATTTTCATTTCTCAAAGTAGAAAATACTAAAACATTTTTAGAATTAAGAACATTACAAGAATAATTTTTAAATTTAACAATGAAACCATCATCACACAACTAAGAAATACTTATCAAATTATATTTACATCCATTAACAAATAAACCATTAGAAATTAAAATTGAATCAGTGGTACCAATATGGATTAGGCTGATGATTTTTCCATTAGAGTTATCACAAATGGTGACATGGTCTCCATCAACTTTGATTAAACTCTTGAAGCATGAGTATTCTCCAGTCATATGCCTTAAACATCCACTATCCATGTACCATACCTTCTTATGAGAACTCTTCAAGAAAGTTTCCTACAAAGAAGGTTTAAATAGAAATTGATTTTGGTACCCAGATTTTCTTGGGTCTAGACAGGTTATCAATCAATGATTTAGGTACCCACATTTGTCTTATTGGTCTCAAATAGTTTACAGAATCGATATATTTTTAAAGATAAAATTTATTTGATATATAACCATGTGAGTAACTAGTTGAAGCATATGAATTCCCATAACTAGAACTCGCATCATTCTATCCAGATTTAAGAATAAATTTAGTTTTAGAAATATATCTTTTTCTAGGATGATAGCCAATTGCAGTGGTATATTTTGGATCCACTTGTTTTCCAAAAATCTTTGTAAGTGTATCTTTTCTATTTGTGAATTTCTCTATATCCTTCCTTAATTTCTCATTGGAAAATTTCAGTGCAGCAATTTCCTTCTGCAATTGAACATTCATTTCCTTTTCTATATCATGTATAGATTTTACAGAGCTGGTTAGAGCATTTTGTTTCTTCAAGGTCTTATACTTGTCCTTAAATTCATTATAGGTTTCTTCTAGCATGTTACAATATTCAAATAACTCTTCACTAGTCATATTTTCATATTCAGAATCAGAATCGACTCTAGAATCATATAAATATAAATCAGGACTATCAAGGGTTACCTAATATGTGTTTTTCATGAAACACATGTTGTATTTTTGAGATTTTTCATCCTAAGTAGAATTGTAATCAGTTGAACTATCCTCTGAAGCACTCCAAGTTTCTTTCATAGCATTCTTATACTTGTTATCCTTAGATTCATGTTTCATCTTGAACTTTAACATTGGAAAGTATGCTTTCACATGTCCTTTCCTTTTTCATTCATAGAGGAAAATATCATCACTTTTATCAGGCATCTTCCAATCCTTCTTCCAATAAACTTTGCTGTCATATTTTCCTTTGTAGTTTTATTTTTTGAATAGTTTCTTTTTCCTGTAGAAGTTCTTGAATCTCCTGGATATCTGAGCCATTTCAGCATCACTGTCAGAATTTGAAAATTCACATATTGAGCTTTTAGTTGGTATGTGTACTTTATCCTTATCCTTACTCGTCAAGGAAATAGACTTAAAAGCCACTGACTTTCTTTTTGGTTCGCCATCTTCTTCCTTGTTTACCGTCCATTCTTCCTCATACATCATAAGATTACCAATTAATTCCTTAACGGGTAGTGAAATTATATCACATGATTCTATTATGGAGACAGATGTGCCTCTCCGCTTGTCTGGTAGACATCTTAATATTTTCATGATCTGTTCTTTTGCAGGAACAACTTTACCAAGAGAGCTCATAGAGTTGAAAATATCATTGAACCTATGATACAAATCAGAAATGGGTTCATCATGCTTCATTCAAAAATTATCATATTTAATAGTATAGGTATTCAGCCTCATTTCATTAACATTGGTTATTACCTCGTGAGAAATACCCAAAGTATCCCAAATTTCATAAGAAATTTTGCAAGAAGATATGCGATTATATTCTTCATCTCCTAAATCACAATACAGGGCATTCATTACTTTACAATTATTATTGTAAGCAGTTTTAGTATGTTTATCCCAAGTATTTCTAACAGTCTCTAGAATCTTATATTGAGTTTCTATAGCCGTCCAAATATCAAATCCTATACTCTCTAATTAAATATTCATTTTAATCATCCACTTGGCATAATTTGTACCATTAAAGAAAGTGGCAGATTGGTAGAAGCACCTTCTAATCTATTATCCATAATCATATTTTAGAAAATATATTTAAAGAGATAAAATTTAGAACTAAGAGAAATTTAAGATCTTTAAGATACAAATAAAATCATAGTTGAAAAAATAGAGTGTTTTAAAAACCATTAATAATAAATTTAACCCTTAGATACTAAATGTTGGTCAGAGTGGATACTCAAGAGGGGGGTGAATTGAGTTACCAATAAAAATTTCTGTGAAAATATTTCTTTTTAAATCCCCCAATTAAAACATTGTTAAACTGTAGATAATTTGTAAATCTGTAAAGGTTCAATTAGATTCTTCAAATAATGATTAGGTCTCAGATAATTTAATCATTGGATTAAATTAACTTTTGAAGCTAATATACTGATTTATAGAAGTTACAAACACTTGCTAATTTAACTATTAGAGTAACTTTTAAAAAAGATTTTTATTTCAAAGTAAATATCATAGAAATAGAAAATATATAAAATATACATTAATCTTAATCTAAGAAACATAGTTGATGTAACCAAGAGGTTCAGTATCAAGACAAGACTTAGTCCTCTCATATAATTTATATAAATTTCATCCATGCCCTAGATCGGGGTAAACAACAGTACCAAGACATTCTAGGTACTAAGACCTCTACCACAGTTCTTCGTCGGAAAACAAGAACAACAACACAATGGTTGTCTAGGTCTTACTTGACCTCTACCACTATCCACAGTGGGATTCAAGAGAGTTATAAGGTTTGTGTGAGGATTTAGAAATCTTCCCGCTTATCTTAGGAGATAGTGTGTATATAAAATATACAGAGTATGCACACTGCTCAAAATTTAAATAAAAAGAATCACTGAGAGAGTAGATATGGGTTTTAAAATGCAATAGTGATTTAAAGTGCATCTCTATTCTCCATTGATTAATCATGAATGATTTTGAGTCATTCTCTGGTTATTTGTCTGAAAAACAGAGGGTCGTTTTTCTCAAGTTCAGTATGATCAGATTTAGTGCATGAAGAGCTTGTTGTAGTTCTTCACTCCTTGACTAAAGTTTAGCTTCTGTTCTCTTCTTGAATGAATGGCTTCTTAAATTTCTAGTGTTCCTCTAATATGGATGTAGTCTTTCTTTTATGTGTGAGTACACCACTATTTATCATTCTTTGGCCCTTATTTCGCACACATAAGGCATCTTGTTGTTATCATTTTCCCTATCTTTGTCATTTTATAGCTTTCAGGGAATGATTACCATTTTACAAGTATGAGGTATTATTCCCTGACCTGCCAAAACCTATCATTAAATAACATTAACTTCATTAAAATCATCAAATATGACCGTTGCTTAATAAATAAATAATATTGAGAGTATAGTGTTTTAATAGCAGTGACTGGTAAATCTTTCATCACTAGCCTTCTATTGGTAGATATAAAACGGTGTACTTGGTATAGCGGTGACCTCCAATCGGTAGCTCTTTTTCCTTATACCGGAGGATCCTTTTATTGGTAGCTATTACCACATGTATCAGTAGCTCTATGTACCGGTGACTCCTATCGGTAGCTTTGGTTTATCGGTAGCTCGTCTGTATTAGTAGCTCCATTCTGTTCTAGTGCTAAAGTGAATATCAGTGGACTTGTGCATTACGGACCATTCTGTAACGGTATATTAGCATATCGGTAGACTTTTTATCAGTAACTTGTGCATACCAGTAGCTCGTTTTTACCAGTAGTGGTAGCTCCGCTTTTATCGGTATACCTGATCTATCAGTGTCGTGCTTACCGGTAGCTCTGTTCTGTTTTAGTGACTGTTTATTCAGTCTATCGGTAACCTGTTTCTATCTGTAGACTAAGTACTTATAGGTCTCTGTTTGTCTATACAAGTAGCTATGTGAATTCAAGTGGACTTAGCACTTACCTGTTCTTTGCAACACATATGCCGATTGAGTTAGAACTATTTCAAAGTTTAAATAAACATATATAAACATTGATTAATATATTTAAAATATTACTTAAATATTAATATCAAGTTCGTAATATAATGTCATATATTGAAAGAATTAATATATAGATAAACATTATTTGGGATTATCAATGTAAGTGAAAGCATAATTGGGATTATCAAAATAGGTGAGGTCAACAATAATAATGTATGATTTTTAACAAACAAGATAACAGATGCTACAAATAGATAATATATGATATTATAAATATGAATATTATTATGGAGAGAATCTATATTTAATATTATTTTATTACACATGATGATAGATTACTTTCGTCATAGTGGATTTTTTTTAAAGAAATTCATCCCAATTTCCACTTCACTGAGACATATTTGGTATTATGAACCTATATTCATTTATGTTATGTATGAACCATCGATTTGTTGAAATTTTCATGAAAATATATATATTTATTATTTATAATTAATGTTTCTATTTATGATTATTTTTTATTGGGGTTATAACATTAAAATAAAAAATTAGGAATGAATTTTATTCATAATCTATTTTTTTGGATTTCTTGTATTTCATTTAAGAAATAATAAAATTTATCCTTCACATACTCCACATATTTTCTATTAATGGTTATATTTAATTATTTTACTTGTTTTATTCCAATATTTATCATTTTTCTCACAAGAATCACGTATTTAATTGATTGATATAAAATATGATATTATTTCTTTTTTTGATTGTCTATATTTTTCATTTGAGTAAATATTTTTAATAATTGATTTTAAAATGACCTATTTTTTACTAAAATGAATTATCAATGAAATTCTATGTAATCCATTAATTTTTAAACTGTTTTTAATGAGTTAATTAAATGTTATTTTAATTGATTATTTTGAAAATTTTATACAACGAATCGAAATTATTTTTTCTATTTAATATATAAATCACTAATGGATTTACCCACTTCCATAATAATTTTTGAATATTTAGTTTCATGTACATTTTTTCAATGGTTTTGAGTGTAAATTTATTTAGATAAATTATATATATATATTCTAATTTTTATATTACCCTAAATATTAAATATTACTATAGAATATATTTTTATGATGAATTATTATTCATTTCTTATCTCTTAATTTATTTTCTTGGACAAATAAAATATTAATAAAACATTATATTTCTTATAATAACATTTAATAGAACAATAAAATTCACTTCCATATCAATTTTCATTATAAAATTTATATTCTTATATCATAGAACCTCTACCATTTAAATATATTGTCTTTCACTGTAAATGTTTTATGATAAAAAATTCAAATAGTGATACTATATATTATATACTAAATATATCTATTTTTTAATAATTCATATTTTTTAAATATAATTGGTCATTCACCATATGAATAATTCCTCGAAAATTAAGTTACCAGTGGAGTTTAGTTTTAGATATTATATTGATGTATCAATCGGTTTTGTGAGGAAAAACTATTTACCTAGCCATATTAAATGGATTTTTAGAATATACCGACCCATATTTTGAAATATATTGGAACATTTAATTGATAATGATGACCTAATTTATGAAATTAAATATTTAATAATTTTTTTATAATTATTTATGAGATTATTACATTGATAATATATATATAGATGAATTTAATGATTGAGTAACCAATTACGTTGAATATAATTTCAGTTATTTACCTACCTATATTGATTTTAACTTATTTATTCACAATATTATCTATTGTATGCAACCCTTTCTGAGGATTTTACCTCACCCTAATTTTTCATTCCTTTCACCATGATTTGAAGAAGGAATCATTGAATGAATATCAAGAATGTAGGAAAATTAATTTTTTTCTATATATTTTATTTCCAAAGTCAATTGGGAAACATAAATGTATTATATTCAAAAATTATACTAAATTAGTTGGTCCTAGGTGATCTGATCCCTACTATCATATGATAATGTCTTGAAGTAGATAGTAACGTTGGGTTGTTTTAGTCTATGTGGGAAGATTTAGTATCATAAAATATTTCCTATAATCCGTGGGAAAAATATTTAGTAATACATAGATTAACGAACATAACCATATGAAAAACAATAAAGATAAAAATATGTATAAAAAACATCACAAATATTTTCTAATGTAGGGATTTCTTGGGTATTAAAAAAATAAATCATTTTATAGACACGATAATTATATGTGGTTTTAACACAAATGCACCTATGGGAAATAAAAATTAATGGTTGAATATAATATTAAGACATTAAAAAAACTTCTTTTTATTTTAGGATATTCCCATAGAAAAAAACTGTGGGATACTATCATTTGACATGGATTAATTATAATATTATTGTATGTATTACACAAATAGTATAATATGATTTAAGATTCATAAGGTTATTGGGTAATTTGAAATATTAAATTATTTACAAATGGTTTCTAGAAGAAAGATGGGTGTCAACACTGACTTCTACTATAGATTATTCTCTACAGACTAAGATAAAACTACTATTGTTGTACCTGAATATATAATAGAATATAAGGGAGGATGACCCATTTTATGCATAATAACCCTTCTAATATAGTGAAGAATTAGGTTAAACAACATGATGCACCTATAAATGATCATTTCATCTGATATAAAAATATACCTTTTAGTTTAAATTTTAATCCAATGGTAGTGGAGCTGTAATATCTATATACTTCACAATATATTAATTTTTAAATAAAATAAATCCCTTTGATAGCTTTAGTTAGATACAAACCCACACATAATTAATAAAGGGAACATTCTGTTTTAATAAAATTATATAATAATTCACATTTTTATTTTCCATGGAACAAAATCATAATTTTAATGGATGAATATCAATTTTTTAATTACGTGGTCAAAAAAATCAATGAATTAAATTTTCAAATTTTATCTTTGAAATAATAATTTATGAATAGTAAAAATGATAGTGTTTAACTATGTAATCATTTATTTATAATATTTTATTATAATATGAGTGAATAAAAATTTAATAACATTCAATTTCATAGAAATACAGATAAAAAAATTTGTAGGTAAATTTAAATATATTTCATAAAAAAAATTTCAGAAAAGTATTTGTAAAAAATCATAATATCCATTAATTTTTATTAATTGAAATATTAATTAACTGTGTATTATTATAATGAAATTTATATATTTTATATAGAAATATATGAATTTAAATCAATATAATATGGATTTATAGTTATAATTATAATATAATATAAATGTATTCTTGGAAAAGAAATTTCATTCCTATTTATATTTCAACATGTTTTATGGATATATTTAAAATTTGAATGTTTTGATTATTTGAATTTATATTAAAGTAAATTATTATATAATTGAAATAATAATAATTCATGTAGTTATTATGCTAAAATTATTTTTTTGTATTAATTATTTTTAATAATATTAATACACAATTTAACAAGGTTACAGTTAAAATGATGTTTTTCTCATTACGTGATGCTTTGACAAAATTAATTTTCATCGCACAATGAATTTATATTTTATAAAATGTATTTAATATTCAGAATTAACGTGTCCAAATTATCAAATAATGATCATTTTATTTTAGTATAATTTGATAAATTATCTAGTTTAATGAATGTTGTGACTATAGTGGAAACTAAAATGAAAAAAATTAAGTAATATTATAGGATAAGGAGATGAAAAAGTATAAATTTTTTCTTCTTATGTTTCAGAGATATTTCATGAAAATAAAATAAATAAAATAAAATACTTATCATTTTTCAAATGTTGAGTGATTTAATTCCCATTATTGAATACTTTTATTTATCTACAAAAACTACACAGCTCAATTATAAAAGGAATCTCCATCCACATATCTCATCACATCACTAAATAAATTTGGATAAAAACATAACTTTACAAAATATATCAAAAACATAATTGTAGCCATTATATATGTGGTGTTATTCCCATTAAATAATCTATCTTTTCCATAAGAATATATGCATAGGAATATTCTCTATGAGAAGGTAATAATCTCAATGAAGCTCTTTCTATTTCACCATTCATTTAAAAAAATCAATTTGGTCTAAATAATTATAATATAATAACACCAGTACCTACCATGTACTGATATTTTATAATGTGTTTGTAATAATGTTTATTCATTTACTTCTTCAAGGAATTGGAAACAAATCCATTTATTATATTAATGGTGGACAATCTCCTATGAAATAAGGTACTTTTTTCTATCACTGAATCACATTGATAGTCATAATTATGGAAATAATAGATATATATGGTCAATATAAAAAGATTTAATTTATATAAAGATAATATATCATTCAATTACTTACCATTTCAACTTTTATGAGAATTATATAATTTCTCATGTGTACATTGGGAATGCATTATTTAGAAATAAATTTGATTCATTCCCCTTATCTAAATTCAACAATGGTTATAAAAATATATCAAAAGATTAAATATTATATTTAATACATTAATATATTTATATAGATTTTGATAATACATAATATACTAAGTAACAAGAATATTAAATACAAAAAATTCTTGATAAAAAATATTATCTAACATAAAGACATAAATAATAATTAAATATTTTTATAGAATGGGTTTATTAAATTATAATAGGATCATTTAGGATATTTTAAAAACTAATGTTGATTTTTTATACGTTAATAACATTATGAAAACAACTATACATGGCATTCATGTTTTTTTATCTAAAAGAGATCACGAGAGATGGGATCTGATCTCTATTTAAATTTAATTGATTCATATTTTTTAATATAAACCTATTACATTTTATAAAGGGTATAGACTGACCATTTGATGTATTTAACATTAGTTCCAATTTATTAAAAATGTGATATTTTTCAATACAATATTATTCTTTCTATTTTTTACAATTTATTTTTACCATAGAGATATGAATCTATTTCACAATCTCACATTCTTTGGGATTTCCTTTATCCTTATCAAATTAATACTTCCATTTTATACGCTATAAATTTATGTAGTTTTTTTATTTTATTTCAAATTTTCCACTCTCTAATACATTCTCCATTCAATGAATTATTTTAATGAAGACCTAATTTTATTATCTTTAATGAAAATACATTTTTATTTAATATCCTTATTTTGCAGAATTATTACACAAAATTCCATTCATTTAATCAAATGTTTTTTTATGTAAATTCTAAGATAACATAGACTTTTAAAAAATATATTACAGGAACATTTACACTATTTTAAAAAGTATCGTTTTCAAATAAAATCCAAAATAATGTTTACAGTGGTAGTGGGAAACCACACCACCATAATCGTTTTACAAAATGTGTCTTATTCAAGAACATTTACATTTTTAAAAAAATTAATTTTTCTAATAAATATTATTTTAATATTTAACTTGGACTATCATTATTTCTCCATAGTAATTAATGTTATTTAAAAAAAAATATTGATGGAGACCCAATGGTTATTTTACATTTCATGGTTAATTTTGTGATTACTAACATTACATTGAGATAACAAATTTGTTTTTTATAATTTTACATTGGAAATTAATTTTTTATTAAAAAATCATGTTACATGTATCATGTATATGATTTATTACTGTTTAAAAAAATTATATATGGTGTTTACTTTGAATGTTATTTGATTAACTGGGGAAATATTGATGAATACATATTCTTATATCATAATAGATATTTGTTGATAAATAATATTTTTTGAATTAAATAAATCAATTGATATATTTGGATCACCTTTGTCATGTAGTTATGTGTGGCGCCCAAAATTATATATCCCATGGACGGAATGATTTGCCTAATGAGACAAATAAGCTTGAGATATTAAATGGGGCTTTACCCATGGTATTAAAATGTCTTATAAAAAGACCTGACTATATATATATCATGATGTCTAAGATCATTACATCCAAACTAAAGTATTTTAATTATTATGATTTTATTTTTTACCATCGATATTATTTTTACATTGATATTGTCCATTGATTAATTTTTATCCATGGTATTTATTAAATGACATTTTTTCATTTATTTGACTTTTATATTAATTATTCCTTATGTAATTATAATATTAAAAGGATTTTTTAAATGTAATTTTTGTTATGTTTTTTAAAATTATACATTAATTATTCCTTATTGATTGATTCTATCATCCACCATATGTAACCATTTTTGATTATTTGAGTTCATAATTATTTTCATTATTTTCTATAATATATGAAAAACAATCATTGAATGAGTTCAAGGATACTAAGAAATTTCAATTAATATGTTCTATATTGGTTATACCAATGCCAAATGGGTATTGGGTATGTATATAACTCTCTAAAACAACTAGATAGATTATTCTTTAGGTATTTGACCCCAAAGAAACTATTTCAAAATAATAAAGGTGACATCGTATCACTCTTATGGGATTTAGGGTTGTTACATTAGGTATCATAAAAGTTTAGTAGAAACCTTGGAAACTAGATTATGGAAAACATATATTTGGATACATGACCCAATATTAGATGTTATGGATAAGTATATAGAATGTCCAATGATATAAAATGGAAGAGATTATTTGGTTTTTTCTTGAAATATATCCCTTTACTAATAATAAGATTGTACATGGTTTTGTCATTGTTTAATCAAGGGGTCACAACACTAAAAATTGTTTGGTGAATAAATCATGGGAATTATTCTGTCTAACTATGAGTGTTCACTTTCTTTGAATCATGTTTGGGACAGTTATTGAATATTTGTAGGAAAATCCAAGTTTTAGATGCAAAAAATTATAATTGATTCAGTATAAATTATTTTATTTAATGAATCCAGCATTAATATTATGAGAATAAAAAATAATATAGTTTTAATATAAGTTTATTATTATGCCAGATTTATAATTATATTTTCAGATTTTTAATTAATAGTTTCATTAGCTAATACAATACATGATATTTTTTAGAAATTAATTTTGGCTGAAGTAATGGAATCAATACTCATGTACAATGTTTAGATTTTACTAATGAAAAATGAAAAAACTATATTTGGCAATAAAAACACCATGGATACATTATTTTATCTTAATCAAGTTATCATAAATAATTGGTCCTCATTAGAGAAACATATTATTCCACAAAACGATTCTCTTATATATTTTCTTTGAATATGATATAATCCCCCATTATATAGTGTGAATACTAATCCAATGGTATTGAAGTAAGGTATCAAGTCCCTTTATAATATCATTCATTCCTTGAGATGTGATTAATATAAAAAGTGTAAAGTTATAGTGTATTATATTGATGAAAATGGTTATAAATGGTGGTAATTAATCATAAATATAAAATAGGAAGAAAAAATTGAACTCACAGGATTGAAATGTGTTTTTGATTATAAGGATCCATTTATAAGGATATCAAATTATGAAATATATTACACATGAAATATAGAGTGCAAGATTGACAACTCCATTATTGATTTTATGAACTGTCTCTAAAGGGAGTTAGTTTCTCAATCATTTTCCTTATATGATGAAATATGTTTATGATCAATCAAAATAGAGAATGAATTTTATATATCCTATATATTTAATGGTAAGAAAGTCGTTATTATGGTCGAATATAAAAATATTAAAATAGAAAGTAGTGAAAGAAGGATTTTGAAAAATGTGAAAATTATAGAGGGAAACATAATGATACCATTTTTAAGGGAATGAAAATTTTCTTCATGTGTGCAGTGATAAGAAATTTTGGTTGTAAATAAAGGGTTAGAATAAAAATATTATTTTTCAATTATTCATATATATAGATATTGGGCACCATGAAAATGAACTCCTTTTGAATCAAGGGGATATACATCAGAAAAAAGAAAAGTGATCAATGTCAAGATTATGTTTTTATGAAATGTAAAGTGGAATGATTTATGTACTACTATACTAGGACTAATAAATCATATTGTAGTGGTATTTAATTAATGATTTACTAGTTGTAATAATACCAATATAGTTTTCTATTAATTATATTATAGAATATTTTTAATTTTACTGATAACAAAGAATAGTGTTTTCTAAGTAAAGTGAATTTTCTAATGAACCAAATATTAAGGGAATGATAACCCTAAAAAATCCCCAATTATTGAGTTAATATTATCTATACATTATTATAATTGATGATGTATATAGGATAGTATTTAAAAAATTGAAACTAATTAGTGATTTGAGGAAGATGTGGTTTATGTTAAAAATTATGGGGTTTACAATATTTTTGGATTTTTGTAATACATTGAATAAAATTATATTTAATTTACATAGTGAAGAACAATATTATTTTTCAAATACCCCATGTTCTAATTAATGGTTAATTGTAATTTAGGTCATCATCATACATCATCGGAACATATAGTAAATGTAATAACATATTTTTTATGATACAATATAGGATACTTTAATATGTTTGGTGTTACTTCTTAGATCAAATATTTCATATTAATGGGTTTTTTGTTTTTCCATTAGCATTTTTTAGGAGACTTATCTATTAATATGGATTCATATAAATTATTATATAGAAACAGGTTTCTTACTCTATCTTTTTCGGTTGAGGTTGTTTAAACTAAATATATAGTCCCATAACATGTTTAAGAGTTAATGGAAATGTAAAGGCAATTCAGGATCACATTACAACCCTTCAAATCAGAGAAAATATTTATCCTAATATTTGCGGGGAATAATATGGACCTTATTTTTGGATATCATTTTTTATATAATATAAATTTTTATATGGGTTTCATAAAGTTTAGTAATAAGGGGAAAACATCCCTAAGTACATTAGACCCATTAAAAAATATAGAACAAATTGGGGTTATATCTTTTAGTTTGGGCATGACACAAAGACTCTCTAAAGTACATGATTTTTTCACATATATTTTTATGGAAGTACATCCAAGACCCAATTCTTGTGATCACCTATTATGAGACATATTTGAAACTTGATATAACTTTCTGTGATGATAAGATCCCAGTTGTTGACACTAGATAACAACTATTGAGGAATAAGATGACTCGACTAGTAAATGTATATAAGAAATATCATATAATAAAAGAACAAATGTTGGATGTATAATATACATTGAAGATTATATAAAATATTTTTTTGGAATAAATATTTCAAAATTATTATGATGAATTATTTTTTGAGGGGGAAATCTGACACCCTATAACATTATGATATGTCATTTTAAATATAATTATTCTCTTTCTTTACTAGGGATACATTCAATCCTGAACCTGAATAATAGTATGTTAACATTATAGGATAATAAAACTATAATAAAATTCACATATTAAAATTTAATGGAAATTAAAATATTATTGAATTAATGTTTATTTTTATCGTACATGGCCAATATAAGCCAAGAATGATTATTTTAAATTTTACATGTGGAATAAGATATTATAAATAGTATAAAATATAGTATTTATATATTCAAAATTTTATTTAAAATTATTTAATATTAAATTTTCATTAAATATTTAAAAAATACTAATTTTATGTAAATGAAGATAATAAATTTTAGAGGTAAAATGGAATAATTTTCAAAAATCATTTTGTTAGAAAACATTCATTAAAAATGAATAATGTTGGTCCATTTTATTTAACAGAAGTGTTCATTAATGATGAATGAATTTATCAAAAATTATATATTTTCTGTCAAACTATAGTAATTTAAATCAATATTTTTATTATTACTAGTAATATAGTACATAAGACCTCAACATATGTTTGAAAATGCATTTATTGAAAACCAATTTTTAGACACATTTATTCGGATTATTTAAAATTATAATATTCCAATTATGTGAGTTTAATTCGATAAAATTGATTATGTATTAGGAATTTTATTATTTCATATTTCATAATAATGTTAACATAATTTTTTCATAATGATTAGTAAATGATGTAATAAATTAATAAACATGGTTTTGCTTAAATTGAGGTTTAGTGTATTACTTGTATTTGTGTTCAAAATAATTTTACACCCACATATAATATTAATTACATTATTATTATTTTATATTTATGTTAAATTTTTAAATGTTAGATGATATGTATAATTTAATTTTAGGCTTAATTGAAACATTACTTATGATAAAAAAACATGTTTCGATGGTTAAAAAAATGGTAAAAGTATTTAAACATAGACATATCAGACAAAAATATTGGAAGTGTTTTTTAATCTATTTTTTATGTTTTTATTGAAATTAAAATACCTAATATCCATTATTAATTATTTTTGGATGAAAATTGCGTGACATTTAATTCTTATTATTGGATATGGATGTGTATTAAAAAAATTCCACACCTACTCAATTATAAATGTGTACAACCACCTCTCAATATTTATCATCCATCATGACATTTGGAAAAACCATGAACTACCGAAATCTTTCAAAATTAACCTATTCAAAATTATATAGGTAGTGGTATTCCAAAAATTCTATCTCTATGAATATTTAAAATACATCCAAAGGAGGATTTTTTAAGAGAATGTAATCATATTAATGAAGGTCTTTCATTTTCATTCATCTTTTACAACCACCAATTATATCACTACACATCCATAGTTATAAAACATGTATATCCCATATTGTTAAATGTTATTATGTTAATTTAATAACATAAATCAATATCATTATCAATAAAATTTAAAACCAATACATTGCACATGTGTACTCCAGACTACCGCCTTATTAACCAATGTAGTATATTTCTATCACCAATTGTCAAGGATAGTCATAATGATAGAAATAATACTAATATATTATATATACGGATTGATGTATAATCTATATTACTAAAATTTCATCAAATTTATTACCATTTCACCAATTAATATAATGATATCCTTAGTCATCCTATCGTAAGGCCTACCTTATCTACATAGAGTTGTGATCCATATTCCATTGAACACAATAAATATTGGATCTAAAATTTTATTTAATTACTATATATAAATTTTATAAAATTAATATAATTATTTTTTTGATGGAAATATATCTAATCAACAAGAATAAGTCCATTATTATAAAAACATCAATGAGAAAACAAGCTAATTAAATCAATAATAATAATACTAATAAATGATTTTTAATAAAAGGGTGGAAAAATGTTATAAAAGGATTATATAAGTTATTATAAACATGAATAACGCTCTAAAATTAAATAATAAATTCCATTTAAATATTATGCAATAGGTTAAATTTAATTTAAACAAAACGAATTCCGAGGTAAGTGATTTCATCTCAATTTACTTTTTATTAAGGAATATTTCTTAATATGTACCTATTCACTTTTATCTAGTGTATATAATGACCCATGGATATATATGAAATTAATAGCTATTTATTATTGAAGAGTTATGTTTGAAAAACAATTAGCCTTTAATTGTCATGACCCGTCCCCCAGGGCCCGTGCCGTGACTTCCCAAAGCCCGCCTTCCATAGGCCAGGGGCTGGCGACTAGTACCGAAGGTGTATTCCCTAAAACTAGGAAGTAATTGCCTTTATAAACTATAAGAATAAATAACCAAGAACACAACAAGATAGGAACACAAGTAAAGTAAACTGTAAATATAGTGAGTGTAGTAAGTAAAAGAGGCCAGAATACAAGCCTAACTAGAAAGTACAAGTACAACTATGATAAAAACAACTGAAGAAATGGGAAAGTCAGCTACTAGGTCATCCTATGAGGATACTACCCAAAGGGTAGGTATATATCACCTCCTCTGCACACCACATCCACCCATCTCCTCTGCATACCAACACGCCGTGTGGTCCTCCTCCGTGTACCGTCCATTCCTGGCACTCTCTGCCTGATTCAGGGTTGTCTGTCGTTTGCAGCCAACACAACAAGTTGCGAGCATAGCCTATACAGGGGTGAGTAAAACAATAATTAGTAGGAACCCTGAGACCCTCTAGGTCCCAAAAAATCCAACAACGATAAAACAAAAAGTATGAAATCAACAGATTTCCTTACATAGGTATATACACATTCATATACCTAAGTAATCATGTAATCCATCTCAATATGAGGAAAACACAAAGGTTATGAATTGGCTCACACCAAGATTTATTCTAAGGGTAGTATCAAGTAATATTATCAGTCACAACGTCGAACACCTCAGCTGATGGAGAAATCCTCCTCTATTGAGTACATTGGGCATGCCGCATCATACAGAGGCACATCCCACTAACCTTTGACTGCTGAGGTACTCCTCCTATCGAGTACCGTGGGTCTACCATTTCACAAAGAGGCACTCCCCACCATGGGTCTGCCATGTCACACAGAGGCACTCCCCCTCGTGACCTTCTATTGTACTACACTTGTCGAATACCATGGGTCTGCTATGTCTCCAAGTCACTCCCCACTGTGGGTCTTCCGTGTCACCAAGGCACACCCCACTAGGAAAGTCGAGTCACTCTGAGTCGTAACAGTCAGCAGTCCTCAAGTCTCAACCATTCCTAGGGTTCTGTACGTAGCGTGTTTTGGGAAAATGCATCCCAACCCATAAGTCAAAACTCCAACTACCATGGATTCCCACGAATAAATATACCAAAGGTCTGTCACATCATAGTGGTATCTACATAATAGATAGCACGTCAATCAGACACTCGGTGTGTGAGTTAGTAGCCTTTTAGTCTTGGGGACCCAGTTAAATTCGTGCTCGATCCAACCAGATCATTCCCCGTATTAATCCAAAACATATTTCGGTGTCACCCAAAGGGACCATCTCTCTCCATGATTTACAGCTCCATTGACGGTTCATCAAACGTATGTCCAGTGTTAAAGTTATATCCAAAAGAATGTAAATGGGTTGTAGTGGGATCAGGTCCGGTCCGACCTGGTCAGACCGACACGGCCCGACCTGGCCTGGGATGACCTGGTTCAGGTCGACCCAGCCCGACTTGTTGGGTTTTTTCTGGCCCATCCCGCAAGGGACGCGAGGGTGGCTCGGCTGAGGGGTATCATGAGGGCCGCACCGGCCACAGGGGCGTGAACCGACCATGAGGGAAGACGACTGGCCATGAGGGTGCGGACAAGCCATGAGGGTGCGGACATGAAATGAGGGAGGGGACCGGCCACGAGGGAGGAAGACCTGACTCAAGGGAGTGGACCGGCCGCGCAGGCACGTACCAACTGTGGGCGGGGTCCATCCGCGGGATGTTGGTCCAGCAGCGGCGGCTCGGCGGATGGTAGACAACAGCTTGGTGGACGACAGCGAGGCTCAGCGGACAACGAAGCCACGAGTGGTGAAGCAGCGGGGCACAGAGGTCGAGAGGCGGTAGTGGCCAAGGGAGATGTCATTACGATGTCGCCTTCATCGTGTTCAATTGCTCAAATCATCAAAATATTTTTATAGGGGTCGGGCCATGTTTGTTTGTATCGTACCCTCCATGTTAGGGTGGTAGCAAACAACACAACATGAACAAGAAAAAAGAACGTCAAACCCACCAGAAATGATTATTTTCTAAACCCGAAAATAAAACCATATACAGATCAAATAATTAGAAAGTTGATCTGCATTCCTTGTGTTAGAAGGGATGAACATGGGTAAAATATATAATCATTCAAAATAAACTGCTACCTCAGGTTGATCTTTGATGTTGGCGCAAGAAGGAAGTACGAATGTCAATTTTTCGTAGATGAACACTTCCCATCTCAGAAGAAGTGTAAGAAAGAAGCTCAAAGTCATAGTTAATGTTCTTTTTTGGGAGAGCGTACTTCGTTGGCGGATAATTCTTCATGTAAGAACACGTTTTTCATTGGAGATCATTCTCCGACCAAGAGCTATCTCTCTCCATTTCCAATGAATGTTCTCAAAAGAAACCCCCCCCCAAAATTTAAAGTGTTTCCACAAATTTAATTGTTGGAACAATTTCAAATTAGCCAAATTAATTTACTATGACGGAACCATTTAATTTTGTGTGTTGGCATAATTTAATGTGGAGGAAGCTCAAGATGCTCCTCCAAATTAATGAGGGAATTGAGATGTTTCTCCCTCGTTAAGAGGTTCTTGTGGTCCCTACCACTTAAATCAAATATTGGTGGTTTTGGGATCAGGTTTTCCCCACCACATAATATCCACAAGAGGGTGGTTAAAAAAATGTAATAAAAATTGTGCTTATTTTAATTTATTATTTCCATGGAAAACCCAAAAACTATCTTTCACCCTCGACCAACTGTCGTCGAGGTGAAATTCATCTTAAGCGAATACCAGTGCAGCGAGTTCAATGGTGCCCTCAGATTTTAATTTTGAGAACTGGTTCAAACGTTAAAAAAACCCACTTGAAAGTTTAATAAACGTTATCGAAAAAATGTTCATAAAAACATTTTGGGCACTCTGGGACTCAAAATCACACACCATCAATTTTCATGGACTCATAAAATTCCCATTTAATTAAAAACATTTCATGGAAATTCTAGTTCATTGCATTCATCCCACCTTAGGCTTTATGTCCCTATAATCCACAACTCAAACTAAGGGAACAAGGAGGGGTACTGAGCATGCATCTGAGCCTCCCTCTCCCATGTGCTCTCCAAATGGTTCCCATGCTGTCAGTGAATGCGCAGCATAGGTATCAACCGTCCATGAAGGACCTTCTCTTATCAATCATCAATCTATACTAAAACCTTCATAATCTTCACCCCATAGTCGGCGTCCATCTCACCATGGTTGATGATGAGAGAAGGGTCATGCCCATATCTCCTCAGCAGGAATACGTGGAAGACGTCGTGCACCCAGTGTAACTAAGTTGGAAGAGCTAAGAGGTATGACACCTATCCAACTCTACTGAGGACCTAAAAATGTTTGATGAACCTCGTAGATAACATGCCACTTTGGCCAAATCTCTGTAGACCTCATCGGGGTGAGACCCATAGAAAGACGTGGTCGCCATCCTTGAACTCCAGAGGCCCCCATCTCCTGTAAGAATATGACTTCTACCTACTCTATGCATTCTTCATCCACTCCAGGATGATATGTACCTTCTTGGTTTTAGATCGTGCCATCTATGGTTCCACTAGTGCTGACTCCCCTGGGCTAGTCCGACACAAGGGTGATCTGAACGATCACCCGTATAACGCCTCAAAAGGTTCCATCCCTACAGTGGAGTGATAGCTATTGTTTTATGAAAAATCCACCAAAGGTAAGTGATCCTCCCAGCTATGACTGACGTCGAAGACACAAGCACGCAACAAGTCCTCATGGGTCTGAATGGTCTTCTCAATCTGGCCCTCCGTCTGAGGATGGAAGGTTGTGCTCAAACGAATCTGCGTCCCGAAAGCCTCTTGAAACACCTTCAATAGCCAAGAAGTAAAACATGTGTCATGATCAAACACAATCGTTGAAGGTACACCATGTATCCGCAAAATCTCCTACACATAGAGGCATCCAAGATCATTACTAAACCCTATTCTTTTATCGGTAGAAAGTGGGCCGACTTGGGGAGTCGGTCGATTATCACCTAAATTGAGTCTTTTCCCATATTGTATGTTGATGTCCAGTCCTGAATTCCATGGATATCACATCCCACATCCACTCTGGGACCTCTAAAGGCTTAACCAAGCCTGCTGGTACCTGATGCTCCGCCTTTACTTGCTGACAAGTGAGGCACCATGTGATAAACTATGAAACTTCTTTCTTCATTATCGACCACCAGTGCTGTCGTTGGAGATCCTGGTACATCTTTTCCACTACTCGATGTACTGCTAGAGGGGATGTGTGGAACTCCCCCAACACATCCTCTTGAAGTGACACTGGTACCATGGTCCGTCCTCTGAAGAGGATGACGTGCTACCCAACTTCAAAAAATTTATCAGGTGCCTGCCTTGTGGATAACTGAGCACATCAATCCTCGCAGTCAACATCCCCACACTGCACCTCCTTGACTCACTGAATAAGTGGGGGAGTGACTGTAAGAGACTAAAGAAAAGCTGCATCTTCATGTTCCATGAAGGATATCTACAAAGAGGCTAGCTACTCCGTCACCTCACCTAGGAACTGTATACCAGACCTCTTGCTGAGTGCATCTTCTACAACATTTCCTTTCCTAGGAGTAGACCATATCTCGAAGTCATAGTCCTAAAGGTACTCAAGCCAACATCTTTGAATCAGGTTCAGGTTGTTTTGAGAAAAGATTTACCTAAGAATATTATGATCAATGTACACTGTAAAATTCTCACCCATCAGATAGCATCACCATATCTTCAAGACGAAGACAACTACCGCTAACTCCAGGGCATGTGTAGCATAGTTCTGCTCGTGATGTCTCAGCTTTCGGGAACCAGATGCAATCACTGGTCGCTATTAAATTAGAACACATCCGAATCTGATCCCGGATGCATCGTAGTAGACTACGCACCCTATTCCCTCCTCCCATATACTCAAGATGGGGGCACTAGTAAGCCTCTTCATCCTCTCATGAAAACTCTGTTGGCATCTCTCCGACCACACGAAGGGATGCCCCTTCTTCCTCAAGTCTGATAGTGGTGCTGGAAATCTGAAGAAATTTGGTATAAACCTCTGTTATAATCCAGCCAATCCTAGAAAACTCTATACCTCCGTCACACTTCTAGGTTTCTACCAATAAAGTACCTCCTCAATCTCCTATGGATCTACTGAAACTCCATCCTCTGATATAAAAAAAACCATAAAGTGAACCTCTAGGATCTAGAATTAGCACTTTGAGAGCTTGACATATAGTTGGTTCTCTCGGAGTGTGTCCAGTACTACCTGCAAATGATAGGAATGCTCCTCCTCAGAAGTTGAGTATATCGGAATTTCTTCGATGAAGACCACTACAAAGCGATCAAGGTATGGATGAAATATCTTGTTCACGAGTCCCATGAAAACTTCATGGGCGTTGGTCCTACTGAAGAGCATAACCCTTACATCATGTTGGTCGTACCGACACCTGATGGTCATTTTCTGCATATACTCATCTCGTACTCGGAGCTGGTGATATCCTAATCTAAGGTATGTATTTGAGAACCACCATGATCCCTTCAGCTAATCAAAGAGGTCGTCAATACTCAGTAGTGGGTACTTGTTCTTCACAACCACCTGGTTCAGGCACTAATAGTCAAAATAAAGCCTCAAGCTCCCATCATACTTTTTAGCAAAGAGAATCAGGGATGCCTAGGGAGAAACACTAGGATGAATGAATCCCTTCCCCAACAAGTCCTCTTATTATACCCACAGCTTACGAAGCCTTGCGAGAGCCATCCGATATGCTAGTTTAGATATCGGTGTTGTCTCGGGGTAAAAGACAATGTAAATATCCACCTATCTATGAGGAGGTAGTCCTGGGATATCATCGGGGAAAACATCCTTGTACTGGTCCAACACTATAAGATAGCTTGTACTCTCTACATCATCATATGCAAGGGTAAGGCTATCCAACCGATGAGTGATCAGATGCACTCTCCTCTGGGTAAGTCCATCAAGTGCTGCAAAGGATCCCTTCTCGCTAGTAAATGTAAACACGGTCCCATCCATGTGGACACAACGCACATTGCACATAATACAGTCTATCTGAGCATAGAAAGTAGATAACCAATCCATACCCAACATGACATCAAAAGGCCTCGACGCCGCAACTAGGAAATCTCAACCGAAGATCTCACCTCCTATAGTAAGCTAACACTACCTGCACCAGTGAATAATAATTGAATCCGCTCACGTAGAAGTCTCTAGCCATAAGGACTGAGCCAATATCTCCATCGAAATCTCCGAGGTCCAAATGAGGGAAGTGGAAATAAAATAATGAATGGAACCTGTGTTTATAAGTACTACAGCTAAGTTGGAGTTCTCAAAGATCATACCTCGTATCATCTCCGGAGCACCATGATCGTAGGCCTCAACTGCCTGGAGCTGAGCCCTCCCTTGCCCACCTACTCCCGGCCGTCGGGGTGGACCACCTCGTGGTGGTGGCGGTAACATCTTGAATCTTTACCCACCGACAGCTGCACGACCAGCTCCTCTTCCACATCCGACTGCTCCATGCGGAACACCTCGATAGATCATTGTCTCTACCTAGGTGGTTCTTCAAACATATACTGATCATCCAAATGGAAGGTCTGATAGTCACGAGACATGTGACCCTACCCTCCGAATGTAATACACTGCCTGATATTGGCATGATTGGCTTCGCTTCGGGGTCCTCACCCAACCAATCAAAAGTCATGTGGTCGTCCACCTGTAGGTTCAGTCCCCTTGGACCTCTATGATGTATGTCTGCTACCAGCAGCAGAAGACTCCACTATGTGATGACTGGTAGTGGGTCTCACTGTTGGTGACTGCTCATCAAGGAATCTCTTCACCAAGAGGGCTCCCTCTAAAACCCCCACCTACATCTGGATGCTGAGTGAGATCACCGAAGCCATGATCTCCCAACTAATTCCATGCTCGAAGGTCTGATCCCTGAGGAAAGGGACCCACACCACATATGTGGAGTAGTGTGAGAGGTTGGTGGACCTCACTGAGTACTGATCCATAGTCATGCTGCCCTGTTGCAGATGAAGTAGCCCCCGTATGCACACTGTGCGAAGAGTCACTGGGATAAACTGTTCCTGAACCATGCTCTCGAAGTCTGCGTTGATAAGTGTCACCTTATTGTGAACCTGGAGAATCAAGCTCCAACATCTACCCACTGGTGCCTGTAGAATGCTCGTGGAAAGGATCACCCTGAAATCCGGTGGTTTTCCTATTTTTCAGAAGATTCTCACCACAGCCTCCACCCAATCCTAAGCTTCCTGTGGGTCCATCTCTCCCCTTAACCAAGGAGGAATTTTGCACTGGAACTCTTGCAATGTTGTCAAGTGGCGTGTATTATCTTATAATGGTTCTGGTAAAATTGGTGGCCCAACGGGGAGTGGTACCATAGGTGTCTCTACTAGAAAAGGGCCATGCACTAAGGCCTCATCACTCGATGGGATATCAGTTCATACAACTCTCGGAACCCTAGCCTACTATCTGCATAGAGGCATCCTAAAAATAAACTGCTATGTAACATTCAAAAACATATACCTAGTCAGCTGAAAGTTATACAAGGTGATTTTTATCAAAAGATCACAAAAAACATTTTAAAATACACACACAATCAGTGTTTTCGTGCACTGAGTTGGAAATCAGATGTTAGGGTCCTGGTGCATCGATATGTCGACCGCTGCACCAACACTAGACTCCCTGAACTAAAAACTGCACTCATTACCCGTAACACTATTGCTTCACAGAAAATACTAGAGTCCCTGTTCTATGGTGGAACTAACGCCTCTGATACTAATTTGTCACGACCCGTCCCCTGGGGCCCATGTCGTGACTACCCCAAGCCCGCCATCCATATTCCTAGGGATGGCAACTAGCACCGATGGAATATTCACTAAAACTGGGAAGGTATTTCCATTATAACCTATATACATATATAACCAGGAACATAGCAAGATAATAACACAAGTAAACTAAAATGTAAATAGATTAATTTCAGTAAGTAAAAGGGGCCAGAATACAAGCCCAAATGGAAAGTACAAGTACAACTGTGATACAAAAAAAACTGATGAAAAGGGAATGTCAGCTGCTGGGTTGTCCTTCGAGGATCCTACCTGAAGGGTAGGTACATATGTCCTCATTATAACACCACGTCCACCTATCTCCTCTATGTACCGACATGTCGTGTGGTCTAACTTCGGGTACCGTCTAGTCCTAGTACTCTCAGCCTCAGTTAGCGTTATCTATCGACTGCATCCAACACCACAAGGTGTAGGCATATCCCGTTCAGGGGTGAGTATAATGATAGTCAGTAGGGACCCCGAGACCCTCTAGGTCTCACAAAATCCAACAAGGATAAAACACAAAGTATGAAATCAATAGTTAAACTTACTTAGGTATATGTCCATATGTATAAAAATGTTATCAAGTAATCCATCTCAATAATGAGGAAAACATAAAGGTTCTCACTCACCTCACACTATGATTTATTCTAAGGGTAATATCAAGTAACATTCCCTGTCACAATGTAGAACACCTCAGATTCTGCATAACTCCGCCTCTATCAAGTATAGTGGGTCTGTTGTGTCACACCGAGGTGCTTCCCACTAACCTTGGACAACTGAGATAATCCTCTTGTCGAGTATCATGGGTCTTCTGCATCACACAGAGGCACTTCCCACCATTGGTATTCCGCGTCACACAGAGGCACTCCCCCTCGTGTCCTGTTGAGGTAATCCTCTTGTCAAGTACCGTGGGTCTTCCGCATCACCAAGGTGCTCTCCACTGGGCCAGTCGAGTCACTACATGTTGAAACGGTCAGTAGTTGTGAAGTCTCAGCCAGTCATAGGGTTTTGTACGTAGTGTGCTTGGGAAAACCGCTCCCCAAGACATTGGTCAAAACTCCAACTACCATGAAATTTCACAAAAATGTATCTCAATGTTTAGTCATGACATAGTGGTCTCAACGTAAAAGATGGCGTGTCAATCGGACGCACGGTCTATGAGTTATTGGCCTTTTAGTCCACGAGAGCCCAATTGGATTCATGCTCGATCCAACCTGACCATTCCCCATTTCAATCAAAAACATAGTGGGATATCACTCAAATGGACCATCCCACTCCAAAATTTTCAACACCATTGATGGTTTGTCAAATGGATTTTCGATGTCAATGTTATGGCCAAAAGAAAGTTACTGGGTCGTAGTTGCCCCAAGTCCAGTCTGACCCGGTCGAACTGACCTGGCCTGGGACGACCTGGTTCTGGTCAACCTAGCCTTACCCATTGGGTCTGGCCCAGCCCGTAGTGCGGCCCAGCCCGTTGGGTCCGGCCTGGCCCGTGAGATCCACGATGGGCCGCGGGGGAGGCTTGTTCGAGGGATGCCACGAGGGAGCATACCGGCCACGGGGGCACAGACCAGCTGCGAGGGCGACGTAACAGCCGCGAGGCCACGGACCGGCTGTGAGGATGGAGGAACGACCGCGAGGTGCGGACCAGCTGTGAGGGTGACAGGCCGGATGGGAGGTAACAGACCGGTCATGGGGCGCGGACTATCCGTGAAGGTGGGGGGCCAGCCGTGAGGGTGCGGAACGGCCGCGAGGGCGCAGACCGGCCGTTGGGTTATGGACCGGCTGCGAGTCGTTGGTCCGACCGAGAGAGGGTGTTTCGGCGGCAGCGGCTCAACAGACGGTAGCGTCGGCTTGGCGGACGACGACGACGGCTCGTCGGACAGTGACGACGGCTCATCAGATAGCGACTACGGCTCGGAGGACGCCAACGACGGCATGACCGAAGGTGGTGATGGATCATCAGAAGGCATATGCATGACTTGTGGAGCTTCGGGGCTCAGAGGTCGGGAGGCGGTGGTGGCCACGGGGCGGTGGAGTTGCGCCATCGCCTACATCACGTTCAATTCCACAAATCATCACAAGATTTGCAGAGGGGTCGGGCCATGTTTGATTGGATCGTACCCTCCACGTTAGGGTTGTAGAAAACACATCAACAAGAAAAAGAATGAAGAATTTCCAACCCTCCCAAAATGATTATTTTATAAACCCGCAAAAGAAAACATTTTTGGATCAACTAATTAAAAGGTGGATCCGTGTTCCTTGTTATCGAAGGGAAGAACATGGGTAAATTATATAATCATTCACAATAAACCACTACCTCATGTTTCTCATTGACGTTAGCGCGATAAGGAAGTACAAACGTTGATTTTTCGTATATAAGTACATCCTATGTCACATGAAGTGGAGGAAGAATCTCGATGTATAGGTCAACGTTCATCATTGGTGGAGTGTTCTTCGTTGGCGGAGCGTTCTTCATGGAAGAACGCATTAATCATTAGGGAGCTTACTCCCACCAAGAGCTCTCCCTCTTTTGCCAACGAATGTTCTCAAAAGACAAACCCACCAAAATAAAAAGTGTTTCACAAAATTTATTTGTTGGCACAATTTCAAATTATCTTAATTAATTAACAATGTTGTCATTATTTAATGTGGTGCATTGGAATAATTTGATGTTGAGGAAGCTCAAGAGGCTCCTCCACATTGATGAGGGAGTTGAGAAGTTTGTCCCTTTAAGAGGTTTGGGTGTTCCCCACCTCTTAAATAAAACATGGGAGGTTTTGGGCTCAAGTGGTCCCCACCCCATAATATCCAGAGGAGGGTGGTTACAAAAAAAATAAAATAAAAAGTGTGATTATTTTATTTTATTATTTCCATGAAAAACTCAAAAATTATCATTCACCCTCGACCAGATGTAATCATGGTGAAAGTATCCATAAGTGAATATTGGCGCTGTGAGTTCAATGGTGCCCTCAGATTTCAATTCCGAGCACCAGTTCAAATGTTAGAAAAAACCGCTCACGCGTTTACTGAACGTACCTGAAAAAAAGTTCAGAAAAACATTCTGGGTACTCCAGGCCTCATAATCACACGCCGTTAATTTTCACTAACTCATAACAATCACATTTAATTAAAAACAATTAGATGGAAATTTTGGGTCATTACATTATCCCCACCTTATGATTTATATCCCCGTAAGACAAATCTCAATGTAAGGGAACACGTGGGGGTACTGATCACACATATGAACCTCCCACTCCCATTTGATCACCATGAGGTTCTTGTGATGCCAGTGAACTCGCACCAGAGGTATCGACCATCCATGAAGGACATGCTAATGTCGATCCTCAATCTCTACTAGAACCACTATAAAAGTCACCCCATCTTGGACATCCAACTCTCCATGGTTGATGATGTGAGAAGGGTCGTGCACATATCTCCTTAGCTAGGATACGGGGAAGAGGTCGTGCACCTAATGAAACTGAGGTGGAAGAGCTATGTGGTATTCCACATCGCCAACTCTGATGAGGAAATGAAAAGGTCTGATGAACCTCAAAGATACCTTGATATCTTGGTCAAATCCTTGTAGACCTCATTGATGGTGAGTCCCGTAGAAAGGCATGGTCACCATCCTCAAAATAAAGAGGCTTCTGTCTCCTATCGGCATATGACTTCAGCCTACTCTATGTAGTCTTAATCTGCTCTTGGATGATATGTACCTTTTGTATGGTATCTTGTACCATCTCTAGTCCCACTAGTGCATACTACCCTAGGTCAGTCCAACACATGGTTGATCTGCAAGGTAGCCCGTAAAAATCCTCAAAAGGTGACATCCCTATGGTGTATTGATAGCTGTTGTTGTATGAAAACTCCACCAAATCTAAGTGTTCCCCCTAGATATGACTGAAGTCGGGGACACAAGCACACGAAAAGTCCCTGAGGGTCTGAATGGTGTGCTCAGTCTGGCCATCTGTCTGAGTATGGAAGGAAATGCTCAAATGAAGTTGCATCCCAAAAATCCTCCTAAAACCCCTTCTATAGTCGGGAAGTAAATCGTGTGTCCCGATTGGAGAAAATATTCTAAGGTACTCTATGTAGCCACACAATCTCCTGCACATAGAGGTGTCCCATGCTCTCTACTGAACCCTACACTTTGATCGGTAGGAAGTGGGATGACTTGGTGAGTCTTTCGACGATCACCCAAACAGATTCATGTACCCTGGATGTATGGGAAAGTCCTGTAATTAATTTCAGGGATATTCCATACCATTTACACTATGGTACCTCTAAATGTTGAACCAAGCCTGATTATACATGATGCTCCACCTTCACTTGCTAACAAGTGAGTCACTGAGAGACAAACTCTGCAACTACTTTATACATTACCGACAAAAAGTGTTGTCCTTTGTGATCCTAGTACATCTTCGCCACTCCAGGATGTACCTCTTGAGGGGATGTGTGAAACTCCCCCAACACGTCCTCCTAATGAGACATTGGTACTATGGTACATCCTCTGAAGAAGATGACGTGCTCCCCACCATAAAAAAATCCATCAGGTGCCTACACTGTGGATATATGAGGACGTCAAGCCTCGCAGTCGGTGTCCCCATGATGCACCTCCCTGACACTCTGAAGAAGTGGGGGGAGTGACTATAAGAGAATGAAAAAAAGATACTCCATCACGTTCCATGAAGGATATCAGCAAAGCGGCCAGCTACTCCATCACCTCACCTAGAAGCTATATACCAGACCTCCTGCCGAGTGCATTTTCTATAATGTTCCCCTTCCCAGGATTATAGACTATCTCGAAGTCATATTCCTAGAGGAACTCAAGAAAACGTCGTTGTCTCAGGGTCATGTCCTTATTAGAGAAGGTATACCTGAGAACCTTTTGAACAGAGTACACTGTAAAATGCTCACTAATCAGATAGTGTCACCACATCTTCAAGGAAAATACAACTGCTACTAACTCCAGGTCATTGTTTGTGTTGTTATACTCATTCTTTCTTAGCTTTATGGAACCATATGTGATCACTACATTCTCCTACATTAGAACACATCTGATTCTGGTCCCTGATGCGTCGTAGTAGACTACATACCCTACACCCTCCTCCAGTAGCCACAAGATGGGGGAACTAGTCAGCTTCTAACTCAGCTCCTTAAAACTCTAACGACATCTCTCTGACCCCACGAAGGGTTGACCCTTTTTCGTCAAGGATTATAGAGGTGCTGCAATTCTGAAGAAATCTGGAACAAACCTCTAGTAGTATCCATCCAATCCCAGGAAACTCCGTACCTTTGTCAAAATCCTGGGTGGCTCCCAAACAAGTACCACCTCAATCATCGCTGGATCTACTGCAACTCCAGCCTCTGATATGACATGCCCCAGAAAGTGAACCTATCAGATCCAGAACTAGAACATTGAGATCTTACCAAAAAGCTTGTTCTCTCAAAGTGTGTCCATTACTACCTTCAAATGATAGTAATGTGCCCCCTTCGTAGTCTAGTAGATCATAATGTCATCGATGATGACCACTATAAAGCAATCAATGTATGCCTGAAAGATCCTGTTCATGATTGTGATGAACACTGCTGGAGTGTTGGTCATGCTAAATGGCCTAACCATGAACTTGTAATGGCTGTTCCAAAACCTGAAGGTTGTCTTCTGCACATCTTCGTCTCATTCTCTGAGCTGCTGATAGCCTAATCTGAGGTTTATCTTCGAGAACCACCGTGCTCCCTTCAGCTGATCAAAGAGGTCGTTAATCCTCGAAAGTGGGTACTTGTTCTTCACGGTCACCTAGTTTTGGTGCCAATAGTCAACACAAATCCTCAATATCCTATCCTCCTTCTTGGAGAATAGAATTGGGGATTTCTCAAGAAAAACACTAGGCCGAATAAATCCCTTCCCCTATAAGTCCTCTAGTTGTACCCGCAGCTCACGAAGCTCTGTAGGAGCCATTCGATATGATGGTGTAGATACCAGTGTTGTACTAGGGGTAAAAGGCAATGTAAAAGTCCACCTCTCTGCGAGGAGGTAGACCTGGGATATCATCAGGTAAAACATCGGTGTACTGGTCCACTACTACAGGATATCTCAGGCTCTCTACATCATCAGCTCCAAGGGTAAGGCTAGCCAACTGATCAGTGATTGGTTTCACTCTCCTTCGGGTAAGTCAATCATGTGTGGAAAAGGCTCCCTTCTCACTGGTGAATGTATACCTGGTCCCATATGTGCGGACACCCCACACCTTGTGCCAAATATAGTTTATTTGGGAATGGAAGGTAGATAAACAGTCCATATCCAAGATGACATCATAAGGCCCTGATGCCGCTATTAGGAGATCCCAGCTGAAGCTCTCGCCTCCTAGAGTAATCTCACATTATCGACACCAGTGCGTAATCATCGAATCCGCTACCGTAGGAGTCTCTATCTGTAAGGATCGAGACAATGTCTCCACTGGAATCTCCGAGCATCGAACGCGGGAAGTGGAAATAAAAGAATTACTGGAATAGATCGTACCATGTATCATCTCTAGAGCGCCATGATCATAGGCCTCATCCACCTGGAGTTGATCAATCCCTTGTCCACTTACTATTTTCTGTCTGGGTGGACCTCCTGGTGGTGGTGGAGGTGATATCTCAAATCATCACCCACAACCATCTACATGACCATCTCATCACCCACGCATGCCTGCTCCTTGCGGACTTCCTCGATCAAATCTCTGCCTCTACCTAGCCGGTCCTTCAACCATCTTTGGATCATCCAAACCGTGGGTCAGATAGTCATGATCCAAGTGACACTACTCATCGCATGCATAACACTTCCCGCTCCTGGAATGACTAGATTCACTTCGGGTACCCCGCATAACCGATCCTGAGCCGTGGAGTCGTCCACCTGTAGGCCTGGTCCTCTTGGACCTCTGTGATGTCTGTCTTCTTCCAGCTGCAGAAGACTCTTCTACGTGAAGACTGGTAGGGGGTCTATCTATTGGAGACTGCTTATCAAGGAAACTATCCACCAAGAGGTCTCTCTCTAAAACCCCCCCTGCATCAGTATGCTAAATGAGATCACCGAATCCATGATCTCCCGTCGGAGTCCCTACTCGAAGGTCCGGGCCTGGAATAATGGGTTATGCACCATATCTGGGAAGTAGCATGAGAGGTCAGTGAACCTCAATGATTACTGAGCCACAATCATGATGCCCTGCTCTAGATGAAGAATCTCATGTTTGCACAATGCATAATGAGTCACTGGGAATAACTCTTCCTGAAATAGTCTCTCAAAGTCTTCCTAGAGTAGCATCACCTCATCGTGAACATGGAGAATCATGCTCCACCATCTACCAACTTCTTCCTATAGTAGGCTGGTGGCAAGGATCACCATGGAATTGGTTGCTGTCCCTATGAGTCAGAAGACTCTCACCACAGCCTCCAACCAATCCTCAGTCACCTACGAGTCTGTCTCTCCCCGGAAACTTGGTGTCCTCTATCACTGGAAAATTTCAACATTCTCAAGTGGCATGCACCATCTTCTGCAGGGGCTTGTGTCATTGGTGGACCAATGGGGAGTGGTACCGCTAGTGCCTCTACTAGAAAAGGGCCCTGCACCGAGGCCTTGTCGCCTAGTTGGAGATCAGTGCACACAACTATAGGAACCCTATCTGGCTGTCTCTTTGGAGGCATCCTAAAAAAGAAATAGGTGTTCCACTATCAAAAATTTATACCCGGTGAGATGAAAGTTATTCCTGGCGAGCTGACTCAAAAGATCTTAATGAAAACTTTCGAAAACACACACACATTTAGTGTTTTCCTGCACTGAGTCAGTAATTAGAAGTCAAGGTCCTGGTGTATGGATACGTCAGCCACTGCACCAACACTGGACTCCAAGAACAGAAAAACACACTCATTAACCTCAACACTATTTCTTCACATAAAAGATCATATCCATAGTTCTTCGGTGGAACTAAAGCCTTTGATACCAATTTTTCACGACCCGTCCCCCAAGGCTCGTACCGTGACTACCCCAATCCATCCGTCCATAGGGCATGGGATGGAGAATAGCACCGAAGGCGTATTCCCTAAAACTGGGAAGGCATTGACTTTATAACCTGTAATCATATGTAACCATGCACATAGTAATATTGTAACACCCCGTCCCAAGCTACCCGGAGTCGGTGAGTTACTTCGTAAAATTGGCATGATCACAAAAGATCAAGTCTTGAAATACCAATTAGTTTAGTATCCTTGGAAACACTAGATACATTCATAAATGTTACATTACATAATAAAGTGAAAAAATACAATAACAAAGACTCCATAGTCCACACTCATATCCTCTTCTGACTATCACTGTAGGTCATTCATAAAATACTTCATCACATCCTAGAAAATATTAAAACATTGAAAGGGGTGAGATCAGATGCTCAGTAAGGATAACAATATTGCGGAAGATTTCGTAAATAAACATTAACATTTAAGGCAATGTATAACTAAAACAAAAGCCTTTTTAAACTTTCACTTCAGCATAATATGGGAAAAATAAAATTAAATAATACCATTTACATACTCACATAGATATTCTACTAGTCTAATAATCACATGCAATATCAATAACCACATTCATAATGATGGAATGCATAATACTAGACTATCATAACCACGTAGCCAAGGCCTCGTGCCACGACCACAAATAAGATTTTTTCAAGGCCTTGTGTCAAGACACTAGTTTGTCTCATGAGACCTACCGATGCATCGAGGAGCTGTAGCGGGCTCCACCCATCACTTATTAAGTCCATTGAATTCCTCATATGTATAGGTTTAAACATATCATAAACCATAACATAATCGTATCACATAAAACATGCATAAAAGAAATATAAAATTTCCACATTTCAATAACAAGATATCAATACAACACAATGATATAATACAAACACTTTAAAAACCATATTCAATACCAAAATAAATGAAATTTAAATCTTTGTATTTATTTTTCATTAAAAAAAATTTATGGCTTGTAGAGGAAGCCGAAACTCAAATAATGGTCACGACGGCGGAGAATTCGTTGTCGAAGTATATGTACGGCAAGAAAAACATTCCCTTTTTTAGTTTAGTAAAACGCGTCGTATAAAAAAGATTCTTTTTGAATAAACATAAAATTCAGTGGGGATTATACACCGTATAAAAGAAAGTTGTGTATAAAACAAAATATGCCTCAATGAAAGGAGATTGAGACGAAGACCCCTAAAAAGATCATTTTTTAAATAAAGTAGATCTATTATGTGTATTCACTATATGTACACATAAATAAAGTACCAATACAAGATAGGACATAATAAAATCATGAAATAATTTTTAAGTAGGAGATTAACCAAAAGAATAGAAATTGGGTTAAGAAGTTCCCTTACCTTGTGTCCGACTTGACTCGATCGTTCTTTAATATCCTGAATAATAAACTACAGTTAATTTCTATTTTCTTAAGAACCTTTTTCATGTTCATTATTCCTTTTATATCACTTATCACCATGTTATGAACATTATGTAATTATTTATGTTAATAACAGTCGTTTTGTCGATCTTTGGTACTTGAGTCAAAAATATACTTCTTATAATTACAAGTTGTTCATGTGGTGAAATATCAATTATATCCAGAATTATATTAATGGTTTGGATATCATATATATAATATATATCCAGTATATACATGCATTTATAATATTACATAACATTTAGTGGTAAGAAATGAAATGCACTGTTCATGGAGACGGTAAGCCGTACGTACGCATGAACGCTACTTTCATTTCTATTTCATATTTAATGGAATGAAGTAATAATTATATAAAGGTATAATATAATTCCAGTATAATATAATGTATAATACCATTTACTCCATCCTTTATACATCCCACATATTTCATTAACGATTCATATCACTTTGAGGGGGCGGTAGTCCGCACATCCTAAAATGAAAATATCGCGTTTACCCATAATGGAAACCATAAAGGTATGCCATAAATGAAAAATAAATAAGTTTAAGTAAAACATAAACATATTATATATCATATATAAATATAGTGACATCTTAATGTCCACCTTTGAAGTTGTTATATGTGTGTTGAACAATTATCGTTTCGTGAGGCAGAAATTCACCATCCATAGAAAGAGTATGTTCTTTAACCATTAAATGTAGGTGTGTGTAAGTGTAGCTCGAATTAATCTTATAAAAACATCCTATTATATTGAGGATACTGTTGTTGTTACAAAAGAAATGGATAAAAAGAGTTTAAGGGGTTGGAATGAAAAATAAAACAAAATACATAAGAGAAGACATTACCTTAAAATGGGGTAACTCTTTTTGATTTGAGCCAAAGGATTCATTGGGAAGACTTCAGCCCAAAGTGAGGCTTTTAGGAGTAAGGATGGAAGTTGGGAGAGTATTTTGGCAGAGGTTGGCCAAGCTATAATGCTTTTAAGGTGTGAGTAAGGTGGTAGTGGTGGGGCCTTTTATAAGAGGAGAGAAGGGTCACTCTTTGAATGATTGAAATGTTACTTTATTATAAAATGATTTTTTGGATTCTAAAGGTCCCACCGTTATATATTTCTAGGATATGTTGATAAGGGTTCGAAATATTCTCATAAAATATGTTTTTGACAAGTGTAAGTCTTAGATTTTACATTATCTTTTTATTTTATTTAAATCGTTAATTAATGAGTTAATCGCTGCATCATCATGGTGTCATAAATAATTTAAATTATTTAATGTGTAAAAATTATAAAAAAGATATCATGCTGTAGGAAATATTTTTAGCTTTCTAATTAATATTTATAGTCAAAAATATTACTTGTATAACCCCATTTAATTTTTTTTAGTAAAACAACTCTTGTTTCTGACATTTTTATTTTAACAATAAATAAAAAGTTTTAAATGTCATTTTCCTACCAAAGTGGCTCCATGGGGTCCCCAAGTTGACCCATGGATTTTCTTGGTCTGAAATTATGTATCCAATAGTGTTAGGATAATTGTAAAGGTATTTTCATATTTTTATGATATCATTTTTACCTTAAATTTCACTAATTACCTTTAATCATGATTAATTAAACTTAAAAGTTACTATTCAACAAAAATTATTTTAATCCCATTGAACCACATTTTACCTCATAATGACAACCATGTATGTCAGATTTTTGAAAATCGAATCACTGAAATTTTAATGTTTCATTTAAACGAAAAATCAGTTTTTTAACTACCACTTAGTGGTTTCACTATTCATCAAAAATTGATGTTTTTCAGAACAATGCCAAATATTTACCCTAAGCTAAAATTGATATTCCGAATTCAAAAATGTTGTCTATTTTAAAAAATTCCAAACATATAAGTTTCATTAATTAATTTTATAATTAATTCCCGCTATCACAACAAATAGCGTGTTTTTAAGAAACAATATATATCAAAAGATTGACAATTGTTTATGTCTAATTTAAAAGTAAAATTAATTATAATGACCACCATTAGATAAAATGGTAAAAATATATTCTAATTATACATTAAAACCACTAAATAGTATAATTTATCACTATAAATTATTTTGATTAAAAAAGTTTTTTTAAGTATTTTTCACTATTCATAAAAAATTGAAAGTTCGCAGAAAATTACAAAAAATTCAACTTAGGATAATTTCGATATTAAAAATACAAAAATGAAGTCCATTTTGAAATATAAAATTTCTATAATTTTAAAAAGTGGGTATTACTATTCATAGCGGCTACTTTGATTAGTCGCGGTGTGTTAGAACTCGATCTTCCGTACAACGCAAGCTATTGCATTATGGAAAGAGAGGCGTATCATGGAAGCTAGAGGTGTTACATTCTCCCTTCCTTCAACAAATTGCGTCCTCACAATTTGAAATTTTTCTTGGAAAATAAAAGGTTGAAAATAGAAAATACCTTTGTGGAAAACCCACATCGAAAATAAGGTTAATAAAATTTAACCTTAATAAGAGGGAAAGGGAACTGAAAAAGTCACCACCAAATTGTGATCCCAATAATGAGAACATTGGTGGAGATTAAAGACATATATTTGGAGGAAAAACAAAAATATTTGTAGGGAGTGATTGAGGTCCTCAATCACAAACAAGTGTAAAATTGAGGGCCTCAAAGCCTTAAATCTATATTGATTTAAAATATTATCAGTTCAATAAGACATAAGGTATTAGGATAACACATTTTTGGTTTTAATATTTCTTTACTAAAGTTTAAGAATTAATATATTCATAGAATAAGAGATAAGTATATATATATATTTATTCTGGACAAGTAGAGTTTTAACCTTCAACTAATTTCTACCACAAACTCATCTTTTACTCAAAAAGATAATAGAACTCAAAAATATTTTATTTATCCTAATCGTACAAGGTTCAAAAAATTAACATGTACCATTTAGATTAGGAAAACTATTTTGTAATAACCAGGGACTTCTTGTAGGCTAGTGGTAGGTAATAAAGGCCTGTCACACTATGGTTTTGGGTTCGATTCCTGCAGCTTTGTCCGACGTGACGGGTTATCCCCCAACCTGCAGGTTGTCCTTTTCCTAAAACTATAGTATTATAATATTCCAAAAATAATCATCAGAAATGTTTCAACCTTAAACAATACTATCCATGGTTCATCTTAATCCACTCCAACCTATATAGTTATCCAAAATACCTCTGTCCAGACATTCTCTAAAAGGTCTCTAAATTCCAAAATCAATTGTAACATCAGATTCCCCAAACAAAGTAAAGTTTCTCATATTGTCACATACTAAAAATATGATTACCTTCATCATATTAAAACCTAAATGAAAAAACAAGTACTACAGTACAATCCTTATATATATTACATTATTATTATAACCAGAATATAATCCTTGAGTCCAAAAGCACCAATACATTAATTATTCCACTTCAACTGTAGTAATAGCACAAGATTGTCCTTGATCCCTTGGCCTTTTCTAAGGTAATTTTCCTTAATGCTTAAGAAATTCATGTGCATAATGCCCCATTTCCCTACAATTTTATCATTCAACATTGATAGCCTCTTTATTTCCCTTGCAATCACGAGCCTGGTGACCTTTTTCTCCACATTTATAACAAACTCTAATTCCTTTTAGGCAAGCACTGGGGTGATTCTTCCCACAATTATCACATAATGGAAAATCCTTATTTCCCTTATTCTGTTTATCTGTCTCTTGTTCCACCGTTCTCTTCTTTTCTTGCTTTACTTTATTGTCATAAGATTTAGAAAATTCCTTTTCTGTCTTGATAGCACATGAGACAATATCTTCGTACGATGAGAAGGATTGTGATACTAAAGATCGATGGAGAAATGTTTTTAACCCATCAAAGAAACGATCAATCTTACTTCTTGTGTTACATATATAATCTTCAACATACCTCACTAACCTTGTAATGTTAGCCTCGTACTTTGCGACATTCTAAACAATGGCATAATCTTGATTAGTTTATGAATCAAAATACATAATTCCATACTTGTACAATACATAACATAAATTGAACTATTTATGGATATAATCCATAATCATAAAAAGGTTTTCTCTGAGGATGTATATACTCATAACCCTTCATAATGGTTTGTAAAGAAAATGATAATTATCCTAAGCATATCTCTAGGGAGTGTCGTAACCAAGAGTGCAACAAGACCCGTTGTCGTGCACCAGTTCCCGTTCGAGTCTAGCTCAAAGTGGTTTTTTCAGGTTTTACTCCTAGGTACATCTGTGCAAGAGCCGCCTCTACTTTCTTGTATCCATACAGGGATGTATTTCAAGTAAAACTCACAAAATCTCTATAATACCAAAATTCTAAGAAGTTCTTCTATACTAATCCTCAAATTCTATCTTTGCGCTATGTGATCTAATCATAGTTTATCTAAATCTAGCATCCAAGGTTAGTACTAAACTGCCTCTGATACCAACTGTAACGCCCCGACCCCAGCTACCCGAAGTCGGTGCGTTACTTCGTAACATTGGAATCATCACAAAAGATCAAGTCTTGAATGACTGATTAGTTTAGTAGTCTTAGAAACACTAGTTACATTCATAAATGTTACATTACATCATAAAGTGAAAAACTACAATAACAAAGTCTCAATAGTCCACAATCATATCCTCTTCTGACTATCCCTGTAGGTCATTCATAAAATACTTCTTCAAATCCTGGAAAATATTAAAACATTGAAAGGGGTGAGTTCAGATGCTCAGTAAGGATAACAATATTGCGGAAGCTTTCGCAAATAAATATTAAAATTTATGGCACGTATAACTAAAACAAAAGCCTTTTTAATCATTAACTTCAGCATAATATGGAAAAAATAAAATTAAATAATTCTATTTACTTACTCACATGGATATTCTACTCGTCGAATAATCACATGCAATATCAATAACCACTTTCATAATGATGGAATGCATAGTTCCAAACTATCATAACCACGTAGTCAAGGCCTCGTTCTAATACCACAAATAAGATTTTGTCAAGCCCTCATTCCAAGAAACTAGTTTGTCTCATGAGACCTACCGATTCATCGAGGAGCTGTAGAGGGCTCCACCCGTCACTTATTAAGTCCATTGCAGTCCTCATATGAATAGGTTTAAACATATCATAAACCATAACATAATCGTATCACATAAAACATGCATAAAGGAAACATAACATTTCCACATTTCAATCACAAGATATCAATACAACACATTGATATAATAAATGAACTTTCAAAACCATTTTAAATACCAAAATAAAAATAAGTGTAAACTTTGTATTTATTTTTCATTAAAAAAATGTTATGGCTTGTATGGAAGCTGAAACTCAAATAATGGTCACGGCGGTGGAGAAGTCATTGTTACCGCATATGTACGGTAAGAAAAACATTCCCGTTTGGTCATTTAGTTAAACTCTTCATATAAAAAAGATTCCATTTGAATAAACGTAAAAGTCAAAGGGGTTTATACACCGTATAAAAGAAAGTTGCGTATAAAACAAAATATGTCTCAATGAAAGGAGATTGAGACGAAGACCCTTACAAAGATAATTTTTTTAAATAAATTAGATCTATTATGTGTATTAACTATATGTATACATAAATAAAGTACAAATACAAGATAGGATATAATAATATCATGAAATTATTTGAATGTAGGAGATTAACCCAAAGAATATAAATTGGGTTAAGAAGTTCCCTTACCTCGTTTCCGACTTGACTCGATCATTCATTAATCTCCTGAATAATAAACTAGAGTTAATTTATATTTGATTCAGAACCTTTTTCATTTTAATTATTCCATTTATATCACTTATCACCATGTTATGAACATTATGTAATTATTTATGTTAGTAACAGTCGTTTTGTCGATCTTTGTACTTGAGTCAAAAATATATTTCTTATAATTACAAGCTGTTCATGTGGTGAAATATCCATTATATCCAGAATAATAATAATGATGTGGATATCATATATATCATATATGTCCAGTATATACATGAATTTATAATATTACATAACATTTAGAGGTAAGAAATGAAATGCACCGTTCATGGAGACGGTAAGCCGAACGTACGCATGAACGCTACTTTCATTTATATTTCATATTTAATGGAATTAAGTTATAATTATAAAAAGGTATAATATAATTCCAGTATAATATAATGTATAATACCATTTACTCTATCCTTTATACATCCCACATATGGAATTAACGATTCATATCACTTTGAGGGGGCGGTAGTCCACACATCCTAAAATGAAAATATCGCGTTTACCCATAATGAATACCATAAAGGTATTACATAAATGAAAAATACAGAAGTTTAAGTAAAAACATAAACATATTATATATCATATATAAATATAGTTCCATCTTAATGGCCACATTTGAAGGTGTTATATGAGTGTTGAACAATCATCATTTCGTGAGGCAGAAATTCGCCATCCACAGAAACAGTATGTTCTTTAACCATTAGATGTAGGTGTGTGTAAGTGTAGCTCTAATAATTCTTATAAAAACATCCTAGTATATTTAGTATACAGTTGTTGTTAGAAAAGAAATGTATAAAAAGAGTTTAGGGGGTTGGAGAAGCAAAATAAAACAAAATAACATAAGAAGATACATTACCTTAAAATCGGGTAACTCTTTTTGATTTGATCCCAAGGCTTATTTGGGAAGACTTATGCCAATGTGAGGCTTCTAGGAGTAAGGGAGGTATGTTGGGAGAGTATTTGGGCAGAGGTTGGCCGATCCAAAAGGCTTTGATGGTGTGATTAAGGTTGTAGTGAGTGGAGCCTTTTATAAGAGGAGAGAAGGGGTACTCTTGGAACGATTGAAATGTTACTTTATTATGAAATGTTTTTTCGGATTCTAAAGGTCCCACACTTATATATTTCGAGGATAAGGTGATAATGGTTCTAAATATACTCATCCAATTGGTTTTTGACAAGTGTATGTCTTATATTTCACATTATATTTTCATTTTATTTAAATCGTTAATTAATGAGGTAATCACTGCATCATCATGGTGTCATAAATAATTTAATTTATTTAATGTCTAAAAATTATAAAAAAACTATCATGATGTAGGAAATCATTTTATATTTCTAATTAATATTTATAGTCAAAAATATGACTTGTATTACCCCATTAAAATATTGTTTTAGTAAAACAACTCTTGTTTGTGATATTTTTATTTTAACATTAAATAAAAAGTTTTTAATGTCATTTTCCTACCAAGGTGGCTCCATGGGGTCCCCAAGTTGATCCATGGATTGTATTTGTCGTCCATGATTCATCCTATAGGGTTAGGACATGTGTAAAGGTATTTTAATTTTTTATAATATCATTTTTACCTTAAATTTCACTAATTACCTTTAGTCGTGATTAATTAAACTTAAAAATTACTATTCACCAAAAAATAATTTAATCCCATTGAACAACATTTTAATTCCTAATGACAACCATGTATGTCGGATTTTTGAAAATCAAATCACAAAAGTGGTAATGTTTCATTTAAATGAAAAATCATTTTTTTAACTACAACTTAGTGGTTTCACTATTCATCAAAAAAATGAAGCTTTTCAAAAAAAAATCCAAAAATTAACCCTAAGATATAATTGATATTCCGAATTAAAAAATGATGTCTATTTTACAAAATTCCAAAAATATATGTTTCATTAATTAATTTAATAATTAATTCCCACTGTCACAACAAATAGCGTGTTTTTAAGAAACAATATATATCAAAAGATTGACAATTGTTTATGTCCAATTTCAAAGTGAAATTAATTATAATGACCACCATTGGATAAAATGGTAAAAATATATTCTAATTATACATTAAACCCACTAAATATTATAATTTATCACTATAAATTATTTTTATTAAAAACGTTGTTTTAAGTATTTTTCACTATTCCTAAAAAATTAGAAGTTCTCAGAAAATTACAAAAAATTCAACTTAGGATAATTTCGATATTACGAATACAAAAATGAAGTCCATTTTGAAATATAAAACTTCTATAATTTTATAAAGTGGGTATTACTATTCATAACGGCTACTTTGATTAGTCGCGGTGTGTTAGAACTCGAACTTGTGTACAATGCAAGCTATTGAATTATTGAAAGAGAGGCGTATTGTGGAAGCTTGGGGTGTTATAAATATAGGAACACAAGTAAACTGAACTGTAAAAAAAGTGAGTGCAGTATGTAAAAGGGTCCAGAATACAAGCCCAACTAGAAAGTTCTAGTACAACTGTGATACAAATCAACTGAAGAAAAGGGAAAGTCAGCTGCTGGGTCATCCTATGAGGATTCTATCTGAAGGGTAGGTATAGATCGCCTCCTCAGTACACCACATCCACCCATCTCCTCTGTGTACCAACACACCGTGTGGTCCACCTCTAGGTACCGTCCAGTCTTGGTACTATCAGCCTCAGTCAGCGATGTCTGTCATCTACATCCCTCAAAACAAGGTGAGGGCATAGTCTGTGCAAGGGTGATTATAACGATACTCAGTAAGAACCTCGAGAACATCTAGGTCTCAAAAAAATCATCAAAGATAAAACAAAAAAGAATGAAATCAACAGATAAACTTACATAGGTATATGCCCATACATATACCTATGTTATCATGTAATCCATCTAAATCATGAGGAAAGCACATAGGTTCTGACTCAGCTCACACCAGGATTTATTCTAAGTGTATTATCAAGTGACATTCCCAGTCACAACTTTGAACACCTTGGCTACTGGAGAACTCCTCCTCTAGTGAGTACAGTGGTCATGTCGCATCACACATAGGCACTTCCCACTAACCTTGGACTGCTGAGGTACTCCTCATGTCGAGTACCATGGCTCTACCATGTCACACAAATCCTCTCCCAACTGTGTGTCTACCACGTCACATAGAGGCACTCCCCCTTGTGGCTTGATGAGGTACTCCCACAGTCAATTACTGTGGGTATGATGAATCACCAAGGCTCTCCTGACCGTGGTTCTACTGCGTCACCAAGGTGCTCCTCATTGGGCCAGTCGAGTCACTCTGACTCGAAACGGTCAGAAGTCGTCAAGTCTCAGCCAGTCGCAGGGTTCCGTATATTGTGCACATGGGGAAGCTGCTTCCCAAGCCACATGTCAAAACTCCAAATGACACGAAGTCCCACAAAAAAGTATTTCAAAGGTCTGTGACATCATAGTGGTCTCAACTTACCAGACGGCGTGTCAATCAGACGCCCGGTCTATGAGTTATTAGCCTTTTAGTCTCGAGGGCCCGATTGGATTTGTGATCGATCCAACATAACTGTTCCCCATATTAATCCAAAACACATTGGGGTTTCCCTCAAAGATACCGTATCGTTCCAATATTTCTAGCACCACTGAAGGTTCGTCAAATGATATCTACTGTCAAAGTTAGGGCCAAAAGAAAGTAACTGGATCGTAGTGGGCTCGGTTCCGGTCTAACCCGGTCGGACCGACCTGGCCCGACCCAGCCTAGGCCGACCTGGTTTGGCCCGTTGGGTCCGGCCCAGCCCACGAAGGATGCTACGGTGCCGAAAGGGCGGATCGACTATGGGGTACCGCGAGGGCACAGACTGGCCTCGAGGGAAGTGGACCGACCGTGAGGGCCTGGACCGACCATGTGGGTGAAGACTACCTGCGGGGATTTCGGACCCACTATGAGGCATGGACCGGCCACGAGGGCGGCGGACCATCGTGAGGGTGTGGACCGGCATCGGGTTGTGGACTGGATGTGGGAGAGACAGACCGTCAGTGAGGGCACAGACCGGCTGCCGGTCGGCAGTCCGGCTGCAGGATGGTGGTCTTGCGGTGACGGCTCGGTGAAAGGCGATGGCGGCTTGGCAGAGGGCAGCAGAGTCTTGGCGGATGGTGGCGGCGACTCGGCAGATGGTGGTAGTAGCTCAGTGGAAGGCGGAGCCACGAGCGGCGGAGCCGCTCGGCATGATGTTCGGGAGGTGGCGGTGGCCGCGGGGCGGTGGCGGTGCACCGTCTCCTTCTTCTCTTTCAATTCCACAAATTATCTCAAGATTGGCATAGGGTTCGGGCCATTGTTTGTTTGACATATACCCTCCGTGTTAGGGTGCTAGGTAACGGCTCAACAAGAACAAGAAAGAAGAACGTCAAACCCTCCCTTAATGATTATTTTTTAAACTCGCAAAAGAAAACATATGGGGATCAACTAATTAGAAATTTGATCAACGTTCCTTGTTTTAGAAGGGAAGAACATCAGTAAAATATATAATCATTCACAATAAACCCCTACCTCTCTTGGTTCGTTGACGTTGGTGCGAGAAGGAAGTACGGATGTCAATTCTTAGTAGATGAAGACATCTCAAGTCGGAATAAGTCTGAGGAAGAAGCTCAAAGTCAAGTTCGACGTTCTTCATTGGTGGAGCATTCTTCGTTGGTGGAGCATTCTTTGTGGAAGAAGGAATTCTTATTTGGAGATCTTTCTCCAACCAAGATCTCTCTATCCTATTCCAAATAATGTTCTCAAAATAAAAGCACACCAAAATAAAATGTGTTTCCCCAAATTTAATTGTTGCCACAATTTCAAATTACCTAAATTAATTAACTTAGATGGCTCAATTAAATGTATTGTGTTGGCATAATTTAATGTGGAGGAATCTGAAGAGGCTCCTCCAAATTAATGAGGGAGTTGAGATTTTTCTCCCTCATTAAGAGGTTCGGGAGGTCCGCGCCTCTTAAATCAAACGTGGGAGGTTTTGGGATCGGGTGGTCCCCACACAATAATATCCACAAGAGGGTGGTTACAACAAAAGAAAATAAAAAGTGTGCTTATTTTATTTTATTATTTCCACAAAAACCCCATAAATTATCTTTCACCCTCAACCAACTTCCATGAAGGTGAAAGTCTCCTTAAGAGAATACCGGCGCTGCGAGCTCAACGGTGCCCTCATATTTCAATTCTGAGCACCAGTTCAAAATTTTGAAAAACTCACTCACACTTTTACTGAACGTACCCAAAAAAAAGTTGAGAAAAACATTTCAGGCACTCCGGGCCTCAAAATCACATGCCGTTAATTTTTTCAGACTCGTAAAATTTCTATTTAATTAAACAACGATTACATGGAAATTATCGGTCTTTATATTATTGGGGTAAAATTTTAAAATTTACTAAAGAGGTTAGAATCTATTTTACAATGTCACTTTATTTTGGGACTTGTTTTATCCTTATTGAAAGAATCGAATCGTAGATCATCCAAAAGATCCAATAATTTAATTATACATTGTACATTTAAAGATTTTATATATTTTCTTTCAAATTTTTATCACATTGGAACTTGAATAAAAGAATGAGATTCATAATGATTAAATGGTTTATTTCACTTTAAATTGGATATATTATTCATCAATATACATGTTTTAAAAAATTGGTTTACAAAATCCAATTTTTAATAAAAAAGTCATTAAATTTTTTATTTATTAATTAAAATTTAAAAATGAATCTATATAAATTATTTTTCATTTTTTATAAGGAACAATTTCGATAAAAATTAAATGGATAATTTTTAATTTACACAATCATTACAGACTTCACCACTGCAATAATTATATTACCCAATTTGTATTGTTTTAAATAATTTTAATTTCTTAACAAAGAATACTATTTAATGAATTATTTAATTTATATATAACTTTTATTACATTTATTCGTCCAATGGACATGATTTTATTGAAAAAAACATATATTCTAGATGAACCAATGGTCACCTCCCATTTCTTGATTAATTTTTTGATTTCAATTTTCTTCTTAAAAAATATATTAATCAGATCATTTCTCATTGAAAATTACATTTATATTAAATTACCATATTTTTAATGTTATTTATATAAATAATTACAATAAAATATACAATTTTTGCATAGGATGTTTTCTTTAAATCATATTCTATTATATGATGAAATAATGAAAAAACATATACTTCAGTCAATAGAGATATTTTTTTATAATGAATATTTTTTTGGAATTATATAAACCATTTAATATAAGAGGAATGCTTTGGGAATTATGTTATTAGAGGGGCCCATAATTATATATCCCTTGGCTGCATTGGTATATCTAATGAGACAAATCAATTGGAAATAATAAATGATTTTTTAGCATTGTTTTGAGCTATCCTCTGAATCATAATTATGTTATAGATATAATGATATTTGAGATCATGGTTTCCCAAATTATGAATTTATTACCTTATAAATGAATTTATTTTTATACATGTGACTATTTCATTAATATTTCCCACAAACTCATTTTCTCATGTGATTGATTAAATTGCATTTTTTTGTTTTGTACCTTTCTATATAGATAATTCTATTTCAAATATATATATTAAAGATGATTATTAAATGTAATATTTGTTTATTTATTTACCATTTCATATTCATAATACCTTATTGATACATGATTTATTCCATAATCCATAAAAATTACAAATTATTTGAGATCACCTTCATTTATTTCCATTCCCATGTATATAATGAATATGTATCTGAATGAGTTGAGGTATGTAAAATTTATTCCTGTACTATTTTTTAATTTTTATACCCAATATAAAATATATATCATTTGTGTATATATATATCTAAGACTATACGACTAATAAAAAAATTGTTATGTAACCCCCATATTGATTCCAATGTTAAAAATTAGATAGCAGTTACAGGTTTCTAGAGTCAGGGTCAATTCAAGATAAATAGATCAAGTCCCTTGAAATCAAATTTCAGGCATTAGGATGCATTGAAAGGGACAATTTCATACTATTAGTGTATTTTATAAAAGCTATGGTAAATCAATAATATAATTTTATCCATAATATTATAAAGTAATAACAAATATAACATTGGAATGAAAATATTTTCAGGTAACGTTCTTCAATAAATATTATCATCATGGAAAATGTGCCGAAATGTAGATAAACATTGTCAGTCTAGAGGAAAATGAAGTGGAAAGTGTTATATATTAGGATGGAATGTAACATCCCAGGTAAATAAATAATATTAAATTCTAATATTTATCAATATTTGTGAATAAAATTTTAATATTACTTTAAAGGGAATTCTATGCTCTATGGTGTACCCAATACGCAACAATGAGTTTCTTTGAAATCATACATTGCACACTAATAATATAACAATATTATAATAGTTAACTACAAGACGTTGTAATGGAGGGAATGAACAGAAATAAATAAAAAATGATTACATATGTTTTTAAATATATTTATATTTGTCCAATAAATGTTAGAGGCTTAAAATTCAAATGAATCCAATTTTAAGAATAAATACTCTAATATTTTTAAAAGATTGTTATACCACCTTTTGATGGTGATCCTTTTTTGAATCTATCTTTTGACAAATTTATAAGCTCTATTTTTCAAAATAAACTTATTCTTTATTATTGGGATATCTAATTTTACTTTGGTTAAATTTTTGGTATGTTTCTGACAATGTTCTTTTTTTTAATGAATATTGAAAAATATTGCATTTTACATCAAAACTAATTTTTCATCTAATTTAAATATATGGTTAGATTATATTTTTAATTGGTTTTAAAGATTAATTATAATATATTTTTACAATTTAATTCAATGGTGGTAATTAGAATTAATTTCACTTTGAAAATGGACAAAGATAAGTTCCTATCTTTTCATAAATATTTCTTCCAAAAAACCCGCTCTTTGTTTTGACAGCGGGAATTAACTATATGATTTGTTAATGAAAATTCTATATTTTTAATATGGTAAAATGGACATCATTTCTTATTTTTAAATATGAAATATATCTTAGGGTTAATTTTTGGTATTTTTCTGATAATGTTTTTTTAATGAATAGTGAAAAATACAGTTTTTAATTCAAAACTGCCTTTTCATTCAATTTATTTATATATATATATATATATTGTCATTTCAATTTTTTTAAAAGTATAATTGATTTATGTTTTTATCACGTAAAAAATTTTGTTCATTGGAAGTAATTTCACTTTTCAATTGGATGTAAAAAAAAGTCAATCTTTTGATAAATTTTTCATCTTAAAAACATGTCTTTTGTTTCGACAACGAAATTTACTTTTAAATTAATTACTACAAATTATGTGTTTTGAATTTGATAATATGGATTCCATATTTGGAATCATAAGGTCCAAATTATGCAATTAAGACTATTTTTCTTTTTGGATATTATGAATAGTAAGGACGGTAATTATCTTTAATTATCGTGCTTAATTAGTAACCGGGTAATTAAGGGTAAAAAAATAATATCATAAAAATACAAAATGACCCCAAAATGTTTCATAATGCTATTGGTGGTGTCATTTCCGACCATGGGATTCCTTTTTCCAACCGTGGGACCCCATGGAATCACTTTAATGTGATAGTGACCTTTTATCGTATTTTTTTTAAAGAAAGGAAAATGTAACTAAAGTCTGTAACACCTAAGTAAAATAAATTTAATTTTTTCTACATAAACGATCTCTTAGACTATAAATATTCATTGGAAATATAAAAATATTTCATACATAATAGTATATTTTTTTATAATTTTTAGACCTTAAATAAATTAAATTATTTATGACACCATGATGATGCATCAATTACCTCATTAATGAACGATTTAAATAAAATGAAACTATATTGTAAAATCTAAGACTTAAACTTGGAAAAAGCCTATTTAATGAGTATATTTAGAACCCTTATCACTTTATCCTATAAATATATCAATGTGGGACCTTTAAAATCCGAAAATCATTTTACAATAAAGTAACTTTTCATGACTTTCCATGACTGCCCCTCCTCTCCACTTATAAAAGGCCCCCACCTCTACCTCCATACCCACACCTCTAAAGAATTAGGCTCAGCCAAAACCTGACCATTTCATCTCTCTACATCCCTATCTTCATCATTGAAGCCTCACCTTTATGATAATTCTCTTCAAGAAACCATTTTGGTTCAAACCAAGAGAAGTTACCCGATTTAAAGGTAATGTCTTCACTTGTGTTCTTTTGTTTTATTTTGCTTCTCCAAACCCCTAAACTCTTTTTATTGCTTTATTTTGTAACAACACCAGTATCTAAATATACTATAATGTTTTTATGTTAAGTATTAGATCTAAACGTACACACACATTCGTCTAATGGTTAAAGAACATACTGTTTCTGTGGATGGCGAATTACTGCCTCACGAAATGATGATTGTTCAATCTTCTATAAACACCTTTCATGGTGGCCATTATGATGTCAATATAATTTATATAATATATATGGTATTTATGTTTCCTATATTATTATGTATTTTATATTTAAAACATGCCTTTATTCATTGCATGTTGTGCAAATGTGATAATTTCATACGAGGAAGTGTGGACTACCGCCCCCTCAAGTGATGTGACTCGTTCATGCAATACATGGAATGTATAAAGAATGAAATTAATAAACTTATGTGAACTATATAAAATATATATTATACTGGAATTATAATATATATATCTCTCAATTATTTTGAATTCCATTAATATGACAACAAAATAAAAGTAGCGTTTATGCGTACGTACGACCTACCGTCTCCATGAACGGTGCATTTCATTTATTTTTATCTCAAAATGTTATTGAATATTATAATATGAATATTTACTGGAAATATATGATATTTAAATTATTAATACTATTCTCGAGATGATGTACTCATAACTACATGGACAATTCTTTTCAAACATGTTCATTTTTGACTCATGTACCAAACATCGACAAAAACATCTGATATGAACTCACATAATTAACTAATTATTATAACATTATAATATGTGATATTAATTGAATAATAAACATTAAATGAGGTCCTTAATAAATTATAAATTGACCAAAGTTTATTATTCAGGAATATAATGAAACGAACAAGAAAAGTCAGACTTGAGGTAAGGGATCTGACCTCTCTCTTTCTTTTTAAGTACCCTCTTTTATGTCATTTCATTTATGCTCCATGTTATTATGTTGGAGGATGTTATTTTATATTAACCATACTGAAATTTGTATTTTCAAATGATTAGATACCCCTTTTACTCTCATCAATTTATTTTTAGAATTTTTATGTGGCGCCGTTAGGCTACTGAATTTTCATAAGGGATCCAACCTCTATCATTCTTTTTATGTACTCCTTTTTATGTAACTTACTTTAAGCTCCTATTTCTTATGTTTAGGGATGTTATTTTATATTCCTATTTCTGTAAATTTTATGTTAATATTATGAGATACCCTATTTTATCTTATCAATACATTTTTGGATGTTTTATGTGGCGCCGTTAGGCTGCGGAATTTTCATAAGGGGATTTTCATATAACATTTTATTCTCGTGAGATTCATGCTACAATAGCCACTATTTAGTTTTTTGTGGTGTATTTACCACCCATTATCTTACTATTTGTGTAATACACACTCATTTATGGGTATTTAAATCTTCATTGTATGACCCTTCTTTCATGAGGTGTACGTTTCAAAGGTTTCCCAAATCGGTAAGGGAACCTTTCACACTCCTCTTTTAAAAAGACTTATTTTGTTATATAACTTAATTTGCATATTTTTATGTTGGGATATGTTATTATATATCCTTTTTGATGTAAATTTTATGTTCAAGTGATGAGATACCATTTTCTCTCTCATCAACTTGTTTTATGAATTTTAAAGTGACGTCGTTAGGCTGGTGAATTCTTGCAAGGGATCTTCTTAACTCAATTTAAATCCTTTGGGTTAAACATGTACTCCTTGAACATGTCATGATGTGAATATGTGTGAATGAATCTGATTGTTTTACACTTAATATCCACTTATATTGGGTGTATTTATATTTTTCGTATATAATTATGAGATTGATTTGTCCTTAATTTAAGGATATATTCATTATAAGGGATTTCATCTCATTTTACATTTCTATTGAGATATCATTGTTGTTAGGCACCAATTCACTATTATATGGTGTATATACTATCATTTGGCATATTATATCATGAATGCCTTTATTCTCATGATATTATAAAGTTCTGATTAAATGTTATTCCTCAATTATTGTATTTAAGTGTCTCTCATTTTGTTAAAACCCCTTTAACAAAAATATCATTTTAAATGTTTTAATGATATATTCCTATAAATATTTCTCATTAATATCCATTTTTTCAAAATGGTTTTAAGGATTTACTTATGTGGATATTAATTTTTTGAAATTTTAAAACTTCAAAGTCGTATAGGACACTTTGATTCAAAAATCTCTTTATTAAATGTTTTAAATGGTTGTGAAAATGATTTATAGATTAGATTCATTATTTCATTATCTTAAAATTTTATACTGTTATTGCAATGTGGGAATGATATCTTTCCTTTATGCTTAAGTTATGTACTATGATTATGTTATGATTCATGAGCATTGTTTATGAAGACGGGTGGTTTCATGATAAACTAAGGGCGGGTGAGCCCGATATAGCTCTCCAATGCATTGGGTAACGCGAAGGGGTTAAACATTAAGTTTTATCCCAATAGATTTGGGGAATATTTTGTGATGGGTATTCCAAACGTAACCATGAGGGGTACTCCCTACGTAAGAATATTATGAATGCATCAAGTTACTTTTATGTCTTATGATTTCAATGAGTTATTTGTAAATCTTATGATTTTTTGAGGTATGTTAAATTGCATATATTTTATGATTAAAGTATGATTTCATTGATTCTTATGTATAAATGGACTAATGTTTTCTTTCCTTATTGTTATAACCCTTATTGAGCTTTTTATGCTCATCCCAAGTTTTTTTGAAATGTTTTTCACAGGACATAAAGTTGAATAGGGTAAAGGATGGGGTCAAGGAAATTCTAGGCAATCTAAAACAAGGAACTAGACATTACTATTTTGTTCAAGAGTTTTTATTTTTTGAAAAAATTGAAGCTAAGTATATGTGACTACTTTGTAATCTTTGAGATGTAATAGTTATGTCCTAATTCTCTAAAACTTTAAACCTGAAAAGATCCTCAATGTGAATTATTAATTTAATTCAATAATATGTAATGTTTAAGGACGGGTCCTTATAGTTGGTATCAGAGGTCAGTTTAGATAGATTTAGTGGTTAGGGTATTCTCTAGGCATAAGGGACATTACCATAATGGTTAGGATTTCAGAAAGAGTCATATTTGTTAGATAAAGTGAATGAATAAGTATATCTTAATGTTTATCTTCCTCATTAGTACATGATGATTTTGTTGATATAATCACACTGACATTTTTTGTTTTAGTAAATCGATGGATCTAGCAGGCACCAAAGTCACAATGGCTTTGAAGGAAGATGTTGTGGTTCACTGATTAAGAGACTGGATGAAATGGGGGATTCAATGTGAAATCATGTGGTTATTCTAAACCAACTATCAGGAGTTATGATCAACCACTTGAACCTTGGTGAGTTATCTAATGCATTGTGTACGAGATAACCAAATCGATGTGAAAGTTCATGTAATAATTATAATGGTAACCATTATGTTTTATATGGTCCTTACATTTGAGGTAATTATGGGTTATTATATGTTATGATGGAAAATGGAAGGCATGAGATAAACTCGAGGTTAAATTATGTCATGGTTATTTTTGAAGATTTTATTGCTTTTTGGGGAATGTTATAAGAGTCATGTATTTTTTGAAAAAGGACAACACGTAGACTGTGTGGCAACTTATCGCGTCAGACGAAGCTGCGGGAATCGAACCCACAACCAAAGTGCGACTGGTATTTATCGTCTACCACTGGACTACGTGAAGTCCCTAGTTAGTTTGACTAATTAATTTTAGTTACATGATTTTATGAATCTTGAATAGAATTATTTTGGATTATCTATGGAAATTATTAACCTATCACGGAGGATATGTGATTAGGTTAATTACTTTTCAGTATGTGACTTTAAGTGTAACTGATGTTATTTGAATATAAATGTTAATGTTTATCTTGGAAGAATATGTGATTAAATCATTCAAATATTTGTGTTTCAATCTTAGTTTGGTTTAGTTTGATGAATTTTATGGAAAATTTGTTCATTGAATGGTCTTTGTTGAAATTTTTGTATTTTTTGACAAATTTTGGAGATTAAGAATAGATTTGTTTTTTGAAAAATGATTATCCTTTTTTGGTATTATCTGATCTTTTACTAACCTTTTTGGTTTTTTTTGTTAAGGTCTAAAGACATAGGAATTATATAGTTCTCTTTTCTGGATTAGGTGATTCTCGAGAAGTTGACTATAGTACTCTTAATGTGAACAAGTCTTCCTAAATACTCATCATTTAGAGAAAGTATGAGTTTGTGTAAGAAATCTAGTAAAAGTTGAAAGTAATCATGACATGAAATTATGTTTCCTTATGATTTAGTTAATCTCAAAAATGAATTCCTCAATGAAAAGTATCTTAAAACAAAAAAAATTTTAGTTATCATTTCCTACTGGGGAATCAAATACCATTTAACCCATCACCAGTTTGTGATTTTCTGGTGGTTAACTTTCTCCTAAACATGTTTTCTATCACTCTCTCTCAGAACATGACCATTTTTTTTCTTTCATATCCATATTTTCCTACTTGGAATCCTATTATGGGTTAACTTGGGTGACCTTTGTACTTCTCTCCCTTTCTTTTAAAGTGATAGTTTTACTGACTCTTATTCTGATGTGGGACTTTCAATGAAGTTTCCCAGCCCAATTTTTAAATTGCGAGGACGCAATTCCCAAAAGGGGGGAAGGATGTAACATCCAAGTAAATAAATAATATTACATTCTAATGTTTATCAAAATTTGTAAATAAAATTTAATATTACTTTAAAGGGAATGCTATGCTCAATGGCATATCCAATACGCAACAACGAGTTTCTTTGAAGTCTTACGTTGCACACTAATAGTATAACAATATTATAATAGTTAACGCCTAGCCATTTTAATGGAGGGAATGGATAGAAATAACTAAAAAATTACTAAATATGTTTGTTAAATATTTTTACATTAATCCAATAAATGTTAGAGGCTTAAAATTCAAATGAATCCAATTTTAAGAATAAATACTCTAATATTTTTAAAAGATTGTTTTACCGCCTTTTGATGGAAATCATTTTGTAGATCTAAATTTTGAAAATTTTATAAGCTCTGTTTGTCAAAATAAACTTATTCTTTATTATTTGGATATTTAAATTTACTTTGGTTAAATTTTTGGTATGTTTCTGACAATGTTCATTTTTTTAATGAATAGTGAAAAATATTGCATTTTACCTCAAAAATGCTTTTTCATATAATTTAAATATATGGTTAGATTATATTATTAATTGGTTTTAAAGTATAATTAGAATATAGTTTTACAATTTAATTCAATGGTGGTAATTATTATTAATTTCACCTTGAAAATGGACATAAATAAGTGCCAAACTTTTCATAAATATTGCTTCAAAAAAACCCCCGCTATTTGTTTTGACAGCTGGAATTAAGTATATGATTTGTTAATGAAAATTCTATGTTATGAATTTGGTAATATGGAAATAATTTCTGAATTTGTAATATCAAATATAGCTTAGGGTAAATTTTTGGTATTTTTCTGATAATGTTTTTTAACAAATAGTGAAAAATACAGTTTTTAATTCAAAACTGCCTTTTCATCCAATTTATTTATATATTTATATTATAATTTTATATGGTTTTAAAGTATAATTGAATTATGTTTTTATCACTTAATACAATTTTGTTCATTCGAAGTAATTCCCCTTTTCAATTGGATGTAAAAACAAGTAAATCTTTTGATAAATTTTACTTATTAAAAACTCATCTTTTGTTTTGACAACGAGATTTACGTTTAAAATAATTACTACAATTTATGTGTTTTGAATTTGATAAAATGGATTCCATATTTGGAATCATAATTTCCGAATTACGTAATGAATACTTTTTTGTTTTTGGACATTATGAATAGTAACGACGGTAATTATCTTTAATTATCGTGTTTAATTAGTAATCGGGTAATTAAGGGTAATAAAATAATATCATAAAAATATAAAATGACCCCAAAATGTGTCCTAATGCTATTGGTGGTGTCATGGTAGACCATGGGATTCCTTGTACTATCCTTGGGATCCCATGGAATCACATTAGTGTGATAGTGACCTTTTATCATATTTTTTTAAAGAAAGGAAAATGTAACCAAAGTATGTAACACTTAAGTAAAATAATTTTAATTTTTTTTAAATAAACGATCTCTCAGACTATAAATATTCATTATAAAGATAAAAATATTTCTACATCATAGTACCTTTTTTATTATTTTTAGACATTAAATAAATTAAATTATATATGACACCATGATGATGCAACAATTACCTCATTAATGATAGATTTAAATAAAATGAAATGATGATTTATAATCTAGTACATACACTTTTAAAAAGACTATTGGATGAGTATATTTAGAACCCTTATCACCTTATACTAGAAATATATCAATATGGGACCTTTAAAATCATAAAATCAATTTATAATAAAGTAACATTTCTTGACATTCCATGAATTCCCCTCCTCTCCTCTTATAAAAGGCCCACACCTCTTCCACCTTACCCACACCTCTCATTATATAGGCTAGGCCAAACCCTACCCATTTCATCTCTACACATCCCTCAATTCATTATTGAATCCTCACCTTTGTCAGAATTCTCTTCATGAAACCCTTTTGGTTCAAACTAAGAGGAGTTACCCGATTTAAAGGTAATGTCTTCACTTGTGTTCTTTTGTTTTATTTTTCTTCTCCAAACCCCTAAAATCTTTTTATTCCTTTATTTTGTAACAAAACCAGTATGATAAATATATTAGTATGTTTTTATGTGAATTATTAGAGATAAACATACAAACACCTTCATCTAATGGTTAAAGAACATACTATTTCTGTGGATGGCGAATTACTGCCTCACGAAACGATGATTATTCAATCTTCTCTTAACACCTTTCATGGTGGCCATTATGATTTCACTGTATTTTATATATTATATATATGGTATTTATTTTTCCTATATGCTTCTGTATTTTATATTTAAAACATGCCTTTATGCTTTGCATGTTGTGCAAATGCGATAATTTCATACGAGGAAGTGTGGACTACCGCCCCCTCAAGTGATGTGACTCGTTCATGCAATACATGGAATGTATAAAAAATGAAATTAATGAATTTATGTTACCTATATAACATATATATTATAGTGTAATTATAATATATATCTCTCTCAATTATTTCTAATTCCATTAATATGACAAAATATGAAAGTAGCGTTCATGCGTACGTACGGCCTACCTTCTCCATGGACGGTGCATTTCATTTCTTTTTATCTCCAAATGTTATGGAAAAGTATAAAATGAATATGTACTAGAAATATATGATATTTAAATCATTAATACTATTCTGTATATTATTTACTTATAACTACATGGAAATTCTTTTCAAACAAGTTCATTTTTGACTCATATACCAAATATCGACAAAAACATCTGATATGAACTCACATAATTAACTAATTATTATAACATTATAATATGTGATATGAATTGAATAATAAACTTTAAATGAGTTCCTTAAGAAATTATATATTGACCAAAGTTTATTATTCGTGAATATAAAAAAACGAACAAGACAAGTCGGACTTGAGGTAAGGGATCCGACCTCTTTCTTTCTTTTCAAGTACCCACTTTTAGGTCATTTAATTTATGCTCCATGTTATTATGTTGGAGGAGGTTATTTTAAATTAACTATACTATAATTTTTATTTTCAAATGACGAGATAACCCCTCTTACCCCCATCAATTCATTTTCATAATTTTTATGTGGTGTCCTTAGGCTGCCGAATTTTCATAAGGGATCCTACCACTATCTTTCTTTTTAAGTATCTTTTTTATGTAACATAATTTAAGCTCCTATTTCTTATGTTTAGGGATGTTATTTTATATTACTCATTATGTAAATTTTATTTTAATAATATGAGAGACCCTGTTTTATCTCATCAATACCTTTTTGAAGACTTATGTGGCGTCGTTAGGCTGCTGAATTTTCATAAGGGGATTTTCATCTCACTTTTTATTCCCATGAGATTCATGCTACAATGGACACTATTTAGTTTTTTGTGGTGTATGTACTGCCAATTATCTTACTATTTGTGTAATACACTCTCATTTATGGGTATTAACATCTTCATTTTATGACCCTTCCTTCATAGGGTGAACCTTTCGAAAGTTTCCCAAATCGGTAAGGGAAGCTTTCACACTCCTCTTTTAAAAAAACTTATTTTGTTGTGCCTTTTAATTTTCATCTTTTTATGTTGGGATATGTTCATCTATATCCTTATTGATGTAAATTTTATGTCCATGTGATGAGATACCATTTTCTCTCTCATCAACTCGTTTTATGAATTTTAAAGTGACGTCGTTAGGATGTCGAATTCTTGCAAGGGATCTTCTTAACTCAATTTAAATCCATTGGGTTAAACTTGTACTCCATGAACATGTCATGCTATGAATATTTGTGAATAACTCTAATTGTTTTACAATTAATATCCAATTATATTGGGTGTATTTATATTTTTCACACATAATTATGAGATTGATTTGTCCTTAATTTAAGGATACCTTCATTATAAGGGATTTCATCTCATTTTACATTTCTATTGAGACATCATTGTTGTTATGCATCAATTCACTCTTATATGGTGTATATACTATTTTTTGGCATATAATATCATTAATACCTTTATTCTCATGATATTATAAAGTTCTGATTAAATGTTTTTCCTCAATTATTGTATTCAAGTGTCTCTCATTTTGTTAAAAACCCTTTAACTAAAATATTGTTTTAAATGTTTTTATGATTTATTCGTATAAATATTTCTCATTAATATCCATGTTTTCAAAATGGTTTTAAGTATTTAATTATGTTCATATTAATGTTTTGATATTTTAAAATCTTCAAAGTGGTATGGGACAGTTTGATTCAAAAATCTCTTTATTAGATGTTTTAAATGGTTGTGAAAATGGTTTTTAGAATGGATTCATTATTTCAATATCATAAAATGTTATATTGTTATTTCAATGTAGGAATGTTATCTTTCCTTTATGCCTATGTTATGTGCTATGATTATGTTATGATTCTTGGGTATTTTTTTTGAAGACAAGTGGTTCTGTGATAATCTAAGGGCGGGTGAGCCCGATATAGCTCTCCAATGCATTGGGTAACGCGATGGGGTTAAACGTTATGGTTTCTCTAAAGAGATTTATGGAATATACTATGATGGGTATTCCACACATAACCATGAGGGTTACACCCTATGTAAGAATGCTATGAATGCATCAAATTACCTTTATGTCTTATGATTTCTATGAGTTATTCGTAAATCTTATGATTTCATGAGGTATGTTAAATTGCTTATGTTTTATGAGTATAGTATGATTTCATTGATTCTTATGTATAAATGGACTAATGTTTTCTTTCTGTATTGTTATAACCCTTACTGAGATTTTTATGCTCATCCCAAGTTTTTTTGAAATGTTTTTCACAGGACATAAAATTGAATAGGGTCAAGGATGAGATCAAGGAAATGTTAGGTTTTCTAAAACAAGAAACTAGGCATGACGCTTTTGTTCAAAAGTATTTATTTTGCGAAAAAAATTGAAGCTGAGTCGATGTGACTACTTTGTAATCTTTCAGATGTAATAGTTATGTCCTAATTCTCTAAAACTCTAAACCTGAAAAGATCCTCAATGTGAATTATTATTTTAATTCAATAATAAGTAATGTTTAAGGACATGTCCTTATATGAAACCTTTATTATACTATCAAAGTATTATTTGGGTTAATTTTGTAGTCAATAAAGAGAATTCTAACATTTCATTGAATATATTAATATAATACTATGAATGGAACTATTTTCTAATAAAATTTTCATATGATGAAATTGTGATCTATTCCATCAAAATAGATCATGATTTATCTAGAAAAATTTTCAAATTGGGGAATCATGATGTTTATAGTATGACTAAACATTATTCAAATTAGAAAACATAAAAGAAAAATAATAATGGAATGAATCAATTTTCATCAAGTGATAATTGTAGAAAAAAAATTCCTAGAAAAATTGTTGAAGGGGATAAGTGTTTATGAAACTTTGGATATAGGGGTCATAAAAAATGAATTCAAGGGAATAAAGGAAAATGTATTTATCTAGTGGTTCAATTATTAATAGATAAAGAAATATTCAAATCAGTATCACATGATTCATGGGAAGTAACCATAAAAGAGGCCATGGGGAGAAGATCAAGTTTTTACATTCACTACAGCTGAGGTTGGAGTTCATAAAGATATGGTGGTAGGTTTATTAGTAATAGAATACAAATTAAGAAATTATTTATATGAGTTTGGATACTCTCACTCTTTTATATTTTAATTTTTCACAAAAAAAATATTTCCCGTTAACAACTATATGGTATTTTTTAATCGACACTCCAAGTGGAATTATTATAACATAAATGATATGGTAGTTGATTGATAATATGAAAAAAATATTACATATTTATAAATAAGATTATTATACACATAGATATATTTTATAAAATGCAGGATAGGGAATGGATTTCAAAATATGGTGATAGATTAAATTTTTAAGACCCTAAAATTGTGATTTATAATAATGATGTGTTATTACATACCAATATGTCTAGAATTAAACATTTTCTTCATATCAATACCCCTCTCTAACTGCTCTTGTAAATTATATTAAAAGGGATGTAGATCAGAAAAAATATATGTATGGGAATGTTAATCATCACATTTCAGATTTAAATATTATATAAAAATACATCGATATATTTATGAACTAATTATATTGTCATCATCAAAATATTCATCTTATGTTTTCCATTTATTTAATGTCTAATATGACACTAATATCATTGAACCCATAAAAATTGTAAATTGTGTAATAATTGGAGTTGAGAAAATAAATATATGTATCTTCTTATGATGGATTTATATCCCCATTCTTCTGACCATGGCGAGACCCAATTCATTTCATTATTAATAATAAAGGATCTATGAGGTTTTGTATTGATTATAGGCAAATAAACGTTATTATGATAGTGGAAATGTACCTTATTCCCTGAATTGATGAATTGGTTGATCAACCTGAAGGCTATCAATATTTTTTAAAGATAAACCATTATTCTACAAATCATCAACTATGAATAAATAAGTTATTAATTACAAAGACATCTTTCTATATGAGGCATAGAAATTATGAGTTAATTTTAATACCCATTTGATTGACTAACACTCTAACTATTTTTAGGGATATGATTAATAGTGTATTCAAGGAATATATTGATTATATTTTTATGACATTTACTGATGATGCCATGGTGTCAACTAAAATATATGAGGACCATGATAATAACTAGAAATTCATTCATGAGAAACATAGAGGAAAAGATTTATATTGGGAATTCTTAAATAGTGAATGATATACATTAAATGTATCTTTTTATGGATGTATTTACCCAAGTGATGGGATATGAATTTATCCATTGATGAAAATGGATGTCAATAATGGACCATATCGACCAATATAACTTGTGTTCATAGTTTCCACATTGTGGTAGTTTACTATTGGTGACATGTAAAAAAATCAATTTTATAACCTATTTTGAAAAATAATAATTTTCATGTATAAGTTAATATAGTTAAAGTAATTAACATAATGTTTTAAATAATTAATGTTTTTAATTTTTTAATACTTTTATATTGACTCTTACATTGGAAGAGGATTTATTTTTGATATATAGTGATTCATAGAAGCATAGAATTCAATGTATCCTTAATCAAAATGATAAATATATTTCATATTAATAAATGATGTTAAGGAATCATGAACATATATATATAGAATATTATTTTTATTTGGAAGCCATAATCACCAATTTGATGATTTTGAGACATTATATCTATAGGGAAAATGATATCTATACAAATATCAAATTATTCTGAAATACATCAATTCATGCATATTTAACAAACTGAGGAAAAAGGTGATGTGTCAAGATTCAAATAGATTATGATTTCATAATACAGTATACCCCATGGAAGGAATACAAGGAATAATATGAATTGAGTAGGAATGAACAAGGATTATCACACAAAACAAGAATTGAAATAGATATTTTGATCGTGTATTTTGAAAATATGGGTATGGTAATTATCACAGAAGTGTAAATTCACTAGTTTTTTCATTTACTTGAAAACCATTTTATTTGAAAAGATAAAAATTACTCTAACTGATGATTTGAATTTTAAAACAACAATAAATGAGATAATTTATTTTAAAAACATAAATTTTTTATAATTATGATGTTATAAATTCTATAAATAATGTATGGGTTCCACATATACCATACTATAATAGGAAATTATTTTATGATTCTAAATGAACTAATTTATCTATAACACCATATAGCCCAAGGTTGTTTAGGGATTTTAAGTTGGATTTTTGGTGGGAAAATATGACCTAGGAAATTGAATAATATGTATTGGTATTCATGGTTTATCAATAGGTGATAGAAAATATATAGTATCATATAGGAGTCATAAATCTATAATATATCTTATGATGAAATTGGATGAATTTACAGTAGAATCTGTCAATTGATAATAAATTCCTTCTTGAAGAAAGGATACCACAAGGGAAATTATTGATTACCATTCCAAATATATGCATTTAAATTATATAAGATAATAAATACATTTTTAAATCCTTGAATGGATCTATATTAATGATGTTGTAGGAAATCATTTTGTAGAACATTCAATTACTTTAGAACATGATCTATATTTTTTATCAAAATTCCAAATGTGTCTTCAAAATGATCATGATACCATGTTTTATTTGATCACCAGTGATAATAAAATAACTAATAGAAATTTGAGAAGGTGTACTAAAACATTATAATACAACATGAAATTTTTCTCACATTAAATTGAAGGAATGTGGGATTACAATATTACATTGATGTGTAATTCATATAATAACAGATTCCATTCAAGTATCCAATTGCTTCTGTATAACACACTATATGGAAAGACTTATCATACTAAAATATTTTGGTATGTAATATTATTGTACTATAAAATCTTTGAGATATAGTGGTAGAGTTATAAACTATACAAAACAATATTATAGAAAAAAAATAGATATAAGCCATGTACTGATAACCAATGGATGTATTTTTAATTTAATTTGGGAGAAATGTTTTCATGAACGTATTTACTATTAATGGAGTTATAAGGTATGATACTATTGAAAAAATGTGCAATAGATACATTAGGACTTTTGAAATTATATAATTAATTGTGGTTTTGTATTATATATTTCATTAACATAAACCTTATCAAAATTACTTGTTGTGTTCCATATCTTGTTTTTAGGGATGAATATTCTAGTCCTAATTAGTGATCTTAACCCTAGATAAAATTCATTCAAACATGATCTATCAAACACCAAATAGAATATTGGAATTCATAAAACTCTAATTTTATCTCAGAAATCTGATGAATCAGCGAATAATGGTACAATAGAAAAGTCAATATTTCGACAATACAACATGGGAACCACCAGATGCTACTATGAAAAACAACCACCATTTTCAATTAATTTACATACATGAAAAATACATGCATGAACTTTTTTAAACTTGGGAATAATATAACACCAAAAAAAATTATAGTAATTAAAAAAATTATTTTTGAGAAATTAAAGTACAATTTATATTTTAATATTTTGGGGCACACAAAATCTCTTTTAATATGATAAATATCGATTTTGATGTTACTATGTCAATATAATCCTTAATAAATTTTTTGAATATTACATTTGAAATAATATTTTATGGTTATTTGAAAATATATTATTTAAATATCCTTTATTTTATATATAAAAATTTTTATATGTATAATTAACTAATTATTGATTTTTAATTTTAATAAAGAAGTCCCATTTGAGGTACAAAAGTTTTATTTTTTTGAAAACTATCTTTAGTGCATAATATATTTACTTGTTATTTAATTAAAATAATTTATAATATTCAATGGAATAAAATAAATAAAAAACTATGTTTATATGTGTATGGAGATAAATTCATATATGTATTATTAGTTGTCAAAAAGTTAATGTAATTTCATGTTAACAAAAAAAATTCTTGAAAAACTATTTTCCATTATGTTTTTGGAGGTAATATTTACATTAATTACATACAATAATATGAATTGAATATCATTAAACTGTTTTTAATATATTTATCATAAATTTAAAATATTTATAATTTTGTGACATTCAATTATTATCAATTTCAATAGTAAAAATAGTTAAATTCGTTACCACAGTTAAGGGTTAATTTTTTTTACTAAGGCTTAATCTACAAAGAGATAATGGATTATATTGATGGAAAAAATTTATAAATAATATTGGATTAAGATTTACTAAACTGATCATTAATAAAATTCTATATAAACAAAATTTGAAATCACATTTTAAAAAATGTTACTTATGAATTAATTAAATATTTGAAAAATAAATGTCTATCACTCTCAACAATTATAAAAGGAAACATCATCCCCTAATTTATTCCAACATAGTGAGATATTTATATTGACCGAACATTCAAATATATCCACCCAAAATCCTTATATATGTTATATAGGTATTTTTATTTACAAAATACCATCACTAGTTTCCGAAAGAGATTATCTAACGAAACTCATTCAATGAAGATGTAATCCTCTAAGCTGAATACTTTCAAATTTATTCTTTATTTTACCACATAAAACTATGTAATTACCATTGAAATATAATAACCCATGTATATATAATATATTTATGTCTTATTATTTTTATGTAATAAAATTTAATTATATCCTTCTCCATCAAATGGAAGAAAATGTCAGTTGTGTGTATAGAAAACTATCACCTCCACAATTGATGAATTATTTTCAGTAAAATTCATATATAGATGGTAATAATTATGAAAATAATGAAAATATATGATATTTATCACATAATTACTATTATATAATTCCATTTTATCATATATTTATTAACCTTCCACTTGTTAAAAATTATAACATCACTTCTGTGTTTGTGTGTACTACCACCTCCTCAAAGCATTGTGTTTCATTATTGAAGCCATTTTTCCTAGATAATTGTATATTTTAGTATAATGAAAATTTATAAAATTTATAAAATTATAAAATTATTAAATATTATATAACCATGATTGAGACACAAGGACCATTAGTTTAAAATGAAAACATACATGAAAATTGATGTTTCTATAATCTAAAATAGTAATAATAATGAAATATTGATTATAGATGGGGGATAAAATACTATTACTAGATATTATAGTATGTCATAGATATTTATATAGTTGTATTATATATTTATATAAAAAATATATTTATTTCACATGATGCTAAAAACATTTCTAACATCATAAAGCATAAGGTAAAGGATTTGAACTCAATTTCTACTTGATTAATATATATTTTGTATTTAAAATATATATTCATTTATTTGGTTTATATATTACCATCTCGAGGTATATAACATTAATATAAAATTATTAAGTGTAATTACTATTTCAATTTAATTTTATTCATTAATTTATTTAAAATTTAAATGTTATGAAGTGGGGAAGAATTTATTGAACAATCGCATTTTCCCTAGGGTGCTGGTATTTTCATTGAAGGAATCCTAGAATCAATACATCATTAAATCCTTATAACTTATAAGTATTTAAATATCTAATAATATTACATACTTCCATAAAATATTTCCACTCAGTGGTAATTTAATTTGGAAAATAATTTTTAATGAAATATTGATCATATTTCAATTTTTTAATGGTAATATGTTTCTTCCAAAATACCTACTTTTATAAAATGTTTTTCAATTTTCTAATTTATTTAAAAAACTTAAATGTTTAGTAAAAATTATTTTCCCCTTTACTTTTTAAAATTATTGAATTGATTAATTATACATTTCTCTAAAAGGTTCATTTTAACTTATCATTATAAAAAGATAATGGGAATGGTTTTTTATTGTATAAAGATATTATTTATTTCCCCTCTATCAAAACCATAATATGAAATTTAGATTCTTATAAATGTTTTTAGTAATTTTACATATAAATTTATTTAATCAAAATTTATTTTGAATGTTCCAATTCCATTTTCATCAATTCTATATGTGATGATATTACTAGGAATTATACTTTTTTTGAAATGACTATCATCTATCATCTCTTTATTGATTTTGTGGTCATTTACATTATCTTGAAACATTAAAAAAAATTATTATATTTCAATCGATATTACATTTTCCTTCAATATAAATATTCATAGTATCATGGATATGATTATTTCTTAAACTATATACCATTTAAATATTTGTTGGTCTTCTATGATATTTATTTGATTGACTGGGGAAATATTTATATTCGTCATTTTTTTACCTAATATTGATATTTTTTATAATTCATATTTTTTATGAATTAAATTGATCATTCAAAATATATTAAATGTATTGGAAATGAAATTTTGGGTTGGTCCAATTTATATATATCACCTTAATAAATCAACATAACTTAATAGGAAAACCTGTTTCCCACCAACATTGAATAGGTTATTGGTGCCTAACTAACCATATTGGAAAATACCATGGCATGAATCATTTTACATGTAAACAATAATTTTTCATTTCCTTAATTTAGAATTTAATCATTATTATACAAGAGATTATTAAATTTATATTTACCATGGATGCATTTAATGTCCTAGTTACCGATTAAATGAATTGTACATTTATTTCTTTACCTACCCATATTTAGTGATACTTATTTACTCATGATATCTTTCCCTTTACTCAACCCTTATTTAGAATTTTCCATCCCTATAATTGTTTTATTTTTCCACGACATGAATAATGAATTCCAGAATAATTTTCCAGTATGTTGAACAATTAAATTAGTTATTTCTAATATTTTTTCCCGATGTAAAATGTGAATCAAGATATTATTTGGTTCATTAAGAGTGCTAGACTGATCATCCCTTGGTGATGTAATCCCTTTTATCCTATTCCAATTTAATGAAATAAAAATTGGTATTGGGAATCATGTTTTTTGGTTGTTACATTCATTGTTCTTCTAGAATATATCTCTATTCAACATTTTATCCACATTATGGAACATGGATAGTCAAATTGTTAGAAACTCAACCCATTGATAAAAATTCCTCTATAAGGGATTCTTAGATACTATTAAATTTTTTTGTATTGTGTCCTAGGATATTTAGTGAAGGAAATCCATAGAGTATTATCTAAATATAATGTTTTATCATTATTATAGATAGAAAAAACATCAATATCATGGAAAATATTTCATAATTATAATGCTTATTTAGTTTTATTGGAAGTAATAATAAAATAAAAAACCATTATAGAATCTGGGAAAACCAGATTCTTTGATCTCTTTAAACTCAAAACCATCTATTAATACAGAATACATACCTATATTTTATCTTTAGATACTTTTTGATATATTAGAAACCCAAATTTTTATATCCAAATGACATGATATTAATCTCCCCCATAAAAGAGGAAACTATCCTCTCTCATTGATAGAAAACATATGATAGTTTTAATAGTCACCAAATAATTTTCTCTTAGACATTAATTATAACTTCATTCTGTGATCAAGTCATATGGATCATCATTCTTATTTTATATAATGAAATATAAGATAGATCCCACTATTGATGAGTGCAGATTAAATATCATCCTACCTCACTATACTCATATGTCTAATGATTTATGTACTTGTAGGATTGTATAGTGTGTGGAAGTAGATGTAACTTCTTATAGGATTGCACCAAACTATATCTCTCAATTGACCTGTTAATGACTATACAACTAATTAGTCCCAAAAACCACCCACGTGACTTTATATGTTAGTGATTTAATTACCTTATTGTGTATTTTTTGTATTATATGATACTAATAAAAATAGATCATATAAAAGCTTAATTATTTTAATAAAACTACATTTTTCAAGATGATCATTCTGGTCAATAAAAAATGGGGATAAATAAAAGGGATTACATTTGGAATTTTTATATTTTAAATACTTTTATAAATTTAATATATATAAATTAAATTAATTTTTACTATTATTATATTTATATTATAATATAATAATTTTTATAATTTTCATAAATAATGGATTTTTAGTTGAATATTCAAAATACATATTTTGAAGAAATATATAAAAATATTATTATAAAAGATTTTGCTCAATGTTTTTGAAACCGTTTTTATTATAAAAAAGTATTTTAAAATGTTATATTAATCTATTTTAAATACTGTATTGATATATAGATCCATCACTTCATATTTTAGGAAATTTAAGTAATAATGCAAATAATTTTTTTTCTATTTGTTTATTTTAATAAACTTCTCCCATGGTGGAATAACATTATTTAATTATTTTAATTTAAAAAACATATTTTCATTATAATTTTATAATTAATTATAATAGAATAAATTATATTATTATATTTATGCAAAAAATTAAATCATGTTGTTAAAAATAAATATCTTTTTTCTAAAAATGGTGTTTTACTCATACATGTGTTAAATTTAAAAGAATTTTTTCATTCAAATATAAATTTTATATTTTAAAGTTGAAAAAATATTAAGAAAAATTAGGTGTAAATTTTCAAATAAGGTTCACTTTATTTTCATAAACTTAATAAAAAATAATTACATACATTTTGTTACCTATGTCAAATAAAAAAATAGTAAAATTTAAAAATATTATGTTAAATCATTGGAAAAAATTTTAAATAATACATCTACAATTAGGTTTGAGAGCATCCCAACCTTTCACTTTCCCATACTCTATTATTGCTATCTTTTTCTTCACATTCCTTGACAAACATGTGCTCTCTTTTATTAAAAATCTATGTGTGAAAACAATTTCCTTATCATCAATCACAATGGGAACCACCACCCCGACATATATCCACACATAATAATACCACAAAGATACACACATAATATACCATATAGACTCTTAAAGGATCTCTCTATATCAGAAATTTTTTTTTCAAAATTAAAAGATATAGTTATTTAATTTACTATCCAAAGGAGAACATCTAAAGTGAGATATAATATTTCCCACCGCACCTTATTAATTATTATCAAAGTGTTCCAAAAAATTATATTATATCAGTGATATCATGATAAATAACATATTTTGAATATTATTATATGGTATTATAGAAATGGAAAATCTATTTTTCACATTCCCCCAAAACCGTTAAGGAAAACAAGAAGTCATCATATATAAGTTGAGATAGCCGCCACTACAAGATGATGTTTCAAAATCATTTTTCTTGATTACAAACACAGGTGGAGTAAAAAAATAAAGAAATGTATAAAAATATTATTTAGTAAACCATTAACCTTAATGAGTGATAACATTAGAAATCATATATAGAACATTAAAAGAATGGTTATTGTAATATTAACAACTAAATGTGACATATCAAATAACTATTTGAAATTTTTGTACATTAATGGAAATCATATCTTCATAAATAAATTATAAAGTAATTGAATAATTAAATTCATAATAATATACAATTCTTGTGATTATGAATATATTTTAATAAATTTTTAACTTTTTCAACATGCTATGAATGTTACATAGAAATTAACTAAAAGACATCAAGTAACTAACATAAGGTAAAAAATGTAATAAATTATGTTTCATGATGATAAATATACCTTTAAAAATAACATATATATATGGAATATTTACATAGGAATTTTTTCAATAAACATAAATTTATTATACAATAATTTAATTGAAATCCATCCATCCAAAGGCCCAAAGTCCTTCCATTTTTTTAATAAAAACCCCCTTTTAAGGGGAAGGGGAAAAACCAACAGACTACATGAACTTAAAGACATAACATGACTCAAAGATCATATAACATAAAACCAAACTGACACATGAAACTACCGCTCCCTAGAATATAATCGTGATGTAGCACTCCACCATTGCAAGGCTGACCGGCAAGTTAGTGTCTTGTGTCAAGGCACATGCCTGATCCAATGGCTGATAACATACACTCTCAAACATCCAAATACGAAAAGCTCTGCAAGATGAATCGGCAGCTTAAATTCTTCCTTTGGGCCTGATCCATATGGTCTAGTCCGGCTAGTGGACCATCAACACACACCATATAAAATTAAAAAAAAGTACAAAAAACCACTTCCACAACCAACTGCCACATTCCAAAAACCATAAAACAAGATTAAAAAATCAGACATCAACATCCTTCCCCAGAAACGAGTACCTCCTGCTTCCAGATGTACATCAAAACACTACTGAGCTCACTGGCATCTATCGTCGCCAACAAGAAATCCATCCACTTACATGATTACCACTATTTCCACTGTCATCCCCATCCATTGTTGCATCTCTCGAAGCTTCTTGGAAGAACCTACCACTCACACAATCCCAAAAACCTCCGCTGAGCCAACACAATCGACCGAACTGGAAGGGATGTTGGATCTAGAAGCCAGAGCAACCGGGGGACAGAACATCCACAACAAGCCAAACCAGAATCTGCAGTGAGGAGAGAACCAAAATCAAAGCACGAAAACAATGATCCATCACCAAAAGCATAGATCCAAACTGGTAGATGACCACCAAAAATAACTCAAACCAAAACAAACCAAAATCCCTTTCCACCATCACTCGAGGAGCCCGCAAAACCATCCAAAGAACAAAGATGAGATGCGACTTCAACCAATGCCAGCAGCAAAATGCCGCTCGACCCCAGATTCCACCATGCCATAAAGGAATCTGAGCCCACTGATTATGTGAGTCTTTGATGCCACAGAAGCCTGATGTGTTGTGGTTCTCTGACCACTACGAGAGACAATAGTAGAATAATGGGAAGAAAAATAATATTTATTTCACAGGAACAAGGATTACAAAAGACACCACCCACACCTTCCTTTGATTTCAATCACATCAATCTCTCTCAGCCCTCTCTCAAAGAGCTCTATCATGGCTCGAATCTAATAAATGGAGGTAGCACCCTTGGCCCTCCTTAAATAGCCATGGTGGGAGGTGTCAAGTTTGAAACAACTCCCACAAAAACTCCCACCAAACCTAGGACTTCAACAATGGTGGCCACTAACTCCAATGGAAGACAAAACAATAGTTGCTCCACATGTGACATGTGCAGCTCTCAATATAGAAGTCCTCTATGGTGGCTATGGTTGGTACACCACCCACCAACCATGGTAGCTGTAAAAATATCCATCAATTATCCCCCTCCAGCTGCAATCCGCTAGAGCATCTACAAAGATCTAGCTTCTCCCGAGCAACCACCTTTGTCAACATATCTGTCAGGTTCTCCTTCGTGTGGATCTTCACAAGTCGCAACAGCTGTTGATCCATCACTTCGCGTATCCAATGATAGCGAATGTCGATGTGCTTTGTCCGGGAATGGTACATGGAGTTTTTTCTCAAGTCCAAAGCACTTTTACTATCACAATGAACGCTGTAATCCTTCTGGTTGAATCCGAGCTCCTAGAGAAAACACTTTAGCCACAACATCTCCTTTCCAGCTTCTGAAGCAACAATTTACTCTTTTTCTATCGTGGATAAAGAGACACAGTTCTGCAACCTTGATTTCCATGATACAGATCCTCCTGCAAAAGTATAGATGTATCCTGATGTAGAATTCCTACTATTAGGATCTCCTGCCATATCGGCATCTATATAGCCCTCCAAGAGTGGTTCATCTCCCCCATAGCACAAACATAACTTTGAGGTACATTTAAGATACCACAAAATCCATTTGACAGCATCCTAATGTTACTTCCCGGGATTGGAGAAAAACGACTCACGATTGCCACTGCATGGGTAATGTCAGGTCGCGTACTCACCATAGAGTACATCAAGATTCCAACTACCGAGGAGTATGGTATCATCTTCATCGTCTCTATTTATTCCTTGGACGATGGGCATGAAATCGTGCTCAACTTTAAATGACTGGGAAGAGGAATTATTACTGGTTTGGCTTTGTCCATGTTGAAATTTTTCAGAACACATTCAACATACTTCTCCTGAGATAGCCATAATAACTTCCTCTTTCTATCAAGAATGATCTTCATCCAAAAAATCTATTGAGCTGCACCCAAGTCTTTTATATCAAAATACTTGGATAACTCCTTATTCAACTGGAAAATCTTCGCTGCATCCATGAATGTGTCAAACTTATTTTACCACTGTCTGGGAGCCTGTTTCAGTCCATACAAGCTCTTCTTCAATTTGCAGACGAGGTTTTCTTGTCCAGAAACCTCAAATCCTTCAGGATGCTTCATGTAGATCTCCTCGAGGAGGTCACCATGAAGAAAAGTTGTCTTCATGTCTATCTGTACAATCTCCAAGTCCAAGATAGACAGTAATCCGAAAATGACTCGGATTGAAGCCATCTTCACCACAGGTGAAAAAATATCATAAAATTTGACTGCTTTCTTCTGAATAAATCTTTTGACAACCAACTGAGCTTTTTTCTTGGCCTCCCTTTTGCTTCCATCCTTCTTTAGCCTGAACACCCATTGGTTCGTTAGAGTCTTATTACCTTTGGGTAGTTCTACAAAATCATATGTCTTGTTTTTCATCAAAGACTCCATCTCATCCTCCATTAAATGAATCCACATGACTTTTTCAGGATGAGATTCTGCTTCCGGGTATCCTTCTAGCTCCCCCTCATCAGTCAGCAACAGGTACTCTGAATCTGAATATTTTGTTGACGGAATCCTTCCTCGTGAAGATCTTCGAACCTGTGAAATATTAGGTTTGGGAGGCACAACATCACCTAGCTCCTGTGATGGTTCTGCAACTTCTTGTGGAGAAGATTGAGTCTCCCCATTCCCAATATCCTCTCCACTGCCTCCTGGTCCACTGCCAATGAGTCTTCTTGCAAAAAATCCTCTTCATTGATATGTGGTGATGGTACCGGTGTTGGATCATAAATTGATTCCTCAACACCTTCCCTTCGAGTCATTCTTGGATTTTGAATGTCCTTGATTGTCTGGTTCTCATGGAACACGACATCTCTACTTCTGATCACCTTCTTCTCCATTGGGTCCCAAAGCTTGTATCCTAACTCCTCATCTCCATAGCCGATGAAGATGCATGGAGTAGATCTCCCATCTATCTTCTTCCTGATCTCCTTGGATACATGTACAAATTCCAAACATCCAAATACTCATAAATGAGAGTAAGAGGGATGTTTACCAGACCATCTCTTCTGGGGTATCTCAAAATTCAGTGGGACTGATGGTGATCGGTTGATGAGGTAGTAGGCAACCTGAACAACTTCTCCCCGGAATGGCTTCGGGAGCTTTTCCAAACTCATCAGGCTTCTGAATTTCTCCATGATGGTTCTTTTCATCCTTTCTATAACTCCATTGTGTTGTGGGGTGCGAGGGACCATCCTCTCATGTCGGATTCCATGACTCCTGCAATAGGCATCAAATTCCCTGGATGTGTACTCTCCACCATTGTCTGAACGAAGACACTTTATCTTCCTTCCAGTTTCACACTCCACCATGGCATGGAACATTTTGAAGTATTCCAGTACTTGGTCCTTTGTTCATAAGAAGAACACCCACACCCTTCGAGATGCATCATCAATAAAGGAGAGAAAATATTTTTTACCTCCGAGTGAATCCACCTCCATGGGTCCGCATAAATCAGAGTGCACCAGATCCAACAACTCTAATCTCCGTGATGAAGCAGTATTGAATGAAACTATATGCTTCTTCCCATACAAGAAGTATTTATAAGGATCAAGTGATGCATCCTTGTCAATACTGATGTATTTATTCTTTGTTAGGGTAGATAACCCTTTTTCACTCATGTGGTCGAGCCTTATATGCCACATATTAGATGACGTCTCTCTTTCCACCGTGTTGAGGCTGTCTGCACATATATTCACATGAGTTTTGTTCAACGTACCACATATGTGTCCTCGAGCGATGATAATGGCTCCTTTTGTCATCTTCCATGCTCTGTTGCTGAAGATGTTGTCATAGCCTTCCCGATCAAAGACTATACCTTATAACAGGATGAGAAGAAGGCTTGGAACATGTCGAACATCGTTCAGGGTGATTGTGTATCCATCATTTGTCTTGAATTGGATATCACCCAAGACAACAATCTCCGCCGAACTAGTATTCCCAATCTTAACTACACCAAAGTCACCATCTTGATAAGTCATGAAATACACACGATGTGGCGTGACATGGTACAATGTTGCAGTATCGACCACCCATTATGTGTCGTGGACTGATGTATGAAAGCATGTCTCTTCTTCGTCTTTGGAGAAAATAACAACTTCTCAGGTGACTCTCACAAGCGCATATTCATTTCTTCATTGCTGGTTGTTACTTCAACCCTTTTCTTGTAACAACTTTCGACAGTTATTCTTCATGTCTCCCTCTATGCCACAATGGTAGCATTTGTATGTTGGCCTCCTACCATCAGTGGACCTTCCTCTATTCTTGCTTCGACCTCTAGTTCCTGACCCACGACCTCCTCCTTTTTTTCTCCCTCGCTTCTCCAGAACCAGAGCTTGCGTCTGGTTGAAACTTGCATCCTTCCTTCAGGCTTCCTCGTTGAACAGTGAATCCTTTACCATCGCCATGGTATGTTTTCCTCCAGGTGCCGAGTTGCTGAGTGAGATGACAAGCGTATCCCAGCTATCGAGGAGTGTGCAGAGTAAGTGGTTCGCCTGATCTTCATCAATTAGAGTCATACTGGTAGCCACCAACTGGTTCACCAGGCTTTGGAAATCGTTAGTGTGTTCAGCTATAGAGTTTCCACATTGTAGTATAATATTTATCAACCGCTTCAATAAGAGGATCTTGTTTCGATTGGTCTTTGACTAGTATGTATTTTCCAACTTTGTCCAAAGTTCATACAAACCAGTTTCTTGAGAAACATGGTGGTAAACGCTGTGATCGATCCATTGGCGGATTTGGCTGATTGTCTTCTTGTTTATCTTCTTCTACTCCGCATCCATTGTGGCATCAGATTTTACTCCCTCATTCTCAATGGGGTCAAAAAGATCCTTAGTATTGAGAAGATCTTCCATTAGAGACTTCCAAATGTAGTAGTTTGAAGAAGTCAACATGATCATCCCTCTCGTGGATGATCCCTCCATTAGATTTAAATTCATTTAAAACTTGGTAAAGAATCTGGAAAAATGGAGCTCCCCGTTGCATCCAGAACAGTCGAAAATGGGGGAATCGACTTCTGGATCGTTGAAATCAGATACCGATTGATCAAGTTATGATCAAAACAGTATCAACGATCGAGATCGTCTGATGGCGTGGCAATGACGTGTCGATGATGTGGCACGCCGGAGCAACTGCCGAAAAGGACGCCGGTGCCAAAATAGTATCTTCTTCTCCGAAAAGGGGGTACTGTTCACCCGAAGTTTGACCAAACATTGACCAGGCCTAGAAAGCTCGTTTTAACTATGAATTCGATGTCGTTTGAGCCGTTGGAATTGTCTTGACACAAGCTTTCAGAATATGCCTTCAAAACATGATTCCTGGCAACTTGAATTTTCTGGCCACTGGAAAAATTTCCACCACCCACTGCCGTTTCACCGGAACCGCCTCTGATACAACTTGTTGTGGTTCTCTGACCACTACGAGAGAAAATAGTAGAAGAATGGGAAGAAAAATAATCTTTATTTCACATGAACAAGGATTACAAAAGACCCCTCCAACACCTTCCTTTGATTTCTATCACATGGAGCTCTCTCGGCCCTCTCTCAAAGAGCTCTTTCTTGGCTTGAATATAATAAATGGAGGAATCACCCTTGTCCCTCCTAAAATAGCCATGGTGGGAGGTGTAAAGTTTGACACAACTCCCTCCAATCCTCCCACCATACCTAGGACTTCAATAATGGTGGCCACCAACTCCAATGGAAGCCAAAACAATAGTTGCTGCACATGTGAAATGGGTAGCCCTCAATATATAAGTCCTCCATGGTGGCTATGGTTGGTGCACCGCCCACCAACCATGGTAGCTGGAAAAATATCCATCATGATGATGGATACAATCCAAGACACCGCCAGAGTACCCGCGACTCCCAGAAACTAAAAGTCTGAAACGCGTGGAAAGAAGATGAAAACGAACCTTGTCGGCACCACAGTAGGGGACACACCGCGATCTCCTCGAGTACTGGGAAGAAGAGCCACAGACAACTGAGAACCAGATTGAGGCAATGGGGAAACCCATCACCTAGATGGTGCCCCTTACGGGCTCATAACGCCTCCCCCTCCCAGAAACTCAGATCTGGGCGAGCCGCACTGGAACCACTGAAGACCACCCAGTCACGCCGGCCAATCTGAGTGACCCTGAAGTTATGAGCAACATTTTTAGATGAACAGGCGAACTCTGATCCCCTACCTCCAAGCCATGAATCAGGAGATGGGAGCCTCGCCGAGTGGAAACCGTATCTGACGAGCCCCATAGAGACGCTGATCTTGGAAACCAGAAGCACGACAACACCCTCTCCAATCGGAACTAGGAGCATCCACCACGAACAGATCTGGACGAAGGGGGAAGGGAGGTCGACTCGCGGAGAAACCCTAGGTGCTGCGGGATTGGGAGAGATGCCACTATGAGGATCGTTTTATTGAAATTATAGAGCACTTTTGGACAAGATGAATGAAATATTTCATACCTAAATCATTACATGTTTAGTACACATTACCTTTTTATCTATCCATTTTTTGAAATATTATTACGATTATATTATTCTATTTTGAATATTTGTACCTTAATTATATTTATACCTAAATAAAATTTTAATTTTTGGGGGTTACACTTGTTTATATTTCCCTTCAAAATTCACACAGTTATGAAAACCCAAGTTAATTGAAATTTCCTATATATTTCTCAGGTCAATAATCACCCAAAAATAATGTTTTGAAAAAATTAATATATTAAAAACATACTAAATATTTTGTATATAATTCTCTTTATTAATGGTTCTATTTATGTAAATTAATACTTTTTATAATTATTTAATAATTCCATTATTATTTTTGTTAATTTTCTACCCATGTAGTTTATTTTAATTATATTATCATAATATCATTATAATTAATTATCTGTAATAGAAACATATTATCAATTACTATGTTCCTCATCAAATTAGTGAAATCCAAACGAATTTAATTACTTATTATTTTCAGAATTCTTATTATTTACGCATCAATTTTTCCATCAGTTAGAATCGTGAAACCACATACTTATCATAGGTTTGATCATGTTTAATAAATTTTATGGTTCTTATTAATTTTTCATACATATTTATGATTTTCATTTAATGATGGGTGCACCATTAATTCTATATCCCATTAATTAATTGTGTAACCATCTAAATCTCATGGGATTTTATTTATGTGATTATATATTGAATATATTCCACCATGGTGCTTTTCCACTATGTTTATGAGAATAGTGAGTGAGCCCGTTTGACCATAAACCATTTCACAGTTTATGATGATAGTATTTATGGTATCCCTTCCCCTTTGATTATAATCTCTAGTCATTTTTTGTTTTCATATATTCCATGATCTAATGCCATCATTTCATTTTCAATATTTGAATTCTTATAGTAAATCTATTTATGGTATCATGTTGTGCATCTTATATATTATGTTATATTTTATTTTCTTATACATAATCTTAATGGGAATTGTTGGTCACAATTTTACATATTTATTTATCTCAGTATATACTCTATAGTTTTGGATAAACAACAGGAATTTGGATCAATATGTGGATTTTTAAATTATAATGATGATTTTGTGTATAATATAATGTATTTCTATTTTTATCACACAAAATAACATGAACTCCAGATACCTATCTTTTATTTTTTAAAATCAATGTGAAAAATTATGAAATTATGCGTGTTTATCGATTTGGTATCTATAGAATAAAATATTTATCACAAATAATCATGGTTGTTGTAATGAAGGACAATTCAAATATGTAATTTAATGTGAATCACTTGGTGTGAAATTTCAAAACTTACTTAAATACTGGTATATTATTTCCATTCATAAATACATCTGAAACATTTATAATTTTGGAAATAAATTTTCCCTCTCTAAATATTCTATATGAATAGGAATTATTTTTATTTATTATAAATTCATGTACCTTAGGGATTCAAGGAATAAAATTTCCATTATCATGATGATTACATCAATCCTTAAATGGAATTTTCTTACTTCATTAATATAATGTAATCACTATGTCCCATAAAAAATTCAAGTTTTTTCATATAGTAATATTCCAATTATTTCTCATTATGTAATTTTGTTATGAAATATTCAATCCAAATATTATATTTTTTGTATGCTACTTCAGAATGAATAATTTTAATGGATTAAAAAATTTACTACTTAAAATATTTAATCAATATTTTCACCTTTAAGATTCATAATACCTATAGTAACCATTCCATCATTTTAGGTATTAAAATTACCTTCCATTTAAAATTGAATATTGAGAAAACATTTTCTTACAATAAATATTACATCTATTTGAATATCTTAAAAACCCATACAATGTTCTAGAACATTAAAAATCTCTCTGAATTCAAGTCCTCTTTACATCATATAACTTTGAATTCTTATATGTAGGATATAGGCTCACCACAATAAAAAATTAATACATCACCACCCCTATTAAATAGAAAACCATATATCCCTATTTATCTATCCTTTTTTCCTACATAATATTTTTTTCTCTAAAACAATAGAATCAATGGAACCTTAAAAAATATATTCATATGATATCTCTTGTAAATCATTACGATCAAATTAATAGAAATTGATCATTTTACCACTATTTATTTTGGATATATGCTCACATTCAAGGAATATGGAAAACCATTACATTATTTACAATTTTAAATTGGGACCATGTTGATAATTACCCATTATTTTATTAAGATATCATATAAACAAAAAATCCATTCCTCATGGTTCTGGTTTGTTTCCTAATATAGATATAATAAATTCTATTCGTCTCTATACTAGTAATTAAGGGATATGATATCTTGAATTAGAAATTAATTTATTTGGATTTTGGATTTCTACATTATTTTCAACATGGTTTTTTATATTTTCCACATCTTATAATTAACATCCATATAAGGGATATTTATTTTCATAATGACTCATTAATTTTATCATAATGACCAACATGTTGTAGTTCATTATTTTCCTAAAACCATTCCAAGGTGGTCTATAATTGGGTGTAGTTTTATAAATGATCCCAAAATCCATTTAAAATAAATAAATTCGTTGTTAATAAATTCTTCTTCTTAATCCCACTGACGTTTTTTCTTATAACCATGTAAATTATCTACATTAATCTGAAACACCATAAATGTTTTGGAGGATTTGGGTTTATACGACACAGTGTAGAAATATCCATGACTAAAAAAGTCATCATTAATAATTATTAATTAATAGGGTAAAACTATATCCTTGACTAGAAAATATACTTACACATCTATGTGAACTATTTGAATAAGTCATCTAACATTATATCTATTTCCACCAAATAGCCGTTTTGTAATTTTACATTGTAAATAAGCATGAAACATACCATGTTTTTTTAATATTAATGAATATAAATAAAAATACGAATATAAAATTTTTATACACAACTCAATTATATAACAATATAGTTCATTAAAAAATGGGTTGTGAAATGACTCGTATATACATGATTCATTATCGATTCTAAACACTTGGTGTTTATATTAAGTATATGAACACTATTATATTTATATTTTTTTTAATAAATAATTTATATTAACAAAAATATATTTTTTTATTCTCAAACATATATAAATATGTATCCAGTTCTTAAATGTTGATGGACATATGTTTTTTGGTAATTAATGTTATATAAATCATTAATCAGTTATACTGGAAATGTACAGTGGTGGTCTCCTATAATCCATGCATTCATTCACTCTCCACTAGTAGATAAGAAACCCACATCATGTTTTTTCATAATTATTAATATACTGGTTTCTTATATTTAGTGAATATATTTTTCACCACACTCAATATATAATTCTCAACATGGTGATATTTAGAGTTTCTCTTTAATAACAAGTTCACATGTAGCTTCTCCACGGTTCTTCACTAAGGTGTTGTTCATATACGAATGGTATTTATTTATAAATGAAAAATATTATATATATTATTTCTAAAGATTCTCTGTTATCTTCTTTTATTTTTTGTTCTATGTGTAGAATCCTTCAAATTGGAATTAGCCTTAAGCCCCTTTTTCATTTCCCTTCCTCTAGTTCCCTAAATGAACTAATTATATTTCATGCCTTATATCATTATTTATATAATGAATATAAAAAAAAGTTAAATGAGAATATTTTTAATGTAATTAATATTATATATAAAAAACTATAGAATACTATGTGAATTAAGGAACATATTACAACAATTTTTCATTCAAAGGGTAAATTAAACCCTATAATTTCATAACTCTTAATATTGCAAATTAAATTGAATATAGCTGGCCTATATGGTAGACATACTCTAAGGATTCATAAAAATTCATTATTGGGGATATCATAAAACGTTATTCTATCATTTCCAAAATAATAAAAAATGTATATAACATAGAGTATACAAACACTATTTTTTGTAGCTTCATGTACTGACAACCCATTAATAATAACATCAATCACTAGACATCTAGAATATTCTATTGGTTTATGAAGTAGTTAGTATACTTTTGTTAACTACCCACATTAAAGGAATCATTAGTAAAAGGGGAAGTCATTGTATAATAATTCCAATTTAGTGAATTATGATGTGAAAGAACATTTTCCACTCTTAAAAGTTTTGTATTTTCATGTTATTTTATATCCCCAATATAGATTACATTTAATGTGTGTATGTTGGGTTACTTTTCATATTCAATGAAATAGTAAAATAATTTTATATTACAATATCTTGATTACTGAACATCTAATGTCTGAAATTTTATATTTTTAGTGTCATAATTTTTAGTTGGATCCTAATGGCTCCAGCAATAGATCATAAATATAATGTCCCATGGATATTTTAGTTTTATAGATCAATATTTCACTTCTGATAACATAGATAGAGGACAAGATATTTTTTTAATTCATTAATATACTGGTTCATACTTATTATATTTCTTCATTGTTCATTAATTAGATATTTGGAATCCCAAACCTAGAATTACAATACCCGAATTTGATCAACACTTTAATCCTAATTTCTCTAACCCATGTAGAGGAAATAAACCCTTAATTTCAATTGAGGTATATTGACATGATTTATTTTAGATCCTAATGATTATTGAAATCATCTTAACATAGTCTTGGAATTTTATTATAACTACATTTATATTTTAACAAACAAAATAGAAGTATTACATGAGTTAATATATTGATTTGTAATTTTTGTACAATGTTCCAATATTATTTAATTTACATTTAGAGTATTTTTAAAAATAAATTTATTTTAACTAAATAATTCACATTTTATGAAATAAAAAAATTAAAATTATTTTTTAAAATTAAATCATGGATTTTTTTAATTAAATTATATTATATAACCTAATTTTTATTTCCAAAAACATGCATTTCATAAAAAAATAATTAAACAAATAGTTCAAATAAACAAAATAAATATATGGTATGATCATAATATTTCCAATCGGTTAGTTTATTAAGAAGCTATTAACTAACCCTTGACCATAGGGTAACTATTCATGTATCCAATATTGAATTTATTTGTATCATTATACTTGTTTTTCTATGTATTTCATTCATCATCTTCAATAAATTTCTTATACGAAAAATATCCACATTCCAATAATATCCCCAATTTTCATATGTTTACTCACATATGGGTGATGTAAAGATTTTGTTTGGGGTTACGTTATTGAAGCTATTGTAATTAAAGCCTATATAAATTAAATATTTGGAGGTAAAACCTAAATCCTATTTTGAAATTTGTTAATAGTTATCACAAACACCCTAGAAATTATAATTATAATAAATAAAAAACAACTCCTAAATAGATTATTCATTGTAATGATTATATATGAATATAATGGACATGAATTAAAATACTACAAACTATAAATAATTTAAATCATCCCATTATGGTGATAATAGTTTTTAAAATAATATTTTAGCTGTCTTATTAATTAATTAATTAATTAATATTAATTATACATCCAAATAGTCCATAAGTTTCTAAAACATAATAATTTTTTATAATGTAAATAAATTAATTATATTTATAATAAATTAAATATATTACTTGTAATATAGGTGAAATAGTGTGTACCCTACACTACTTATATAAACACATTTATCGAGTTTAATTTTCACTAGAAATTTTCCATTACAGAACACAAAATCTGATTTACATTTTCTATGGTCCTTGTTTTATAATGTGAAGTTATATGGTATTTATAAATATAGAGTATTTCATTATATACACATCATGTTATTCAATTACTCATGACTTGTAACAAATATTAAACAAATAATACACACATTGTATTAAATATATGTGACATTCACCCTTATTAACACACATGGATTATAGAACAAATACAATGACCACACAAAGCCTGCAATAAAAAATTTATAAATATTTATAAATAATTTTAAAACATAATATACATAAAAAATACTACATGTGTAATATAATTTGTAAAACCCTATTCCAAAATGACTATACAAGCAACACAACATTTATTTAAGTTTCCATAATTATTTACCACCACATGTTTGACTTCACTACAAGCCAAAGTACACAACAGGTTAATTGTGTGGGTAAAAATATTTTATAAATCATATACATCTAGATATGTGTTTTTATTTTTTTAATGACATTGAATTCCACTGATATTCATTACATGTCATGTATTATTTAAATGTCACATAATTTTAATACACAGTTTATATGATTCATGTATGGTTAGACCATGTGTGGTTAAACATTGTGTACTCTAGCTATAGGTCATATATCCCAATCAAGTCACATATAAACTTCTTATAAAATTTTCTATGTATAATGAAACCTTGTATTTTTCTCTTACAAAACATTCTATTATTTTCACAATTATTCTTAGTCTCACATACATTGGTTCCCAATGTGAAAATTTCTATTACATGTCGTGTAACACTATTATTATGAAATAATTACTACTTCTATCAGATGAGATATTTGAGATTTTATTTCTTATTATTATGTTTTTCTTAGTCATAATATGTTGAATAATCATAATTTATTGACCTTTAGTTTTATAATAAAAATTCTCATAATGAAAAACCAAATATAAATTTCATAAATCAATCAAAAATAAATAAATGTATATAAATTAGTATTTGAAAACCTTGATATCACATAATGTTTATAGGTTATCATAGAAGTTTTTAGCCATGTTACCAATACTGTTTTCACATCATCTTCTTTTAATTTATTTTTATAACTTGATAAATTGTACCATTAAATTTTTTAAAAGGATATTTTCATATAAAATTTGAAATTTATTTGTAATTTAGAAATAACACATTTATTGAAATTCATTATTTATTTACAAACCAATTAAACACTCTATTTGTGTTTTTGTCTCGACGAACAATTGGGTGTAGTATCCTTCTTGATGTATCCACAGGTGCACTATGAACATTGGAACATAATGGATTTTTATTTTAATTCAAATTTCACTGAAAAATCACCTTATATAATTCCAGTTTATCTCAATGATTTTTTTTATTGGATGGAATCAATTAAAAATCCACATAGACATGTGATGGATGTGAAAGATTTATGATCTCTATTCATTAGTCCATTTGTGTGATGTACTCTATAGGGATTCATAGAGGTCTCTATATAGAAATATTTTTCACAATAATTCAGTCTATTAGAATTGATATATTTTTATATACATATCACACGATAGATATTAGTTAATACACAATGTCCTTATATGGCTGTCTTTAAACAATATAAAACTTGATGTTGAATAAAAATTAAAATAATAAAATTATTGTTATTTTCATAATGTGTTATAAGTCAAGTGAATTTAAATATATTTTGAGTGGGACCCCAAACACATCATGGGAGTCCAACATAGCATTTATAATCAGTTTCATAAAGGCTACCTTATTAAATTATGAAAAATGAATATATTATTCTTTCACTAACAATTTATGAGATATTTACAACACATATATTGATTATTCATTGTATCATTAAAATAATATTTATTCTATTAATAAATTAAAATTGGTTTTAATCATGGTTATGGATCTACATAGTGTGTGACCCTATATGTATATTTCATAGTTTCAAGAGAAAAAAAAGTCTAAAATCAATGTCCAACATCATATAATTTATTAAGATCCAATTGAAAAATACTCTAATGTCATAATGAAAAAAAACATCCTATGGACTCTAAGTTTGTAATATAACCACATTTCCTCAATATCATGGTAAATATATTTCATAATCATGCCATCAACCAATATGAAAAATTAATAATTTATTAGTTTTCATGAAATGAAATAATTAGTAAAACAAAAATGTTTATGGAATAATATGACAATGAAATTACAATCAAAGGTGTCAATATATTTTCTTCTATTAACATAGAAGGGAAAAATACTATATTTTTTTATTCATTTATGTCCAATAATATATAATATACACAATATATTACACTCACCTGAGCATACGACATCATGGTATTCTTCAATACTAAAAATTTTACGAGTCATGCTACACACTTACAATAATCTCATATCTGGAAACCAGTAAACACATTCCAAAATAGGAATATCCATTTATATTTAAAAAATGTTTAATTAATAAAAGGATATATATTCACATAAAAAACAATAATATTTATTAAAAGTGTGAAAATCATAAAAAGAGCTATTAATGTCATAAGATCCTCCAAAAAAAGATAAAAACATCATCAGTGTCCATTTAGATAGATTTCAATTAGCCATAAAACATTAGTTTATGATTTCTATTAAAGAACCTCAAGGATCAAATCATTGAGAAAAACTTCTATTACCTTCTTGTAAAACACATTCTCTAAGGTATTATCACATTAATTTTAAATAGAGGAACACTCAAAATGAGGGAATTTATTTATTCATATTCAAGAAGTTAAATATAATGGTGACTGACCATAAAATGTATATGGTTCTAAGGAACCAAATACATTATATATGTTCACAACCTAAGGGTATATAAAAATGAAATGAATTTACTCTAGTATAATTCAAATATATTGCCAAATTAAAACCCAATAAACACCCACCAATAATAATGTTAAAAAAATTAAAAATTCAAAAAAATCATATGTATGTAATTCATTAATTAACCACCAGTGTAAAGAACAATGGTCCCATTATCAATTTCCCTATATCCCAATAATTGAGAAGTTGTTACTACTTCTTCATATTCCTTGTTATGGTATTATAATGTCACCATGGTAAAAAAATGGTTCATATAACTTCATTCCAAAAATACTCTAATTGGAAATATAATATTATATTATTATAACAATTACAAATTTTTGTAACTACCATATTTTCTATTTGATTAGTATTCAAACCGCATTACAAAACAATATATTTTTAATTAATGGGTTGGTATAACATCAGAAACCATAATACTATCAAACATTAATTTGAATTTCATCCCATTTAATAGAAGTATTAATGTTCCTTTTTTAATATTTATTTTCACTAAAAAAGGTATTAAGTGATCCATGGGTATATAATCCCATATCATATTTGAAATGGTCCATTCCCTCCATATCTATTACTTTACACATTTTGGTTATAGTAGGTGTTCAAGGGAGGTTCTGTTAGTTTTGGTGGGAGATAGGGGGTGCAGCATAATGGTTATAAGAAATTCATGTCGTGTGTGTGTATTACCAGACATGAATAACCATTTCACAACATATCCAAAACTAGAACATGATTAATAGATTTCTAGTGTTAAATAATAAAAATGTGGCTAATTTTTCAGAGAAACTAATCCCCAATGATTACATATGGTGAATAATGATAACACATCTTGAACACCACCAAATGTAGTTCAGTTTTAAGGTTCTTTTCAGAATAAAGTTTCTTTCATTTAGATGCATCTTGTTATTCCTATAATATTGGGATTACTCTAAGTGACCCTATGAGTTATTCAATCCCTAATCCTCCCACATTGATCTAATTTTCATGGTGGTTTATGTTGGAAATTTTTGGTTGATTCGTTGTTGGTTCTTCACCTTTATTTGTGGTTTTTTACTATTATACTCTGAAGGATTCTCAAAGGTGGTGTTTCTTTGGTCTGGGTTGTGTCTAGGGTTTCCCATGATATCCCTTTGATGTAGTGTAGATTAATCTAAAGTTTCTCAGAGTGCGGTTGTGGTTAGTGGGTGTTCTTCTTTTCATTGTTCCACAAAGTTAGTGGGATGGCTTCTTTGAGGTATAGATTCCCTATTTTCTAGTTTTTTTTAAATGTGGGATGGGGTAACATTTTTTGTTAATAGTTTATGCTTATTTCATCTTATTTAAGGATAAATAATTGGATAATTTAATTAAAATTGATAACTGGGGTTCTATTCTAATGTTTTCATTGTATAATTTGTTATTGTGATTTTGTGGATTGTATTGTCTTGATTCCCAACCAAAAATTGTGACTGTTTAGGGATTTTTTTGTGTTGGATTGATGTATAATGACTATTTTGAATACTGTGACTGTTTTGAATATAGTTTTTGTTAAGACCTAACCCTAAAATATAAATTGGTAAATTACTTATATCTATTTATTAAATGGTTTCCTTTAGATTATAGATTTTGTGATATTTACCCTAAAATAATATGTAATGTGATAAAACCCAATTTATAAATCTGTAATTGGATTTTGATGCACTATTTTGTGTATTAATGCTTTTAGTGTGACATTGTGAGGTCGATGTGTCATTAGGGCATGTGGAGCTGATTGTTTTTTGGTTGCGATTTTGAGGTTCCAATGAGGTGTTTTGTTTGGCCGTGATTTTGAGGTGGTGATGAGGTGAATTGTTTGGACGTTCCTTTTGGGAGGTGAAGAGGTTTTTGTTTTAATGTGGTTTTTGGTGGCAAGGATGTGGTGTTTTGGACAACAGTTTGTGGTGGTGAGGAGGAGGTTTATTTAGACAAGATTCTAGGGTGGAAAGGTGGTGGATCATTTGTGCTATATGCACAATTAGTGTCGGAAAAATAGTAATTGTTTCATAATGATTGAAATGAAATTGTTTAGATTTGATTATGGGATGAGAATGGTTAATAGATAATTAAATGGTGCGTTTTGTGGTTAAATTTGGATGAAAATAAATAATGAAATTGATGGGATGATTAAATGAAATTGGGTTGAAATGTGAAATGGGATTTGTGGCATGTTGTTTGAGATTGTGCTTTTTGAGGTTTAAAAAATGTGACCTTGTAGTGATTGGGATGGAAATTTTATGAACCCATTGGTTGGGATTGTGTGTTTGATTATATATATATATATATTCTATTATATTCTTTTTATTTCTACACATATCCAACCAACGTAGAGTGTTATGTACCCAAAACTGCATAGACTAGTTGGGGTTTATTTCCCTACATCCAATGGGGAGTATGGATATATGGATTCCCTATCTTTTTCTATCACTCTTCAATGCGAGGTAAGTATCAAACATGTTCTGATGGACCAAATTTTCAAAGACCATTGTATAGTGGTTGTGATAGGCCACATGTATGTGGCCGAGATGTGATAGACCAATTTTTTAGGAGAGATGTGATCATGCTTGTGGGGAAGTAGACTAGGTATTTTCGGATGAGATGTGTTATGCATTTGATTTTTTGGGGGAAATCCTAGGTGAAAACATGATAGGTGTTTTTTTACTATTCTTGTGGGGTGGTGTGGTATACATATGATATGGGATCTCCAAGATGTGTGTTTTAGGGGGTGAGAGTAGCATACTAGTGGAAAAGTGGTATGTAGAACCATTATTGAATTTATTATAATCATATTATATTACATGGATCCTGTTATTTTGTGTGCATGCCTTTGTGTTGTTGGGATTGATAGTATACCTTGATAGGTGCGGTTTGGTTCTATAATTTTTTTTACAGATTCATTAAAATTATTCTTTTACATGTGCATGAGATACATTAGCTTTTTCTAATGAGTATACTTATATGATAACCCACCATATATAAAAATATTGTTAGGATTCCAAGAATATATCATGGACCGTATTTGGAATTACTATCTCATAAATCTTGATAGATTTTGTGATATTGCATTATCATTACTTTGGGTATTTACACTGGATACTTATATCAGTTTCAGTTCCTTTTATACATTCATATTGGGATCATTTTGGGGTTCATTTATATTATGTATTGGAGTTATTTTTGGATAAACCATCTTATATACCATTATTATTTATATTATAATTAGTAATTCCTCCCATGTAAGATATTTTTATACCATTGTGCTGGATTCCATCCCTTGACCTACAAGGGGTGGAACTCAGGCACCATTATATATCCCCCTAAATTATGGCATCTTTAGATGGAGGGGTCATGATGAAGTGATATTATAGGTGTTGGTTGAGAGATAGGATGGAGTTTTTAGTAAGTAATAGTTTGGGTTTCATGGTTTGGTATGGAAATAGTTCTAGTTGACCTTGTTGCATGACATAGGACAGGGAGACTGTCTTGGAAATGGGATTATAGGGCCACATAGATCTAGTGTACATTCTCTAAGATAACTGAACTGCCATTTTAAATGGACCTTCTTGTAGGGTAGAGACCAAGAAGAGGCACACTAATCAAAGTGAATTATTATCCCCTTTTAATTGGGAAGATTTGAGAATGTTTAAGGGGAAAAATTAATTAAATGAGTTAAAATGAATCACAATTAAATTACATACTACTTCGGTATAAGAAATACATGGATTTATTTCAACTATGGATCATGATCATCATTTGTGTGTGGAATAGGTAGTTAATGTTTGGTATGATGATTCAGATGACCTTTCGGGATTTATCTTATTGGGGAGAATGATCATTGTTAGAGGAAGTTATGAAGTTTCCAGGAGTAGTTTTTGGGGAAGTATTTGGGTAATATCTCAAATATAGAAACATTGGGTAAGATATGGGGACAAAAAATCCCGTTCAGTATGATATAGTGCCTGGCAGAGTACTGGGTCCCTTTGGTAGTCATTAATCTTAGGGGAGCTACACAATAGTTGTGGAAAATTTAAATGGGATAGTAGAATTATGTTGATGATTTTTTGGTCAACATCTAGAAGGTGTTTTGGGTAAAGTATCTTTCATCGACCCTAAGGGTAGTAATAACTCAAGAGCTTATTTATATTCTTCAGCGGAGAATTCCAGTGTGGGAGTTAGTAATCAAATTCAATGACCTAATTCAATTTTCCCAGATATTCTCCAGATGAGGAGTCTCATGCGAGACATTTTTAGTAGGCCCTCCTGCCTACACTCAAGTATTTAGTTACTCCATTTACATTGATGACGTATCTGGAGGGCTAGAAGAAGGAAGTGGTGATCGAGAAAATGAACACATGGGGAGGTTTGTCATATTCGGGAAACTAGTAGGGTTCCATTATTAGAATATTTTTCAGTGTAAGGTCTCAGGAACTAGGATTGTTATGAATTCGACTAGGAGAGATTTATCCTCAGAAACATCCCTACCGGCCTTTTAGGTCTAGTGGTTTATATGTTTTGACTAGGAGTTTTTTCTAGTGTGTTTTTGTTGTGGGTTTTGTGGGAAATCCAATAACTAGTTCCCATGGGTTCCTCGAGCTCTGTTTTGTGGAGTTGGATAGGTATAGTGCTAGCCTTAGAATTATTTTCTAGTGAGGACATTTTAGTAGTGGGGTAAATATGATTTTGTTCAACTAATGGGTGGTAGAGTATGTAGAGTCATAACTCAGGATGTCCCTTGTGTTTATAGATGATGACATGATCAAGGTCATGAATGTTTGTCAATTGATAGGTATAAGAGTTGGGTTTGGTTAGTTCATGTAATGGAGGTTACAGTTCCATAGGGGGAAGAGAACTTTAGAGGTACAATTATTTTTTTAGTACCCTTGTGTGTGTATTGTTTGATTAAAGAGATTTTCACTCCTTTGTTGCACCCAATCTAGCTAATGATCTTATATAGACAAACAGAGTCATCTAATACCCTTGGTGTTGACTATTCTAGCCAGAGTCTAGACCTTCTTGTATGATGTGAAATGAGGGTGTATAATAGTGATGAGGCAGCATCAGTCTCGTGGGATTTTTTTCTACAGATGAATCCATACAATGTCATCATCGACATAAAATAAATTTAATATTTATGTGGTTTAACTTAATTACTTTAGAGGATTGTAATTGTTTTAGAAGTTTATGTTCATCATGTGGTTTTCATCAATGATTGCAGATATTAGGTGGAAAATCACTGTATGGAGACCATTCATTTTTTATTTGATGAGTTTTCAGTGTAATATGTAGATGTTAAGATAGTTATGGAACCTAGGGTCATTCGGTAGTTCCAATATTTCTTCAAAAATTAGATTGTAAGGATACCCCTTAATGTGATGTTAATTTTGCAATATACATGCATCCTGGTTATCTCTTATTCTGATGGATCCTAATCTGAGTAAACCTTCTTTGTTGTGTGATTTGAGGGTTCCATTATACAATATGATGAAATACGATTTTATTCAGAATATTGTATCATAGTGGGGTGCTCTAGTGTATTCATAAAAAAGGTTGACATATTCTGAGGCTGTGAATTGAATAAAAGAGGTTGAATTTAGTGACCGTAAAAAACATCCACCCACTTCTAAGGATATACTATCATTTCGACCAACTGAGAGGGTGAAGAATGACTTTTATGATTGATAAGAGGTCTTGATATCATAATGTGTGGGTGAATTAGGGTGATATCATAATTAATTCCTTCAAATATAGTTAAGGGAACTTATATATTGTAGTCAGTCCATTTTGTGTTATGAATGCACCGTCTGTGTTCATTGGTGTCTTGAACTCCACGACCCTGGAGTTCATGGTTTATTTTTTCATCATATTCCATGATGATATCATGATCAACTCAATGTATGTGGAGGAGAATGTTGAGCATCTCCATACAATCATGCATTTCATTTGATACAACCAAATCTATGAAATCATATCTATGTGTATTATTTAAAAAATAGAGATACATTTATGCAGGAATGTGGTGTCCCAGAAGGGTGTGTATAAGGCCCCGACCTTAAACATTACTTAATATTGAATTAAATTAATAATTCACATTTAGAATCATTTCAGGTTTAGAGTTTTAGAGAATTAGGACATAACTATTACATCTAAAAAGATTACAAAGTAGAAATTTTTATTATGTTTCCATAAAATAAAAACTCTTAAAAAGAATCATGTCTAGTTCCATGTTTTAGGTTTCATTACATTCCCTTGATCCCATCCTTGACCCTATTCCACGTTATGTCATGTGAAAAACATTTCAAAAACATGGGATGAGCATAAAAAGCTCAGTAAGGGATACACAAAGAATGAAAACTATTAGTTTTTCAAAACAACAAGTAAACCATGTATACTTTGTCAAAGTAATACTTTTCACCTTTTCGAAGTAGTAAAAACTATTCACTGAATAAAAGTTCATTACTTACCCTTCTATAACCAAACAATTACCATCAAACCCATATAAATATCACATAACATATAAAGGTAACTTGGGACATAAACATACATAAGTGGAAGAACCATAAGGTCGACTTCCACACATATCACTTAATGGAATAGCCATTCGGCCAACTTCCATACATACTTAATGGAATATCCATACGGCCGAATTCAATACCCAATGCATTGGAGGTTATAACGTAACAACCCATCCTTGTATTCACGGCACCACCCGTCATATGGTTTATCACGTAACCACCCATAAAATGTCCAAGTTCCATTATAAAATTATAACACATAAAACCAACATAAAGGAATGATAACATTTCCAAATTTCAATCACAATATATCATTTAAATATCTTGACATAATAAAATCCTTTATCAAAACCATTTTCATTACCAAAATACAAAAAATAGTATATGGTATTTATTTTATTTTAAAAACATTACGGCTTGTTGAGGAAGCCAAAGATCAAATGATACTTGTGGTGGCGGAAATGGTCGTTGTCATCGCGTACGTAAAAAGAAACATTCCTTTTTGTCGTTTAGTAAATCTATTCATAGAAAAAAGATTCCTTTTGAATAAATGTAAAAGTCAATGGGTTTTATACACTATATAAAAGAAAGTTGTGTATAAAACAAAATATGCCTCAATGAATGTAGATTGAGACGAAGACCCATACAAAGACGGTATCCTTGGATTAAGGATAAATCAATTACGTAATTATGTGTGACAAATTAATACCCCAAATATAAGTGGATATTAAGTGTAAAACAATCATAGGTTATTCACACATATTCATAGAACGACACATTGAAGGAGTGCAAGTTTATCCTAATGAATCAAAATTGGGTTAAGAAGTTCCCTTGCAAAAATTCGACAGCCTAACGACGTCACTTCAAAATTCCGAAAATGAGTTGATGAGAAAGAAAATGGTATCTCATCACTTGGACATAAAATTTACATAAATAAGGACATATAAGAACATATCCCAACATAATATCATGTGAAATAAAAGACATAAAAAAAGAAGTCTTTTAAAAAGAGGAGGGTGAAAGGTTCCCTTACCGACAAGTGTATCTTTCAAAACATACACCCCGTGAAAGAAGGACAATACAACATTGATTTAAATACTCATAAATGAAATTATATTACACAATGAGTAAAAATAATTGACAGTACATACACCACTCAAAGGACATTGTGGAAAATGTAGCATAAATCTCACGGGAATAAATGTGAGATGAAAAATCCCTTACGAAAAATCGGCAGCCTAATGGCGCCACAAGAATGGATTAATGAGATCAAATAGGGTCTCTCATCATATTAACATAAAGTTTACAGAAATAGGAATATAAAAGAACATCCCCTAAAATAACAAAGATGAGATTAAAAGAAGTGACATAAAGGAGAGTACTTAAAAAGTAAGAGAGAGGTTAAATCTCTTACGAAAATTCGGCAGCCTAACGGCGCCACTCAAAACATCCAAAATGGATTGATGAGAGAGAATAGGGTCTCTCATCATATGAACATAAAAATTAAAGTAAGAGTAACATAAAAGAACATACCAATAACAAGAAATATGAGCTTTAAAAAGTATGACTTAAAAGAGTGTACTTAAAAAGAAAGAGAGGAGTATGATCCCTTACCTCGTGTCTGACATGACTCGATCGTTATTTAATCTCCTGAGTAATAATTTTTTTTCAATTTATAATTTCTTAAGTACTTCCTTTAAATATTATTATTCAGTTCATATCACATATTATAATGTAATAATAATTGGTTAATAAAGCGAGTTCTTATCAGACGTTTTTGTCGATGTTCAGTACATGAGTAAAAATTATATTTGTTGGAAAAGAATTTTCCATATAGTTATAGGTACATCATTTCCATAATTTTATTTATGTTTTAAATATCATATATATCCTGTATATATTCATTTTATACTTTTCCATAGCATTTGGAGATAAAAAATTAAAAGCACCGTTCATGGAGACGGTAGGCCATACGTACGCTTGAACGCTACTTTCATTTTTGTCATGTTAATGGAATTAAAAAAAAATGATATATATATATATATTATAATTCCAGAATTATATCCATAATTTAAATTTAATATATTACATATATATCCATTATATATATGTACTTATAATAGTACATATCATTTTGAGATAAGAAATGAAATGTACCGTTCATGGAGACGGTAAGCCGTACGTACGCATGAATGCTACTTCCATTTCTATTTCATATTTAATGGAATTAAAACATAACGATACATAATAGTATTTTAATTCGAGTATGTTATCATATATAATATCATTAAATATATCCTTTATACATACCACATATGGTATTAACGAATCAAATCACTTTGAGGGGGTGGTAGTCCACACTTCCTTAAATGAAGATATCACATTTACCCATAATGGAAACCATAATGGTATGCCATAAATGAAAAATACAGAAGTTTAAGTAAAACATAAAAATATTATAAATCATATATAAATATAGTGTCATCTTAATGGCCACCTTTGAAGGTGTTAAAATAATGTCGAACAATCATCGTTTCGGGAGGTAGAAATTCGCCATCCACCGAAACAGTATGTTCTTTAACCATTAGATGTAGGTGTGTGTAAGTTTAGATCTAATACTTCTTATAAAAACATCCTAGTATATATAATATACTATATTTTTCACAAAATAATTGAATAAAAAGAGTTTACTGGGTTGGATAAGCAAAATAAATGAAAAGGACACAAGTGAAGACATTACCTTAAAATCAGGTAACTCCCTTTGGTTTGAGCTCAAAGGCTTCCTTGGGAAGACTTATACCCAAAGTGAGGCTTCCAGGAGTTAGATAGGGATGTGTAGAGACAAAATGGGCAGGTTTTGGCTGAGCCAAAGGCTTTGGATGTGTGGGTAAGGAGGTAGAGGTGGGGGGCCTTTTATAAGAGGAGAGGAGGGGCACACTTGGAAAGTAAGGAAATGTTACATTATTTTAGAATGATTTTCGGATTTTAATGGTCCCACATTGATGTGTTTCGAGGATAATGTGATAAGGGTTATAAATACACCCATCTAATAGGTTTTGGACATGTGTAGTTCTTATATTTTACATTATCATTCCATTTTATTTAAATCGTTAAATAATGAGGTTATCGCTACATCATCATGATGTCATAAATAATTTAATTTATTTAATGTCTAAAAATTATAAAAAAACAACTATGATGTAGGAAATCGTTTTCTCTTGCCATTTATTATTTATAGTCAAAAATATGACATGTATAACCCCATGTAAAAATTGTTTTAGTAAAACATCTCATGTTTGTGTCATTTTTACTTTAACAATAAATAAAAAGATATTTATGTCATTTTCCAACCAATGTGGCTCCATGGGGTCCCCAAGTTGACCCATGTATTTTCTTGGTCGGCCATGACACATCCAATGAGTGTAGTACATGTGTCTAGGTCATTTCATTTTATTAAAACAATATTCTTACCTTAAACTACACTAATTACCTCTAATCGCGATCAAAAACTTAATAAGTTACTATTCACCAAAAAATTATTTTAATCCCATTGAACCACATTTTAATTCTTAATGACACCCATGTATGCCAGATTTTTTAAATTAAAAACAAAAATATGGAAAAATTTCATTTAAATGGAAAATCAGTTTTTATAAGTACCACTTAGTGGTTTCACTATTCATCAAAAATTGATGTTTTTCAGAAAATTACAAAAAGTTCACCCTAAGCTATATTTGATATTATGAATTCAAAAATGATGTCTATTTTACAAAATTTAAATCATATAAGTTTCATTAATTAATTTAATAATTAATTTCCGATGTCATAATAAATAGCATGTTTTTATGAAACAAAATGTATCAAAAGATTGACACTAGTTTAAGTCTGATTTCAAAGTAATATTAAATCCAATGACCACTATTGGATTAAATGGTAAAAATATATTCTAATTTAACTTTAATACCAACTCAAAAGATAATCTAATCATATAAATAAATTATATTAAAAGTGGTTTTGAATTAAAATACAACATTTTTCACTATTCATTAAAAATTGATCTTTTTCGGAAAAACACCAAAAATTTACACAAAGTAAATTTTGATGTCCCGATTCTAAAGAAGAATTTTATTTTTTCAAATATAACACATAAAAATGCCAAAAGGTGGATTTAAAATAGGTTCGCCATCAAAAGGCGTTTAATCGGCCTTTTAAAGAATATTACAATGTTTACGCATAAAATTGGATTCATTTTCATTTTTAATCCTCTAACATTTATTGTAAAAAGAGAAAATATTTGACAAACATGTATAATAATTTTGTAGTTAGTTTTGTTCATTCCCGCTATTACAATGGTTAGGTGTTAACTACTATTTAAAATAATATTATTTTGTTATTAGAGTGCAACGTAAGATTCCCAAGAAACTCGTTGTTACGTGTTGGGTACGCTATCGAGCATAGCGTCCCCTTTAAAGTCATATTAATATTTTATTAACAAATATGGATATATGTGAAGATTTCATACTCTTTATTTATCTGGGGTGTTACATCCTTCCCCCCTTTTGGGAATTTCGTCCTCACAATTTTAAAATTGAGCTCTGAAACGTCCTTGAAAGACCCATATCGGAATAAGAGTCGGTAAAACAATCACTTTAAAATAAAGAAAGACAAGTACAGTGGTCACCCGAGTTAACCCATACTAGGATTCCATGTAGGAAAACATGGACATGGAGGATAAAACATAGGGTCATGCTCTGATGGAGAGTGATAGAAAACATGTTTTGGAGAAAGTTAACCACAAGAAAATCACAAAATTGTGATGGGTTAAACAGTATTCGATTCCCCAGTAGGAAAAGTTAATAGACAACATTTTTGTTTTAAGTTACTTTTTATTGAGGAATTTATTTATGAGCTTAACTAAAACATAAGGAATCATACATAATTGTCATGTTGACTTTCAACTTTTACTAGATTTCTTACACGAACACATATTTTCTCCAAAAGATGAGTATTTAGGAAGACTTGTTCACATTAAGAGTACTATAATAAACTTCTATAGAATCACCTAATCCACAAAAGAGAACTATATATTTCACATGTCATTAGAAAAATACAAAACCAAAACCAAAAAGGTTAGTATAAGATCAGATAATCCAGAAAAGGATAACCCTTTATAAAAAGAAAATCTATCCTTAATCTCCAAAATGTGTCCAACAAAACCCAAAGTTCAATGAGTACCATTTGATAAACAATTTGTCCATAAAATTATTCAAAGTAAACCAATATAAGATTGAAACCAAATATTTTAAGGATTTAGTCACATACTCTTCCAAGTTAAATCGTAACATTTATCTCCAAACAACATCAGTTGCTCCTAAAGTCTCGTAATGAAAAGTAATTAACCTAATCACATATCCTCCATGATAGGTTAATCATTTTCATAAATAACCCAAAATCAACTTACTCTTAAATCATAAAATCATCTAACTAAAAAGAATCAGTCAAACTAACCAGGGACTTCACGTAGTCCAGTGGTAGGCGATAAATACCAGTCACACTTTGGTTATGGGTTCGATTCCTACAGCTTTGTCCGACACGATGGGTTGTCACACGGTCTGCGTGTTGTCCATTTTCCAAAACTATATAATTTTAAAACATTCCCCAAAAAGAGATAAAATCTTCAAAAATGATCATACATATTTTAACCTCAAGTTTATCTCATGCCTTTCATTTTCCAGCATAACATATAATAACCCATAATTACCTCAAAAGTAAGGATCATATAAACCCTAATGTTTACATTTATAATTATTACCTGAACTTCCACATCGATTGGTCATCTTGTACATGATGCATTACAGAACATACCAAGGTTCAAGTGGTTGATCATGACTACTTGATAGTTGGTTTAGAACAACCAGGAGTTTCCTCATTTAATACCCCATTTCATCCAGTCTCTTAATCGGAGAACCACCGTAGTTTCCTTCAAACCTATTGTCACTATGGTGCATGCTAGATCCATCCATTCACTAAAAACATAATTGTTAGTGTGAGTATATCAACAGAACCGTCATGTACTAATGAGGGAGATAACCACTAAGATATACTTACTCATTCGCTTTTTCTAAAACTAGGACTCTTTCCGAAATACTATCCATTATAGTACTGTCACTTATGCTTAGAGAATACCCTAACCTCTAAAGATATCTAAACTGACCTTTGATACCAACTATAAGACCCCGACCTTAAACCTTATTTAATATTGAATTAAATGAATAATTCACATTGATGATATTTTCAGGTTTAGAGTTTTAGAGAATTAGGACATAACTATTACATCTCAAAAGATTACAAAGTAGAAACTTCTACTAAGTTTCCATAAAATAAAAACTCTTAAAAAGAAACATGTCTAGTTCCATGTTTTAGGTAGCATGACGTTCCCTTGATCCCATCCTTGACCCTATTCCACGTTATGTCCTGTGAAAAACATTTCAAATACTTGGGAAGAGCTTAAAAAGATCAGTAAGGGATACACAAAGAATGAAAACTGTTAGTTTTTCAAAACAACAAGTAAACCATGTATACTTTATCAATGTAATACTTTTCACCTTTTAGAAGTATTAAAAACTCATCAATGAATAAAAGTTCATTACATACCCTTCTGTAACCAAAAGATTACCATAAAACCCATATAAAGATCACATAACATATAAAGGTAACTTGGGACATAAACATACTTAAGTGGAAGAACCATAAGGTCAACTTCCACACATATCACTTAATGGAATAGCCATTCGGCCAACTTCCATACATACTTAATGGAATATCCATACGGCCAACTTCCATACCCAATGCATTAGAGGTTATAACGTAACCACCCGTCCTGGTATTCACGACACCACCCGTCATTTGGTTTATCACGTAACCACCCGTAAAATGTCAAAGTACCATTATAAAATTATAACACTTAAAACCAACATAAAGGAATGATAACATTTCCACATTTCAATCACAATATATCATTTAAATATATTGACATAATAGAATCCATTATCAAAACTATTTTCAATACCAAAATACAAAAAAAAGTATATGGTATTTATTTTATTTTAAAAACATTACGACTTGTTGAGGAAGCCAAAGATCAAATGATACTCGCGGCGGCGGAAAAGGCCGTTGTCACCACGTACGTAAAAAGAAACATTCATTTTTGTCGTTTGGGAAAAGGCTTTGTATAAAAAATATTCTTTTTGAATAAACGTAAAATTCAAAGGGTTATATACACCATATAAAAGAAAGTTGTGTATAAAACAAAATATGCCTCAATGAAAGGAGATTGAGACGAATTCCCATACAAAGACTGTATCCTTGGATTAAGGATAAATCAATTACGTAATTATGTGTGACAAATGAATACCCCAAATATAAGTGGATATTAAGTGTAAAACAATCAGAGGTTATTCCCACATATTCATTGAACAACACATTAAATGAGTGCAAGTCTATCCCAATGAATCAAAATTGGGTTATGAAGTTCCCTCGCAAAAATTCGACAGCCTAACGGCGTCACTTCAAAATTCAGAAAATGAGTTGATGAGAGACAAAATGGTATCTCATCACTTGGACATAAAATTTACATAAATAAGGATATATAAGAACATATCCCAACAAAATAGCATGTGAAATAAAAGTCATAACAAAAGAAGTCTTCTAAAAAGAGGAGGGTGAAAGGTTCCCTTACCGACATGGGTATCTTTCAAAACATACACCCCGTGAAGGAAGGAAAATACAAAATTGATGTAAATACTCATAAATGAAAGTATATTACACAATGAGTAAAAATAATGGACAGTACATACACCACTCAAAGGACATTTTGGAAAATGTAGCGTAAATCTCACAGGAATAAAAGTGAGATGAAAAATCGCTTACGAAAACTCGATAGCCTAACGACGCCACAAGAATGGATTGATGAGATAAAATAGGCTCTCTAATCATATTAACATAAAGTTTACAGAAAGAGGAATATAAAATAACATCCCCCAACATAACAAAGAGGAGCTTAAAATAAGTGACATAAAGGATAGTAGTTAAAAAGAAAGAGAGAGGTTAAATCTCTTACGAAAATTCTGCAGCCTAACGGCGCCACTCAAAACATTCAAAATGGATTGATGAGAGAGAATAGGGTCTCTCATTATATTAACATAAAAATTACAGTAATAGTAACATAAATTAACATCCCAATAACATGAAATATGAGCTTTAAAAGGTATGACATAAAATAGGGTACTTAAAAAGAAAGAGAGGAGTAGGATCCCTTACCTCGTGTCCGACATGACTCGATCATTCTTTAATCTATTGAATAATAAAATTTGGTCATTTTATAATTTCTTAAGGACCTAATTTAAATATTATTATTCACTTCCTATCACATATTATAATTTTATAATAATTGGTTAATAAAGTGAGTTCATATCAGACGTTTTTGTCGATGTTCAGTACATGAGTAAAAATTAAACTTGTTGGAAAAGAATTTTCCATGTAGTTATAGGTAAATCATTTACAGTATAGTATTTATGTTTTAAATATCATATATATCCAGTATATATTCATTTCATACTATTCCATAGCATTTGGAGATAAAAAATTAAAAGCACCGTTCATGGAGACGGTAGGCCATACGTACGCATGAACGCTACTTTCATTTTTTGTCATATTAATGGAATTAAAACAAAATGAGAGATATATATATATATGTTATAATTACAGAATTATATCCATAATTTAGATGTAATATATTACATATATATCCATTATATATATGTACTTATAATAGTACATAACATTTTGAGATAAGAAATGAAATGCACTGTTCAGGGAGACGGTAAGTCGTACTTACGCATGAACGCTACTTCCATTTCTATTTCATATTTAATGGATTTAAAAAATAATGAAACATAATAGTATTTAAATTCCATTATTTTAACTTATATAATATCATTAAATATATTCTTTATACGTACCAAATACGGTATTAACGAATCAAATCACTTTGAGGGGGCGGTATTCCGCACTTCCTTAAATGAAGATATCGCGTTTACCCAAAATGGAAACCATAAAGGTATGAAATAAATGAAATATACAGAAGATTAAGTAAAAGATAAACATATTATATATCTTATATAAATATATTGTCATCTTAATGGCCACCTTTGAAGGTGTTAAAAGAATTTTGAACAATCATCATTGCGGGAGGCAGAAATTCGCAATCCACTGAAACAGTATGTTCTTTAACCATTAGATGTAGGTGTGTGTAAGTGTAGCTCGAATAATTCTTATAAAAACATCCTAGTATATTTATGATACTGTATTTGTTACAGAATAAATGAATAAAAATAGTTTAGGGGGTTGGAGAAGCAAAATAAAACAAAAGGACACATGTGAAGACATTACCTTAAAATCGGGTAACTCCCATTGGTTGGAGCTCAAAGGCTTCCATGTGAAGACTTCTGCCCAATGTGAGGCTTCAAGGAGTAATAGAGGGATGTGAAGAGACAAAATGGGCAGGGTTTGGCCGAGCCAAAGTCTTTGGAAGTGTGGGTAAGGAGGTAGAGGTGGGGGGCCTTTTATTAGAGGAGAGGAGGGGCACTCTTGGAAAGTAAGGAAATGTTACATTATTTTAGAAGGAGTGTCGGATTTTAAGGGTCCAAAATTGATGTCTTTCGAGTATAAGGTGATAAGGGTTCGAAATCCACCCATACAATAGGTTTTTAACATGTGTAGGTCTTAGATTTTACATTATCATTCCATTTTATTTAAATCGTTAAATAATGAGGTCATCACTGCATCATCATGATGTCATAAATAATTTAATTTATTTAATGTCTAAAAATTATAAAACAAATACTATGATGTAGGAAATCTTTTTAGATTTCCATTTATTATTTATAGTCAAAAATCTTACTTGTGTAACCCCATGTAAAAATTGTTTTAGTAAAACATCTCATGTTTGTGTCATTTTTACTTTAACATTAAATAAAAGGATATTTATGTCATTTTCCAACCAAAGTGGCTCCATGGGGTCCCCAAGTTGACCCATGGATTGTCTTGTTCGGCCATGACACATCCAATGAGTGTAGGACATGTGTCTAGGTCATTTCATTTTATTAAAACATTATTCTTACCTTAAACTACACTAATTACCTCTAATCGCGATTAAAAACATAATAAGTTACTATTCACCAAAAAATTATTTTAATCCCATTGAACCACATTTTAATTCTTAATGACAACCTTATATGTTGGATTTTTGAAATTCAAAACACAAAGATGGCAAAATTTCGTTTAAATGGAAAATCTGTTTTTATAAGTACCACTTAGTGGTTTCACTATTCATCAAAATTGAAGTTTTTTAGAAAATTACCAAAAGTTCACCCTAAGCTATATGTGATATTCAGAATTAAAAAATGATGTATATTTTAAAAAATTAAAAACATATAAGTTGCATTAATTAATTTATTAATTAATTCCCGCTGTCAAAACAAATAGCGTGTTTTTATGAAACAGAATATATCAAAAGATTGACACTAGTTTAAGTCTGCTTTCAAAGTGAAATTAATTCAAATGACCACTATTGGATTAAATGGTAAAAATATATTCTAATTTAACTTTATAACCAACTCAAAAGATAATCTAATCATATAAATAAATTAGATTAAAAGAGGTTTTGAATTAAAATACAACATTTTTCACTATTCATTAAAAATAGAACTTTTTCGGAAAAATACCAAAAATTTACACAAAGTAAATTTTGATGTCCCGATTCTAAAGAAGAATTTTATTTTGTCAAATATAAAACATAAAATTTTAAAAAGGTGGATTTAAAATAGGTTCGCCATCAAAAGGCGTTTAATCGACCTTTTAAAGAGTATTAGAATGTTTACGCTTAAAATTGGATTCATTTGCATTTTTAATCCCCTAATATTTATTGTGAAAAGTAAAAATATTTGACAAACATATATAATAATTTTGTAGTTAGTTTTGTTCATTTCTGCCATGAAAACGGCTAGGTGTTAACTACTATTTAAAATAATATTATTTTATTATTAGAGAGCAACGTAAGATTCTCAAGAAACTTGTTGTTACGTGTTGGGTACGCTATCGAGCATAGAATCCCCTTTAAATCCATATTAATATTTTATTCACAAATATGGATAAATGTGAAAATTTCATACTCTTTATTTACCTAGGGTGTTATAGTGTGTTTACAGAACTATTCAAGGTTGAAGCCATTTTTTCTTCACTAGATCCCAAGATTATTGCATAGGTCATTGTTTCCTTGGTCTTTCATTCTATTATCATATATTTTTACACAATTTCACACATGTTTCAGCCATGCTGATAGCATTGACTATGAAAGACCATCATTTTTTCAAGTGGTATGTTCTAGTCAGAATTCTGTTTCTTAAAAGGGATATTGCTTAGTGGTATAGTGATATGGTTTCCTGAGGAAGGAGTGATGTCTGAGGTGTTTTGTTTTGTTTCTCATCTATGGTGGGGATGCATAATGATTCATTATTGGGAGGTGATCTCTTTTTTGTCTAGGATGTTACATACCCATTATAATAACAATGCTACCCATGATTCGATCCTAGAAGTGGTTGTATTTACGCTGAAGTAGTCATGACATTATCTAATTGGGGTGGGGTTGATTTTTTGTCATTATGTATCATAATAGAATGAGTGATATACCTTCCCAGTAGGATTTGACTGAAAATTAATTTTTTAATTGAAACATAAACCCCTTTTAAGGGGTTAGGGGGAACCCAACAAGACTTCAAGACTTAAAAACCATAAAACCACCATGGTACAAACTCCAAAGGCCCATTCCAGATCAAGACAGAAAATAAACACTCCTCCCCATCATGAAAAAATCATAATACCAGTTTTCATATTCTCATTAATGCTCGGCATGCTATCCCGTGAAAGGATGCATAGGCCTGGTACCAGTGGAAATTTCCATACCCTCTCAAACATCCAAATCCAAACCAATGATTTTATGAGAACTCGCTGCACTGAACCACTTATAAAGAACCCCCTTGAATATGAACTCGAATAGCCCCTAAAATCCCAAACCGTATGGCCACATAACTCAATCTCTTCAAGTCATCAATGACATAATTCGTTAAAAACCAACATAACAACCCATCAGAGATCCTAAATCACACACTGCACTCCAAAGATGATGAACTGCTACTGTAACCGAAGCAACCCTGTTACACCCAAAGGCACACTGAAACTCCACAGTTGCAGAAACCTGGAAAAGAAGATGAACCAAGGAGCATGAAACCATGTCAATGTCTCCCAGGACTAGATGAACTGAGAGCACATCAAGGGATTGTCTCCATTGAGGGGATCCGAGTAGGACTGAGCCCACAATTTCGCTCTGGGCTGGAGATGGACAAAACCAAATTGTGGAAGAACCCCCACCGGTTTCCAAAATTGTTGAACCATGGGAAGCGGTAGGTTCCAATGATGGATAGGGAAACTCCACCAACAATGATTCCTCAAGAACAAAAATGTATCCTCCAATAACAGAAACTTCAGATCGAACCCAAAAACTTCAAAAAAACTCATGGAAATGCCGAAATCCAGAACCTCCCCCCTCTGAGCCGCTCTAGATACATCAATGAGCCACACTAGAAGTGAATTTAGAGCCATCAGCAAGACGTTCCTTGTCAACATGATCAGGATGCCAACACCATACTAATCCATGCTGATCCATGCCCGGACGTCGATGCCACACTGAGACACGTCATCGCAGAGGTTAAAGCTGATAACAAAGTTACATCGAGCCACACACAACCAAGACACTCCATCGATGAGATGATCCAAATAAAGGTGACGTTGAGACTGAGCTATGCCATAGGAGAGAGGAAATCAAAATATAAGGAAAACCATAGCGGCCACGAGATGAAAAGTGACGTCACTCAGAGGCCCTTCCTGTCCTAGTATGATTTGATATTGTGGTAGTGGAGGTGGAAAGAGTTTTTTTAGGATAATAATTTTGAGATCCCCTAAACCATTGGACAAGGGAATATTATGGATGATGCTAGGATAAATATATTTCAGAAAGGAGGTGGCCAAGAGTCTCTAGATTCTTATAGAGAAATGAAGGAGTTGGAAGCATTTCTCTTAGATGTAAGGGTAGATGATGGTAGATTCAATTTGATTCAATTGATGGCATAGTATTATCTCGTGCAGTAGGTGGAGGAGTCTCAGTGGGGAGACTATGAGGAAATGTTCATTCACTATCTTCTTTTCCATAGTGATGCTCCTCAGGGATACTTGGAGGATGGCCAGTATCGCGTGTTGTTTCGTAGGAGGTGGTGTGTTTTGGTAGAAATGTGCAATGAAGTCCTTCATGAGTATCATGAATCACCATTTTCATGAAAAATATGATTTTAAAAAATGTACAATGGCCTGAAGAAATCGTTTTGGTGTACCATGATGAAACATGTTGTGGCGTATTTTGTGGATCTCTGTTTGGTTTTCCTATTGGTAAAGGTCATGAATCTAGTATTGGGTTATTTTTTTAACCCCTCGGATGTTACTGAGAGAAAATTGGATGAAATATTGATGGATTTTGTCAGAAGGTTACCTAAATCTCAATATGGTTTTGATATTATCTAGGTGGTCATGGATAGATTGATAAAATCAACCCACTTATTAGTGATCGTGGAGTCCGACACAGTGGATGTTTTTTCAATGAGGTATATGGAAGAGGTGGTGAAGTTTCTTGAATTAACGAGGTATATTTTCCAATATGGGGATGAATATTTTACCTCAAATTTCTGGATGGTATTGTAATAATATTTTTTCACTTAGTTTCAACTCAACACTACCTTCTACCCAAAAAAAATGATGGCAGACAAACTTGACTATCCAGACATTGGAGGATATGTTACAAGAATGCATCTTATACATTGTTGGATCTTGGGTATAACACATTATATTGGTATATTTTTCATATAATTATACATATCACTACTCCTGTGGCATGGATCCATTTGAAAATTTGTACATAATGCTTTTTAGTTCTCTATTGTTTTGTATGATATTTATCGAGATAGTCCTTATAGGTCTCGACGTGGTGTGTAAATTAATAAAAAATATTCATCAGTGTTTTGAGAGGGTTAAATAAATTTGGTATTAGAAAAATACTTATCCCTATCATAGGAGGAGGCCCTTGGAGTTTATAGTTGGTGACCACTTATTTTTGTAGGTTTTCCCTAAATGGGTGAAGTCGTGGTTCTACAGAGGGAGTAAGTTATCTCCTAGATTTTTTGGGCCCTTTCATATGTTGGAAAAAGTTTGGTGAGGTGTCCAATAATTTGGTGTTTACACCTGTGTTAGAGAGGATCCAAATCCTGTATCATGTCTCTCATATTCATCAATATCTTCACAATTACTACCATGTCATTGAATGAAGTGATTTGGATATCAAGGATGAAGTGAAGTTTTTGGAACAACCATTTTGGATCTAGGATCACAAAGATAAGGCACTATATGGATGTACTATTTCTTTAATTAGTGTGTTTTGGTAACTTGGTGGACTATAAAAGATTACATGTAAGTGATAGATGCATATGAATTCCCCATTCTCATAGTTTTGTTTTTATGCTTTTCTTCTCTTTTTTTCATTTTGATGTCATGCTTGAACCATGTTTTATGAGATCTGATTTTTCCATAGTTTGTGATGTGTGATAAATTCCAAACATATGAAAAGGGTAGGACCTGATTCCTAATTGAGATCCAATAACTTCTTTGAAAAAAACATGTGTAGGGGAATCAATGCCACCCCGGTGTGTTGATATCTTGATATGGAGAACAGAATTACCAGATTTATTTGTTAGGGACAATGAAGTTCATTGTTTGTAATTATTTTTTGTTTTGGATGAATGGAGTTTAATTATGTTTTGTGAGAGGAGGTGGATTTTGTTTGTGGTTATGTGGTTGTGATGTGTGTTTTGTGGCCATTTGGGTTGGCATGTCTATCCAGTGGTAGCATTTGACGTATGACGACATCATTGAGTGGTATCTCGTGTGATAAATGATTGGACCCCATTCCTTTTGGGATAGGATATAGATTATTGATAATGGGAATTGTTTTGTATGTATCTTATTTAACATTATCTACCCTCCCAGTCTTATACTTTTCTAATTTTTGTTTTTGGAGGTGTACGTGGGAGGTTCTAGGAGTTTTTCTAGGAGTTGGGGGTGCAACAGAACTACTGCCTAAAATTCACATTGTGTATGTATATTATACGATGTGGAAGATAATTTTATGTATTTAGAAGGGATCAATCATGAATAATATATTTTTGGCATAAAATAATAAAAATGAGATGTAATTTTCAATGAAATTAAACCCTGAGGATTACACAATGTGAAAGGGGATTACATTTTTTTAAACCCCCAATGCAGTATAGTATTAATGTTTGTTGTCCAATTTAACATTCATTAGCTTTTTTATTATAACTCCTATCCCTTTTTAGAAAATATTAGTGCCTCGTTGACTTATTCAAGCCATCTTACTCACTTTTTGATGTATTGGTCCCAGTGGTTGTTCGTTGGATGTTTTTGGTTGATCCCAAGTAGGTTATTCTCCCTTCTTGGATTTTTTTTCTCTTATTTTCACAGGGATTTTATGTGGTGATGATTCATTGGTTTTGGGGTGTGTTTTGGGTTTCATATGATGTTTTTGGTAATATATTAGTTTGATTATGTGTTTCTCATTGTGTTGTTGTTGTTCTCTATCATTCTTTTTCAAACTACGTTGCACAGTGCGATGAAAATATTCTTTAAGGTAGGCATTCACTTTTTTCTACTTATTGTGTATTATGATTGATGGGATTAATATTTTTTTCTACGGTTTATGTTTGTTTCGGCATAATCCAAGATAAATAATTTTTTATTTATATTTAATGTGGTAAGTGTGGTTTCATTCAAATTTATAATAGTTTTATTTTTTATTGTGATGTTCTGGATTTTTACAGGATTGATGCCCCCTATGAATTGTGCTTGTTAGATGATTTTTTGGTGGGTGTATATATTTATTGTGACTATTTTAACTGTTTTTAGTACTGTAACAATTTTGATCATTTTGACATCAACATAAATTTGAATTTGGTTAATTAATAATATATTCTCAATAAATTGTTTCCCTAAGATTAAGGTCTGGTGATAACTCCCCTAAAATAATGTAGAAAGATATTATATCTAATTTATAAATCTGTAAATGGATTTTAATACATTTTGTTATGTGGTTGTGCATTTGGGGAGGTAATTTGTGGTTAATTTGTGGTTGGGTCATGTGGGGTTGAGTTTTTTTGATGATTTTTAGGATGTGATGGGTTGGTTTGTTTGGCCCTTTATTTTTTAGTGAAAAGGAGGATTTTTTTGTCATTCTTTTATGGTGGTGAGGAGGTGGTTTCTTTGTTCTAGATACTCAAGCTGTGATAGATTAAATTAATAATTTTTAATAATGATTGAAACAACATAGTTAGGTTTGATTAGTTGGATGAAAATTGTAAATATATAATTAAATGATTAGGTTTGTAGTTAAAAAAGTTATAAAATATATATTTTCATGAATGGGATAATTAAATTATTTTTATTTGGAAAATTTAATGGTGATTTATGTCTTGTTGTGAGATTCTATACATTTAGAGGTGGAATCAAATGTGGCAGTGTTGTGGGTGTGTTGTTTTTAACACATATTTTGTTCATCAATGATTGATATTATATATATACATGTATATTATTGTTATTTGATTATGAACCCCTACCACATTGAGCACTATGTGCCTAAACCTGTATAGTAATGTGGGGAGATGGTGTTTTTCCAACATCGAGTGAGGAGTACAGATGGTTGGTTACCCTCTCTTTCTAAATTTATCTTCCATTTTAGGTAGGTATTTCAACAGATGTGATGGTCAGAGGTCTGTTAGTTCATTATATAGTGGATTTGTTTATCCAATTTTCTACAAGTTAGGTGTGACATCCTAGGTGGTTTAGGAGAGAGGTGCTCTTGTTTGTGCGTAGTGGCCCATGAGTTTTCAAGGTTGATTTTTTGTGGTCATTATTGTGGGCCAATGAGCCCATGTTCATGGGGTGAGATGTTTTGTAAGTGTACTTGTGGGGAAGCGTGGTATATTAAAGAGATAAGAGTGGATGGAATTATAATATCTAGTATGGGACCGACATACCAGTGGGAATGTGGTGCCGGGTACCCTTATCGATGTGATTCCAATCATATTATATTACTTGGTTTGTGTTATTTGGTGATCATTCATTGGTGAGGGTTATGGTTTGTATACATTGATAGGTGTGGTTTTTTTCAGATGTTTTCTCATAGGGTCATTTGTATTCATCTTTCACATATTCAAAAGAGTTATGAGTTTCCTTACAGAGTATAATTGTATGCTCAAACTATGTATATTAAATTGTTTTTCGGTTCCTATTAGGATTATGTTGACCATTTGGGGAATTACTAGCTTGGTCCATTGGATAGAAGTTGTGTCTCTACATTATCTTTATATTGGATATTTACATTGGATACATCAATATGTATCAATTCATTTTAAGGATGCATTGTGGGATGGTTTTTGGATGTCATTTATATTGTGTATTGGGGTTGTTTTTGTATAATCCATATTATCTAATGATCATATTTATATTTTAGAGGTTAATACCTCACACAAATGATATTTTAATAAACTTGTTTCTAGTACCCACACTGGAGCCTACTGAGGGTAGGACTCGACCGGGGGGGGGGGATATATCCATCCATTTATTATAGTATCTTTGGAGAGACGGTGTGATGAAAATACAAATATTAAATATCTATTATCATGTAATATACTAACCAAAACAATATAAATATAAAAATTTATCAATGTATCATAAATTTAAAATATCATATATTTATTGTCATATCATAAAGTAACATAAACTATATCAAAAATCACAAATCTTTGAAGCCAGTATCATTTAATATAAATAATCAACTGGTATGTAATCCCATATTTAAAAAAATCAACGATCATTGGGAATGTATTCTTGTAACATAAAATAAATCAATGATTCATGGTCATTTGATCTTTTGACATAAAATATATCAATGATCCTTAGGAATGTCATCCCACATCATGAAAATTCCTAAGATCACTAAGGATTTCATTTGACAACATAATGATTTTTACATATTCATGTGAATGAGTTATTTTTTCATAAAAATATCAATGATATATTCTTATGTCCTTCATTATCAAGAATTACTATTCATGTTCTCTCATACTATAAAAATAATCAATTTTCCATGCTTATTTCGGAAATTGTTTTTTACAAAAAAAATCTAAGGTGTATAAGGTATCATTTCAACGAATATCAAATAACATATCAAAAAAAGTATTGGAATGGAATGTAATTCCAAATTAAAATAAATACTTTGTTTGTTCTCATACACAAATCACATTCCCTCTTGTTTATATTGAAGGCATATTCTACTTGGAACAAATTAAATTAATGATATATAACCCTCACCCATTTGTTATATTAATATATTACATTGGCTATAATGTTCCACATAACCCCATCACAAGGATGACCACATACTATCATCTCACATAACAATAAATTCTACCATCAAAGGATTTTGAAGGGAACCAATTGCAGTCTTTTATGTTATTAAATATGAATTTACGCCAGTTTTGGGTTACATATTCTATAATTCAGAACACATTACTTTGGGTAACCATCATTTTGGATCCATGTTCAATTTAATTAGAATATAAAATTTCAAAATTAGTCATAATCATCGATGAAAACCAATCATTATATCTGCTATAACTCTCATGGATTAGGTAATATCCATTTATCTCACTTTTTAACCCAGATTTACAGACGTGTTAAATTAATCAGTTTTGACATTGAAATTCTTGTCAATTTCATTGACACAAAATTAATTACAAAGAAAAAAATAAATATTTTATATTATGATTTAGATGTAATTTAAAATTATAGGGTAATAAAATGTAAATGAATTAATCATATAATGATATAAGTGAACATGAATAATATTAATGGGTTGATCCCTTGATATTAATTTGTCTTGATTGAATAGATTTTTATTAAAATAAATTAATTTAATTATTTAGGGAAGGATCCTTTGAATGGGATAAAAAATACCATCACAAATAACTATTTTAGTCCCCAGTTTATTGAAAGGATAATAACTAATAAATAATGGGAATCATTTGTTAATACTCTATTTTAAAAAAAAATGATATCACTTATAATATATGGCCTTAAAATTTAGTTACTAAGAAGTAGTAGATAAATTATTTATTGAAACATTAACCCAAATATAAATAATTGAATGTGAATGTAAGTTTAAATAACATCACTTCATGACCCTTTGAACATCATTATATCAACTTTTAATATTTTTCTACAAAAATCAATTTAATTATATCAATTTAAAATACACATTGACTCATAAAGGTAGACTAGAACAATATAAAATGAGAAAATACAAAAAACTCAACTATTTATTGAGAAATTTAAAACTACGTTTTCTAAATAATTTCACACAATGAGATATTAGTGATAATGTGTCTCTATGATAAACAATATATAATGGGATAAAAAAATTTGAAAAAATTTAGAGTGATTTATAAAAAATAAAAAAAATTATACAATTCTACAATTATGAATTTGAAGTATATAATAATAAAAAAACCCAAACAATATTCCATTTATTTCACCAAATCACACATTAAAAGATATTATCATATAATTGGGCTGTTCTATGATATTTTCATGTTCTCCAAAATGATTAGTTTGGTCATTTGTGGTTGGAAAGTGTGTGTAAAATGGTCTTTCACACATTTGATCCTACAATAGTTCTAGTTGTTTTTGAATTTTTGAAAATATAAGAGGACTTTTATATTGATAAAATCGAGTGAGTAATAAAATCCTAAAAAAATCCTAATATTAATTATTAAATACGATAAAATTTCAATTTAATTGGAATCTTTGTTACAATATTATTATATAAACACTCAGTGGTAAAAATATTCTACTATACATATCTAAGAATTATATCTCCAGATTTGGTCACATAGACCACTATTGAAACCTATTGACTATATTATACCTTAATAATATAAAATATTCATCATGATATCAATTTTCTATAGTAAAATATAAAAATTCATCACACAATATAAATGCGTTCTATTATTAATTTTGTTACATTGTGTCAAAATTAAATTTCCCATAAAATTCTTGAATTTAGTGATAAAATGTCTATCAACCCATAAAATTCCACACATTACTCTCTAAAGAAATCATCAAACATCTAAATTGTGTAACCATATAGAAAAAATAATATTGAAATCATTATCTAGGATTTTTTTATAAGGTATTTCAAAAAATGTTTGAGATTAATGAATTTTAAAGAATATTTATAATTGGGTTTAAATTTAAAGACTAAAATTTATAAAAAAATTAATATAGTAGTTTATGAGTGATGAAAAAAATAATATTCATTAATAAAACATTCAAAATGTCTGCAAACTCATCCAATCACACTAATCTTATGTTATTTTTTTATATTCCTTAGAAAATAAATTAAATGAAATATTAAATATAAATTACAAATTACAAAGTCATTTTAATATAAAAAAAATTCTATTATGAACTCAAAAATAATAATTAAAAAACCCAAAAAGTAACTTCAATAATGATAGGTTAATGATCATATACTAGGCTTGTAGCCATCAAATTTTTTCAAATTCACCTCCACCTTTATCAAATTACAATTAAAAATGAATATGTGTCCCAAAAAACAAAAATATTTCAGGTTTCAATTCATCAGGAGGGAATAAATGTGATGTTCTATGTCTCAATTACATTTTAACACAATATGGGTATCCAATTGTTTCCATATTTGAATTTTATCATATATGGAAATTGAAATTTTGATAGGTCATATCAAAAAATGTAAGAAAAAATTGTTCATGAAACCCAAGCATGATAATCGTAGAAAATTATTTTGATCTTAAATTATTTGTCATTATACATAGTTAACATTATCAATAAAAACATTATAACTACCACATAATGAGATATAATAAACAATATATAAAATAATAAAATCTCTATCCCCTTGTGTCCAACACCAGAAATTGAGTCATTATCATATAATAAATGCATATTATATATAATCCTATATTAATGTTCAATAGATTATAATTTTTTGATATAAATATTAAAAATAAAATGGTTAGAAACCTATTTTATTTATATATTAGCTGAAATATTTCAAACACTAACCCCGACAATCCAATGGACATACATTGTGAAATTTTGATTAAAGGTACAAAATTGTAGATCATAAACCATTACTTAAAAAAACATTCAAATAAAAACATATTATCATGAATAGATATATTATATATGATAAAAATAAACACATTAAAATTTCATTGATAATATGTTTTGATGTTAATAATGTAAATTATTACATGAATGGTTATTGATGCTTAATGTTTTATTGATGAATAAAAAATTTCTTTTCATACCAATCATATAACCGAACTAACCTTATGTTAAAAATATTTAATGTTGTTAGAAATAAAGTATAATAGCTTCAATAAAATATTTGATATAAATTCATAGAACCAATCAACCCATTAAATTGGTGATCATTTTTGTGAAGAAACAATGTGATCAATCTAATTTATTATAACTCATAGAAACCACACAAAATATACTAGACTGGGTTTGAACTATAGAAAACATACGATTTTCACATAAATAGTTCATACAAAAAAATCCCCTGAAAATTATAAAAAAAAATTATTATAAAACCATGGAAATTATAATTTACTCACTTAACTAAACTAATATAAACTAATGTGCTACCTTTTAAGAAGTGAAATAAAGAAAATGCTTCCCTACAAGAAACGATATATAGAGGTTGATGTTAATAATAAAACACTGGAACTATCCTCCTCAATGTTGCATGATGGGAAGGGTGCAAGTGAACATATCAGGGATTTGATACCTATAGATTCATCAACGAGCCCTCAAAAACTCTGCAATCATGCATTGATTTAGCAGTTATCTCATCCCTCTGTCTCAAAACAAATCCTTCCTTTAGTTCCAGATCATATGCAGGGTAAGTATCATCATCTTTTACCTGTTCATGGTAAGATAATAGATGTTTCTTCTAAATTACCTCCTAGGAAGGAGGATGTCTCTAATAATACTGCTATGTTGGTATCCTGTAAGCACCCAATTCATTCTTCACATGACATAATAGGGTTTCAAACTCCTAATAAGAGATTGTTAAAATTTTCTAAGGGATGGGGATTAAAAAATAAACATGTTTCCTCTCTTATGTCTTGTGATACCTCACAATTAGCTAATAGAAAAATTCTTACCAATGTAACCACACACAACACTTTTGCATTGCTTGGAATTTGAAGCATTGAGGAGGATGAACAAGAATACAACCATGCATTTGAATATGATGAAATACATGAAGTTGTTCATGCTGGAATACTAGATTACGAAGGATAACCATGGGTGTAATTGAAAACATGTCTAAGAGGGAGACATCCTCGTGGTAGGGGTGCGCGTTCCCTGCACCATATCTTGAACACCCGGTCTCGTGCTATATGAATATTCACTGCTTTTGTTTGGCTTGTTTTTTTAGACATCTAATGCTCTTATTCCCCCTGTGTACTTTTTTCATCATCTTGTAAAAGGGGCCTTATGCCTCGAACATAAAAAAAATTATAAACAAAAAAATTAATTAAAATAAAAACCTTTTTATTTTGGAAGATGATTCCTTAAATCTATGAATATTTTAAGACACACAATATATATATATATATGTAGATATATATAATATATATATATCATAATATATTTACATATATTGTGTAAAAGTGATTTTGATAAGCATGTAGGTGTGCGGTAGTAATTGTGGTGCTTCCACCCTTTGGTGTTTGGTTTGAGCTTCATCGCCGTAAAAGATGATAATAGTTTCACCCTACCCATGGGAGACCATTTAAGCGACCAAAATAGAATATAATTTTTTTTTTGAAATAAAAACATATTCAATTTTTTTTCTTCATTATTATATATACAAAATAATATTACAAAAAAAAAACAAAAAAGAGGAAATGAAATAAAATAACTATATTTATGAAGATTTTCCTCCTAAAAAGTTATTCATTTAAATATTTTAGACTATGATCAACCCATTATATTATCCTCTACAACAATTAATATTTCTTTTATGGAAAATTATGATCTTATTAAGATTCATGTTTATTGTGTGATCTTACAAACTATTTTATCTAGTTACTATATACCTTAAACATATAAAAACTATTATGATACTAACTTTCATTAACCATATTAGTGAATGAATGATAAAAAAATATATCATTATGTGTCATGACCACATCATTCCAAAATGAAAATGAAAAACATGAATTGCATAAGATAATAGATATTCCTAGTTCAATGTATTTGACTTTAAAATTCAAATACTTCAATCTCAGAAATAATTCATTGCAATTCCTTGAATACACTTAAGCCTAAAACCTATATTCCTGAAGAAAAAATAAATAAATTTTCTCTCTGTTTAAGATAAAGAAATGTCAAAATTTATTATTTCCTAAAAAAATTATTTCCCTCAATATACATGATAGATTATAAAATATTCTATAAAAAAAATGTGGAGAATCCTATATTTTTTGTATTTGATTTTATATTCCCAATAACATTTTAGGAGACTAGAAGAAATATATTTTCTATTGGGTTTGACAGTTTCATGATTTTTATTTATTACTCAATGTAAAAAAAAAATATAATATGGGTTTGAGGGTGGTAGTATACATACACGTTTTGAGAGATCCCATAATTGGATATGATAAATGAGAATGGACAATTGCATAAATGAGTTCCAAGGAAATATTTGATAATTTTTTAAAAATTTAGAATATATAATATATGTTTTCACTAAAGAATAAAATAACATATTGAGAATAAATATAATATAGTGTTATTTCAAAAACACATTTTTAAATTTAGTTAATGTCCTGGGGGATGTAGATATATCCACTAGATTTGGTGATGATTCCTATAAAGTAAATTCTCCGACAATAAGTGTTTTCTATATTCCAAATAAAACTACCAGGATTTGTTTTTTATTTAATATTGTCACGTTATTTTTCATAATAAAGATATATTAATCAGAAATTATTGGAATTGAAATAATGTGTAAGAAGAAACAAACAAAAACTATTGTGATTTTATTTTTCGGAAATCTCACGTCTTCATACCTCTCAAATTTGTAAATCAAGAAGAACCACTTACAAATCATTTCACAAACATATCATTATTTCAATATATGAAAGATACAAATTTTATTATCAATCATAAAAAATATATTTTTTAACATATGAAATTAATTCTCTCTTACATTATGTCTGCATGAATATCAGAATGATTCTTCTTAACAAGTAGTATATTATATCTGCATACCCAAGGAAATCTATCCTAGAATAGTATAATTTTAAAGAAATGAATCTGAAAAAGAATAATGTGTGGAATAATACCTTAATTTTTTCCAATGAATGTCTCAAACACCAAAATTTTTAACACAATTTTTAAAATTAATCAATATATTCTATAATTGATATATAATGACCGAACTAATCAATCAAACATTATCATATTTTTTTGGTAATTTTTTTCCCAATGTTGAATGATTAGATAATCATTATTATAGATTATAATAGATAATATGTAATATTAATTAATGGAAATATAGTATCATGTAGTGTTTTTAATGGTGGTGTAGTTTATTTGTTCCTCAATCAATGAGTTACTCTCATTTCAATAATAAATGATTTTTTCATGTAATTTATAAAATAAATCTCCCTCAAAAAAGTCACACACAACACATATGATTTTGATATAATTTTACCAATTCTAATATTTCAATATGGGTGAAGTGATATAAGGTATCATGATAGTATGGGGTGATTACATAAGATTTCAAACCATAAAAATGGGGTATCATTCCAAAGAATATCATAAAGGGATAATTCAATAGTGTTTTAGTTTGTCATGAATAATCTATGGAAACCTTCATTTAAAAATAATAATCTTTATTATTTGATTGTATTTATAGTGTTATGTTGTTAAATTACGTCTACATTTTGTTAATAAACATTGATCATTCTTTAATAGTAATGATATAGAAGGTACGATCAATCCTTCACCTTAAAATGAGATTTTCCACAATTTAATGTAAGAAATGTATCCTTAAAACATATAAAAACAATATAAATATTTCATACACAATCATAAATTATGTCCCCAATGATGGATAATCATTCCCAAAATACTTATAGACACTCCACATCTTTTTAGAGAAAAGTACTAACATGCACCAATGGATTGGACCTGAGGAATTACAAAAACCAATGAAAATTTACATGAATAAAGATGTTCTAAAAGGCTTGTCCAGTATTTTTATTTTGTATTATATATAGACCTCAATTTGATAGTACCATAATTATCTATCTACAAAATTGTAGAAATTTATTCTCACCACATGATAAATTACTTTATCAATATAGGGTAACACAAAAGGATCTTTCTGAAGTGACATGTTAAACATCATATAGTCAACGAACACTCTAAAAACTAATCATCCTTTTATGGAGAAAAAATCATCCAAATAGGTCTTATTAGTAACTCTATCATTCATATAACCCACTAGAATTTTAATATCCCACTCTCCCATGAAAATATTGTAAATAATAACAACTTTTAATAAAATAAGTATTAATATCTATAATAAATCCATTAGATTCAGATGGAGACCTCATTGGCGTTAAATGAAATGTAAAAATTAGTTTCAAGATCCATTTTATTTTTCCAAATGTGAGGGATATTCCTATGAATATAATAATGGGTAAATACTATTATTTTATTATGACATATAAATACATCTACAATCATTATAAAATAGTTTTATTATATAAAATACCAAATTAAAATAGAAATTGAATGATTTTATAAATAAATAAATTATTTATGGAGGTGGGAATGAAAATAAATTCAATCTATGTTATCCAGAATTACGTCATGATTTTTTTTTAATTTTAAGGAGATTAAATTTATTTTATATAAAATTACTCTTGGGTTTAGTTCCAATATAATAGTTGGATAAATCATCGAATTGTACATAATAGCATGATCATGGGATGTGTATTAAATTTCATGATCTATCTTATCTTTTTACAAATAAGTGATCCTAGAGAATTTATATAAAGAATTATGTGTGTAATTTATGATGACAATATAAGAGAATTATATGAAATTTTTAGCATCATATGACTATATATGGTATTATGTAATTTTATGACCTATAGTTTATAATCCACATGAAAATCTTTGATGATACAATCCTAAAGACCCATAAATTGCTGATAAAATTAATAAATATTTAGGGGATTTATACCCATAAAAATGTGATGAAAATTTGAAGCCACATAAAAGAATAGAACTATTTTCCCATACATTCAATTATATGGATTAAAGATTGAACCAACAAATTAATCAAATAATCCATTAGTTTGAATGATTTAATGAAAAATATATTTTCAATAAATACAATGATTCTTTGAAAATGATCAATCATTGGAAATATGATTTAAATTTTAACCATTGTTCAAAAAATTGTATGAAGATGCATATTTATATCCTATCGTTTTGAATCTATCATCCATTGTAATATTATTGTGCCATAGATTTTAGATCATGAGATTCCTTGGGGGGGGGAATGAAGGTCCTATTAATAATCCACCATAATCATGGTATATCCTCATCAGAATTGTACAACTATCAATAGAACATAAAATTATTGAGTGGTTATAATCAGGATATGTAAAAAAAAAGAAGTGTAATATTTCTAAAATTCATATGAATTAATGTTCTTCTTCATATCTAGAAGAACATTGCCTTAAAATTTATTATAATTTGTTAAATAAACAATGGTGGATATATTTTTTAACTCGAAAGGTAATCTAAAAGAATCCAAAATTGATATAATACGTTAGAATATCATCTAGAAATTCAAATTTTATGATTGAGATATAATATACTCTGTTCTCATCATGGTCACCAAATATTATCCCCTAATGGATAGCCTGGTAGTTTAAGCAGATATGAAAAGTTTCACATGTGTATTTTTTCTATTGTCGAAGCCATATGAATTTTTGATAACTCTTGCATGAAAATAATTAAGAGACAACTGTTTTTGGGCATCATCGAATTATTAAAAATTGTGAGAATCATAATTCCTACTCTTCTCATATCAATAAGATTAATAAATTTATTACAAGAAACTATGACACAATTCCTTTTATGAATGAGACCAAATAGAAAAGAATTTTTATTTGTGGTCCAATGAATTTATCAACACCAAATGATGTTTAATAACTAAAATAAAATTCACAAATAAATAGGTTATCACTAAATTAATTATAAAAAATATACAATCTTGGGGAAACCACATTCCATTCAAAATAGAAATTTCATATGTAAATCTACTAGAAAACATTTCCATGTAAATTGGATTGAGCATGATATGGAATAAATGTATTCCACAGTATGTGAATGGAAATTACACATACATGATGTAGAGATAAATTGGAACGAGAAATTTCTTCATTTAGTAATGAATTTCCAAATGATTACTACAGATTTATTTTAAGATTTCACCTGTCAACACACCTATTCATAATGAAAAAAAGTTATAATAATGTAATCTATAGAATCATTATCATCCTCTCTAATGTGTAGAATTTATTTTTTTGTATAAAATAAGAGTGGATGTATTATGATTTCTAGAAGTCTATAATGGAATGAGTTTCTTTCTTTTCAAATCTCTATGAATAAAATACCATTTTAATCCTTAAAATTTATTAAAGGATGGATGATAATAAAAAACCTTTTCTAGATCCTATTTGTAAACTAATCTATCCATTCAGTAGTCAATTAATAATTATATATAAAAATATAATATATAGATATGATTGTATGAAAAAAAATATCTTTGAAAATCCATAATAAAAAAATAAATTTATGATACAACTATATTTTAATGCATTAATGGATTCAAAATTTCGAAATTAAGAACTATTTCACCATTATTGGACTTCCTTTAAGGTATTTCAAAACCCTTGAACGAATTTTTCAATGAAACCAGAATCATTCTCTTAGGGTCTAATCTAATATAATTTGGTGAGAAAACCCTTTTTTCAATATGACTTGTTTTAGTAGAAATTTTTTTCCAAATAATCATAGAAATTGTATTCAAAAAATAAAATAGGATAAAAACCACTCTCCTCCATTATATACACAATTTTCAAAAAGAGGATAATGAGTGGTTAGATAAGACTAGTAGGAATATATATCCTTCAAAAAAATATATCTACTACAATACATTTATAATTGATAAAAATCCAAATATTGGAATGAATTTTTTTTACTAATCTATCAGTACTGGATGTTTTGTCATCAATGATTAAAAATTGAAAATATTTTATCTGTTAATCATCTGGAGTTCCATTTAGAATTTAATTATTTATTTTACTCATTGAGAAACTAATATAAAAAATCCTATATATCATTCACTGATATCATCGTCTATACTAAGAATTTTTTCATTTATAACAATGGATAGAATTTCCTTCTTCAATTTAATATTTTCTAAATGTGAAGAAATGACCTAGAATTGTTGTTCACTTTTTTAGTGACCAATATATTAACAGACCCTTAAAAATGGTAAATATTCTCTTTATGAGAAAATCATGTTATAGTCACACTTTAAATCCTCATCTAACTGAAAATACTTCAATGAATTTCATTCTTAATGATCTTGAAGACCATATTCATCCCCAGAAATATTTGAATCACGATTATGTAACAAATTATTATTAAAAATTCATAGTTCAAATTTGGTCTTATTATGTTTCTTAGAATTTTTTTCAATGGGTTACCATTCACAAATGAAATATGTTAAAAATATAAAATTAATAAAATCATTAACAGAGATCCAAGAAATATTAAATTTAATTATAGTGGGAAATTCATTACTACACAAATATGTGAATACTGAACTACAAAACAGTTAAAAAGAAATCACTGAAGGGGTTTTCATGAGAGTGTATTAATATAGACTCCTCTTGAAAGGGACATAAATTCTTTATTAAGTTTTATAGCTTGTTGACCATTAATAATATGTATCGACCAACTAAAATAATCCCCAATGAACATTTTCCTTGAGATAATACAAAGATAAATAAATCATTGACATTATTAAGAAGCTTCCCTAAATAAGTTTTCACTAATATTCTTGTAGGCATTTAGAAGAAAGATAAATTATCTTATAAAAATAAATCATAACTGTCAATGTTTAATATACATGATAATTCCCTGTAAGGATCACTTATATTCATATAAAAATTAGAAACATAAATAAAAGATACAATATTGGAGGAGTTATAAATTTATAACATAATATATATATATATATAGTTAATAACAAATATTCAATGATATTTGTATTAGTATGAACTAATTAGGACCCCACAATGGTTTTTATGTAGTTAAAAATCCATCCATAACAATTATTAACCGTATAAAAAATCGTAATGATATAAATATTGTCCATGGATTCAGTATAAAAAATAACCTAAAATTTATTTTCTGAAATTAATTGTCTCAGGGAAAAGGATTTGTCAATATTATTTATCCCCTTATAGTTATAAAAAAATTAATTCATTTAGAATTATTATTAACACCTACTTATAGGTTCATTGGTCTTCACCACCAATGAGGATTGCTAAATTATTTAAACATATCATTATTCATTTTTTGGAGTATAAGGTGATGACATAGGGATATTTTCAAAAATATATGATTCATCTCCAAACTATCTATGTTTCATTTGATATTCGGTTTCCTCCTCAACCTTATCTATCCATAATTTACTAATGAGGGGTGTGAATTTTTCTTATTGATGATACCTTAACGATATGTCCATATTTAGTAGAATCCCTTATTGAATAATTACTTTTGGAAACATAAATAAATATTCCGCATCAATATTATAATAATGTGTTCATTCAATAGTTTTATGCCCCTTAAAATATTTAAAAAATAAAAATCAAGATGATAGTGTGTCGATCACCGACCATAGTACTATCCAATCTGTCTATTATACCATCATTCCAATGTGATATAGACATAATACCTACTAATTTTGATCTAGATACATATGTTTTGTGATCCAATTGTGGTTTTCTCAAATGCGTATTCTCTTATATAGTTGAGTAAATTGGTTCTTCAAGAGACTATTGTAAAATAACATCTCAAACCATCACAATAGAATTATTATATATAATAGTGGAGAACAAAATATATTTTATAGGGGATTCTAACATTTGGTTCATTGGAACATGTATCTCTATATGGGATATAATAATTTAAGGTGAGGGATCCTATATCAAAACATCAAGCATAATATAGGCTATGAAGTTCCAAGAATTGAAGTATATGAGAAAACATATTTTATCATTATTTTCATATAATAAGTAGACATTTCATGCCCTCTAATATTAAAAATCTTATAAATTTGACACATAATAATTTAAATAAATGGTTTATAAAAAATTTACATTAATTTCATGACATAGGAATCCTTATATAATGAACTCCTGCATAAATGTTTTCCTCTAATTTAGTAAGGACTAACTATTCTACAGTTGTGGTCACCCAATCCACATTAACCAAGACTCGTACATAAAACCAAAATCAAGGAATATAAATATTATGATCCATTCATATATATATTCCAACCGATAAACAAATTTCATATAGACACAATGGGTTATATTACATCTAGTTCAATTTGAGAATGTGAATCTAGAAAATTGGGATGACATGTTCCTCGCATAAATGGGATAAAATATCTAAAAACATTCATGAATTCAATGGATGTATTATTTAAAGGATATAAACAGAATATTATTTATCATTCATTTAAAATTATTTAAATGATAAATAATATAATTAAATACCATACCTCTTGTTATTATCTTCAAATCAATAAATCCATAGATCATGCAATATGTCATGATAGATCATTGAATTTCCAAAGCATATCACCTTTTGAGATAAAAACCCCCATGTTAAAAAATTTAAATGGTTTATGGTATCTAAATGTTCGTTCTAATTTACTAAAACATGATACTAATGACCATTCTTATTACCCTTTTTTAAGATTATTTTGAATAATCAATAAAAGATAAAATTATCGTTGTTTGAGAAATAACTTATGATTTTTTATTTTAAACAACCTACAATAAAAAACTCCATATGTTATGATATATATTAATAAAAATCCTTCATGATATTACATATTTATAGTATATGACCGCTCTATTTGTGTGACCAAAGTATCCCAGATAATAACCAGTATTATAGTATTATCAAAACAAATATTGATATCAAATTTCATTTTAGGTGGAACATTATTCTATTGTGTGAGTGTTATTATTAAAATTGATTCCTTTTTTAATAAGTAACCATAATATAATCAAATTCGATTATATATTTCAATATGTTTATGTAAATTGAAATAATCTACATCATGACTCAATTATTATGTTGAATCATATATCTCGACTATAATTTCAATCCATTATTATATATTTGAAATTAGTATTCTATGTACACACTCAGAACATGGTGTGAGTATCCAATTTAAATAATGAACAATTCCTTTTTACACCATTATTACATTGCGATAGGCCATATGACCAACTAATGGGGATCTCTGAGGTCTTCCTAATATATTCATTCCATGATCAATTCCTATGAAATATCAATCCTAGTACATGGAATGGATAATACATAGACAATATCATTGATGTGTATGTAATTATAATCACTATATCACTCCCATATTGTTAATCGGTAAACATTTTCTTATTTAGGTGTATACCATGTGAAATTGGAAGTAATCCTCTCATTGTTTTCCCAATATTAAATATCCTCATAATATTGCATATTAATGAACATTGACATAGTCCGAGAAGATTCTTCGATATGTCACGAAGGATTAGAATTCTAAATATATTAGATTTATCACCAAATTACTTAATGGAGAATCATTTTATAACCATTTATAACAATCTATAACAATAGTATCTCATTTAACATCCAAAATAAGTCATCAAACTATACTTATATGAAAACTAGTGCACTGCTAGTAAACCCCTAGATGAAAATAGGATATCATTAAATCATTATAAAACTATATTCAATTATATATTCAAAAATATGATAATTTCATTCATACATTAACCTAAAAAATATATCCAAAATGTTCACACCATACTAGAATCCTTATGTGATACAAACCCTTCTAGTTGTGTCCTAGAAATATCCTTAAGAATTACATTATGGAAGGTTGTATTATTATTGATTCGATAGGCCTAATAATCATGGTAAGATAACTTTCAAATTAGAAATATAATATCTTTCAGAATATTTTCAAGAAAAAAATTACCATCATAGTTTATTCATTAATGTTTATTAAAAACATTCTAATATAATAAATATTTTTATAAATTAACCTTTTAATCCATTTTTTTATTCTTATGGAATACCAAATTTCCCCCAGAAGACTTTCTATATAAATATTTATCTAAAATAACCCAAAAAAATATTATTAGTACGTGGAATTCATTTCAAGATTCAATGATTTATGGAACATTACATCTTTTTTACTATTTACTACCTCTTTATAAGATAATGGAATATTATTTTTAATTGATATTTTATCACCTAATGCATTGACTAGAAAACAATCTCATTGGTTCTATAACCTCTTGGTATCTCTTATTATGTACTGTTGTCTCTAAAATAACATCTCCCACTGGGTCTTGTAAAATTTGTTCCCATGATAACTATTATACATCATGATATTTAAATTTACCTAAATCAAACTTAATATCACTTTTAGTTACAGAGGTGTATTCCAATTCAATAAATGAAACAAATATATAAACATTAAGATTATTATTTAATATATTATATTGGTAATATAATTTAGTTTCAATAGTATTTCTTATAATGAATCATTTTGTAAATTTTGATCCAATTTTATTATTAGGATTCACGTTAACAATAACATCACATCTGCAAACATGAGGATATGAAAATAAAATTCTAAAACAATATAATTAATAGTGTTCTACTTTCTATGGAAGGTTTAACTAATTTTTTATTGTCTTGATTGAATATATAAAGAATATATACAAAAATATAATGGTTGATATTATTAACACATCATCAATATATCCATTTTTAATGATTTATAATCATTCATTTCTAGGTAACAACTCTAATATGGTGTACATGTATAAGTGAGTTGATATTGCATCCCAATCCATTTTACGTAATAACCTAACTCTTGGTTAAGATTCTACATAGTTTAGTCTGTGGTATATTTCATTAGTGACTATCAAAGAAGTATTTAAACATCATTGTTGAATTCCATAAAATTATAAAAGGAATGAAAATTATTCCTTATTATTTGGATATATCCATATCTACTAAATTTCATGGTAATGGATAAAAATTAAGATATTTGACATCTAGATTCACTATGAACTTATGAAATACAGTTGTATGAATAAAATATATGATCTCATTAGAAGATTACCCACATGTGATAAGTGGATTCATTTTCATATTTCCTTAAAAAAACATTTCAACATATCCATGTATTATGGTACTAGATAATATGAATATGATTCTTGATATTATTTTGTCCAATTGTTCTCATTTACATGAAGAATATGTGATTCTACAACTTGGTGAGATCTAAGATATTAAAATTTGATTCACTATCTATTTCTATGACTTTATTCTAACATTCTATTTTGTAAATTATATTATTAAAAAGTGTTATCCCATTACATATTTTTTCGTTTTTTATGTTAGCATTTTTTTTCCAAACATGAAAATAAAAAAATATATTCGTTATTGAAAAATTATATTCTATTTTTGGTTACGTGGCCACAAAATAAATATTTATTGAAATTATACTTAATCAAGTATGAAAAATAATATAATATCCACTAATATAATGTATAAGTGTCATCCTCCATTATCCAATCCATTCCAGATATCCAAAAAGGTTCTACGAAGGATGTCATGGAAACAAATCATGTACTTATAAACTTGAAGGTCCAATATCCACATGTAGTAGAAAAAAATGAACATACAAAAAGTAAATCATGGTAATTTTCTTAATATATCAATATTAAATCCTTGGATTTACTCAGTTTGGAATCACCTATTGGAGAATGGGGTTTCTCCTTAGTCAATAAATTGACCTCTCTAAACTAGATAATCTAGTGTCACTTCCCTCATATCCTATAAAGAAATCCATGGGTAGAAGACATATAATTGGGTTGGCAAGAAACCTTAAATCAACCCTCTATATGATTCCCATGAATCCTAGGTTAATAATATGTAGTGGGAAGGTCGTAACACATGTGGTTCAACTAAAAATCACCACAACCATCCTTTCATAGCCCAAAAACATAAACCACCTATTCGATCTTCCCCTATCTCATATGATCTACTATATATGTTCAAATATCACATGTTGATACATACACTAGTGACAAATGGGTAGTAACTTCAATAATGATTTCATGTCGTATTCCCATACATTATAAAATACAAAACATTTTTCAGACCACCGAAGAATTCAATAATTTTTCCAAAAAATGGCAAGTTTCCAACTATGCCATTATAACACATGATTATTAAAATGATTTTTTCCAACCATTATGAAAGTAAAATTGGGCCTTCACATCAAATCACAATAAGAAAAAATTCCTAATGAAATACAATATCATAACCAGTCCTTTATCATTCCCAATCAAAATATATTTACTAACCCAATTCATACTTCACTAAGAAAAACCACATACGTGTGAAATATACCAAACTAGAATGTAACATTTCAAATCCATATAAATTTAAAAAACCATTTTAATGTCACTATGAAACAATACTTACATGAAAAACAAAAAATGGTCTTTTAATATTTCGTATCCAAATACATTTACAATGAAATTTCTGAACCTTTTGAAAACATGAAACAATACGAATAGAGCCAAACATGACAATATGCCAATTATTCTATGAAAAATATTTCTAAATGAAAAATGGGACATGTTTTAGAGATCACGTTTGATCTCACATTTAAAGTCACTTGAAGCACCAAATTCACTATATATAATTCAAGAAACAATTTTTGGAAAAATAAAGAAGCAAGAGAGGGGAACCTTTGAAAAACCCGGGTTCAAGAAAATAAACTTTCTTAAGGGTCATCTTTCTTATTTTTAACGTATCTATATCCACCCATGTACATATAAATGTTCCAACATTCAATGCCACAGTTAATGTATCCATGAAATCACCCAAAAACACTTCTAACAGAAATGAAAATTTTCTTACCACCGTATAAAATAATCAAAACATAAGAGTCAAAATTCTAACATACAATAACCAAATCACAACCCAACCACATTTAGTAAACATAAAAGAGGGAAACCACCGCCCAAAGAACCCAATTTCACTTTATGAGATCAATTTACATTTCATCAATCACCTTGTGTGCAATTAAATATATGCATATATAAATAAACCATTTGGAAACAATTTTTCACCCATTTTCCATCATGAAAATACCAGAAACACATACAATAACACACCATAAGAATAAATATTACATTCTTTAATAATTTAAGAAAAATCCATCAGAAATATAATGTGGCATAATAGAAATAGAAAAAAACTATAAGGCCCCAGCCTTAAACTTTACTTAATCTTGAGTTATTACAAGATTACACATTGAGGATCTTTTCGGGTTTAGAGTTTTAGAGAATTAGATCATAAAACTTGCATTACATTCCACATATAAACAAAGTGGTTACATAAAGATATTATTCTTCATTCCCATCAATGGAAACACATTTAAAATAAAACATGGATTATTTCTTGACACATCCTTGACTCTATCATCTTATCATGTACCTTTCCCTTGACCAGTGAAAAACATTTCAAAAACTTGGGATGAGCATAAAAACTCAGTATGGGTTATAAAAAAATACATGGAAAGGAAACATGAGTTCATATATACATAAGAATTAAATCATACTTTACCCATAAAACATAGGCACATTAACATAACTCATAAAATCATGAATAAATCATAGAAATCGTAAGACATAAAGGTAACTTGAGGCATTCATAACATTCTTACGTAGGGAGTAACCCTCTTGGTTACGTTTTGGAATACCAATCATAGTATATTCCCTAAAAATCTCTTCGGAGAAACCTTAACGTTTCACTCCTTCGCGTTACCCAATGCATTGGAGAGCTATAACGGGCTCACCCGCCCTTAGTTTATCACGGAACCACCCGTCTTCATAATAATGCCCAAGAACCATAATCATATCACATAAAACATGCATAAAGGAAACATAACATTTCCACATTTCAATCACAAGATATCAATACAACACAAAAACATTGTGAAAACCATTTTCCATACCAAAATAAAAGAAAAGTAAAACATGGTATTTATTTTTCTTTTAAAAAGAAGGTATGACTTGTAGAGGAAGCCGAAACTCAAATAACGGTCACGACGGCGGAGAAGGCGTTGTCGCCGCATATGTACGACAAAAACATTCCATTTTTCGTTTAGTAAACACTTCGTATAAAAAAGATTCCTTTTGAATAAATGTAAAAGTCAAAGGGGTTTATACATCATATAAAAGAAAGTTGTGTATAAAATAAAATATGCCTCAACGAATGGAGATTGAGACGAAGTCCCATACCTCGTATCCGACTTGACTCGACCATTCTTTAATCTCCTGAATAATAAACTTGAGTTAATCTCTACTTGATTATGAATCTTTAACAAGTTCATTATTCCTTTTATACCATGTTATGAACATCATGTAATGAGTTAAGTTAATAATGTTCATTTTGTCGGTATTTGGTTCTTAAGTCAAAAATAGACTTATTACACTTACATGTTGTTAATTTGGTCAAAGGTTCATTATATCCAGAATGTTATTCATGATGTAGATATCATATATGTCATATATATCCAGTACATACATGAATTTATAATATTACATCACATTTAGAGGTAAGAAATGAAATGCACCGTTCATGGAGACGGTAAGCCGTACGTACGCATGAACGCTACTTCCATTTCTATTTCATATTTTCTGGAATGGAATCATAATTATATAAGAGTATATTATAATTCCAGTATAATATCATATATAATATCATAGTTCCATCCTTTATATGTCCCACATATGATATTTAACGAATCAAATCACTTTCAGGGGCGGTAGTCCGCACTTCCTAAAATGAAGATATCGTGTTTACCCATAATAGAAACCATAAAGGTATGCCAAAAATGAAAAAACAGAAGCATAAGGAAAACATAAACATATTATATATCATATATAAAAATATTTACATCATAATGTCCACCTTTGAAGGTGTTAAATGAGTATTGAACAATCATCGTTTCGGGAGGCAAAATTTCACCATCCACGGAAACCGTATGTTCTTTAACCATTTTATGTAGTTGTGTGAGAGTGTAGCTCAAATAAATCTTATAACAACATCCTAGTATATTGAAGATACTGGTGTTGTTACAAAGGAAGTAAATAAAAAGAGTTTAGGGGGGTGGAGAAGCAAAATAAAACAAATGAAAATGAGAGAATGAATTACCTTTAAAAGTGTAACTCCTTTTGAGTTGAGCCTAAAGGCTTCCTTTGAATGGATTCTTCCCAAAAGGAATCCTCTAGGATGAGGAGAGGGATGTGTATAGAGAAAATGGGCAGGGGTTGGCCGAGCCAATGGCTTGAAGAGTGTGTTAAATGAGGTAGAGGTGGGGGCCTTTTATAAGAGGAGAGGAGGGGCACTTTTGGAAAGTAAAGAAATATTACATTATTTGAAAATGTGTTTCGGTTTTAAAAGGTCCCACATTGATATAATTCGTGGATAAGGTGATAAGGGTTTTAAATCCACTCATCCAATTGGTTTTGGCCATGTGTAGTTCATAGATTTTACATTATCTTCCCATTTTATTTAAATCGTCAAATAATGATGGCATCGCTGCATCATTATTATGTCATAAATAATTTAATTTATTTAATGTCTAAAAATCATAAAAAATGTACTATGATGTATGAAATATTTTTAGCTTTCCAATTACTATTTATAATCAAAATTTTGACTTGTATAACCCCACTTAATAATTGTTTTCGTAAAACATATTATGTTTGTGTCATTTTCACTTTAACATTAAATAAAAAGTAATTTATGTCATTTCCCAACAAAAGTGGATCCATGGGGTCCCCAAGTTGACCCATGGAATGTCATGGTCGGCCATGACACAACCAATGAGGATGGGACATGTGTCTAGGTCATTTCATATTATTAAAGCCTTATTTGGACCTTAAACTACCCTAATTACCACTAATCGCGATTAAGAACTTAATAAGTTACTATTCACCAAAAAATTATTTTAATCTCATTGAACCACATTTTACTTCTTAATGACAACCATGTATGTCGGATTATCAAAATTCAATACACATTTGTGGTAAACTTTCATTTAACTGAAAAATCAGTTTGCTTGATTACCACTTAGTGGTTTCACTATTCATCAAAAATTGATGTTTTTCAGAAAATTACCAAAAATTCACCCTAAGCTATATTTGATATTCCGAATTCAAAAATGAAGTCTATTTTACAAAATTCAAATCATATAAGTCACATTAATTAATTTAATAATTAATTCCCGCTGCCAGAGCAAAAAACGTGTTTTTACAAAACAATAAGTATCAAAAGATTGACACCAGTTTAAGTCTAATTTCAAAGTGAAATTGATTCCAATGACCACCATTGGATAAAATGGTAAACATATATTCTAATTTCACTTCAAAACCAATTCAAAACATAATCTAATATTATAAATAAATTAGGTTAAAAAGCAGTTTTGATGTAAAATGCAGTATTTTTCACTATTCATTAAAAAAATGAAAATTGTCAGAAAAATACCAAAAATTCACACAAGGTAAATTTTGATGTCCCAATAATAATGGATAAGTTTATATTGACAAACATAGTTTATAAAATTGTCAAAATATATATTCAAAAATGGTTTTCCATCAAAAGGCAGTAAAACAATCTTTTAGGAATATTAGTGTATTCCATTCATAAGATTGTATTTATTTTCATTTTAAGCCTATATAACACTATCTTAATCATTAATAGACATAGATAAAAATATCTATTATTCATTACTTACTTGGGATGTTACATCCTTCCCCCCTTTAGAAAATTGTGTCCCAGCAATTTATTTACTTATCGAATAAATGGGGGTACTTATCCCTCAATGCATTTTCAGATTCCCATGTTGCCTCTTCAATCATGTGGTTTTTCCACAAAACCTTTACCTGATGAATCACTTTATTCCGTAACACTTGCTCCCTGTGGTCATGAATCTGGACCGGTTGTTCCTCATAAGATTGGTTCTCTTCCAGCTGAACTACCTCTGGACTCAAAACATGAGATAGATCTGGCATATACTTTCTCAACATCAAAACGTGAAAAACATTGTGTACCTGAGATAAACTCGGAGGTAAAGCCACTCGGTATGCAACTGATCCAACTCTTTCCAGAATTTCGTATGGTCCAATAAACCTTGGACTCAACTTTCCTTTCTTACCAAATCTCATAACACTTTTCCAAGGAGAAACCTTGAGAAAAACATGATCACCTACCTCGAAAGATAGATCCTTCCTCCGGTTATCTGCATAACTCTTCTGCCTGCTCTGAGCTGTTCTCATGTGTTTCTGAATCAGCTGAACTTTTTCTGCCATCTCTTCTACCAATTCTGGTCCCATCAACTTCCTTTCACCCACTTCATCCCAGAAAGCTGGAGTTCGACACTGCTTCCCATATAATGCCTGAAATGGTGCTATCTGTATACTGGAATGAAAACTGTTATTATATGAAAACTCAACCAAAGAAAGATGTTGGTCCCAACTTCCCTGATAATCCATAGAACAAGCTCGTAGCATATCCTCCAATGTCTGAATTGTTCGTTCTGACTGCCCATCTGATTGAGGATGAAAAGCTGTACTAAAATTTAATTCAGTACCCAACGACTTCTGAAGGCCTTTCCAAAAGTTAGAAGTAAACCTGGGATCACGATCCGATACAATGGAGAGAGGAACTCCATGTAACCTGACTATCTCTTTAAGATACAAACGGGAAAGTTGATCAAGAGAGAAAGTATCTCGTATAGCAAGGAAATGAGCAGATTTGGTCAAGCGATCAACAATAACCCAGATTGCATTATTATCTCGAGATGTCTTCGGTAATCCAACAACAAAGTCCATTGATATATTCTCCCATTTCCACTCTGGCACTGGTAAAGGCTGAAGCATCCCTTTTGGTAATTGCTGCTCTGCTTTAACCTTCTGACAAGTCAAACACTTCACAGTAAAATCAGCAATATCTCTTTTCATTCCATCCCACCAGTAATACTCCCGCAGATCTCTATACATCTTAGTACTGCCCGGATGAAATGAAAACGGAGAACTATGAGCTTCACATAACAACTCTCTCTTCAACTGTGAATCACAAGGCACACACAATCTCTTCCCAAATCTCAAAACGCAATCATTATCAATGTTGAATTCAGGCAACTTACCTTTCTGAACCAGCTCTACCCTTTTCTGCAACTCACAGTCTTGCTTCTGTGCTTGCTTGATTCTATCTTATAGAGATGATCTCACTGATACCTGAAACAAAACAGAAGGACTCCCTGCACCAACAACTTCTATGCCAAAGTTCATCAAATCCTTAACCAAAGGATCACGTTCCAAACGCAACATTGTTAATGAAGCATTACTTTTTCGACTCAAAGCATCAACCACTTTATTTGCTTTTCCCGGATGGTAATGAATTGTACAATCATAATCCTTGATTAATTCCAGCCATCTCATTTGTCTCATGTTTAACTCTTTCTGAGTGAATATATACTTTAAACATTTGTGATCGGTATATATTTCACACTTTACTCCATACAAATGATGCCTCCAAATTTTTAAAGCAAAAAACAACAGCGGCTAATTCCAAATCATGTGTAGGGTAATTTACCTCATGAGTTTTCAACTCTCGTGAAGCATAAGCAATTACCTGATCATTCTGCATTAGGACGCAACCAAGTCCTTTCAATGAAGAATCACTGTATATAACAAACTCACCATTCCTGGAAGGTAGTGCCAAAACTAGAGCATTAACCAATCTTCTTTTCAATTCCTGAAAACAATCATCACATTCTTTTGTCCAGATAAACTTAACACCCTTCCGAGTTAGCTTAGTCATTGGACTAGATAACCGTGAAAAATTTCTAACAAACCGTCGGTAATAGCCCGCCAAACCAAGGAAGCTACGAATCTCGGTTACATTTGTGGGTCTTGGCCATTCTTCCACAACTTTTGTTTTTGCAGGATCAACAGTTATTCCATCTTTAGAAACAATGTGACCAAGGAAAGAAATTTGTTGCAACCAAAACTCACACTTGCTGAATTTCCCATACAGTTTCTTTTCTTTTAAGGTTTGAAAGATAACCCTTAAATGTTTTTCATGCTCCTCTTTACTTTTAGAAAACACCAAAATATCATCAATGAAAACCATCAAAAATTTATCCAAGAACTCATGGAAAATTCTATTCATTAAGTCCATGAATACAGCAGGTGCATTGGTTAGCCCAAAAGGCATTACTACAAATTCATAATGGCCATATCTCGTACGGAACGCGGTCTTCGGAATATCTGCCTCCTTTACCTTCAGCTGATGTTACCCCGATCTCAAGTCAATCTTTGAAAAAAACTGAGCTCCCTGGAGCTGATCAAACAAATCATCGATATGAGGAAAAGGATATTTGTTCTTAACAGTGATATTATTCAAGGCTCTATAATCAATGCAAAGTCTCATAGAACCATCTTTCTTTTTAACAAATAAAACAGGAGCACCCCATGGTGATGTGCTAGGTCTAATGAAACCTTTCTCTAATAAATCTTGCAATTTCTCCTTCAACTCTAAAAGTTCAATTTGTGCCATTCGATAAGGGGGTTTTGAAATTGGTTTAGCATCAGGAACTAAGTAAACAGTAAACTCAACTTCCCGATCTGGTATTATTCCAGGAAACTCATCAGAAAAAACATCAGGATACTCATTTACCACTAGTACATCATTAATCTGAACAGTTCCTTTATTTTCAACGACGTGTACAAGGTAACATTCATTTCCATCTTTTACAAGTTTCTCGGCCTCTTGATATGTTATCAAAAGTAAGGGTTCATTCTTGTAAACAAACTGAAAGTCTTTCTGAAAAGAAACTTCTTTATCTCTACAGTCAATCTTAGCATGGTAAATAGAGAGCCAATCCATACCCAGGATAACATCAAACTCTACTTAAGGTAGAACAATAAGGTTTGCAAGTAGGTTCTTTCCAAAGATAAGGATAGGAAGATTCTTATAAATTATTTTTTCCTCGACACTTCCCCCAGGTGTTTTTACCAAAAGTTCAGGAGTCATTTCTTCAGATGGTATTCCCATTTTACTAGAAAAGGTTTCAGAGATGAAAGAATGTGTAGACCCCGAATCAAACAACACACTGGCATAATCTGAAAAAACAAACAAAGTACCTGATACAACTTCATTTGATGGCCCGACATCTGCTGAAGTAGTTGCAAAGGATTTCACCACCCCTTTCTTCTTGTAGTCTAACTGCTTCCCATCACTCAAGATCCTTGTCGGACACTCGTTTGCATAGTGACCCATCTCATTGCACTTATAACATTTCACTAACTGTAAATCAAATTTGTTCTTACCTTCACCTTGATCCTTTTTAGTGCAATCACGAGCCTTATGTCCCATCTTACCACATCGGTAGCACTTCCCAGAATTCAGAAGACATTCCCCAACATTCCTTTTGCCACACTTATCAAAAACTGGAAACTTAGTTCTCTTCCCATCAGACTTTTTTGAAGAATTCTTACCTTTCTCCTGCCACCTTGGTCTTTTCTTCTGCTGGTTTTTATAGAAAACTTGGTCATCGGCAAACTCCATTTCCAACTTCTCAGCACATCGAACAAGCTTTTAATAACTTTTAAACTCACGAGAAGCTAATGCCCTTCGATACTTTGGCTTTAATCCTGAGTAGAAACGATTGATTTTACTATCAAGGTCCCGGATAAAATTTGGAGCATACCTTGCCAATCGAGTGAACCCTTCTTCATAGGCAGCCACTGAGTCTTCCTCTTGACTCAATTCCAAGAATTGATTTTCCATCCTAAGTCGAACAGCCTTAGGAAAATACTTCTCAAGAAACATACCTTTGAATTCATCCCAGTCAAGAGCATCAATCTCATCGGCGTCCCTGATATTTTTAACCATAGACCCCCACTGATCTGCTTCACCCTCCAAACGGTAAATAGCAAGACTAACCATTTACTTGTCTGAACATCCCATGACATCAAAAATCTTCTCCAATGCTTTAATCCACCCTTCAGCTAGTACAGGGTCAGATGATCCTCTGAATGATGGTGGATGTTGCCTCATGAAATGTTCCACCACTGACATGTTCCACTGCGGTTGGTCTGGCTGATCTCGTGTATGGATACCACCGCCATTTATCGCTTGAGTCAACTACGCCATTACTGCAACAAACTATTCAGTTCCAATTCCGACCATTTCTGGATGCTGATTCGGAAGGTTATTTACTTCAGTATGCCTTCCTAGCACTGCTTCCCTGTTTCCTCTGCGGAAAACCATTCTGAACAAACATGTCATAGATGAAGCAACATGATAATCTTTTAATGCTATATCATTTCAAAAAAATATATATATAAATATATATTTTTGGATAATAATTTAATAGAATTCTAACTCCTAAAGTTATCTAAACCGACCTTTGATACCAACTATAAGGCCCCAGCCTTAAACCTTACTTAATCTTGAGTTATTACAAGATTACACATTGAGGATCTTTTCGGGTTTAGAGTTTTAGAGAATTAGATCATAAAACTTGCATTACATTCCACATATAAACAAAGTGGTTACATAAAGATATTATTCTTCATTCCCATCAATGGAAACACATTTAAAATAAAACATGGATTATTTCTTGACACATCCTTGACTCTATCATCTTATCATGTACCTTTCCCATGACCTGTGAAAAACATTTCAAAAACATGGTATGAGCATAAAAACACAGTATGGGTTATAAAAAAAACATGGAAAGGAAACATGAGTTCATATATACATAAGAATGAAATCATACTTTACCCATAAAACATAGGAACTTTAACATACCTCATAAAATCATGAATAAATCATAGAAATCATAATACATAAAGGTAACTTGAGGCATTCATAACATTCTTACGTAGGGAGTAACCCTCTTGGTTACGTTTTGGAATACCCATCACAGTATATTCCCTAAAAATATCTTCGGAGAAACCTTAACGTTTCACTCCTTCGCGTTACCCAATGCATTGGAGAGCTATAACGGGCTCACCCGCCCTTAGTTTATCACGGAACCACCCGTCTTCATAATAATGCCCATGAACCATAATCATATCACATAAAACATGCATAAAGGAAACATAACATTTCCACATTTCAATCACAAGATATCAATACAACACAAAAACATTGTGAAAACCATTTTCCATACCAAAATAAAAGAAAAGTAAACCATGGTATTTATTTTTCTTTTAAAAAGAAGGTATGGCTTGTAGAGGAAGCCGAAACTCAAATAACGGTCATGACGGCGGAGAAGTCGTTGTCGCCGCATACGTACGACAAAAACATTCACTTATGTCATTTAGTAAATGCTTCGTATAAAAAATATTCCTTTTGAATAAACTTAAAAGTCAAAGGGGTTTATACATCGTATAAAAGAAAGTTGTGTATAAAATAAAATATGCCTCAACGAAAGGAGATTGAGACTAAGTCCCATACCTCGTATCCGACTTGACTCGACCGTTCTTTAATCTCCTGAATAATAAAATTGAGTTAATCTCTACTTGATTTTGAATCTTCAACAAGTTCATTATTCCTTTTATACCATGTTATGAACATCATGTAATCAGTTAAGTTAATAATGTTCATTTTGTCGGTATTTGGTTCTTAAGTCAAAAATAGACTTATTACACTTACATGTTGTTAATTTGGTCAAAGGTTCATTATATCCAGAATGGTATTCATGATGTAGATATCATATATGTCATATATATCCAGTACATACATGCATTTATAATATTACATCACATTTAGAGGTAAGAAATGAAATGCACCGTTCATGGAGACGGTAAGCCGTACGTACGCATGAACGCTACTTCCATTTCTATTTCATATTTTATGGAATGGAATCATAATGATATAATAGTATATTATAATTCCAGTATATTATCATATATAATATCATAGTTCCATCCTTTATATGTCCCACATATGATATTTAACGAATCAAATCACTTTCAGGGGGCGGTAGTCCGCACTTCCTAAAATGAAGATATCGTGTTTACCCATAATGGAAACCATAAAGGTATGCCAAAAATGAAAAAACAGAAGCTTAAGGAAAACATAAACATATTATATATCATATATAAAAATAGTGACATCATAATGGCCACCTTTGAAGGTGTTAAATGAGTATTGAACAATCATCGTTTCGGGAGGCAGAATTTCGCCATCCACGGAAACCGTATGTTCTTTAACCATTTGATGTAGTTGTGTGAGAGTGTAGCTCAAATAAATCTTATAACAACATCCTAGTATATTTAATATACTGTTTTTGTTACAAAGGAAGTAAATAAAAAGAGTTTAGGGGGCTGGAGAAGCAAAATAAAACAAATGAACATGAGAGAATGAATTACCATTAAAAGTGTAACTCCTTTTGAGTTGAGCCTAAAGGCTTCCTTTGAAAGGATTCTGCCCAAAGGGAATCATCTAGGATGAGGAGAGGGATGTGGATAGAGAAAATGGGCATGGTTTGGCCGATCCAAAGGCTTGAAGTGTGTGTTAAATGAGGTAGAGGTGGGGGCCTTTTATAAGAGGAGAGGAGGGGCACTTTTGGAAAGTAAAGAAATATTACATTATTTGAAAATGTGTTTCGGTTTTAAAAGGTCCCACATTGATCTAATTCGTGGATAAGGTGATAAGGGTTCGAAATACACTCATCCAATTGGTTTTGGACATGTGTAGTTCATAGATTTTACATTATCTTCCCATTTTATTTAAATCGTCAAATAATGATGTCATCACTGCATCATTATTATCTCATAAATAGTTTAATTTATTTAATGTCTAAAAATCATAAAAAAATACTATGTTGTAGGAAATCTTTTTAGCTTTCCAATGACTATTTATAATAAAAATTGGTACTTGTATAACCCCACTTAAAAATTGTTTTCGTAAAACATATTATGTTTGTGTCATTTTCACTTTAACATTAAATAAAAAGTAATTTATGTCATTTCCCAACAAAAGTGGATCCATGGGGTCCCCAAGTTGACCCATGGAATGTCATGGTCTTCCATGACACAACCAATGAGGTTGGGACATGTTTCTAGGTCATTTCATATTATTAAAGCCTTATTTGGACCTTAAACTACCCTAATTACCACTAATCGCGATTAAGAACTTAATAAGTTACTATTCACCAAAAAATTATTTTAATCTCATTGAACCACATTTTACTTCTTAATGACAACCATGTATGTAGGATTTTCAAAATTCAATACACATTAGTGGTAAACTTTCATTTAAATGAAAAATCAGTTTTCTTGATTACCACTTAGTGGTTTCACTATTCATCAAAAATTGAAGTTTTTCAGAAAATTACCAAAAATTCACCCTAAGCTATATTTGATATTCCGAATTCAAAAATGAAGTCTATTTTACAAAATTCAAATCATATTAGTCACATAAATTAATTTAATAATTATTTCCCACTGCCAGAGCAAAAAGCGTGTTTTTACGAAACAATAAGTATCAAAAGATTGACACCAGTTTAAGTCTAATTTCAAAGTGAAATTGATTCCAATGACCACCACTGGATAAAATGGTAAAAATATATTCTAATTTCACTTCAAAACCAATTCAAAACATAATCTAATCATATAAATAAATTAGGTTAAAAAGCAGTTTTGATGTAAAATGCAGTATTTTTCACTATTCATTAAAAAATGAACATTGTCAGAAAAATACCAAAAATGCACACAAGGTAAATTTTTATGTCCCAATAATAAAGGATAAGTTTATTTTGACAAACATAGTTTATAAAATTGTCAAAATATAGATTCAAAAATGGTTTTCCATCAAAAGGCAGTAAAACAATCTTTTAAGAATATTAGTGTATTCCATGCATAAGATTGTATTTATTTTAATTTTAAGCCTCTATAACACTATCTTAATCATTAATAGACATAGATAAAAATATCTATTATTCATTACTTACTTGGGATGTTACAAAAACACCTACATCAAAAATGTGATAATGAAATTTACCTTTTAGAGAATAAAGAATACAATATAAAAGACAATCCACACCCCCAAACACAATGATAATAAACCCCACATTAAATTTAAACATAAGGGACTAGTTGAGAGAGAACTAGAATCAAAATACATAGAATCCTAGTTCCGATGAAGGGGGAAGAGTAAATTGAAAACAAATCAAATCAAACAAACCTTAAAACATTTATAGTGCATCCATGGGATAAGGAGGGATAATGGAGGGAAGCAAGATGGCTTATAGGCTATGCCTATGTCATGTAAGGTGACAAAATTATGAAATGGGGTTAAAAATAGTGTTCTGAAAGTGTAATTTCACACTACTAATAACATAGGAAACTCATAGGGTTTTAACACATTATTTGAAAAACCATTCGTCGACTGTTCACACACTACTATATAAGAGAGGAACTCATCAATATTTGGTCAAACAATGTTAATAACCATGTTCCATCCATGAAAAATTGGTCTTACTATCTAAAAAACCTCTGAACATGCAATCAACATAATTTCCTCTAACTATGTGCAAACCTTCCACCATGCCACAGACACCAACCCTCATGCGGCATGATTTCTCCTTGACCCAACATGTTTTTCAACAATTAACGATCAAATAATGAAATTCAAACAATGAATGAAAATTATAATTAAAAAAAATCCAAAAAATTCCATACAGTTAACTTCAAACACTGAATGAAAACCAAATATATGCTAAAAGCCTACCTAAAACCTCCAAAACTCAAAAAAATAAAACCTAGAACTCAACCTAAACGCTGTCCAAAGAAATGAAATATATGAAAATAATAAAAAAGAAAAGGAATTAAAAAATTTTGGTTTGAATTTTTTTTTCACGATTCATGTCCATATTAACATTTAATACTATATTCAACATACCATGGTGTGATATCACTATTTTTTAATGATGAACCACATAATAAAACATATGGTTCTCCGATTATGTGATGGAGCATGAGTCTCCTGAAAAATTACATGGGTATATGTAATATTATTCTTATCTAACAATAATTTATCCAAATACCTTAACTACATCGGAACTAATAGAAACTCCTTCTCTTATATTTCATGTTATGAGTTCCATAGATATTAAATCTCCCTTTAGTATTAATTTGTCTAGATATGTATCACTATTTTAAGGAAACATTTTTTGTTAATCCATGTCTTCATAAATCTTATAAATCTCACCAAACATGGATGATATCATTATAACTTTTCAATCCAATTCAGTATCCATGTGTTACAGTAAGTTGTTTTGTACCACCTCACATGCCCCATTAAAAGTATAAGTAGGATCTATGAACCATAATATATAAATCACATTCTCTTAGTGTAATTTAATTCTAAAGAACTTTTATCTCTCTTTGAAATTAACACCAATTATGTGACTACCTTTCTTCACTCTCGATCATAATGATGATGACCAAGTTAATTGGGGTTTATTTTTTTTATAAATTATAAAATGATAATATATTAGTTTATTGAAATTAGAATTTGTGATATATTAAATTAAATTTCAGTAGTACTCTCTAAATAAATACAATACAAAAAACCTTCTCCAATGGATTTAGAGTAACATATCACATTGATATTTTTGTTTCATGGATCCAAATTACACTTCTCATACTTGAACAAACTATTTGTTATGAAAAGTGTAATTTGGATACATGAAACAAAAATATAAATGTGACATGTTACTCTAAATCCATTAGAGAAGGTTTTTTGTTTTGTATTTAATTGTAGAGTACTACTGAAATTTAATTTAATATATCACAAACAATAATTTAAAAAAGTTATATATTATTATTTTATAATTAAAAATAATTAAAACCAATTAACAAGGACATCATCATTATGATCGATAGTGAAGAAATGTAGTCACTTAATTGGTGTTAATTTCAAAGAGAGATATAATATCGTTGGAATTAAATTGCCCTGATAGGTTATGATTTATACATTAAGTTTCATAGTTCCTACCTATCCTTTTAGCGATGCATCTGTGGTGGTACAAAAATCTTACAGTAACACATGGATAATGAATTGGATTGAAAATTTATATTGATATCATCCATGATTGGTGAGATTTATAAGATTTATGAAGACATGGATTAACATAAAATGTTTCCATGACATAGTGATACATATCTATTGAATTTAAGACTAAAAAGAGATGGAATATCTATGGAACACATAACATGAAATATAAGAGAAGGAGTTTCTATTGAATCCCATGTAGTTAATGTATTTGGATAAATTAGTTTCAGATAGCAATAATATTAAATCTACACATGTAATTTTTCAAGAGACTCACGCTCCATCACATTATTTGAGAACCTCATGTTTTATTATGTGGGTCAACATGAAAAAATAGTGAGATCACACCATGGTGTGTTTAATCTAGTATTAAAAGTAAAAATGGACATGAATCATGAAAAAATATTTTAGAAAAAATACAATACAGGATAGTTAAAATCATAATGGACAACCAGATGAAACCATTACACATTTAAATTTTATAGTAATAATTTTAATTGGTTATGTTTAAAATAAATTTACTTAAATTTATAAATTAGTTGATGAATTATTTAATTATTTAATTATATTAATATTATCTCTAAACAAACCATGAGATATGAAAATATTACCATTATGTAGAATTTTTTAATAATTATATCTTTAATTTTAAACAATAATTTAACTTCCGTGTACTATCATGGAAAAACCTCATGAATCCATGTTTAGTAAGATAAAATTGATTATTATAATTTAATACATACACTATGGGAAATATAAAGAAGGCAAAATAAGTAAATTTATATATATAGTTAAATATATTTTTATTATTTAATATATAAATAGTACACATTGTCACTCAACATGTGGTGTGATAGGAAGAGTTTATTTTATATTATTTATGTTGTGTATCTACATTATATTTATTCCAACAGGAACTATAATGATATACACCACATGCATTTTGATGGGTCATGTCATATATTATGTATGATGTATATAGAGACATGAAAAAACATAAATATATGCAGCATGTAATATTTGAAAATCACATGAAGTAAATGATGTATATTAAATAGTAATATATTATTTAGTTAAGTAATTTAATAAACTTTACTAATTAAGAATTTATATTCACATAAGTCACTGAACATCACAACATGTGTACATAGTGTAGAGTGGTCCATGTCACAATTAATTTACAACTATCCACACTCTATATTATATATTTTTAGCATTCTATATTTTCATATAAACTCAAATGAAAAGCCTATTTCATTATGTACCTTTTATGAGATAAAACATGTAAGACCACAAGTAAGGAAATCTAAATATTGTGTAAACTATTTTTGGCCATGTGAAAAACATTCTTAAAGCTATAATATGTATCAGACATGGGGTATAACGTTTTATATGGAGCATATATCTACATAAAAACCATGCAATACTTAAATTTCAATGTTTCTTAGTAGAAAAAACTTATACAACTTGTAATAACACTATGTACATTCATCAAATGTCTTAGATAGATTCAATGTTGGGGGCGGGGGGGGGGGGGTATTACTTTTTTTGTACTTCTAATCATGTATTTTTTCATGCTGATAGGAAATACAAAGTGTTTCAGGACACCATGTATTGATCCCCCTGGAATTATTATATTTTCTTAGCCCAATTGTTATGTGTAAAACCAATGGTATCCAATGTGTAAATCATCCTTAAATTTTATTTATCTATACCAAAACACCAAAAATAATTTGATGATTACAAAGAGTTCAACAATCACTATTCTTTTGTTTTTTGAACCACTTCTTGGCCACACAAACATTATAATCCTGTTATAGAGAACATTGGTAAAATAATGAGAAACCAAAAATGAAAAACATAAATCAAACATTATATGTATATCATATAAATAGAAAATAATTATAACCTAAAACATTATCTTGTACATAAAAAATTAATGTTGTAGGGAATTTTAGACACTTTTGTGTAAATCAAGGTAATCTTATAATTGATTTTAGGGGATAAATCGAAAGAGTGTGATGAAAAAAATCTCAAATCCCATAGAGTTGATCTATCAAATAAAAATAAAAATTAATTATTTTTATTAATTTCGGCCATCCATGAAATTAGATTCAATATAATTTTGATTCCATTCTTGGTTCATTGTTATTGAGATTTGGAATCTATGTTTGGAATCATCTAGATGAATCCCTATGTTATCCATAAATGTATATAAAATATTGAATCATTTCGTTCTAGTTCCATGGACACAATTTTATAAAAAAATAATCACTGATCAGAAAAAATGGTTATGATATTATATCTATGTTTCTGAGAAAGAGTGATGATGGTTTTTATATCCTAGGAATTAGATAATAATCTAGTATCTTCATTTTACATAACCACTATATATCCCAAAAATGATATTAAATAGAATACATATTTTGAGTTAATTTTTTATAATTACACTGAGTCCAATTTCTAAATATTCTTATAAAAATACTCCCCATGAATATTAATAACATTATTATTATTGTATCATTTATAATGTCAATATATATATATATTTAATTTGTTATATAAATAATTTAATATTTATTTAAATGATATTAAATTAAGTATAACATTTCCATTATACCATAAACCCATTTCATCATTCATCCTCTATATTAAACATTCCTGGAATTAAAAAATAATTATTTAAATAAACAGTATCCAATAAATAAATATATATAATTTTTATATTTTCTAAACTCTTGAATAAATTTATTTTATTTTTATATAATTAAATAAATATTTTAAAAAATACGTCAACAAAATATTTTTAAAAATAGATATTTATATATTTTCATTGGAATAATAAAAATGATATATAATTGCACTCACACATTATAAACTTTAATATATTTTTATTGAATTACTATGATTAACTAAAATGTAAAAATATTCTTTAAAAACAAGAAATATATTTTATCTTAAGATTGAATTTAATATAATTTAATGAAATTTTGGAGTCAAATAATTTGTGGCCATCTCGACCAATTTCATAGCGGATTTAGGTTAAAATACCAAAATTATATGTCAGTGAATATTAACTTTTCATGGGATCCATATATATAAAATTTAATGTTATATCATTAACAACCACTCAATGAATGCTACAATACAATGTAAAAACGTTTTTGTGATTTCTAATAAAGATGAATTCATAATTGTTCTATTATCCTATATAATGCATTTTTAATTCTTTTACACTCTGAAATGAACAAATAGATGAAGTACCATGATCATGATTTTAATCAGAAAGATATATTACAATTAAAGGGACAAACATATTATCATTAATTAACTCAGAAGGGACTGATACTATCTATGCTAATTCAATTAATTTCATGTCTCTTATGCTGAACCAAAATTATAATACATTCTTTCAATAAAACTTTACTAAATGTTAAAAAATATATATAAAATTACATGATGAATGGTTAGAATTAAAAATATTATCATTTATAAGGACCAATACACACATTTGTATATACTAATACCCAAATAAACATATAACATATGAAATAATAGTTGGTATATCAATATATATATCCTACCTTTATGGATATTACCAAGTGAGAACTTAATGTGAAAAAATATTTTTTTCTTATGAGTCTTCAACACCTGGTAGTCAAGCATCATTGTTATTTCAATGATTTTATCTATACCATTAGAAATATATTTGAAAAATATTTTCATATTATCATTTGGTTCTGATCCTACAATGGAGATAACTTGAACCATTTGATTTGATTAATATTCCATGTAATTTATCACATTAATTTTTTATAAAAGAACAATATTCATGGGTAATTTGTTTTGTTGATATTTTAAAAATCGAATGAGAAATTTATGTTAGTTCAATGAAAATAAAGATAAAAAAATATCTCATAATGACATTTTAAAAACATAAAAATATAGTAAGGATCATGCACTTTTATTGTACTCAGCCGTCAATGTATTTAATTGGCATTGAATATTGTCTATGTTATTGAAATAATAATATGATGACTTTACTAATAACAAATTATTTACAAATATTAACATAAGCATGAACACATTTTTAATTTTGGAATAATAAAATATTATTCACTTGTTTATCCATAAACTCAGTAGTTTTATTCACATAAATGTTATTGAAGTCCATATTACAAGAAAATTTCTTCTAAATTACCATGAGTACTTTTTGGTGATTTCATTCCCCTTGCCCTTTAATTTAATCTCCAACACATTATGATATAAATAATACTTCATATTCTATCCTGATAATTTGATGTTCAAATAGTCGAACATGTTAATCTAGAAATTTCATTCTTGTAATTACATTCCTTTTAGAATATTGAACTAACTTGATAAAAAAATAGTTTTATGGAAAACAATATAATCAAAATGCTACTTTCAAAACATACTCTAATAGTGTAACATCATGAGAAATTTGAATATTTGTTTACTCAAATTTAATAATATGTTTAATAGATTTAGCCACATGTAACACCAAAATAAAATGATTAATACAATATTAAATAGATAATATTAAAATAATTAATAATATTTGAACAAATAATAATTAAAACTACTATAAACAATTATAGTGGTATAAAATGATTTCACAAACCACTTATGGTTTAATAATGGCATTTTCCAAGAAACCACACCTTCCATTTGTATTGTATTTTCTATGAAAATATATATTAGAAAATTTAATATTTTAATTTATTAAAATGAAAATCATTTGTAAATTCAACATTAAAAAAAGGATAACACAGTTATTTTCTGAGATATTAAAAAAAGAATGATATTTATTTATTATTAAAAAAAATATTCATTCTTATAACTTTATCACTATTATTAAAATTTCACAACAAAATAATGCAATAAAATTTTTTGAACCATTTTATTTACAAATATTATTTATAAAGTAAAATATATAATAGATTTTTAATTTTAATTTGAAGGAACAAATGTTTCACATTTTGGAAAGAGAATTAATATTTTAGAAAAATAATTTTTTTTCATGCATATTAGAGTTAATTTAATTATATATAATAAATAAATAAAAATGGATTTCATATCATGGATATAAAAAATTACATATTAGTTTATTTATTCAATTAAATTTTTACACACATAAATACAATTACTAAAATAAATTTTAATTACAATAATACAGGTGAAACATTTATTATCAATTATTTTTTTATCATTTGGAAAATTCTATATAATAAAGTAAATTATTAATTTTTAAATAATTACTATAGTATTATTTTTAAACACATATGAAACTATATATACATTAATTTAATTGATAATTAATGTTATGTAGGATTAAGAAAACTTAATAGTGAAAAACTATTTTTCTTAGAAATTAATTTTCTAATATATGAAATATTTGAATTTAAGACATATATTTATGTAATTTATATATTTAATATGTTTAAATTAAGATAATATTTTACTTATAAACACTCATTTTTTGAAGGAGGGTTTATTTTATATTTATATTAAGATATATGTTTTTTCATTAAAAACAAGTCATGAGGTTAAAAAAATATAATACCTTAATGGTAAATTAATTAAAAATGATACAAGCATGTAATTTCTTGGATATGATATAACTACCATATCTCACAAAAACTACATTTATTTATATCTTTTGGAACTAGTCACCCTTGATTATTTTCATTCTATTATTGAATAATAACTTGTGTTCAAAAAATATGACTTTTCTCCCCTTATAAAATGAGATCACTTCAAACATATCATACTACATACCCATTAAGATTTAATTTCATATATATAAAATTTTACTATAATATGTGTCCCTCGAATTAACTAATTATGATATAATTCAATGGGTTTCCTATTACCTTTACTTATACATAGAGTATCAAATGAAAGTTCAATGGTCTCCACATGAGTGTTACTTAATCGTTATCCATTTATTCTCTATCATTATCTTGAAAAAAAACTAAGAAATGTTAATATATTAATATCAAGATTTTTAAAATTATAATGATTTATTATATTAATATAAGTAATTATTTATTCCACTCCATCAAATTATAAAAATAAAATAATGTTGATTGTGTGTTTGTGTAGTCTACCACCTCCTTGAAAAAACAACTTCTTTTTTTACCAAAGTCTCTATTAAATAGATAATAGGTGGTAATTAAAGCATAAACATGCAATATATAATATTAACATTGTTATTAATATAAAAAAATATAATCCATTTTCATTCCCTCTAATTTTCTGTGAAATTTAAACATTAACCTCGTGTTGTGCGGGCTAATTCCACCGGAAAGTAAAATGTTACATTTTTCATTTTCTTTATGTATAATTTAATAAATTCACATAAAATTTGATTAAAACCATTAAAATATATAAATAATACCATTATTATTAATTAATAATGATATTTATTTAATTTAGTCAACTTTCATTAGAATATTCATTGATTTATTATATTATTTTCATGTTAAGGTTAGTCTAACCACATACTGGAATAATATAATTAAACTCTATCATTGATTACTATGTGATGTTGAATTCAAGTATTACTAAAATTTAGTAATTATATAATTATTGGTATATATATATTTTTTATTTTTATATTAATTAATAACATTTCATTAAATTATCTTATGAAATCTCTAAAATTAACAAAATAAAAATTCATCAATTCTATTTACAGAAAAAAAATATAAAACTTATTGAATGAGATAAGATAATTATAAATTAGAGAAAAATATATATAATAGAACAATATTGATTCTTGTAATATTTATAATATTATAATTAATTGTTGTTGGTATATAGATTAAAAATAATTAGGAAACAATAAAAAAGAAAAATCACTCAAAGGTAAAGATAAGCCAAAATTTTCTAATATATTTTCCCTAAATTTTCTTATGTGAAGTATAAAAAAGTAAAAAATATATATTAATGAGGATCTAAAATAGTTAATTCATATTGTAATGCATATTTTATAGGAATTTATATTTTTATCAACTAAATAAGAATTCATTGTAAGGGTTTTTATCAACTCAATTGTTTAGCCAACGGTTCATAGTATATCTTACATGAATATAATTTTCATGAATTATTTAACAATAACATTAAAAAATTTTATTACTTTATAATATTTATCTTGTATGAAATTAATTCACATGACCCGAACCCAATTATTATATAAGATATTTTATGAAAGAAAATTACAGTGTTAGTAAATTTTAACTGTCATTCTTACAAATGAATCTTTTCTTCATTATATATAGCTTTCTAATCAGAATATTATTATAAAAAAATAAAAATATGTTTTAAATTTTAAATTTTTATATTTTTATTTACCTTAATTATTAATTTAATTTCTTTTACCATTTCAATGAGGTGGTTTTTTCGTCAAAATGGCCCAAAAGGCTAAATAAAGGCATTTAATTTCATTTTTTAGTATTGGGGATTTATAAAATTGAAATTATTTTATTTTAAGAATCATTTATTTGGACGTTTTTATTTTATTTTATTTTCTATAAATTATTCTATTTAGGTTCTCAATTTTTCATTTAATTTTATTTCATCCCATTTTTTAAATATGTTTAAAAGGTATTTTGAAATATATATATTTTCACAACTCTTTTTCAACTAGGGTTAATATCTCATTAAGTTATGTTTTTATTATACTCTGTATTTTATTATGATGTGATTACATTAAAGAAATTGGGATTTTTTTGTTTCTTGATTTCATCCATTCTTTTCTTCATATTTTTAAATTTTTTATGGAACCCATTATTTTCCATTACTTGATTAATATATGACGATGATTGAAATTATGTTTCACACAAATTTGTGAATTATGATGGGATAGGTTATATATATTCTTCTAATTAATTATTTTAATTTAATTGATCAAAATATAGTCATGAGTTTCCATAATGACTTTTCTTATATAGGAATTTGTGTAATGAGTTTTCCAGAATTGTAATCTATGATATAGTGATTTTCTTAGTATATATTTTTGGAAAATCATTTTTTTAGTTATGTTTTCCTATGCTTTGGGTTCTACCAAATGTTCCTATATTTTACAATAAAACACATATTTCCATGTTTTTTATCAATTTATTCCATATATATGGGATTCTATTAAATTTTAAAGTATTCCATATATTTATGTAACCATTGTTTTCATAATATTACACACTCCCACGTCATGCTCATTTGTATTATTATTATTATTCACATGAATTTTGAACAATGTTATTATGTTTTGGAACAAATAATGATAATTATGGAATATTCTATATATTTACCATGTTTTATGATTATCATTTATGGTATCATGATCATTAAATAATATATTTATCCACTCACCATGTTCTCCATCATGTTTATGATATGATACATTGTTATATATGTTTCCCACTCTAAGAATAATAACTCACTAATTTATTATAAATCTATTTATCGATGTATTTAATATTATTATATCATGTCATATTCCATGAAAAGGTATCTATATGAATTCGATTTTAGTGAAATTATTTCATGTGTTATAAAATAATATGTTTTTCTAGAAAATATCTCATAAACTAAACCTTCATGACTATGGATTGTGTGTATAATTATGATATTTAATATTCAAATCATAATTTAGGAATTATTTGTGTTATATTTAGCTTGGAAATATTTAGATACCACTTATTGGGCCAAATACTGTAACAATTTAACGACTTCTCAACTCTCAATTATACAAAATGATAAGAAAATAGAATTTGGAACACCCAATCTCAATGTCTATATGTGAAAATATGTTTCAATGACACATTCCAAATCACCTTGGTCACTAACATAACTTCTAGAACATACACCATGGGAATAGAAAAACACATACTCCTAAAATATAATATATCAAAATATGTAATTCAAAATATAGTCATATTCGATGGGAGAAACGCTATGTCACTTTATGAATTATGGAAGTGAATGATAAAATTTTTTTGATATGAAAAAAATTATACATACTCATTAAATTAATTTATGATCCTAGAATATGGATATAGTTCCACCACTATCTTATATAAACATATAATCTCCACCAATTTAGTATATTGATTAGTAGTGCATCATTGAGTTAAATCTAATATAAACACCAAAGCTATAACTATTGATCCCTAGTCAATTTTGATAAATATATGAATTAATATTACATAAAAATAAAAAATAATCATTAATATCCACTGAAAACCCCCAATATATAATTTTTAATGTCCTTAAATGATATTGTTATATGGGAACAATATTATTTCTCTTTTATATCATCCATATTTTGTTGTCAAGAGCCACTAATACTTACTACAACATATTATTATACTTTAAAAAAATGTCATGGTTTCTTAATTCTCATTTATATTCTTAAAAATAGATATGAAAACATACATTTTGAAACATACCATCCGAATTTTATATGTTACTTATTCATTAATATCATGACAAATGTAGCATCTATATAGATTTCTATTAGGTATGTTATAATATTACATTTGGATTACTTTTTTATTGGAATGTATCACCGAATAATAACTACGAGGATGCCTATAATGTTACGGTTATAAATATTTTGTAATTTTCAATAGAAAAAATGGAACATCTTCTACTAATAGGGAACATACAGTTCATAAATGTTGAGTTCACATTGTTTAATGATGATATGGAAGAATATATGAACATGGTTAATGGTGTGAAGGGTTTCCACACCATGTAACTGGTACCTGACATGTAGGTATATAAATACCATTCTTTTTATAAATTTGAGGGCTGGTTTTCGAGGTATATGGACCGTAAGGATTACACAACATGAAAATATATTATTGCCTATAAACATGTTCCAAGGTTGTGTTTCTAGGACATCGTATGAGTGACATGTTTCATTAATTCTCTTTGAATACTTCCTAAATTGACCTCGATAGATCCTTGGGTGATCTTGAGTGATTACATTCCATCCGAATTATTTTTTTCAAGGATTGATCACTATTTTTTTATTACTTCTTTATGGGTATGTATTCATTTTTATTCATTGTTTCTTAGGGTTTTAAATTTTGTTTGGATGTTTTTTTTGTTTATAGATTGATTTTTACATCAGTCCTTTTTGTATCTTCGTGTGCCTTGTCCATCAAAAGAGGATATTGTGGTTCCCAATCCCCACTATCAAAGGTTGTTAGGCTTATAATATCCTTGAGGTAGGTCTAATAACTCAATTGTAGCAATTTACGGAATTTTTTATTGTCCACATTAATTTATTTATATTTCAAATGGGATTTCATTTATTGAAATTTAATAGGATATGTGTTCACATTTAATTGGGGTTTTCTCTGAAAATATAATTTCATTGATTTGAATGAGAAAATATCATTTTAAAAATGGTATATGATTTTTTAGCAAAACAATGATTTTATAAAAATGTTTAAATGAATTTTAATGTTAAAATTTTAAAAAATTTCACACAAAGAACCTTCAGTGCATTGAAAAAGATGCATATTTAGCCTTATTGTTTGTGGCACATTATGAGGTAACCTATTTTATATCTATCGACTGTGGTAATACTATATATTATTTTGATCCAAACATATGACAATTTAGTATCCTGATTATAAATTATATATTGTCCCATCTTCTAGATCCTAAATGGGAGGTGCTTTTTGGTTTCTTCTTGTTTATTACACTGTTGGTTATTTTATATATGTTGGATCAGATAAATGTTTATATTATATTTTCATTACATATTTGTTCTTTCATAATAAAATAAGACATGAGATATCTAAAAATTGAAGGATTATTTAAGACAAATCGAAATATTTATTTATAAAAATTGTAGTAAAACATTTTTATTTTAAAATCATCAACTTGTGCATTATTTTTAAAATAATATGAATAGATATTTTGGGTGTATCCTAATTGGAATTGTTTCTCACACCCTATATATTCATGTTGTAATATATAGAGATTGTTTTGTAGTATATAGGTAATGCTATGATGATTTCATAGCATGCATGATTTTCTTTACATTGTTTTTTGGTTTGGAGGGAATGGGTGGCCACATGGACACATTTTTTCTTATGACTTGTGACACATTCATGTTTACCATGATTATATTAGTTATATATCTCTTTTTATTCAAAATTATAATATTTTTATTTTTTATCAAATATACAATACTTCGGTTGTTATGTTTTGTATACCTTATCCCGTAATGGGATTACTCAGGTGAATCATATAGTTGAATCATGATGTTTTGATAAAATTTGTTATCAGAGGTATTACTCACCTAAATCTCTGTCAGCACTTTTTGATTTGGTTCTATGTCTTTGTTAGACAGGAGTAGGATCAACGTAATTCAGATAGTGGTTTTTGAAAATGAGTCTAGCTAGATCACTCCCGTAACAGAATCTGAGTTTACCTAGGTGTCCAAAAAGTATTTACAATGTCTGAGACCCAGTATGTAGTTTCATTTGAATGAATTTTATGGGGATTTAATTTAAACTAATATATATACAAAGTATTGGGTGTTTTCATGTTTATGGTAATAGAAATAAACTATGTTTGATGTTTAATTAAAATAAAATGTTACTTTGAAATGATGTTTCCCTTTTGGGAATTAATTAACAATTTTCTTTAAATTCTAATAATTTTAATGAATTGATTGTGATAATAAATGTTGGTTAAACGGAGTTGGATATTTTTTCATGAATGATTTGTTATTTTATTTTTATTAATATAAATTCCTCCTCAAAGAGGTCTTCCAACTATGTGAGGGTATTCCATGAGGAAGGCTCTATAAGTGGACCCTCTTATAGAACATTCCATGGTTGATGTACTGATTCATAGAATTCAATCTCTAGGGTCAGTGGGCATAGTGATCCCCAGAATAGAATTTTATCATGGATCTGAATATACTAGGAAACAGCCATGTATTTACCATGGTAAAAATGGGACCCAAGAATCATAGGAGTGGATTGGATAGATTGATAGGATCTTTATCTTTTTGAATACCCCTGATGATTCTCTTGGTTTTTTCACATATATGCTCGAGGGACTAGAATAAAATTGTGGGTATCAGTAGAGAAATATAAGTTTCATGAAGGTCTCACTTAGGAATCATTCATGAATATCTTTAATCATCAATTTTATCATTATACATTACATGTGTCAATGAACATAGAGTTCCTAAAATTGGATCAAGGGGAAAATCCATTCTCGAGCACTCCACCAATTTTTTTTAGATGGTAATTTTGGAATAATATATTTTCACCAAATATTACATAAAGGTTTGAAGATTCTAGAAGGTAATGAGGGACAATATTCTTTTAATTCAAGCTATTTTTATATTTATTAACGTTTTGTATATATTTTATAATGTATCATTTTTTGAGGAATACATATCAAGAAGTATTGGTTTGGGAGGATCTTCAGTTTGTGCAGCGGTTAGCCAGGGTTCTTCTTCTTGTTAGAAAAAAAGTTCAAGATTGTTTAGATTTAAAATAGAACAATTTCAAGGGTTTATTCAGGGAAGAAACTAGTTATTTTCTACCAATGTTGTAGGTTTAGTTATACCAATTTATATTATAAAAAGGCCCCTTGTGCTTTTCATCTTTGTGGGTGATCTAGCCATTTAAAAATATTCTTTAATATGAATTTCCAAGGAAACAAGGAAGGATCCTCTTACACCAAAGGGTTGTAGGTTCATGTTGATGCTTCCAAAGTTGGTGTGTCTCATTCTCAGGCCAAGTGGGATGTCTAGGTGGGTATGTTAAAAAACTATTTGTGGTATAATGTTTTCTAGAGGAATTTAATGTATGGAAAGATATTATTAAAAGTACAGTGTTTGTTTCATCTTCTAGGTTACTAGATTTGATTGATATAGGTGATACTAATTCTTTTATATCATCAACATTCTTCTTGGAATTATTTTTTTATGTTATGATCATATGTCATTCATGGTGTATCTTTCCATGCCTATGTGAAAGTGGACCAAATATGTTTCTATGTGAACCATGTGTAAGGTAGAGATAACCATCATTGAGGTGGTTTGGGATTATTATTCCACGATCTTGGTTTTTTAGACTCTGCTTCTTCATTTAGGATCTGAATCATGTCTGTCTGAGTTATACTTGGGATAATGGAGGAAGAGTGGTCAAGAGTTGGATTCAAGAATGTTACATGATGTAAATGGGTTTTACATGTCGTGTATTTTATAAAATTTTCCATGTAATATTGTTATACACCATGTCCTTCGCAGTACATGACATGTCATGGTTTCACTAGAAACTGTATGGAAATTTTGTATAGATTCCAGTATATGTAATGATTTTTTTATTCATTAAATTGGGTGATGGAATGATCTTTTATCATTTGGATAGAAGGGACTTCCCATCTCGCAAACCAGCAGTTCCATAGCTAATTTTTTCACTCTAATCTTCATCTGAACTTTGATTCGATCAGTGTCAGAGGTGTTTGAAACCTATTAGTATGATCTTGATTCCTCATGAGACATTATTCATTATTTTTGATCTAGAATATGTTATCAATCCATGATAGAGTTACTTTATTTTTTAGATATACATAGTTCTATATTGAATTAGAATTTGATGTTGTATAATGAGACTTATGCAAGAATGGTGTATGTGGTCTTGTGGCTTTCTCTTGTTTTCAAATTGTATATATATCCCAGAGTGTTGTGAGAATATTTTTTTGTGTCACATTGATTATCATTGACCTATCTTTTTTACTAATGTTGATATGGTGAGTTTTTAAATGATTTAAGGCATGATTGAGATTCTTAACCTTTATTAATGGCCACCCCATGGGTGTGTTTCCCGTGGAATGAATTTTGATGGACTTATGGCCTCTAATGTGGAAATGAATTACATTATTTCCATTTAATGTGTTGTTTAAAATGAATTTTTGTTTGTAATAAATTACATGTTTTTGAATAGTAATTGAATTAGTTATGGACTTTGGATGATTGATTTACCTTTAACATAGTGTATGCATATGCACGGTTTAACAAAATTGGAAGGTTTTTGTCCAACTGTTAAACCGCCCAAGTGGGTATATAAATGTTTAATCCTTATAATGGTTTAAATTACATGATATTATTATTATATTTAATGTTCCATGTGAGTTAATTATTATTAAACAATGTAATGGTCTAAATTAAATGGGGTTCTTATTATGATATCTGCCCACATCATTTTTAATTTTGGAATCCATGTATTTTTTTAATTTACATGCTTCTTGTTATAAATTAAGCCCATGTGAGTATTTTAAATGACATAAATTATGGGTTTGGTCCTTATTTCTTTATATAGTAATTTTTTTTTGGAATTTCTATGCCTGTGGGTGAGGATTTTCTATGCCTATGGGTAAGGCTTTTTTGTGCCTATGGGTGAGGTTTTTTAATACCTACAGGAATGGTTTTTCTATTTCAAAGACTAAGGGTTTACTTACTATTAAAATGTCATAAGAGAGCCAAGATGTAATAGAAGGGCTCCGTTTTTTAATTTAATAATGAAATGGAATGATATATGATCTGTCTCCCAAGACAAATCACATGTTTGGATTTTGTCTTTACTTATACTTTCTTAGTTAGTCTCTTGAGACATCTGTTGTTCTTACTTGAAGAAATATTTACTTATCAGTATCATCTAGTTTCTTATTTCACTACCATACAATACCTATTATATATATATATTCATTGATTTCTAGGAATAGATATTTGGTGGTGGCCTACTGAAATTTAGTCTCACACCATATTTGGATCATTATTTTAGGCCCAAAAAGATTACATGACTGTAGGTGTTGATCAGGGCATGCTCCCTTCTAGTGGTTCATGAAATACTATTTAAGAGAAAGAGGGCATGAGACCAAGATGAGGATTGTGATGGTTCTTAGATTAATTTTTTTTTTCATTTTTACTTTTGGAACATATATCACAGATTTCATTAGTATACCTATTTTGTCCATTTTTGTAGAAAATAACATGATGCATCATCTTTTGTATACAATGATTCTTGGTTATTTATCTTATCTTTCTTACATTGTTGGTTTAAGTTCTATATTCGTTATTGCTTCCACTATTGTATTGTTATTTATTTTTTTGTATTACACTCTTCCAATGAGATCATTGTTTCCCCACTATCATAACCTAGGCCCTCACTACAATTTGGACACCTCTGGTGTTTAGAGAATTTCAATTGAGGCCATGTGGCCAATCAGGTACAGGATGCCAGTTGAGTGCCATCCAAATCATGGACATTACAAGGTACTATGAATGTCAGGTTTAATTTTTTTCTTTTCATTAATGTTTAGTGAAAATTATAAGAGATAGAAATTAAATTGGATTTTTTATTAAGCTATACTCAGGAGTAGAATCACCTAGAATAAGGAAACCCAAATTTCATTTAATTGAACTATGATTTTTGGTTTTTGAGTTCTTACAATTGATTCAATTTCACTATTTGGTGACCAAATTGTATTTACGATGTTATTATTGATATGATTATGGTTCTATTCAGTTGAAACATGATGAATTTAGGGTATTCCGTCTCATGTAACATATATTCACTTATTAGAAATCGTATTCCTTGAATTTATTCCACTCCATTTAGAGATCATTACTAATCTGATGATGTTGTAGTAGATGTTGTGCTTGTTATTCATGATACTATGATATATAATGTGGTAGATGTGCCTTCTTTTGTGGTAGGTTTATTGATAAATGATATGGTTCCAATTGGATTGACACAAAACTATGATACGTGAGGTGTATAGTTCCACTTCGATCAGAATATCGCAACCATGTTTCAGCCTAGTATTGGATCTTGTTATAATGTGATGTGGATGGGAACAAATCATTGATCCCTAAGGATTATGGTCCCTCTGGGATCATAATTTGGTAGATCATGTTGTTTTTTTAGAATTAATTGTGTAATAATGTGTTGTATGTGGATTTAAAGATTTGATTTGTGGGGAGTATGGTCAGTCAAATATCTAAATTTGGCATACCATAGGCATAATTCTCAAAAATGGTTGCGGTTCTAGGGATGTTTCAGAGGTTTATTGTCTGGAAACCAAAAAAAACAGACTATGGTTCTATGAAAACAATCCATGTGTTCATATGTTAGGGAAGAATAACTTTTCATTAGTACACACTGGGTACTCTGAGTATAATCTGTGTGGTAAATTACCATTTGTCCAACTATTTGAGAGAGAAAATAGAATAATGGTGTTGGAAAAGTAAATGGTTGTGTCTTTCTGGTACACACCAAGTAGTCATACACTGGCAGACCCCATGTGAATCATGTCATATAGAAGTGAATGACTAGGACTACAGACATGGGATCACATCCTGTACTAGTCTTACATGCCATGTAACTAGGGTGTTTACATGCCTTGGCCAGCGAGAGTACACGACCATGTGAGAACATATGGGTACACACAGTTTTTTGTTTCTACACAAGATGTTCAACTATTTTTATACCCTTTAGCTTCTTTTTATGTTTTACCCCCCTTTATCAGATTTGGACCTGCGAGTAGTCCTTTCTGAGTAGTTTTCCATATAAATCATGATGGTTAACCTCATAGAGCATTATGAGGAATCTTAATGCGTGTTTTGGGGATTTTCATTCTAAATAGAGAGTTTCTTCCTACAGTTATTATTCTCAGTCACCACCTGAGAGTTAGACATGTTGTGAATAATTGGTTGGGTGTTCAGTCCAACCGAGTTGAGACATAAGATCAGAGATGAGCTGCGAGCTATCTCACTTGACCTATGTAGTTTTATGGAATCTCTTATAGGAACCCACTGTTGTGTAATATTTTTGAGGATCCCTTTTATAGGATGAATTCACTCATGTTTATCTGGAGGATCCAATGTAGGATGCCTATATGTTTTTGACATGACCAAATCCAAACATAGTATAGGGATTTTGGTATTATCTATCATATTTTGATACCCATAACTAACCCATGGCATAGGCAGATAGGTGAGTTCTAAGAGGGTGGTGTTGAAATGTCCTATTTTGATATCTATGCTTTTGAGGTGTGAGATTTTCTTACATCTAGAGACCCTCGTGCATGGGGAGTTTAACTTTTTGGAGTTATGTCATAGAACTGAGATGTGGGTGATCATTCGTAGGATATGTATTTTAGAATTAGGTTATTTAAAAAAAGGGGATTTTGAGCTTAATAAATATTCCTTTTTTGTGAGCTATTTCTGTAGGACCCTGGGACACCCTGAGAGGGGAGGGGTGAATCAGGGTGGCAACTTTTTCTTCTTAAAGTTGTGGATCTTGTTCCCACGTTGGTAGGAACTACATAAACCTGTATGATGGATATGATCAGCAATTAAACATTCACATGCAGAGACAGATGACACAGCTATTTTACTTGGTTCACCACTAAGGGCTACGTCCAAGGAGCATACGCCGACAGGTTGTCGGTCGTACCTAATCCACTATGCTTCACTAGCTGTAGATTACAAAGGTTCGGGTACAGTCACTCTGTCCCAGGCTCACTGCCTTTACAATTGTTCAGGGATAGCTCACTGCGTCCCTTGGGTCACTACCGTTGACTCCCCCTAGCTCACTGCCGTTGGTGAAGTCCCACTCAGTTTATAGACGTGAAGGTCTCTTCAATAGGTGTGCATTGAAGTTCTTCGTCTCCTGTTCAGCCTGAGACATTGCTTGCATCAGGGTTCAGATTTGATGCTCCTTTTAGTTCAATCCTTCTTCTTTAGCGGAATGAATGAATGCACTAGATCCCCTTGTCTTCGTTTGCCTGAATCACAATCACTGATGTGATTGCTTACTTAATGAAGCTCAGCTTACTTGGCGTTTTCAGAATCAGTTCTCCATGTATGCATGAGATCATGCATGTATCTTTTAGATTTCTACTTCAACCTCGCTTTGCACCGAAAGTATCAGGCAATCATTAGCTCTTGTGCAGCTCCAGAAAGGCGGGCGTGCTTCAACAATGTCTGGGTCTCCTTTTCAAGCCCGGCGCGCAAGCCTCCCGGCGGCGCGCAAGTCTCAGGTGCGCAAGTCTAAACTGGCACGCAAGTGTCACTGAAGCACCTGCGCGACACTGCCTTCTTGAACTTCAAACCTGCGCGACTCACTTCCTTCCTTTCCCAAATCACCTGGGGCGCTCAACCATCAGTCGGCGCACAACCTCTACTTGCGCGACCCAATTACCACTTGTGCGGTTCAACCACCTGCGCGACGAGAGCTCGAACAATCTCAAAGTCTTGAGCTCCATGAGAAATGAGGAGGGGTGGTCCAGTATTTATAGGCAAACTGGACCCCCTGCGCGGCGGCGCGCAAGTCCCTCGACGGCGCGCAAGTCCATAGACGGCGCGCAAGTCTTGTCTTCAATAAACTCTGTCGCGCAACTCACTTGCGCGACCCAACCAACACTTGCGCGACCTTCTTTCCTTAGCCAAATTTGGATGTTCTGATCCTCAAAAACATATGGCGCGAAAGTCTTTCATCTTCCAAGAGCTCGGCGCGCAAGCCCCTTTGCCAAAATCACTCTTCTTTATTTGTTGATTTTGAGGCCCTGAAATTTGGCAAACACTGGAAAACGACGCCACCTTGTATCTGCTCTTTTTGTACCGCCTCCAGATCATCCATTCCTCTGTCGATGTTCTTGATTCAAACATAGATAGTTGACCACAACTCTTGAACTCGACATGTCACCATTGAATCTCCTTTGTCAACAAATTTGTATGTCGTTTGTTTTCTTTGTCGACAAGCATGATCACCTCAACAACACTTCTTCTTGGGGATCTGTATCCTTCAGCAACTCTTTTGCTTTTATCACAAACTCCACTATTGTGATATGTATTCTATGAAGGAACAGCTTTAGTATCGTCATCTTCTATGACAATGTGATGTGCATGGACATTTCATAAGTCAACTCATTGGCACATGGCCTCCTTCATCAACTGTCATGATCAACTTCATGAAAACCATGTGATTTAATCCGTCAAGAAGTCTCTAGCATGGTTCTCACGCAATCATGAGTAATTGCATGGTCTTCATCAAAACCCATTGTTCTCATGCAATAATGAGGAATTGCATGGTCTTCATCAACGCCCATGGTTCTTATGCAATAAGGAAGAATTGCATGGTCTTCATCCAAAAACACCATCCTTCTTTACTCATCCTTGGATGGATTACTCCTCACATTCTTCATTGTTGTAAACAATGTATCACCATTGACACATGTTCTTTGAACTTACGATCAGTACAACAATCGTCTGAATCACCACTCCTCTACTTTATCGGAGTATTTCATGATTACCTTCATTTTGATCTGCATTGACAACTATTGACAACAAATACAACCTTATACACAAAGTGGTTCCAACAATCTCCCCCTTTGTATTTTGTTGTCAATACCTTAAACATCTTCTGAAATGAATCCGTCAATGTCAAACTGAGAATCTTCTGCATTTCACTTTCTCTCCCCCTTATTGACAAGAAATACAAAGCGCATGGTAGGGAGGGTATCAATCCTCACTCAAGAAAAGTTTCATTAATCATTTCACTCTAAGTCTACTTGAGCAATGCTCGATGTAGAAAACAAGAGGATTTGATTAAGTCAACAATGCTGTCCATTATTCACAGATCATGATACCAACATGAGATGAGAACTCATGTATCTTGTCTTCAAGGGTTTACCACTTCTATTTCAGGTAGAAGAAGATCAATTATGATAATCAACCTGAAACTCCTGCACTCACATCAGCAAATAGATCAAAAACATTCAAGTGCAATCGGCAGGATAAGTGACCTTGGGGCACTTCCATTCTCTTTATGTCACTGATCAATGTAGTTACTCCCCTTTGTAAAATAATCTTTGATCTGAGTAACCAAGGGATAGAGATTGAGAAATGACAGACCTTCTCCATTGGTGTGTTCTTCAAGAGATTCACAGAATAACTGCTTTTGAGTCCACCTGGAGTTGATATTGATTGAAACAATGATTATAGACGCTTCTTCATTTTTCTCCCCCCCAAGGGAAAAACTCCTCATCATCTTCATCAAGAGTGATCCTTCATCATCATAATATTTGAATATCAATTGAAGAATCTACTAAGGATGGAAACTTCTTCAGCTTGGCTATCAAGAGTTGACAGCATTCACTACTTCTCAGGTTCTCCCCCTGAGAGCATGCTTCACCTTCAATTCCCTGCATTATTAGCACAAATACAATACACAAATGATTACGGGAATAAGGTGGTTCCTTCTTGCTTCATCACGAAGACTTGCTTGGTTGAGGTTCTTTTCTCAACCAAGTTCCTCGGTTCACTCCAGTCTTCATGCCTGCACATTTGAATATATGTTCTGACATCGGTCGGTGTGGCATGGATCTGTTCACATTCTCTTCTACTTTGTGTGGAGAATTGTTCTTCTTAGCAGCCATCATGAATGATACATTCTTACACCTCTTAAGGACTGCCTCTTGCTCTGGTATTAAGGTTAGACAACCTTTTGAAATGTGGCCAGACTTCTTGCATCTCTCACACAGAACTTCTTTGACACTTGTGTTTCTCATTGTTTGAAATCTCTCCTGCACTGTGTCTGCATCATGTGAAAGTTTTCCTTTTCCTTTTTCACCAGCCTTGGCCTTCTCATCTTCAAATTTCCTTATTCTTTTCAAATCTTATGGCCAGATGACCAATATGTCATGTGGAACTTTTGTAGCTGGTTTAGGTCTTCCACATGGGTTTATCCGAGATTCATCCCACTTAGTGTTTCTTTTGGATGAATGACCCTTAAATTTCATGGATCTAAAATCCTGGGTCTTCTCAGCTTCCCTACTTGAGATCTTCTTGGGGAAGTGTGTGTTCACAACATTCTTCTGATTTCTCCCCAAGGTAGCTGCTTCATTCTTTGACGGCATCAGAGGCCTTCTTTTCTTTTCAATAGTGAAGGCATGTTGATATGGACATGTACCTGCATTGTGACCGCTAACGTTGCATACATCACAGATGTTATCAAGAATTCCAAATCTGTTTGCAGTAAACAGATGCTTCTGGACCTGCGGATGTTGCTTCTTCTTCTCTGGCTTCCTCCCCTTTGATATAGGCTTTCCCTGTGCTTTTCCATGTAAGGGATTATAAAGACAATCCAGTGCACAGTGCCCAAATCTGTTGCAGCACCAACATTGACCCACAAATCTTTTCTTCTTTGTATCTTCTATATTAAGTTGTCGGGCCATCTGCTTAATCTTTTGTGCTCTATTTGAGGAACCCACTTCCTCCTTTTTCTTCCCATCCACCCTAGACATGGTGGTGGGTTTCTTCTTCTCACCTTTCCTCATCCATACTTGTTTAGAACTTTTCTTCCCACCTGCACTGATTGTAGGAGTGTATTTAGAAATATGAGTACAAGATGGTTTGGATGGTACCTTCACTTTCTCAGTTGCTTGTGATAGATCAAGGAGTGAAGTCATGATCTTCTTATCACATGTTGGAGGTCTTTTGACTATAGAATCCTCCAGTGAGCATTGAGTACCAATAGCAACTGATTCTTGATGTGGATAATCAAGAGTTGTCATAATCTTCTTATCACATGTTGGAGGCATTTCAGCTTTAGACTCCTCTAACAAACATTGAGTGCAAGCATCACTCATTTCATTCTTTTGTGAAGTCTCAATATGTGTGTTCTCAATCTTGGTCAACTGAGCTTCCAATTTTTGACCCACAATATTGAGGATGATCTTCTGATCTTCAATCGTGATCGTCTTCTCTTCACAAGTCTTCTTCAAACTTTCAACCACATCTTCATGCATCTTAACTTTGTTTTGTAACAAAGAGTCAAGTTCCCTGAATATAATGGAAGTTTCTTCCAAAAAAAAACTCTTGACTTCATTACTCTTCTTCAGCTCAGCTTCAAGTGCATGGATCCTTTCTTTTAATGTCTTATTGACTTCCTCTTCTTCTTCAAAGACTTTCACCCGTTTGATGAGCTTCATACTTTCCATAACTTTTCTTTCCAACCCCTTTTCCATATTGTCAGCTTCCCTTTCTAATCGATTGATCTCATCCTGCATAGATTGGAATAGGCTACAAATAATAGCAACCCTTTCTTCTGGAATATCATGCAGATATGTTCTGAGTTTTTCCTGAAAGCTTGAATTTGGGGTATCATCCTTTCCTCTGGATGAGTTCTGAGCCACCTGCTTGATACTTTCCAAGCCTAATGTTTCTTCATTATTGGAATGGCATGAAGAACAAGACACTGCAGCTTCTTTGGATGTGGGGGACTTCTTCATCATCTTCTTCTCTTTCTTTTTCCTATTTGTCAAAGTCTTGGTGGATATAGATTTCTGCTCAGAAATGACTGCGTCATTATCAAGACTGCTCTTCATTGTTGACTCTAGGAAAGAAACTCAAATCCTCTTCTCAATAGAATTACTGGAGAATATCCAACATACGTTAACCTTTCCCTCTGATACCACTTGTGGGACCTTGGGACACCCTGAGAGGGGAGGGGTGAATCAGGGTGGCAACTTTTTCTTCTTAAAGTTGTGGATCTTGTTCCCACGTTGGTAGGAACTACTTAAACATGTATGATGGATATGATCAGCAATTAAACATTCACATGCAGAGACAGATGACACAGCTATTTTACTTGGTTCACCACTAAGGGCTACGTCCAAGGAGCATACGCCGACAGGTTGTCGGTCGTACCTAATCCACTATGCTTCACTAGCTGTAGATTACAAAGGTTCGGGTACAGTCACTCTGTCCCAGGCTCACTGCCTTTACAATTGTTCAGGGATAGCTCACTGCGTCCCTTGGGTCACTCCCGTTGACTCCCCCTGGCTCACTGCCGTTGGTGAAGTCCCACTCAGTTTATTGATGTGAAGGTCTCTTCAATAGGTGTGCATTGAAGTTCTTCGACTCCTGTTCAGCATGAGACATTGCTTGCATCAGGGTTCAGATTTGATGCTCCTTTTAGTTCAATCCTTCTTCTTTAGCGCAATGAATGAATGCACTAGATCCCCTTGTCTTCGTTTGCCTGAATCACAATCACTGATGTGATTGCTTACTTAATGAAGCTCAGCTTACTCGTCGTTTTCAGAATCAGTTCTCCATGTATGCATGAGATCATGCATGTATCTTTTAGATTTCTACTTCAACCTCGCTTTGCACCGAAAGTATCAGGCAATCATTAGCTCTTGTGCAGCTCCAGAAAGGCGGGTGTGCTTCAACAATGTCTGGGTCTCCTTTTCAAGCCCGGCGCGCAAGCCTCCCGGCGGCGCGCAAGTCTCAGGCGCGCAAGTCTAAACTGGCGCGCAAGTGTCACTGAAGCACCTGCGCGACACTGCCTTCTTGAACTTCAAACATGCGCGACTCACTTCCTTCCTTGCCCAAATCACCTGGGGCGCTCAACCATCAGTCGGCGCGCAACCTCTACTTGCGCGACCCAATTACCACTTGCGCGGTTCAACCACCTGCGCGACGAGAGCTCGAACAATCTCAAAGTCTTGAGCTCCATGAGAAATGAGGAGGGGTGGTCCAGTATTTATAGGCAAACTGGACCCCCTGCGCGGCAGCGCGCAAGTCCCTCGACGGCGCGCAAGTCCATAGACGGCGCGCAAGTCTTGTCTTCAATAAACTCTGTCGCACAACTCACTTGCGCGACCCAACCAACACTTGTGCGACCTTCTTTCCTTAGCCAAATTTGGATGTTCTGATCCTCAAAAACATATGGCGCGCAAGTCTTTCATCCTCCAAGAGCTCGGCGCGCAAGTCCCTTTGCCAAAATCACTCTTCTTTATTTGTTGATTTTGAGGCCCTGAAATTTGGCAAACACTGGAAAACGACGCCACCTTGTATCTGCTCTTTTTGTACCGCCTCCAGATCATCCATTCCTCTGTCGATGTTCTTGATTCAAACATAGATCGTTGACCACAACTCTTGAACTCGACATGTCACCATTGAATCTCCTTTGTCAACAAATTTGTATGTCGTTTGTTTTCTTTGTCGACAAGCATGATCACCTCAACAACACTTCTTCTTGGGGATCTGTATCCTTCACCAACTCTTTTGCTTTTATCACAAACTCCACTATTGTGATATGTATTCTATGAAGGAACAGCTTTAGTATCGTCATCTTCTATGACAATGTGATGTGCATGGACATTTCATAAGTCAACTCATTGGCACATTGCCTCCTTCATCAACTGTCATGATCAACTTCATGAAAACCATGTGATTTAATCCGTCAAGAAGTCTCTAGCATGGTTCTCACGCAATCATGAGTAATTGCATGGTCTTCATCAAAACCCATTGTTCTCATGCAATAATGAGGAATTGCATGGTCTTCATCAACGCCCATGGTTCTTATGCAATAAGGAAGAATTGCATGGTCTTCATCCAAAAACACCATCCTTCTTTACTCATCCTTGGATGGATTACTCCTCACATTCTTCATTGTTGTAAACAATGTATCACCATTGACACATGTTCTTTGAACTTACGATCAGTACAACAATCGTCTGAATCACCACTCCTCTACTTTATCGGAGTATTTCATGATTACTTTCATTTTGATCTGCATTGACAACTATTGACAACAAATACAACCTTATACACAAAGTGGTTCCAACAATCTCCCCCTTTGTATTTTGTTGTCAATACCTTAAACATCTTCTGAAATGAATCCGTCAATGTCAAACTGAGAATCTTCTGCATTTCACTTTCTCTCCCCCTTATTGACAAGAAATACAAAGCGCATGGTAGGGAGGGTATCAATCCTCACTCAAGAAAAGTTTCATTAATCATTTCACTCTAAGTCTACTTGAGCAATGCTCGATGTAGAAAACAAGGGGATTTGATTAAGTCAACAATGCTGTCCATTATTCACAGATCATGATACCAACATGAGATGAGAACTCATGTATCTTGTCTTCAAGGGTTTACCACTTCTATTTCAGGTAGAAGAAGATCAATTATGATAATCAACCTGAAACTCCTGCACTCACATCAGCAAATAGATCAAAAACATTCAAGTGCAATCGGCAGGATAAGTGACCTTGGGGCACTTCCATTCTCTTTATGTCACTGATCAATGTAGTTACTCCCCTTTGTAAAATAATCTTTGATCTGAGTAACCAAGGGATAGAGATTGAGAAATGACAGACCTTCTCCATTGGTGTGTTCTTCAAGAGATTCACAGAATAACTGCTTTTGAGTCCACCTGGAGTTGATATTGATTGAAACAATGATTATAGACGCTTCTTCATTTTTCTCCCCCCCAAGGGAAAAACTCCTCATCATCTTCATCAAGAGTGATCCTTCATCATCATAATATTTGAATATCAATTGAAGAATCTACTAAGGATGGAAACTTCTTCAGCTTGGCTATCAAGAGTTGACAGCATTCACTACTTCTCAGGTTCTCCCCCTGAGAGCATGCTTCACCTTCAATTCCCTGCATTATTAGCACAAATACAATACACAAATGATTACGGGAATAAGGTGGTTCCTTCTTGCTTCATCACGAAGACTTGCTTGGTTGAGGTTCTTTTCTCAACCAAGTTCCTCGGTTCACTCCAGTCTTCATGCCTGCACATTTGAATATATGTTCTGACATCGGTCGGTGTGGCATGGATCTGTTCACATTCTCTTCTACTTTGTGTGGAGAATTGTTCTTCTTAGCAGCCATCATGAATGATACATTCTTACACCTCTTAAGGACTGCCTCTTGCTCTGGTATTAAGGTTAGACAACCTTTTGAAATGTGGCCAGACTTCTTGCATCTCTCACACAGAACTTCTTTGACACTTGTGTTTCTCATTGTTTGAAATCTCTCCTGCACTGTGTCTGCATCATGTGAAAGTTTTCCTTTTCCTTTTTCACCAGCCTTGGCCTTCTCATCTTCAAATTTCCTTATTCTTTTCAAATCTTATGGCCAGATGACCAATATGTCATGTGGAACTTTTGTAGCTGGTTTAGGTCTTCCACATGGGTTTATCCGAGATTCATCCCACTTAGTGTTTCTTTTGGATGAATGACCCTTAAATTTCATGGATCTAAAATCCTGGGTCTTCTCAGCTTCCCTACTTGAGATCTTCTTGGGGAAGTGTGTGTTCACAACATTCTTCTGATTTCTCCCCAAGGTAGCTGCTTCATTCTTTGACGGCATCAGAGGCCTTCTTTTCTTTTCAATAGTGAAGGCATGTTGATATGGACATGTACCTGCATTGTGACCGCTGACGTTGCATACATCACAGATGTTATCAAGAATTCCAAATCTGTTTGCAGTAAACAGATGCTTCTGGACCTGCGGATGTTGCTTCTTCTTCTCTGGCTTCCTCCCCTTTGATATAGGCTTTCCCTGTGCTTTTCCATGTAAGGGATTATAAAGACAATCCAGTGCACAGTGCCCAAATCTGTTGTAGCACCAACATTGACCCACAAATCTTTTCTTCTTTGTATCTTCTATATTAAGTTGTCGGGCCATCTGCTTAATCTTTTGTGCTCTATTTGAGGAACCCACTTCCTCCTTTTTCTTCCCATCCACCCTAGACATGGTGGTGGGTTTCTTCTTCTCACCTTTCCTCATCCATACTTGTTTAGAACTTTTCTTCCCACCTGCACTGATTGTAGGAGTGTATTTAGAAATATGAGTACAAGATGGTTTGGATGGTACCTTCACTTTCTCAGTTGCTTGTGATAGATCAAGGAGTGAAGTCATGATCTTCTTATCACATGTTGGAGGTCTTTTGACAATAGAATCCTCCAGTGAGCATTGAGTACCAATAGCAACTGATTCTTGATGTGGATAATCAAGAGTTGTCATAATCTTCTTATCACATGTTGGAGGCATTTCAGCTTTAGACTCCTCTAACAAACATTGAGTGCAAGCATCACTCATTTCATTCTTTTGTGAAGTCTCAATATGTGTGTTCTCAATCTTGGTCAACTGAGCTTCCAATTTTTGACCCACAATATTGAGGATGATCTTCTGATCTTCAATCGTGATCGTCTTCTCTTCACAAGTCTTCTTCAAACTTTCAACCACATCTTCATGCATCTTAACTTTGTTTTGTAACAAAGAGTCAAGTTCCCTGAATATAATGGAAGTTTCTTCCAAACAAAAACTCTTGACTTCATTACTCTTCTTCAGCTCAGCTTCAAGTGCATGGATCCTTTCTTTTAATGTCTTATTGACTTCCTCTTCTTCTTCAAAGACTTTCACCCGTTTGATGAGCTTCATACTTTCCATAACTTTTCTTTCCAACCCCTTTTCCATATTGTCAGCTTCCCTTTCTAATCGATTGATCTCATCCTGCATAGATTGGAATAGGCTACAAATAATAGCAACCCTTTCTTCTGGAATATCATGCAGATATGTTCTGAGTTTTTCCTGAAAGCTTGAATTTGGGGTATCATCCTTTCATCTGGATGAGTTCTGAGCCACCTGCTTGATACTTTCCAAGCCTAATGTTTCTTCATTATTGGAATGGCATGAAGAACAAGACACTGCAGCTTCTTTGGATGTGGGGGACTTCTTCATCATCTTCTTCTCTTTCTTTTTCCTATTTGTCAAAGTCTTGGTGGATATAGATTTCTGCTCAGAAATGACTGCGTCATTATCAAGACTGCTCTTCATTGTTGACTCTAGGAAAGAAACTCAAATCCTCTTCTCAATAGAATTACTGGAGAATATCCAACATACGTTAACCTTTCCCTCTGATACCACTTGTGGGACCTTGGGACACCCTGAGAGGGGAGGGGTGAATCAGGGTGGCAACTTTTTCTTCTTAAAGTTGTGGATCTTGTTCCCACGTTGGTAGGAACTACTTAAACCTGTATGATGGATATGATCAGCAATTAAACATTCACATGCAGAGACAGATGACACAGCTATTTTACTTGGTTCACCACTAAGGGCTACGTCCAAGGAGCATACGCCGACAGGTTGTCGGTCGTACCTAATCCACTATGCTTCACTAGCTGTAGATTACAAAGGTTCGGGTACAGTCACTCTGTCCCAGGCTCACTGCCTTTACAATTGTTCAGGGATAGCTCACTGCGTCCCTTGGGTCACTCCCGTTGACTCCCCCTGGCTCACTGCCGTTGGTGAAGTCCCACTCAGTTTATAGATGTGAAGGTCTCTTCAATAGGTGTGCATTGAAGTTCTTCGACTCCTGTTTAGCATGAGACATTGCTTGCATCAGGGTTCAGATTTGATGCTCCTTTTAGTTCAATCCTTCTTCTTTAGCGCAATGAATGAATGCACTAGATCCCCTTGTCTTCGTTTGCCTGAATCACAATCACTGATGTGATTGCTTACTTAATGAAGCTCAGCTTACTCGTCGTTTTCAGAATCAGTTCTCCATGTATGCATGAGATCATGCATGTATCTTTTAGATTTCTACTTCAACCTCGCTTTGCACCGAAAGTATCAGGCAATCATTAGCTCTTGTGCAGCTCCAGAAAGGCGGGTGTGCTTCAACAATGTCTGGGTCTCCTTTTCAAGCCCGGCGCGCAAGCCTCCCGGCGGCGCGCAAGTCTCAGGCGCGCAAGTCTAAACTGGCGCGCAAGTGTCACTGAAGCACCTGCGCGACACTGCCTTCTTGAACTTCAAACATGCGCGACTCACTTCCTTCCTTGCCCAAATCACCTGGGGCGCTCAACCATCAGTCGGCGCGCAACCTCTACTTGCGCGACCCAATTACCACTTGCGCGGTTCAACCACCTGCGCGACGAGAGCTCGAACAATCTCAAAGTCTTGAGCTCCATGAGAAATGAGGAGGGGTGGTCCAGTATTTATAGGCAAACTGGACCCCCTGCGCGGCAGCGCGCAAGTCCCTCGACGGCGCGCAAGTCCATAGACGGCGCGCAAGTCTTGTCTTCAATAAACTCTGTCGCACAACTCACTTGCGCGACCCAACCAACACTTGTGCGACCTTATTTCCTTAGCCAAATTTGGATGTTCTGATCCTCAAAAACATATGGCGCGCAAGTCTTTCATCCTCCAAGAGCTCGGCGCGCAAGTCCCTTTGCCAAAAGCACTCTTCTTTATTTGTTGATTTTGAGGCCCTGAAATTTGGCAAACACTGGAAAACGACGCCACCTTGTATCTGCTCTTTTTGTACCGCCTCCAGATCATCCATTCCTCTGTCGATGTTCTTGATTCAAACATAGATCGTTGACCACAACTCTTGAACTCGACATGTCACCATTGAATCTCCTTTGTCAACAAATTTGTATGTCGTTTGTTTTCTTTGTCGACAAGCATGATCACCTCAACAACACTTCTTCTTGGGGATCTGTATCCTTCACCAACTCTTTTGCTTTTATCACAAACTCCACTATTGTGATATGTATTCTATGAAGGAACAGCTTTAGTATCGTCATCTTCTATGACAATGTGATGTGCATGGACATTTCATAAGTCAACTCATTGGCACATTGCCTCCTTCATCAACTGTCATGATCAACTTCATGCAAACCATGTGATTTAATCCGTCAAGAAGTCTCTAGCATGTTTCTCACGCAATCATGAGTAATTGCATGGTCTTCATCAAAACCCATTGTTCTCATGCAATAATGAGGAATTGCATGGTCTTCATCAAAGCCCATGGTTCTTATGCAATAAGGAAGAATTTCATGGTCTTCATCCAAAAACACCATCCTTCTTTACTCATCCTTGGATGGATTACTCCTCACATTCTTCATTGTTGTAAACAATGTATCACCATTGACACATGTTCTTTGAACTTACGATCAGTACAACAATCGTCTGAATCACCACTCCTCTACTTTATCGGAGTATTTCATGATTACCTTCATTTTGATCTGCATTGACAACTATTGACAACAAATACAACCTTATACACAAAGTGGTTCCAACAATTTCTTGGATTCATCACTTATTCATAGTAAGTGGAAATATCATGGTAGGAAAAACCCTTAAATCATGTTTTCTTGTTTTCTATTGTGATCTTTCTAATGATGGTGTTGCTCGGGATTCATTGCTCCTCGTAGGATGGTTAGTTTTTATAGGGGAAAAACATGTTCAAACGAGGGATCCTTGTATCATAAGCCATCATATAGGAGTGAGAATTAAGGAATTCTCTGTTCGATTGGTTATACATGCCTCAATCAGGGTCAGCTGTTTTGAAGGTTTTTTCAAACTCTTTTTTTATGGGATAAATGACTTTGTACGCCATCATCCTTGGAAATTTTTGTTTAGATGTTGGGATTTTGATAATTTTATTGCATGATCCATCTAGTGTGAGGATGAATAGGATGTACAACTTCTCAATTATACATAAAAAGATCCATTTACTCTTATAAAATCACGGTTGTAAATGTTGACATGCCCGGTACCAATCTAGTGTTAAATTTTAAAACGATATGTTGAGTTCTGTTCAATCATTTTTCTTTAAGCTATTGTGTATGTCCTCAGGTTATCTCTAGATTAGAGTATCCTAAGTGTTATGGAATCAAGTTTTTTGCACTTCCCATGAAACAATTTGGGGACTCATGTGTTTTGAAACGACAATAGATATTTCTTATTGGCATTCATTCCATGTGATTTGATGTGGTCATCGTGGTTCATGGAATGACACACGTGTGTTTAATTTTCTCTTGAAATAGTCTTTTTAAGATAGGGTAGTTCCTTCTTCTCAATGTATAGGACACTCCTAGTTAGGTAGAATCATTCCAGTTCTATTTAAATGGACCTCTTAGGTAGAAGGAACATAATCAAGGACCATTTAGAAATGGGCAATTATACTTTAATGCCTTTCAAACTTGCGAGTCTTGTTTCAGGATTATGCATTCATAGCACCATGACATTGTTGTGATTCTATATTACTGAATCCATTATTATTTAGCGATTATCATATATGGATCTTGGTGGTTAGTCAAGAGCTATCATCGAATTTCCTTGGTATAAATGAATTTTGGTCGTCTAAATAACTATGTGACAGCAAGTGTAGGCGAGTTTCTTTCAATATGTCTTCCAATACTGATTTAGTTATCATTTTCTAGAAATACATGATTTTTTTAGTGTGACCTTCATTATAAGTCAATCATATCCACTATCTTGATGTCATCATGGGTGCACTGGGAGAGAATCAATTATACGTATCACTAAATATGAATGTTGTTGAGCTTGTGCAGGATATATTTCTTTATTGTGTACTTCATGCATGGTTTTAAATGGGGATTGGTTTGTCATGATTATATTTGGGTTTTCATGTAGTAACTCCTTGAACAGACTCTGTATGGCTGATGTTTTCCTTGACTTCACCGCCTGGTGGATGCCACTCTAGGTTTTGTCGGTGATATTATGTGGACTTTTGGTCTTCTACCAATGTGTCACTTGTAATAGAGAGTATGGACCACCATGGTGAGTTCGGTAGACTCATAGTTTATGAATCTAAGGTTATCTCTGACATTTTTTAGGCTTAGATGTGATGCTTAAAAAAAGGAAATGATACTTGTGGGATGGATCTAGAATTATACTTATTTTCATTTTATGGCATGATCTTCCTAAATGATCAAGGGATAGATTGAGAAAGGATCATCACCGGAAGACACGTACGGGCTTTGGTGAATGTGATCATGGAAATATTGTGGTGCCTTGGGAGAAGGCATTGTGTTTCTATTGAAATATACCAACATTCTATGACGGTTATTTCAAAGATCATTAATCAGGTGATGGTTGACTGGTTATTATTATTTTTATTTGTGTATGGTTCAATGAATCTTGAGTTATCACTCCTCTAGTCTAATGTGGGAGAGATTTTATATTTCAAAATATATTTTGATGGATGATTTCATGACCTATTTTTATTAGGACGATTTTGGTTTGACCATTCCTTATATTATGCCCACTGGTTTGACTGCTATAATGTTTGGGGTTACCATGTTAATGGGAAAAAAATTCTAGTAGCACCTCTAGAACACTTAGGGGCATTCTCTATGGAGTTTCCAATGGTGAATTTCTTGTGGTAGAGATTCCATTTGGGTTTTCATGATAGTCTCATGAAGGATTCATGTTTCCTACCAATCATGGACACCTTCAATGTTGATGAGTTTGGGAGGTTGTATGTATGTGAGATTGTACGACTACATGGGGTACCACCTTCTACCATTATAGATAGGGATACATTTTTTACTACTCATTTATATCAATGAATATACTAGGAATTATGTACATAGGTTGTTCTGAGAACAACATGCCACCCTAGTTAGATAGACAATAAGATCGCACGATTCTGGTGTTGACAGACATGATTTTGGAAGGCATCTTGGATTTTGGGGGTTCATGGAAGAGACACATACCACTGGTTGTTTTCGACTATAAAACTAGATACCAAGTTAATTTTTGTGTGGAAAATATGATGTTCTCTATGATATCACATGCTAATAACCCCAATGATGGATAAAGATAGGAGAGACCACAATGGTAGGACCTCTTCTTGTCCCGGATACCATTGAATAGGTTTGGGTGATTCTGATGTAACTGAATAATACACAGTCTCATCATAAATTGTATGAAAATCTCCAAAGATGAACATTGGGTATGAGGTCAGTGATCGAGTTATCTTATATTTTTTCCAAGGATGAGACACAAAAGAATCTAGAAATAGTGAATGATTTTTCCAACATATGTCTAACTGTTTGATTATTATAGAGAGAGTCAGGTCAGTTGCCTATAGGATGTAGATACCACATACATATGAGTACATGTATGAAATCTTCCATGTTTCCTAGTTGTGACATTACATTCTAGATCCATATAATTCTTTTCAACTCGAGGAGGATGAGAGTTTGGTTGATGTGTCCTTTGAGGAGCATCCAATATGAATCATGGATCATAGAAAAAAGAATCTCTATAGACATTGTTCTATATTATTATGGGTGTTATGGTAGCATGGTTTGGTAGTGGATGTGACAGGAAGAGGGAGACCGATGTATGATCACACTAGCTAGCATTTTTCTCAGTTTTTCCTTTACCACATTTAGAAGGGAATTTTCGAGAGGAATTTATTTTTGGTGGGATGTTTATTAGAACATGGTTCTTTATTTAAGGTCTATACCATTACTGTCCAGGTTATACATGGTATAAAGGAGGTAAATATGTCTAGGGCTTGATACAGCCCTGTTATATGATTTTACTGGGTTTTACATACCTTTTATTTTCAATAACCTGCAATGTAATATAAATACAAACCATGTACTTTCCAATACACACCATGTCTAGGTTTTTCCAAGAATTTTATGGGCATAAAATAGAGTTTCTAGTACACATCTTGTAATTTTGTTTTACTCATTTAAAACTTGAAGTTTTAATATATTTTATCATTTAGAAATAAGGTCTCACCCATCTCACGAACCAATAGCACCAGACAAAAATTCTCCACCTAAATCTCCATTCTAAATCTGATTTGATAACCGTCAGAGGTGATTGAACACAATCAGTAAGCTCTAGATTCCTTTTTAGTCATTATTCATGATTTTTTCTATCAATGAAGTTATTGGACCATGATAATTTTACATTGTTTGGTAGATCTACATCATTCAATACTGAATTAGATTCCAATGATGGATGATGAGACTTGTACAAGTAGCGAGTATGTGGTCTTGTGCCTTTCTCTTATTGTCAAGTGGTATATATATTCCAAAGTATCGCTCAACCATTTTTCAGGGTGTCACATTTAATATAATTTACCTATGTTGTTTTCTAATGTTGACTAGGTAATCGAATAAATGATTTATTAAATTATTGAGATTTTTATCCTTGATTAAGGGCCACCATATGGGAGTATTTCCTATAGAATTAATTTTTATTACTATTTGTCCTAGGATTCCTATGTCCATTCCATTGATTCTTTTTCATGGGTTCTTTAAAATGAATTTATGTAAGTAATAAATTAATTTTTTTTTGAATTTTTAATGAATTAGTTAATGAAATGGGATGGTTGTTTTTTTCCCTTAACTCAAGTTATGCCTATTCTTGTTTTAACCCCATTGGAATGTTTTTCTTAAACTATTAAACATCTCATGTGAGTATATAAATTTTTATGCCTTATAAAGGGTTATATTACTTGAAAGGATTCTTATATTATATATTCCTAGTGAGTTAATTTTTTTTAATCCATGTAATAGTCAAAATTACAAGTGTTTCTTGCTATGCTATATGCCCATGTATGATTATAATTGTGGAAGACATTAAACTATTTATTGTTATAAATTTTTCCATTGTGGTTACTTAAAATGATAGGCCTACATCAGAGGTTTTTTATGTCTGCAGGTGAGGTTTTGTTTTACCTTCATCTGAGGTTTTTCTAGGCCTCTAGGAAAGGTTTTACTATGAATAAATGAAAGGGTTTAGTAACTATTACTACATCATGAGAGAGCCATGATTTAATAGAAGGGATCTGGTTTTGAATAGAATAATGTAATGGAATGATATATTATGTGTCCTCCCTGCCAAAGAACAATCTTGAATTCATTATTTAATTATTCTTTCTTAGACGGTCTCTTGGGACATCTCTTGTGCTTTCATGTTGAACTATTCACTTTTGAGTATCCTCCAGTTATATCTTTCACTATTATACACTACCTAATATATATATATATATATATATATATATATATTATGATTGAGAAGCACATCACATGGGTGGTTTTTTACAGGGATTTAGTCTAACAGACAATTTAGATCGTGCTTTTAAGACAAAACATATTAGATGACTTCAGGTGTTGGTCATGGCATGTGTCCTTCTTATTGTTCTTGAAATACTATTTTGGTGTTATAGAGAAGTGGACTGAGCTAAAGATTGAAATACTTCCTAGATTCATTTTTCCTTTTTTTATTTTGGAACACATATTTTGGATTTCAATAGTGTACCTATTTTTGATGTTTTCATAGAACATAACCTACTGAATGATTATTTGTATGGAATGATACTTGGTTATTTATCTTATTAGTCATTAAATATTTATTTCATCTTTATTTTGTTTACTATTCCCGATATTGTTTTATTATTGACTCTGTATTTTTACACTCTTCCAATGAGGTCATAGTTCCCCAATATCACAACTAAAGCCCTCACTGTTAGTCGGTAGCCTCTGGTGTTTGGGGAAATGTGCTTGAGGCCATCAGGGCAAACAGTTACACGCCCCCATTTTTGTTGCATCCTAATCTACGACATAACATGGTTTATTTTTCTTGAGTAGTGGAATAGATTAGATGATCAGAATGAAGGCCCAGATAAACTATTATCATCTTTGAGTATAGTACTTATATTACAATGGTGTCACTCAGGTTTCCCATGGTGAGCGACACTCTTGATCGAGAAGGGTAGAGAATGTTGTTCTTTATGATGGTATAATGTCAAGATAGTTTTTAGAAATTTTTCATGATGCAGTTGACCTATTCATGGGATGTCAACTGCCTTATATTGAGTGTGCACACCCTATGGTCTATCCAGATGTTTTTTTTGATTTTATGCCTCAGTGATAGGCTGCATTTTATACTACCCTACACCCTAGAAAATTTCCAAATTTAATTCCATATTATTGAATGGAAAATACTGATTTGGGGGAATGGGAGGTCCATATTAAGGACCTATAGGTTATTGGATATATATTTCATAGAGTGCCACTATGGGATTCTCTTATAGTATTTATTAAAAAGGAATATGGATGTCTAAAAAATTCTATTTACTATCTAATGTTCAATCAGCAACCTGTTAGGTATATTAATATTTTTCCAAGAATTGATGATCTCTTTAATCAACTTAGATTGGTTTCATGGTTTTCTATGATTAAACATTGGTCATTGTAAAACAGTTTGAGATTTTGAGAAGAGGATATAACCTAGACCGCATTTCAGAGTCGACATGGGAATTTTGTGTTTTTATATTTCAATTCGACTCAAAAAATATCTTTTTATATTTACTATGATATGGAAACTAATATTTCATCAATTTTTTGAATATTTTTTTTGTTTTTTTCTTAAATGATATATTGGTGTACTCCAAGATATACGAGGAGCACAAGGACAGTTTGAATTTACTCCTTCAATCATTGAGAGACCATTTTTTGTTTTGAAATCATTCCTTGTTTTAATTTTTTACCTTCTAAGTGATGTTTCTAAGGAAAATGATACCTGTTTTTGATGTATCAGTAGTTTATGAAAAGGAAAATGATGACATGTCGTGGAATGGTCATAGAAAAACTATTGATATCTGAAGATTTAGGGATTTGGATGGTTACTATAGGTAGTTTTTTGGGGCTTCTAAAATCTCAATACATTTAGGACATCCTTAACCCAAAAGAGTCAAATGTTTGAATGGAATTATAGGTGTTTGATATTTTTGAGGAGCTGAAGATGAGATTTCAATCAGAAATAGTTTTCATTCTTACAGAACCATTGACAGGTTATGACTTTTTCTAGTACCAATCTAGAATAGGTTTGTAATGTGTATTGAGATATGGTAAATAGGTCACGACATGTGTCTCCTCCAAGTTATTCCTTTATGTGGTGAAATTCCTTACCCCTGATATTGATTTGGTATTTTTTATGCATGAATTCAAAATGTGGAATCATTAACTCTTTGGGGAATGGTTTATAGTATATTATATTGATAAAATCATAAAATATATATTTACTGAGAGATATCAGAACATGTTGCAGGGTAAAAATTACTTAAGAATCCCAATTATTATGTTTTGGGATTGTTTGATTTTTTTGACCAATTCCGATGACTGTTAATGAGAATTGTTGGTTTTTTCTAGAGAAGCTATTAACAGTGGAAAATTTTCTTTATGTTTTCCATCATTTTGGGTCTCAAAATAATGAGTTTACTTTTGGAAAAGGATAATTTCATCACATGGAAATGTAGTACTCAGGCCATGAATCATAGTTCATGAAAAGAAAATAGTTGTATTCATAATGTCAAAGTGGTCAGAAAATCAAGGGAACCGTGAAGTGTGAGATGGATACCGCATATGGGAATTGTTCATGGGGAGAAACTGATCCATGGGGATGTCATGTAGTATACGAAAGTATTGCGGTAGTCGGGATGGATTATCATTCACGAAAATGAGTAGGAGATTTGGGAAGCCACAAAGGGTGTCATTTGCAAAAATTTAATGATGATTTATGGCACTGTAAAGGAGGAATGGCAGTATGCAGACCGCGTAGTAGAGAACGGTTCGTGAGTAATGTGGTACGCGATGAAGGATATACCACATTGATTATTTGGTATTTCTGAGAGTAGATTATTTTTTGGATATATTCTCTATTATAATAAAGACTAATCCTGTAATTACTTAGAGACATCTTCAAAAGAAAACATCATTGATCTAGGAATTCGTCTATGTATGAAAGAATTAGTATGGAATTCGTGAAGTGGGATGTATTTTATGCAAAAGAAATTCTAACAAAAGATTAATTTTGGAAAACTATTTCTTACAAAGGATAGGATACCTAGAGGAATGATAAGATGTATTCTAGAGAGGAAGACCCGGTATGTGGACGGTATATAGTCATCCAAAAAAGAGGTATTTTAAAAATAATATATGGTTCACGGAGCTCGAGACCATCCGTAACGCAAAGGATTTATGCGAAGTAGAGGAGAAGTAGTCTGTGAAAGAGGTTTGTTCGCATAAATGGAGACAGTACGCAACAATGAAAATAGGAGTATCATGCTGAATACATAGTACATAAAGGATGTATTGGGGTACACAGGGGATGTTAGGTGGTTCATAGAGGACTCATGGAAGCTTTCCAAACGAAACAAATAGTTTGTAAATGAAATTTCCATTATCATAAATGTATGTGGAAAAGTGGAATTCATCTATAGGTGAAAAAGAAACTTCAATAGGGCATCAATCTAAAGTTGAGTATGTGTTCATATATGGAAATTAATAGACTTTCAATTATAAAAACAGTGAGTGGATCCCTTCCATGGGCAGTGAGTTAAGGAAGAGGAAGACAATGATCATTCCCAAAAGTAGTGAGCGAAAGTAATAGACATAGGGAGTTCCCCTTGGGAATGAAGGGAGAAGAACCAAAATCTTAAGAATGATGTGATACTAATAATAGAGGATCTATATCAAACCTTGTAATTGGTAGTGAGATTTAGAGGATTTGGTAAATTGGTGCATCACTATGGTTTGATCTGTGGATGTTTCCCAATAAGGGTGAAACATGTAAATATCATTATGTATTATGCCTGATTTTAATTCTATTTATATATTTCTATGGTAGAATGAGATAACTATGTTTTTTAACAATGAAATAAGATCCACATGGGCATAATTTTTAATCATTCATACCCTGATTCACCCCCAAGGGTATTTGACCTAGTGGACCTAACACTTGTGACAACGATACTATGTTCAATATTATTAGAAATTTTATTTTGATATAGTATATACACCATGGAAATGAAATTTGGGTTTTAATGAATTGAGAAGAATATTAATGACATATTTAATTAAGGAGTGAAATCAGTAATTATCATTGCTGAGTTTGTTTTCCAAGAAGATCTTGGGAGTGGAAGATGTTGGTGGACATGTGTTCTGTGATATGATAAAGTTTGATATATATTTTAATGGCATAGTTACACTTTATTATATTATAGTCACAAATATATGATGCTTAGGATAAATCCTAAATTGTGGGGGGACCACATGTTAGTGGTCTCGCTGTCCCCATCAAGTCACGGGCTTATGGAGTATGTTGGTTGTTCATTATTCCCTGAGATAGGAGTTGTAATATAGCGAGTACCTATTATATTTGTCTATGAACCATAGGGATACAAGGGTGTTCCATTATTTGACCTGTTGTTATTTGTATTTTGGTATGGTGTGCTCAGTTGTTCATTATGTATATTATTGCATCACTTAACAATGTTTAAAGGAGGATTACAAAAAAACATAATGGTTCATTGTCATGTGTAACCATTCTGATATTGATGTGGGGTGATATATCCATATATATTTCCCTTGGTATACCATGGAATACTAGTGGGATGGATTCTATATGGTTTTTATTGGCAAACTCAGTTAATCGGTTCATTTCTTACAAATAAAGTTGATATGAATGTTGACTAGATTGAGGACTTGTATGTATGATATTTTTTGAGTCATCATGGGGTTCCCTGTAAGGTTGTTTTTGATACAAACTGAAGGTTAACTTCCATATTCTAGAATTTTTTTTAGGAAATGGGTTTCAAATTGAACTAAACCATGAATTATAATCCCCAAATATATGGATAATTATATAGGTATATCTAGATTCTATTGGATATTCATTAAGAATGTGTGATTGATTTCAGTGGATCTTTAGAATGACATTTTCCATTGGTCAGGTTTTCCTATAAAAATTATCATTCTTTGATCAGGATGGATACCATTGGGTATTTTTAGGGGAATCAATTTTGATCTCCCTTATGAAGGGAAGAGTTGGGATATTGGTCCTTGGTTGGTCCAAGTAATGTTTATGAGATTACAAAGATAACACAGTTGATCCATTGAAATTTTATCATTTCATAATGTCAACAATAATATAATCATACCATATTATTTTTCCATTGGTGTCTGGGGATGTTGATCAGGTCTTTCATGTATTTTCATCTCGCTTAGGACATCATCAGTTGGGAAATATGTGTAAGATGGCACTAAGGTTTGGGGGCCCCCTTCAGATCGTTGAGTGACATGGGAGGATGGCCTAACAGTTGAATTTAATATATGTATTTTTTTCTATAAATGAAGTAAATATTGTTTATTATATTATGTGGTATATACTATATCCATATAATTTTATTAAATGAGAATATTTTTATCATAAACCTTATACCACTTTTATTGAGATTCTAGTTCATATTATGGATCCCATGGACAAGGTGATGCATTGTAAAATGATACCCCTAGTCAAGGTATTGTGGCAGTGAGGTAATGATCTACCTAAGATATGTGAGTAGGTGATGTTGATGAAATAGTAGTGGCCTTCGCTTTTTTTGGACTCAAGATCATGATCACTTTATAGCAACAAAATGATTTTTTGGTGGGGATATTGTAACTCTCCCTTACTTTTACATGATTTATTTTCCAATATTCCATTCAGCTTCCTTTTTCATTTTATAGTATCTCCAATAGTGAACTATTAGGATTTTTATAATGGGAAATTCATATATTTATTAGAATTTTCAACATAAAATATGTACTTTACACTATTTGTCGGGCACATACACACCGCGTATGTTGAGTGCACACCATGTAATAACTACATGGAAGAATCCATGCACTAGGTACATGATGAGAATGGTTTATACATTGTGTAACTGGTATATTCCATGTATGTATAAAAATATGGTATTCATGTATGGTAGAATTGGTGTTCATCATATACAGACGATGAGCATTACACGATGTGAAAAGGGATTACATTCCATCTTAATTTCTTACAGTTGGGTTCTTAGGCCACCGTATGAGTGATATGTTTTATTCATTATATGTTTATCATTACTCACTAAATATAGATAAATTCATTTTGTTTAAATAGATTATTCCTTTACATTCATATCATTTAGTTTTGTAGTTGATCACTATTGTGGTTTGATTAATTCTTTTTATTTAATAATTAATTATGTTTATTCATTGATTTTGGATGCAACTTTGGTTTGGATATGGTTTTTTAATCAGATTGTGTTATCTATCAATCCATTTTAGTCTCTTTTCCAAAATTATCTTTCTTGAAAAGATCACGTGATTTCCGATCCTTATTATTAAAGGAAGATAGGTTCTATACTTCCTTGAGGTAGATGTATCTATTTAACTATTCATATTTCATAAATTACATATTGTTCATATTGATTTCTTGATATTCAATAATTTATTTCTTTGGTGTAAATTGATAAGGCCATAGGTTCAATTTTAAAATTGATTTTTTTCTATGAAAAATTAATTTCCATGATTTGAAAGAGAGAATAGATTCTCAATCTTGGGAGAATATTAACATAAATTTTAAATGTTTTATGAAAACATGAGAATGGTTTTCATAATGGAAATTGAATAACATTGGATAATTAGAATCCCAGTTTCACTGAGAAAGAGACACTAATAACCTTTTTGTAACTGAAAATTCTTGGATGTATCATCATTGATATTATTGAACTATATTTATACTTGATATTGGTTTGATCCATGATTAATCCTTTTTAGGATCCTATGTTTCTACTACGTATTTTTACAAAGATAGAGACCATATGGAATGTGTTTTGTTGTTTTTGGTTGTTTATTACATTATACATTTTTATGTGTGGTGTATCATAGAGATGATTAAATATCATAATATTTTGCTAATTTGTTTCTATCTTTGGATAAGGTGATATGCAAATTTTGAAAACTCATGCATAATTTGAAAAGGGATTTTAAATTTTTTATTTAGGAAAATAATTTTAAAAATGTTATCATTTAGAATCATGAGATTGTGATATTTTTCTGTTAGAACGTGTATTGTTTTTTTGCTGGTATCATACTTAGATCAGTTGCTCACACCTACTTCTTAATGTGGTTGGTTTTTAACCTTTTTTATAGTATTAAATTGATGTGAAGAGAATTATTTAGAATTTAGGATTATCATTATGTTCCTATAATGGTTTAGAGGGAACAGTTGGTCACCAGGAGACGTTTTTTAGACTTTTCATACTTTCACATTTATACTATTTGGAATATTTGTACCTCCCATTTTTCTCCTTTATAATATTGTTGTATTTATTTTTTCTTATATAACAAACATATTTTTTTTCATTTATATATCAGACCACATAATATCTACACTTAATGGAACTGTTTTGTATGACCTTATATAGTCTAATACAACAACCAACCTAGATTGTCTTATAGTGGTGTATTAATTTCAACAGGTGTGTCCCTCATATTTTTTCATGATTTTGGTCCACCTATAAAACCTAGTACATAGTTTCTCTTCAAAAAAATGTTTTCAATACCACCGTGGTACAAGTAAGTTTTTCCACCTCAAAATAACTAATTAATTATCTAAATCCCCATCACAGGGAATTAGTCCCCAATCCATAGACATGTGAACTCTATATTATAAATACATCAATCTATAAGGCATGTCTCTCCACCAGGGTTTGGATGTAACTCTAACAACATACATACAACAATGGAGAAAGGGTCCCCATGTTTATAATATATGAATTATGTAGGTTTTCCAAGGGATGGATATTCATGGAATGTAAGGTTCAATGCTCATATTTTTTATTAATATTTTTTATAATATACAATATCTATTAAATTCATCTAAAATGATGAAATGGTAGATTTTTTGTGATAATGTGTTGTACTCAATCGACTAAGATGCAATATTTAGTAGGATATGTATTTCCCCCACTAGGGTCTAGGGTGGAAGTATAATTAAGGTGAAAATTTTAGATGATTATATCCTTTTGATCCCTTAATCATTCCAGGTTTACTTCATGATACTATTTATAATTTTGCTATCAAGTTATAGTCTATGATCCTTTTTACATCATGAATTCATAGTTTCCCCTAATATATGGACTTATATTGAATAAATTTGTGATGACTAGTAATTATCTATATACTCTTATGAATTTTAGACATAGATCATTTTAGGAATCATACCTGAGAGGAACAGTATGGGATATACCTATCACTTAGAGGGTGGGTGAATCAGTTTTGGGGAATTTTCAAACCAATTCCATCTTTTATCCCGGTGCCTCTTGACCTGTTAGGATCATGATTCTCTTATTCTACTTTCCATGTCTCATGCAATAATAGAAAGTATTAAAAATATGCACACAATATTTTTATAAGGTTCACCACTCAATAAAAGTAGCAATGTCCTTAACATGCATGGGAATGACTAGTGCATGGATTCTCTACTATAATGTAATATGTTGTTATAATGGAGTGGCTTGGAAAACAATCCTTTATCTAGTGTAAGTCCCTACACTTTGGAGGCGGTGGGAAACAATCCACTTCCCTAGAATGGTGATAGTCTAGTTCAACTTTTAGCCTCTAGTTGGTTCATTATACTGCCTGTAGAGACAGTCTTATTCCTTCTTGATAAGGTAGGTTCATATCTTGGTCTTCTTTAGTGATCTTCACTTGATTACTTGCAATGAAATAGGAAAGAATTTCTTCATTCATTCATTCTCTTCTTCTCTAGTGCAACACCAACTGCACTAGACTTATTCTTTATTCTTCTTAGTGCAATAACCAACTGCTCTAAATCTTCAAATCTCTTCTTCTTAGTGCATTGACCAACTGAACTAAATATTCTTCTCTATTCTTGTCCAGAATCACATATATCAATGTGATTATTCAGAAACTGAGGATCAACTCACATAGAATTATCTGGATTAAATTGACCTAAATAATTGTAGGCTTTAATTGGGTATACTCATTTCTTCTTCTTCGTCTTCTCTTATTTCAATGTAGCAAACCTGTAAGCTACACAAACTTATTATTATTATTATTCTTCTTCTTCAATGCAAATCCAACTACACTGAAACCTATTATTCTTCACATGTTCTATTTTAGTGAAAAAACATCTGCACCAAGATCTTATTCTTCTTCTTCTTGATGGAATAACAAGTTCTCTTTGTGATTGTAAAAACAATGAATTATAGATCAACATAGCATCATCACAGTTGAACAAAAGCTAGTAAGAACTTCTAGAACAACACACAGCTTGCACGCCAATCCTTTCTTTTGCGCCACCCTGCTTGCGCGCCTCCCTACTAGCGCGCCATAAAATACTTGTGCACCACAATTGTTCACAACTCACAACTTGAATACCACCTATGGGTTTTACAAACTCCTTTCTTGCGCACCTCTGACAACTTGCACTCCAAAACATGCATGACACAACTTGTCTGATACAACTTTCACGCTTTCCTACTTTCACGTCTTTGAAATAACCTTTAGCTTGTGTTCCACCTTCTACACTTGCGGGATCAGAGATTAAATTTTCTCTTAAGTGTTGAACCTTAAAAAATGAGGAGGCTATTCATCTACTTTTAGGCTATTTTTGACTTCCACGCCACATACACTTGCGTGCCATTCCAACTTGCACAATGCTCTATCACTTTCACACTGCTCCATCACTTGCACGCCCTTCCATCACTAGCGTGACACTTTCTTTCCTTTTTCGTATTTTTATATTATGATGTTGGAATACGACTTGCGTGCAACATAGACTTGCAGGCCAGTTATAATTGCGCACCAAACTTGTGCACCACTTACACGCGTGCGCCACAATTGCATGCCACTTATACTAGCGCACCACTTTTCTACTTGCACGCCATTTTATTTCCTTTGTCAAATTTTGATGTGATGATCTAGAAATATTACTTACACGCCACATATACTTGTGTGCCAATACATTTGCACCACTCTTGACATGCACGCCACATTATTTCCTTTTCCAAAATCACTTCTTTACTCTCTCTACTCTTTATAAGGCTTACATCACAAATTATCCAAAATTATGATATTTATGAAATACAAATCATCAAAGCATTGTCACAGTTTTTTCCATTCTTTTTTGAATAAAATTCCCAAGTACTTCTTCATCCTCACTTAAAATCCTCAATTCCTTTTGAAGTGTTAATTCTAAAGGACTCCAATCATCTCTATTCATCCAAAAGTGGAGGCTTGAATCTTCTTCAAATACCTTCAATGTCGCTGACAATGTATCACATTTGATACACATATTTTGAACACTAAGAATAGTGTAACAATCATTTGATCTCAAGGAAATGTTTAATTCATGAACATTTTAGAATTACAACCCCTCGACACTATCTCTTCTTCTTCAACCATCTTTCTCTACATCATTCAAATCATATGATTCTTTTTTTCAAGTATGCTCTTGCATGGTTCTCATTCAATCGTGAAGCATTTCATGGTCTTTTTTAAATTATCTTTGTTCTTCAATCATCCTTATATGGATGATACTTAACCATTATTCATTGTTGTAAACGATGTGTCACCTTTGAAACAAGTTCTTTGAACATAGAATCAGTTCAATAATAATTTGAATTGATCTTCGTAGAGAATTTCTCAAGTATGACATCCAATTCTATGATTTCCAAAAAATTCTCCAGGCAACCTCACTTCATCCAATATCCACTAAATTTTTAGTCCTTATTCATCTCCTTCTTCATTGTGTCTAGTATTGAAAACTGTTGACAATAAATACAATTTGCATACACAAAGTGGTCCCAAAAATCTCCCCTTTGTATTTTGTTGTCAATACCATAATTTCTCCCCAAATGAATGTGTAACTGTGAAAATAAGAATGTTATCTCTCCCCTTTACTTGTTTCTCTCCCCCTTTCTTTTCAAACTTTCATTTAACATTCTCTCCCCCTTATTAAAAAGAAATTCAAAGTTCATGGTAGAGAGGGTATCAGTCCTTACTTAATCAGTGTGCCATCAATCATTTCACTCTAAGTCTACTTGAGCAAAGAACGATGTAGAAATTAATGAAATTTGATTTAGACAACAAAGCAGTCCATTATCCACTGATTTTGATACCGCATGAGATGGGATCTCTTACACTTTTATTCAAGGGTTTTTCACTTTCATTCCAGGAAAAAAGATTTTGAATGTGATAGGAAATAATCAATCCAAAAATTTCTATACTCACTTCAACAAAAGGATAAAAAACATTCAAGTTAAATTAGCAAGACAAGTTTCCGGGGGGCACTTTCATTCTTCTTTTGTCACTGATTGACCTAGTTACTCACCCATTGTAAAAATATATTGATTTTGAGTAACCAAGGATGAGAGATTAAGAAATGACATACCATTTCCAATGAAATGACCTTCAGGCAATCTTCAAAGTAATTGAATTTTATACCAACAGATGTTGATACTGATTGAGATAATGACTCTGACAGCTTTTTCATGTGTCTCCCCCTCACGGGAACAGTTCTCCTCACCGAATCCCAGGTTTTCCCCCTGAGATCATACATCACCTTCAATTTATTTTATAATAATAAAAAATACAATACACAATGATTTAATGGAATAAGGTGGTTCCTCTTTTCTCAAACAATGTGAACAATAAGGATGAGTTGATTTTCTCAACCCAGATGCCCCATTATTCACACTTTCACAAATGATCTTCAATGATGTCTGTGATTGTGTGGACTTCATTATTTCTTCTATATCCTTGTGTGTGATTCTTCTTTCTTCAATAGATTATAATGCACTAGATTCTCATTGTGCAATATTCATCTTCTTGAGGAATTCATGTTGGGATGAAGTAAATTCAAAGCATCTTATAATAGTGTGACCAGCCTTGTTACACCTCACACACAAAATTTCTATCCCATAATGTAGAATTTTTCTTTTGTTTATAGCACTAGCTTTAGCCTGTGCATCTTCCATTTTCCTCATTCGTTCAAAATATTTTTGGAAAAACCACTAATATGTCACTAGGAACTGAGGCATCATGATTGGATCATCTACATGGATTCTTCTAAGTAGCATCCTTATATTGGTTTTTTTGGATGCACCACCCTTCACCTCCATGTACATTGAATCCAAGGGCTTCTCATATTTTCTTCTTGGGATCTTCTTGGGAGAATTTGTTTTTACAATATTGTTATGATTGCTTCCCTAGGATGATTCTTCATTCTTAGAAAGTTTTTGTGATCTTCTTTTCTTATCATCATAGGGTACCTGTTGAGGTGAACATGCACCATTCATGTGAACACTCCTATTGCATACATCACCGATGTAAAATAATATTACATATTTGTTTGTAGTATAAAGATGATTTTTGATCTGTGGATGTTGCTTCTTTTTCTTTGGATTTCTTACCCTTGATATGGGATTTCTCTGTGGTTTTAAATTTAAGGGGTTGTACCAACAATCTAGTTCACAATGCCCAAATCTATTACAACACCAGCATTGACCAACAACCCTTGATTTCATTATATCTTCTTTATAAGGTTGCTGATTCTTCTTCTTGGTATATTGTTCTCTTTGTGGGGGGCTATCTTCTAGACTATTTCCCCTATCCACTCTAGCCATGGTGGTAGGTTTCTTCTCACTTTTCTTTATCCATACTTGTTTATAATTTTATTCTAACTTTAACTTTTTGTAGAATAAATTTTAGAACCATCCATTCAAGTTGGTATGGATGGTACTTTTACTTTCCCATCTTATTGTGATAGATCAATGAGTAAATCTATGATCTTCTTATCACATGTTGGAGGTCTTTTGATAGTAGAATCCTTCATTAAGCATTGAGTACTAGTAGCAACTGTTTCATTATTTTGTGGAGACTCAATATGTGTCTTCATAAGATTGGTCAACTTAGCTTCCAATTCCAGACATATCATATTGAGGATGACTTTCTTGGTCTTCAATCATAGTAATCTTCCCTTAACAAGCCTTATTTAATCTTTCAACTTCATCTTCATGCATCATTACTTTTTTTGTCACAAAGAGTCACGTTCTTTGATCTTCTTGGAGTTTTCTTCCAAATATTTCTCCTAGAAATCATTTAACTTTTTCATGTCATCTTCATGTGAATGGATATATCTTCTAGAGTATTGTTGACTGACTATTTCTCTTCAACATCCTTGAACCACTTTGAAGAAATTACTTCAAATCCCATCTTTGTTGCTTCAAAGGATCCAACCAGTCTGGAGAGCTTTAAACATTTGACAATTTTTTCCTGTAATCCGTTCTCCAAAGCCTCAGTTTCTTCTTCTAGTAGAGTGATATTTTCCCGCATGTATTGAAATACTACTCAAACAATAGATGCACTCTGTTCAAGAATACCATGCAGAATCAATCTTAATCTGTCAACTGATATTTCTTGAGACGTTTTAGATTGATCATCACCAATTGTGCTAGAATTTTAATCATGAAAATAATTTCCAAATGTACTAACACATACCTCCTTATCATTTGATGTAGTAAGGTTATCCATATTCATAGTGGAAACCTGAGACCACTTCTCATAACATTCCAAGTCTCGTGTGTCTTGAATGTCTGCCAAATATAGAGAACCAGATACATCCTCTTCTTTAGATAGGAGTGAATTCTTCTTCCACTTTCTCTTATCCTTATTTTTCCTATTCATCATGGTCTTGATAGATATATTCTTCTATTCATAGATAACCGAATCTTCATAGAATGTGCACTTCATTGATACTTCAGGAAAGAAACTCAAATCTTAAAAAGAGAATAACTTCACTTTAGAGAATCCAACAGAGGTTAACCTCCCTCTGATACCAATTGAGAGGACCAGTTTGAGATATACCTAACACTGAGAGGGGGGTGAATCAGTGTTGGGGACTTTTCAAACCAATTCCCACTTTTATCCCTATACCTATTGACCTATTAGGATCTGGATTATCTTATTCTCTTTTCCTTGTCGCATGAAATAATAGAAAGATGTAAAAATATGCACACAATATTTTTACAAGGCTCGCCATTCAATATGAGTAACTACATCCTTTCCATGAAAGTGAATGACCAATGCATGGATTCTCCACTATAATTCAATATGATGTAACAATACAGTGGCTCGGAAAAAAAATCTTATAGCCAGTGTAAGTACATACACTTTGGAGGGGGAAGGAAACAATCCACTTCCCTGGAGTGGTGATAGTCTAGTCCAAAATGATGCCTCTAGCTAGTTCATTGTACTGCATATAGAGACAGTCTTCTTCCTTCTTGATAAGGTAGGTTCTTCTCTTGTTCTTATTTATTCTCTTCACTTGATTACGTTAAATGTAGTAGGCAAGAATTTCTTCATTCATTCTTTCTCTTCATCTCTAGTGTAACAACAACAGCACTAGACTTCTTCTTTATTCTTCTTAGTGAAATAACCAACTACACTAAATCTTCTTCCCTCTTCTTCTTAGTGCAATAACCAACTACACTAAATATTTTTCTCTCTTATTGGACAGAATCACATATATCAATGCGATTATTCAGAAATTAAGGATCACCTCACATAACATCATCTAAATTAAATTTTCCTAAAAATCGTAGGCTTAAATTTGGAATACTATGTTCTTCTTCTTCTTCATAAAATCTTATTTCTATGATGTAAACTTTTAAGTTGAACACTCTCTTCTTCTTCTTTTTCTTCAGCTTCTTCAATGCAAAACCAGCATCACTGAAACCTTCTCTTCTTCACATGTTCTCATTCAGTACAAAACCATCTGCACCGAGGTCTTCTTCTTATTCTTCTTTCTAGAATCATATGTTCTCTTTGTGATTGTAAAAACAATGAATTATAGATCAATAGAGAATCATAATAGTTGAAGAGAATCTGGTAAGAACTTCTATAACAACACACATCTTGCACGCCAATCCTTAATTGCACGCCCCCTGCTTGCGTGCCTCCCTTCTTGTGTTCCTCCCTACAAGCACACGATAAAATACTTGCGCGCCCCAATTGATTACAACTCAGAACTTGCACGCCACCATTGGATTATCCACACTCCCTGCTTGTGCACCTCTGAAACTTTCACACCAAAACATGTGTGACACAACTTGTGTGACACAACTTGTGTGCCACCCTACTTGCGCGCCTTTGAAATAACCCTTAGCTTGCGCGCCACTATCTACAGTTGTGTGATCATAGCTCAAATTTTCTCTTAAGTTTTGAGCCTTAAAATATGAGGAGGCTAGTAATCTATTTAGATTAATTTTGGTGACTTTCACAAAACATACACTTGTGCATCGTTCCTTCATGCCCACCGATCCATCACTTATGCTCCACTCCATCAGTTGTGCACCCTTCCATCACTAGCGCAACACTTTCTTTCCTTTTTTGTATTTTGATATGATGATGTTGTAAAATGACATGAGCACAACATACACTTGCAAGCCACTTATAATTGTGAACCACACTTGCACGCCACTTATACTTGCACACTACACTTGTGTGCCACTTATACTTGCGCTCCACTTTTGGACTTGCACGCCAATCTTTTACTTGCGCGCCATTTTATTTCCTTTTTCAAATTTTGATATGATGATATTGAAATATGACTTGCGTTCCAGTAATTGCACACCAATACTTGTGCGCCACTCTTTACATGCACGCCACTTTCTTTCCATTTCCAAAATCACTTCTTTACTCCCTCAACTCTTTATAAGGCTTGCATCACATGTTCTCCAAAGTTATGATATTTGTGAAATTCAAATCAGAAAATCATCATCATAGTTTTTCCATTATTTTTGGAATATAAATTCCAAAGTACTTCTTCATCCTCACTTCAAATCCTCAATTCCCTTTGGAGTGTTAATTCTAAAGGACTCCAATTATCACTATTCATCCAAAGGTGGAGGCTTGAAGCTTCTTCAAATACCTTCAATGTTGCTGACAATGTATCACCATTAATACATGTATTTAAAACATTAAGAATAGTGAAACAATCATTTGATCTCAAGGAAATGTGTAAGTCATGAACTTTTTATAATTCCAAGCCCTTTCAAACTCTCCCTTCTTATTCATCCATCATTCTCTACTTCATTCAAATCATAAGATTCTTTTCTTCAAGTAAGCTCTTCCATGGTTCTCATGAAATCGTGAAGCATTGCATGGTCTTCTTTAAATCCTCATTGTTCTTCAATCATCCTTAGATTTATGATAATTCACCATTATTCATTTTTGTAAATAATGTGTCACAATTTTCACAAGTTCTTTGAACTTAGTATTAGTTCAATAATTGTCTAAATTGATCTTCTTAAAGAATTGGTCAAGTATGACATCCAATGCTATGATTTCATAAAAATTCTCCAGGCAACCTCACTTCATCCAATCTCCACTAACTTTTTAGTCATTCTATATCTCTTTCTTCATTTTGAACAGTATTGAAAACTATTGAAAATAATAGAGTCTTCATAGACAAAGTGGTCCAAAAAATTCCCTTAGTTTCTATTTTCCCTTTATTATGGTTAATTAGTTGAATTGATATTTTTTTTATTTCAATTTTTTTCGCATCTTACATAGTAGTTTTATAATATATCCAATATGGGACATATTCCCACATGATTATGCATTGTTTGGAGTTGGTCCTGGTGGATGTGGAGTGGGTTTTGGTTTTTAGAGATCAAATTTGGATGAACATAGTGGGTCCTCAAATTGGAAGTGACTTTAATAATTATAGATCATTTTAGGTGACCTTAAAGTGGGGAGGGGATTTATCTGGTTAAATTTTCACCATTTTCATATACTTTTTAATAAATCTTGTTCATATTGTGTTTTCCTATATAGAGATAAATATATCATGTTGTGTCTCATGCATACTTTATGTACAAGTTAAATATAAATATATATACATTTACTTATTTTGTTATTGGTTATTTTCAAATTATTGTTATTTATCTCTTCCATGTTGATGAAGTGTTTTGTCTTCTCTGTATATTTATTTCTTCCTTGTTTTAGTATAGCTTTGTGGGAAAAAATCCATCGAATAACACCGTAGTGTGAGATTATCAAACAAAAATTATACATACCTGCATGAAAGAGGCATTTGTCTAATCAAAGGGTGAGGAAGATGATGATGGGGAGACTAGATACTATATATGATTATAAATAAATTATTTTTGAAGACAAAATAACTAGTAAGCACATCAATAACAGTTGGAAAATAATAAATATATCATGTGTCAAGAAAATTAATATTTACAATTTCATTATAAACATAATAATATAACATAAATCTCTCTTTAAAAGTTCAAATTTAGTCATTCCCTAAAATTTTATAAATAAAAAACTAATACTACACTTATTCTTTACCTAGTCTGGTGTAGAAATCCCCTAATCTCCCACATGTAAAACAACTACACTTCCATATTGTTATCCATCATCTATAAGGGACCATTAATAAATTATTTAATGAAAAATGGAGTCTTCAAACCTCCCTGATGGACCATGTAGGGTTTGGGTATGATCATAGTGGGCCATCACTAATTAGGTCCTTATATTATATCCATTTTTGTAGGTGTTCATGTAATGTGAAATGGGTTCTCTTAGTAATTTTTTGTAAATAACTATATATGAGGGGTGAGATGTGTTCATTAATTTTATTCCTACTAAAAACCACCATCGATGAATTTTATACAATTCTATACTACACTATAAATTAAATACAATGAATAAATAAGAAAATAAATAATAGAAAAGAGAAAAATATTTTTTTTCTAGAAAAAAGATGCCCTTCACCACCACAATAGTCTCTCTATTAGTGGGATTAATATCTTTCCCTTAAATATTGTTTTTCTATAGACCTTGAATGTGGTGTGTAGGAAACTATTACTTTTAAAAAATATTATAGATATTTATACGACACTCCACCTATTACATTGTGTATCCTCATCTATCACACACTCAGTATAACTTGTGAAAACAAAATAAAAAATCAGACGAATACAATGTTGGTGTTCATCAACTAATTTGAATAACTCACAAGAGATAAATTTTACTAAGATATAGAGTAGACTAAAAATACTCTCTAAATAACATTGTTTACTATAGATATAACTTCAATGTGCACTAAAATATCTTTTCTATCCATGTAGAATGAATGAGCCATAAAAAAGGAGTATAGACTTCCACCTTTTCCACTATTTGAAAGCATAAACATGTTCATGAATATAAAAACTATATTTTAAAATAAAAAGGATTGAGATTGAATATTATAATTCATAAATTAATCAATTTTACCTTTATATGTGACATCTTATTGTAATTTAAAAAATATAGTTATCGATCTTCTACAGTTTTCATATTTCTGGAAATTTTTCAATTCATGGAATAAATTTCATTATTTAAAAATAATTTTCTTAATTCCTGAATTTATAATTTTCCTAAGATGAATGTATGAGTATAATTAAGTAAATATATTACAATGGTTATAATATCATGAAAAATATAGTTAAATATCATTAACATATATAATGATTACCACTTTCATAAACCTTCAGTAACATTGGAATTTTGATAGTATGTATTAATATAACTATTTAACATTATTTAACATTATAAAATAGTAGTGTTTGACTGTAATTTATTCCTTCCACTATAATCAAGATTATCATTTTATATGTAGGCTTGATTCAAATCATAAGGATTTATTTGTGAACAAGAATCCTTATTGTAGAACATCATTATAAAGTCTATTTACACTTGTATGTCTTCATCGTAAGAATATATTTTCATCATACTTCATTATAATTATTTTTCATTCAATTTTCATAAATTTATGATGTTAGTTGATTGTAATAATTCTAGACATATGAAATTTTTTGAAATCTAAAACTTCATATCAAACATTATACTGATTGGAAGGATTCAGTATGTAATTTTTGTACATAACATATCATTGAAATGTGAATTACAAATATAAAAAATATATCTTCATAAATGAAAAATTATTTTAAATAAACACATTGAAAACAATAAATATATTTATTGGTAAAATTTGTGAATATTCATGAGAAACAAAATTGATGGTTTTATGATCATTAAAATGAAGGGAAAAATTTATAAATGAAGAACCATATTTTTAAAGAAATATCCAACATTTTCATGATCAAAGTACCCATAAAACTGTAAATATTGTGTATTGTTTTGGAAAATATAATATTATAAATAAAAATATTTTCCTAAATTAAAAATAGGAATAATTATGAAAAATTGTGTGTTAATAAAATTTTTAGTTAATTATTTTTTATTATTACCATATATATGTGATTAGGGTGATATCTATAATAATAGATTTATCACATTAAATATTTCACACTAAATTTTATAATGATAATAATACATTAATAAAATTATGTTAAAGTTTTAATTGACTAGGAAAATTTATAGAAATAAATTATTGTAAATTTTTATAGGAATTAACAATATCCATTTAATGATAGAAAAGGAAAAAATTCACTGAATTCCAATGATATAATAATTTTATTAAAAATAGACGGATAAAATAAATCCCTAGAAAATAGAGATGCATTGGTTTTGAGGATTATTATTATCATAGATTAAAGGTTTATGTAATGATTTATGATTTTATTTTCATATATGTTCAAAAATAATATATGTTTGTTGGGAAGCATGATAAATAATCTCTTTCATAAACACGCAAATATAAATATTTATATGTATTCTTTTAGAGTTTTTAAAGCTATTTTTTGTTTTATATTTGGGACTTAATGTCCTCCCTGATAATATTTGATACAGGATTATTTTCATCTTCACTTCATCAACATGATAAACCCAATAGAAAAAAAATAAAACTATGCCGAGTTGTTAAGTAAGAGATTTTCGCCAATTTTCTCCATATAAGAGTATTATATTTTTTTCAATATCATGATATAAAGAGAAATGCTAATAGAATCCTTATTATAAAATTATAAAAGAATGGTCTTTATTTGGTTATTCATAAACAATAGCCCTTTAAATTCTCATTTATATAAGGATTTTCCTTTAATGTAAAACATTTTTATTAGATTATAATTTGAGTAATTTATCAAAACTGTATGAAACGTATTTATACAATAATTAATACCTTTAGAGACCTTAAAAATAGCTTACTTTTTTTTGGATAGAAAAATGATTTAACATTTTATCTAAATAGTTAATCTTAATATAAATTTACACAAGAAGGTTAATTTATACCTTAAAATTTTAATATCTTCTTTAGAAAATATCATTTAAATTTTAATAGAATATGATTTGTATTATTTGAAAAAGTTATAAAGGAAATAGAATTTCTATATAATAGGTTTCTTAAGTAGTATCATGTAATATGTTAAAACTAATCTCAAATTAGTTCTTCTGTAATGTAATAACTTCTTATATGTTTTCTTCTAAATTATTTCTTTTTTTATATTTTAAATAACTAACTAGAAAGGGATTCCATGTTTATCAGGATTTAATTGCAATAGAATCCCTAAAAATAATTAATATTATTTAAAATTAAATAAGATATAGTATATAAGGTAGTACAAGTAGATAATATTCCAAAAAAATATTAGTTAGATGGTTCTTTATAAAATCCAACATAGATTCTAATAGACCTAGAAGGGAGATATTTGTTTGATCATGAGATACTTTCTAATATTTTCACATTAAATGAAATCTTTTAATTTCATATCATCTCGGAAAAATATGATCCAATAAGTGACATGATTTTTTTTAATTCCACTTAATTTAAGGATATGGTTTAGCTCTTTCAGATTATTCAAAAAACATTAATATACCATTAAAGGTTCCTCAAAATCCTTTCAATAACTATATAAGATTTCAATTAATATTACATTTTTACTAAATCGTATAGATTATATACCATGTAAAATATTTAAGAGTATCTATTATGGTCATATTTTAATGTTTGGATAGGAGACTTTAACTATTAATATATACATCTGAAGAAAAGATTTAAAATATAGATCACTTAAAAATATTTTTATTTCAATAATAAATTTTAAATATCTTATTGAACATGATTAATATCTCTTGGTAGAAAAAACGGAGTTCTCACCAACTATTTAAAATCGTCAAAATAGTACTTATTGGTGGATTTTGGTTCAATGTAATGATATTTTTTAATTAATTGTGAATGAGATCCCTCCATTATCTTCATTATGTGATCATTTAATTGTGAAATGGACTTTTTCTTCAGAATTCTCCCAACATCAAGAATCCCTTAAAACACAAAATTGGGAAAAAATATTTCCTTCATTTCAATAAAATAATAAATAAAAGATATTAGTGACCATAAAACTCTAGTATAATCACACATTTGGAATGTTATAATGATCCTTATTAGTTTTTTAGAGCTAAAAATATTTTATTCATGAATTAATGATTATAATTGAAATTTAATCATTCATTATTCATTATAAACCTTATTTTTTATTCTATCATTTTATACATGATCTCATAAATTTATACATTGAAATTGTAAAACTCAGTTAATGGTCTAGATATAAGGTTATGAACATCCTTAATATACAGAAAATTGACTCTGTTTTTGTTAAATGATTTTTGGGAATCAACTTTCTCATATTTTTTTCTCGATACTAAGATATGGTAATATATTTGTGTCACAAACAACTTGAATCTCTATAATACATTATTTATTGGTAGGTGTGAGTATGTTCTCAAATTGAACTTAATTATTTATCCTTACATGAAAAAAATCATCGTTCCAACATATTGAATCATATACATTCTCTATATATACCCCAAAAACAATATATTTATCTACAATAATATGAAAAGTGTTCCATAAATCACTTTCTGTAACATTAGATTTAGGTTTTTTCTCATCACTCTTTATATATTCATGATCCTATATCTTAATATCCATTATAGGTTTCTCTATAAGATTAAAATCATATACATTAGGGTTTGAAGAAACTAAATCCCCCACATATATAATGGGTCATGAATCATGAAAAAAAACTATGATATAATGTTTTTATAAAATATTATATTCTCTTTCATAATATGATCGATGGACATAGAATCTAGATCCTATATGGCTTCATTCTACCATTTTTCATCATTTTTAACCTATTTAGATAGTAAATTAGATAAAAAATCCTTTTTCTTAGAAGGAAATTAAATATAGTGGGACATATTGGACACTACATGACAATAGGTTCATTTTTTCCTTTATCCTTCTTCAAAAGATCAAGGTCAATAATAATATGTAGGGGTAATAATTAAACCACCACATTTTCTGAAAGTAATAATACACATTGAAAATAAAATATCTAGTAATATTCCCTTTCCCATCACTCAATAAAAGAGACATAAAAATGACTTCCTAAAAATTCACTTTTCTGAACCCTCCAACCCTATGTGCTATACCTATATGAAAAAACATGGAGAGTACCCATTGGACAATCCCATATCCATTTTAATCCTACTTCTCACTAGAATGATTACAAAAAAATTATATTTGATGACCCACTATATTATTTAATTATTAGTGGTCAAGGAGTGTTTATTATGGTATTGAACCTCAAATATAAATTAAAATTCAGCCGATATATCCTCTTAGTAAATAGTGAAGTCCTTCCAATTTAATTTTTATTTTACCATATCATTATTTTGGTATATGAAAAACTAGGTATTCTCATAAAATATTCTAACTTCATTTTTAAATAAATAACTAATAATAAATTATATAATGATCCATTCCAATACTTGTTAAAATATAACTATCTTTACCTAGTGTTATATCTGATTAAGAAAACCATGATCCTTGGATATTCTAGGTACCACCCCCAATCCTTAACACTTGACTTAGATTTCTTCAATCCAACCACAAATCCATCACAAGATCTTTTAATGTCACCACACTCATATAGGTTTTGATATGTCATAGTGGACATGACATAAGTTTATTATTAAACTAAAACAAGGTGAGTTCTCTGAGGTTAAATTTACCATTTTATGTGAAGGACAAACAATCCTTAGATAAATTCTTATTAAATTTAAATGATAATAGTCACTAAGTAACATTGACTGTGATGTCATAAAATAAATGTATAACTAAAACCCAATAATGTTCAATGAAATAAAAATGTGTAGAAATATTAATTATAGATAATCATATATGAATATTAAAAATTCATAAGAAACATTAATTTATAATACTCAAATAATTATAAATCATAATTAAATCCGAATAAATTCATCTATTGTAATTAAATCATATATCCATTTTTAATGAAATAAAATATTTTATATTTAATGGATTCATTAATATTATAATCATTTGATATTAGATAATATTTAATTATAATTAAGTAAAACCATTTTTTGAGTGATCCCTTAAGTAGTGAGGCTTCAAATAAATGTTTCATGTCCTTTAATTATTTATTATATTCATTGAAATGTTAAGAAAATAATTTTTATCCCATTTTATTGGAAAAATATCAAAATTAGTTTCACATTAATTAATGGCTATTTAAAATATAATAATTGTAGACATCAACTAGAATATGTAATGTAATAAACATTATCCTTTTATAATAAAACAAGGTGTTAATTTCTTCTATGACAGGAAACTAAAAAATTTACTATAGCATTAGAGGTTCACAATGTTATTTTTCTATATAATCCAAACCCATGAAAATAAAATTATGAAAACAAATTAAATAATACACATGTAGTTTTAAAATTTTGTATAAATAATTTGTTTATTTTAATTAAATTAAACCACAATTAAAAAAAATCAAGGGATACTCTTTAGACATTTCCTAAAATTGAGTACATAGTCATATAAATTATCTAATATATTTTCTACATGGATCTAGAGAGTGAAAAATTAAATTTAATCCACCATATTTGTTTTTGTCGACAAGTTTCTTAGAAGCATCCAAATCAATCGTAAAATTGGGAGTTATAGAATTTGAATTATTATTAATTATTCCATGCATAAATTATTTATCTAAATTTGGAATTTATTTTATTTTATTCATAATATTCCCAAAATTCTTCTAGAATTTATAAAATCAATGAATGCATTTTTTCTCTACCAACATGGTTATTATAAATACATTTTAACAATATTTGAAAATCACTTAATCAATTATGTTTTCAGAACCAAAAATCCCTTCATAAACATAACTATGATATAGAATAGTTTATGTTGAAAATTATTTATAAAAAGTGTGAGGTTATCCAACACAATGAATATTTATTTAATAAAATAAAAGATCACCAAATTACCTACCAAGCCCTTATTTCTTGTTTAAGAGCATATATAGATTTGGTATGGAATAAATAAGAAATATAAAATTTTAAATATTCAAAACTACAAGGTTTTTTCAAAATAAACATCTTCTATAATAAATACAATTTTAAAATAAAATTCTATATATGAATACATGAATTAAAAATTCTTTTAATATTTATATACTAAAAGGATATTGATTTTTATTTTATTATCAATAGGGATAGAGGTTTCCACATTACTAATCTTATCAATTTAACAAGAATATTTCAAAAATAAAAAAGATTTTTTTCCCCAAATTTATTATAATATTTATTGGTAAATATAAATTATTTTATAACAATGGTATAATAAGAGGGTATATTAACTAATTCACATAAATATTACCATTTAATTATATAATATTATCATGAATATCACATAACAAACACTCACCACATAATAATTCATCTATGGTGTTAGGATAATGTTGATTTAAAAAATCATTGAACTCACATGTGTTTCTATCATTCAGTCAAGTCATAACTCCCACATATATGATTCATATGATAATCTCTATAGTATGGGTTTTCAGATACTTGTAGATGACTATATTGAACACTTTATGGTTCTCCATATTTAACCCTTATTGGATTAAATTATTCTTAATCCGGATCAAAGTATCATTCTTTTTTTCATCACTTATATGTTAAATTATTCTATTTCATATATAATCAGTAAATTTATTTTGTTGAATTATTCAGTGATCAACGGGACCACTATCATAAATATTCACATGATTAGATTCTTGAAATGTCATTTAAGTATCATTTAAAACTCTATAACCATTAATATCGGTATATTAAACTTATGTTTAAATTTTATATGACCTCATATCAAAATTAGACAAATTTTATTTTTTAAAACATATACAAATTGTGTCCGAATAACAATAACGAAATAAAGCATTATTTTTAAATTTTTATAAATTTCATAGATTTTTTTTTCAATATAGGCCTTAATAAAACTCTAATGTTGACATAACAATATGTGTAAATAGATTAAACAATATATGTGAGTTTTATACATTCACACTACATTGTTCAATATATGTGATTAAAATTTATAATCATTTTTCCCAAAATATAATTATATTGAGTTATCCTAGTGGTAGAGGTATAGTTAATGCATTTTTTTAAAAAAAATAAAATGGAATTATTACTGTTAAAAATAGCATGCATGGTCACTCTTTAAAGAAACAATTTCTGAATTTAAATTATTTTATACATTCTGGAGTAAAAATTGAAAAAATTATATCATCCCCATTTATTTATTATGAAATAAACCAAAGAATATCATGAAAATATTCCATCTAAAAGTTAAACAATATACTTACCCAAAGGCTATTGATTTTAGATATATAAAATAGTTCCCTATAAATAATTTCATTGGGTTCAGAAAAAAAAAATTTTATTTTATTTTTAATGTGATTTATTTTTCTCCCACTATTGGAATGGATCACATTCATTATTTTTATAATTTTAATATTTTGTTAAATTAGAAATCAAATATTAAAAAAATATATCTAATAATACCCTCATTAATTTCCAATTATTTTAGGCCAAATCCAAGATTCATTAATATCTGTATTGATAAGATTAATATTTGGTGATATTAGGGAATTATAATCGTGATTTTATAATTGTTTTATCATGTTGATTTAATCGTAAGAACTTAATATTTAAGAATTGAACATGAACGGTTTCCAAAATAAACTAAAAATCAATCTTCATAGAGATTGGAAGTACATAATTTGTTTTCAACCATTAAACGTATAAATATTTATATACATGGACTATATCATCATTTCTAAATTAAACAACACTAATTATTTTTTATTAAAATTATCAAATAAAGTAAATTATTTTTTATCAAATTTTTAGAGTTAGTGGAATTTAGATAAATCTCAACTAATGTTCTATGATCAATCACTATAAATATATTATATAGTATTATTATCCCATTTTATTATTTAATATAAATGAAAATTAAAAAATGTGTCTCTTGGTACCAAATACGATTGTATCTAACAATATTAGAAAAAAATATTTTGGAACACTACTGTATTTACAATTCCCCTAATTTCCAGCATAAATATTTGATAATTTTTATTAGAATGATAGGCAAGACTAATAGAACATAAATTATGTTCCATAACCAAAATGTCATTATTCATAATAAGCATTAAATCCACAATTAAAAATTGATATTATACATGTTTATTTTTATATATCTATGCAAAACATAATTTCATATAACTAATTCTATTATTAATGAACACTTATACCTTTTATCATATTATTGGATTTTTCGTTACCTTGTATTTGGTATAGGTAATACTCTACATTAGTAGATAAAATTGAAAAAATTTTTTTTTTTAACATCAGCCATCAATACTTTATTTTATTTTTTTGAGTATTATAACATGAAAAATATTTATTAATTTTCAATTTCTATTATAAAATATTTTTGTATTAATAAAATTTTTAATGGATAACAGAATCAATGTATTTTTTATAGATTATTATTTTTATCCATGGATTCTTTCTACCATTTCAATATAGTGAAAAATTCATTTTTTTACTCTAGATAATATATTTTTGATTCATATTTAGAGGATTAATAATAAATATGTAATAATTTATCTATTAGTTAAGTTAATCACACCCTTATTTTATGATTTGGTTTTCTTAGATCTATGTGAGGAAATAAATTTACACTAGAGTCATTACAAGCACTCCTTATGGTCTCCATATTCATCATATCCTTTTTTAAACTAATATATTATGTAGAATATTTTTTCTATTTTTTACTTCTTCACCAAATGAGGAATATGATGTTTCCTTTTTCATTCTTCCCATCCTTTGATATAGAGATCTTTATGGAATAATTTTAATTTTTAATTACTTTTTTATCATTGATATTTTCCCTGAATTATTTTTAATAAATTACAAGTGTCTCTATGACGTCTTTTGATTTTATATTTCATATAAGAGTTAATAATCCTATTTCATATAATATTCCACTCCATTTAGATTTTATGATTTTATGATATTCAGTTTTTAATATAGTTCTATAAATATATTACCAAATTATGATATATAATTTAAAATTTTAGTTGTCCTTCCACTTCACCATGTGGTCATTCCACATTCCAACATTATAATATTATCATATATGATATTTTAAATATTATAACATAGTTTTTGGAAATTATATATACCTTCATAATAATCTAAAATGGTATTCCACATTTCATGTGTTTTAGTGAACTATGAAACTCTATTAAAATAAGTAGTACTCATCCCATATATAATACAATTTTTTTATTTAGTGGTGAGATCATGTTATGGTTTATCTATACCATACCATAGAATTTGAAATGACATAGTAATTTTATAAGGCTTTGCAACATTTATCTAAACAACAAATCTCATATTTTTCAAATAAATGGTCATGTTATCCTTATAAAAACTATAATATTATCAATTAATATAAAATAAAGTAATCTAAGAAAATTTCATCTTAGTAACCAACCATTTAATAAATAATATTTTTTTGGATATAAACATGCCAAAATTGATAGCTCAAATGTCACTTATTGGATAAAATTTATTTGTATAGTAGGTGTGTCAAAATGACTCCAGAAGTGAGGTCAATTGAGTTATTATAAATGATACTACATAAAACCAAAAAACATTAACTTATAAACAACTATATACTCCTACCCATATTAAATAATAAACTAAAAATAAATATAAAAATAAATAGAAGTACATATAGAATTTAAAAAAGTTTTCGATATACATATCTCTTTTTGACACTCCAAAATTATCTCTGTCATCACGTTTAGTGATCTTAACAATGACATTCAATTTATTAGGGTGCTCAATAAATGATTGAATGAAACATTAACATCTTCAAAAATATTATTATATCATTTTATGAGGGTCCCCCTTTTACACAGCCTATACATTCCTATTACACACTCAGTATAATGAGTGAATCATTTATATATAAATAGACGGTGAAAAGATAAATTGTTATGAACATTTTTTTAAAAAGAAACTAACATATGTTAAAGTTTCTCTTAATATTTTTTAAATATAAATAAAATCTAAAAACTATTTTTTAAAATATAACATGAAATAACACAACAACAACAAAATTATTTACAGTGTCATATATAGAAATAGTTGGAAAATTATAGCATATATATAAGTATTTTTCTATATTTTCACGGTTCAACATATTCTTAAAAATATAATTTCGGGATTTTTGAATTGAAAAAATAATTTTTATTTAAATCAAAATAAATGAATATAATAGTTATAAAATTCAATTATCTTTCATTTTTTTGAAATATTTAGGAAATAGTTATAAAATAGGTTGTGGTTTGGTGCATTTTTTTGTTATCCTTGATGTATTAAAAATCATGTATAGAAAATATTTTAGTTAAAACAACCTTTTAATTATTTAAATATCTCTAATATTATTAAAATGATTGTAGCAGCAAAAACTCATCAATATATTGAAACTCGAATAGTATTTTGAAAATTGTAATAAAATTTCGTAAACTAACCTAATAATACATAATGTCATAGTCCTGTAGTATTATCATAAATTAGATATTATGTATTCATATCATAATAGAAATTTATGGAAATCAAAATACACTATAAGATTCCAAGATTTAATCATCATGTCCCATTCTGATTATTTGGATTTCCTGACCGTAACGCTTTCTTCCTATCAAAAGGCACACATGTGAACATGTTTCTTTAGTATTCATAGTTAATGTTTTTTCAAGATTTATTTTATAATAATAATAATTTATGATTCCCATACATCATAATATATCATTTTCACTCATTTGTGAAAAATGTAATACATTGGATGATCATAATAATTTTGAGAAAAATAAAATATCATAAAATATAATTTTCTATTGGACATTATTTTGATCTTATATACTCAGCATATGCATTCTCAACATAATATAACATGAATATATTACATCAAACCCTAGATATAGACATCAACCTAAATTAAAAGAAAAAATTAAAAAATAATAATATATAACATTAAATTAAATTATCTACACATTTCATGATTAATACATAGAAATAAAACTGTGGGTTTTTTGATCATTAAGACTTAGAAAAGTTGAGATATTTTAGAGAAATAATATTGTGTCCAAAAAAATGATTACCAACAAAATACACACATCCCACTAATCATTGTGGTCCTAAATCCCTAGATTGTGTAATATCCTCTTTTTTAATGATTTTTTTATCAACATTAATTAATAATTTTTAATTTACTTTTAAATGAATTTCATTCTTTCTAGTAAACCAAATACTCAAATATTTATCAAATATGTTACATTCTTATGTAATATAAAATTATAAAGAATTTTTTTGTTAAAAAGTTTTATAAGAAAAATGAATCATGTATTCCAGTTGACAATTTTCTATATCTAGTGGTGCCTTAGAGCATGAACACATAATAGAAGGGAAATAAGGTCTTAGTGCATACCACTGAACTATAAGTTATCTAATTTTAATCCAATTCATAGAATAATTTCACAAAATTTTAATATTTTATATTTTTAAATAGTTAATTATTAATCATAAAAAATAAATTGATATTATCATAGTTAATAAAACACCTATAATAATAGAAATATCCAATATTTTAAATAAATTGTAGATCCATTCATTATTTGGTTTTAAATAAATTCCTATCTATTATGTTGTGATATTGAATTTGATAAAATATAATTCATTTGATTTTTATTTGTCACATTGAATTTTAAATAAGGTAGAATTTTTAGATTATTCTAAAAAATATTATTTTCAATGAATTTTGAAAAAACGACCTTTTCTAATGCTACGTGTTTTATGAAATAATCATGAAATAAATATGAAATAAAATATAATGGATCCTTTTATCCAAAAATTTAATACTTAAGTGGTAGAATATTTAATTTTAATATATTATAATAGCTAATTGGTTAGGAACACTTAATATTGGGTGAATTGAGGTTCAATTAAAGAATGATGTTTTTGAAAATTATAATTTCAAATCCACAAAATTTAAATCACCGACCAAGTTCCAAAATTATTTATATATATTTAAAAAAATAAATATAAATACATTTCTAATGGTCCACTAAAATATTAGTTTCAAAATGTATGATTATTTTGTCTTTATAAATTCTCTACTTATATCAAATTCAATATATATATATGTCACATATAAATGTAATATATATGAATATATGTTTTAAAACTAGTTTGAAAACTACTCATTATAAATCAATAGCTATAAAATGATATTATGATAATGTTAAATATAATATTTTAAACAAAAATGACACAAATATTGCAACGGATAAAGTGGTAAGATGCAAGATAGAGATTAGTCATCTATGTTTGGTAATAAATATTATCGAAGAATTCTTACTAAAACCCAATAAATAAACCTGCAACATGAATTAGCGTTTTAAGAAAAAAAATGTCTCTTGGATGTTCATGCTATATAAGTCATCATCCATGATTACAATTAATATAATGAAATGTGAAATTATAAGATAAAGATTTAACATCATATACTATAATACAAAATAGGATAAGTACTAAATAAATATTCATAAAATATACGTACAAATAAATAAGTGTATAAAACCATATGAGTTATGAAATTGTGAGATATTCATTTTTTCTCAATATCTGATTTAATTTTTTTTCCATAAGGGTTCTCTTGTAAAATTTTATGGTTGCGTCTCGATTGAAATGTGAGTTATATTAGAAGATTAATGATTTTTTGACCTCATAGAGAAAAAAAGGTATCAAAGTGACTGTTAAAAAATATTCCACAATGCTAAATGAAAAACACACATGTTGTTTTAAATGGATTGCATGTACTTGATGATATTTATTCAAAAAAGTAGTAAATGAGAATTGATCATTCCACAAACATGTAGATCTTAATAACTATGAAAAGACTCATTAAATGAAAAAATTACTCATTTGGATATTCAACATTAGTCGTTGTGTCTTTTTGATGTGTTGTTGACGGATAATAATATTTTGGTATTCCATTGGATTAAATCATGAAATATCTTCATCCATCAAATCATGGTTTTTATATATCATTCACACAGTCACATAGAAATTCATCGTGTGATTGTATCGATTTTCATCATCTAATATTATTAATTACATCATATAAATTATTTAAAAATATAATTTTGAAATTAGGAACAGTTTTGTAAAATCCCTCTTTTGTTTAATTCATGTTATCATAAGGTATAACAACATCAATATTAGGTCACTCTAAATCTTATTGAAATTTCACCATGATCACATCAATGGTTCTTATATACTATAGATCAACTCCACTTTGTAGTAACAATATAAACTAAGAAAATTTTATGTGACTCTCATTAAATCTTTTAGAAGTTGGTAGTATTTCATTATACGATCAAGTTGTATAATGTTTTTAGCTTATGAACTTTTGCCAATTTTCATATTTTTTAGTGGAAACAATACTATGATGAATCATATAATTCATTTTGAATATATGATACATGATTTCAGTTCATTAAAATATTATATTTATGGAGTAAGGATACAATGTCTCCCATTTTGATGATCCCAAATCTTAGAATGATAATATTTCAAGGTTAAAAACTATTTATAAAAAAATAAATATCATATACATTGGTACAAATTATTGAGGTACTATAGTATTAGATTGCACTATCATAAATGATAATTAAAAAGATATTACCTGAATAAAAAGGTAAAAAAATAGAATAAATAAAACAACGAATATGATAAATTATAAAATAATGTTAATATGAATATAATAAGAATTTTTTTTTATTTATAAGAAGTATAATAAAAAAATAAAAGCTCCTAAACTAATAACCTAAAATGAAACTGAATCTAAATCCCTCAATATTGTAGAATTGGGATCTAAATGATCATTTATTTCACCTAGAGAGTGTTGATAAAGGGGCTAGGGTATATTTTTGGTTTAGAGAAGAAATTATTATAAATGATTGATCATATTTTATTAGGTATAAAATTTTGAAGAACATTTATTAGAGAAAATTAAAACTATGACACAGATACTTATATTTAGGAAAGAAAAATTGATTCAGGAACTAAAGAATCTATAGGAATAGTTATCGTTAGAGAGGAATCAATAGTAATGTGAGATATATCTAGATAAAGTAATATGAGATGAGTGAAATCCTTCAACGATAAGGATCCTTGATCAATAATTGATAAAAATCCTCTCATATCTATTAGAATGGCACTTAAAAAGGGTTTTATTAGCTTCAACATATCAACATACTATTAGAAGGCAGTAGTGAAAGGAGGATTATTTAGTTTACCAACAAAATTCCTAAAAATAGAACTGAAATCAAATTTAGTAAATATTCAACAAAGTTATTGATAAATAGTTCTTTTGATTACATCTCTATCTGTATAAATGTTTTGAGAATCACATGGTTATCTCAATGGTTCTGGGAACATCATACTAAAAAATATACAAAACCATTCCTCTCAGATCTAAAAAAATTCCCAAATCTTATTCATCATATCTATGAATATTATTCAACTATTAATCTCACCTGAGGAAATATTTATTGGGGGAGTGGAAGAAAATTTTTTATAAGAAGTACAATTACAAAATAAGGATTTTCCTGTTGCATTATATTACATTTCATCAATATTAAAAATCATATCATTAAATTCACCAATAACTATCTAACATTGAAACACAAATAATGAATTTTAGGATTCATGTGACCAATCCTAAGAAATAGATATGGATAAATAGAGATAAAAAGGGAGAAATAATTTTTGATATCTCATTAACAATGTAAAATCAAATAGAAACCCCAAATATAAGTAAAAATTCTACATGAACATTCATATGTTCTACATTGAACTCACATAAATCCACTTTTAAAATATAAAAAGAAATTGTTGAAATATGAGAGGGTTAAACTAGTTTAGGTGGGGAATAATTTTTAAAAATTCCATCCATAGATAGCAGTTTTTCCATAATAAGACATTGCCAAAAAAATTTCTTCAAAATTATCTAAAATAGTATGTCCAAATACTTTATAAAATTATTTTTTAACAGATTGGATTATCTCACCCTAGGAATGAATTTTTTGGTGAACAAGGGTAAATCATTTCATTAAACTTGAATGAGAATAATGTACACCTTATAATACGTGGATATAATAGAGTCGAGAGTTCTATAATGGACAGGTAGGCTATCCCTCATCATGATCATCAATATCAGATAATCTATATCATCCCCCATTAATATATGTTTTTTTTAATAGGGCTGGGGGTACTAATAATTGGTATACATTTTTTCCATTCACTAATTATATAAGATAATCTCATATCAGACATGACATCTATAAAAAATTCTTCACATCTTTCATCATAACATTACACATCATCCATGCATTCAATGTCAATATCATCATGTGATCAATTATAAATTTTAATATATGTTCATTATCATAGTCTATATATTTTTCAACTGACGTTAGAGAACATGGAGGCACTGTAGAGTCAAAATATATACCTTCATGTGTGTAAAATCTATCATACAATAACAAATGAGAGTCTTTTAATCTTTATAATATTATTTAGTTTATCACCATATTACACTTTTCATTTGGGCTTAAATCTTCTAATAGTTACTTATCCCTTAGATTTATTGTTATCATCATTTTTAATTTAACAAAATATTCTTTAGATAAATAGTCCATAGTATTATATAGTTTCTGGACTTGGTCTACATTATCCATGAGGCTCATAAGGTATTTCTTTAGTTAAAACTTCTCATATATAGTTTTTTTATCACTTATACATTTCTTTTATATGGATTCCAATAGATCACCATAATTATACAAATACTTTGATTAAAATAACTAACATAGGCTACAAATTTGTCCTTCCCACAATAAACAAGTATTTCGAAATCGAATACCATTTAAATAAAAATGGGATATGATAATAAATTAATCCTATAATGGTTTCTACGTATGCCCCACACATGACTCAGCAAAAAACTAGGTATATTAAACACTATACCATTAAATATTTAATAGATAAATAAAATATCTTAATGTCATAGGATAGAAAAATATGGATTCCATTTGTAAGTTAAATGATCAATAAAATTTAGAGACCGAAAAAATTCACTATAATTCTCTACAATAATAAATCTTTAAGTGGTTCCATCAGTTGTAGGCTCTAGGAGATATTTTATATTCTCAATGGTTTCATGAATTATTAGATAATATCTCAAAATATTATATTATTCCACTTTATAATGTTCCAATTAAAATTATTATAAATTATTTGTATAAAATCAAATATTTACCAATTTACATATGTGTTTACAAAATACATATTATAACCCATTCCTAGACGATTTTTATGCATAAATAATTTTATAACATTGGATAGAATGACTTATTATTCTCACTAAGCCACTAGGGACAACCTCAAATTTTATTTTTTTCCTTAACTATATAATTCGTAATTCTTGATCATTAATAAATTAATTAATTTTTTATCAAGACCGATAGATTAGAAAGATGTACAATGAAACATTAGATATACGTGACTCCTAAATATTTTCTTTTATATAAATGAGATGACGATTCTAGGGAAGTGAACTAGAGAGTACTATTATTCCACATCATCAGCCCTATTATTTGAAAATGTAAAGACTCTATTTTGGTTTGGAGACATCGTCGATAGTGGAAGGTTTGAAAACTATACCACATTATGAAATTAAAATAGAGGTTCGACATAAAAATTAGCAATGGAATTTTAATTTATTTGAATATTTACACAACAACATGTGAGAATTGTAAAAAAGTATTTAATAATGTATAATGTGATATAAACATCCACTTTAGTGATCATGTGAAATGTATTATGATATATTAAAAAACTATTGGTTTTTTAGAGGAATAAGGTTGCATTGTAACTTAACCTATCAAATTAGTATATCATTATGTAAACAGAATTTTTTTCAGTATCATGACCAACATGATGATCAAGAAAAATGTTAGATTTACATATCTTGGAAAAATTGAGTACCACATGAATTTTGCTTAAGAACACATATTTCTTATGGTCATTTGGGAAATTTGAAAACAGAATAACTTCTCGATTATGAATAATGTGAATCAATACAATAATTAAAAGTAACTAGTCATATATAAATCTTGTATGATATAATTCAATCATTTAGTTTTGAACAACATAATGGAAATATCGGTGAGAAGATGCTCGATACCTTTGAACTCATGAGTCATATACAATTTTTTAAAATGGTATCTTAAAATTTTATTTCATATATCTTATTGTTTAGTCATTAAATTAGATCTATATTTTTTGAAATATTTATCGTACTTTTGTTTTCAATATTTATAATGTATTGATGTAATTCAATAACCATATTCCTGTAATTTTGGTTTCATTAATTGGGTATTTTCAGAGATATTTTCTACAACAATGTAATAACATTCAGTTATAGAAAATGAATCGCAATTCAATTTTCTCACAACACCAAGAAAATAGAACATCTTATAAAAAGTGAAATTTCCTATAGATGATTTCACTATCTATCATATATACACCATCAAATTCATCATAATATCTAACATTGTAAACAAGATATCTTTTAGAGTAATAAAAAATATTTTTATATTTGATTTATTAAATATAATTTTACCCCATTTAAATTTTATTTCATGTGTTTTACTAGAAAACATACAACACTAAACTATATATTTTTATATATATTGGTTAAAATATTAGGGAAGAATATTTAAATCTTAAGTGGACCTCTATAAGAATATTGTTTAATATATTTTTTTTTCAAATTTATTTTATATTTTATACTCTTTATATTATAACGTTTGTTTTCATAATACAAAAAAAGTATGAAATATTCTATCTATTTACATAGGTTTAAAAAATAATATTTTTTTTTTGAAAATATGAGAACAATTGAATATTATATATTCTCTTAATAAAGTAATTTTTAATAATATTTATATTGTTTTATAAAATTCAATACATAAATATTTTTTGGTTGAACCGAACAAAATGTCATCAACATAAAATTTTAAAACAAAAATATCCATAGAAATTTATTTGATAAATAAAGTGGGATCACTTATAACTATTAAAACATTATTTCATAAATTAAAATATGTGATCATACCACACCAATCATTAGGTTCCCTTTTAAAACCATAGTTTTATTTAGAATCATTAAACTCATTATTTGTAGAACGAGGGATAAGAAATCTATGGGGATTCTAAAAAATAATCCTTAATAATTAACCCATTTATGAAATAAATTGTGACATATATTTGATGTGGTTTGATATTAAAATGATCAGTAAAAGAAACCAATATTCTAATAGATTGATTTATAAGTAATGGTATAAAGGATTCATCATATTCAGTATTGTTTTATTGATTATAGCCTTATGTTACAAATATAACTTTATTATTTACATTAGTTCCTCACTCATCAGCCTTGTTTCAAAAAAATCATTTAGTGATGATTGTTATGTATTATTTAGGTATCCCATATTTCTTACTGAATTTATTTCTTTCGAGTTAAATCAATTATTTTTTATCCATTCCCTAATGGTCATCATTAATTACATTAATCATTTTATTATTATTTTCATCATAGATAAGGTTGATTAATATCAATAATTGTTTCTAAGAGAGACACAATTTTTAGTCATTCTAATATAATTACCAACTATATCATCTATATATTGATATTTAAAATTGTAATAGTTATATGAATTGGATTAATTAGTTCATACACATTTTATTTTAAATAATATTGGTGACAATGTCCATTAATCTGAGATTTATCAAATAAATCACCATTATGAAATAGTTCCAATTAGTTTTATTAACATTAAATATGAAATATAATTTTAATGGTTTTCGATTAAAGGTTTTAGTTCATGAGGATCTATCTCATAAAAAAACCATGTTCATATTTTTCTGTAACAATTAATTGGTATTAAAAAACATTATAATATTTTAATGTGGTTGGATAAATAGGGATAAATCATTCCTAAACCATCTATTGAATTTTTTCAATATTTTATTCTGTATTTTGAGTAAAGGTATTACATATAAAATTATAAATTAACTCACCTGTGGTATTCTATCGTTATATAAATCATAAAGAATATTCATTAGAGTTGTTCTTATTAAATCTATATTAATTATATATATATTTTTTATCAAAACATCATCCAAAATATGGATAGGTAATTCATAATCGATAAGTATTTTATAGTGAAATTTCTAGAAATAATCTATTTATTATTCTAAAAGCACAAATTGGATGAGGTGTTATACATTCAAAAAAATGTTTGCCTATAGAATATATTTAAAATAATGATTCAATATATTTATACTCAAACTCATGTTTAGGATCACATATCATCATATTAATGGTAATTCAACTATGATTATATAAATATTTTTCACATTTAAAAAAATATGAAATAGAATCACGGATTTCATCTTAAAATTATAGATATGTGTATATTTTATAATCATCAACCATAACATAAGCATAATGTTTTCCAAATACAATGGAAACCCAATAGGGTATAAAATAACCATGGGAACCAAATAAATTTGTTAAGTGGTTATTTTTTTTTTACTATATTAAAATAAATATAATTTTGATTTCCATCTTTATAATGATTTAACACCTTATGCACTACAAATTCTATCTTTGGTAGTTCATTGACTCATACTTTTAAAGTTTTCTTCTTAAGAGAGTATATGTTATAGCGTTCCAGTATATTATGTATTATGAATGATACTATATGAAAAGAAAATATATGATTAGATATTAGTATAAAAAATATATCAAAATTAACATTATAAAAATTTTGATTTTATAAAGAAATAAAAACTATAAAATTCATGGAATCATTAATCAATACAAAATTATTCTCAAATTTAAAATTATAAACATCATCACACAATTGAAATATAGTTTTAATATTTTATTTAATTCCATAAAACCTAAAACATTAGAAATAATAACCCATTGAGAGTTTCTAATATGTTCGGGGATAATGATTTTGTCTTTTTCATTGTCCCCAAAAGATACATGTCCTCCCTGAACATTACTTATACTCCTAAAGATTGATTAGTCTCATGTCTTGTGTCTATTACATCGGTTGTTCATATACCAATGTTTTTTTATATATATTATTTAGAAATATACTTACAAAAATCAAATATGAAATGATTTTGGATCCCATATTTTCATTGAACAGAAACAGAATGAAATTTAACTCATAGGAATCTGTATTTTTTAATACGGTTTTTGGTAACACCATTATATTTAAAAATACAAAAATAATCTTAAATAGTATTTATTAAATACATCACCAGACTTATAAAATAATGTATTTACCTTGGAATTTATAGTATACTTATTTTTAATTATATTCAAACTCTATGATAGAATGTATTGTATGAAACACTGAGTTTAAATGAAATGTGATGCTCTATTGAAATATTATTAATTAAACATGACCATTATAAACAATAAATTAATTTTTGGGGTATTAAATTCAATAAAGATATTTTGTAAACTATATTTTTTAAAAATGTGAAGAATAAATTTTAGTAGATATCTATTTATTATAGTTATAATGAAAATCAGTTGATTAATGTTTTTTTTGGAATTTCGTAAAAATATCTATTTAGTACTAATTTTCATAGATAATTTAAATTTAATGTTTAAAACTATTTAAAAATTACTAATAAAATTGATGATCATTTCATAAATATAAATTCCAAAAATATCTTTCAATAATTTTTTTCAAAATTTTATAAAGATTAATTTTTTGATGAATAGATAAAAAATACAGATTTGTGTAAAAACATCATCACTATGTTAAGATTTTTCACAATGTTAAATTATATTTCAAATTATTAATAATGTAAAATTAGTTAAATTATATTAAAATTTAATTAATTTAGGTCAGTGGAATCAGTTTCATATTGAAATATGATATTTATAAATTTTAAACTTTTGAATGTTTTTTTTTTCAAAAAAAACCTATATTTTTTATGTGCATGCTTGTTCAGTTTAAAAATGAATTATTCCACTTCTAAAAATTATGTTTGAAAAATGGATTATATATATATTTTTATAATAATCTATATTAATTAATAAGGTGAAATTATTTTTTTATCATAATTAATAATGTAAATATTCAAAAATTAATTGTCATGGTTAGGGAAAAATTGATTTACTTAGGCTTAAAAGATGATATGCATTTAGAGAAACATAAAAAATACTCATGCATGAATTTTAAATCCATATTTATTCTTTATAAGCTCTATAATTATAAATTGATTGATTTTTCAAGGTTTCCTAATTACAAAAACATGGGTATCACTTTTTCATTTCAAAAATACCTTGTTTGTGATCTCCCCAAATTTTAAATTCCACTCTTTTCCTCCCTTATTCAGACATCCAAAACTATTTGTTTTATCTTATCCTGAACCAAATAAAATCCTTAAATCCTCCCACATATACTAGATGAATTTTTATTTTATATATACACTTTATAAAGGATCTTTATTAAACCTAAAGAGTTTTCCCGATGAAGAGGTTATGTTTTTAACAATATTATTCATTTTACTTCATCTATTAACACCTTATTGTATTCTATAACAAATAAAAAATAATAACATAATACTGTATATATATATATTTTATTATTTTAATTTAATAACCTATATCCTCCTCTACATTTATTTAACGAGAAACAAAACCATCAAGCGTCTGTACTACAGACTACTGCCCTCCAAATTGATGAAATTCATTTTCCATCACCACCATTCAAGGATAGATATAAAAATGGATTTAAAATATATATATATTATTTATGAAATTATTATAATTATTTAATTATTATTTCACATATAACTTCTTAATTAATATTCAGTACAGGGATATGTTAACATCAATTCTGTGTATGACAAACTACCGCATCAAAAAGTTTTCTGATTAATTGTTCAAGTATACATTACATGGAAGTAATTAGGGATAATTTTAAATAATATTTGATATATTTTTTACAAAAAAAATTATATATTAATAATATCACATTTTACTTCTTACCTTCCCATCCGTTTGAACTCAGTAACATCGCTTATGTCTACGGGTGGGATACTGACTCTATGTACAAATGCAAAATGTTTATAATTTTATTTTCAAAATGATGGTAATATAGAAAGATTTTATTAATAAAAATTATAAATAAATAATAGTATAGATATATTTAATATTATTTAATATTTATTTTCCATTCATTCTATCCATTCAGAATAATTTCAACAACATTAATGTGTAAATATGGCTTACTATCTCCATGATCAGTGTAATCCATTTTCTATCAATAAAATATATATATTAATATATATTAATTTATAAAGATTATATATGATATCAATATAATCTGTTAAATTTAATGATGATGTAACCCTTACCAATATAAAAGAACCTTAATTTTTCATTCAAAACATAGATGAAAAATGAATCATTCATATCCTGAAATAGTTATTTTATCAATGGATTTTTAATAAATTGTTCATAAATAGACAATAAGTAAACCATATATTTTATGAGATATAATAGTTTTATATGTAATATATTTAATATATTATAATATTTATTATATATTAGGTTTGGACACGTACAATGGAATTCAAACCTATGGTATGGGTTTTATCATATCACTTTTATTTCTTTGAGGCATATGCCATACTCAGGACATATTCATATGAGTATTGTGTATATATCCACAAATGATATTTCATATCAGATACATATTCCACTACATGGTATTTAATGTTTCATTATAAGTTTTTTTATGGGGTTTATCATTCAAAAGTTACCAAATAGTCCTGTTTTTATTTCGGTATCTCGTCATTATTAGTGATTGTTTTTTTAATTATCCCTTTGAGGAATTATTTTAAATTTCAAATTTATAAAAAATATACTTCCTTATCTTATGGTTATTAATGAAATTTTTATCATAAAAGTACCATGTTTCCCCAATTTTTGATATAAAATTATTAAGAAATTTATTTTGAGAAAACATGATTTATTTATATGTTTTGTCAAAAACCATTTTCCATTAAATCACTATTTCTAAAAAAATGATTTTTCAAATATAAAATATTATATATAAAAAAGATTATAGATGTCATATTTTTAAAAAAATGTTTTTAAAATAATCATCATGTCATTTACCAAACAATACCCATTTATATTTTACCTAAAATGTTAAAGGGATATTTATTCTAATTTTTATGAAATGTAAGTAATTTTTCACCATCCCAAACATTCATTTTTTTTGAAAAATGGTCTATATGTTCCTATAGTTATTTTCAATTAAAAATATTTTCAAAATATGTGATGAACGATTATTATAATATGATTTTAAAATGGAGCATGATATTTTTGGATGAATTATATATAATCAGAATTTTAAGGTATTGATATTTATTAATTAAATAAACCCTTTTTTTATTATGAACCATGATGGATATGTTTTACTAATAACATTCATATTATTTATCCATATGGTCTATGATAATTTAGACATGGGATATTCAATTTTTTTAAAATTCATCAATTGACTCTGAATTTTTTGTTATTATCATTATTTATTAGGGTATTCCCTAGCATTTCATATATTAGTGTTTTAATATGAATTATTTTTTTATTATGTTTTGCCTGTTTTATTTTTGGAATGTGTTCAAAAGATTTAGTGATAGGTGTGGTCTGAAATTACATTGCCCCTATATGCATAAATATGACTCATGATACAAATTTAGTGGCCCAAATAATAAGGTTTTTACCCATAGAGTTAAACTATTTTTTTGAATGGCCTTAATAATACATTAATTATGTTTGGAATTACACAATAATTCACTCTAGGATTAGTTATTGATGTCCATGTGATTATTTTATTCATTTGTGTATCCATGGATAGGTTCCAATCATATAATTTTTATTGATATGGATTTAATTTGTCCTTATTTATTTGTACCTTATTATATTCAACTAATATTTAAATGGAATGTGTTTCAGTTATTTACATTTTTATATTTATTATGCTAATTAATTCCTGATAGAATATGTTGTACGCATACCCATACTAAGCATCTGAGCTTACCCCATTCTTATGTTTTATTTTCCCAGGATACCAATAAGTATTTTGTGATAAAAAATAAACTATAAGTTAATGGGAACAATAATATTCTCAAGGAAAACACTTTTTCTATATTATGTTGTCACGACCCGTCCTCGGGGCCCGTGCCGTGACTACCCCAAGCCCGCCTTCCATAGGCCAGGGGCTGGCGACTAGCACCAAGGCGTAAATTCCAACAAAAAGGGAAGGCATTGCCTTTGAAAAGTAAACAAGCACCACAGAGTAAGCAAGCGGAAAAGTAAACACTAAGTAAAAACTGTACAAGCTGTGCTGAAAGTAAAAGGGGCCGGAAATACAAGACCAACTGTAAAGTAAAACTGAAAAGAAAAACAGCAACTGAAAGGAAAAACTGCAGCATCGAGCCGTCCTCTGGAAGTCCCACCTGAATGGTGGGTACAGATAACCTCCACTGCTCCTCGGGTCCACCTAACCGCTCCGAGTACGTCCCGCCCAGTGGTCCACCTCCAGGTACTGTCCTGCTCCGCACGCCTCCTCCACGATCAGTGCTGTCCGTCGTCTGCAACCAACACCACGAAGTGCGGGCATAGCGAGTGCAGGGGTGAGTATAAGCTACTCAGTAGGGACCCCGAGACCCCCGAAGGTCTCCCGAAATCCACAAAGGATAATCCACAAAGGAAAGATAGAATCACGAAGTAACATCTGACACGGCTTAGGTATATGCCCATACATATACCTAAGTCTTCAATTCCCGTTCGGCTCCAACGTCCGAGCCCAAGCACAATCCAGTCCACACAGGAAAGCAAAACGTATACCCACGCAGGATAGAGCAACACAATCCACAAAGGAGAGTAAACAGTAAATCCACACAGGATAGCTCAACACAATCCACAAAGGAGAGTAACACAAGATTCAGCTCACACAGGTATATTTCTTCGGATGACGACAAAATGATCATTGAACCATCTAAGTCGTCGGACCCACGAAGGATCGATAGGTACTAACCTTGCAGTGACCCACACAGGATCGGGCCCACGCAGGACCTGTAGAAGTTGGCTCACACAGAACCGCTGAGAGATGACCCACACAGGATCGGGCCCACACAGGACCGGGCCCATGTAAGACCTGTAGGCGCTGGCTCACACAGAACCGCTGAGCGCTGACCCACGCAGGATCAGACCCACACAGGATCGGACCCACACAGGACCGGACCCACACAGGACCTGTAGCACTGATCCACATAGGATCGCTGAGTGCAGTAGTCATCGCAGTCCGCTGAGGATCTCTGCACAGTCGTCGCCGCAGTCCACTGAGGATCTCTGCACGGTCGTCGTCGGAGTCCACGGAGGATCTCTGCACAGTCGTCGCCGTAGTCCATTGAGGATCTCTGCACAGTCGTCGCGTCGAAGTAGCAGTCGCAGCCAGCACTAGGGTTCCCGCACACAGCAAGCTCGTTCGGGAAGGTCCGCTCCACGAGCCGAGAGGCTGATACATCAACTAATACGAAGTCCGAAGTTGATGTATCCAAAAATTACGTATCGTCAACAGGAACTCAACGTCGCAGATGGCGCGTCAATCGGACGCCCGGTCTGAGAGATATTGGCATTTTCGTCCCAGGGGCCCGGTTGGTTTTTAAGGCAAAACCAACCCGACTGCACTCCACATGCGTCCAAACCTCGGGCGGAGTATGCAAAAAGATCCTTCTCACTTAGAGGAATTCAACAAAGCTGACGACACGTCAATCGGACGTCCGTAGCTCAAGATATGAGCGTTTCCGCTCCGAGGGCCCGGTTGGTCTCGTGTACGAACCAACCCGGCCGAACTCAAAGTATTCCGAAACCTTGAGTGAGATATACCGAAACGACCGTCTCGATACAAGGATCGTGTTTCCGCTGACGGCGAGTCATTTGGAGGCACGAACCTCAAGATACGGGCGTTTGAACGAAAACGTCCAAAGATGGGGGGTACGGGCCCGGGCCGACCCGGCCCGACCCGAACCGGTTCCGACCCGGCTGGCCCGACCCGGCCCGGCCAGGGCCGGTCCGGCTCGGCCGGCTCGGCTTGGCCGCGCCGCGCGGGTGGAAGCCGTGAGTGCCGACCCGCGGCCTGTGGAAGAACCGCGGACGCGGCTGAGCCGCGTCCCGCATGGACGAACCGGACCCGCGCGCCGCGGGTCCGTTTGGCCGCCGCTGCCGCGGCGGATTTCGTCCGGCGTCGCTCCGGTGGCCCGTTTTCTTTCCCGTCTGCGCCGTTGCTCCTCCCGGGATCCTTTCTTTACTGCGGGATTGTCAAACGTCCGCTGCGGCACGTTCCGTCATCGACCGTCAAATCCGCACAAAAAAATGAAGAACGACGGAGGGTCGTCGGGCCGTGTTCGTTCGGCCCGCACCCTCCGCGTTAGAGATAAACAACCGGGAGAAAAACGATCAACACATGATCCAACAATTTTAATTAAAATAAAATTGTTCATTGGAAACCGGCTTTTTAATTTTCAAGAACGTTCACGAGAAAATTAAAAAGGGGTAATTTTCCAAATGAATCCCTACCATGATGATCGTCGTGCGCGGGCGTTCTTCGCGGAAGAGACCGTCGCGGAAGAGATCGATCGTCGCGTCGTCGCGGGGAGGCGTCGCGTCGTCGCGGATTCCGGAGTTGAGTCGGCGAGCTCAACGAATCAAGAACAACAGATTTAAATTATTAATATTTAAATCTGTTTTTCGTTTAAAACCCAAGAAAAGAACATGAGAGGAAATCCGAAAGCACTCACCTCGAATGGTCGGTGATCGGAGATCGAAGATCGGAGATCGGAAGAGCGTCTCGGGCGAAGGCGTCGTCGATTTCCGGGTTCGGCGTTCTTCGCGTTCTTCGCGTTCTTCGCGTTCTTCGCGTTCTTTGAGAGGGAGAAGAAGTTGCGAGGGTTCTCCCAAATCTTCTCAAGCGCAAATAACCAGAGGTTAAGCATTGGTCTTATTTTATTATTACGCCAACAAATTTGAAAAACTGGTTAAGAAACGATCCATCAATTCGTTGAATTAATTCAACGAAAGAAACGACCCATTTAATTCATGAAGGAAACAGCCCATTTAATTCACGAAATAAACCTCCCAATTAAATGGTCTGTTAAGAATTTAGAAAACGCGTCGGTTGACTTTCATTAAGACGGGTTTTCACGGGTGCGTTTCTTAGCGGAAAGAAACGGCGGGGCTCATGCGGGCCCCACCTCACAAATATCCTACCAAGGGGGTAGGATATTTCTGGATAGCATCCTATCCAGTTCAACTCAGTTCAAGCCTCCTTTAAGTGGCTTCAAGTGGCTTCCAAGTGGCCTAAGTGAAATAAAATAAAGTTGTCGCAAAATTATTTTATTTCTTAACTTTAAGCCCGAAAATTAAAAACCACACCCGAGCAAACGCAACTCCGGAAGAGGTGTTTCTAAGCGAATACCGGCACTGCGATTTCATCGGTGCCCTCAGAATTCGATTCCGGGCACCGGTTCAAAAGTTAGAAAAACCCGCTCGTCCGTTCACTGAACGTACCCGAGCCAAACTTCAGAAAATGATTCCGGGCACACCGGGCCTCGGAATCAGGCGCCGTCAGAAACTGTGTTCTTGTAAAATTCCAAAGAAAATTAAGAAAAAAAAATTTCCTTGAAATTTACGGGTCTTTACATTACTCCCACCTCAGGACTTTACGTCCCCGTAAAGATACATCAAAAACTAGGGAAACAAATGTGGGTACTGAGCACGCATCTGAGCCTCCCGCTCTCAAGTGCTCTCCTGGAGGTTCTCATACTGCCATCTGATGCGCACAAGAGGAATCGATCGCCCACGTAGGACCCGCTCCTGTCGATCCTCTATCTCCACTGGGACCTCCGCAAAAGTCTCCCCATCATCCACGTCTAGCTCCCCATAGTCAATGATGTGCGTCGGGTCGTGTACGTATCTCCTCAGCTGGGATACGTGGAAGATGTCGTGCACCCGGTGCAACTGAGGTGGCAAATCCAGGCGATAAGCCACCTCGCCAACCCTGCTGAGGACCTGGAAGGGTCCGATGAAGCGTGGAGACAACTTGCCGCCTCGGTGAAATCTCCTCAAACCACGTCGAGGTGAGACCCGCAAGAAGATGTGGTCGCCATCCTCGAACTCTAGTGGTCTCCGCCTCCTGTCAGCATATGACTTCTACCGGCTCTGTGCTATCCTCATCCGCTCCTGGATGACCTGGACCTTCTCTGTCATGGCCCGGACCATCTCTGGTCCCACAAGTGCTGACTCTCCAGGGTCTGTCCAGCACAAAGGAGATCTGCAAGGCCTATCGTACAACGCCTCGTAGGGTGCCATCCCGATGGTGGAGTGGTAACTGTTGTTGTACGCGAACTCTACCAAGGGTAGGTGGTCCTCCCAGCTGCGACCAAAGTCGAGGACACATGCACGGATCATGTCCTCGAGAGTCTGAATGGTCCTCTCCGTCTGACCATTCGTCTGAGGGTGAAAGGCGGTGCTCAGACGTAATCGCGTCCCGAACGCCTCCTGCAACCCCTTCCAAAGCCGGGAAGTAAAACGAGCATCCCGATCGGAGACGATAGTCGATGGCACACCGTGAAGTCGTACAATCTCTTGAACGTAGAGACGCCCCAAGCTCTCCATTGTGCCCTGCTCTCGGATGGGTAGGAAGTGTGCCGACTTGGTGAGTCGGTCAACAATCACCCAAATGGAATCGTGACCTCTGGAAGTGCGTGGAAGTCCAGTCACAAAGTCCATAGATATCCCGTCCCACATCCACTCCGGGACCTCCAAGGGCTGTACCAAGCCTGCTGGTACCTGATGCTCTGCCTTCACCTGCTGGCAGGTGAGGCACCGTGAAACGAACTCTGCCACAACCTTCTTCATGCCCGGCCACCAGTGCTGTCGCCTGAGATCCTGGTACATCTTCGCCACTCCAGGATGTACCGCCAAGGGAGAAGTGTGAAACTCTCTCAGCACCTCCTCTCGTAAGGCGACTGGTACCATGGTACGTCCTCTGAAAAGGACATCGTGCTCTGCTCCAAGGGAGAAACCATCAGGTGCCTGTCCTGAGGATATCTGTGCAGGCCGCATCTCACAGTCAACATCCCCATGCTGTGCCTCTATGACCCGCTGAAGAAGTGGAGGAGAGACTGTGAGAGACTGAAGGAAGGCGGCTCCATCTCTATCTAGGAAGGATATCTGCAAAGCGGCTAGCTGCTCTGGCGCCTCCTCAAGTAGTTGGATGCCCGTCCTCCTTCTGAGGGCATCAGCCACCACGTTCCCCTTCCCAGGAGTATAGACTATCTCAAAGTCATAGTCCTGGAGGAACTCGAGCCATCGCCGCTGTCTCAGGTTCAGGTCCTTCTGCGAGAAGATGTACCTGAGACTCTGGTGGTCAGAAAAGACTGTGAAGCGCTCGCCCATCAGATAGTGTCGCCATGTCTTCAGGGCGAAGACCACTGCTTCCAACTCCAAGTCATGGGTAGCGTAGTTGTTCTCATGCGGCCTCAACTGACGTGATCTGTAGGCAATCACGGCTCGCTCCTGCATCAGGAGACACCCGAGTCCGGTCCCTGATGCATCGCAGTAGACTACGTATCCAACTCCCTCCTCAGGAAACCTCAAGATAGGTGCGCTGGTCAACCTCTGCCTCAGCTCCTGGAAGCTCTGCTGATATCTGTCTGACCACACGAAGGGTTTCCCCTTCTTCATCAACGCTGAGAGTGGGGCCGCAACTCTGGAGAAGTCCGGCACAAATCTCCGATAGTATCCAGCTAGGCCCAAGAAACTCCGCACCTCTGTCACGCTCTTGGGTGGCTCCCAAGCTAGCACTGCCTCTATCTTCGCGGGATCCACTGCAACTCCCGCCTCAGAAATGACGTGCCCCAAGAAGTGGACCTCACGCAACCAGAACTGACACTTCGAGAGCTTTCCATAAAGCTGGTGCTCTCAGAGTGTGTCTAGTAAAACACGCAGGTGGTAGGCGTGCTCCTCCTCCGTCGTCGAGTACACCAAAATGTCGTCGATGAAGACCACGACAAATCGATCGAGGTATGGCTGGAAGATCCTGTTCATGAGGCTCATGAACACTGCTGGAGCATTGGTCACACCGAAAGGAATAACCAAGAACTCGAAGTGGCAATACCGACACCGGAAGGCCGTCTTCTGCACATCCTCATCTCGAACTCTAAGCTGATGATAGCCTGACCTGAGGTCTATCTTCGAGAACCACCGTGCTCCCTTGAGCTGGTCGAAGAGATCATCAATCCTGGGTAGCGGATACTTGTTCCTCATTGTCACCTGATTCAGGCGATGATAATCGACACACGGTCGCAAGCTCCCGTCCGCCTTCTTGGTGAACAAAATCGGGGAAGCCCAGGGCGAAACACTGGGTCGGATGAACCCCTTGCCCTGCAAGTCCTCCAACTGTACTCGCAGCTCTCGAAGCTCAGCGGGGGCCATCCGATATGCTGGAGTGGATATCGGGGCTGTCCTGGGGTACAGGTCGATATAAAAGTCTACCTATCTGCGAGGAGGTAGTCCTGGAACGTCGTCGGGAAAGACGTCCGCGTACTGATCCACCACTGTAGGGAAACTGGGACTCCGCACGTCAACTGCTCCCAGGATGAGGCTAGCCAACTGATGAGTGATGGGTTGACCTCTCCTCTGCGTGAGTCCATCCTGTGCTGCTAAGGCTCCCTTCTCGCCGGTGAAGGTGAACCTGCTCCCGTCGGTGCGCACACATCGCACCTTGCACCTAAAGCAGTCAATCTGAGCATGGACCGTAGATAACCAATCCATGCCCAAAATGACGTCGTAAGGCCTCGACGCTTCTACAAGAAGATCCCAGCCGAAGCTCTCGCCTCCTAGAGTAAGCTCACACTGTCGGCACCAGTGCGTAATCGTCGAGTCTGCTCCCGTAGGAGTCTCTAGCCGCAAGGATCGAGCCAACGGCTCTGTCGGAATCTCCGAGCTCCGAACAAGGGAAGTGGCTATGAAAGAGTGACTCGATCCTGTGTCTATCAGAACTGCATCAAGGGTGGAATAGACACAGATCGTACCTCGAATCATCTCTGGCGCGCCGTGGTCGTAGGCCTCCGCTGCCTGGAGCTGAGCCTGTCTCTGCCCGCCAGCTCCATGTGGTCGGGGCGGGCCTCCTGGTGGTGGTGGTGGAAGAGCCTCAAAGCGTCGCCCACCACCTGCTGCTCGGTCAGCTCCTCTGCCTCGTCTGCCTCCTCCCTGCGGACCGCCACGGTCGACTCTCTGCCTCTGCCTGGGTGGCTCCTCCACCGTCTGCTTCCCCTCGGTACGACGGGTCGGGCAGTCACGAGCCATGTGGCCCTGCCCGCCACAATCGTAGCACTGTCTGCCTCTCGGAAGGCTGGCTCCGGGCCTGGTGCCCTGCACTGCTGAGCCAGCGTCCCGAGGTCGCCTTCCGGAAGGTCTGGTCCGCCTGGAACCCTGAGTCATCCGCCGGCTACCAGCTGCCGAAGACTCCGCTATCTGCCGCCCTGCGGTGGGTCTCGCTGTGGACTCAGCCAGGAAGCTCTCGATCAGGAGGGCTCGCTCCAGTACCCCTGCCTGGGTCGGGATGCTGAGGGAGATCAGCGATTCCCTGATCTCGTGTCTCAAACCCTGCTCGAAGGTCCGGGCCCGGAAGAAGGGGTCCCGTACCATGTCTGTCGAGTACCGAGAAAGATCGGTGAACCTCGCCGCGTACTGAGCGACCGTCAAGCTGCCCTGCCGCAGCTGAAGAAGCTCCTGGATGCGCACCGCTTGGAGGGTGTCCGGGACGAACTCTGAGCGGAAGAGGCTCTCGAAGTCCGTCCAGATGTGGGAGGCCTCATCGTGTACCTAGAGCATCAGGCTCCACCAGCGTCCGGCTCCTGCGTGCAGTAAGCTCACCACGAGGATCACCATGAGGTCTGCTGGCGTCCTCACTAGCCTGAAAACTCGGACGACCGCCTCCAGCCAGACCTCGGCTGCCTGGGGGTCCGACTCCCCACGGAACCTGGGTGGTCGCTGGCGCTGGAACTCGTGCAGAGCTCCGAGGCGTCGTGCATCGTCAGCTGCCAGTGCTGGAAGCATCGGGGGCTCGGCGGGTAAAGGTACTGCCGGTGCCTCTGCTGTCAACGGGCCCTGTACCGAGGCCTCGTCGCTCAGCGGGCTGTCGTCGCGCCCTACTCTGGGAACCCTAGCTGGCTGCTGTCGTCGTGCCATCCTGAAAAGGAAACAAGTATGCCACGGTCAGAACAGTATACCTAGTGAGCTGACACAAGTAATCACAAAGAAAACTTGAAACACACATGCAAACAATGTTTTCGTACATTAAGTAAGGAATCAGAAGTCAGGGTCCTGGTGTATGGATACGTCGGCCGCCGCACCAACACTGGACTCCCTGGACTGATAACCACACTCAATACACTAAACACTTTTTCTTCACATATAAGAAAGATCAGAGTTTGCAGTAGAACCGACCTGCTCTGATACCAATTTGTCACGACCCGTCCTCGGGGCCCGTGCCGTGACTACCCCAAGCCCGCCTTCCATAGGCCAAGGGCTGGCGACTAGCACCAAGGCGTAAATCCCAAAAAAAAGGGAAGGCATTGCCTTTGAAAAGTAAACAAGCACCACAGAGTAAGCAAGTGGAAAAGTAAACACTAAGTAAAAACTGTACAAGCTGTGCTGAAAGTAAAAGGGGCCAGAAATACAAGCCCAACTGTAAAGTACAACTCAAAAGAAAAACAGCAACTGAAAGGAAAAACTGCAGCGTCGAGCCGTCCTCTGGAAGTCCCACCTGAAGGGTGGGTACAGATAACCTCCACTGCTCCTCGGGTCCACCTAACCGCTCCGAGTACGTCCCACCCAGTGGTCCACCTCCAGGTACTGTCCTGCTCCGCACGCCTCCTCCACGATCAGCGCTGTCTGTCGTCTGCAACCAACACCACGAAGTGCGGTCATAGCCCGTGCAGGGGTGAGTATAAGCTACTCAGTAGGGACCCCGAGACCCCCGAAGGTCTCCCGAAATCCACAAAGGATAATCCACAAAGGAAAGATACAATCACGAAGTAACATCTGACACGGCTTAGGTATATGCCCATACATATACCTAAGTCTTCAATTCCCGTTCGGCTCCAACGTCCGAGCCCAATCACAATCCAGTCCACACAGGAATGAAAAATGTATACCCACGCAGGATAGAGCAACACAATCCACAAAGGAGAATAAACAGTAAATCCACATAGGAGAGCTCAACACAATCCACAAAGGAGAGTAACACAAGATTCAGCTCACACAGGTATACTTCTTCGGATGACGATAAAGATGATCATTGAACCATCTAAGTCGTCGGACCCACGAAGGATCGATAGGTACTAACCTTGCAGTGACCCACACAGGATCGGGCCCACGCAGGACCTGTAGAAGTTGGCTCACACAGAACCGCTAAGAGATGACCCACACAGGATCGGGCCCACACAGGACCGGGCCCACGCAGGACCTGTAGGCGCTGGCTCACACAGAACCACTGAGCGCTGACCCACGCAGGATCGGACCCACACAGGATCTGGCCCACACAGGACCGGGCCCACACAGGACCGGGCCCACACAGGACCTGTAGCACTGATCCACGTAGGATCGCTGAGTGCAGTAGTCGTCGCAGTCTGCTGAGGATCTCTGCACAGTCGTCGCCGCAGTCCACTGAGGATCTCTGCACGGTCGTCGTCGGAGTCCACGGAGGATCTCTGCACAGTCGTCGCCGCAGTCCACTGAGGATCTCTGCACGGTCGTCGCTGTCGAAGTAGCAGTCGCAGCCAGCACTAGGATTCCCGCACACAGCAAGCTCGTTCGGGAAGGTCTGCTCCACGAGCCGAGAGGCTGATACATCAACTGACACGAAGTCCGAAGTTGATGTATCCAAAAGTTATGTATCGTCAACAGGAACTCAACGTCGCAGACGGCGCGTCAATCGGACGCCCGGTCTGAGAGATATTGGCATTTTCGTCCCAGGGGCCCGGTTGGTTTTTAAGGCAAAACCAACCCGACCGCACTCCACCTGCGTCCAAACCTCGGGCAGAGTATGCCAAAAGATCTGTCTCACTTAGAGGAATTCAACAAAGCTGACGGCACGTCAATCGGACGTCCGTAGCTCAAGATATGAGCGTTTCCGCTCCGAGGGCCCGGTTGGTCTCGTGTACGAACCAACCCGGCCGAACTCAAAGTATTCTGAAACCTTGATTGCGATATACCGAAACGACCATCTCGATCCAAGGATCGCGTTGCCTCTGACGGCGAGTCGTTTGGAGGCACGAAGCTCAAGATACAGGCGTTTGAACGAAAACGTCCGAAGATGGGGGGTACGGGCCCGGGCCGACCCGGCCCGACCCCCCCTGGGTCGGCCCGAACCGGGTCGACCCGACCCGGTTCCGACCCGGCTGGCCCGACCCGGCCCGGCCAGGGCCGGTCCGGCTCGGCCGGCTCGGCTTGGCCGAGCCGCGCGGGTGGAAGCCGCGGGTGCCGACCCGCGGCCTGAGGAAGAACCGCGGCCCGCGTGCGGGCCGCGCTGGCGAACCGCGGACGCGGCTGAGCCGCGTCCCGCCTGGACGAACCGGACCCGCGTGCCGCGGGTCCGTTTGGCCGCCGCCGCCGCGGCTTCAGCTGCGGCGGATTTCGTCCGGCGGCGCACCGGGGCGCCGCCGGCAACATCCGCGGGCCGCCGGCGTCGCTCCGGTGGCCCGTTTTCTTTCCCGTCTGCGCCGTTGCTCCTCCCGGGATCCGTTCTTTACTGCGGGATCATCAAACATCCGCTGCGGCACGTTCCGTCATCGACCGTCAAATCCGCACAAAAAAAATGAAGAACGGCGGAGGGTCGTCGGGCCGTGTTCGTTCGGCCTGCACCCTCCGCGTTAGAGATAAACAACCGGGAGAAAAATGATCAACACATGATCCAACAATTTTAATTAAAATAAAATTGTTCATTGAAAACCGGCTTTTTAATTTTCAAGAACGTTCACGAGAAAATTAAAAAGGGGTAATTTTCCAAAATGAATCCCTACCTTGATGATCGTCGTGCGCTGGCGTTCTTCGCGGAAGAGACCGTCGCGGAAGAGATCGATCGTCGCGTCGTCGCGGGGAGGCATCGCGTCGTCACGGATTCCGGCGTTGAGTCGGCGAGCTCAACGAATCAAGAACAACAGATTTAAATTATTAATATTTAAATCTGTGTTTCGTTTAAAACCCAAGAAAAGAACTTGAGAGGAAATCCGAAAGCACTCACCTCGAATGGTCGGTGATCGGAGATCGGAGATCGGAGATCGGAAGAGCGTCTCGGGCGAAGGCGTCGTCGATTTCCGGGTTCGGCGTTCTTCGCGTTCTTCGCGTTCTTCGCGTTCTTTGCGAGGGAGAAGAAGTTGCGAGGGTTCTCCCAAATCTTCTCAAGGGCAAATAACCAGAGGTTAAGCGTTGGTATTATTTTATTATTACGCCAACAAATTTGAAAAACTGGTAAAGAAACGATCCATCAATTCGTTGAATTAATTCAACGAAAGAAACGACCCATTTAATTCATGAAGGAAACAGCCCATTTAATTCACAAAATAAACCGCCCAATTAAATGGTCTGTTAAGAATTTAGAAAACGCGTCGGTTGACTTTCATTAAGACGGGTTTTCACGGGTGCGTTTCTTAGCGGAAAGAAACGGCGGGGCTCGTGCGGGCCCCACCTCACAAATATCCTACCAAGGGGGTAGGATATTTCTGGATAGCATCCTATCCAGTTCAACTCAGTTCAAGCCTCCTTTAAGTGTCTTCAAGTGGCTTCCAAGTGGCTTAAGTGAAATAAAATAAAGTTGTCGCAAAATTATTTTATTTCTTAACTTTAAGCCCGAAAATTAAAAACCACACCCGAGCAAACTCAACTCCGGAAGAGGCGTTTCTAAGCGAATACTGGCGCTGCGATTTCATCGGTGCCCTCAGAATTCAATTCCGGGCACCGGTTCAAAAGTTAGAAAAACCCGCTCGTCCGTTCACTGAACGTACCCGAGCCAAACTTCAGAAAATGATTCTGGGCACACCGGGCCTCGGAATCAGGCGCCGTCAGAAACTGCGTTCTTGTAAAATTCAAAGAAAATTAAGAAAAAAAAATTTCCTTGAAATTTACGGGTCTTTACATATGTTTTCAAATATATGTGTGGTTCATGTATGTATATATTTTTAGAAATACTAATAATCTATCCATCCTATCAAGATGATTTTACATTTATATATTGTAAAGTAACAAAGTAACCACCCACTCTAGGATACTAGTATCTGGGTCAATTGAGTTGGTATATAAGGATGTTTAGTAGAATCCTTTGGAAATTGATTTTGGAGAACATATAATAGATAACATAACCCCATTATTGACATTTCAGAAAAATATAAAATAAAACAAAATGGTTTTGGTAAGGTATTGATTAGGAGGTTTTTCCTAATAGTACATCCATGCAAGGATAGTTTATGTTGATGTAGTTATGGATATGTTTTACTTCGAACTAATATATTTAAGAAGGATCATCAACAATGACTCAAGTGTTGATAGGTACACAAAAATAGGCATTATTGAACAACTGGTTTGACACTCTTGGGGGATATGCTTGGGTTAATTCAAATTTTAACTTCAAACATTTATAATGGACATAAAAATCTATTTATTATTTGGAAAAATTCCCAATGAAGCCATATTTATTATTAGGAGATAACCCCATAATAAATTTCTCAATTTGTATTATCTGATCCGCAATTTTTGGGATTATACATTATGAGAAATAATGTTATGTTAAAATATAGTGTATTCAAATGTTTAGAAATTGAACCTAGTAGATAGATTTGTAATCTTAGCAATTTAAATAATACAAATAGTAATTATGGTCATTTCTTATATGAGGTTAAGAAACTATTTTCAAAGAAACCAATTTCCCAAAAACTATCATCACATATGAATATAGCATCACATGTTTATTTTCATTAATTTTTAATAGATGGGATATTATGATGGAATTTGAATTTTATCTTTGTTGGAATAGTAAAATATTTAATAGATATTCAGAATATAATAATGATGTTTGGAATTCTTTTAATGATGTTTATATATGTGCAATGAGTCTTGGATTTTATCTTAGTTTTTTTATGAACATATTGGTGGTTAGAATTAGAAAACAATCTTTGGTAAAAGTGAACTAGAGGATGCATTGTTAGTTCATGGTTAGTTAAAATATTTAGACCAAACCATGTGTCTCAGTTTGTATAGTTTCATAGGATTAAAAAAAAGGGAATTTGGCCATTGAATCCCAAGAAATTGTCTATAATTCATTACATACATGTCGCACAGCTGGAACATGGTCTGTCAAACCATAAACCATACAAATGTGTGGGGTGTAGTGATGAGATAGACTGAACTATAGGGTTCATGCACGGTTTGGAAAAAAAATTTGAACCATACAACCCTTAAAAATTAAAAAAATTAAAATTTTCCCATACATGATACAGAAGTAAATATATTATTTTTCTCACTTATCCTCCCCAACATGAGCCCTTCCAATCATCTAAATTTCCTTGGGAAGTTCTTCTATGTCTTTTTGAGGAAATCTGATGTCGTAAGTTTTGTTGGAACCCTTGAGGGAAGTCATTAACTCTGTTAGCATTCATTTTTTTCATTTTCTCTATAGTATTTTTATTAGTTTCACTTTTAATGAAATTAATTTCTATATTCAACCAAATCATGTATGAATTAGATATCAATTTAGGTGTTTTCACTCTTCAGTGGAAGAGGATATCATGAGATGTCTTCTACACCTATCCACGTATAACATCATCAAGATATGCGGTTTAGGTGGATTTTAAAAATTATTAATGATTTTAATTAAAATTGTAAATTGTTTTCACATAACTTTTAGTATGGATTTTACCATATTGGTGGTTTTTTGTTTATGATTTGTTTGGCGAGGGTTGTGTTGTCATTTCGGTGTGACAATATTTGCCAATGTGCTTTTGATATCAAAACCTTTTTAGAATAATATTTTATTAATTTGTTTATATTTTTCTAGATTAGATAATAAATTATGATATTATAGTAAATAAGTATGTATGATTCCGTGTTGGTGAAAAAGGTCGAGTATGACTCAATTGAGTGTAGAGAAGCCTTGGGAGCTTCTATCAGCCTTATAAATTAAATGGATAGCTTTCTGATGGTAGGTGATCTGCCAAACCTTATCATGTGTGTTTATGAATTTTTTTATTATCAGTATGAAATGTCATTATCTAAGGGTTATTACCCCTATTTAAATTCATTTTAATGAATTATTAACTTAAATGTAACTGGTAGATGGTTTTGGATGAATAGTTGGGGTCACTAACATCCCCGATGTGCTAGATTCATCCCATGACATAAGGTTGTGACCTTGATTTAGGTTCCACTTTATGAGTCCTCCAATGACTCTTATAGGTGATACTGTGAGTGATTACATTCATTCATGCTAATGTTGAGTACACAATGGTGGATTCCTCATTTTAAACCTGACCATGAGGATCCCCTTTAGGATACCTCTATAGTGTTATAAACTATGGGACCCAATAGGAACTCTAAGGATTGACCAACCTTGATTTAGTGTGTTATGGTTTTTGGTTGAGATGGTAGCAGGTGTCACCATTGATCCATCACAAAAATTATAATCAACGATCCTATAGAAGTAGTGGTGGAATTGCTGATCATCCATCCTCACTCATTAAATTATACATCCACATATTTCATTCCAATGGAGTGATTATTACCAAAGGTGTTTTCAGGTTGGTGGTTGATGAGACTATATTTATGTGTCTTTATTTACATTTTTGATGACTAGGTGTATTTCATGGGATTTATATTCTTAGACATATGTATTTATTATTCTCAGTTGTGCTTCCCGGGATCCCACTATTCATCCTATATGTTTGACCCAAACAATACCATGGATTACCTAACATGATTCGCATGATAAAACTATTTCCCCAACTTGATTTATTGACACATTATCATGGATTCTGATAGTTACTTCCTTGAATATGCATTTTGATCCTTATATGATCATGGTGGTGGACATAGAACTCTCAATTATTGTTAATAGATACACTCAATGGATGATTATGCTATCACAGAGTGATGCCTAGGATTCTCCCAAGGATTGGGTTGATAAACCAATACTATATCACCAATTTGTACATTCATTTTATGGGTTGTTGATATGTTAATATATGAATATATACCATGAATAAAATATATCAATAGATAATTATTAATAGATCACTCAAGGGGGTCACCTAAGGAACTATCCAAGTAGCAATTTCATGATTGCCTATAGATTGAGTCCTGAGAATTCAATATCATATTGGATTAGCTATGATTTGAGTAGTATGAAATATATATCAATAGACCATTTACAATATTTCATATCATTATATGGTATCCCTTATTATAGTGATTGTAGGTGGGTATGGGTGAAACTAGGGTTATAACATTTACCCCCTAATGGTGACGTAGCTTGCTCAAATACATTTTAGATTGTAGATGAATGAGGATTGTAAACTGATAAATTGTAACTAGATATTAACTTAGTTATATACAATAGGAGTTCAATGAAATCCATCTCAATTCCCTTATCATGAGATGTCTGTATGATCAGGATTATAGACCCAAGGATTGATTGTTATATTTATGTTATTTTAACCTTATTCATGTGTATATATTTATTTATATATATATATGTTTATGGGAATGTATATATATATACAGACAAAGACATATATATATCATGTAACATCACTCATCTAACATGGATTATGGGACCACGTGTCGATTGTGATTTCATGATAGTTTTTATACTTATATTTCCAATTGTGTCTTATCTAGATTGATAAAATTCTCTGAGTATGTCTTGTATGACTAGTATGTTTTTTTTAAGAAGGTGGTGCTTTGGTCAAAAGACCAAAGCAAATTTATTAGCAAAAAGAAAAGAAAGATTACAAGAGTCTAAAAGAAGAGATCAAATTGCAATCTTTGACTTGCAATAGAATCAGGTTTTCTGGGAGCTCCTCCATCTAGGTTATTGCCTGATTAATGCCTTTGTTAGCAAGATCATCCGCAACCATATTCTCTTCATGGTAAGTATGAGTTTCAATGTAATTGACATCATGGAGAGATTGAAGGCAGTTCATCCAGCACGTAGTAATCGGCCAAGCAAGATGAAAATCTCCCTTCCAAATGGCTTGAACAACAGTAGTAGAGTCGCTCTCAATCCATAAGTTGTTCCACCCATGTCGAAGAGCAAAATCAGTGGCATGAATAACACTTAGCATATCATCTTCTAGAGAGGATGCAATACCACAGCCTCCAAAAAAGAATCCCACAATGTGACCATGATGATTTCGGAAAACAGCTCCACATCCCGCAGGACCTGGATTTCCCTTAGAGGTGCCATCCACATTGATTTTAATCCAACCTGGGAATGGAGGTCTCCAGAAAATCTCAAAGGTGTGCAACAGTTTCAAGAAAATGGCCTCAACTTGAAGATGGCGAAGGATCATAAAGTCTTCCACCGAATTGTTGCAGGAACCATTCTGGATCAAAGCGACTTCCCGAATAGCGATGATATTTCTCATTTTACCTGCATTACTGTTGTGTGAGAAATTATTATGTAGAATAGAGTTTCCATCATACCGGGTCACATGAATCAGCTCAGCAACCCTAGCTAGGAACAAATTTCTAATTTGCTGAGAGGAGTCCATAGCAACGCAACGTTTAATCTGCTCATCAATAGAGTTATTAACCGGCCATCTGCAATCAAAAGTGTCAAAAATATATTTCCAAAGAGCAGTGGAAGTAGCACAAGATAGGAATAGTTGTTTAGTATCTTCTCTATGCTGATTGCAAAAATGACATTTAGAACAAGCTTGAATACCAAAACTTTGAAGACAAGCATCAGTGGGGACCCTATTGTAGGCAAGACGCCAAATGAGAGTGAGTCTGGATGGTTTAATCCAAGGCTTTTCAAAACAATTTATCCAGTTCAAATCATTATCAGCGTTGTGTAAGGAGTTATTATAAAACTTTTTGGAGTTAAGAATCCCATTATGAGAAGGTTCCCAAATCAAGAAGTCACACGAGGCAGAAAAGTGGTAAGAATCAATAATTTGAACAATTTTTTCAGGAAGATTATCAATGTGAGAATTAAGAACATTACAAATGGATGATTTGATGTCATCAGGGATATCATCAAGGGGGATCAAAGAGATAAGTGGAGCGCCAGTCCAGTTGTCCAACCAGAATCTCATGGAAGAGTTTCTCGAGACCATCCATCTAGCGTTGTGCATAATAATGTCAAACGTGTCTCTAACAGAGGGCCAAATGGAGGAGGTCATGAAACTCCTATTAGATCTTTTCAATCTATCAATGAACCTTTTTTATGAAAGAAATGGGGTGGGTGTCATTGTGTATCAGGTTCCAAGTTAGTCTGGATTGAAGAGCTTCATTGATGTATTTAATGTTTTTAATGCCAAGACCACCAATGTTTAGAGGTTTGCAGCATTTAGCCCAAGGGATAGTTACAAGTTTCCTGTCCAAGGTGCTTCCAGTCCAGACAAAGTTTTTTATGTGAACATTTACTTTTTTTATGAGACTAATGGGCCATTTATAGACCATCATCGAATAGACAAGTTTGGAAACAATAATAGACTTGACAAGGCAGATTCTCCCTGCCATGGAGAGAGATTTTCCTTTCTAGGAGGAAAGCTGATTAAGAACCTGGTCAACAATGTTAGAAAAGTAGCAATCTTTAGGTCTACCCTAGAAAATGGGAACGCCAAGGTATTTGAAGGGGAAAGAACCTTCTTTGATGTTAAGCTCATTGATGATATTATTTTTCCTAGAAGGAGGGATGTTTTTTCCAAAGTAAATGAATGATTTATTCCAACCAATGACTTGACCCGAGACCTCCTCGTAATGCTTGAGAGCAACTTTAAGAGTTCTAATGTTTATTATGTCACCCTTTAGAAAGAGAATGATGTCATCTGCATAATGGAGGTGGGTGGGGGCATTCATGTTTCTATAAGCATGAATTGGTTTGAGCTTGTTTTTCTCAACCAGCTGGGTGAGCATACGGCTAAAATAGTCTTCTACAATGGAAAAAAGAATTGAGGAAAGGGGGTCACCTTGTCTTACTCCTTTAGAGAATTTGAAAAATCCTCTAGGAGATCCATTAACAGGGATGGAAACATGATCTGAATGGAAGAGGGTTTTAATTCTAGAAATGAAATTATCATTGAATCCAAAACCATGAAGAACATTGAAAATGAAGTTCCAATCCATATTGTCAAAAGCATTGTGAATGTCAAGTTGAATGGCAATGTTTCCGCCTCTATTCTTATTACTTAACATGTTAGTGCACTCCGAAGCAAGAAAGATACAGTCTTGGATTGATCTCGCCTTGATAAAGCCAAATTGATTACAGGAGATAATTTTATCAGTGATAGTGTTAAGTCTGTTAGCAATTAGCTTGGTGATAATTTTATAAAGGGTGTTGATCAGAGAAATAGGTCGAAAGAGGTGAATTTTAGAGGCATTATCTACTTTGGGAATCAAAGCAAGGAATTGGGCATTTAAACCATGAGGTAAGAAGCTGTTAGCAAAAATGGCTTTGACAAGTTTACAAACATCAGCATGAATGATGTCCCAATAATTTTGATAGAAACCATTATTGAATCCATCGGGCCCAGGGGCACTATCAGGATTCAAACCAAAAATAGTGTCTCTAATTTCTTGATCAAGGGGAACACTCATGAGAAAACTATTATCAACATCCGTAACAATTGTAGGAATTATTTCATTAATGAGGTCTTTATTCATACAAGGCCCATTGAATAACGATTCAAAGTAAGACACGACATGATTAGCAATATCTTCTTCATTATCCAAAAGGTTGTCTCCATTTTTAAGGGAGTCAAGTGGTCTACTAGCTTTTCGAATTCTTTGTAAAGCATTATATAACTTGGTATTACGATCACCATCAGTAAGCCATTTGAGTTTAAAATAATGTTTGCGGATGTTGTCTTGGAAAGCGAGGAGCATATTCAGGTTCATAGTAACGTGAGCTTCGTGATGGTGATCAGAAACGAAGTGGGAGTGGGTGATATTGTTTTGAATTTGATGCAACTCATTCACCAGAGAGAGAATTTCATTATCAATTTGAACCGCCTTAGTTCTACACCAACTATTGAGCTTGCGTTTGAGATATTTTAATTTAAGGGGACAAGGGAAATCATCATCGGGTTGGTTCAAAGTGGACCAACAATGTTTTATGAGATTACAACAGTCAGGATCAGAGAACCAATCATTGCTGAATCTAAAGGGGAAAGAGGGCTTCCGAGTATTGAGAGATATGGTGACTAAAATATGATGATGATCAGAATGAAGCTTAGGAAGGGTGGTACTGGAAATGTAGTCCCAAGTATCTAAAGCATGGTCATTAGTAAAGGCTCTATCGAGTTTGCTCGCAACCACTATATTGTAGTGATTCCTATACCAAGTGTATTTGGCACCTTTTAAAGCAATCTCAGTAAGATTAGAGGTTTCAATAGTAGCCTTAAACTCCCTCATAGACAGACTTGAATGATGAGGACCAATTTTTTCACCAGGTGAAATAATAGCATTAAAATCACCTGCAACGATCCAGGGGGAATGAATTTTTGAGTTCAGAGAGGAGAGGTCTCGCCAGAGAGATCTCCTATCTTGATATTTTTTCTTTTCATAGATAAAGGAACAAAAGAGATGGGCATTATCAATCATAAAATCACAAGTGAAACTTTGATCAAAAACATGGAAAACATTAACATTAGACAGGGAGGGATGACCAAAGGTCCAAAGAGAATAAAAAATTTTGTTGTTTTGACACGCACCGATGAAGGTGTATCGAAAGCGACAAAAGTGTACAAGATCAGTAGAAAAGATTATTTTAGGTTCAGCAATGGAAAAAATTAAAGGCTTCTGAACATTTACCATTCTTTGTAAAAAATTAAAGGTGTCAAAGTTTGCAATACCTTGACAGTTCCAATAAAGAATCTTCATTTAAATCTACGTTTGGAGTTAGAACTCCCTTTTTTCTTACTATCCGAGCCTTTATGTCTATTTGATCTTCTGACATTTTTTGACATGTTGGGGCTGGAGGTAGGCAATTTCTTGCCTTTGGTAGGGACAGTGATGATAGCAGAATCATCTAGAGAAATATTTTGGGTGTCAATAACGTGGGTGTTGTTATTGTTGGGTGTCAGAAAAACAGAAATGAGAGCATTGTTGTTATCAGAATTAACACAATTCAAATGTAAACTATCATGCTGGACATAAATGCTTCAAGTACCTGATGAAATGTCTGGATCAGAATGGGGAGTAGCAAGAGAAACTGACCTTAGCTTTATGAGTGAGGAGTGAGAAGCACAGCTTTGCCCAGTGATGAGAGCAGAAGTTGAGGCCTCTGTAACTGGGGAAGCATGCTCCTGGACCTGCTGTGGAACAACCGGGATATGCTCCTCACTGATCTGCTTTCCCATGGACAATTCCAAAGGACATTGCACCTATGGCAGGTCAGAAATAGAATCCTGCATGTTAGTGGAGTTTTTTACCAAAGAGAGGGGCTTCTGCGAAATAATATTCAAGTTGTCCTGAGGAGCATTCTGCACATCCGTGGTTAAAGTGATATTGGAAGAAGTGTGAGGAGTGGAAGATTCCATATTTAGATCAGCAGTACAGGAACTAGAGTTCACAATTCTAGTATCCTTCTTAAGGCTGTCTAAAACAGTAAATTCCAATTTGTTTGTGTGTGCATTGTTGTTTTCTTCCTCTTCGACAAGGTCATCCAATTTTGTACGCGAGGTCTCCCCTAAATGAGATGAAGTTATGGGTTTTTTCACCCAGGTTGCAGTTTTATATGTTTCAGGAGCACTAACCAAGGGAGCTTTATCCTTCCTATTCCTCCTTATTTCTTTCCAATCGTTGTCAGGTAGTTGGATTGGCTGTTTCCCAATCAATCTACAATTATAGATATTGTGACCAATGATCTTGCATTGCTCACAAAAAGGAGGTATCCTCTCATACTCAATATTGATTTCCACTTTGTAATCCTTGGCAGTGAAGTTAATAGTGTTGGGAAGCTTTGATTCCAGATTAATTTCTACCATGATTCTAGCAAAGATTCCTAAATCAGCATTCAACGTTCGTTGATCGATTTTGAGGGGTGTGCCTATGCATGAAGAAATGTCATTCAATATTTTTGGGTGCCAAAAAAATCAATTAAGGCCATGAAGTTTGACCCAAACCTGTGCTAATGTGTTTCAGTGAGTGTGTGGGTTGAAATTGGAGTCCCAATTAGATAGACGAAGCAAACCAGGTTTGAGGTTAAGATTACCTAATTTCCAGATACGATCAAGATCTTCTTGAGAGTTTAACAGAATATGAAAGTATCCTTTGCCGACTGGAATTAGTTTCTAGTTAGAAGAATTCCAACATTGTCAGATACAAGCGTGTAATTCAGAGAGTGGCCAAGGTCGATTACCTTTGAGATATGAGATACGGGCCATAATGGATAACCTGCACAAATGCGTACGTTGCTGAATCGTGTCTGGATCCGCTTCGACCAGGAATCCTCCATCATCGAGCTTCTTGACCAGCGGAGGCTTCATTGAATTAGCATTATGATCAGAAGAATTCAGCGCATCAAGGAATGAGATCCCTTGGGATCGACCAGAAAGACGACTGCGAGCGATATCTCGAGGCTCATCGTCATTGCTTGTCTTTGCAGGAGGAAGGAGCAAGTGGGATCCTTGGCACATCCGAGTAGAATCATAGTGATGAGACTGAAATCGTCTGGGCAAAAGGAAATCCGCCATGCGAGTGTTGATCAAGGGAGCACAGATTTGTGCTCATACACGGGTTGGGCCACCATTACACTAGGGAACCTAAGAAGACATTCATATGGTCGAAATCACAGGTAGGGTCGAGGACCATTTCTTATCTAAAAGGATGGAATAAATATGTATGTTGATATTGGTTATGTGGTTTCACTCGAAGATAGTACTTTACCCTTGTACTTTTATTTTAGTATCTTTTATGTGGACCTGCTTATTTGGTGGGCGCAGTGGGTGATCCGTTTTGTATATACAACATTGCTTTTGGGATTTTAAATAATTTAATTTTTTATCATATTATGCTCCAATTTCAATATATTTATTACTTTTATAATATTTTTATTTAATTCTTTTGAAGATAGATAGCTATTTCCACTACTTTTCCAATTATTTTAGACATAGTCTCTCTTAGAACGATCTCTAGACCTCATAGCTCTTCAGAATCATTGGGAGTATGGAGAGGTGCACTTGATTACTTATGGTGAACTAGTTAGGGGAACTATATTAGTGGAATTCAGGTTGTAATGTCAAAAAATTCTATCATTGGTGTTCTTATCCCTATGTTATTTCAATTTAGGATCTGATAGATAGAATTATTAGGAACAAGTCAGAATCCTTGATGGATGTTAGACTAGTGCATCAAGAAAACCAACTCTGGTGTGAATTACTACTTGAAATTGCTATGAGGTTGTTTTTTTGATCTGTGATTTTATGGATTCATATTATCTACACAAATAGGGACACACACGTTGTGTTGATTTTATGACTTTAAATGGAAATATGGCTCTTAGCCAGTTGGAAATAGGCCATTGATAGATTACGAGATTGTGGAATTTTGGGAGGAGGCTTGTGATTAATTTTTATTCTGGGATAATAATGTAAATAGGGATATCCTGTATCAAATTTTTCAAATATAATTCTCATATTATAAGCCTTTTATTGTGTAATTTTACTTACAAAAGTGATCAATTGATTATAGATTCAACAAAAACCTAAATGATGTTTTCCTAACTATGTTTTCTATTTATTTCTACTCAATCCGGGCAACATTCAAATATATTCCTTTCTGATGGAAATCTATGTGGATCTATGTTTATATTTCTTATGGTGAGTATTATGAATCAGCCTTCATGAATGAGAGGTGTAGTGACCCTTGTAGATCAATAGTTAATATGATGCTGACATTTTATACCCTTGGTAGGGGTTTTTATTTGGTTTGGGTTATTTAATGAGTAATAACAACCCATATAGTATTTTATTTCACTTCCTGTAAAAAATTTACTTAACCTACAATAAATTATGATTATCTAGCTCGATCACTACCTATGATGTATGTAACGACCCGAATCCGGAGCCCCTCCACCGGTTCCCCATACCAAGTTTGCCACATGACCTCAAGTGTGTTTCCCCAAGTAACAGAGGCTGTCGATTAGCAGCGAGGGAGTTGGTGAGTTGGTGGGGAAACTACGCTCTCATTCAGTAAAGTATACAGCAGAAGAACAACCAGACACAATAACGGAAACCGTAAATAGCATAAAACAACTAAACTAAATAGCAAAAGCAATGTATAATTAATGATGATGAAACATGGTACATATTTCTATGGAATGCATTAAACAACCAATGTTATGAAGTACAACTGAAAAACAAAGTGCAAAGAAAACAAAGTAAACACCTTAGCATCTCAAGCCTATGCTCAATCCCATGCTCTCTAGCTCCATGAAATCACATACTGGAAGTCGAAGGGAGCTTTCCCTTGTCTACTCCTACAACAACAAAGTCCACATGGGCCCAAAAGCATGGGCGAAACAGGGTGTGAGATATAATCCCAGAAGGAAATCACCCAATGATCTGTGCCTAACAGTAAATGAATACAAGGCATGTAAAAGTGCCGGAAGCAGTAAACAGAAAATCACACAGCAGCTACAATACTCAATTCTATAATATAAGGTAAACAAGTAACAACAGCAGCAAGAAGAAAATAGGTAACCCTCTGGGTAGCTCTCACAACCAAACCCCTATGGTATAACCTACAAGTACTAGCAACCCTCTAGGAGGCACACACAGTCTCACCCCTCTAGTTCAGCTATGAATAGACTCTATGAGGATGCACTCACCATCAATTACCCCTATAGTCTAGTATCGTGCTAAAGGCTCTCTGGGGAAGCACTCAACGTCTCATTCCCCCTGTTGCTCGTGTCGAGGAACTACAAACATTCTGAGGAAGAACTCATAGTCAATTCCCCCTATGGTCTCACATCGTATTAAATAACACTCTTGAGAACCCCTTACGACTATTCTCCCTCTGGTCTACTACACTAGGTTCTCACAGTATTTTTTGAAATAAAAATTCTCAGCGTGCGTGTAACGTCCAAGTGAACCTCAAGAACTACGTGGCTATAAATCTAAGTCTCAACAGAATATCATTGCAATAGTTCCACTATCCTACAACTGGGCATGGAAACTAGTAACCGCCAATGGGTAAAACAAACATGGTAATGCAACCTGAGCAAAAAACATTTTACTCTACACACAAGCATAAACCTCTACTACAGTAATCAATCAAAGTAGGAAAACAGCAGGGGAAAAACATGAAACCCACAATTCCCCACTCAAGGGAATTTGTGGAATTTCCACAAAATACTCATTGGCGTTCAACAGAAAGGCACAAACCACCTACCTCGATCCTATGAGATCGATATACGTGAACAGCGGTGACCGATTCACCTTAGAACATCGTATATCTGAGAAAACTCACAAAACGTTCAACCCTAGATAACCTGAGAAAAAGGAAGAATTGGAAAACAAGGATCAAGTAGAAGGAAGAAATCACTGCTGCGCTTCCAACACAATCGACCATGCTCAAATCGGAGAACAAACATAGAGGCGGGAGCTCGGTGAAGATCCGACCGTACAGGTCGCTCTTAGATGAATATGACCTAGAAGGAGGTGTTTCTGGGCATTAGGAGCGACCCTGGTGCGTTTAGTGAAAAAAGGAAAAGTACACGGCATGTAATTTTAGATTAAACGGTGCGTACCAGGTTTTTTTGTACTCCACCAAAAACGGCCTCCACGTCAGCCCTACAAACTGTGTGTGTGGCCCGGACATGGCCAGCACACGGCTTTGAGCAGAAAAAGAGTACACGATGTGTAATCAGAAAGTACACGGCGTGTACTTCAAAAATTTCAAGAAAGTTCATTTATCATAAAAACTCTAGAAAAAAGAAAAACATACCTGAAATGAAGATCCGGGTTCTTACAATGTCAATAGGTACCATGATGTTTTAATCTAAACTGGGCCTCTATGGGTATTTCTTCTTGAAAATTTCATGTGAGTTTTAGTTTAGTATCTCTTATACATTGGTATTATGAACTCCAAGTAGAAGTTTCTTATGTGGATTCTTGGATAGGATTAGGCCCTAGTAGGCCAATGATCAGAGTTTACACCCACTTAAGTCAGTATTATCCTTACCTCCATTGAAAAGGATTCATTTTTGTGGTTATGTGGTTAGATCATGTGACCCAGTTGTGTGACATAATTAGTAGGTTTATGTAGGAGACCTAGACACCCTTAGATGTGGCTGACACCATTGTAGGTCGATGTTTTGTTTTGATCTGGGGAAACATATGACAAAGGAATTTTCAAGTTTATCGAAGAATTTTGGGAATTGATATTGATTATACGCTCATTTGAGACCGATGCATGAATTTTTCTTGGGTTTTTTTGATATAGTCATGTTGATTACTTCTATTTATGAGGAACAAAATTAAGTCATTGTTTTCAAAACTAGATTTGGTCGGTAGGATTTTTTGGTTTTCTAGGACTATTGACCACTATTTATAATATTTTTGATTTAGATTGATCTTAGTTATATGATCGTGACTAGAACATCCCCAGCTGATGTGAGTTCCTGGAATATATCATTGCATAGGTGAGGTGCCAATTTTGAAGAGGAGTCCAATCTATGATTTTGAATTTTCTGGACAAACATGTAATTTAGAATAGTAAACCTGGTGTACTAGTAGATGAATTGTCATAGTATGAGTTGGGTGATGAAGGTACCCATTTATTACGCATGGTTGAATTTAACTCATAAGTCATGGAGTGAATGGTTGGGAGATTAGGAGTGATGCTTCAGGGAATTACCATTCATAAAACTTCATGGGATTCATGAAAAAATGATGAATGGATCCCAGTTCTAGAGGAGACATCATGATTGAAACAAGTTTTTTAAAAAGGTTGACGCATGTTTGGACCATGGAACGAATTTTCCATAGATGTTATTTCAATAGTTGGTTAAATGTAATTATATACTTATTCCACACAACCATATATTAAAGATAACTATACATGAATATTGATGCAATCTTTGTCTAATCCTAATTAGAAATTATTAGGCCCTATCTTGAAATCTTTTGGAATACACTATTATAGAATCCACATTGCACAAATATTATTCTCCAACATTAATTTCCCTAGTCAATAATAATGACTTTTTGGGTTGAGCATGAGGTGAGGAATAAAGAAAGAATTATGGTGGAGAGTGGGCCATTGGATATTTGAGGTTAGATACCCTCATGATGTGTTGATTTTTATTTGGTTTCTAATGAAACCATGATCGAGAACCTATAATGAGTGAATGTTGTGTATTGAAACTAAATGCTCAAGGATGAGCCAATTTCAATTCATTCTGATTTCCAAGAATATAAGATGACGGGGAATGGGTTTTGGGGATCAAAATATTGTTTCCTTGATGTGATGATAAGGATTATCTTAGGTGGGGAGTGTGATTTTAATCGAATGAGGTTGACCCTCCTTTTGGGAGGGTTGTGGCTCCATGAGACTAATTATATGACAGTGGTATGGTAAATCAATATACAATTTGATAAATGAAATATATATGGAGAAAAAATATTATATTCTATGTAAGTGTTTTATTGGTGATTTCTAAAATCAAAATTTGGGTTTTATGCTCAGTTTTTCAGTGATGATCCATGTTTGCAAGATCAGATCACTATTTTTTCTATTGTCATTGATGTTCTATGGTTTTTATTGGAATAAAATAATATCCGGGGAAATTATAGGATTTAGGGTATAGGATTAAGTGATTGTGCTTAGAACTATCTCAGTACACCTAGATATAATTTCTTTGACATCTATTTCTAATGATAAATCATTCGTGGAATCCATGTTTTCTTGGGAGTAGTTGACCTATGGCAGTTCAATTTGAAATTATTGAAATGGATTGATGTGGCCAATCAGGTACCACATATGTTATTGGTCCTGGGTGAGAAGGGTGTAGTTCAGGGATCAGTGATTATTTTTTAATGAAAGTTAGTGTGATCAGGTTGAGCTTGGTTGATGCAATGTTAACAATTATAATCAATTCATGGCCTAAGGGTTTTCCCCTAAATAAGAATTTGAAATAATGTTAATTTGTATCACATGTACACTTAGAAAATGTTTTGGTAAGTGAATATTATGGTTCAAATTAAGTGGCATGAGTTTGAACATCTTAGGAACTGTATGTTTGTAATGAATCATACTGGTGTGTTGAGTGTTTTGAAATGAAACATAGCTATTTTAACAATCTCAAACCCAAGTAGTTCATGTGATTTTTATCCTCCATGGATTATCTAGTATTTTATTTTCTAGTATATGGAGACTATAAGAACCAAATATTTTTCAAGATAGATAATTACAAAGAAATATGACCTTTCAGTTTACATGAATGGTTAAATATTGATTGGATATTCAGAATATAATGTTAATGTTTTGAATGCCTCAATATGTTTTTTTTTAAATTTATAATGAGTCATTCATTGTAGTTTAATGTTTTTTAGGGTGTCGAAAGGGATTGGATGCTGAAACCAGCATTTTTGGAATAGTGTAGCAGATGGGCCATAGTTGATAATAGTTATTGAGAATTGTGTGAACAAACCATGATGCCCCCTATGTATTAGAATAGGCACTGGGAAAACTATACAGAAGGATATGAAAAATTATATGGCTTTCTAAATTTCTAAAAAAAAATTCACACGTTTTTTGAGAAATCCTTAAAAATAATTTGATACGCACACAAGGAGTGTGGTGCTAGGATTGTACCAACAACATTGTTGGGGAAAAATTTTGCCAATCATGTGACCAGCCCTTGTAACACGTTAAATGGAGTAAAATTACCCTTTAACCTATGGAATTTATAAGGTAATCCTATATTTTTCTCAATACCCTCCCCCATGCACACCCTCCATCAACTCCACTACCATTGGGAACTTCAACTCCATTTGTGGCTATAATATGATATCATTTTGTTCCTTAAAACCAGTTATATTAGTCTATAACTTAATATGGCTCCAATTTTATTATTTCTATCCATTCTAAAAATATTTCTTTTTCTTATAATGGATTTAAATTCCTTCTTCGATCAGATCATGCTGAATTTAGATACTAAGGATGGGGTTATCACTCCACCAAGGAGGAGGATAACCAGAGATTCCATTCGTACTTAACAACATGTCGTTTCATCATGGTATAATACCATATTGAAAATTAAAAAGAATTAATTATTTAAATTAATTGTTTAAATGAAATTTTTGTAACTATTTCATATAATGTTTACATGATTTGAGTTTGGAAATGTACCTCTTTTTCTAGAATACTATGTTTCTATTATACTATTATGAGGTCATTTGGTGAGCCTTCGAACTCTGTTACCTTTTAGTATAACGTGGTTTCCCATTATTTATAGTTTTTTGGGGTTTATTAATTAATAAAAATATTTTTATAATTAGTTATTTATGATTCTTTGTTTATGATACAAGATCAGTATGAATCTGTTGATCTCAGATATGCCTTTGTAGCTACCTATACACATAGAAATTAGTTGCAACGATTATTAAGCATTTTTGTTATGTCTTACCATAATGTCTGTATTTATTTAGGTTTGTGGTATTAGGAGTGTTTTTGGGATCCTCCTTGAGGGTGAGTCCCAATACTTAAATTCCATCTATTTAATTTAAAAAAAATTGGTAGAATGTACTGGATGAATCCCTATGTTCGTTATCAAACCTAAGGAACTAGCTTCATCCCAAAAAATTATTTTATGCCCTTGATTGAGGATCTCCTATAGGATTTCTATTCATTTTATTTTTGTGGATCCCAAGAGGGATTCCTTCTTTTCATGAAGACATAGAGGACCCCAATAGTTATACCTCCTTTTAAAACGGTCATCGAGGATCCTAAGTTGGAATTATCTATACATTAATGACATATAGTACCACATAAGTTCTCAAGAGCTTGACCAACACTATGATAGCGCGTTATGGGTTGGGTCCTAGAATGTTATAATTGTTACCTTATAACCTATAGTAAACATGTATGTTGTGAGGATATAGATATAGTGGTAGTTTTTATAGGACCCAAGAACACCATGAGAGGGGGGTTGAACCAGGGTGACCTATATTTCTTATATTGTGAAGGATCTTTTTCTCATGTTTTTAGGAACCTGTGATACGTATCTTATGGAATAGTCCTATTATGAAATATTAATATTTATAGATACAACAAAGCAATTTCACTTGGAACACGACTATGGGAAATTCCATGGAGAATATGATGAATAGGTATCTGTCATAGAAAATTACACTAATATTACCATGTTATTATGGAGTATAAATGATCCTAGATAGTCAATATATGCTACGAACACTTCTATTAAAAGAAAAATAAGGACAACACACTCCCCCTAGAACACTTCCATCTACTCCATATATATCACTTAATTGGTTGAAGACTTACTCATTTTAAAATCATAAAGGTATAATTACTAGATTTGGAACATAAATCTTCATCCCTGATTAGAATGAGAATCTTAATCCACCATACAATTGATTTGATTCACCTGAATACATTGTTCACTGAAAAAAATGATTCAGCGCTACAATTTATGAAGGTCTTTACATTTCTAAAACCCACATTATGTATCTAGGAATAATAGAAATTGAAAACTCCCACACTATCATTACACCACTAAACATTATGGAGAATCCATTTTCCATGAATCTCCCAAACTTTACGAATCTCGCAGCCTTAATGGAACACAAAACCTCCATGAAATACCTAGTCTTATAAAAAATTTATTTTCTTAAAATCATTTTATTCAATTGAGATATAACCAGTATTTTCCTAATCCTCAAGCCAAAAAATAATTCCATAGTCATGAAACCCCTATACTTCACAAAACCCAAGTAATTAATCTGTTTCTAATGTAATCTATGTCATTTCAAATGCGGAGTTTCCTACAATTTATAGACTCACCCTAACACAAAGATAAAAAAATCTCAAAATCCATTTCAAAAACCACTTCTTCCATGATTATTGAGCTCCTTCATTCACGATTCTCCAATGAAATTTTCTCATTCATGTATCTTCTTGATTTTCAATATCACCATCATTTTATTGCACATTCATTATAATTCTTATAGTTATCTGAATATCATCATTCTATCACATGTTCAGATTTATCCACAGCTTCACAAAAAACAAATTCCTTCTCAACTTTCTACATCATTAAATAAGTACAATATTTTAAAAACAAATACATTCATTATAAATATGAGTAGTAATTTCATGAAAAAAATTTCATGGATCATTCTCTTTACTCTAGATTTTCAGCTCTACCATTTTTGAAAAAATTGGGAAATGATGCCATCTGAACCACAGAATCCTACTATATGGTAAAAACACATTCCTGTAAGTCTCTCATATCAACCATTGTGTGGATTTAAAAAAACATGGAAGATAGTTTCAATAAATGTAAGAAAAATGTTGTTTCAAAAATTATCCCCCTTTGGTTTTGTTGGAAAACATCAGATGAATTCAATAATGCACCATCAGTAACAATGAAAGTTATTGATGTGAAATAACTCATATATAAATCTATGTCTACATGAGAAGATATCATTGAAGAAAAAAGTCTGTTAATAAAATAATATCATACCTTGACTGATCATTGACCAACGCAACAACCAACTACAACCATTGAATTCTAATTATCTCCCACATTGGGAATAAACCAAAAGATTGGTTATTTTTAATTTGAGTGTTCAAAAAACATTCCCCTAGATTGTATATCCCTAATAAACCATCAAAAAAACAAAAAATAGATAAAAACATTAAACCAAATAGGGAGATGGGAGAAACCTGAACCAACTCAAAAAATTCATGGTGGATGAACACCAAGGATCAATTGATGATTCTTGAAAAGATGTGCTAAACATAGATTTTTCATAATTTCAACCACTAATTAACATGCTCCATTTAAATCACACCTTGTTGAAAATTTTATTTGATGAAGTGATATCTGATATTAGTATTCTTTGTACTATATTTCAAAACTAGATTCCTCATAAGTCCTTTAACACACTTATTGTCATAGTGATTAACCATCGATTATTTCACCTTGTAAAAAATAAAATTCATTTGTTTCTTCATTCGCAATAGCTGCCTTTATTCTTTTATTGAAGGGATATAGTTTTATTCTTCATACTAAGGGAAGAGATTTCTTTTTACTCTTCAACCATCTCATGCATCTGTTACTAATGAAAAATATCTCTGCCACATGTGAAATATATATCCACAATATCTCCAACCTAGTCAGCATAAAAAATTGATAATTCATTGTTTATTCAAGAAAATAATTATAAATCAAAATTTATATTAACATTAATATACCTCATGATTAGTTTAATGGCTAAAAAAATTCGCTTCCATCGAATTACATTGAATGTAGCCCGAAAAGCATTTAGGAATGATGATATATAGTCATGTTGTAGTAAAGTATAATATTCAAATAAGGATCCTTCTGTATAAGGTTGGATACATATATTTCATATTCTTATGATTTACATGTATTTTTTCAACAACAATTACAGTCTAAAATAGTTTGGAGTCATGCATGTTTAATTTAATTATCCCTTCTACTGCATATTATACCAGATAAATGAAGGTGTAATCATTCATTTGAAACATATCTATCCCTCAAAAGTATCTGACTTCAAAAATCAAAGAAATTTAAAATTCATATTTCATGTGATTATCATATTTTTCCACTAACCACTTCCTTCTTCTATTAAAAATAATAACATCCATATACAAAAGAACCATGAATTGGTCTGTCTAAAATTCTTCAAATAATGATTATTTTCATCACCCCCACTATTAAATTCCATATTTTTTACAATGGAATACAAAAGATAATTATATGATATTGGATCCTTAATCTAACTATAGAAAGCTGTATTTAATCTGAAAAACATTTTCTTAAAATTTATAAAAAAAATTGGTTGGTTCAATATAGACATCTTCTTCAATATCATCCTTGAGGATTTTTTATATCCATCTAATAAAACATGTAACATTAATGAATTTAAATGTTATTGAAGTGACTAGTTGGGTCAAATCTATCTAATGGAGAAAATGTTTCATCAAAATATATTACTTAAATATGTGTACAACCACAACATACCAATCAAGAATTGTATATGATCTCATTTCTATGTTCATGTAATTTATTTTTCACCATCCACTTTTTACTAATAACAATGTTATTTTATTGTCGGTTAACAAGATTCCATGTCAGGTTATTGTCAATATGATCCATTTCATCATTTATTGAGTTAACACATGGTTCATAATTTTTTATTCAATCGTGTTTGGTTCAATGATTGATATCATTGTTTAATTTTCTTCATTATTGAGTATCCTTGTAGGTGTAGGTATGATCCAATCCCTAATTATGTTAGACTGATCAATATATTCTCTTCTATTTTTACTGTGAGGTCATGGACCTGTGTATTCAGTAATGGTTTCTTCTTTAATTTTATCTTTTAAATCATCCTCATTTTGTGATACATGGATTTTTTTTGAAGTATTACCCTATTTATACATTTTAATATTTTCCCTTTCCACTTTCCTCATCATCTAATCATATCAACATATGAGATCCTTGAGGTATTTATTATTTTATTTTCAATTATCATGATATCAATTAATTCCCTAATATTTCTAATAACATTATTGAAATAATTGTAGGATTTCAACTTCATTGAATATCCAATGAATATTACATCATCTAAAACATCACTCCACTTTCCATGATCTCTTTACGTATTTTTTTAATGAATCATTTTCTTCTAAGAACATGAAAATAATTCTATAGGGGGAACCATCCATAACATATCTCATATGATTTGCATGTTTCTCTGAGAAAAATACATGTTCTACTTTTAGAGAACACTGATACATTAATATAACTTTTCCCATAATGAAGGAAACCATGAATCTCAATCATCATATTTCAAGTCATATTGTTCAACTGGTGATTTATGTTTTAAAAAACCCCATTTTTTAGGTGTTCAATACAGTTATATACCACTATTAAGAATAATTTTCCCTACCAATTCTAAGTAACATAGTTGAATCAATTAAGAATTTTTTGACACAACACGTCTATGTAAGGAACAATGGTTTTCCTTATATCATCATTTTCATGTTTAGTATTTTCATTTCCCTTGTACTTAAATTACACCTCGTTTCAAAATATAACTATTATATCAACTATTTTATTATAATTATTCCTCAAATCTCTATTTTCATTTTTGAAGGATGAGAATTATCATTCAGAAATGTAGTTGATACTGTTTTTTGTAGCTTAGAGGGATATTTCTACATGATTGGATTTATAGATTTTATTCTATTTCAACCATGACATTCCTGATTTATTAAAGGAAAAATATGGCCTTTACAATCTATTTCTAATATGACTCGATTTATCATAATGATATTATAATTCTATAATATAACACATATATTCAAGGTAACTATTTCATAGATGATGGTCATTGACATTCCTTGGGGTTTTGTAGTTATTTTTCCCTCATTTCCTCTACCTACAATAAATAGTTTTCAAGCCATTGTTATAATTCTGAAAACAATATCCATATAAACAATTTATTATATATGATGAATTATATGGTCTCATTATCATTTTATGGATTCCAGGGGATTCCCCATTTAGATATCTCCTTACATGATAAAATTAAGAAATGGAATGACCCAAATATCCATTAAATTGAGACTTCATAATGGTAAAAGTATTCTCACATACATTCCTCTAAATTTCCCTTTATTTTAAAATGTATGTGATCAGTGATCCTATCAGAATACTTGAGTTGTGTTTTCCATTATATTTAATAATATTTAATGATTTATATGTTAGGACATAAAGATCCTTTCTGATATGTACAACTTTATGCATCCCATTATCTTAGCTCATCGCATTTCCAATCATTGATTTTTCTCTATAAAAACTAATGGAACTTTTTTATATATATGTGGATATCTAGTAATTCAAGGCCTTAAATACTCTAACAAAAAACATTTTATATATTTCTACAATTTAAATGTCTAAGAATATTCTATACTATAATTTATAAATTTTTTCATTGATTTTGATTAAGTTTCTTATTTACTACATAGAGTGGGAAATTAATCTTAAAAACATTAAACCACAATATCCCTTTCATCCAATATCTACACAAGATCATTAATGAATAATGATTTCTCTCCAATAATATTTTTAAACTGTGCAATATCCTTTAAGATATCAAATTTCATTAAATATTCTCTACCTTCCCTTCCTATCGATCAATTTAGGATTTAAGACCATCAATATACTCTGATAAATCTCAATGAAATGACCTCATCTTTTTCCTTTATATGAATGTAAATACCATCAACAGAACACTAATGCTTCACCTTGAATTGAAAAACAACAATAAAATGATTATCTTAATCTTTTCTTGGTTCTACCTTTTCACCTATTCAATCATGGATGCTTCAGGATCAGACTAAAACTCAATTTATACACCCCTTAAAAATTCATCACCACCTTGTTCATATATTCAGATGAAGTTATTTATCTATAATTTCATTACTAATTTTAATTCTTCCTTGATAAGGAACCAATTATGATGATTAAACATTATTTATTATTCTCTTTTTATATCATAAAATATCACTTAGCATTGATTAAAAATGTTCCCTACCTTACCACACTCAAAACAAGATATGGGAAGCCTGTATTCAAATCTCACTATTCCTCAGTCGAGTTTCTATAATAAATAGAATAAATTCATTAGACACAACATCTCTATCATTTCTACCTTCATAAATATCAATACATTCCAAGGTATTTAATTCTATTTCATTCATTTCTTGATTTTTTTTCTTTTGATTCAACAATAATTTTATAATAAATTAGAATACTTAGTATATCCATAAGAGAAATATTCTACAGTTCCCATTTCTAAAAGTATGGTAATATTAAACTTAAAAAAGGGGGAATAATTCTCAATATTTTCTACACAATGTCAATATCCTTAATTTCTTCATCGAGTGATTTAATCAATTTAACAACTTTTGGGATTTCGTAAAATATATCTTAATTTTCATTTGGATTAATTTCTATATCATTGATCATATTTTTCAAAAAATAGGGGTTTTCCCCATTCACGTTATTATTTACATCATATATATTTTTTAGTATCTCTCACATGGATTTGACTTGTGTGAAAATCCCCACCATCTAATTTAATTGATAATTATGAGTAAAAGTGAGGGATTTTGGGATTTTGTAACAACATCATGAATTTTATTTCTAGTTTCATTCATCTAATGATCTAATTAATCAGTGATCAAAATCCCATAAGATGTGGAAAAGATAATGTCAATCCATAGGGAATGTATATTAGATCTCGTCTAATTATTCCAAATCTAGATGTTTCATACAACCGTGAGATGGGATACCCTAACATTCACTGAATTATCAATTGAAACAACATAGGATTGATTTAACAATAATAAAAAAATTTCTCTGATACCTCTTAAATGACCCTAGAACTCCAAGAGATGGGAGGGTGAATCAGGGTGTCAACATTTTATTTTAATGTGGCAGATCTTATTCCCACTTTGGTAAGAACTTATAAAACTCTCTTGATAGAATTGAGTATTTATGAAACATTCATTTTCAAAGAGGGAACACAATTGTTTTACATTTTTGAATACTATGTGATAGTCCTTAGAGAATACGCAGACATTGTGTCTTTCATACCATAATCCTCTAATCATCAGTAGTAATTATGGAGTATAGAAGATCAGACATAGTTACTCTATGATAAGAACACATTCATTACAAGAAATATAGGGATATAACACTACCACCATTGGAAAATTTCCAATAAATACTCCTAGATCACTACATTGGTTGAATACATACTCAAATTAATGACATGATTATCACATCATTATATTATACATTTAAGTCTGTGTCCTTGATTATCACGACACTATACTTACACTTTATTCCAAATTAAATGTTCATGAATGCACTGCTCCATGAAACCATATTTTTCCACACTACTGTTCTTGATGTTCCAAAAATTCACAAAACCCCATTTTTGTATCAATTAATTACCAATGTTTGTGTAACCATAAAATTTTTCCAACTTCCCAGCCATCATGAAGAAACCAACATTTTCAAATCTCAAAATGTTCTTAAATCCCATAGGCAGAAAAATAACTCTTTGTGAAACTCCCATTCACCATGAAACCTCTATATTTGAAAATACTTATTATTAGTTGAGATTAATAAGTATTTTCATGATTCTCATGGTAAAAAATATTTATTAATTTTAGAAGAACCTATACAACTAGTAACATGAGTGATTCATCATTTTCTCAAGTATTCATAATCTTTTCCAATAAAGGGAGGCCACTTATTTCTAAACTAGAATCATTTGAAATGTCCCAAACTCTTAACAGACTCATCATGAAAAACTTCCCCCATTATCATGAATCTCATTTATTTGAGATTCTGTAGTGAATTGTTACCATTATAAGGCTTATTATAGTAATGATACAACCATAATTTCATCACACATTTGTGATTCCTCTCATTGATGTGAAAACACCATATTTCCACCATGACTTTGTTATTACTAATTTAGAGATAATTACATGAGGTGTTTCTTAGTTGGTAGATAATGAGCCCGATGTAATGTTTTTTTAGTAACCCTTTAATTCCAAATATATATATCATAGGATCCAGTATCAGATACTCATTTATTGGGGATACTCATACATGATATATATTATCATGTTATTGATCCAATTGGTTTGAATATAAAATTATTTGGGATGACCAAGCATGCTTCTTATGATTTGGCTATGGAGCCCACATGTGTGACTGTTAAATTATAAGTGATTCCCAATGGTACGTACTAGAATCTAACATTTGATTCTTATATGATCATAGTGGTGGAATGTTTATCCTCACCAATGGTATGACATATACTTGAGGTATTATTTGGATCTCCACTAGAATTTCATATGATGATTTGTCGGATAGAGTGGACACACCCTTACAACCTCGCCTAGAGAAACCTCCTAGGGATAGGTTTTGTTGATCCATTTATATTAAGGAATTTCGATCATGTACTTGGATCCTAATATAATTCCTTATATATCACATTTGGGTGTTTCCCTTAGGAATTATATGAGTTTCAATGTTGTGATTACCTATGGATTGGGTCCTATAAATCATACATGAGACTATATTACGTATGGATCATGTAATATGATACCAATCCTATTTATACAATTAAGGGACATTCCATTTGTATTCAGTATCCACTATTACTGTGATTGGAGAAATGTACAGGTGAACCTAGGGTTATGACATATATCCACTTATAGTGACATAGATTTCATAGAGACATTTCAAGAACTAGAGGAATCAATTATTTTTTTATTATAATTTCATACCTAAATATTGAATCTATTATACATGGATTTAATGGTATGAGATCTACCTTGATACCCTTTTCACATGATGTTCAAATGATTGGGATTACATACCCATGGATCGACTACAGTTTCTTATGTTGTTTTATACTTACTCATGTATATAAATATTTATTTATATATATATTTATGGGAATATATATATATATATATTAATATATATATATATATATACATGACGAAACATCACTTAATTGATAAGGAATATGGGATCGGGGATCAACTGTGGTTTCACATTATTTATTTTGTTTAATTATCATGTTGTATCTCATCTAGGTTGATAAATTTCTTTGATCATTTCATAAATGATATTTCTTTTAGATTATTTAAATAATCTATAATTATTTTTATTTTTATCTAGATTATTAAATAGCTTTTACATACACGTCATATTACTTGTTTTGTATCGGACCATGTTGATGGTGCCCTACAGTGTTTTGTACTCACATGCTTCTAAGGATTCCAATTAAATTGGGGTAACAAATAATAATTTAACATGGTTCTAGGAACATATGTGGTCTATCCTTTAGAATGATTGATCATGATGGCTTTGGTATGTATGTGGTGATCTGGTGTGTGGTTCAACTTAGAGATATAAGTAAATCCTTATAATTTTTTTTTTAATTTTTTACACCATATTGTAAGGTGTTCCAAGTGAGTTGATGGAGTTGTATGAATTACATGGACATTCAGGACATTATTGAATTTCACTTATAATTATTATATTCTCCCGTTTCAGTTTATTTAATGCTTCAACTATCTTTTTAATTAATTCTCTCGATATTTCATTGTTATTTTTTTCTTACACTATTATGAGGGAATGGTATCCCCAATATTACACCCTAGTCCATTACTGTCAATTATATTCTAGTAATCAATGGGGAGGAATGTATGAGGCATTGTGGGGAACTTTCTTTGAGAACTAGGTTATTTTCTCCCATTTTGGGATGTTACACTGTTCTATAAAGATAAATAAATAATTGAATTTAATGGTTTATTTGATTGTAGTCAAGATAATAATAGAATTATATTGAGAATAATGATAAGGAAAAAATTGAAAATAAGGGTTTCCAGATATGTGATAATTGTGGAATGAAACACTTGGGTACATGCTTGAAGGGAATGAGAGATTTCTTCATGTGTGAATAGATTGAAAAGAATGTATGTGAATGAAAGTGTAAGAGAGAAACCTTTTTTGAATGGTGTTTCAAACTTATGTATATGAGGAAAATTTCAAACAAATAACCTAAGAATAAATTGAATATATCTCAGGAGATTCTAAGGGGTCATGATCAAGCTGATGTTATTGCTATATAAATGTTTGAATGATTTATGTTATTTTGTTTTGATACATGAATTTTGTTATATGATTATTTAAACGATGATATTTTTGTAACAATAATTTTATATTTATTATGATTTTACTAAAATATATTTTCATTAAGGACTTAAGAGAATATATTTAATGGTACTCATGATTTGGTAAAAATTGAAGTAGTTGAAAAAAAATATTGAGGGAAGATAATAATTAATAGGTGCCTGAGGTTGAGAAGAAAATGATAAATATATTTATAAAAAATAGTATTTTGGAGCTTGAAATTGTTTAGGGATTATTTTGTTTTTTATCTATTTTCTATATTACTTTTTATATGGAAATATAGAATAGAAAATTATAAATTTTTTATTTACGAATTAAGATGAAACATAATTTTATAAGAGTTCATGTTTTCATTATGTTATTATAGTGATCAATGTATTCACATATTTGAAATGTGAAATTAAGATCCAATAGATATTTTATGGGTAATATAATGTTGATTTATTGACATCCATTCTAAATTTTTGGAATTGAATTTTCTCGTAGATATTTTGGATCTGTCTTATGGTAAACTATTTGCAGAATGCATTATGTAGAAAATCAGATGTTATTAGATAATATGAACTAACTATTTTTTTCATGAAAGATAATTAGATTCATTTGAAAGCACATGGATCACTTTTTTGGATCTTGTGATCAATAAAAGTTAATTGTAGTTTTTAGACATATTAAATTAATTATTGGATATTTCGTTCATTGAGTAAGAAAGAATGTATAAATTCATCCAAGAATAAATGATTTTATAAAATAAGATTACTAATTTACTATGTAAGTATATTTTTTGGTAGTCTCTCTCAACATAGTAATATAATTCCTCCACATTAGGAAAAACATCTTGACACAAAACTGTTATAGTATTAACGTCATATATGATAAATAAAATTGTATTCTAAATAATCACATATTTAGGAATTTGATGTCTAAAAATTTTCATTGAGAATTGATTTTATTGTGATTATTGGTCAATGTTACTCACTTTAATTATTTATGTTTTCTTTCCATTTTCATATTTTTACTACCCACCAATATTTCCCTACCTGGAATCCCTGTTATATATAATTTTACATAACCCTAATACATTATTTCCTAACTTATAAATAATATTTTTCAATAGGCCTTTTTATAATCTGGGTTTCGTAAAATGTTACGTTAACATGTAAAAAGATAAATTTTATAATATCAATATTAATTTTTTAAGGATGATTTTTTAAAGGTAGAGAATATAACACCTTGTTATTTTAAAAGAGGAACAACATATTTGGTAGAATTTATGACATGGATCACAATGATTAGAAAATCACGATACACCCACATAAATTTTCATATATATTTATGTTAAATTAAATTCAATGACAAAAATAGTTTTCCACATTCACAACACTAGGATTTAATTAAATGTGATACCCTATTAAAATATTATTATTAAAACAAGTCAATTATAACCAAGTCATTAATTTGGTTTTTATGAATTCAAAGAACAAACAATGAATATTATATTGTTTATGTATATATATTTATATTTTATTTTCAATAAATATATATAGATTACAAAAAAATATTAATCATTCAATACGAAAAATAAGTGTTTTCTAGAAAATTTTATTTTTCAAAAAGATTTTTTACTCGTGCTTTTATTACATAATTTAAATTTATTTTTTTAACAAATATATGATATAATAAATTTAATTTTTAAATCATAAATAAAAAATTTATCTTTTTGTGACCTTTCGATAACATTTTAGAAATATAATTATTTCTACGAATAATGAAAATTATGATTTTATCAAAAATTATATTTTCATTCAAATTATTTATGAAGTTAAATAATATTTTAACTTGGTTTTATGTTAAAATTATTTCAATTATGTTAATCATTAACTAGTTTAGATCATTTTAATCAATTTAATACTTAATTATGTTGTTAAAATATTTTAATCATTTGAATTTTTTCTTTTGAAACCTTATTTTTAAGCACATATGAGCTTATTATTAAATTAAATACTCACATTGCAATAAATTAACCTTTTGAAAATGGATTCCATATTTTAATAATCATAATTTTCAAAATAAAATGAGTTAAAAATATTTTTTTCAAAATAAATTTTAAAAACATTAAAAATTAATTACATTGTTTAAGTTAAAAATCGTTTTAAAGGGAGATAAATTATAAAGATTAGAGACAAAAATTATTTAAGACGTTTGTACAACCTATTATATAGAAATCTATAGACATTAAAATTTATAAGGTTCTAAAACTAGTAATGTTTTGGTCCCTTTTCCAAATTAAAAAATGGGTATTAGTTTTTATTTTCCAAAATACCATGTGTGTCCTATACCCCACTTATTACAGGCCACCACCTCTCATCCCCTATTCACACATAGAAAACCATTTTTAGAAAATTTCTTCCAAAATTACCTCACTTACTTCCCTACCAACATAATATAGGGTTTTTTAGATAATAAATTAAATCTATGAATGGTTTTTGTTAATCCTAAAGGGGTTAGGAAAAGAAGAGGTATTGTTTTTAACAAGTGGTTTTTATTTTAAATATTCATGTAAATCCATACAAAATTTTCCACTAATAGAAATAAGAAAATATATAATATATACTATAATTTTATTATTTTAATATAAACACCTATATCCCTATATAATTACATCCTTTGGGAAATGAAACCATCGATCGTGTGTATGGAATACTATCACCTTATGAAAAAATGTAATTTGTTTTACATCATCATCTATTAAGGAAATATATAATGATGGATTGAACATATTTATATTAGATTAATGAAATTATTATAATTATATATTTAAAAAATCTCATACATCCTCTTATTTAACATTTATTGGGGAAATATGGTAATGTTTCGCATGTGTGTGGCAGTCTCCCACCTCTTGAAGCTTTAAAATTCATATTTTAATTTTTTATTAAATATAATGTAGTACGGGTGAATTTATATTATATATGTGATTTATATAACCTATAAATAAATATTGAAATATAATATCACATATAAATTTGTACCTTCCAATCCATGAGAAAACATTAATGTTTCTCATGTGTATGTGTGGACTACCACTTCCATGTTTCGATGTGAATTGTTTTTTATTTTTTTTTATGGTTGGTAATAAGTTTGGATTTTATTAACATAAATTGTATTTATAACAAAATAATTAATATTTTTATTAGAATTGAAAATTATATTTATATAAATCCATCTATTGTGAAAAATAGAAACAATGTTCATGTGTACGTAAGGCTTACCATATCCAGAAACAGTGTAATCAATTTTCTATCTATAAAATAAATTTTTTAATTTAGATAAATATATTATTAATATTTATGAAATTAATATCATGTAATAAATTCTAGATATTTATAAACCGAAAACAAAATAAATGTACCAAAATTACTGAACGAAAACATATATGAAAATGAATCTTTTTTCTCCCAAAATATTGATTTTGATAAATAACTATTATTATATGTGTTATAAAATAACTATAAGTAATTCATATACGGTATTATAACTATTATTATTTTTATTTATATGATTTATAATAAATGTAGAATTTTTTATATATGAGGTTTGGAAACATATAAATAAAGTCTATCCCGAGGTAAGAGTTTTCTTATCTCCCCTTCACTTTCATTAGACATGCACCAAATTCAATTTTCTTTTGTTTGGGTGGGGTATATGGTTCCAATTTTTATATTTTATATCAGTAATATTTTTATATTAATTTTATTAAGTATTAAATTTTAATATATTGCATTCATGTTTCTTATGATTTTGATGTTACCAATGTGTTGAGGGTTTATTTTATTATCTCTTCATTATTTATGATTTTTTCATATTATGTATCCCTAGGGAATTTTTTTTTGTATTCCTATTATAAAACCATTCTATATACTCATCAGGTGGATTTAAAAGATATTTTCAATTTAATAGTATCAATTTATATCTATTTTATAATTAAAATTAGTCATAAAATTTTATTCATGCAATTCATCTTTATTTATGTCTTCAGTGAAAATTAATTTTTCAAAAAAACCAATATTTTGAAAAATAAAAAAAATTACCACATAATTTCTTAAAGGGATATTTAAAAATGTTTTTTTAATGAGTTCAATGAAATATTCAGGTAATTTTCCAAAAATTGGTTGTTTGGGGTTTACTAAAAATATAGAAGGAATATCTGATTCATGGTTTATAAAATGGATGGAATTTCCCACAATTATGAAGAATAAGAGTTTTAAAAATTAATTTATAAGATTAATAATTAATTTTCAAATATTAGGATTTTAAATACAAATAAACATTTAGTATTTAAATGAATTTCACTGTGAAAATTATAATTTCCTCAAATATGATTTTAATGACATTTTACAATATTTCTATTTATCAATGAAATAAACACATGTATTATATATATGATCCACTAGGTATATAATGTATTGAAATTGGCCACATAATTTGTCTGGATGGTTTATGATTATATTGAGTAGGTATTTACAATTTTATTACCATTAACCATTTCACACTGGATGGTTCATGATTCTGTATATTGATTACTATTATTATTATCATTTCATATGTAATCATTTAAAAAATAATATATATTTTTATTATGTTTCACTTATTTCATATAATGAATAAAATTTAGTTATAAAGTGATGAGTGTGACCTATAATTATTTATCCCATCAATTCATTGATCGGTCTCCTATGAAATATATGTTGGAAAATTTCAATTTTTTTTAAAACATATATAATTAAAATATCATGTGAAATCTCATAGAAGTATGTTAATAATGTGAAAAATTATTCATTCCACCATTATTATATTAGTTGTTTATGTCCATGTGAATATTCAGTTTTCTATAATATCCATACATAAGTTCTTTCCTCATGTGATTGTTTATATAACTTTATTTGATCATTGTGACAACCAGGTCTCGGTGACAGCTCAGACACCTTGCCATAACATGGTCGTCTGGTCCTGGCCCACCAGGTACCACCAGTTTCCCCGTAGACACGTGGGGCCCACCCCAAGGTCCACCCACATGTCTGAATGGCTCATCTGACTAATGAATGTCCCCACATGCCAACACATGTCCTTTCTATTGTGTTTTGTCCCCACTCACACACACCCTGGGAATCTTCATAGAAGGTCACCCATCCTGACCACTACTCCAAGCCAACCACGCTTAACTATGGAGTTCTAATTAGGTAGGCTCCCGAAAAGGAAGATACACCTTGTTGACATGAGTCCTATGATTATTTAACCCTTTATCATTCAGGGGTGTTACAATCACCCCCCCCCCCCTTAGAGCACAACATCCTCGTTGTGGGCCCTATATCGCAACCCAGGAAATGCACCGCGCACTTAAGGCTGGGTTCCTCCTCTGATACCGAACGTGACAACTAGGCCCCACCCACCAGTTGCCCCACAGACACGTGGGCCCCACCTGAGGTCCCACCCACGTGTCCGAACGGGTCATCTGACTAATAATTGTCCCCACAGGCCAACACACGTTCTTTCCAGTGTGTTTGGTCCTCACTGACACACACCCTAGGAAAATTTCTAAAAGGTCACCCATACTGATCATTACTCTAGGAAAAGAATGCTTAACTGTGGAGTTATGATTAGACATGCTCCGGAAAAGGACGGTGCACCTTGTTGAGATGGGTCATATCATTTATCCATTTAACCCTTTATCATTCGGGGGTGTTACAATCATCATTTTTTCATACCATATAATGTTTATGTTGCTTAAAAATTAATATTTTTCAGTTATTTACTATTACTTATTTAATATTCTTATTAATTCATGATATCTACTAATATATGGGTACCCACATTGGCAATCTAATATTACCCCATTCTTATGTTTCATTCTATAAATAATACTGGGAATGGTTTTGTAATTTATAAATCAGAATATTAGAAAGAGAACAATTTCATTCCCAATGAAAGTACCCATTTTTTTTATGATTTCAAATTTATGTTAAATTCATGTTTGTATCCTGTTTAAAAAGACTACTAAATGATTAGATCATTCAGGATGTGATTCATTATATCTAGTGCCAATGTAATAATGTAACCATCGAATATGAGCTACTATTTTCATGGGATCTACTCTTATTAAATATAAAAATAACATATTTAATGAAAAATGTATTCTCATATAAAAATTAATGAAAACAATTTTCATATCTATAATTCACATTAGTGTTTTTTTATTAAGGTTTCATTATTTGAGAATTAAACAAAGTAGTTTTGATAATTCTTATCTTATTTTCAAGATGTATACCTAATTATAGAATTGATTTTGTTTCATTTATGAATTATCTAAATCATATTCAATATATTAGAAACATTTATAAATGTTTCTAAATCAATTACCAATTATTAATTTATATTTTCATTGATTATGATATAATTATTTTTCGATTAAAATTGTATTCATATTTTTGAGAGATATGGTAAAACCTTAATAAATTAAAATATTTATATTTATGTCCATTCATAGTGTCTTCCAACATATATAATTATTCAAAAATTACATCATTATATAGTTGTGATTTTTCAAGAATATCATCATCCTACAATTTGGATGTAATAATGTTATTTTTTACCTCATATTGAATGGAAATAAAGAACACAATTTTTTCATCAATTTCATATATACTATCTTAATAAAAATCACAATATTGTCCCTCACATACACTACAGATTTAACTTATTTTATTCATTTGTTTATTATATCATGAATCATTGTTCATCTAATAAATCCTCATAGGAAATATGTTTTTAATATCTATTTTTCTTAAGTACTATTATAAGATTATTTATCATGAGGAATAATGTATAATCAAGTCCTCTTTATAATTCTAACCATTGTCATAATTTAAATTATAATTATAAAATCAAAATAATATCAACATTTTGTAGAACTTATTAAAATATATTTATAGAGAAACCATCTCCTAAGGTCATTTTGAATCAGATTCATGTCCACATGAATTGTATTTGACTACAACATCATATTAAGACTCAAATTTTATATATGATAATGTATTATTATTAATTTGAACTTCTAAATTTTCATCTCTTAATTCCTCCTCATATATCATCGTCTTTTTATTCAGTTTATTGACTAGTATCTTGATGTTTTCATTAAATTCATTAATGGAGAAATGTCTCTATTCACCTCTTATTAAATATGCATGTTATTAATAAAAAGAAATGGATTATTTCACCCATTAATTATCCATTTTCCTTCATATTTTTTACCATATAAATAAATATATAATAAATTTTCAATACCAACTCATAGGTTTAATTTTGAATGAATAAAATTTCATTTTATATAGGTTTAAAGTTATTTAATTAGAAGTGGATTTTCCATTACACACAACATCTAAACAATTGAATATTTCAAAATAAGTGTCATAAAAATATATCCAATTAAAAAAATATTTTCTTGAGTTCCAAAATAAACATTTCATAGATTTATAATTTATATTATATGAATTTTTTGTTATATAATCCCATATCATTATTTCAGTAATGGGTGCTTTATTTTTAACCTATATAGTTCCCAAATATAAAACCATGTTGATTTAAAATGCACTTTCACTATAAACATTCATCGATTAAAATTATTTACATTAAATTATGGAGTTCAATTAGAAAAATTAAATTTATAATTATAATCCATTGAAATAGACAGTTAAATTAAAAATATAGATTGTTCCCTTAGTACTTGATCGTGTCCAAAAATTTAAGGAATGTTGGAAAAAAATATAGTACTTAAAAATGGGAGACTAAAAATATACTATAATACAAAAGTTTGGTTAAGCTAAAATGCTTAATATGGTGTGGCATGGACATAAAATAAAAGGGGAACTTTTTTTGAAACCTATAAATTTAAGTCCCATACATTTAAAATGATGTTTCAGTTTAGAAATGAGGTAGTAATATATAATTTGACCTATTAAACCACATTCTAAAATTCATGATCAATGTTTTATTATGAAATGAAATTATTTTATTATTTAAAGTACTAAAATTATATATAACACAATAAAAATATTTATATATATATATGAATTTTAATTTTCTTTAATTAGAGTCTATTCTATGAATCATTGTATGTAAACTAACTATTGAAAATCCATAGTTATAATAAATATTAATGTACTGTTAGAAACACATGTTAATTAAAATAACATAAAACTTTTGAATTTAGAATGTTGTTAGCTCTAGGATATAGATTATTCCTCTTCACAAGTTAGTATTCAACTTCAAGTCACATTAGTTAAATCCTATGAATCATATCTATAACATGGATTGTGGTTGCAGAAAACCACTAGTCTAATGATTTTCCATGCTATAAAAATCCTCTTAAATATTTATACATTGGACAATATAATGTTAATAAATAAGGGAAATTACTTTCATATTAATAAAAAATAAAAATATAATACAATTACCAAAAATGTGAAAAAATTATAGAGATAGAGAGGTATAGAATAAGATGAAACTGTATGAAGTGTTATGTAACTCGATATCTAATCAAATTTATGTTACTTAATGAGGCACCCATCATTTTATGTTAATCCATTATGATTCTAAATGAAATATGTGTTTATTATATCCTTCATATATATGTTTTTATGTAATTCATTCAAAAAAGTAATTATTGGATTGTATGTTAATGAAATTTATAGAAGAATGAACCAGTACCACATTAGTATTTTTTATGAATCATTATTAATTTTGATTCAAAGATCAATTTCTAAAATGTATCCATTGAGGAATAATAATTTTTAGAATGGATGATCTTAACCTCTCTGATAAAAAAAATTAAAATAAAAAAATGTTGATATAAATTTGATACTTTATACATGGTATCTTCTTTAAACATTATTGATGTAGACTCATCATGTGGTAGCCCAAGTAATTTATGGAGTCAATTGGATTTATTTTCTTGGTTATATTGTCCATAAATATATAGTTTCTTGGTTTACAACCTATGGTTCATGGAAATTCAAAATGTGATAACTTGAATGTAAATAATGTGGTCATTAGAATTAATTCTAGTTCTTTATTGATCATGAATATTTATGAAAACTGGAACAATTAGTGTAAATACTTAAAAGGGTCACCTCAAACCATCAGGTGACTGATTCCATTCATCATGAATTTTATTTGAATCATATAGTAACATTATCATGTTCATTCAATGTTCATGTAGTCACACGGCAGAAATTATGATCAATAAACTTATTATTATAGTAGCTATGATAATTATGTGATATTTTTAATCACATATGTCACATCATCTTGTTGTTAATTTTTGACACCATGTTATCTTAAAATCTATAGATTGACTCATTGGATAAAATGAAGGCATATTTTGACTCGACGACCAATTCCGAGAGGAACCGAAGGGATGCCCGAAAAATTCAAGCGATGCGTGAAAAAATGCATTCATGTGCGAAAGAATAGCAGGACAAGAAGGAGTTTTATGTGCGGGCATGGAAACTTCCACACCACCAACAGTGGGACTCGGTTTTCCACACCATTCGTCTTTGGTGTATACCCGACGACCCCAAGCACCTGTAAATGGAAGGGAACCCATTCCCATTCCAGCGTATGAAGAATTAGAACCATCTCCTCTTTTCAGAATTCACCTATTCCACGTGAAAAAGATGACTTCTAGGTATGATATTTTTTAGACAGGTCTCCTGGGGGTCTGCCTTCATGTCAGACCACTAGGGTTTGACCCTCGCCCATGTCCTCACATACTGGACATATTGTGCGCATGCCCCTCCACCTACATGCAATTCCTCAGACCCCTTTTGCATGCAGTTGTTCTAGTAGTGCACCTATTGCGTGCACACATTCACTATTGTGCACACACATTCCTTTCTGATCACCCTATAATTTATTACGCAACTTCTCTAGTTGGCCGCCTCTAGTGTGAAAACCCCCTCTATTTCACACTAACATTCATTTCCACTCCCCCATCCTTTTCCGTGCAGATGCTTCATTCGCGCACAGCCTATGGTCATTATGCACTCTCTTTCACATATGTTCTATGTCCCTATTTTGGGCATCATATTCGATATATTCTTATGGACAAAACATCTATGTTACAAAACCATCTCTCATACGGCCCTCTATGCTCATACGAAGTAACTTCAATGTCCCTTGGGTGGCACTTCTCATTGCGTTTCATCGACTTGTGCTTCTTTTCATATGGATACTCATGGTAACATGGACCCCTCAGTGGATCACTCCACATCACCCCACCTCCATGAAAATGCTGATTACATCCCTTCCTCAAGGGCTGGCGAGTATCAATTGTGTATGTCCCAGGGTTTTGGCCAGCCTGGTTCGAGATGTATGATATTAAATTGTCAGGCACTATAATCCATAGCACATGATGTTAAACTATTGAATTTACCCATAAATCACATGTGGGGTTCCCTATATCAGAAATTATTAATTCTCTCTAGTATCCATGGGAGTGAAATATTCCTCACATGGAATGATAACCTCTTTACTAGAGCAGTGTCTTCCTATGGGGAAAGGGAAACCACCATAGAGTAAGCCCCTAGCCTTTTATGTCGGAGGCAGCATTCATGCTCCTCCTATCTTCTTCCTAGAAAAAGACTGGAGGGTGGATGGGATCCTGAACCCTCCTCTCTTCCATTCTAAATCCCTCTCCTATTGGCCTTTGTCACCAATTGGGCCTCCATCATGGAGTCAGTCCCAATCTCCATCTCCTTGAGCTACAAACAACACATAAGCCATTATTTCCACTTTGGGCCGTTAACCACATGTAAGACCCACTCCACTTCCCACAACTACACCATTCATGACCTAATAATAATGTATGTTCTTCCACTTGTTTCTCACACCGAGCATTAATTAGGTGGGCTTAGAGTAAGAATTGATCATTACACTCTCCTTGGGAAACCTAGAGTGTAAGACGCAAACACCATCCATTAATACATGGAATTTGGTCCTTTCCAAGGCATGGTATGTAGGAAGCCTCCTAGAGGCTCAAGCCCAACACCCATTGGTCCTGACCACATCACGCTAGTCCCCCCCCATCTTGCATGTTATTAATCTATACGATGCTTTTGTCCCACATGACACTAAATTGTACTCTCGTCCAATGGTATGTTTCTGTGAACCCGTCCAGCGATAATCCATTGTGACCCCATCCAGTGGTAAGCCTTTGTGACCCCATCCAGTGGTCATCCATTGTGACCTCATCCAGCGGTATGTCGTTGTGACCCCATCAAGGGGTAATCTGTGGTGACCCCATCCAATAGCAAGCCACTGTGACCCCATCCAGTGGTAATCCATTGTGAACCCATTCAGCGGTAAGACGTTGTACTCCCCTCAATTAGGACACCCGTTTCTAGTTTTCCCCTCTAGGATCAGACCATCTTCCGGGCTGCTAACCATGAAAAGGCCCCATCTTGTCGTTATGTCATTGTCCACCGCACGCACCCCAAATTTGTTCCCCAAAAAATTGGTTCCACTTCCTCAGGGTTCCATCTATATGGGTCGCCTCCTTAGGTGTCTCAGCACCCCTCCGTACTATGGGGACTTTGATTCCATTCCATGGGGATACATAGAATGTCTCTTCATGGCTGAAGTCCAAAATCACTGTTATTCTAGCGTTCGATCCATTTCATTATTCAATGACTCTCAACCCTGAATTGTCCATCCTAATTATTACCGGAGCCTTCACATCCTGGTGAGATCATGCCATCTCATTTCCTCACTATTCCTAGAAGAAATAGGGTAACTAACCATGCATTATCCCCAGTATCAATGCTCCCTCTAGAGATTTCACCAATTTCATCCAATCTTATCAGTGTTACGATCTGTCTGATCTATCTCTTATAGATGTTAAACTAATGGATTACCATGTGTTAAACATGGGAAGCTATGGAAAACCTCATAGTCATTCCCATGGAAAATAATTCCCCCCATTCGACGTGGGATGCCTCGGGCTTCGACGCCCTCAATAAGCCCTATAATAAGGGGAAGAAATAAAGAAACATTAGTATTCCAGCACCCAGACATTCCATTGATATCCAGCATCACTACTCCTCCGACCAAAGGTTGCTGCCCTGGCCATACCCTATGGAATGTCTTGACAGATGTAGCGTAATTAACTAGCATCATTGAAGATATGAAACATGGAAGAGTTTCATTAACAATGTCTTAAGTCTATAAGGGAGACCTGAACTAGGTGACGAGTTCTGAGGGGGTATCCCTAGAAGGATAAACCAGCATCCCATCATCTCATTTTGATCATGGTGCAAACGTTCCTGAATAAGTGATGGATAACACCCACATTTGGAAAGAGGGAATGTGGGGAAACAAACATCTCGTCCTTGACAAACGGAAGTGTGCCCCGATGAAAGCATCAGAAAAAGAAATTTTGAACCCTACGTGAAGGTTCTTCTATTCAATGTGGAGATTATTACTATTCAAAAAATCACTGGACTAGTGTGTCGCTGGATCCAATAAGACAACATTGGGTCCCGCCATGAAAATAATGGGTCTGGCATGAAACTCACTAGAAGTCGGGGTAGTTACAACATTGGAAATATCGATCTGCGATGTTGTCAGCATGGATCCTACTTTCCATCCAAGGATGATCGAATGACATTGGGGAACTAGATGCCAATTTCCTTTTTGCAGCACTAATGGTTTAATCTCACTTCAATCTAGGACCCATGTTGTCATGACAAGAAACCGATCACCACCCATCCACCGATGCAGGGGCATGGGAAATGACAACACAGCAGTCTTGCGTTGCTCTACCACTTCTGCAACGGTCTCCACATTCATAACTGTTGGGATCCCACACCCAATCTTCTCATATGAATTCATTTAGTGAAGGGTGATAAATTACTTTGTCTACTGATATAAGGAGGAGGGGTATATATCGACTCGGGTTATGGCCCACCAATATTTAGAGGTATCTAGGACTCATCGCCACCGCCTCCCCCAAGGGCCACATAAGGAGCCGCTGCTCCCAACCCCAACACACAAACATTGTAGGAGGATATCACCAGAACACATCGATGACTCCCTCTCCTATGACGATGATTTTGGATATATATGGGCCAACCTAGCTGGGATCACATTCCAGGGGCCTTTGTCGTGGTACCCCACTAGGCCACACCAGCACCGATACCCAGCCCCATGATTTTAGGATTAGGTAATCTATGTGCCTGCATCGCCAGCCCCATTCTGGCAGACCCAATGCCAGAGTCGGGCACAGGTTGGAGAGGATGTATTCCAAGGGGTGTCAACGTTAGCAACTACCGTGGCTCAAGCCACCACCGACGTATATCATCATCCCCTTGTGTATACTGATTAGGGGCCCTCATACACCCAACCCTAATCGAGGCCTCGTCCGCCCCATGGGTAGGCTGGGGTGACTCTCCTGGTAACTGGCGGAGGGAGTTCCTACCACGGACTGATCCACGACAACATCTCCCAATATAGATTTCCACACCGTACATACATCATTAAGAATGCATGACTTCCTTGCTTCCAAGCCTTACATGTAGGTCCTCCTTTTTCCACCATCAATCCCAATTAGGGTTGTCACCATGATAGTGACACTCAGCACGAAAGCCTCTTCTACACTCATGGCATCGGGTAAGGGATCATTCTTCTTGCCACAGGCCACCAACATGGAGATGTTACACATTCGGTCATTCTCTAGTATGGGGGACTCCCCCATGTCCATAAAATAGCTGGAAAAGGTCTTCCTCACCTCAGAAATTAGAGGAGTGAAGGTTTTCCATGCTTAATTGGCACCCAGCATTGAGGTCCTACCCGTGTTTGGCATGACCGGAACAAGGATCCTCCTCGCACTGATTCTACCATGGGAAACAATCATGGATGTCTTAACATGCCCCTACCCACTCCAGTACTTTCTATAGTGATTCCCTCAGCACATTAGTCCACGGACACGGAGGTCCTCCCCATATTCCCATTAATATCATTCCAGGTGCTCCTTGCACCCCATCTCACTTAGGTAGAAGTCCTATCCACCCCAACAGTATTTTGACTGAGGGTCCTCCTCTCATTGGAAATCTACCATATCCCGAAAATACATCTTGGGGAAATAGGGTGGGTTTTCGCCACAACAAAAAATGCCATGAAGATTTAGTCCGAGATTAAACCATCCTTCTTCTAAAATTTGTTGGCTAAAGGTGACTCATCAATGGAACCCTCTCCACAATCCATAGTGATGGGGGGTGGGGAAAAATGAGGCATATTGGCGTCATCCTTCTAGAATGTGAGTTCCATTGGATTTCCACCTCCCTCTGCAGATATTTCCCGGAGGATGATAATTGGGTGTCTCTCCATGGTTTGTCCAGGCAATTGCCACCAAAATCACTAAGAGCATTTTATACCTCAATCACATATCACATATAGTTATTTTAGGGGTCGATGGAGAATGAGAAATAGCATGGTCCAATGCCAGCAGCCTCAGTCTCTATGCTAGAAACTATGTTCTCCAGCCTATCTTATGCTGCAGTAGTGACCAAGTCACTACACTCATTATAAGATAATCCAATATTCAGTGGTTTGTTAGCTTGCTCACTGTATTATCCACCAACCGGACCACCATCTCAGTGGTCTACTTCCGTACTTCTACTGATTACCCAGCTGCCTGCAGTCGATGAGTGGGGAAATCAAATGACAGACCCTGAATCTGAGCCGAGGATCTTGTGAGACATTCATGTGGCATACCATTTCACAGATCTTTTTTTCTCGGTTGAAGTGGAAAATTTCAGGGCACCCGAAGCACACACCCTGGAGGAGGTTTGATGCTTTCTCCATACCATTGGGCGACTCATTTCTATATTCATCCTAGATGAGTGTCATACCCCAAGAGTTAGGAACTCATTGAAGTCATTGGTCAACAATGTAATTTGGTTTATTTGTCTGCACTCCTCGTGGCCCTGCACCCTGAGTCAGCAGGCTGCCATAAGAACCTCCAACAAAGATGAATCTAGAGAATTAAAGTGATCCCCATGATAATCGAGGAGGCTTCTCCACACATGAAAATCAATGGTTGGGGGTAGTATGTGTCCCTCTATTTCATTTCTATTTTCCACAAGCCCAATTTTCTAGGTGACAAAGAGAATATGCCTCTAGGTAGGGTCACGATTAATAGGGCCGACCTTTCATGGGGAGAGAATGAGTAAGATCTTGTTGGAGAAGACCTACCCCCTGAGGGAGTCTCACACCAAATGGATCCATTGGGAAGGATCACTCACCAACAAAACAATTTGATGGGTCTTACTATACCTACCATGTCAATTACCCTCTGCTGGAATCTAAATAAGGGAAAAGATAAAATTGGAGCATTCAAACCCTCAGACCCATCCAGATCAATTCTGAATATAGAAGAAGATTCTGAAAAATTCATGTCACGTCAGTAACTTGCAGACCACAAGAGGATTGATGATAAACTCCTTGCTGAACATGCTGCAGAGCGATGATCGTACTATGATGTCCCTCGACTGGTGCAGTAGGGGAAGACAAAACTTCCCCTCAGCAAATTTCCTCCAGGTTACCCTGATCTTCCTACATAAATATACAAGGCAAAAGCCAGAGCCTTTGGCAAGAAGGTTCGTTTGTATTTCCAAATCCTTCTTAATTTCGTGACAATCCTCAGGACCCTTCTCAGGTTCCCCTTGCTGCTGCACAATTCGGTCCACCAGCCACTCCACGAGCCATCGTTCCTGCTTATTGTGTTGAAGAACCAGCCGATGCACTGGTGGTTCAGGATCCCCATCAAGACAGACACCCCACCTAGATGATCCAATAGCGGCACTCATTACCAACTTTGAGGCATTGGAGACACGACACATGGCAATCCCACCTGATAGAATTCCATATCTCTCATGAGTGGATGATATACCAACACATCTGGGTTTCAAAAATCTAATTTACACCAATAAAATTGCACTAGGGGACCACTATAGTATTTGGACTACTTCATCTCAAGGTACGGACCCATGATGGGAACTTCGACATAGTAGGAGTCGGCCAAAGATTGGTTTTTTTGTGCAGACATTGGAAGGGACTACATTTTCTGGTATAACCATCTACCCATCAAATTTGTAATCAGCTGGGATGACCTCTATAGGAAATTTATTTATCATTTCAGTTCCATCACTCGGAAGAAGAGCATTGCAGGCCTCTTCAAATGCAAGCATAGGCTTGATAGGTGCATCACGGACTTTGTCGGCCGGTGGAAAGGGATAACATAATCCCTTAACATTTCATTGACATAATAGAAACTGATGATGATGATTTGGGGAATTTCAGAAGAGAATTTTTCCTGTCCCTCATCATTTAGAATTACCCCTATGGATTTCGAGACTTCTCTGATAAGGCCCACTGCCTACAAGAAGCCTTGTAACAGGACAATCAAACATGTATGTTTCCTCCTTAAATCCCCGCAAGAAGGGCCTCCAGGGACGAGCCTGCCATTGTGGCCAAAATAGAGCCCCCCAGGAAACTAGAAGTATTACTAATAGAGCCTCCTCCACAACCTCGTAGGGTCCTTCTACCTCAGGTACAACCTTTGGCCTAGCTCCAACCACATCAGAATCGGTAGGCACCCCTCGTGAAACGTGCTACCACTACCCAGGAAAGATAATCACCCCCCTCCTCAAATGCTCTTCTAGCCTCTCGTTAGGTCCTGGATCCCAAATCCCCAAACCAGATAGGAGAAACTGGACCTACTCATTCAACGAGGCTCAAGTCCTCTGTTATTTCTGATGTGCCTTGGAATAGGGGATTTTATATTTTCTCTAATGCAGGATTCTAGATGTGGAAAACCTCACTGATCGTCTAAATTACTGCCTTTATCCCCAGATCCTAGAGCACACCCTAAAACAATGCAACATGTTTATAGACTGCCTTCATGACTTGGTGGGTAACAACATTGTCCAGATAGGCCTAGCTCTAGAATAGGTGGCATGTGTCATCATTAAGCCATACAACAGCAGTGATAGTGAAGGCAAGTGGCATCAGGTTTCTAATCGTGGGTCCCATAAGTATAACTATTTTATGGCTCATAAGATAGTCGATCATTCCCATGGTATTATCTATGCATGCCTGAATTGTTCTTATCCCTCTAAAAACACCATTTTATCCTTCACCAGTACTTCTGTATCAAGAGCTCAACCACCCTCTTCCCAGAAGATCAAGCATCTTCAGCACATGGAAAAATAAATTCCGCCACCAATTTTGTCTTCGTCTTGTCCTCTTGACGACTTTGTGCCCATAGATATAGAGATTCCCCCCAAAATCTATCTAGTACTGGATGAATCTTTATGTGACAGTCAAGGGTACACTGTAGTTAAAAATGTAGAGCTGGTAAACCCTTACATGATTCCTGAAAATGATGAGCACAAGGAAGATCCTCCCAATGTCCCCAATCATTGTCTGCATTGATAGTTCACTGGCTATATGGGTCAAAAAAGTCCCTCTGTCAGTACTTCTATCCAAGTTGTTCATGCTACCTAAACCAAGCTGAACACCCAGCACAGAGCTCAACATGCGCGGCCTTCTCATTTGTTGTCATCCAGTCTGTCATCGTCATCATTCATGTTGTCATATCAGGCTGATTCGTACCAACCACATCGTGATCATCTGTCTGGCCCTCATTTGATAGTCACCCCACAGGCTTCGACTAGTGAGAAGCGGGATATTGCCAACACCAGTCATCCACTGTTCTATCCAGTAGGTCCTACCATACCTCCTGTCATAGAGAAACCTCTTATAAGTAGAATCTAATGCATGACATGGAAGTAAGATGTCCTCAAACATCATTCCAGCATTCCATCAAGGCCCTACATCCTTAAGGCCCTTTACCGGTTATCAGATATTCATGAAGTCGTCGTCAAGGTTTTAAGAAGCCCTCTCTAATTCGAGGTATAGGTGGCAGATGCTGAATCCTTCCATGCTAGGGCAGTCGAGCATGATTAATTTCATGACATCATATCATTATCTAGAGAAAATGAAGGCCATCCTATACAGGGGAACATCCTCCCACTGTACATCACCATCCATTTTAATGGTCTGGAGGTTCACTAATGTCTCTTCGACATTAGACCTAGAATTATCCTTATCCTGACTCGAACACTTCGAAAAATGTGTTGGTCCAAAATGATTTGAGTACCTCTAACCTAAAAATAAATGTTTATGATAGGACGGAACATACACCAGTCGAAAAGATACTCTTAATGACATAGTTTGGTGATCTAGTGGCCAGCACTGAGATCATGGTTATATATTAAGACATTCCCTATAATGTATTGATGGGAAAGCCAGGAATCCACCTACATGTGGCGGTCCCTTCATCATATCATCATTGCCTTAAGTACTCCTTCAGTGGTCAAGTGGGTGTGCTCCAAGGTGAAACATCTCTCTATGTATCTTTTGTAACCTACTATCGGTATGTATATTATTACAAGATCAAGTAAAACATGATCTAGGACAACTATGTTCATAATTATACAATTATGACCGACCCGTGGATAGATATATATGATCCCTACATCTTTCCAATCCACCAATTGGTGTCTACAACCCCACACATGGGACAATGCTTTTTTGTTTCTATAATGGTGGGAAACAAATCCCCACATCTAAGATACACCCTAATATCACATCATACTCCTACACAAATAAATCTCTAGTGATCCCCGAGCCCCCAACACCCATAAGATATCGGGATGTCCACCCCATGGAAACAACAATACGCCCGAATTTCTTGTTTCTTAGGGATGAAAAAAATAGGAACAATACAATGCAACACTATTGCTTTCGTATCATCAGGCGTGGACCCTTGGGCGGAAGAATAGAAGGAATTAGAAAGATAGATTTCATCATCATAGTTTTGGCAGCACGGGAGTCCCCCGATGCAGTTCGTGCCGCCACTCAAGCTGTTACCATTCTCCTATTGGGATATTTTGACTCGGGGGAAACTCCTCCAATAGAGGATCCCTCATATATATATGAATAAGTGTATTTATAGGATTATCCTATTTCCATTGAAGAGGGTGTCTCCACCATTTTTGATGAACTCGTACAGGTGATCCCCGATTGCGAGTGAAGCCCACATTCATTAGTGCCGCTATTCCTATCGAAGAGAAACAATAATACATGAAAATCATATAGAAACATTTTGATTTATTAACCTAGAGATATGATGAGATACTTGGACTATATCCTCAGGTAGTCGTACATTTCCTCATTCTCCAGTAAAATCATCGTGGATTTAAGAAGCCTCCTAGAAAGATGCACCCTTCTCAGGGTGCCATGGTCATGAAAAAATTTGATAAGCGGATCATAGCCTTTTTCATTAAGGAGCTCTAGTACCCCAGATGGTAATCCAACATCATTCCTATCAGGAAGATGAACGGACAGATCTGATTCTACATCGACTATCAGGATCTCAACCATCAATGTCCAAAGGGTGATTTCCCCCTTCCTGTGACAGAGCTATTGATTGAGCCACTGCTAGGTTCCAGGCCCTCTGTTTCATGAATGGGTACTCCAAGTATAACCATATCTGAATGGATTCTGAGGATGAGGAGTCTACGGCCTTCAGGGAACCATAATGTACTTTCAGTTATCAAGTAATGCCCTTTGGTTTAAATAATACAGGTTCCACCTATTAATAGGCTATGCATCGCATATTTAATCAGATCCTTGGGACATTGGTGGAATGTTATGTGGATGATCTAGATGTAAAATCTCACTAACATTAAAACCATCTCAAATGCCTTAAGGAAGTTTTAATCTTCCTTTGTTCTTGCCGCCTAAACATGAATCCAATGATGTGTGCATCTGGGGTCACCGATAGAAATTTTATTGGATTTTTTATCAGATACCGGTGCATTGAAATTGACCCTGAGAAGTTAAAGGACATTATCTAGATGTCTCCCCCAAGAAACATTTAATATGTTCGAGGATTCCAAGGAAACATAGACTATATACGCCAATTTATCATGAATCTGTATGGCATGTGTAATCCCTTTTCCCGGATCATGACAAAAGACACTCTCTATGAGGGGACGAATAATGTTATACTACTTTTGAGGAAATCAAAATGTACCTATTACAGCCTCTGGTTCTAATGCCACCAGTTTCCGAGAATCCACTGGTCCTTTATGCGATCACCGTAGAATGATCCCTCAATGACCTTATCACCCAGAAGAACAATGAGAGAACTGAGAACAATCTCTCTTATCTCATCTGGATGATCCTCAATAAGAAGACCAGATACTCCCCCATCAATAAGTGCTTCCATGATATGGAATTCGTAGTACAAAAATTATGACATTACTAAAAGCACCACAAGGTATAGTTGGTGTCTCGAGTAGATCTGATGAAATACATCCTGAACTACCCCATGTTGACAGGACATCAAGCGTAGTGGGAAGTAATCCTTCAGCAGTTTGACAGTAGATTTTTTCCTTAAAAGGCTATCAAGAGGCAAGCATTGTAAGACTTATTTTCCACCTATAGAGCACTAGTATACCTATCCCTAGACCTTGATTTTCCTGATGAGGCAATTCTCTCAGTAGACCAAGGCATCTCATGTTAAAAAATTCACTTTGATAGTGCTTTCCGGAGCCCCACCAAAAGAAGGCTCAATGCCATTGGACTCAACAGAGATGGAATGTGTGTCATCTTCATCACTCCATCAGAATTTGTCCCGTCATATTAATTCTTATTGTTCTAAGGCTACGCAGACAATGCGGCAGAGTATCAGGATCTCATTACTATCATCGAGCTGGCATTTTAGTTTGATGTTACTTTCATTCATGTGAAGGGGACTTTGAACTTTTCATTTAGAAAATCAATAATGAATATGTCATCAGAAACACCGATCTCATACCATTGATGGAACAAACCCTCCAGGTGATGGCCTAGTTCCCATCTCATCCAAAAGATACTCATGTCCCTAGATCTCAAAATGGTCGATCTAATGCCCTGGCTATCCTAGATGCATCTCTTGTAGTTCTCGAACAAGATCATTTGATTATCCATATGGCATTCCAGAGAGTTATCGATGCCATCACTCTAGATGACGATGAAAGACCGCATGTAAGCCTCATACTGTCAGGTCCTCCATGTTAGGAACTCCAGGTTCCCCAAATGTAGTAATTTAGGTTACTCTCAAATAGACAACATCCTCTATCGAATACCTCCCTAATGGTAATCTCCCAGTAGATCGGGCCGAGCTCGAGCGAATTCGACTCCACGCAATGTAGTTTACACTCCAGGACCGTCCTATTCATGAGCAGATCCTATAGAAGAATAGGTTTGATGGGTTTATCCTCCATTGAATTCAACGAGTTGAGATTTTTCATGTCATGTACGAGGTTCATGCCGGTTCATGCAGGGCTCAATATACTGGGTTTAAACTATCTCAACAGATCCGGAGGCTAGGATATTTTTGACCCTCTATGATCTGTGACTGAATTGTGTTCACCCAAAGGGGCCATGCATTCCAAATTCATGTCAACTTTTTGAATTGGCCTCCAAAGCCTCTCCACACTACCAAGTACTCTTCTCCGTTTATAGTCTGGGGACTCTATTTCGTGGTACCATATCCACAGGTGGCAACTCGCTAGTGCAGGTTCATCTTGTCCGCTACAGATTTCTTCTCCATGCGGGAAGAGGCATCCCACCTCAAAGAGGTCAAGGCCTATTCTGTCATTTATGTTTTGGGAACAAACATGATCAATTGATTTGGAGTCCCTCAATATATCCTCACTGAGAATGTCATGATATTCTAGGAAGCTGAGTTGAAGAAATTCTACGCTTTGTACAAAATCTCTTCTAACCATACCTCCCTTTATTAGGTTCCAGCAAATGGGCAGATCGAGGAGTTCAACACAACTCTCTGTAACATTATGTATAAAATGGTTGGTCAGAATAAGAAGAGTTGGTCAGAAAATCTCCCAAACTCCCTCTGGGATTATCGGACAACAACTCATAATACCACACAACAGAAACCATACTCCCTGGTGTATGGAATATAGACCGTCCTTCCCATCAAGATTCAGTTTCCTTCATTACACATAACTGTCTAGGATCAGAATGAACAAGATAATGTAGCTAAAGTCTATCTGCCTGAATTGGATGAACATGATGAGAAGAGGCTTCATGCCCTGCACAGTTTGTAAAGGCATCAGAACAAGCTATCAAGATCCTTCAACAAGAAAGTTCACCTCCACTATTTATTGAAATGCATCTTGGTGTTTCCCCTAAGAACACCAACAATACCATGATTGAAGCCAGCAGAGTTAGATCCCAAATGGTACTGACCTTACATTATTCACAATATTTATCCTAATGGTTCATACACCCTAGTATACATGGATGGATAGCGTATTACTCCTCCCACCAATGAAATGTTCTTCACACAATACTTTTTCAGAGCGATGTGGGTCCTACATTACCTTAAATAGTATAGGGTCATACAGGACCATAAACTGTAGTGGGTCCAACAAGACCTTAAACTATAAATGGTCCTACATGACCTTAAACTGTGGCGTGTTCCACATGATGTTAAGCTGTAAACAGTCCTACATTACCATAAACTGTTAAGTCTTATAGGACCTTAATCTGTCGGGTCATGCACGACCTTAAATTGTTTTGCCCTGTATGTCATCAAACAGTATGTCATCCTGCATGACATTATGGTTTATTTCAAGAAATACTTATTTCTTGATTCCCATCATCATGGGATATGCAGGAATTCTTGGACCCCTTGTCATGAGTCTAGACACATTCCCTTCTCGTTTGACTACCCCTATTGGGTGTATATCCCTTGGATAATCCTATGTGGTGCAGGCTACGTTTCTTTGGCCATAATCATGGTAATACTAAAGTTCACATCATCTTCCCATCCTCATTCTTCTATCCTCAAACTTCCTTACTGCATGACGTTAAACTGTATAGCCCATTAAAAACTTCTTATGGCTTGATTTCCATCCTCATGTGATAGGTAGGACCACCCAGAAATTTTTTCTATAGGCCCAACCCCAAACATCGTGTTCTCCCCTTGAGTCTCATCCCACATGACATTAATCTGCACATGCATATTCATGCATTGCTCATCCCCTCCATTTTGGGTGTCCATCACCCTTCATATCTGGAAGGACCTCCAAAAGGAATGGATTTTTGGCCCTCGTGCTCTCATAACATTTCAGACAGACATCCTTGAGGATTTCATATGAAAAATTGATACATGTACCTCATTGCGAATATGGTCATCAGTCAACACTCATTTCTTGTTCCCATTTCGGGTCACACGATATGGTTGTTTTGTTTAGACAATGGTCAACAACCATCCTCCATTGTTCTTTCCACCCCTATATGTCCCAAATATTTGGTGTAGTGATTTCGTTTTGTCATTCTATGTTATAAAAAATTCATCCACCTTGGACAGTAGTCTTGATCTGGTCAGGATAGACCTTTCCGAATTTTCATTCCGCATTTCCATACTCTTATATGTTACAGAGATCCTGATCTTATACATTATTTCCCACATCAAGAATTTCTCACGTGGGATTAAGAGCATTGGTATGGCATTAAGCGCATAAACGGTAATGCTTCTATAGTTGTTTGGGGCGCCATTGTCCCAGGTCCCTCAACCATTTTCGCACCCCTACCAGAATTTCTCATCTTGGATTGTGTGGTGTGGTATGAAACCATGCTTTCATTCACGTCGGGTTTGAATGAGCTACACCTCGTACGTCCCATCTGAGATCTAGTCTCTCATGTCCCATATTCTCTATCCTTTTCTAGTCACTCGGCCTGAGGATTATTTTCTAGAATCATATGAGGTGTGATGTGGACCTCATCCTCAATCACGTTGCATATGATTTATCATGTTGTGCACATCACTATAGATCTACCCTGAACAAGTTCAAGAAGCGACGTAATAACTGTGGGATACGACAGAACCCTCATTAGAGAAAAATTACCCTACCAGCACTGGTCTCCAACCACACTATGCATAAGTACTATGTTCAGCTTGATTTCCACCTTTAAGATATATGTTGGGATGCCCAAGCATTTCTCCTCGGGGCCTTCCCCCAGTTCATTAACCCTTTCGCCCCCCAGACCCCAATCATAGTACAGGTAGTATGACCATAAAACTGTGTGCATATTCTACACCATGCAATTTTAAACTATATGTTCATTGTCATCCAATGTACGATGTAAAACTGCATGGAATTAACAGTCATCACAAGAGAGGTCATGCTTAGAAGAAGGTATGATCCCTGATCTTACTAATACGCTCACCTAACTAGTTTCTAGCACGATGGCATTATATTAAGAGTGTTGGACTCCATTCAAACAACCAATCAATGCACCCACAATGCTTTGTGTACCCTTTATTGGGATCCTAATCCTCTTTCCTAATTAATTTAACCCCCTAATTGTACGGATTCTCAGCCTATGGCTCGTCTACTATCCAAGGCTATCATTCCATAAAACTAAAGGATGACATTTCTCGTTAGGCACTATGTTTCCAACATGGTCAGCGGTCAGCCCTTGTTTTTCATCCCCATATAAGGCTAACGTAATAGAGATGTTGTGTTTTAAAAATAGTCAACAATTTTCCTCTGTTGACATGCCACTCCTATAACATTTAAAATTTGGGGTATCATGATTCACACTTTCCACTACCATATGTTCTAGTTGGTTCTAACGCCCTTGGAATTTCCCTTCCCGTGCACTAGATCGTATTTGGAAAACAACATCTCCACTATTCTAAGAATTTCATTCTCTAGTTAGGCCTCCCCCACTTCTTCTCTGGAACCCAAGAATTCCATTTATTCCCTAGATTCCCAAATTTTGGTTGGCACTCCCACATTCGAATGAAATGACGATGTGAACATCCATTATTTCTCACATCAAGCATAGCCCACATGATCTTAGGGATGAGTTGATAATTATTTCATGATTACGGTCGGAATGAAATAAACTATTCATGCAACTAAATAAACCATTCAACCACGCAGTTCAGAATAAGATGCAATGAAAAAGAATAGGTTTATTGGTTAGGCTAGAAACATGGCCCTTATGGAGCAATGTTTTGGATGGATTACTCCAGTGTTTCCACCCTCTAGTTTGTGGCCTCCTGCATTGCTTCCCACCCCCTGAGATCCTTCTCTTCATTAGTTCCTACAGAGCACAACTCATTGTCCCTAGAAAGTACTCACACCTATTCAGTATGGAGCTCGATCATTTGGTGACATGACTCCACTATCTTATCCAGGGTGTCCTCCAGTTGGGCCATAAATTGATCAATGAGCTCGGAGAAGTTTCCAATGAATGCCTCCCTTTCTTTCGTTTTCTCTTCATAGAATCGAACATCATACTCTACCTTTATGGATGCATCGATATTCAATGACTCTTTCTAGTATAGGTAAATGTCAGAGTGCTTTTTGTTTTCTCATATCCTATTAGCAATGTAGTCATGGAGTGTAAGATAAATATCATGGGAATCAACCCCTCCAGCGTAGAGAAAACGAAACAAGGTACGGAGTGATCCCATCCGTTTTAGCCATTCTACCTACGTATGACCAAGGAAGAATTTGATACACATAAACCCCTTACGCCACATAATTCAGCTCTCATATGACTCATCTAAATCATATCCATCCATCTCTTCTGGGATTACAGGCTGGTAGTCGAGGATAGTAGCCAAAAGATCAGCCGTATGGTCTCTTTCTAGAATTCCTCCCAAGGGATTATGCTCCTCATCAAGTGGGTGACCTTCCTCTCTAATCTTGGAATCAAAAATTTTACCCTTCCAACTTTAGATCCCACGTCGATGTTTATATTTATGTTTTCCACATCTCATGGTTCACTAAGTGCCCGGGGCGGCTCAATTTGAGAAGTGTGTCCCAAGTGGGTTAGTGTGTTCACCATCGAGTCATCATCGGGTGGTCTACATTTAGTAGACTATTGAGCCTCCAGTGTTGTGATTACAGCACAAACAATGAACATGCTGATCAGCTGATCTCTTTGATGAAATATACAAGTGTCTATGTGACAAAACATAAATGTTATCAATCCACTAGTCTTCATCATTTTAGTTTCTATAGGAGCCGTATCTCTCTATGATCTTTCAGCTCTGGTGATTTCAATGATGGGTTTCGACTCCCCACCTTATTCTATCGTTGCATCCTCCACCCTTCCCCACCGGATGGAGCATTATGATTGGCGACAATATGGGTATTAGCTGAAAAAAATGATAGATTATTGTGAATGATGAAAAGAGGAAGTGCTATGATAAGGATTGAGGCATACCTCAAGTAGATCTATTATTTCTAGATCAAAGCCAGAAATCTCATCACTCTCTTGGGGACTCCCCTGGAGAGTTGTCTACTAAGACCCCCACCTCCAAGATCCTCTTCATCTTACCGTATTTATTCTTCCCTTTCTTCTCCCAATTCTTCTCTTGACTCATTTCCCTCTGGCACCTCATCACTGTCGTCATCCTCAGATGGATGTTTTTGAGATCATGCTCATGGATTAGAATTACCATCACCCGGAGAGGTGGTTCCTCATGCCAAATACACTGGCATGAATATGTGTCTATGACTGTCATATATGCACGTCGATGATGGATGTTCCCCATGTTATCAATCCGATTGAGTCTGACTGCTGGCTACTGGATTCCATCTCATATTATCTTTTTCCAAAGTGCTTTGGCACCCATCGACTGCTATAGCGTAAACCAGGCTGACCATAGAATAGGGAAGATTGGATCATCGATTGGTTGAAGTAGGTAACTTATCCGCATCCTAGGAAGCTCCCTGACCACTCTGTGATGTTGTTCACGTGCACCTCTCCCACCGGACGATGAGGGAATGACCTCACCATGTGAATTTCTTTCTACTGTAAGCCTGGACTATATTGGCCCAGTTTCCTAACATACTCCTAGTCATTCCTCCCTGAAAACACCTTACTTTCTCTCTCAACACCCAGGTTCCATACTGGACACCTTGATATATCAGACTCACTTCTATAGGAGCCCTTAAGGTTATTACACAGAACAATGTTTGATATATTTTATTGAAATTACACCATCAACTCTAGTGGGTGGGAAGGTGATGTCTTCATCAGAGCGATATGTTGTAAAAATCAACCTCATTTGGAGAATAACATAAGGATGCCTCTCCTCCCATAAATTTTTATACACTTTCCTAAGCATCCACAAGAGGCATCAAAACTGATGAAAAATAATGATGAATAATAAGGCTCGCAATGAATCTTCCCGTTGACCCGGGCCACAAGCACCCCACCTATGATGCGCTGGAAGTATTCCCTTTAATCTAGCAAGGCTTTCTAATTGTCTATAATCTAGAAAACTGGGGTGGAAAATAGAATAAATGTATAATTGTCATGATTGTTGATCCTGATCCTGTTCCTTTATTCGTTGAGCGTCTACAGCATGATCCCAACAATGATCAACAAGGACAGACACAGACCATTACCTGGGGGACGAATGGCGTTTGCGAAGGAGTACCCACCACATTGAGCCACAATCAATCCATGAAGTATTTGGAAATGTCCACATATCCTCCTCAGTGACCCCCTCCCAAAATACGCCCTAGGATGGCGTCATATGGCCCAACAATAGATCAACCCACTCAGAAAGGTTCTATGGAATCCGGCATAACGGATGTTCGGCTCTCGACTTTCATTCTCTCTGATGAGCGAGGATTGATATCCCCCCCCCATCTAGTATCCTCCTGTGTGATCCGATTTTTCTTCTCTATGTTGCAGTCGGACGCCATCATCCTCTCCCTAACATCTAGATATTTGGGTCTCTTTGCAGAAATAGGCTGAACATTTTTTATAACCAATGTATTTCTTGATGTATTTGACCCTCAACCTCTCCTTGGATAGCTCCAACAGATGCCATGTCCAGAAGGGAGTCTAGGACTCATCTCCCCAGATGTTCTCCGTTGGAAGAAATTCATTGTACTAGTGCCCGTCCAAAGGGATACCCCTATTACAATGAATGTCCAAAAGATTGATTCCACCCTCCCATAGATGGATATGGAAGGTTTTAGTATCAGGGGACCACCTAGTAAATAGTTCAGGCACAAGTTCTTGTTGATGGTAGAATTGGAACTGAGACGTCTACACAACCTCGAATAGCTTGATGTCTTGTAGTTTTGCTCTAAACAGATCATACGATTGGTGTACCCAATACGACCATTCCCACTAACTTGTAAAATTTCCTCCAGACATAAATTCATGGTCTTGCTTTGAGCCTTTAGTCTCATTGGTGATTCTACATCTAAAGGTACTTGCGTAATGGGTAGAAGAATCCTTTGTGACAGGCTCATTTCCCAAAATGGTTCTGGTCTAGTGGTTCAAGACATAAACATCCTTGTGCCCAGTTTCTCTAGAAGAATGTCTATTCATAGTGATGTTATATCGGGGGATATAATCCATGCGGGTCACCCATGACTGTGGTGTATTGACTTCGAATATTGGCCTAGGTACCTTTTCTAAAATACCAAAGTCCCATTTTGGTTGGCTAGAAGACAACACATACTCTATTTGGGCTGGGGTCAACAATTTGTAGAGATTTTGGTTCTTGGATACATCTTTTTGGGCACCATATTCTTCACGGTTCATCACCATCTATACCCTTTGAGCGGCATATGAGGCTTCTCTCTTAGCATAACAACGATTAGTAGCCATATTCTTTCAGTAAAGTCCGAATGAGCGTTCATGAAATGGATGGTAAGATGCGTGAAAAATCCGAAATCGATGCAAAAAACCGAGGAAGCAGCCTGAAAACCCCAACCCTGGGTGTTGAATCATGAATTAATTCCAAGGATTACGGCAACAGAGGTCATATTACGTGCAAAGGCAAGGGAGATTTTACAGGAATGAGAGCTCTGATTTTATCACGTGAAAACATTTGTATAGTCTATGGGACCCTCGACTGTTTTATAGGCGCAGAGCATGGTGTCCATGTGGGAAAAACACCTTATGTGCAACTTAAAGGTTTTACACACACCGCACTCAAGAGATTGGATGTCTTGGAATTTCCCTCAAAATACGACCTTCATGTCCCCTCATCGATCCAATTCTTAGGGGATCATTTTTAGACACTGAAATCCATATAGGCCATAAAAAGGGCCTCCTTGGATAAAATGAAGGCATGTTTTGACTCAGAAACCAATTCCAGGAGGAACAGAAGGGCTATTTTGAAATATCAAAGAGGTGGGTGAAAAACCTCTTTCCTGCACGAAAAAGCGAGACTAGAAGGAGTTTCACATGAAGGCATGAAAAATTCAGCACCACCTACAACAGGACCGGGTTTTCCACACTGGTCAACTTCTGTAGCACCACATAAGCCAAAGATCTTATAAATAGAAGGGATCCCCTCCACCTTTCAGTAATTGAATAATATGAATCATCTCCTCTACACGGAATTCACCTCTTCTGCGTGCAAAAGATGACTTTCACATATGGGATTTTTGACGACATGTCTCCTGGGGTTCCGCCATCGCATGGGACCACTAGGGTTTGACCCTCTCCCAAGTCATCACATACTGGGCCTATTGCGTGCAAACCCCTCCACATCCATGAAAAACATCAACCCCTTTTTTCTTGCAGTAGTTCTATTAGAGCGCATATTACACGCAAACATACTCTATTGCGCACATACCTTCCTTTCTACTCACCTAGGCCTTTTTCACATAGCTTCTCCATTTTTTCACCTATTTCATGCAAAACCCCTTTACTGCACGCAAACCTTCATTTCCACTCCCCAAGGTCCTTCCTACGCAGTTTCTCCATTTGCGCGCACCCCTCGCCCCTTGTGTGCGCTCTTATGCATGTTTTTTATGTCCATCCATTAGGAAAAATAATTGGGAACTTCTTATGTCCAAAAGATCAATGTTCACACCCTTCTATCATATGGCCCTCCAGGCTCATATAAAGTAACTTCAATGTCCCTTTGGTGGTTCCTTTGATTGCATTGGCTCACCTCACGCTTCATCGCATTGGCACGCTAACAACTATTGATTTCCGCATATCCGTGCTACTGTGGACCCCTTAGTGGATCACTATACAACACCCCAATTCCAGGAAATTGATGATTTTTTTCCTTCTTCATGGGTTGGTGGGTATCAGTTATGTATACCCCAGGGGGTGCAGAGTGAACCCACCTCTTCCGAGCAGCAGGATGTTAAACTGCAACGCACCATCATCCTCAACACATGATGTTAAACTGTAGCCTTACCCTATGCATCACACGTGGGGTGCCCTGTCTCGGACATTATATACACCCACTAGTCTCTGTGGGAGTAAAATCGTCTCACATGGAATGAGATCCTTTTTACTGGAATAGTGTCTCTCTGTGAGGAAAGGGAACCCACCTTGGATTAAGCCTCTTGACTCTCTTGTGGTAGGAAGCATCCCAACTCCCCCAACCATATTCTTGGCCAAATACCAGAGGGGGGGGGGATGGGCACCAGATCCCACATCTCTTCCGTGGCAAATCCATTTCCTGTTGGGATTTGACACCACTTGGGCCTCCATCCTGGAGTAAGTCCCAATATCTATCTCCCTAGGCTGCAAACCACACATAAGCCCATATTTCCTCTTTGGGATGCTAACCACGTGTAAGCCCCAATCCACTTCCCACAGATGCAACATTCACAACGTGATCATTAATTCTAGGAATCATCTTGTTTCTCACAGTGAGAATGACTCACACGGGCTTAGAGTAAGCATTGATCACAACACACTCCTTGGACAACCTACAATGTAAGATCTAAACACCATCCCGAACTACGTGGACATTGATCATTGAAAAGTAAAGGTATTTAGGAAGCCTCACCATCGATAAATCCCAACACCCATTGGTCTCGACCACATCACATCGTTCCACCCCCGTCCTTCATGACATTAAACTGTATGAAGCTTTTTGACCCGCATGACACTAAATTGTCCTCCCATCCATCGATTAGCCATTTGGACCACATCTAACGGTTACCTGTTGGGACCCCATCTAGAGGTAAACTATTGTGACCCCTTCAAGAGGTAATTCTTTGTTACCCCATCGAGTAGTAAGCTGTTGTGACCCCATCGAGGGGTAATCCATTGTGACCCCATCCATGTGTAAGATGTTGTGACCCCATCCTATGATAAGCCATTTTGATCCCATCTAGTGGTAAGCTGTTTTAGTCCCGTCCATTGGGACCAACATTTCTGGTGTGGTCGTATGGTGTTAGAACAACTCATGGGTTTTTAACCATGAATATGCCCTAGAATGTTGTCAGGTCATTGTACTCTGCACCGACCCCAATTCCATGCCCCAACTCGGAGGATCCACTTCCTACAGGTTCCATCCATATGGGTCGCCTCCTTAGGTGTATGATTTCCCTAGAAATCTACGTGGACTTTGATTCCCTACCATAGGGATATGTAGGAAGTCTCTTCGAGGCTCATGTCCAATATCACTGTCATTCTCACATCAGTTCCCTTTCCTTATTCATCAACACTCAACCCTCCATACTCCATCTTGATTCTCACCCAGGTTGCGACATCCCAGTGGGATCATGCCATCTCATTTCCTCATTAATCCTTGAAGCAATCAGTTAACTAAAAACACGTTTTCCCCAGTATCAGTGCTCCCTCCTAATGTTTCACCTATATAATCCACTATTATTAGTGTTATAATTAATCTATTCTATCTCCGCTAGATGTTAAACTTCTGTCACACCCTCTGAAAATCATGGGAAGATGAGGAAAACCTCAGAGACTTTCCCAGGTCATATAGTTTCACACATTCTAAGTGGTCTGTCTCGGGCATCTTCTCCCATGATAAGCCCTATCAGAAGAGGAAAAAACCTATATTCTCGTGTCTTCTACTTCCCAGACATTCTAGTGATGTCCAACTTGACTACCCCCCCAACCGAAGGTTACTGCCCGGCCCAGACCCTTTAGAATGTCCTGACATAAGAAACATAATTAACTGATATCCATGAAGACATCGCACTGGGAAGAGTTTCTTGAACAATGTCTTATATCTATATGGGAGACCTGGACATGGTGTCTAGTTTTGAGGGGGAATACATGGAAGGAGGAACCGACATCCCATCATCCTTTTTTGATTAAGGATAAAACATTCCTTAATAAGGAATAGATTCCGCCCTCATTCGGATAGTGGGAATGAGTGGAAACAAACATCACATCCTTGAAAGATGGATGCATGCCCTGGTGAAAGCATCAAAAACTATATTCAATCATTATCTGGTCACATCTCTATATGTCTGTTAGGTTCCAGACTTAACAAATTTTCATATTTCTTCCAAAACATATAAATTTCTATCAAAAAGTAAAAAATATAATTTAAAATTATGAGTCATGTTTTAAGATAATGAAATTAAATTATTAATGGATGTATTAATTTTATTTAAATCTATACACTTATATTTTCCATTTTGGGAAAAAAATTATATTTAATCCTTATATCAATTCTTTTTTTGATACATTACATTTACATGGGTCACTAGAAGGTGTAGTTATGTTTTGGAATGATTAGGAAAACTATTAAACTTCATTTGATTTATAATTATTCATATTATTATTATTAAATTATCTCCAATATTATATGGTATAAATATTCAAATATCAAAGAAGTTTTTCAAAATATCATTCCCAATTGAGTAGATAAGAAACAAAAAAATTCCCCTTCAACACTAAAAATACAATGAATTATATTTCAAAATATCTAACATAGTGGCTCTCTAACCATCCTTCAACACATCTATATTTCCCATATTCTTGATAAAACTCCCCAGTAAAGTTGAATATCTAAATCAATGGGAGGAAACTGAAAAGAAAGTGAATGGTTATTGAAATTAAAAAATATACATTATATTAAGATTATTTTACTATGTTATCCATTAAAAAATAATGTTATATTTATTCATTATTATATATTTATTTTATTATCATACATTTTTTATGAAATTATAATAATTACCCCCATTTAACCCATTTCATAACCCATTACTCTGTGGAAAATAATGGTTTCTTAATTTAAATCATTCATTATTTTTTATAATAATACATTTACATAAAAACTTTGAAAAATCATTATTCTATACCTCCATGATTTTATTTTAGGGTTATTATCATTAATTTTATCTACTATTGAAAATATTTTAAAAAATATTTCTTATCAAACTCAAATCATAAGTCATTATTATGCTAAAATATATGATTTAAAAAAATTAGGAATTTTCAAATTAATTTTTCTATAAATGTTTTAAATAAAATATTTTTAATTTGAAAGTGACTTAAAACATCATCTATTTTATAATATACCTATTTCATAAGAATCTAAAATTTAATTTCTTTTTTCCCTTGTAGATTATTTTTATCAATCAATAAACATGTTTGTTTTACATAGCCAATATTAATGGTGATGGTTTTTAAGCAAACATATTTCATGGTGATTGTTTATAATTTTCATATTGATTAAATATAATATTAATCCATATTTGATTTCATGAATATAATTTTGAAACATTAAAATAACTATTGAATCATTGAAATTAAATGTATTCAGATATTGATATTTTTATAATATAAAAGAGGCATATCATGGATGATTATTTAAATGGTGATAATTTAAAAAATTATTAAAATCTATAATTTATATAATTTTATAAACCTTATTACATAAAACATATGTTTTCTATTTAACTATTCTAATTTTACCATAGTCCATTATAATTTTTCCAAAAAAATGTTATATATTATGAACCAAATGACCACAATACGACTAATGGAAATTATACAAATTTTATAAATGTATAAAAAATTATAATGGCTGGATTAAAAGGGAAAATAATTATAAAATTGACATTTCATTGTTTGAAAAAAATATAATTAATGATTCATAGTTTATTACAACATATTTATATATCTGTTCAAGTAAGATAGAATTCAGGTGTAGTATTTTAAGTATCCCATTCTTCTTTTATTGAAATATAATTTATATTCTTCACTCTATTTAGTTTCATTTGTACATAATAACCCATAAATTTATTTTTCCATATAAATTCACGTAATTTATGTTATTTAAAGAACAATGTCAATTTATTTCATTAAAGGATATTTAATTGAATTTTTTTCAATGATCATAATTATTTTACAGCTCATTTTTTATTTTTTCTAGAAATGATTTATATAATTGAAAATTTTCATCTTATAAAGTCGGTATACATACCATTTTACATATAATATCATGATTATAAATTTATCTATTTTAATTAATATTACTTTTCACCATCTCAATTTAAGGGGTTTTGATTTAAAAGATATAAGATCTGTAAGGGTTCATAACCCCTTCTCTAACGACATTTTTACAATCATACCATTTCATATAATTTTCAAAGATAAATGGAATTATAAATAATTATTATAGATTATTTATTATATTTTAAATTATATATCATAATTCCATCTCATTATACTATATTAATAATTATTAATAATCCCCAAGCACTCTTGCGGAAATAAAATGTTCTAATTAATTTTTAATGTAATAAATATAAATGATTTGTGTAAATGAGTTTTCAACCAAGATATAAACTTCTAAATAAAGGATCAAACCCATAATCACATAGAGGTAATATAGCTAAAATATTTTCCTTCATTATTAACTCTATATTTAGTCGATGCATGATAAGAGAGCCTAAATACACACTGGTTGTGGCACTCTTAAGTAATATTATATGGATGATTCAGTTACGAATTAAAAAAAACTATGAAGGGAATAAATATATTTTTATTTTCCCCATCAAAACCATTTCAATGTATTTATTTCAATTATATTCATTTCATTAAATTTTTATATTTTTTACTTACCCTTAATTATGAGCAATTTATTATCCCCATTCATTCGTTAATGATTAATTTTCTATTTAAAACATTGTTTGAATTGGGTTTCTTACCACTAATATGATTTATTTTGATTGTGTTGCCTATCACTATTTTGTTCCTATAGAATTAATTATCTAATTAATTTTGATGATCTTATATTGCTACGGTGTAGTGAAAATGAAATATCTTTGTATGGAACAATCTCTCACTACCTTTGACTTATAATCTAGTATGAATAACATTTCATCCAATTCATTTTTATCATAGAAACACATGTTTGATTATTTTGTTTAAATAGTGTTAAAAAAGATTCCAATTCATCAAATGTCTTGTAAAATTGTTTACTATCCCATAAACAATTTATTATATATAGTTTAATTAACTCATATTTGGTTATATTGATTTAACAATACATAACAGGAGAGATAATTTGTTTTTTAGATAAATTTCTATTTTTTATGGAATTATCATGTTATTATTGTTGATGGATTTATTTATATGTTCCCTATATGGTACACATATTCATGTACCTATTATGATCTGACTATGTGTCCATAGATAATATATCACTATTATTTCAGGGGTATTGATTTATATCTAATTAAAAGACTTGTATATGACTAGAGACTAAACCAAATCAATTATGGGGCAGTGTCCACTATTTGATATTTTTCATTATGGGGATTATTTACATATTTTTATTTATAGTGTATTATATAATTAACACATTCTATTGATACAATTATCTAATAATATCTATTTAATTAATACTATGGTATTTGTTATGATTCATGACTAATTATCCTTATTTTACTAGAAATTATTTACTTTTGATGTTCTCATATAGTTTGGTAATGTTCTCATTCCAGCAGACATATCTTATGTTCACTTATGATCATTGATTGGTGTTAATTATTTTCCCCTTATATATAATTTTAGGCAACAATTTATGATGTTTTCCATTTTATAAAGGAATATCTAATAATGGATACATATTACAAAGATCTATGTGTAGAGAATATGCGGGAATTAAATTTATATTCAACTATTAGTTTTGAAGGAATGTACCTAGTTTCGAAACACACTGATCATTTGATATTGGGAATTTTTCTTTTTGTGTATAGATAAATTATTTATATATATATATATCTAGAACTAGATATGGATGAAATGGTCTATGGGGTATATATTTTGGAATGAAATTAGAGTTTAGTTATTTTTTGGTAATTGAAATGAACAATATTTGACTATATATCCTTAGATAAATAAAATGTTCTATTACTATGTTTAACATATATGAAACAATAAGTTTAAAATTACATGGTAATTAAAATGATTCCATTCTATCAAAAATATTTAAATATCCATTTAGGACTAATATGTTATTATTCTTGTGTAAAGATGTGAGGGTGAAAATTTATTAAGGGGGAGTCTAACGACCCAATCATTACGAATAAAATTCCCATTATTTTAATGTCTTATAAATTTAGAAAACACATTAAATATTATTATTATTATTATTATTATTATTATTGGGTTTAAATGACCATTACTTGTCATTATCGTAGATAATATAGATATTGAACAATGATCAGACAACTAATATTAATATATGGTTGTAAAAAATCATTTTGATAGAGACAATGGAAGTGAATGCCTCATCCAGTAGACTCAGGCCATAAAAAGATCATTTTTGGGAGAATGGAAAGGTGGTAGAATCACTATCATTCGCTCTTTCCAACACCCATGACGAGTTTGAACACATTAATCTTGAACGGAATCACCTTGGGGAGAAGTTCATGTTAATTGATATTACCAAAAGTGAAATGTTATCCAAGCCGCCCAAAGAGCATGTCACCATCGCACTCAATACCCTTAGGTCTAATGTGGATGTTATAAGGGCTTATGTAAAAAGGTATTAGTTACTTATTATTTACTACCATTCTGTAAATAAAAGTAGTATTCCATAAATTCCATTATGAAAATAGCCTTTCATAAAAAATGATGAATTTGAAAAATAGATTTTTTCATGTAAAAATTTACATTTGGGAAATATATTAATTATAATGTTTTTATTCATTATATAATTAAAACAATTATTATAAATAACTATTATATGAGTTTATTATCTATTAATTATTAATTAATCATTTTGATAAGAGTTTTATTTTTTTCGATAAAAGAGAAACTATATTTTTAATTAATTTCTTTTTAAGAATTAATGAATTTTTGAAATCATTAATATTTTAATAAAATAATTTTATCAAAATAATTTTATTAATAATAAATGATTAAATAATTTTTATGAATTCAAATGTAATTTTTATTAAGGCTTAAAAACTATTTTTTTCAAAACCCATCATATTTTTAATAAATATGGATTCTCATTTTAAAATTGAAAATTCACATATTTAGAAATTTATTTAGATAAAATGAATATTATATTTTTGATTCTGGATGTTAAAATTATACATTTGTTTATTTTTCATTATTTTCTAAGACATTCAATTTTTTGGATAAAAATTAAATCATATATAAATATATAGTGTGTATTACGAAATAATAATAACCAAAAATAGTGATTTAATAAATAAAAAAATTGGATATTGGAACAGATATATTGTTTAAATTTAAAATAAGGTGATTTTAGATTTATTTGAATTATTTTAAAATTCCTGAGTGAATCGTCCAAATTGTATAACAAATTTTATGAAATTAAGTACTTTTCGTTAATAATGTGACTCACCTCCAAATAAGCAAGGATAATACTTTAATATTGTCAGGACATGGACCTATAAAATAATTTTTTAGTCATTATTTGAATAAAATATGGGAAAAACCCATGGGAATTGTTTTGGTTTTTAATATTTAATTATATAGAACCTGAATCATATGTTTGTGAAATATTAAAGAATTCACCTATTATTTCTTATGTTAACCAACCCAAGCCCCTACTTCTCTTCACTAAAAATACATGTAGAACATCTTAAATCGATCCTAACTTGTCTTGAAGCCACTAATATGCCCATGCTCTCACAAATCCCCACTTCAAGATTATGAGGTCACTCACTCAATTAAGGATTTCTTTCCTATATTATTTTTATCCATGAGTCCTTATATTGTAACACCCTTTTATTTTCAATTAAAATTGATGGTGTATTATTTTTCACCTACCCAATTCTTCCCTTATTATTTTTTAAGGATGGGATACCACTTTCTCTCTCATAAATCCCTGTAATATAGACATGTTTCTACGTCCGAATTTCATAAGAGTTATTTCATTCCTCCTCCTTCATCAAGTTTCTTTATTATGTTATGCTTTCAATTTACAAATTCATCATGTGTGAAAATGTATTTATATGATCATATTAATACCTATTTCATTTATAAATGATAATAGACCGTTTACCTCTCAGAAAACCATTTTAGGAATCCCCATGTGATGACATTATGCCGTAGAAATTGCACCTCAATTTTCCATTCCAAAATCATCATGTAGTTTGTTTTATTCTATTTTCCATATCAAGGGTATCAACTATTATGAAAATATAATTATTGATTATAATATTTCATATACATATTCATCATTCGATTATTGTTGAATAAATAATGATGTTGAGTGAATCCATGTTATATGATCTATGTGGAAGACTTAATCTTAAGATTAAAATGTTCCTGAAGGGTGTACCCTGATAATGCTCAAATGAATTATGTAGTGTTTAATATCATTATAGATAATTTTGGGGAATGGGATTAAGTTATTACATTATATTAATTTTTTCTATCAGGATGGGATAGGGTTTTACCTTATTTCATTATATTAATTATTTAGTGTTTTAAGTTGTTTCAACATTTCCATGTTATGATGATCATGATATATCATGACATTATATTCATGTTTTTATTACAATCCATTGATATTTATATTTCCTAGAATAACATGTATTCGTCTTGTTATTTCTTATTTAGTTTTTAATGGGCTTTATAGATCACCTTTTTCATATGTATGTCCTCAGGTTATCCCACGCAATGATAAGTACAAAGGAATGTTGTGGTATTGTAAAAAATGATTTCAATAAAGAGTAGTATTTTAGATCTTAAGTTGTCATGTAATGTTTTTAATCCCCAAGGACACTACAACACTCAATAAATTGGGTTATATTATTTGTATGTTTATATAATAAATCATTTCTAAATATGAAATAATGTGAAGGGTTGACATAGTTTCTATCAAATGATAAGTTTATTTAATATTGGTATTAAGATTATAAAACCCAATTGAAATCATTTGGGATAATACTATGTATAAGAAAAAAATCCCTAAATTTTGGTGATTATAAAGTAAGTGGTGTCTCAATAAAATACATTGTTATTTAGGTACAAAAAAGTAGAGGTGGCTCAATCATAGATGAATCTAGGGAAAATACAAAAAACATTGCTTTGAGATAGACTCGAACAGGAAGTGGTGCACAAAAATGGGCCTTACTGTACTCTTGGGACAACACTCTCTAAAGATATACATTGTTATATTCATAATAATATCACTAACCAGTATTAAGGGAAGAAAAAAAATTCACTAAGAATATATGTGCGGATGTAAATCATGTATAACATAGATCGAAGCATAAAAATTCATATGTTAAGAATATAAATATAATTTATAAGTTATCCCTTTTTTCTTAGTATTTCCTTATATGAGTTTAATAGTTTAATATACATACCCCTAAGATTCCTTTTATTCTAGCCAATGTCCAGTTACAGGAAGACTCAGTCTAACAATTGATATGAAGATTAATGTGATGACTGTTCTAATTAGATTCCCAATTTGATGAGAGTGGGAATAATTTTTTTTCCACAATACAGTATTTGTTAACTCATATTTTTAAAATATCATGGTTCAATGTGAATGTTCAATACCCCATAATAAGAAAAAGTAAAAATCAAGAGTTTCATTAGACAAATCCCCCATACATCAAATGTATCATCTGATCCCTTAATCACCGAATAGTGGATAAACTCCATTGAGAAGATCTTATCCAACCTTCAATGTTCCGAACAAGAGAATATTCTTCTTGATGATTATTATATGGTGGGTGAAGTAGACCAATGGTGGAAATTGATAAAAAAAATATGAAGCATGAGAAAGTGATTGAGGTGATGAGATAGAACGATTTATAGAATTTTTTTTCGATAAATATTATCCCCATACCCTACGTAGTATTATAGACATCGATTTCCTTTCACTAAAGAGAAAGTATGATGAATCAGTTTTGGCGTATGAGGAAAAATTTACCATACCTGAATGATAAACCTCTTTTTTGTCGATATCCCAAATGGAAGGTTTAACACTTATTTTGTGGGACAAAACATATGCTACGAAAATCACTGGTGATCTATTACTTTGAAAGCTATTAGGAGTTTGTCAATTGGGCCCTAAAAGTAAATATGGAGATAAGTGAATCTTAGGGGTATCAAAAAGATATGAAGAAGAGTGTGGACTGTAATTCTAGAAGCCTGATGGATTAATCCATGGGTGCTATGAAATTCCATCATCCCACTTTCCCAAGGTGAAAAAAAGAAGCACCATAGAAATTTCATGAAGGGGATGAGAAAATTATTTAGGTGTGGGAATGAAGGATACCTAGCCATGTATTTCTGGTAAGAAAAACCTAGTTTTATAAAATAGGAAAGGAATCAACCCTTTGATTCTCATCACACTATTCATTTCTACAGTTGAAAATAACCATGGAACTTTGTTAAACAGTTCCCTAATCTAATGGTTTTCAGAGGAAACCAATAACCCCCAAGGCAGAAAGGAAGAGAATTTTCCATCCCTACAACTGAAATGAATCTTGAAAACAAATTAGTGATAGGTGCTATAGTTATTCACTAAATAATATAAAACATACTTTATGATTCTAGTTCTATGAATTCTTTTATATCATGAATGTTCAGTAGAAAAATCCAAATCTTCACCATAAATAATTTAAGTATAGATGTTGGTTAAAATGGAAAATGGGGAAATTATTGAATCACTTGAATATAACTCCCCTTATCACAATTTGTGGATTGAACATTTCAAATATCCTCATCATAATTTTGTTTGTGAAATTTGATGATATTATTGGTATGTATTGGATCTCCCTATATAGAGATAACATACATTTTTTTGAGAGGGAAATAACTCTCTCTATAGTGAATCGAACCCATTTCTATAAAAGTTCACGGAGGAGAATGAATCTTATTTAGCACCATCATCTCCATATTGGATTTCAATTCCATATGAGAACACCAGTCTTTATATGATTATTGATTATAAATAATGAACTGACTCAAAGACATGCATATTTTGAGGGAATTCATTGATTTCTTTCTTTAGGAATTTCCTAGTATTCCAACTAGAATATATGTTTAATTCTAGAATGTTCTTATATCTGGGGTGTTTCTAACATCCCAACTCAAGATAAAATGGATGATGTGGATATTGAGTAGATAAACAAACAATTACAAGAGAATCATGATAAAGAGTTTATACACCCAGGTGCTTCACCATGGGGTACTTCCGTCCTCTTCATCAAGAAGAAGGATAAGTCAATCCACCTTTGAGGTGAATAAAACTATCTCAAGAAAATCACGATAAGGAACATGTATCATTTCCCATGAATTGAATAATTTTTCGATCAGCTATGGGGAGAACAATACTTCTTCAAGGTGGATCTCACATCATGATATTACTAAGTAAGAGTGAAGAAGGAGGATACCCCCAAGACGATATTTCATACAATGTACAAAAACTATGAACTCATAGTAATAATTTTAAGAATCACTAATGATCCATACAGCTTCATATATTTGATTAATTGATTCTTTAGGGAATACCATTAAAAAAAATTTGTTGTATTTATAGACGATATTCTAATATACTCCAAAACCAAATATGAGCATAAATAGAATTTGAGTAATTTACTAGAGACCATTTGAAAGGAGAATCATTATGAAATGAATAGAGAGTGTTAGTTCTGGTTGAAGGAAGTCTAATTATTATGGAATAACATAAAAAGCAATGGGATATCTGTGGATCCTTCCAGAAATGAATCAATTGACATATGTATGAGGCTGAAATTTGTTATAGATATATATAAATTCTAAGGTTTAGATGGATATTAACAGCAATTTGTAATATGTTTCTCACAATTTTCAAACCCATTTACCATGATAACTCAGAAGGGAGTCATTTTTTCTTGGAATGATAACTATGGGAAATATTCATGGAGATTATGAAGTGGCTTATCAATTCCTCTATTCTCAGACTACTGAAAAGAGGAGAGAATTTCGTAATATTAAATGATGCTTCAAAGAATGTCTTGTGTTTTTTGATAATGAGGAATGGAAATTCCATCAACTATGCCTCATGGCAGTTGAAATTTCATGATCAAAACCATCCCACACATGATATGGAGTTGGCATACATGATCTTTTAGTTAAAAGAATGAGAAATTTTCTCTTTGGGGAATATTGTGAAATATATACGGATCACAAATGTCTCATAAATATATTCACATAAAATGAGATGAACATGCATGAACAAATATGGTTAGAGATCACCAAGGATGAAGAATTATCAATCTATGACCACCATGGGAATGTGAATAAGGGGGAGTATTATCTATTTAGAAAGGACCTAGTGATTATATCATTGATGATAATTTAAAATAATCCAATCATATTAGATTTAGTGAAGACAAAAATTAGAATCATAAAGAAGGGATCATCATCAATCCTTTCACAAATTATTTGTTAAGAATCTATTATGGAAATGATTAATGATGATGAAAAATATGATTTTGTAATTACAAAGAAAGTGGATGCTATGAAAAAGGGAAATACTCAGAGTTCATTGTTAATGAATGTGGTATTGTGAAATTTGGGTCAGGACAATGTCTTCCATCAAAACTAGAGTTAAAGAAAAAACATTTGGATGACGCATATAGTTTAAATTTCTCCATTCAGCCGGGAAACACACAGATGTATCTGGATATCCGAGTTCATTAATGATGGGAAAAAAGAAATATGGATATAACCCAATATACATCAATGTTCCTAGTAATTCATCATGTGAACATTGAAAGGTGGAAGTCAATTGGGATGATGAAACAATTACTCATTCCGACATTGAAATGGGAGAACATCACCATGGAGTTTTTCATAGGACTTCTAAAGACATACAAATGAAACAATGCAATCTTGGATGTGGTGGATCTTTTTAAAAAGACAAGACACTTCATTGAGATTCGAGAGTATTTCACATTGGATCAACTGGCACAAATATTCATCAAAGATGTGGTAAGCTAGAATGGTGAACCACTATTGATTTTATCTAATCTAGATAAAAGTATCACCTCTATGTTCTGGAAGAACCTCTAATGTGCTCTTTATACTGAGATGATATTCAGAATGAATTATCATCCAAAAACTGAGGGAAAATCTGAGAAGACTATCCAAAAACTCGATGACTTATTGATGGAATGTTCAATGGACATAAAATAAGAGTGGGATAAACATCTTCTTCTGGAAGAGTTCAATTACAAAAAAAAAGTTTCCACCCAAGCATCCAAAGGGCTCCTTATGAAGCCCTTTATTGTTAGAGGAGAAGAAAACTGGCATGACGTGATGATGTTGGGGAGAAAAAACATGTTGGGGCAGAAATGGTCAACAAAATTAGGGATAAGGGTAAGACCATCCATCATCACATCCGTGCTGCTGAGAGTTGACAAAATATCTATGCCGAAAACCATTGGTGAGACCAATAGTTTGATGTTAGAAATATGTTTTTCCCCTATATATCCCAATGTAAGAGAGTGATGAGATGTTTCAAGAAGGTAAAACTTAGTCCAATGTACATCATCCCTTTTGATATTATTGATCGCATCAGATCAATGGCCTATTGAATTTCACTCCTACCGAGCATGTCTCAACTACATGATGTATTCCATGAATAACTCTAGAGGTAGTATACACCTAAACCATCTCTTTATTCAATCAATATATGGTAGTATTAGAGAGTGACCTTTTTTATGAGGATATTCCATTGACTATATTAGATTATAGAGCAAAAGATAAACTATATCAGATAATTATCCTCGTCGAAGTGTTGCAGGGAAACTATAATTTTAAAGAAGCAGTATAGGAACCAGAGAAACTGATGAGGTAGAGTTACCATAATTTGTATTAGTGTGGGAAAGGGAAATTCAGGGGGAGAAATTTCTTAAGGGGGAAGGTTGTAACAAACTGATCATTTATGAATAAAAATCCATTTCTTTTATTGTATTATGGATATAGAAAACACAAGATGTCTTTTTTATTATTTATTTGATCAAATGACTGATAATTATCATTAACATTGAAAATATAGCTGTTGAACAATGATCACATAAATATACAAATATAAAGTTTTAACCAATCCTTTTCAAATAGAAAAAATAGATTATTGGCTCATCCAGTATACTCGAGCCACAAGAAGCTCATTTTCCAAAGCATGGAATTGAAGCAGTGTTAGGGGGCTTCAATCTTGACCAATCCCAAGACAAGCTTCATGACATTATTCTTTAATTAATTCACCTATAGGATATATTCAAATTAATAGATATTACCACCCATGTGATGTTATCTGATCCACCCCATGACTTTGTCTCCATCACATACCTTACCCTTAGGTCTAATGTTGGTGTTATTTGGGGTTATTTAAATATATATTATGTACTTATTTTCTAATCCCTTATAATAAATAATATCCTTATTGCATCAATTCCTTTATGGGAATAGTATTTATTAATGAAATATTAGATGTAGTAAAATTATTTTTCAGGAAAAAATAGTAATTTTGAGAAATAAATGAATTTTTAAGTTTTTTAATAACATTAGAAAATAAATTCTTATAAATGATTATTATATCAGTTCTATATCTGTAAATGATTAGGTAGTCATTTTGATAAGACCTATATTTTTATACGATAAAACAGAAAGTGTTTTTTTTCAGAATTTATTTAAAGGAATTAATGGATTTCAGAAATTATTAATATTTTAATAAAATATTTTTATCAAATTAATTTTATTAATAATAAATTAGTATAAAATTTTATTAATTCAAATGTTATTTTTATTAAGGGTAAAAAATAATTTTTCTGAAAACCCATCAAATATTTTGTAAATGTCGATTCTAATTTTAAAAGTGAAAATTCACATATTTAAAAAATTATTTAGATAAAATTTACATAAGTTTTTGAATTTAGAAGTTAAAATTACCCAATTGTTATTTTTTCCTAATTTTCTGAGAAAATTAATTTTTTGGGAAAAAATTAAATAATATATAAATATATTGCGTGTTTTATGGCATCATAATGACCCATTTGGGATTTAATAAATACCATAAAAAAGATATTAGACCAAATCTATGTTTTCATATTAAAATTATGTTAATTTAGATGTATTTGTCTTATTTTAAAATGCCATAGTGAATCATCCAAAATTTATAAAATGTTTTATGATTTAAAGTTCATTTCGTTAATAATGTGGCCCAACACAAAAAAATAAAGGATAATATTTTAATATAATTGGGTCATGTAGTTATACAATAATGATTTCTAGTCATCTTTGGAAATAACTATGGGCTATACCCAGGGAAATATTTGATGTAATATCTCATCATTTCCGTGTAATTTTTTTTCATCTGTCTCGACCTTTCCCCTGGGGTCCATGCTGTCACTACCCCATGCCGCCTTCCATAGGCCAGTGGCTATATAATTGAACCAAAAAGGAATGTACAGATAAAGGAATGTGTTACCTTTATAACTACACACACACACACAACCCATATTGTGGAATGTAAAGCTAAAACTAGGATACCAACAACAAGTATGTCACATGAGGAAGCAACCACACAAGTAATGGTGAAACTGAAAGGGAAAAGGGGTTCCAGAATATAAACCCAACTGAAAAGGAAAGAATATTAAAAGTATGTACAAGATCTATGGGTTTTTCTCCATGTATCCTACTTGAAGGGTTGGTGTATCTCACTGACGAATGTCACTGAATCGTACTGGGTCTATAGATCCCCCTCCAAGCCGCACCTGGCTCAGACTCTTGAATATCCCAGTTATAGAAAATAGTTATCTTCACTAGAAAAATCATCTATGGGAAATTATTGTGAATGGGTGATAAGAACAATACTTAGTATGTACCCTACAACTTACTTGGGTATCACATAAATCCAAATAGGAAATCAATAAAGAATACACAAAGATTTGAGTCAATAGAGGCAGCTCGAAACAGATATAACATAAATTCATGATAGAAAAACCAATAGTTGAAAACAGTAAACATAAATCACTAAAAAGTCATGCATCCCTAGTGAGTCCATTAGGCTATCTAGGTCTCCTATACGTATTTAGTATCTGATTCACAAAACCTCACATTGTAGCTATGTCATAAAGCCTCACTGATAGCTGTGTCTGGAAGCCTCGCTGATTGCATAGTCATGAAGCCTTGCTCGGTAGTTGAGTCATGATGCCCCACTATGTAGCTGAGTCACCAATATTCACTGGGTGGTTGAGTCACAAATCCTAACTAATAGCTGAGTCACGGAGCCTCACTAGGTAGCTGATTCATTATGCCTCACTGTTTAGCTGAGTCATTTAACCCCGTTGAAAGCTGAGTCACAGAGCCTCGCATGGTAGCTATGTCACAGACCCTCTCTAGGTCAACATACATGAAATCATACATAGATTATTTCATAAGTACCTCCTAGTCAAGTGGTTCTGAATGACATTGTTGGTGTGTCAATATGACATGCGGTCCGAGAGATAAATCCTTTTTTTGTAAAAGATGACTGGTTGCATTCGGGACTGGTCCGCCTGGTTCGGACCGAGTCGACCAACCTAGCTTGGGGTCCTGCATGACACGATCTTGTCCTTATAGACCATTGGGCCTCATTGGATCTGGGTGAGTTTGGCCATTGGTCCAGTCCGCCCAATCACCTAGTGACCCAAATTTATCATGTCTGGACCACACTAGAGGGATGATCTCTTTTCCAAGCCCATGCGGCCGATTGGACCAGATTTATGATGTCATCCTGGTCGGCTAATATAGGCCAACTTGAAAAATATCCCATGTCACTCATGAAGCTTGGTCTTCTTTTTTGGTTTGGCCTAGATGAGATTAGCCTATCTGGTTGGGGTGTCTGCGACCAGTCTATCAGCTTCCCCCCTTGGTCAACACATAGGGCAACTGGAGTGTGCCACTCCACCAACACAGCTCCATGTTGGATCCATGTCTAACTAGTCGTTGCAGCCGATGGTCCATGTCCCTCCATCGTCGTAGTGCGCAACGAGAGAGCCTCCTCAGCAATCGTGGCCGACAAGGGCTAATGGATTCATCCCGCACGAGGTGCCCGGGGGTCACTGCCTCCTTCCAGTAGCCACCACCACATGCCTCTGTTGTTCCGGCAGTACCTTTTACATGCCTTTGGGTCTTCTCCAGTGGTCTGATCATAGATCCATTTGCACCCTCAGTCCTCTTCGGTCACCTCCATAACTTTCACAACCTCTGAGCCATTGGTTTATTGATTCTCCCACTCAATAATGATAAAAAATTCCCATTGCGGAGAGATCTAGCCCTTTTTTTGCCAGACCAATCTCTCTGCATTACAATTTAAAAATGTATATCAATGGGAGTTCCAAATTCTAACACTCATTTCATATCCTATAACTCCCCACATTATTATTTTTCAACTGCAAGAACGAACAAACCACAGGTCAACCGGTTTTTGTGTTGATTCTCATTTTTCATTGGATAAGAATAATGTGAAGAAGAAATAGTAATGAATGCACATAAACCCTACCCATCTTGAGGATCTGTTACTGATGAGGGACACATACACAATCCATTTGTGATCCTCAATCTATTTGTGTTCATCTTTTTTTTGTTATCTATTGAATATATCTCACTAGTGTTCGTCGATCCTTGATTCGATGGCATTTTTTGATGGTGTTCTTCCTCAGAGAGAGGGAGGGAGATATTCATCATTCATTAGAGAATTTCCATAGGGTTGTTTTTGAAAAATTTATCCATGATTACTAAAATGAAGGAGATGTGTTGTGCGTCACCACACTTTCTCATTAATGTGGTTCATTAATGATTCATTGTCACCTCGTCGATGCACTATAGTGCTGACTGGTCATTGCATCGCAGCAGAAACAGGTTAAATAAAAAAAAATGAGCATTTTATTTTTCTCTAAAATTACGAAATTTATATTTTTTCATCGACCCACACTGGTCATGTTTAAGCCCTTATTAAACTAATAACGTCATTTTGAATTCAACGATGCCCTGCAATTTTTGATCTGGGCACTAGTTCAAAAGTTAGAAAAACAATCTCACACGATTACTTAAAATACATTAAATAAAGCTCTAAAATACATTCTGACCTCTCTAGGACTTATAATCATGTGTCTTCTCAGAGACTGATATTGAAATAATTCCATATAATTATAAAAATTACACATTAATTCTAGGATATTACATTACTCCCCCATTTTGGGGCTTCACGTCCTCATAAGTCAGCACAATGATAAACAAACAAATGGGGGATACTGACCAAGAATTTTATCTCCCACTCCCTTGGGCTCTCTGATGGATTTTCGTGCTTCCATAGAATACACACCATATGAATTGATCATCCACGAAGGACTCACTTTTTCTATCCACTATCTCAAATAGAAACTCTAAAAACGTTTCCCCATTTCCAATTTCTAGCTCACCCCAGACAATGACGTGTGTTAAATCATGCACATACCTCCTCAGCAGCGACACTAGAATGATATAGTGAACCTGGTGCATATGTGGGGGGGAAAATAGGCAGTATGCCCCCCCCCCGTCACCAAATCTACTCATAATTTTAAATGGTCTGATAAACCTCAGACATAACATAATGTTCTAGCCAAATCTTCCCAATCCCTGCCAAGGTGAGACCTGAAGGAACACATGGTCTCCCTCCCCAAAGTCCATGTGTATCTATCTCCTGTCAGCATACAATTTCTTTATACTGTATGCAGCCCTCATCTACTCCAGGATGATATAAACCTTCTCAGTGGTTTCTCGTACCAACTTTAGACCCATGAGTGATAACTCCCTGGGGAATGTCCAGTATAGATGTGATATTTGTGGCCGCCTATACGTGTAATTAAACAAGACTATTCCAATATTTTGTTGGTATTGTTGGTTATATGAAAACTCATCAAGTCAGAGGTGTTCCTCCTAGCTACGACCAAAATCTAGGACACAAGAATGATGCACGCCCCCTATGGACTGAATTTTCTGCTTGGTCTAACCTTCTATCATGGGGTGAAAGTTTGTGCTTAAGAATAGGTAAGTCCAAAAAGACTCCGAAATCCATTACACAACCGGGATGAAAATCATGAATCACACCCTGAGATGATCATTGAAGGAACCCCCTGTAACCGAAATATCTCTGTGACATAGAGGCATTTAAGGCCCTCTACCGATCCCTATTTCCAGATGGGTACGAAGTGAGTTGAATTAGTGAGTCGGTCTAGGATCACCTAGATAGAATTAAGGCCCCTATAAATGTGTGGTATCCCCATCATAATATCCATAGAGATACCATCTCATATCCACTCTAGTAACTGAATTTACTGGGCCAAGCCTGCAGTAACCTGATGCTCAGCCTTCGCTTACTGAGAAGTGAGGCTTCGTGAACCGAACTCTACCAGTTCTTTCTTCATACCAAGCCACTAGTACTGACATCAGAGGTACTGATACATCTTCTCCACACCAAGATGCACTACCATAGGGGAAATATGTAACTCCCTCAATACCTCCTCACACAATGTCACTGGTACAACATTGCATCCTCAAAAAAAGACAATAATGCTCCGCACCTTTAAAATATCAATCAAGAGCTCATCTCGAGGATTATTGAGTGCATCAGGCCTCACAGTAAACATCCATAAGTTTTACGACCAGGAATTGTTGTAAGAGTGGAGAAGTAACAACCATCGACTGAAGGTAAGATTCTCCATCATCATCCAAGAAGGATATATGCATCACGACTAACTGCTCTATTGCCTCACTCAGTAGATGTAATCGAGACATCTTATTGAGTGTGTCTTCCACCATGTTCCCCTTCCCAAAATTATAGACTATTTAAAAGAAAAAGTCCTTGAGGAACTCCAGCCATCACTGTTATCTAAAGATAATGTCCTTCCATAATGAGATATACGATAGACTCTTGGGGTCGAAGAAGATGGTGAACCATTCACCCATCAACTAGTGAACCCCCATCATCAAGGAAAACACCACTTCTTCTAACTCCATCATAGATCATAGAGTTCTACATATGCTACCACAACTATCATGATCCATAGACAATCATTGTTCACTCATTCATTAGTAAAAAACCTAGTGTGGTCCCTAATGCATTGTAGAAGACTACAAACGCAACACCCTATTTTGTTAGTCTCAAGATTGGTTCACTCATCAATCTCCGCCTCTACTCCTGGAAACGCTAATGCAGTTTTCCATCCACCCAAAGGGATGTAAATTTCGTAACAATGCCGATAAAGGTGCTAGTACACTAGAAATGTTAGGCCGTAAACGCTGGTAGTAAACACCCACCCCCATGAATCTCCTCATTGTAGTCACACTCATGTGTGGCTCCCAAGTAATAACTGCCTCTCTCTTATCTCGATCCACTTGAACTCCATCCTCTATGAGGACGTTTCCCCGATAATGGACCTCCCAAATGTTGAACTAATACTTCTAGAGATTACCATAAGTATAGGGCTCTCAGAGTGTATCCAGTACTATATGTAGGTGTGTAGCGTGCTCCACCTCCGATTCCAAGTACACCAAGATCTCATCTATTTAGACTACCAAAATAACTCAAGTAATTTCTAGATGATCCTCTTCAGGAGTCCCATGAACACTGTTGGGGCATTGGTCATGATGAAATGTATAAAAAATCACATAGTGTCTATGCAGGCAGCTAAAGACTGTCCATGGTATGTACTCATCCCATACCTAAAGCTGAATATAGCCTGATCTGAGGTCTATCTTCAGGAATCACATCTCTCCCTTTAGCCGATCGAAGAGGTCAACAATTCTTGGAATTGGATAATTGTTCTTCACAATCACCTAGTTTAGGTGCTGGATGTCCATGAATTTCCTTAAGCTCCAATAAACCTTCACAGAAAACAAATATGTGGTTGCCCATGGTAAAACGATGGACCTCATGAAGCCCTTATTCTGCACTTCCATTAATTGTACACTCAACTCACGATGCTCCATGTGGGCCATCTGATATGCCATTATGGATATCGGTGTCGTTTCTGGGTACAGGTCAAAGCCAAACTCTACATATTTGGGTGGAGGTAGTCATGGAATATACATAGATATGAATTATCATACTCTTCCACCACTATAATAATTCTGGGACTCCCCTCTTCCACTGCACTGAGGGTGAGGCTTGCCACGTTGCGAGTGATCGGCTGCACCCCACATCGATAAATTCTGTCATGTGCTACAAAGGTTCCCCTAACATTGGTGAAGGAAAACCTAGTACAAGCCTCATGACAAAACCTCACATTACACATAATATAGTCGATCTAATCATGGATTGAAGATAACCAGACAATACCCAAGATGAAATCATAAGGTCTCGACGCCGCTACAAGGAGATCCCAGATGAAGCACTCACCTCCTAGAATAATCTCACAAAACCGACAACAGTGTGTAATAGTTGAGTACCCTCTCTTAAGAGTCTTTAGTCATAAGGATATAGGAAACGACTACACTAGAATCATTGAGCCTCGAATAAAGTCCGTTGAATGGGAATAGCGAATGACACCTATGACTATAAGAACTACATCTAAGGTCGAGAAGACACATATCGTACCTCTAATCATCCCTCGAGTGTTGTGGCCATAGGCCTCCATCACCTAAAGCTGGCCACTCCCCTATCTGCTAGCTCCCTAAGCCCATGGTGGACCACATGGGGGGGGGGTGGTAGCACCTAAAACCATAATCCACCACCTACCACTCAGCCTACTCCCCTTCCATGTCCACTACTATAATGACATCCTCACTTGATCCTCTTGCACTACATCAGTGGTCCATTAACCATCCGCTGGTCATCTGTGTGGTAGGTCAGGCAGTCACAAGCCATGTGCCTGTGCCCACTTCACGTGAAGCAAAACATGCCCCTCTACTAGTGTCCACTGCACATGGGGCCTTGCACTACCGATCCTATATCATGTGGTTATCCCTTGGAGGATATAGTATTGTTGGATCCATGAAAGCTATCAGTTGCCCACTTTTGAGGACTCCATTACCTACCACCTAGTTGTGTCTCTCAGAGTTGATGTAGGTTCTTCTTGGATGTTATCTATTATTAGAGCTATATCTAGCACCCCATCATGTATAGGGATGCTGAGAGAGATCATCGATGCTCTAATTGTAAGAACCCATATCTTCGTTTCAGGTATGTTTTTTCTTTTCTGGCTAGTTTTTGAGAAAAAGAGTAAAATATTGAAAAAAATTTATGTACATATCATCTACTTTATGAGTACACGCCGTGTACTCCTTTTCCGCTCAAGGCCATGTGTTGGCCATGTCCGGGCTACACACACGGAGTGTAAGGGTGATGTGGAGGCCGCTTGAAGCAGAGTACGGAAAAGCTGTGTACATGCTGTGTACTCAAGAAGTACCAGCCGTGTATTATCTTTTTTTTTCATTAAACGGACCGGGTTCGCGCCTAATCGCCAAAATGACCTTCTTATAGGTCACATTCGGCCGAGAGCTTGCGTACGGCTGTGATAATTCTCCGAGCCCCTAAGTCTCCGTCCGTTCTCTGAATCGACCGTCGTCGATTGCGTTCGAACCGCAGCAGTAAGCCCATCCTTCTCCTAGAGACTTGTTTTCCAATTCCTCATCTTTCTCAAGATATCATGGGTTGGGAGTTTAGGACATTTTCTCATATCATCGAAGTTCTAAGGAGAATCAATCATTATGGTTCAATTATATCGATATCCTAGCATCGAGGTAGGTGGTTTATGCCTTTCTGTAAGAATTCTTTGAATAATTTGTTCAATTACACCAATTCCCTTGAACATGGTATTGTGTGTTTCCCATTTTCTCCCATTTTGTTCTCTTTATTTCTTGAGTAGAGGTCAATTATTGTGGATAGGGTAATTTTTACTATGCTCTAGATGTTTTCCATGCATGTTTTTCATGTCAGGCATTTTTCAAGTTTCCATGCCTAGCTATAGGATAGTGAAACTGTTGTACTGTTATGCTGTTGTGCCTTAGAATGATATCCAAGTAGTTCATGAGGTTTACATGGGGAAATATGCGCACAATTCATGTTTTTTTACACAAGGCTGTGAGAACCTAGAGTAGTGGACCATAGAAAGAATGGAGGTATGGGATTTTCTAGAGTGTCTTTAATTTACTATGTGAGACCATAGGGGGAATTGATGATGACTGATTACTCAGAGAGTCTTTAGTTCCACGACACGGGCCACATGGTGAATGATACATTGAGTGCTTCCCTAGAGATCCTTTACTATGATACGAGACTATAGAAGGAATTTATGGTGAGTGCTTCCCCATAGAGTCTATTCTTTAGCTGAGCCAGATGGGTGAGACTGTGTGTGCCTCACAGAGGATTTCTAGTACTTGTAGGTTTAACCATAAGGGTTAGGATGTGAGAACCACCCTGGGGGTTAGATGTTGTTCTACTTGTTGATTGGTAGTTACTTGTGTTCTTTATCTGCTAGAGACTATGGATTGTAGCTGCTGTGTGATTTCTAGTATACTACTTTCTGTACTTTTACATTCCATGTATTCACTGACTGTTAAGCATAGATCTTTGGGTTTTTGCCTACTGGGACCTTGTCTCGAACCCTATTTGGGCCATTCTTCTGGGCCAAAGAAGATTATATTTTTGTTGGTATAGATATGGGAAAGAGCACTTCTACATCAAGTACTTGACTTGTTGTGGAGCGGGAGAGCATGGGACTAAGATATGGCTTGCGATGCTGATGAGTTTACCTATTTTTCTTTTTCACTTTGGTTTAGTATTGTTTTCAGAATTGTGACCTGTCTGGATTTTTTCCTAGACATATGTATCATTCATCATTTTATATACATGTGTGTGTGCTCCATTTGTTTACTGTTAGTCTTCCGCTGTTTATCGTTTACTCTTGAATGGCTGGTTATGTTTTTTGCTGTTGACTATTTTTTTCCTTCCTCTGTGTACTCTTCCAATGAGGGTATAGTTTCCCCACTATCACACCCAAAGACCTCACTGCTCTTTGGAAGCCTCTGGCATTTGGGGAAATGTGCTTGAGGTCATCTGACCAACTGGGTACGGGGCGCCTCTGGGTGGCTTCCAGAACCGAGACGTTACAAAGTGGTTTCAGATGGCTTCTTTTCTCTTCATTTACTATTTGGAGACTTTATCCAAGGATTTGATGGATTCGGTACTTGGTATTAAGCTGTTCTCGAGAGTAGCTAACCCATGTACAGGGAAAATCAAATCTACCTCGCTTATTACAGTTTTCTTGTTTTTCTATATTAGAGTTGATCTTATTTCACCCAGAGTAATTCACATGCTTTGTGTTGTTATTTTTTTTGATATTGTGGTTCTATTTCTATCGTAACCCGATGAGATGAGGGTATGCCATCTCATGCATCATATAGGCACTTGTTAGAAATCACATTCTATGCATTCTTGCCATGCCATCTAGGGTGCATTAGCAATTTCATGTTGTTGTGATAGACTATCTGTAGATTATTCTTGTTTTTGTGATAGATGTTTTGATAGAATCCATGCAGTTTGATAGAGAGGTTGTTTGTATTGTACCTTTCTTAAATGAACGCCAAATTTTGGTTCTTGAGGTGTTATGGTCCCTCATGAATCCGAACATGGTGGATCATTGACTTTCTTCCCTTATATATGATATGTAGGAGATGTCAAGCTTTGATTCATGGGGAGTATGGGCCCTCACAGATCAGGATTTGGCACCTTCATGATTCTTTTTCAGGGTTTTCTAGGCATTCTTGTAGTTTCAGAGCTACTGCCCAGAAAAAACCAGAATACATGGATTGTAATTTATATATACATGCCTTGTAGTTTTTAAACCATGTCACTGACTGTGTGAACAGAAACACAGGTTGTGAAAAATCTCCAGGAACATGCCGTGTACGGTAGGTACATGTTGTGTATTAGTGAGCTGTGTAACAGGTCATGTCATGAACAACTCGGGGCGATGTTATCTCCTCCTATACACGTCATGTTTTGGTCGGCACACACTGAGTAAAGGTCAGCCATGTACCCGACTGTGTCACCAAATACACAGGTCGGGAAAAATCTTCACATACACGCTGTGTTTGTTCGGAACATGTTGTGTAGTCTCATCCATGTAACCGGCTGTGTAACTAACAGAACGGGTCGTTGAAACCTTGTCTACTACACGTCTTTCCCACAAGTAATGCGCCGTGTAGTCTCAGTTTAAGAAGACCGTGTAGGTTATCCGTGCAAGGAGACTCAGGCAGGGGAATTGAGTTAAGCACACGCCGTGTAGAGTTTATACATGCCGAGTAGTCATGTTTTGTAAAACATGAGTGTTTCCTTCCCTGTTTCCATTTTTTACTACTTTGTTTTCTTTCCTTGACATTCCTGATCTAAGGTATTATTTTGATCTTTCATATCTATTCGTCCGAGACGTCCTCCAGTTGTACGTCAGTTGTAGGATAGTGATCAAATGCCAGATATGGCTGATCAGGGACTTCCTTCTGATCCTCCAGTCGTGCTAGCCTTGGCACTGGCTGTCGTACCAGTTCCAGGCGCTGATGCGCAATTTAGGGAAGGCTTTATGAGGATGATGTAGACCTTTTAGGGAGCACCGCCTCCTGCCACGACTATGGAATACTTGACGTAGGTTTTCCAGTAGTAACATCCTCCTACTTTCACAGGGGAAGGAAGACCACATGATGCAGAGTCATGGATGGAAGCCATGATGAATATCTCTGAGCATCTAGAAACCCCTCCAGAGAGGTGGGTCAAGCTCGATACATATATGTTTCGAGACTCCGTCAATAGGTGGTGGGACTTGATCTCACAGGTGGGTCCTCAGCATGTTATCTCTTGGGAGGAGTTCCAGCATGTGTTTTATAACTACTTCTACCCAGAGACCCTGAGGGCCGATCGAGCCCGGGAGTTCATGAGTCTAGAGATGGGTACTCTTTTTTTTTTGGAGTAATGTACTCGTTTCACCGAGCTGAAATGTTTCACAACCCTCTAGGGTGGAGATGAGATGGTCTTAGGAAGGATTTTTGAGGATAGTCTCAGGTGGGAGATCCACTCATGGGTGAATATCTTCCAGTTGACTTCCATCACTTCCATCGTCAACCAAGAACATATTTCGGAGCTCAATCCGAGAGACTTCGGAGCTGCATGCCATGGTTTTTCTACTTCCAGAGCTAGTATTCCTCCAGTTAACAGCAGGAAGCGCCATTGGGAGTCTTCACACAGTGATCCGAGGAGGTGAGATACATCTTCAGGTAGCTAGGTAGTATGCTACTAGTGTAGAAGGGCAGGTCACTCGAGGCCGTAGTGCAAGAGAGACCCAGTGGAGTGCCGATCTTGCGGCAAGATGGTTCACCTTCAGGGTTTCTGCCAGGTTTTCTCACGAGTATCTGGCGACAAGGGTTCTTCCATGAATCCTCATTCAGGAGCAGAACCACCAGTTTTCACCAGTCGGGGAACTAGAGTTCTTCTGGCCATTCGGGCCAAGGTGGAGGTTGAGGTCGTGGTGGTAAGTCACCAGTCTTTCTGCGTCAGCGGGAGGATTAGCTCAGAGTGGTCAGGCAAGGTCAGAGGGCCGCGGGGTAGGCTAGACTTTTGCGGTGGAGCAGACCAATTAGGAGAAGGATCCCAGACCATCTATAGTTCGAGGTACAATCATAGTAGCCTTAGTTTTATCTTTATCCCTTTTCGATACTGGTTCTACGCATAGGTTTATCTCTGTTGGTATTGTGGAAAGCCTTGGGCTCTGTATCTTTTCTTCTACCGACTTGTTGAAACTAGAAACACCTTTGGGGATGAGGACATCCAGTGTTTTTCTATTCAAGGAGTTCCATATTGAGGTCGTAGGGTGTCTTTTCTTATGGGAAATCTATGTCCTAGAGATGACGGGCTAAGACTTGATTCTCAGGATGGACTAGTTACTTCCCTTCCAAACAGTCATCGATTTCTATTTGCGTAGGGTGTGTTTTGTATCACCAGAGGGGGGGGATCTTTTCTTTATAGAGGTGAGTGGGATGTCTAGGTGGGTAGAACTAGACCAGAGTATCATGGGATAGGAGAAGTTACAGCCCAGATTTCTAGACATTATCTGGATGATTAGGTGACTTCACAACTAGACTTTCCTCTAGTGGTGGATCATTTCAGATATGTCTTTCCAGAGGATTTCTCTGGTTTCCCTCCAAAGTGTGAGGTAGAATTCTCTATTGAGCTCATTCTAGGAGTGGCAATTGTGTCCATTCCTCCCTATAGGATGGCTACACCTGAGTTGCAGGAGCTCAAGAAGAAGTTGGTGGAGTTTCAGGCAAAGGGTCTCATCTGACCCAATACTTCTCCCTGCGGATCACAAGTTCTGTTTGCGAAGAAGGCAGATGGTACCCTTAGGCTCTGTGTGGATTATCTGAAGCTGAACCAGTTGACAGTCAAAAACTGATATCCCTTGCCGAGGATTAATGACCTTTTTGATCAGCTTCAAGGAGCCCAGGTGTTCTCGAAGATTGATTTTAGGTCCATTAATCTTCAGTTATGTGTTAGACTATCATATATACCTCTGACAGCCTTCAAGAGTAGGTATGGTCTCTACGAGTATACGGTTATGATATTCGGTCTCACGAATGGGCCAGCAGTTTTCATGGAACTGATGAACCGATTGTTCCATCCTTACTTGGATTCCTTCGTCATGGTCTTTGTGGACGATATCTGGGTGTACTCTTACACTCGACACGACCATGCTACCCATATTGAGATCGTTCTGAGTACAATGAGAGGGCATTAAATTTATACTAAACTCTTGAAATTACACTTTTGGATGGATAAAATTCACTTCTTGGGCCATTTCATCTCAGAGGCAGTAGTATATGTGGACACAGAGAAAGTGAGAGCTGTATTTTCCTGGGAGCAGCCGAAGATCGTTTTTTAGGTACGTAGTTTCCTAGGGCTGGCTGGATACTACATACGCATTATTCCGGACTTTTCACGCCTAGAAGCACCATTGATAGGTCTGAACAAGAATGGGGTGAAGTTCTTATGGTCATATTCTTGTGAGTCATCCTTTCAAGAGCAGAAGGGAAGGTTGAAGTCAGCACCGATACTAGTCTTGTCGGAGCCAGGAAAGAGTTATACAATTTATTGTGATTCTACAGGTATCAGGCTGGGTGTTTTGCTTATGTAGGGAGTTCGAGTCATTGCATATGGGTCTCAGCAGTTGAGGCCACATGAGAGGAACTACCCGACACACGATCTGGAGTTGGCGGCTGTTGTTCATGTCTTGCGTTGTTGGAGACATTACCTTCTGGGAGAGAACGTTGTGGTTTTCACCAACCTCGAGAGTCTTCAGTACATCATCACTCAGAATGATCTGAATCTGAGATAGCTCAGGTGGGTCTAGTATCTTCATTTTTTTGATTTCAAGCTTGCCTATACACCAGGAAAGTGAAACTCAGTTGCAGATGCGTTGAGGAAGAAAACTCAGATTCAAGAAGTTCAGGAGGCCGGTAGTGAGTGGTAGCATATGGCCCTGTTCTCTAAGATGCATCTAGAGGTTCATGACAGACATGGACATACTTAACTATATTCTGTAGCTGTTACCTCTACAATTTTTGATTGGGTATGGATGGGGAAGCTATCAGACTTAGAAGGTTTAGTCCTGTGGGAGAGCATGTTAGGAGAGGACCCTCTTCTTGGATGGACAGTGGGAGAGGATAAGACCTTGCGTTTTTAGGGACACGTATGGGTGCCAACAGAAATACGCGAGGAGATGATGTGGGATTTCCATTCCTCAATTTGGGAAGTTAATACAGGCGTCACCAAGATGTATCGGGATCTTAATCGCATGTACTGGTGGCCAGTTATGAAGAGAGATGTTGCTGGTTTCATCTTGAGGTGTTCTACTTGTTAGCAGGTGAAGGCGGAGCATCAGCAACCAGCATGCCTTTTAAAGTAGTTACCCATTCTGGAGTGGAAGTGGAAGGATGTCACGATGGACATCGTGGCCGGATTGCTGAGGTCACCTCGAGGGAATGATGTTGTTGGGTTTTCATCGATGGGCTTATGAATGTTGCTCACTTCTTACTGATTAAGGAGACCTTTAGTGTTGATGATATGGGACAACTATACATCCTAGAGATTGTACGTCAGAATGGATTTCCATAATCCATTGTTTCAGACAGGGATTCACACTTTACTTCTCTATTTTGGCAGGGGATTCAGAAGGATTTGGGTACATAGGTACTTTTGAGTAAATCATACCATCCCCAGACTGATGACCAGTCCGATTGTACGATCCAGTTGTTTGAGGATATGCTCTGAGCTTGCATTCTAGACTTCGGTGGTTCATGGGAGAAGCATATTCCTCTTGTGGAGTTTGCCTATAATGACAGCCTTCAGGTGACTATTCAAATGGAACTATATGAGGCTTTGTATGGTAGGCCATGCCGATCACCTTTATGCTGGCTGGAGGTAGGAGAGGAAGATTTTCTAGGACCTTGTCTTGTTTAGGAGACCTCTGAGCAGATAGATTTTATTCGGAAGAGGATAGCTACAGCACAGGCTTGGAAGAAGCCTTATACTGATCAGTAGAGATGATCTATTGAGTTTGAGGTCAGGGATCAGGTTTTCCTGTGTGTCGCACCGAGGTTGGGACACAAGAGGATTCAAAGACATGGTAAGCTTTCACCATCGTGTGTCGGTCCATTTGAGGTATTGGAGAGAGTTGGGCCGGTTTCCAATCAGTTGTAGTTACCTCAGAGCTACCGGGACAGGCACAACGTGTTACATCTGAAGTATGTAATGAGTAATATATATTCTTATCTATGTATATTTATTAATTAGGTACTGTTTTAGAGGCTTAAAATTAGAATACATCCAATCTTAAGCATGGAATACACTAATATTTTAAAAAGATTGTTTTACTGCCTTTTGATGAAAAACCATTTTTAATTAAAACTTTTGACACATTTATAAGATCTCTTTATCAATATAAACTTATTATTTATGATTGGGACATTGAAATTTACTATGGATAAATTTTTGGTATTTTTCTGATGATGTTTATTTCTTAATGAATAGTGAAAAATACTGCATTTTACATCAAAACTGCATTTTCATCTAATTTAATTATATGGTTAGATTATCTTTTTAATTGGTTTTAAATTTTAAATGGAATATATTTTTTCCAATTAATCCAATGGTGGTCATTAGAATTAATTTTACTTTGGAATTGGGCATAAACAAGTGCCAAACTTTTCATAGCTATTGTTTCAAAAAAACCCGCTATTTGTTTTGACAACGAGAATTATTTTTAAATTAAATATTTCAATTTCTGTGTTTGAAATTTGGTAAAATGGATTACATATTTGGAATCATAAGTTCCAAATTATTTAATCAAGACTCTTTTTTTGGACATTATGAATAGTAAAGACGGTAATTATCTTTAATTATCTTGATTAATTAGTAATCGGGTAGTTAAAGATAATAAAATAATATCATAATAATAACAAATGACCACAACATGTGTCATAATGCTACATTTTGGGTAATTTAAGACCATGGGATGCCTTGTTCCAAACTTGGGGTCCCCATGGAATCACATTTTTGTGATAATGACTTTTTATCTTTTTATTTTTAAAGAAAGTTAAATATAACAAAGAATGTATCACCTGAGTAAAACATTTTTAATTTTGTCTACATAAATGATCAATTGGTCTATAAATAGTCATTTTAAATCTAAAAATATTTCCTACCTCATAGTATTTTTTTTAAAAAAATTATACATTAAATAAATTAAATTATTTATGACATCATGATGATGTAGCGATTACCTCATTAATGAACGATTTAAATAAAATGAAAAAATAATGTAAAATCTATGACATACACTTGTAAAAGACCTATTGTATGAGTATATTTCTAACCCTTATCACATTATACTCGATATACATCAATGTGGTACATTTAAAATCCGAAACTCATTTGAAGATAAAGTAACATTTTATACGTTTCCAATAGTGCCCCACCTCTCCTCTTATAAAAATCCCCCACCTCTACCTCCTTACCCACACTTCTCAAGCATTTGGATGGGCCAAGACCTGCTAATTTTATCTCTCCACATCCCTCTATTCTTCCTATAAGCGTTATCTTAGTCATAAATCTCTTCACGAAACCATTTTGTTTCAAACCAAGAAGAGTTACCTGATTTAAAGGTAAAGTCTTCTCTAATGTTCTTTTGTTTTATTTTGCTTCTCCAACCCCCTAAACTCTTTTTATTCATTTATTTTGTAACAAAACCAGTATATTCAATATACTAGGATGTTTTTATAAGAAGTATTCGAGCTACACTTACACACACCTTCATTTAATGGCTGAAGAGCATACTGTTTCCGTGGATGTCAAATTTATGCCTCATGAAACGATGATTGTTAAATATTCTTCTAACACCTTCATAGGTGGACATTAAGATGACTATATATTTATATATGATATATAATATTTTTATGTTTTCCTTAAGAATCTGTATTTTTCATTTTTGGCATACCTTTATGGTTTCCATTATGGGTTAAAGCGATATCTTCATTTTAGGAAGTGCGAACTACCGCCCCCTCAAAGTGATTTGATTCGTTAATGCCATATGTGGGACATATAAAGGATGGAGTTAATGATATTATATGTGATATTATACTGGAATTATAATATACCTTTATATCATTATGATTCAATTCCATAAAATACGAAATAGAAATGAAAGTAGCATTTTTGCGTACGTACGGCATACCGTCTCCATGAACGGTGCATTTAATTTCTTACCTCTAAAAGTTATGTAATATTATAAATGAATGTATATAATGGATATATATGATATATATTATATCTACATCATGAATATAACTCAGGATATAATGTATACATGAACAACATGTAATTATAAATAGTTTATTTTTGACTCAAGTAACAATGATCGTTAAAACGACTGTTATTAACATAAATAATTACATAGTGTTCATGACATGGTAATAAGTGATATAAAAGGAATACTGAAATTGAAAAAGGTTCATATGAAAGTAGAAATTAACTCATGTTTATTATTCAGGTGACTAAAGAATTATCGAGTCAAGTCGGCTACGAAGTATGGGACTTCGTCTCAATCTCCTTTCATTGAGGCATATTTTATTTTATACACAACATTATTTTATACGGTGTATAAACCCCTTTGAATTTTACGTTTATTAAAAAGTAATATTTCCTATACGAAGCATTTATTAAAAGTCAAACATGAATTTTTTTGTCGTACGTATGCGGCGACAATGACATCTCTGCTGCCGTGACCATTATTTGAGTTTTGGCTTCCTCTACAAGTCATAACTTTTTTTTAAAATGAAAAATAAATACCATGTTTTACTTTTCATTTATTTTGGTATTGAAAATGGTTTTCATAATTTTTTTATTATATGGATGTGTTGAATTGATATCTTGTGATTGAAATTTGGAAATGTTATGTTTCCTTTATGCATGTTTTATGTGATATGATTATGTTATGGTACTTGGGCATTGTTATGAAGATGGGTGGTTCCATGATAAACTAAGGGTGGGTGATCCCGATATAGATCTCCAATGCATTGGGTAATACGGAGGGGTAAAAAGTTGTGGTTTCTCCGAAGAGATTTAGGGAATATACTATGATGGGTATTCCTAACGCAACCATGAGAGTTACTCGCTACGTAAGAATGTTTTAAATGCCTAAAGATACATTTATGTATTATGATTTCTATGATTTATTCATGATTTGATGAGGTATGTTAAAATGAGTATGTTTTACGAGTAAAGTATGATTTCATACATGGACTAATGTTTTCATTTTGTACTTTTATATACCTTGCTGGGCTTTTTATGGTCATCCCATGTTTTTGAAATGTTTTTCACTGGTCACGGGAAAGGTATATGATGTGATGATAGTGTTAAGGATGTGTCAAGAATGAATCCATGTTTTATTTTAAATATGTTTCCATTGATGGGAAAAAATGAATACTATCTTTTATGTAACCACATTGTTTAAATGTGGAATGTAATACATGATTTATGATCTAATTCTCTAAAACTCTGATCAAGAAAAGATCCTCAATGTGTATTCTTTAAATAACTCAAGATTACATAATTTTTATGGCTGGGATATATAGTTGGTATTATAGGTCGGTTTAGATAACATTAAGAGTTATAATTCTATTAAATTATTATCCAAAAATATTTTTTTATGGTCAAATTGAAATGATATAGAATTTTATGATTACCATGTTTATTCATCTAAAACATGTTTGTTCAGAATGGTTTTCCGCAGAGGAAATAGGGAAGCTGTGCTAGGAAGGCATACAAAAGGAAATGACCTTCCGAATCAGCATCATAGGATGGTCAGAACTGGAACAGAACAGTTTGTTGCAGTAATGGCGCAGTTGACTCAAATGATAAATGGTTGTGGTATCCATGCACGAGATCAGCCAGATCAATCGTAGAGAAACATGTCAGTGGTGGAACATTTCATGAGGCAACATCCCCCATGATTCAGAGGATCACTTGAACATATGCTAGGTCAAGGGTGGATTAAATCACTAGAGAATATTTTTAATGTCATGGGGTGTTCAGAAAATCAAAATGTTAGTCTTTCTATTTACTGTTTGGAGGGTGAAGCAGATCAGTGGTGGTCAATGGTTAAAATAATCAAGGACGCCGATGAGATTGATGCTCTCGACTGGGATGAATTCAAAGGTATGTTTCTTGAGAAGTCTTTTCCTAAGGCTGTTCGACATAGGATGGAAGAACAATTATTGTAATTGTGGAAAGAGGATGACTCAGTGGCAGCTTATGAACAGAGGTTCACTAGATTGGCAAGGTATGCACCAAATTTTATCCGAGACCATGATAGTAAAATCAATCGTTTTTACTCAGGATTAAATCCAAAATATCAAAGGGCATTGTCTTCTCGTGAGCTCAAAAGTTATGAAAATCATGTTCGATGTGCTGAGAAGGTGGAAATGGAGTTTTTAAATGATCAAGTTTTCTATAACAACCAGTAGAAGAAGAGACCGAGGTGGCAGGAGAAAGGAAAGAATTCTTCAAAAAGGTCTAACAGTAAGAAAACTAAGTTTCCAGTTTGTGATAAATATGGTAAAATTCATGCTGGGGAATGTCTTCGAAATTCTATAAGTGCTACCGATGTAGTAATATGGGACATAAGGCTCGTGATTGCACTGAAAACGATCAGGGTGATGGTAAGACCAAATTTGATATGAAGTTAGTGAAATGTTTTATGTGCAATGAGACAGGTAACTATGAAAATGAGTGTCCGACAAAGATCTCGAGTTATGGGAATCAGTTAGACTATAAGTAGAAAGAGGTGGTGAAATCCTTTCAAACCACTTCAGCAGATGTCGGGCCATCAAATGAAGTTGTATCATGTACTTTTTTAGTTGTTTCAGATTATTCCAGTGTCTTGTTTGATTCAGGGTCTACACATTCCTTTATCTCTGAAAACTTTTCTAGTAAAATGGGAATACCATATCAAGAAATGACTCCTGAACTTGTGGTAAAAACACCTGGGGGAGATGTTGAAGAAAAAATAATTTATAAGAATCTTCCTATCCTTATCCGTGGAAAGAACCTAATTGCAAACCATATTATATTACCTCTAGTAGAGTTTGATGTTATCCTGGGTATGGATTGGCTCTCTATTTACCATTCTATGATTTACTATAAAGATAAAGATGTTTATTTTTATAATGTCTTTCAGTTTGTGTACGAGAATGAACCCTTAATGTTGATAACATATCAAGAGGCCGAGAAACTTGTAAAAGATGGAAATGAATGTTACCTTGCATATATCATTGAAAACAAGGGAAATGTTCAAATTAATGATGTGGTAGTGGTAAATGAGTATACTTATGTTTTTCTTGATGAGTTTCCTGGAATAATACTAGATTAGGAAGTTGAATTTACCATTGACTTAGTTCCTGATGCTAAGACAATTTCAAAACCCCTTATCGAATGGCTCAAACTGAACTTTTAGAGTTGAAGGAGCAATTGCACGATTTATTAGAGAAAGGATTCATTCGACTTAGCACATCACCACGGGGTTCTCCTGTTTTATTTGTTAAAAAGAAAGATTGTTCAATGAGACTTTGAATTGATTATAGATCCTTGAATAACATCACTGTTAAGAACATATATCCTTTTCCTCATATTGATGATTTGTTTGATCAGCTCCAGGGAGCTCAGTTTTTTTTCAAAGATTGACCTGAGATCAGGGTACTTTCAGATGAAGGTAAAGGAAGTAGATATTATGAAGACCACTTTTCATACATGACATGGCAATTATGATTATGTAGTAATGCCTTTTTGGCTAACCAATGCACCTTCTTTATTCATGGACCTTATGAATAGAATATTCCATGAGTTCTTTGATATGTTTATGGTTGTTTTCATTGATGATATTTTGGTGTTTTCTAATAGTAAAGAGGAGCATGAAAGACATTTATGGGTTATTTTTAAAACCTTAAAAGAAAATAAATTGTATGGGAAATTTAGCAAGTGTGAGTTTTGGTTGAAACAAATTTCTTTCCTTGGTCACATTGTTTCTAAATATGGGATAACAGTTAATCCTGCAAAAACAATGGTTGTTGAAGAATGGCCAAGACACACAAATGTAACTGAGATTCATAGCTTCCTTGGTTTGGTAGGATATTACTGAAGGTTTGTTAGAAACTTTTCATGGTTATCTAGTTTAACGACTATGCAAACTCGGAATGGTGTTAAGTCTATCTGGACAAAATATTGTGATGATTGTTTTCAGGAATTGAAAAGAAGATTGGTGAATGATCCAATTTTGGCACTACCATCCAGGAATGGTGATTTTGTTATCTACAGTGATGCTTCATTGAAAGGACTTGGTTTCATCCTAATACAGAATGATCAGGTAATTGCTTATGCTTCATGACAGTTGAAAACTCATGAGGTAAATTACCCTACACATGATTTTGAATTAGCTGCTGTTGTTTTCGCATTAAAAATTTAGAGGCATAATTTGTATGGAGTAAAATGTGAAATATATACTGATCACAAAAGTTTAAAGTATATATTCACTCAGAAATAATTGAACATGGGACAGAGGAGATGACTCGAATTAATCAAGGATTATGATTGTACAATTCATTACAATCAATGAAAAGAAAATAAATTGGCTGATGATTTGAGTCGAAAAAGTAATGCTTCATTTACAATGTTGAATTTGGAACGTGATCCTTTGGTTAAGGATTTGATGAACTATGGAATAGAAGTTGTTGGTTCAGGATGTCCTTCTATTTTGTTTCAGGTATCAGTGAAATCTTCTCTATCAGACAGAATTAAGCAAGCACAGAATCAAGACAGCGAGTTGCAGAAAAAGGTAGAGGTAGTTCAGAAGGGTATGTTTCCAAAATTCAACATTGATAATGATTGTGTTTTGAGATTTGGGAAGAGATTGTGTGTGCCGTGTGAATCACAGTTAAAGATAGAGTTGGTTTTTGAAACTCATAGTTCTCCGTTTTCAGTTCATCCATGCAGTACTAAGATGTATTGAGATTTTCGGGTGTATTACTGGTGGGATGGAATGAAAAGAGACATTGCTGATTTTACTATGAAGTATTTGACGTTTCAATAGGTTAAAGAAGAGCAGCAGTTACCGTAGGGGATGCTTCAGCCTTTACCAGTGCCAGAGTGGAAATGAGAGAATATATCAATGGACTTCGTTGTGGGATTGTCAAAGACACCTCAAGGTAATAATGCCATCAGGGTTATTATTGATCGCTTGACTAAATCTTCTCATTTCCTTGATATACAAGATAATTTTTCCCTAGCTCAACTTTCCCATTTGTATCTTAAAGAGATAGTCAGGTTAAATGGAGTTCCTCTCTCAATTGTTTCTGACCGTGATCCCAGGTTCAGTTCTAACTTTTAGAAAGGCCTTCAAAAGTCGTTGGGTACTAAATTAAATCATTGTATAGATTTTCATCCTCAATAGGATGGGTTGTTAGAATAAACAATTCCGACATTGGGGGATATGATACGTGCTTGTTCGATGGATTATCAGGGATGTTGGGACCAACTTATTTCTTTGGTTGAGTTTTCTTATAAAAACAGTTTTCATTCCAGTATACAGATGGCACTATTTGAGGTATTATATTGGAAGTGGTGTCAAACTCCAGATTTTTGGGATGAAGTAGGTGAAAGGAAGTTAATGGGAACATAATTGGTAGAAGAGTTGGCAGAAAAAGTTCAGCTGATACAAAAATACATGAGAACAGATCAGAGTAGGTAGAATAGTTATGCGGACAATAGGAGGAAGGATCTCTCTTTTGAGGCAGGTGAGAATGTTTTTTTCAACGTTTCACCATGGAAAAGTGTGATGAGATTTGGTAAGAAAGCAAAGATGAGTCCAAGGTTCATTGCACCATATGAAATTCTAGAGAGAGATGGATCAGTTGCATCCCGAGTGGCTTTACCTCCGAGTTTATCTCAGGTACACAATGTTTTTCATGTTTCAATGTCAAGGAATACATGCCAGATCCATCTCATGTTTTGAGTCCAGATGTAGTTCAGTTGGAAGAGAATCTATCTTATAAGGAACAACCGGTCTAGATTATTGACCACATGGAGAAGGTGTTGCAGAATAAGGTGATTCATAAAGTAAAGGTTTTGTGGAAAAAACACATTATTGAAGAGGCAACATGGGAATCTGAAAATGAAATGAGAGTTAAATACCCCCACTTATTCGATAAGTAAATAAATTGCGAGGACATAATTTTCAAAAGGGGGGATGGATGTGACATTCCAAGTAAGTAATGAATAATATATATTCTTATCTATGTCTATTTATGAATTAGGTAGTGTTTTAGAGGCTTAAAATGAGAATAAATCCAATCTTAAGCATGGAATACACTAATACTTTTAAAAGATTGTTTTCCTGCCGTTTGATGGAAAACCATTTTTAAATAAAAATTTTGACCATTTTTTAAGATGTTTTTGTAAAAATAAACTTATTCATTATTATTGGGACACTGAAATTTACTTTTTATAAATTTTTGGTATTTTTCTGATAATGTTCATTTTTTAATGAATAGTGAAAAATACTACATTTTACATCAAAACTGCATTTTCATCTAATTTAATTATATGGTTAGATTATCATTTTAATTGGTTTTTAAGTGTAAATAGAATATATTTTTACCATGTAATCCAATTGTGGTCATTAGAATTAATTTTACTTTTGAATTGGGCATAAACAAGTTCCAAACTTTTCATAGATATTGTTTCAAAAAACCAGCTATTTGTTTTGACAATATAAATTATTTTTAAATTAATTATTCCAATTTCGATGTTTGTAATTTCATAAAATGTATTACTTATTTGGAATAAAAAGTTCCAGATTATTTAATCAAGACTCTTGTTTTTGGACACTATGATTAGTAACTACGGTAATTATCTCTAATTATCTTGATTAATTAGTAATCGGGTTGTTAAGGATAATAAAATAAAATCATAATAATAAAAAATGACAAAAAAATGTGTCCTAATGCTACTGGTTGTGTCATGGGAGACCATGTGATTTCTTGTTCCAATCTTGGGGACCCCATGGAATCACTTTTGTGTGATAATGACTTTTTATCTTTTTATTTTTAAAAAAAGTTAAATATTAAAAAGAATGTATCACCTGAGTAAACCATTTTTAATTTCGTCTACATAAATGATATATTGGAATATAAATAGTAATTGGAAATATAAAAAGATTTCATACATAATAGTATTTTTTTATAATTTTTATACATTAAATAAATTAAATTATTTATGACATCATGATGATGCAGTGATTACCTCATTAATGAATGATTTCAATAAAATGAATAGATAATGTAAAATCTAAGACATAAAATTGTCAAAGACATATTGTATGAGTATATTTCGAACCCTTATCACCTTATCCTCTAAATACTTCAATGTGGGACCTTTAAAATCCGAAAATCATTTGAAAATAAAGTAACATTTTATATCTTTCCAAGAGTGCCCCACCTCTCCTCTTATAAAAGGCCCCCACCTCTACCTCCATACCCACACTTCTAAAGCCTTTGGATCGGCCAAGACCTGCTCATTTTATCTCTCCACATCCCTATCTTCATCCTATAAGCCTTACCTTAGGCAGAAATCTCTTCAAGAAACCATTTTGGTTCAAACCACAAAGAGTTACCCGATTTAAAGGTAAAGTCTTCTCTAATGTTCTTTTGTTTAATTTTGCCTCTCCAACCCCTAAATTATTTTTATTAATTTAATTGGTTACAACACCAGTATATTCAATTTACAAGGATTATGTTATAAGAAGGATTCGAGCTACACTTACACACACCTTCATCTAATGGTTTAAGAGCATACTGTTTCCATGGATGGAGAATTTCTGCCTCACAAAACGATGATTGTTCAATATTCTTCTTAACAACTTCAAAGGTGGACATTAAGATGAAACTATATTTATATATGATATATAATATGTTTATGTTTTCCTTAAGCTTCTTCATTTTTCATTTTTGGTATACCATTATGGTTTCCATTATTGGTAAACGCGATATCTTCATTTTAGAAAGTGCGGACTACCGCCCCCTCAAAGTGATTTGATTCATTAATGCCATATTTGAGACGTATAAAGGATGGAGTTAATGATATTATATATGATATTATACTGGAATTATAATATACCTTTATATCATTATGATTCCATTCCATAAAATACGAAATATAAATGAAATTAGCATTCATGTGTACGTACGGCTTACCGTCTCCAGGAATGGTGTATTTCATTTCTTACCTCTAAATGTAATGTAATAATATAAATGCATATATATACTGGATATATATGATATATAAGATATCTAATTCATGAATATAACACTGGATATAATGGATACATGAACAACTTGTAATTATAAAGAGTTTATTTTTGACTCAAGTACCAATGATCGTTAAAATGACCATTATTAACTTAAATAATTACATAGTGTTCATGACATGGTAATAAGTGATATAAAAGAAATAATGAACTTGAAAAAGGTTCTTAATAATGTTGAAATTATCTCAAGTCTATTATTCAACATATTAAAGAACGATCAAGTCATGTCAGATAAGAGGTATGGGACTTCGTCTCAATCTCCTTTCATTGAGTCATATTTTGTTTTATACACAACTTTATTTTATAAGTTGTGTAAACCCCTTTGAATTTTACGTTTATTGAAAATTAATCTTTTTTATACAAAGCATTTACTAAAAGACAAAAGGGAATGTGTTTTTTGTCGTACGTATGTGGCGAAAATGACTTCTCTGCCGCTGTGACCATTATTTGAGTTTCAGATTCCTCTACAAGCCATAATTTTTTTAAAAAAATGAAAAATAAATACAATGTTTCACTTTTCATTTATTTTGGTATTGAAAATGGTTTTCCTAATGTTTTTATTATATATATGTGTTTTATTGATATATTGGGATTAAAATTTGGAAATGTTATGTTTCTTTTATGCTTGTTTTATGTGATACGATTTTGTTACGGTACTTGGGCATTGTTATGAAGATGGGTGGTTACGTGATAAACTAAGGGTGGGTGAGCCTGATATAGCTCTCCAATGCATTGGGTAATGCGAAGAGGTTAAATGTTAAGGTTTCTCCGAAGAGATTTAGGGAATATATTGTGATGGGTATTCCAAACGAAACCATGAGAGTTACTCCCTACGTAAGAATGTTATGAATGCCTCATGTTACCTTTATGTCTTATGATTTCTATGATTTATTCATGATTTGATGAGGTATGTTAAAAAGATTATGTTTTACGAGTAAAGAATGATTTAATACATGGACTAATGTTTTCATTTCGTACTTTTATATCCTTTGCTGAGCTTTTTATGGTCATCCCATGTTTTTGAAATGTTTTTCACAGGTGAAGGGAAAGGTACATGATGTGATGATAGTGTCAAGGAAGTGTCAAGAAAGAATCCGTGTTTTATTTTAAATATGTTTCCGTTTATGGGAAAAAAATAAATACCATCTTTTATGTAAGCTCTTTGATTAAATGTGGAATGTAATGCTTGATTTATGATCTAATTCTCTAAAACTCTAAATCTTAAAATATTCTCAATGTGTATTTTTGAAAAAACACAAGGTTAATTAATGTTTAAGGCTAGGGCCTTATATGACGTCTTCCACCACTACGGGAAAGATATCTATTTGCGACGGGTTATTTGTGAAGGGATTTCTTCCCGTCTAGGAAGCTATTTGCAATTAGAAAATTTTACTGCCGCAAATAACCAATTATTTGCGATGGGTTTTTGTCTCTCATCGCAAATATTTAGGAGCGACTTGCACGTCAAACCGCACGAATATTATTTGCGATGGGGAGATGTCTCTCATCACAAAAAGTTTGGCGCGACTTGCGCGCCAAACCGCACAGGGGTATTTGTGACGAGATCCCGTCACAAATACCCGGCGACGGTTAATAACATTTTGCGATGGGATGTCGTCTCGTCGCAAAAAATAATGTCGGAAGGGACTATTTGCGACGGGACCCGTCGCAAATAACCTTTTAACTGCCGAATGTAATTAATGCGGGTGAGGGTATTTGCGATGGGCCATGTTGCAAATACCACCATTTGCGATGGGAAACCTGTCACTAATAACCCCGTTGCAACTAATCTAACCTATATATACCCCCATCCATTTTACAAAATCATTCAGATCTTCCTCTCTCCCTCTTTTCTTTCATCAGTTTCAAAGAAAAATTTTCTTCCAGTTAAATTTTTTTATTCTAGAGCAATCAGAGGGCGTCAATAACTTCAGAATATCAAATTTTATTGTATTTATAAATTTTTTTATATTTATTTTAATTTTTTTGTTAATTTTAATTGTTTTTTATTAGTTGTAATTTAATTAGATTTCAATTGATTTATATTAATATTTATTTTTACTAAGAAATTGATATTGTTAGTGATAATTATAAATAATTAGTCGTAATTATTATTAATTAGTAAAAAATAGATATAATTACGAATAAATAGATATAATTAGCAATAAATTGATATAATTAGAAATAAATAGATTTAATTAGCAATAAATAGATTTAATTAGCAAAAATAGATATAATTACTAATAATTAGAAATAATTAGTAATAATTAGTAATAATTAGTAATAATTAGTAATAATTAGTAATAATTAGTAATAATTAGTAATAATTAGTAATAATTAGTAATAATTCGTAATAATTGGTAATAATTGGTAATAATTGGTAATAATTGGTAATAATTGGTAATAATTGGTAATAATTAGTTATGGTTGGTAATAATTAGTAATAATTAGTAATAATTAGTAATAATTAGTAATAATTAGTAATAATTAGGAATAATTAGTAATAATTAAGAATAATTTGTAATAATTAGGAATAATTAGTAATAATTAGGAATAATTAGTAATTATTATGAATAATTAGGAATAATTCCGAATAATTTGCTATAATTAGCTATTTTTTTCATTACTTAGCTATAATTAGCTATAATCAGTTATAATTAGCAATAATTAGCTTTAATTAGCAATAATTAGCAATAATTCGCAATAATTAGCAAAAATTAGGAAAAATTTGGAATAATTAGCAATAATTAGATATAATTAGAAATAATTTGTTATAATTAGAAATAATTAGCAATAATTGGCTATAATTAGAAATAATTAGCAATAATATGCTATAATTAGCAATAATTAGAAATAATTGGCAATAATTAGCAATAATTAGCAATAATTAATAATAATTAGCAATAATTAGAAATAATTAGGAATAATTAAGAATAATTATGTATAATTAAAAATTAATAGGAATAATTAAGAATAATTAGCAATAATTATAAAAAATTAGGAAAAATTAGGAAAAATTTGGAAAAATTTGGAATAATTAGGAATAATTAGCTATAATTAGTAATAATTAGCTATAATTAAAAATAAATAGGAATAATTAGCAATAATTAAGAATAATTAGAAATAATTATCAATAATTAGAAATAAATAGTAATAATTAGCAATAATTAGCAATAATTAGCAATAATTAGCAATAATTTGCAATAAATAGAAATAATTAGGAATAATTAGCAATAATTAGCAATAACTAGAAATAATTAGCAATAATTAGCAATAATTAGAAATAATTAAAAATAAATAGAAATAGAAAAGAATATCAATTTTTACGAAAAAAATATTAATATTATTAAAATAATAATTTTTTTTAAAATATTAAAATTATCAATATTCACAACATGCTTTGATCTATTCTTAACAAGTTCAAATCTCAAAGGGTCGCTAATTGTCAGGAAGATGAAAACATTGGAATTGACAGCTATGGATAAAAGGATGGAGATGAACATTCACACAAATAAATGACGATTATAATCATAACTATTATATATCTATATATAATAGTTATTTTCAACTGTTAGATAATAACAATAATTTTTTGTTTCTGGTGGACTCTGAGTTACTTCTCGAGTTGCAGGAGGCCGACCTACCATTGGATGAGGGTGATTTTGGATCATCTGACCCTCATCCTACTGGCGGTTCAGGGGGTACGTGGAGGGGGCGCAGTCATGTACCACTGATGATTCCTGACCATATCCCCGAGCGACGTCCACACCTTTGTTTCAATCCACGCACACAGAGGTATGGTAAATTGTTTATTTTAGTTATATTTCATTAATATATTTATATATATACTAATTATTTGATTATATATTCATTTTCCACAGTTTTGCGTATGTAGCTATTGGACAGGGGCGCTATCTTGGCCAATTATTTTTCTTAGCCATCGATCACATGGGAACAGACTTCCATTGATGTGCGACGTGACATGTTCCATCATTGGCTGGTACGTAAATAAATAATATTTATTTGGAAATTTATTTTAAGAACAAATTGATATTTTAAATTATTTGTGGGGTTTATGGTATCCTATCGATGATAACATGTGCGACGCTATCCACATGGCATGGAAGGTTTCTATGCGTGACCATTTCCATCAGTTTTTGTACATTTTGAGAAGGGAAACCATTAAGAAATAAGGGGTGATAAAATTTGATGAGTTGTGTAGAGCCTACCAACAACAGTACATTTCATCTCACGTTTGGGATGGATTATGTTTACACTGGTTGGGTGGTAGATTTTAGAGGATATCTTTAGAGGGACGACAATCCCAGGGGATACAGGAGGTGACACATCGAGTTGGTATCCGTAAATTCAGTTCGAATATAGTGAATCTGGTAACTATATTTTTTAAACATTTTATATAACTTTAAAAACAAATAGTTTATTTTATATTTTTATAGGCAGTCTAGAATCCTGATATTACGGAGTTCGATGTTTATCAAAGGATGTATAGTGATCCAGTCACTGGAGAGATTAGAGCTGTTCGCCAACGTTAGATTGTAGTTAATATTATTTTTTCAGTTCGACAATTAACTTCATATAATATTTTCACAATTTAAATTTTAAATTGGAATTGAATGTGTCATATGAGGCTACGACCTCTCGGAAACAGGCTGAGGGTTAGGATGATAATACTAAGCCAATCGGTGCTCACCATTTCGATGAGGTAGCATGGATGCAGGTGACTCAGTATGGATTTGAGAAGGGCAGATTAGTTGGTATCGACTCTCATTTGGCTCCTGGTACTTATTATGGAACTGTTGTGATGTCATCATCCAACTCTAGAGGAGCTCGTGGAGAGGCATCATCTTCTGGCTCACAATATCAGGAGCATTTGCGAGCTCTGGCTGAGCATAAAGAGACTTTGCAAAAGAAGCAAAAATAGATGTGTCGGCGGCAGCAGTAGCAGGAGTAGCATTACGGGGAGAAAATGCATTGATGGCAGCAGCAGAAACAGCAGAAACATGAGGAGATGCATCGATGGCACCAGCATCATCACGAGTAGATGGAGTACATGCGCTGTCTGAATCATAGTTTAGGGATGGAGTTTCCTCCACCAACTCCTCCAGCTCCTCCACCTCCTCTAGAAGATGACCCCCCAATGATTTTTTATGTTACAAACACATGAATTTAACATTGTAATATGTATTATTTATATTTTCTATCTTTTATACTGGTATAAATATTACATAATTTAATTTCAAGTTTTATTAATTTTTTTATATATTTTGTGAATATTGAGAATTTTAATATTTTTTATTTATTTTTTGTTATAATAATAGTAATATTATTTTTTCATTAACCACAATTTTATTAAATTTTATTTTAAAAAAAATTAATTTATTATTTGCGACGGGACCTTTTCCGATGGGGTCCCGTCACAAATAGCAAAACTAAATATTTTTAAAAACATATTTGCGACGTGACTACTTGACCGTCGCAAATACTTTGTTGCGATGGGCCCATCGCTAATTGTTATATACATATATATATATATATTGATGGGACTAGTGACCATCGCAAATAGTTTTTGCGATGGGCCCATCACAAAAACGTTCATGTGTATATAATACATATAAATGAAGGCTTATTTTTGATAGGCCCGTCGCAAATAACTGTATTTGCGACTGCGTTTTCGGCAACAAGCTATTTGCGATGAGGCCACGTCACTAAATCCAAATTGCGATGGGATCCATTTACAAATAGGCCATCCCAATTACCAAGAATTCCTTTAGTGCACGTCTCTTAACTCCGACATTACTTTTCAGACCCATCTCATGTCTTTCAGCCCGAGTAGTTTGAGCTCGAAGCGGATGCATTGTTTGGGGAGCATCCTATCCGGATTGTCGATTGCAGTACGGAGGTTCTCAGTGGGCAGTCTATTCTTCTAGTACGGGTGCTATGGTAGCACAGGCAAGTATAGGACCAGGCCTGGGAGAGGGAGGCCTATGTACGATCGCGGTGGCCGGAGATGTTCGGGGATTCTTCTTCTACGCCTCGCTAGGGAAATTCGGGGAAGAATTTCTTTAAGGGGGGATGTTTTTAAGAACACAGATCTTTGTTTCATGTATTTTTTTCCTTTTGTGGCCGTTTTTGAGAAAAATAGTAAAATCTGGAAATTTTTTAAGTACACTCCATGTACTCCTTTGCCGCTCGAGGCCGTGTGCTGGCCGTGTTCGGGCCACACAGACAGTGTGTAGAGGGGTGGTGTGGAGGCCGTTTAAAGCGGAGTATGGAGAACTTGTGTACACGTCGTGTACTCAAGAAGTAAATGCAGTGTATTTTCTTTTTTTTATTAAACAGACCAGGGTTTCACTTAATTTCTAGAATGACGTTCTTCTAGGTCTCGTTCGGTTGAGAACTTTCGTACGGTCGAAATAATTCTCTGAGCACCCGAGCCTCCATCAATTGTCCAAATCGACCGTCATTGATTGCGTTGGAACCATATCAGTAAGTCCTTCCTTCTCCTAGAGCCTTGTTTTCCAATTCCTCATCTTTCTCAAGATATCATGGGTTGAGAGTTTTGGACATTTTCTATGATCTTTGAAGTTATAAGGAGAATCAATCATCATGGTTCAATTATATCAATCTCTTAGCATCAAGGTAAGTGTTTTGTGCCTTTTTGTCGGAAGTATTTGAATATTTTGTGCAATTACACCAATTCCCTTGAACATGGTATTGTTTGTTTCCCATTTTTGCCCTTGTTGTTTGCCTACATTGCTATATTACATGAGTAGTGGTCAATGCTTGTGGATAGGGTGATTTATACTGTGCTCTGGATGTTTTCCATGTATGTTTTTCCTGTTAGGTGTTTTTCCAGTTCCCATGCCCAGTTGTAGGATAGTGGAACAGTTGTACTGTTATGCTGTTGTTCCTTTTAATGATAGCCACGTAGTTCTTGATGTTTACATGGGGAAATATGCGTGCTATTCATGTTTGTTTTACACAAGGCTGTGAGAACCTAGTGTAGTGGACCATAGGGAGAATGGATGTAAGGGATTCTCTTGAGTGTCTTTAATTTACGATATAAGACCACATGGGGAATTGAAGATCATTGCTTCCTCAGAGAGTTTGTAGTTCCTCGACGTGGGGCACATGGGGAATGAGATGTTGAGTGTATCCTCAGAGAGACTTTAGTACAATACGAGTCTATAGGGGGAATTGACTGTGAGTGCTTCCACAGAGAGTCTATTCTTTAGCTGAGCTAGAGGGGTGAGACAGTGTGTACCACCCAGAGGGTTCCTAGTACTTGTAGGTTGAACCATAAGTGATAGGGTATAAGAACTACCCAGGGTGTTACCTATTGTTCAACATGTTGATTGGATGTTACTTGTGTAACTTCTATGCTAGACACTGTGGATTGTAGCTACTGTGTGTTTTCATGTATACTGCTTTCAGTACTTTTACATGTCTTGTATTCACTGACTGTTAGGCATAGATCTTTGGGTGGTCGCATACTCGTACCTTGTCTCAAACCCTTTTTGGGACAGGCTTTTGGGTCCAAATATATTATATTTTTGCAGGTATAGATAAGGACAAGAGCCCTTCTACTTCAGGTACATGACTTGCTGTGGAGCTGGAGAGCATGGGACCAAGATATGGCTTGCGATGCTGAGGGGTTTACCTATTTTTCTTTTTCACTTTGGTTTAGTATTGTATTTAGTATTGTGACTTGTTTGGAAGTTTTCCTAGAAATTTGTATCATGCATCATTTTATATACATGTGTGGGTGCTCCAGTTTTTTACTGTTAGTCATCCGTTGTTTATCATTTACTCTGGTATAGATGGTTACGATTTCTACTATTGACTATTTTTTTTCTTCAGTTGTGTACTCTGCCAATGTGGGAATAGATTCCCCACTATCACACCCAAGGCCCTCACTGCTAGTTGGCAGCTTCTAGAATTTGAGGATATGTGCATGAGGCCATGTGACCAACTGGGTACAAGGCTCCTCTGGGTGGCTTCCGGAACTGGGACGTTACACTGATCTCCCATCAGAGCCCCTGATCGAAGGTTCATTCCCTAATGAAAGGGTCACGAACCATATCAATAGAGTACCAGGAGTGGTATGTGAACCTCATAGAGTACTCATCCACGATCAAGCTTCCTTACTGTATGTGGAGAATCTCATGTATGCATACTGAGTGCTTGGTTTCGTAGAAGAACTCTTCCCTAATTAAGAACTGATATTCTTCCCACGTGAGGGCCGCCTCCTCGTGCGTCAGTAGTTTCAACCTCCACCTACTCCCTACTACGACCTGTATAAGGATAGCTTCTAGAACCTCCATATGGTCTGAAGGTCTCCTCACTAGGAAGAAAACTCAACACACCACTTCCAGCCAATTCTCAGCTACATCATGATCTATCTAGCCTAGAAACCGTAGAGTCCTCTTCCTCTAGAACTTATGAAACATGATCATTAAGTGTGAATCCTTTCCTAATAAGGCTGATAGAAACTAATACTCTACGGGTGGTGGTTCCTCTAGTACAACACCTGGGGTGCTATCTCTGGAATAGATCCATGAACCAATTCCTCGTTGCTCGGTTGACCATTGTCGTGTACTTTCACGAGGATATTGGATGATTGTCTTTTTGGAAGCATCCTGATAGAAATATAGAAGAACCATAGTTAGTTAATTATTCCTTGTGCGATGACACCGAATCAAATAGATCCTGATGAAAAAATTAATGACGCAGGTTACTAGTTTTTTCATGCACCATGCCAGAATGAAAAATTCAGTGTCCTGATGTATTGATACATCAGTAGATACACCAACAATGGACTCCACGAATCTAAATTTCGAACATGAAACATTTAACATTAATTCCCAAAAACAAAACTACATACTCTCAGTCGTTGAGGTAGAACCAACCACCTCTGATACGACTCTGTCATGACCGTCCCATAGGGTCCATGTTGTGACTACCCAATAAATGCCTTCTATAGGCTAGGGGATGGAGACAAGAAACAAAAATGCATAAACTGAAAATAGAAGGCATTTCATTTATACCTGTACACAGACACACAACCCATAGTATGTAATTTAAATATGAAACTTGTATTCCAACAACAAGTATGTAACAATAGGAGGAAACCACACAAGTAAAGCTGAAACGAAAAGGAAAAAGGGGCTATAATACAAACACAAATGAAAATGAATGTACATTAAAAGTATATACAATCTCCGGAGGATGTCCACCATGGATCTTACCTGATGTGTAAGTGTAGCTCACTTTGGATGTCGTTGAATTGTACTACATATGTATATCCCCCTCTGAGTGCAACCTGGCAATGTCTCTCCAAGATCCCAGTCAAAGTTGTCTGTCATCTTTACAGGACACAACAGCTGTGGTTGAAGCCTGTGATGGAGTGTGCATAACAATAATCTATAGGGACCACATAACCAACTCGTATCTCCTATTAATCCACAAAGGAAATCAAAAAATAAATCACAAAGATTTGATTCACTTGGGTCAGCTCAACACAGGTATAACAAAAAGTGTTGATCGCAAAACGAATGGTTGCAAACATTGAACATCAATCAATGAAAAGGTACTCATCCCCGATGAGTCCTTTAGGATACCTAGGTTGTGTTGACCTATTCAGTAGCTAATTCACAAATCCTCACTGGGTAGTTATGTCACAATGCCTCGATGATAGCTGAGTCATGAATCCTCACACATTAGTTGAGTCACAAAGCCTCGCTGGGTATCTCAGTCACAAAGCCTCACTGGGTAGATGATTCACAAAGCCTCACTAATAGTTGAATCATGGAGCCCCACTTGGTAGCTGATTCATGAAGCGTCGATTGGTAGATGTGTCTAGAAGCCTCGTTGTTAGCTGAGTCAAGGAGTCTCACGGGGTAGCATTGTCACAAAGCCTCATTGGGCCACCTTCCCATAAATCATAATAAGAGGATTTCATAAGGACCACCCAGTCATGTGGTGCATAACACCATAGACATACTATTAGTTAGATGCATGGTATGAGAGATACAAACCTTTAATAAATGGGGACCAGTTGCAGTCGGGCCCAGTCTGACAAGTTTACACCGACATGAACAACCCGGCCTGGGGTCCATACATTGTATTGTTATTCTCACCCATGCATGGTATTCACCATAACCTATTTTTTATTATGCATATGAAGGATAGTTTTTACTAGTGTCATGGATATCCATGGCTAGGTGGTTCTCAAAGGTGGATCTACATATATAATATACTTCAACGATATTCGAAAGTGAGCTACACCAACCGTTCAGGTAGGATCCGTGGAAGACGACCTCTGGGGAATATACTTCCTTTTAGTATACTTGCATATTTAGTTTGTTTTAAATTATATACCCCTTGTTTTTTTCATTTTCACCTTTACTTTTGGGTTTTCTTCTTCATGGGACATAGTTGTTGTTGGTATCCCAATTTCATCATTACTTTCCGCAGTATAGGTTTTGTGTTTGTACAAGTTTAAATTCAATGCCATTAAAATTCAGGATATGCATATTTTGTGCTAGTCATCATCCCCTGCCGATGGAATGTGTGATTGGGGTAGTCACGACATAGGCCCCAGGGGATGGGTCACGACATTTTTGGTTTTGAATATTTAATTATATAAATTCCAAAAACCAATGTTTGTAGAATATTAATGAATTACCCACTCATTTCTTATATATACCAACACAAGATCACACTTCTATTCACTAAAAATATGTATATCACATCCCTAGTCGTTCCTCCACTCTTTATAACAACCTGAAGGTTCCCCAATCACTCATGATGCCCCTCTTCATGTTTTTGATGTTACACACTCATGTAAGATTTTCCTTCCTTTCTCAGTTTTATCCAAGTTTACTTATATTGTTACACCCTTATATTTTAAGTTATTAATTATGGGGTATGTATTGGAACCTCCCACATAATACCCTTATTATGTTTTAATGATGGGATACCCATTTCTCTCTCATTAATCCCCCTATGTACAACTATTTCCATTCAAAAATTCCGTAAGAGTTATTTCATTCCACGTCCTTCTTCAAGATTATTTATTATGTTACGCGTTATATTTACAAATTCCCCAAGTTAGAACTTATATTTATATGATCCCCTTACTTTCAATTTCATGTATATATGATGAGAGTCACCTTTCTCTCACATCAACCATTTTTATGAATCCCCATGTGATGTCGTTATGCTGCTGAAATTGCATGACAACTTTCCATGCCAAATTTATCGTGTAGTGAATACCATGCCCATTTCACTATCAAGTGTATTTACCTTTATTTTATACTTATTGGTTATATGCATTCATATATTTATACCAGATTCATTTATCATTGAATAAATGATTTTGTTGAGTGGATCCTTGCTATATGATCTATGTTTCACACTTAAACATGATATTAAAATGTCCATGAAGGGTGTGCCCTGATAGCGTTCCAATGAATTGGTTAATGTTTAGTATCATTATACATCATGTTGGTATATCTTTATAGCATATTAATTTATATTAATTCTTTACATCAAGTTGGTATAGGAGTTTACATGATTTTTTATGATAATAATGCAGTGTTTTAAGTTGTTGCCACATTTCCTTGAAATGATGATAATGATACATCCTAACTTTATGTATATGTCTCTCTTATACTCCATTAAAATGTATATTTCCTAACATGTATAAAATTATTCATATTATGCATTATTTAATCCATTACTGGGCTCTATAGGTCACCATTTTTTATGTATGTCCTTAGGTTATCCAATGCAATGATAAGCATGTAAGAATATTGTTGTCATGTAAAATAATTTTTCAATAAAGATGTTATATTTTATGTTTTAAGTTGTCATATAATGTTTTTAATCCCCGAAGAGAGTATACCTATCAATCTTTGGGGTTTTATTATGTGATAGTTGATTTAATAAATCAGTCAAATATTATAAATAAAGAGCAAGGTTGTTATAGGGAGAATGTAACAAACCATAGTTCAAATGATTTTTTATAAATTTTAATTTACAAATATACATGTTAATACTTAGTTGATTTCATTAATATTTATTTTCCATATATTTAGTCAAATTTTTATCACCAATATTTTTTGTTTATAAATTTTTCATATATAATTTTAAATTTATATATTAAAATTTATTATTAGAAAATGGGAAGTCTATGGTATGGGTGATAACTCATCACATGTGATGATCCCACATGGCTCAAACCCATGTATAAAGAATAAGAAGTGTGTCAGTATGACCTCTATACTATGTTTTATCCCATTTCCTTCAAAATATAATAAAATGATTCATGAAATTTAAATATTTTAAATTTTTCAATAATTTATTATGAATCTTATAATAAATAATTGATAATATCAATTATATATATATAACCAATTGTAATAAGATGAATTATAATTATTTTAGTTGAATTATTATTCACTTTTTAATATGAATTCATGTAAAAAGTAAAATAATGAATGGAAGGAAATAAATTTTATAAGAATAACTATTTTTTCGAGTAATGAAATTAATATTATCATAAGGGTTTTTTTGAAATTTTTTACAATTTTTTTATGGGTGAATTTGAAATTTTTTAATGAATACCATATAATTTATTCCATCCCCATGTACTAAATATAATAAAAAAACTGTAAACCATTTTTCTGAAAAAAATAATATAAGGGAAATTTTGTATATTTTAATATATTATATTTAATTTTTAAATTTTTATTTAACATTTTTTATCAAATAATATATTGTATCCCTATAAATGTTATTTTTTGTTTATTTTAATTTATTGGATTGGTTGGAATATTTGGTTTGGTTTGGAGATAATTTGAATTTAAAATAGAGTTCCTTTTTTATAATTATCCAATTAATTTGTAGGATTCAATGAATACCAAAATTATTATTTCCAAATATTAAAATAATCCATGGATTTATTAAAAAATACCCTCCACATTGATTTATTAGAACCCCAAATTAACCCCCTTTTACATGAACTAAGACTTATTTATATTTCAAAAAATATAACAAAATATCTCTTTAAAAAACCCTCCCACCATTTATATTACCATTATCTGGAAAAAATCCTTTCCACCGAAGGATTTATTCACAATTGAAGGGAGAAAACCCAAGAGTATTAGAAGGTTTCTTAATCCTTAATCATTAATATATAATTTAGACTATTTATTCAGGATATAACTTTTAACGAGAATTAAATTTTCTTCCATTATTATATATTGTTTTATTCACACACCATTAATAAATTTTTTGTTGTAGTCCGAAAAATCACTCACAAAATACCCTTATCATAATCATTTACTATGTCAAACAAAATGATTTCCTAATTCCACCATTTAATTTATTTTTTGATTCTTGTTGATATAAACTCATCCAGTCATCAATATAACCTAATTAAATTATTTTATTGTTAATTTTAATATTATTAATTTTATCTCTTATTGATCACATATTAAAAATTGTTCACAAAAAACACATATCATAAATCGTTGTTACATATAAATATGGGTTAAAAAAAGGTTTTTTCAATTAAATTTTTAATTAACTATTTTCAATTACAAAATAAATTTTGAAATGATGCTTAAAAATTGTAAATCAAATTTAAATTATATTTCTCATAAAACTCAAATATTTCTTATGGTTTTACTCCTCTATAACTATTTTTTAAAAACAACCCTCACCATATTATACTTATGCTAGAAAAGTGAATGATGATGTTTTATAACAATGTGTATTTCTCAACTATTATAAAAAATTATATATTTATTTTAAATAATTTTATTATACATTTAGTTTCTAGTTTTTGATCAATAAAAAGAAAATTATATATTGTATTTGTGAAATTAAGAGTAAGAAAACAATGATATTATATTATCAAACAAAATTTTATTTTTTATTATTTTTTTGTGGTGATTAGTTCATAAAATATTAAACTACATAAAAAATTCAATTTTATGAATCATATACTTTTAAATTTATACATGAAACATATCAACTCAAATATTTCCATAGACCATTATATTTATACCATAATGGTTTTAGAAATTATGAACTAAATATACACAAAACGATACAAATTTAGAAAATGAATGAAAAATGTTACTTCATCAATTTGTGAGATAAATAATTAATAAGTTAATATGTAAGGGGAATCAAACAATAATATTAATACATCTTATTTTATTAATATTATTTTTAATATATTTATGTGGAAAGGATAATCGAATGTAGTGGTTTTTCTTATCTCAATTTTTATTTTGTGAGAAAAAACAATATTAACTACATTCATTATTTATATGGTTTATATACTTCTCCAAAAGATGTATGTTTATATATGATTTTTTAATTAATAGGATTTATTAAATCATATCATAGTTATTTCATAAAATGATATGTTATTCAGGCGTTACCAATGCTCACATGGGATTTACATCTCAATACTCATTTTTTGAGACATGTTTCATATTCAGAACCCACTATATTTTTACGTTATATATACCATCCATTTAACATATTATATAATGATTATATCGTCATTGAATATAGTTAATGTCATATTTCACGTTCATTCTATAAATTGATTTTGAATCAATGGTTAGAAAACTCATTACAGTTCTTAACCTCTTCAAAAAAATTATTCGTATCAATACATCAATTTCATAATCATTGTAATGATAAATGTTATTTTATTTCATTACTATAAATATATTATTGTATTTCCAATTATAAGTAAACATTACCTATAATTTTACTACATTAAATGTTATTTATAATAATCAAACATTCATGTCTTCATAAACCATCCAATTTTTTCATAATCTAATTATAGTGATGTTTTTCTAGAAATGTTTGGATTTCTATGATATGGACTTATGGAGATAGGATTTGGATTTGTTGAAACTAGTAGTAATAACCATTAAAATTGTATGTTGGTTATTAACTAAATATTTATTCAGGGAATGAAAATATGGCCAAAATGAACACCTCACTTTATACCCTTAGGGGATATGCATTGAATGAATCACATTTTCATTATTAACAATAATCATGGGAATGAAGATATTTCTAATACATTGGTCACCTATAATTAAAAACTATTTAATTCAATTTCCATTTAATATACATATTTTTATTTTTTTAATAATATAATTTCAGAGGAATTTATAATCTACTTTCCTCTATTAAATATTTATTATCAATATCATATATTTTTTGAGAGAATATATTACCCACTCATCATTTAACTAATGATTATTTACACATTTCCTATAAATATTATATTTGAATTGATTTTAATAATTCATTTTGATGATACTACTTCATATTTTTGTTGTATTTTTTTAATGAGTTAGAATGTTAAGAGTCTCTTGATGTTAACATGAATTTAGTATTGAAAAAGTTTTATGTTCATTATAGTTACAAAAAAATTTAAAACATTGAATAGATATTTCCCAACAATAATGGTTTATTAAAGAATCTTGGATATATTTATAGGATGTCTAATGAAAATTCTAATAAGATATATTTATAAATGGAATGGAAATAATTTTAATTAGTTTGATTATTGATTATGTTTCCTCTACGTAATTTCAAATGTCATCTATCATTTTTGGGAAAATGTAAATTTTATTATGATAATTGATGAACTGGACTTCAATGATTTAAGAACATATTTAATTGTATTTTACATTATATACAACATCATTTAATATAAATAATAATATTCAATAAATTATTTGATGAAAATATCATATGGTGAATATTAAAGGAGGCAGAATATCAAGAAAATATGTATTTGAATGAAACAATGTTAGGGCCATGAAAAATATGAACACATGTATTTTTTTCATAACAAATCATTTGGAATAATAGTTAATATTGAAATTTTTGTATTAGTAATTACTATGTATATATTGGTGCTTAGAAAAAATATATCCCATTACATATCTTACCCATTAAAAAAATATGGGTCATAGGGGTCAAGAAAATGGTCTAGGAAAGAATATGTCATCCTCATATAGTATTTGGTGTGATTAGGCTTGCACAGTACCCAAAAAGAGTGTTGAAGGGATTTTATGGGAATTCATGGATGAATGTGACATGGATGGTGTAGAAAAGATCTTGTAGAGGCTATCCTTATAAAAAATTTAATTGTTAGATTTTTTATTGAAATATATATAATAATTTTATTTTATATATTTTTATTCGTTATAAAAATATTACATAATTTACTACTCTAATTGAAAAATGAAATAATTTATAAGCAAATTATGTTTTTATACATTATTTGGATATATTTATGAAAATGATATCATTATTACAGGATTTAATTTTGAGAATCATTATATCATTTTTAATTAAGAATGTCAAAATTATCATTGGATTTATTTTTTATAATTTCATTATAATATATTTTTTTCAATGAATACAAACAATACTGATATTTATTGAAGACTAAAGTTTATTTTAAAACATCTACAAAGTCATTACATATTTTTAATTACTTTTAATGTTTCATTAGTTCATTTTTATTAAACACAATCCATTTATTCTCATTGAACATAATTTTATACTTGAATTTTGTTTGAAAACATTTCTATGCATAGAAGCACTTTTTTTCAAAAACTCTATTTCATCATGCTTCTTACCTCAAATCTAAATTAAATTGTCCCTATTATATTAATTTAATCATGAAAATTTAATTAATCATCTGGAATATAGAGTTATAAATTTCGTAAGTAGGTTCCTTTTAAATTTTTTCATTATGAATAGTAAACATAGTAAATAAATGTCACCATTGTAAGGGTAAATCGAGTAATTATGGAAAAAAAGATTGCAATGTCGGTAAAATAGAAATAAAATTTTCTATTATCCAATATTTTCATTGTAGTTCATACATTTAAATTATTTTTTAAAAAATATTACATCTTGTTGACATCATTATTTTATTTTTACCTTTATAATATTTATATAAAATAATTCCATAATTTCATATTCTCGCTTTTAATATCATTAATATTTTGTGATAGGGTTAAAATAAATATGATTGAATATAAATTTTTATTCTAAACATAAATTATTTTTTATGTTAGTAATTTATATTTTATGTTTAGTTATAAAATAACATTATCGAATTCATTCAAAATGTCGACATAAATGTTTTTTAATTTTTAGGAAAATAAAATGAATATGTTTAAAATATTAATGTTAATATATTTCAAATGATTTATTTTTATTGATTACTTATTTATATAAAACTTATTTTTTTAAAATATTAATATATTATAATTAATTTTTTTAACATAGTGCTCAATGTAAATTTATTTGAATAGTTCAAAAATAAAATAAATGATATTTTATAATAAATAACAAATTATTAAATTATTTAAATTAAAAAAATAATATACACATCCAATTGAGTTGGTATAAGGATGGAAATGTCTACCATGGTCTATTTATGGGTTAATTTGTGTTTTACATTGACTATATAGATCCCAAAAGAGTAGAAACCCTCATTATCATTCTAATCCATAAAATGGTTAATAAAGGATTAAAAAATATGATATGGATAAATAATAAACTAAAAAAGTAAAAATACTATTAGATTATAGTATTAAACCACATAATAATTTTGTTTTACAATTATATCAATTTTTTGAAATATGAACATGAAAACTAATTTATATTAATTTAATATATTATTAAATTCAAAGAGTGTACATCCCCTCACAAGTAAATTGAATCCTCATATCCACTATTATTCACACACCTAATGCCTATTGGATCAAACATTAATAACCAACAAACCTTCCCAGAATATGCCCGCTGGTCCTAGAGTACATATAATTATCATAAAATAAAAATAGGAATGAATTTTTTGTAAACCATAAGAGGTTTTCTGAAGAAGACATATATTCCTTAATCAATCACTTTCAGTTTTTATCTTATTCTAACTCTTTCAAATATTGTTCATCTGTGATTAAATTATAATATTTGTATCCTACATATAATAATATTTTATAACATTAATTGAATAATATTTATCCATTTAATCTAACATTAAATTATTAAATAAAAATTTCATCCATGTGTACGACAGAATATCGAATCACAAATCGATGTAATTTGTTTTTGACCACCATCAATCACTACTAGTTATAATGACTGATTTAGCATATAACTAATATACTATTGAGTTATCTATAATTCAATAAAATTAATATAAAATATATTTTCCTATGTTTTTTTATTTAAAAATTTGATAACAAAATTCATTGGTATATGTGGAATATCATCTACCCAATGTGATGTGATAAATTTTTCATTATTACATCACATAGATTTGTATTTATAGGTGTTTACAAATAAAAAATGATCTTTAATATGTAATGGTCATTATAAAGAAATATAATATTACAAACGATAATTCCATAATTACCATTTATAAACTGAACCATTACTCATGAATATGTACGATATACTATTTTCATCATTATATTTTAGTTCCTTTTTCATATCAAATAATTCATATGTAGGTTTAAATGAATAATTGATTTATATAATTGATAATTATGACATGATTATTATTATGGAGATTATTTATGTAAAATCCAAGGATTTTGAAAAATATATCTTTCTTCTAAATTAGATTCTTTTGATAATTTCCATTACAAAAAATAAAAAGTTTATCTTTCATTTAATTCTATATTGAGGGTAGCTTGCGTTACATGCAACACCACGATTTAATGATACATGACACATTATTAAAATATTATTATTTAATATGATAATTATAAATTATCCTTTAGAATTATCGGTATGAATTGTTTTAACAAAACTATATTAATATACATTTTATAAATTTTATATAAAATAATTACATTGATGTATAATTAATTAAAAAATAAATTGAAATTATTTGAAAGTAAATGAAATCATTTTGTGAAAGAAATTTTTTTTATACACACAAATGTGTTTTATATTAATTAATTAAAAAATTACATTAGAGGAATGAATTTAATTGATAATATATATTATACATTCAGACAACTATTTAACATCTATCTTTTGTGTTTTATATAAATAAGATAAAAATAATTTTAGTTTTATGCTTAAAAACTAAATTTTTATAAATAGATGTCTATTCAACTTTTAAAAACTAATTAAAAATTATTATTTTTTAAATTCTGAATAAATAATAAAAAAATTAACTTAATAGATGATATCATCAAGTTATAAATATTTTAGGTTGAATTTTTGATTTTTTTGTGAAAGGATACATTTTTTGATTAATAATGGAAAATAGTGATTTTTATTTTGAATATTCATTTATTTTAATTATTTTTTAACCATTATAAAATTAATATGGTAATAAATGAGAAAATATTAAAATTATATATATATTATCCCTTCAATCTCATTCTAATAATATTTTTATTTAATTTTGATATAAAAATTATTTAAAACATTAAAAAAACTTCTCTTTTAAAACCTGTTTTCTCATCAAGCAAGTTAGATTAATTTTATATATTATTTTTAAACTACTATAATATAATTTCATAAAATTAATTCCATAATTAGCATAATAAAAATTCATTTTATCAATAAATTACAACTTTTATTTCTAGAATATGGAATAGTAAAAAGAAAAAAAAATTATTTACCATGGTAAAGTTAAAAATGGGATTACTATTGTTTAAACCAAATCTATAATGGTAAAAAATGACACAAAAAATTAAAACATCCCATTTATGTAAATATTTGGAACTTATCTGTTATAAGTTATATAATTTCCAATTTTTGTTCCTTTTTAAATATTAAAAATGTGGCTACACCTTTTCCTATTAAAATATTACAGGTTATCCACTCAATGTATTAATAAAAGGACACCCCTCTCATCTCCACATCATAATTTTGAAACCTTTTTTTGACCACTAACTTCCAAAATAATATACATAATTATATTATATCATCATATATGCCATATTTTATTTCATAAATCCAATGTATGAAGGATATTGTTCCAAAACTAAGAAGGTTACAAAATAAATTAATAATGTTTTGCTATGGGTGTTTCCTTATTTCTTCTTCCACCTAATTAAATTATTATTAAATAATTATGATATAATATCCTCAGTATCTTCAATATAGTAATATATTATTATTTTGATTCCATAATCTAAATTATTACTTTTTCCCATCAAATAGGTAACAAAATTATATTTCATATGTATAGTGGAATACTACCTCTTGAAATGATGTAATTCTATTTGCATAACCGCATCGCATGAATGTATATAATGATGGATTTATTATTTATATATTATATTAATTATATTTTAATACTTATTTAATAATTATATCACATGTTCCTTTATAATTTTCATTCTATATGAATATGATAAGATTTTTGGTGTGTATGGTGAAGTACTACCTCACTAAGTGATGAGATTCATTCACACATACATGGAAGGAAATAAGGATATTTTTAACTAAAATATGTGAGATGTATGACATAAAAATGATTCTATAATGGTAATATAAATTATGTATGTTTTTTTGTTTATATCAAGAAAATGGAGAAAACAATCATGTGTACGTATGGCCCACCGTGTTAATTAATGGTGTATTTCAGTTTCTATATGTAATTTTTATGTAACAATCTATATAAATATATATGGAATATATATTTTATTTATATAATGTATACAAATATGGATTTTATAGAACCATAGTCATTGTAATAGTTCCACAAAAATAATATATCAAATCATTCTGAAAAAACAAAACAATTATTGCCTGAAATTTTATTCAAAGAAGGAATTCTTACTAAACGGATAATAGAAGATCATAAAAAAATCATATACTTTGTGTTAAATTTTAAATTTTTTTAATATATTTATAATAAACATATATTTATTTTATGGTTATTCATAACTCATATGATGGAATTCAAGGCCTAATGTATGTGATTTTGAGGTTATTATTCATTTATATGGGACATATTCCAACTCCCCACTCATTGTTTTCTAAGGTGAATCTATTTCCCCTTTGAAATTTCATGAAATTGATATTATTATTTTCCAGATATCAAATGATTCATTTGATTTTATGATTTATTGGGACCAATGATTCAAAATATTAATAATGTGGTAATAGATATCTGTCTCAAATTTTTCCTATATGAGACACATGCAATATTCAAAAACTATTTATTTTATGTGGTATATAGTGTCCATGAATTTATTTTATTATTTTAATTCTATATGTTATTAAGAATTACATATTCATTTGTGCATATATCATTCATGGGGTTTTCGGTTCAAATGTTATCAAAGTGGTATGAGACTGTTGACTCATTTTTCTTTAATTGAGACATATGTTATGTTATGATCCTATATTATTTTATATGGAGTATACACATACCATTTAATAGTTATCATTACTAATTTATTTATTATAATTTTATTCTTATACTTAATAAAAAATATTTATTCATAGAGCTTGGGATTCAATGATTCCAAAGAAGAAGGTTATTTATGTTACAGTCTCATCATTTTTTAGGATTTCTCATGATTATGCTTCAAATGATGAATTTTTTTATATCCCTCAGAACATTCATTTATTTTCATTTAGTAATTTGTTTTATGTGTAATAAATATTCTCCATTTATTTAACTCTACTAATTTTCTTAAGAGGTTAAAGTAATTTTCAATATTAGAGAGTATTTATTTCTCACATTCAAAAAAAAAACCCATTTTCATCAAAAACAGTGTTTTCTGAAATGTTTTCTAATTTTGTTTATAAATATTAAAACGATTTACTAAAGATATTTTTACATATGTTTTAATTATTATATAATTTTTTAGGGGAACATTCCTTTCATTTTCTAAACAAAACATGGCTGTTTTTATATTAATTGTAATGGGAATATTTTTCTTACAAGTAATGCAAGAATGGAATTTCACATCATCATGAACATTAATTTATATGAATATTACATTAATATATTTCTTGGTTTTTATAAAATAAAATCATTTTGAAGATATTTTAATTAATCTTAGTTTTATGATTTTTATTTTTAATGAATGTATGTTTAAATCATGAAATCTTCCATGTGTTTTTTCTGTCAAAGTCACTATCCATATATGACAACATTCATTGATATTATATATGAATTGATCGGGATATAATCCAATTGAACCATTCATACTCTTTGCCTATATGATTTACGTTTAGGATGATATGTTGTTCAGGAAACTCATTTCTCTTCCATGTTTTATATGATTATAAAATGATACTGAAACCCTCTTTAATTCAATGATTAAAATATGAAAAAATAATGAAATGATTACTAATCATATATATTTTATACTTATTTTAATATGATGTACTATTTATGAATCCAAATTCATTTCATGGGTTATAAAAGAATGAATGTATTCGGATCTTATGTCACACATATGTATGATTTTCAATATGTGGCAGGAGGAACATATAGCTCCCTCCAGTCGATTAGGTAATAAATAATGATATATGAGCTTAAAGGGTATTTTAGAGGTCATACCATAACCAAAAGAGGTTACATTGGAGGTTATCCCAAGTTATATGGATGGAATATACTAGGTTATCCAATCCAATAGAATTTATAATGGGTGGTTTTCCCAAACCAACATGTTATGAATATCTTAGTGGGTATCCTAGACGTAATATTTTCTATGATTATGTACATGCCAAAAATTCAATCCCATATACCAATTCTATGATATCATGGATCACATTATTTGATTACATTAATTTACATAACTTTTTAAATACCATTATTTATGGATGTGAATTTTTATTAAGATGTAAGAATTATAGGGGTTGGTTTCCATATGTTATTCTCATTCTCCCATACCATATGCTCATTTAAAATTGATATCTCCATTTTCTATCCTATATGGGCATCATATATAACCTTCTAATATGTTTTATTTACCTATGAGATGTTGAAATTTATTTTTTATTATATATCATGAAACGGTTTTATTTATGAGTAACTTATTGGCAGATGATGTAGCTCACTTAAGGATCAGTTGATTAAGTTTCCATTTTTTCGAAAGCACTATCCTTCTATGATCCTGAGTCTTGTTTTTGTGTTAGGTAATGAATATTAATCTAAAAATATTTAATATCTAATTTTTTTGAATCTATGGATATTATAATTTAAAAAAGATCTATTTGACCGTTTTTATCATCCTGATGTTATTTTGGACATATCTGTTGAATATAGTAAATATGTCTAATGTGAAAAAATTGATAATGTAATGGTATATAACATTGATTCAAATAAAATAAAATGTATAATGTACTTTAAAATGTTAATTATGAATGTAAATAATTAACATATGTTTACTATTTGGGAAGAAATAGATCTGACATGATGTGTCAGAAACAAAGGACTTTTAATGAAACCAAATTTAATTTTTCCGTTTAAACTATTTTTCATCTATGTAAATATTGTTAATAAATTTATATTAATTTTTTTAATTTGACATAAAATAAATATAAGTGGAATATTGTATTTATTTTTTTCTTTAATTCATTAAATTTTCATCAAAAAAAATCATTATGTGGAATGTTTTTATATTCCATACCATAGGTAAAAGAGAAATATTTCATTATAATGCATTCGACATCCGTGGATTATACTACCGTCAGATAAGTTCTTTGATGTTTTTATTCCCTTAGAAGAATATGTGATTTATTAATATAATATCCTTATTTTTGTAAAATTATTTCTAAAATGGGTTTTTAAAATAAATTGGTATTTGAATATCTAAAAAATGTATTGGATATGAGAAAAAAATACTTTCAAGGGGTCTATGATAAATAATGCAGGAATAAAAGTGAGTTATTATTGATAATGTATGAAATAATTATAATTTATGATAATGATATCCTAGTACATATTTTATGATTGGTGATCATGATAAATTGTATATGATTGGGGATCCTGATATATATTATATGATGGAGACATGCAGATAACTCTACAGTTAATTGGTTAATTCTCCTTATCATTATAAGGAAAAAATTTGATGTTATTGGTTTTGGTTTGTCCTATTTAATTCATTAGCCTCTAGTTATTTTTGACACTGGTTATTCATGTATTGATCTATGTTGTGTATGGGTTTATATTCAATTTCTAGTGATTTTATGGGTAATCTTTGAAAAAACATTTTATGTTATTCATTTGGATATGATTTATTTCATATAGGAATCGAATATTGTGATAGTAGAAATTATTTTTTGGGTTTTTCATTTTTTAATGGGCTGAGAAATATCTTCTTTTATATCATGTAATAATATTTTTTTCCTGTTATGTTTTTTAAAATGTTTTTTACCAGGTTTTAGGTTGGGTATAGAAAAAGAATAATTCACGTCGAATGTTATGAATATTTTTCACGAAATTAAAATGATTTTTATTTAAAAACAATTATTTTTTTGGGGAAAATGGATACTAATTAAGAGTGTAATTATTGTAATATATATATTTTTTAACGAGTGATATATGGAATAATTCTCAAAATATATATATTTTAAATATTCACATCTTGAAAAGAGTGAATTATTAAATAAAAACACAAGATTATGTAATTTTTTTACTGTGAGAAAATTATTTTTTTATTATAGGAAATTTTTAGAATTTTTTCTGTTCCCCGGTTTTTGATGTGTCTAATAATATTATTTTATACTTTGGTGATTAATATGATAGATTTGGATCATTTGTTTTCAACTAAAATGCAATATTTTTATTTTTTGAGAATTTATTTTGGTTAAAATTCGTCATATATTTAATGTACATTATTTGTTACACCACAAAATGTTTAACAATAAATTATCTTCAAATATTAATAATTCTTCTATAACTTGTGTTTTAAGCAAAAAATACATTAAAAAACCATGATATACTATTAAATTAATATTATTATTAACAAGAACATTATATCCTACAATATTAATTGAAGTTTTGTGGTAAGAATATCCATATTATAAATTATAATAATGCATAGGAAATACAAACATAATTTATGTTAATAAAATCATTCTATTTTTCAAAATAAAATGTTATCTATGAAAAATGATTTTATTTATTTCTATGAGAAGATTAATATATTTAATTTTACACATTTAGAAAAATTCTTTATAAAAAAATTCAGTTTTTTAATCATTAATAAAAAAATCTCATAGCATTAATTTTTTTAAATTTTCTAATACTTTTCGAAGTATAATGACTACTAAAAATGATAATTTACAATGAATGTTATATATTATTCCTAAAATAAAACAAAAACTTAAATTTTATATTGGATTTTTTAATATACAATTGTTTCATTTTTATTATAAATATTCATTTTTTGTATTTAAAATTAATTTTATTAAATAATTTAGTATAAAACATTTTTATACTTTTAAGGTATTTTTTGGAAAAAAATTAATTTTCATTGTGTTTCTGTTGATTAGTTTTAAATTAAATTACCTAAATTATATGTTTTTAATTTTGAAAAATGGATCCAATATTTATAATCTGGAGTTCAAAATTTATTAAATATACCCCTTTTATTTTTGTTCGATATGAATTGTAACCACAGTAAAATGTATCATCTTGGTAATGGGTAAATTGTGTTAATCTTGATTAGAAATAAGAGATAATGGCATATGATTCCATAAAAATTCCTATCGGATTAATTAAATTATACCCTTAACACCTATGGCTTTAAATTTAGTTCTTTAATTTATAATTTTTCCTTAAAATTACAAAAACAATATTAAAATCACCAAAAGTGAGAGAATGTCACAATATTTTAAAAAGTAAAATTGGTTTAAATATTGTTCTTTCAAGGAGATATAAAAGAGTATAAATATTAATTTTAAATATGAAAGATTAATATTCATCATTTTAATTTATTTAAAAAATTTAGGAATTAAATAATTACCCTAAGGCATTACAAAAAGTTGACGCAGTAAATATTACATTAATAGAAAAATAAAATAAATGATAATATAAATAATCAATGTAATATAATTGGAGATAATGAATGTGATCAATGAATTATCTTGATTACTATGATATTTTTATGATATTATAAAATTTGGTTCTATTTTTATTTTTTGAGATGATCTTATAAAATATAAAAGTATGGAATAGTATCAAAATTGATTAAAATGATATATTATTGAATTAATATTTTATTATATTATATAACAATAGAAAATAATTAAATAATAAAAATTGGATATTATAAGATCAAAAAATTTATTAATTTTCGATATTTGGTCAAATTGAGAACATATAAGTAAAATTTAATACATTTTAATATTGAAAATGTTGTTACCATAGTTAAAAGTAAAATAAGTTAAACAAGGGTAAATTAAAATTAAATTTTTTAAAATAATTTAAAACATTTCATAATTTGATTTCTTGAAGATATTTACAACCATATCCAATCATATCTTAATTTACATGACATGTTTGTGTTATTTGGATATAAAATGAAGGAATTATAATTTTATCTTTTGAGACATTTCATAAATTGTACTCTGCACACCATAAAAGTACCACCCCTCACAACCCCTTCTCCTCACAACTTCCAAGTATTTAATAAAACAAAATATCCACCAAAAACTCCCCCACTCTCCACACATAAAATTATTGTTGTTATCAAAATTAAATTAATACCATGTCTCTCATGGAGTCCATTAACGAGGTGATTTGGAAGAGGTAACATTCTCAAAATACCCATTTTAATTTCTTTTCTTATTGTACCCTATTCTCACCTACTATATTAATGAAATAATAATAAATTCAGTATAATTAATGTGCTATAAAATTATATTTATAATGTAATATTTTATATCTGTCCCTATTTCCAATCTTCTATTTTTTATTGAAAATAAACCATTGTCCTAAATATGGGGGTCCACCGTCTCTATTGATGATGAGTTTTAATTTTCTATTAATTACTTCAAGAATTTTCATACAACTATTATTATGGTTAAATTATATACTGATATGTATATTACTAATTGTTTCACGTTCTCGAGCAAATATATTGACATGATATTAAAAAATGAATCTAATGTGTCATGGTTGGACTACATCCAAAATAAAAAACATTTATCAATAGAATCTAGTCATATGTATCAACATCATGTTAGAAAAAGAAGATATATGGAACCCTTTAAATTTTTGTAAGTGTTTCAATACAATTTCAATAAAATTTTAATATATTATATCCTTTCTACAAGAACATTCATAATTATACACATGTGAACCAACTATGATTCCAAAATATGAACACTCCAGGAATGATGAAATTGAACCTTATAACTCGTAAATGTGGCCATTAAATGGACATAATAAAATTATAACAAATTAATTAAATATATAGTGGGTTTTAAATTAATACCTAATTAATATAATTTTATTAACCTTGATTTCATGTTCATGTTCAGAACACATTCAGAAAGAAGGTATGTGATCTTTCGAAATATCCATTTTTCAATTGGGTTATGATTTCACTCTCATTGACTGAATTTTATCTCTTTATTTTTCTAAAGTAGTTATCATATTTAGATTTTATTTGTAACCAAAATATGTATGTTTTTCAATTCATCTTACTTTGATGGGTATTTACTTGTTTTATACGGTTCCCTTCCCAGTTCATCTCATTAAGAATAAACTATTAAGGGAGTTTCTACGTTTCCTACCCATTTTCATGATCATCCCATTAAATATTTTAATCCTCCAATATATTAAATATATTACTAAATTTATCATGAAAGTCAATTATTATTTATTTGTGGTTTTATTTAAACAATTATGCATTTATAATCTTTAATGACTCGGTATTAAATTCCCAAAAACCACACTTAAGTTGCATATCTCTAATGATACCCAACCACTATTTTTCATGTTTCAAATATATTTGCTAATAATTATTCATGATATATTCTTATTATTCATTCATTAAAGATTAATAATTATTTAAATCCATTATTTCCTGGAAACTATTATGATACCCCCTTTTATTTTGCGTTATGACAGGATTACGAAACCCATTTCTGTTCATGGGTAACTTGTATTCTTATTTCTAATGTCTGATTCATTATGTGGAACACATATTACTGATCGTTTTATTATGGGTGAACCGAGATAGATATCTACTATATTGAGTAATTTTTTATTCTCATGTGATATTATTTATGGGATTTGGGAGTACACAAAATCCATTATGGGATATTTTTACACCATGTGATATAGATAGACATGTTAACCTTGACTAATAATTATATCAGGTTATATTTTGATTCCACTTTCCTGTGTTTTCATGATAAAAAAATTCCATGTTATATATTATATGATTATATATGCTTATTCATGATAAATGACATTATATTCTTTTTAACTCAGTTGATAGGCTTCATTTCCATGTTTATTCCCATACTGGTCTTTTTAAATTAATGTTTTTGGCTTATGTATTTCATAAGATATCATATGTAGTTTTAGGATCATAGATGAAGTTAGGATCTCATTATAAATAATTAAAAAAATATTCTATATTAATGTTACATGTTTCCTAATTATTTAACTAGTCATCCAAATACACTGGAATTTCCGATCCTTTTAATATATTACATTGATAATTGTGCATTAAATCATTTAACAATATATATAAAAGGTGCGGGTCATTATCATTGATATCATATCATGGTATACTTATTCATTGGTATTAGGAATAAAATACTATCATAATAAACCTATGAATAATTCAATCAACATGGATAACATGGATTGAAACTTTCTGATTGAAATGTTAGGATTCATTTTATTTTATAAGTTTATCCTTATATGATCAATGTTTCATTTCTATAAGCTCTAAACATAAGTATAAAAGACCCATAATTTGATTTTTCAATACTATTAATTAATTTAAATATAAGAATCCATGACAATAGAAAATGTAATATGAAATGTGATGAATGCATTAATAATATACAAAACCCAATGTGAACAAGAGATGTGAACATAATGATAGTACAAGATCAATTGGCTCAAGTTATTATTAATAATATAATTTTTTTGGAATATACCCATTCTCCTAAAAAATTTATGCCTTGGGTAGAATTTTTTATGTCAGAAATGCCTCATATCTATAGTGGATATCTTGATACTCTCATTATAGATCAATGGATTAACTCCATATTGAAGATATTATTTGTTCATCAATGCTCTGAATAAGAAATATTCATGCTAGTTTGCTATAATTTCAGATGGGTAAGCTTAACCAATGGTTGACAGTAACCTATAATATGATGTCTAAAATAGATATTTATCAATTTTATTGTCAATTAATAATTAAAATATTTTTTAATAAATATTTTCCTTGAACTCTCTATCTTATGATAGTGAGGGAGTTCGTCTGATAGAAGAAAAATTCATATGAATATATTAGAGTATATGAGGAAATATATACAAGTTATTATGGGTTTGCATATGGATTTTTTATTGAAACTAAAATCAATGTGGATTACTTATTTAGGGGAGTAATGTTGAGTGTTTGAAATTCTATAGAAAATTGAGTCTTTAATAGGCATGTGGAGATTGATTGTAGTGACATTAATAAAGAGATGAGATTAGAGACTCTCAGTGGTTTCATGGCCTCATATATAAAAAATAAATATGGTGTTTAATATGGGATGATCAATATATTATTCCAAGGGAGTAATGAAATCAAAACATCCCCCATGAAAACAGTTTCATGAGAATCATTCCATGATTTTTCTTAAAGGATGTAGTAGATGCTCAAAATTAGAAAAGAGAGAAATAATGACAATCATTAATGACTGGATTTAAAGAATCCCACTAACTTATAAAAATAATGGAATGTGTATATCAACACTGAACCTAATGTATATTGTTTACCATGCATGTGACATAATCATAAATCATATACATTCCAAATTCCATGGGTTGTTGGAGATAGTCAATGACAACAACCTCCAATACAAAAAAATAATGGAATATGATATCACTACAATTTAGGTGGTACTCAATAATTATGTTATGATAGGTATCCTTATTATTTGGTCAATAATTGTGAATTTACAATTTGATTTTGGTTTTATGAATTATTTCATATCATTAAAGTTTAATATAACAATTAAAACAACTCCTCATAATAGAGAAGTAGAGTTGTTTTTTAGAAGAGATAGTGGGGTAAATATTGAATATAAATTATATAACTCCTACTAGGTCAAATTTTGTAAAATAATGATCCGAAAAATATATTATAACATAATTTTTAAAATTTTATGTTATATTACACATTGATTGGATATTTTTATACCAAGACAATATCAACTTTTGGGAGATGGAGATCACCATTCACAACTTGAGGAACCGTATAATTATGAAGAAGCATAAAGGGATGGATTAATCTCTATTATAATCCTAATATCATTTTTAGATATTATTTTTTATAAGAAAAAATAACTCTCTAAAACTATTCATAAAAATGAGTTGACTATTGGTAAAGATATGCCAATTGTGAGGGACCAAATTTATGTGTTTACTAATGAATTGATATGTTTTACTGATAACTAAGAGGTTGATTTCTCAGTTGAACTTATAATTTAATCTCTGCCCATTTAAAGGAATATATATAATATGGTCACCATTGATTTAGAAGAACTAAAATGAAATTTCAAGAGAATGTGCAAGAGGATTTTATGTACTCGAGTGATTCACCATGGGGGTGAACTGGTCCTCATCAACAATAAAAAGGACAGATAAATGTTCATATGAATTAAATATCATGAGATAAAAAAAATAAAATAATGTACTAGAATCTCCTTACATGGATAGATTACTATACAAAAATCTAAATGGGGCCATGTATTTCTGCAAAGTGGTCCTTCATTTCAAAATATCTCTAATTAAAAATAAGGAATGAAAATATTCACAATAATACCTTTTAAATGAGATATGTACACTAGGGATTCATATTGATGCCCTTTTAAATCACAATTTCTCCGAAAAATACTCAGGGACTTAATGCCTAGAGTCATTCTATATTATCCTAATAAAATTGGGTTACTTTTTATAGTTGATATTCCAATATATTACAAGGTAATGGAGGAGCATGAAGAAAATTTGTGTACTTTTCTAAAGTCGTTTTGAAGTGAGAAACTATATTCAGTATATAGTAAATGTGAGTTCTAGTAGGAATAAGTATCATTGTGGAGGAATTTGTACCCCAATAATGAGATATATATAAATCCTTCTGAGAAAAATCAATCGAGGTGTGACACCAACCTTCATCTATAAAGAATATATATAGTTTCCTCGGTCTATAATTTTATTACATATGATTTTATAGGAATATATAGTTATTATATAACCCACTAACCATGCGGACTTTGAAAAGATTAAAAGTATTCACAACTATTGAAGGCGAAGACTCCATCAAAGACTTGAAAAATAATATTACCACTGAACTAGTATACAAACTACCCATAAGTGGGGAAATTTTTATTGTATAAAATAATTCATCAATGAAATTATTAGGTAGTTTAATAATGATAAATGAAAAATTTATATCATATTCCACAGGTATCTTAAAATTTAAGGGGAAAGATTGTCCCACATATGATTTGGAGTTAGCATCTATGATCACCATGTGGAAAATCTATAGGAAGTATCTTTATTGGGACAACTATGTGATATATTCTAACATATTAACCTAAAATATATATTCATGTAGAAATATATTAATATTACCTAATGAATAATGTTATATCTCATCAATCTATCCTGGTAAAGAAAATAATGTGAAGATTATTTATACAGAAAGGATCTTAAAACTATATCAATGATTAAAATTTATATGGATTTAATCATATATAAATTATAAGGGATGAATAAGGGAATAAAAATTAAAGGAACATAATCATTAATTTCACATATTATTTATCAAATATTCTTTATGAATAAGATAATAGATGCTAAGTGAAAAGACGCAGACACTCAGAAGAGGGTGTAATCTCTATGGAATGATAAATCCGTAGAGTCCACTATTGATTAAGAATGATATATAAGATTTGGTTCCTGACTATATATACCATAAAATTATAATTTAATTAGGTACATATAGAATTATTCACATAGCTCAACATGCTCCATCCACTTAGGGAGCATAAATTTATATTCAGATCTTCGAGAGAAATATTGGTGGGACAATATGAATAAAAAGACCACAGCGCATACATTAATGTTCTTAGTATGTTAGAAAATTATGGATGAATGATAAAAGTTTAAGGGGATGATAGAACCATTGACTATACATATATGGAAATGGGAAAATGTTATCATGGATATTTTTGTTGGACTTATGAGGAAATCCAAAAAAAAATATTAATTTATGTGGTTGTGTTGATCATCATACAATGAAAAATCACATTATTACAATTTTATTGGACTTATCCACAAATAAATTTTCACAAATGTACATCTTATAATTTTTTAGTTTTCATGATGTATCATTATCTATTATATCCTATAGAGATAATATATTTACCTTTATGTTCTAGAAATTTCTCCCACATGCTATAAAAACTGAGTTGAACATAAATATATATTAGAACCCTCAAATTGATTTTATTTAAGAGTGTATCCTCTATAAACTGAAAGACAAGTTGAATGAATACTAAATCTACTTCAAATAAGGATAGGATCAACATCTTAAACTACTCAAGTTATCTTTCAGCAATGTTTTCAATATGATCATCCAAATGGTCTCATGTAAATTTTTTTATTGGATGATATGTAGAACACCAGAATGCTGGGATGAATTTGGAGAATGTAAATAATGGGAGATGAAATGGTTATTGAAATGTATGAAAAGTAAAATATCATCCTATATCATATATGATCTTCCAAATTTCATAAGAAGAGCTACATCTACAATCATAAACATTAACCATAGATTGAGGTTGGAGACAAGGCATTGCTCCACATATCCCCATATTAGAGAGTCATTATATTTGGGACGATGATAATGATATGTCCTAGATATATCTAGACATTTTATATTTGGCATTGTGTCAACGTTGTGTCATATCAATTATCAATTCCACCAACTATGTCTCTTGTACATGATGTATTCCATGTATCCCTTTTAAGGATGCACAAAACATATACCTAAAATGTCCAAAATTTTGTGGTGGTACAGTTGAAAATTGACATTTCTTATGATGATATTAGATGAAAATATTCGACCATTAAGATAATTTCCTAAAAAATAACACCAGTAACCTGGTTGAAGTACTACGTAGGAACCAGGAATACAAAGAGGTGACCTGGTAACCAAAGGAAGTGATGAAGGAAATGTAACATCACTAATTTATTCATGTGGATGAAATGAGTTCCACTTGATATACTAGTCTTAAAATCCCTCTTTTTTATTGCATAACATTTCATTTACATGTTACAAATAGAGGATATGTTAATGGTTAGATTCTAGGAAATTGGGACATTATACATGAAAACATAAAACATTCTTATAAAAAACATGAATGGATTATTTATTGTTTCATCCAAATTACATTTAATACATCTCATGATTTTTGGAAAATGGTTTTGGTATGTTCTGCTACAGGTTTATAAATATGAAGGGATTACATGAGTGACCTTCAAGGACCTATTCATCGAGGATTTATTCCTTGATGTATTGAATCTAGGATGTTCTTATGAGTTCATGGTTTCTAATTCATAGATGATGTTAGTGTTTACCAATTCATCATGACTCGTTGAGTTAATTCATGTTACACTTCTTCAATCTTGGAAGAAGACATAAAAATACAAGAAGATATAATTTGGGATTTATCTAGATCTAAAATTCCGTGTGAGGAGCATCAATTGGAAGAAAAATGTTATGGTGCTTCATGAGGATCTAATAATAGATAAGGGTATAATGGAATAAATAGATATAGTCATTATCGAGTATACCAATGGACCATGTTATGTTTTCTTAAGTGAACTCATAGTTAAATATTATAGGAATAAGAAAAAAAATTCGGAGGATTGATGTTAGGGTAGTAGTCAATAGTTAGAGTGGAGAATTTGTTCCTCGAATCCCTCCTTGAGAGATGACAAGAATATGTACAATAAATATTGTAACAACTATGGAATCACTCAATTTTATTATATAATTTTTCAATAACTTGGTACAAACGTAGAATCTTAAAAAATTTAGTTTCTGAAAAAATGGTATATAAATCTTGTAATAAGAAAACATTCTTCATAAAAATGTGAAATCATTCTTCATTTATTCATAATATTTATTTTTACTATATATCATAAAATGGGGACATACATCAAAGGAATGGGAGACAATAAGGCACAGTAAGGGAAAATTTGATAAAAAATTTACATGTGATATTGATGGGAAAATAAATAAGAACATGAGAAATATCATATGCGCTTGGGAAAAAGAAAAAGGTAAATACAATAATAAAATTAACATGAATAATAACTTATAAATTTTTCGACAACATTTAAATGATTCATTAATAATAATATCACCATGGATTTTCACCAAGGTATCCTAAATATTACCAAGGATATCCACAAAGTTATCGCAAAACATGTCCTCTCTAGATATTATTTTATTTAACCAATTAATATAACAACTATCAGTATAGAACCTTAATATGATTCAATTAACAAGATCCTCATATATCATATTAAATAATTTCAAAAATCACCCCATGGAGAATAAAATAAATGGATTTCATATAAAAAACATTGTATTCTACATGTGTTCAAATATTATATATTTATTTCATTTATGACCCATGGAAAAGGAATGAGGGTTATATATATTCCAATACAAGAATCAAATAAATAAATTTTACATATAGGGGAATACACTTATAAAATAAATAGGTTGTTTTATTCACATAAAAAAAATAAAAGAGAGTTTATTGAGGGTCAGATATAAAATTTGTGAAGAAAAATCTACAACATAACATGTATAAAAAATGGATTTATAGAAGTGTAAAAATAGTAGGGACATAGGTTTCCCATTTATATAACTTAATTTTATAGTAATTAGAAAATAAAAATTAAAAAAATATATATTTAGATAATATTTAGAAGATATATACAAAAGGGGTTTATCAAATGAAGAGAAAAGATAGATAACTCCCACACTATAATGAGTTGTTACAAAAACATGGGGATCAAGAAAATGGATGATTTAGGACACCATCGGAGGTAAAAATATCATAATATCATGGAGGATTAATTTTGAGTGAATGGAAATAGAGAAATGATAGTTTACTTATAGAAAAAGTTTGTTATTTGATTATTAATTTCAAAATAAAGTCATTGGACACCTATGTAGTGGTAATGGAAATATTGTGGGCTTGACATTGTATTTTACAATGGTATTAGACACTTGGGAAAACTATTTTCTAATTATAATCAATAATATTCAACCATAATTTTATATTACATATTTTGGAACATAATGTTAATTTTTTAATAAATTAACTATTTAAAAGTTAATGTTCACACCCTAGAAATTTGTAAAGTAAACTATATATTTAGAAATTTAATAAAATCTATAAAAATAATTCATATTAATAAACTAAAATATTTTAATTCTTCAATTTATTTTAATGATTTATTACATTATTATGAAATAATTATTATTTTAATAACATACCGATAAACTAAAACTCTATTTTTACTATTCACTATAAGAATAAGTAATCTAGAAAATTATCATAAATTCACCAGAACCTAATTTTTACGTGATGATTGAAAAATTATATTTATGTTATCATAATATTTTTATAAGTAAGAGAATTGTAACTTCTAAATATAATGAACCATATTTATTAAAATGAATCGCAAAATTAAAATCTATAGAAACATTTATGACAGTTGAAAAAAAAATTCATATTTTATCCTTTATAATTAAATAAGATTATTTTTCTCACACTATTTTAAAAAGATATGTTATATTCATAATATATTAGTTTATTATAAATATTTTATTCTTTTTGGGAAAGTATAATTTCCACCCAAAAATATAGTTTATCAAATTCTAGATCAATTTTATTAAGAAAAACTATTCTAAAAAAGGAAATAACAGAATAATAATTTGAATTAAAATAATTAATTACACAATGAGGTTAGGAATTTTACCCCTTAATACACCTGCATACTTTTAAATAATATGGTGTGTGATGGTTGTAGTTTCTTCTGGGTGCCTCAGCAAAAATCTACAGAATGGTGATCTCTACTAAATTGAACATCTCCCATAGCTTATTTCATTCATCATTCACTTGTTAAATAATTTCTTTGTATTTGTGACTGGAGAAATCCATTGATGAAAACTCCCTATAAATATCTTAAAATAGGTTTTAAATGGAATGACCCTACTATTTTCGGCCATCACCTCTTCTTTATTTGTTAATTATCCTTGGATAATGTTTTACCTATAAACTCTAATGATAACATTAGAATTATTATAAATAGTATAGTTCTTAATGGACAGATTTTCCAATGGTAATAATTGACCAATATTCCTATAAAGATTTATTCTAGATGGTCATATTTCCCTTTTATATTTACTTCATAAAAATAAAGGTTTTTTGCATCATATAATTCCAAATATCCACAGACATTTACCATTAAAAATGTTCAGGTCATTATATTCTTCCCACTTATGAAATTTCGTCCCTAAAATTTAAACTTATTCCCTCTATTGAGAAAATATGTGGTTACTTCTGCCTCATTATCTCCTCTGGTTCCCAAATTATTTCTTCATATATATGGTTCCTCCACAATAATTAACAATGTGGGTAGTTTTATTAGATAGAACATTTTCTATAGAGTATAATATCTCCATTGACTACTCCTCATAATAGAGGTCATGTTATAGTTTTACCACCTCTTGATTCATTTCATTTTAAGACTCATGTATGTTCTTCCTCAGGATATATGCATGGAATATATCAGGAATATGATCTAGATTTATCGGAAGTTCAAGGAAATATGTCACTACTACTATGTTATCAATGATTTCATAGAGAGGATGTATCCTAGAAAAAACATCTCATTATTCCCAAACTATATGACTCTCTTCCTTAGTGATATTTGAAAGAACACTTTTTATACAACACCAAACTCCATGTCCTTAGGATAGTGTCACCGTATCACTTCTACCGACTCTAAGAAGCCTTAACGTGTTGGTGGATGGAATGAACTTTTTATATCATCCCTTGAACAAGATCGGACCCAATCTGATTTCTATCAAAAAAATCCATCTAAAAAATTTGGAGTTCTACATCACTTCCCGTATAGATCTTGATAGGGTTCCATTTGAAAACACTAAGGGATGATTTTGTTTTATGAGAAATCAACTACTGGGAGATAATGATCCTATCCACCATTAACTTCCATTGATAATATTCTTAAAGATTATCTAATTGTTTGAATAGTTCTTTTATATTATCACTTAGTTTTGGGTGATAGGCCTAATAGTAATTCAATTTAGTACTCATTGAATATTGAATACTTCTCAATAATTTTTATGTGAACCTTGGATCCTAATAAAAAATTATATAATGTCGCACTCCATACATCCTCACAAAATTCTTTATATATATCAAGGATATGTTATCAATACATAAGTCTCCCTATAGAGAGAAAAAATGGGTACTCTTGGTCAGACGATCAACTATAACCCATATTGCATTGCTTCCTTTAGATGTTCTCAATAGATCAATCACAAAGTCCATAATGATATTTTTCCACATCCATTTTGGTATGGTTAGTTATTATAAAACCCCTTTAGGAAGTTATCAATATGACTTCACTTGTTTACACAACTTGCACCTGGTAGTGATGTCAATAATCTCCATTTTCATGTCACCCTCCAATATTGATCGTGTTAGTCACTATAAATTTTAGTGATTTAAGGATATATAGACAATGTAGCTCTCTCAGCGTTATCCATCCACTAGCTCATTATTTTCTATAATATATGGAACACATAGCCTTATTCAAAATTTTATTTAACCTTTTTGATCAATATTTAACTCATGAAACATCCCATTCTTCACATCATTTATCTTCTTATCTATAAAATGATCCTCTCTTTTATATTTATTGATCTTATCTTGTACTAATGGTTGAGAAATCATTTAGGATAGTATTGATAATGTACCTTCCGACATGATTCCAATTTTCAACGTTACTACATCCTTTATAAATGGATCTCCTTGAATCCTCATCATTTCTATTTCAATTTTTACCTTCCTAATTAATGTATCAAAGACGTTTTATTTTCTTACATGGTGATTATTAATTGAACAATCATATTAATTAATAAGATCAAACCATCTCCTCTATCACATTTTCAATTCCATTTTTAGAAAAATATATTTCAAACATTAGTTGTATGTTTATATATCACATTTCACCCAATAAATATAGTTCCCACATATCATTAGAAAAAATAGCCTTTGAAATCTCTAGGTATTGCGTAGGATAATTCTCCTCATTAGGTTATACATTCAAGAGGTTTAAGAGATCACCTTTTTGTTTTTCATGTAGACACTCCAAAAACCATTCATATATTCATATCTAAAAAAAATCTTTATCCCATATATAGTATATTTTACATGCTTACAATAACTAATATCTTTTTCAGCACTAGGAAAACTTCTTGACACTCCTTTTTCTAGCTGAACTTGTCCTCTTTTCTAGTCAACTTGGTTAATTGATTATAATGTCATGAAATATTATGCCAAAACCTCCACTAATATTCTTCTAAACCAAGGAAAATATAAATCACCATCACTATTTTAGGCCAAGGCCACTCCTCCACAATCGTTGTATGTTTGGGGTCAAATGAGATTCATTCATCTTTTACAATATGCCATTAGATAGAAACTTGTTGTAACAAAAATTTTAATTTTATGAACATTATAGATATCATCTCCTTCTTCATTGTTTTTAATATAACCCTTAGATGATTCTAATTATCCTCATGCCATTTAAAATATATTTTATTATCATCAATAAATACTATGGTAATGTTATCAAGGTAGTAATTAATGACTGTATTCCTCAACTCCATAAATATTGAAGGATAATTAGTCAAGACGATGTGAATAGAAAAAAACTCATAATGTTCATGTCATTAACAAAATTAATTCATTATAATATATAAATTATTCACCCACAATTGATGATAATCATATCAACGATCAATCTTGTAGAATAATTGATCCCCACAAAGTTGTTCAAATATGTCATCAACACATAGAAGACAATATTTGTTCTTTACTCTGATGAAATTATGTTATCTATAACAAATTAATTACCATATTAATCCATTTTTTTCTTTTCAATTATGATAGTTTCTACCAAAGGATACATATAGCTACCAAGGGTTAACATAAGTGGATTTTACATCATTTTAGATGAATATTTAATACATTGAAAAAATATAGGCTCGAGGACCATAAATTTTTATTATCTTTGGAATCTGGAAAAAAAATCTTCTATCATAGTGACTGTTTTCAACATCTCCCCTAATAATATAAACCATAAATACATCATCCTAAATCTATTATTCATAACCTGTAGAAAAAGAATCATATGAAATTAGTGAGATCAGATGTATAGTGGGAGTAAATAATGAAAATGTGTAAGAATAAAAATAATTAAAGGATATGGAACACGAGCATAAGATTTTTTGATGAAATCCTACATATTTAGATATCATAATAAAGATTTTATGATGAAAAGAAATGGAACATATTGAAATAAAAAACATGACCCTTGTAAGAAAATCATAGGAATGAACCATGTAATTGTGGAAAAAACATATGAATATAAAATCCCTATGTCAAGGTGACCTAAAACGAACTTTGTAAAATGTTAGGATTGGTATAATCACTCGGTTACATTCCTGAGGATTGGGATGTGATCCAGTGTAACCTCTTCTATTTGGAATCTGATGTCCTCCCATGTACCCTCTTTTTTATTATTGAGATTTCCCCTATTTACCATAATGTTTGGGGGTTGGGATTTCCTTCTATTTACACTCTTGTATTGGGATTTGGATTTTATTCCTTGTACTCTCTGGTTTTGGGCTTAGTAGGTTCACTCATGTCCCCTTTATTTTTGGGATTTGGATGTCCTCCTGTGTACCCTTTTAGCTCACAAATAATTTTTCATTAAATAATTCCTTAGAGGGACATGTAGGTACTACCCATAACATAATGAAATGATAAATGCATTTACCAAAAAAACATTGATTATATCGTGACCCACGACAATATATGGGTTCCATAAACATCAAATAATATCCAATGAAATTAAATGGTCATAATTAACATTTCATTGCATCATATCATATAGAAAAGATACTTGTTTCATAATCATTTCATCAATGGATAAATGATGAAAAGAAGTAGGTTTCAAATTAATATCTCCCACAGAATATAAATGAATTTCATGAACATATAACTCATGGAAGGAAAATATGTTTCATAAACTTTTTGAAATTAAGCATAACCCATTCATGGAAAGGTTATGAATGAAACCTATAAATCATTTCCTAGAATGGCATGATTCACATTAGTATATTCAATCATATATGGAAAATAATTCTGATACATCTTTAAAAACATATCTTTAAGAAAATATCATTTCCTATTCAAATATTTTTTGTTAATACATAAAACCATTTAAAATTAATATTCTTATAAAATACCATCAAAGCATATAAAGAATACATGAAATATTTTTGAAATTCTTTTTCCATGAAAATTTATAAAATAATATTCCAAACATCTATAAAAAAATTTATTTGATATAAATGTAATAACTTATAAATAATTCATAAAAACATTTTGAGAACCATAAATTTAAAAACATATAATTAATGATTTAATATAAATAGAAATTTTTTTTCTTTAAAAATAAATTGAAAGCATTTAAATAAGTATGCCAATTTTTTTTAAATAAATTACTTGAAAACATCTAAAAATATATTCATAATGATTAAGATTTTAAAAATTAAAAGGAAGGTTCAACAAAATGAGGGTATGTAAATACGTACATGTCATATGTGGTAAAATGAACATTCCTTTGGCATGTTAAAAAAGATATAAAATATCCTCATTCAGAATAAGAGAACAATATTCATTTGAAAACATTTCTAAAATAATAAAAGGGTAAAAATACACATTTAATGATAACAAAATATTGGTATAGTATTATTGGAAACCCTTTTAAGATTGCATTGTTTCAAAGGAACATTGATTTCTAATTGTAGATACAGTAAAGTTTGGATTTCATAAAAACACATTTATAACTATATTATATATGAAAGACTAAAAAGGTTACCAATAAATTAATATAACATGAATTACCAATGGAAAAAAATTCCTGAATTTCTTAAGAGGTGGAACGTAAGAATTCATCAACGGAAGCACAAATGTAAATAATCTTGAAAAGCAATGAGATTGTCTTAATAAACTCTTATAACATAGTTACATGGGATCATACTCTCCCTATAAGAAACAGAAATTAGAATATGTTTAAAATATCATTAAGAGATGCAATTCTATATAGTACTTAAAAAAATGTAATTATATACACCTAGAAAAAGTTTTTAGGTGCATGACAAAACATGAGTCTCAAAGAATCCAAATTGAGACATCTCATTTTTATTAATATTGTAACATTGGAAAATTATACCACATCAATGAATGTTGATAAAAATGATATGTTAATAAAAATAAATTTAGGTATATCATATATATAATACAATCATTGGAATTACATACTCCAAAAAAATGGGAAGAGTTGTGAACATATCATGTATCTCATAGGAATAAAAAGTGAGATGAAATCCCCCAATCATGTGTCTTGCCTCTCATTGTACTCATTAAATAATCATAAATAATAAATATAATTTTATTATATACATTTAAAATAATTATATTATTATATATAATACCATATATGGTTGTATTATGACATTATATTATCACCTTGTTAACGATCCTATGTTAGGGTTTCATTTCGGGTAATATTTTCATTGTTCTTCGCATGCTTCTCAATTTGTTATATCATTTCTCCTTATATTTATATGATGATACATAGAATTTTAATAATGATATAAATATCATTTATATCCAGTATTTTTATATTATAAAAATATATAGCATAATGAATTGCGAAAATGAATACATTGTTCATGGATATAGTAAGTCAAACATATTGAGGAACACATTTTATGTTTTAATTTTCATATTGAGAAAAAGAAAGACAAATACATATAAGTGTATATGAAAATAATATCATGAAATCATCATTATAATGTAATATATATATATATATATATATTATAATTTCATTAATACTCTCATTAATTCATTCCATGTAGTGTGTGAATGAATGACATCATTTTAAGAGGCGGTAGTCCACAATTCCTCAAATGAAATTATATAATTTTCATTAAATTAAGAGTAGAAAAGATATTTGTTTTAAATTAAATAAAAAAAATAAAAAAAATTAATATAAGACATTTATAACCAATTTTTGTTTCATAATGGAAAATATAATAGATAGTAAGGTAAAATTGAACATTCGTTAGTTTGTGAGGCAGTTGTTCTCCGTGCACAAAAACAGTATGTTCGTAACCCATTTGATGGAGGGGTGTGTAATTTTTGGATGAAATAATTACAAAAAAATTCATATTATATTTAGGATACTTGTGTATTTATATTATCATGTAAATTAAAATATTTTAGTGGTTTATAATTAAAATGAAACTACAGATCTCAAGAGAAGATGTTACCTCTTAATCAGGTAACACATTTTACATTGTGTCATAAGTATTCATTGGAATCCATCCTTCCTAAAAAAATGGTAAAAAGAGTTAGGGAGGAATTTTTGGGGTATATTTAAATATATTTTTGGTGATCTAATTGGATTTAGAGTTGCGAGTAAAAGGGAGTGGTGGTGACCTTTTATAGGAATGAAAAAGGACTCTCTTAGAATTTTAGAGAACAGGTTAGTTGTACATAAGTTCATACCTAAAAAAGTATTTCAAAACAAAAAATTATTATTAATGGCAGTTTTATGGAAGAATTATGTCCATAAAATGGGTTTGGTACAAGTGTGTAGTGAGTCCTATTGTCACGTACCAAATTCCCATGAGTCAGGCCCAAAACATATGGTCATAGGTGTTACCCTAATGACCATATATTCTAGTGCCACATCAACAATTAGTCTCTATACATTGATGCATTTATAGGAAACCACATAATCTATCCTTTAAAAAATTGTAGTTAGTTTTCTTAAATTTTAACTCATACATATACTTATCCTTATAGACATCAGAAAACATATCCTTAGAAATATTCATAGGGATGTAACTAATTTTTTATCTTTATAGTTTCAAATGGATTTCTAAACCTTTCCTTTCATTCCACCAATAGAGGCTCGTGCTTAACATACACGGGTATTACATAATTTTAGATGAATATTTAGTGAATTTTAAAAATTCATTCATGGGGGCCATAATTGTTTAGTGTCCTTGGAATCATTGAATGAAAAACTTCTTTCTAGGTGAATGATCTTCAAAATGTCCCAGAATTATCTACACCTTCTATAATTCTACCTAAAAGATCCTTTCATTACCTATGTAAAGGGAATATAAGAATGGGGTGAGCTTAGATTCTCACTAAGGTTCAACAATGAAAATCTGTATGCATGACAATAAAAAAATAGTATGAAACATGAGAATAACTTTTGAGGTTCCTAAACTGTATATTAGATATCGTAATAAAGATTATAAGTTTATAATACATGAACTATAAGAAAATAAAAAACATAACCCGTAAAAAAATAACATAGGAATAAAACATGGGAGTGTGGAAAATACATAAGCATATAAAAATCCAATGTCAACTCATTCTAACAAGGTCTTTGTAACATGTTAGTCTTTGCCTAATCGCCCATGCACCTGCTTTGGGATTTGGATTCCCTCCCATGTACTATATTATTTCTCTTTTGGGATTTCATCCCATGTACCCTCTTTTTTCGGGATGTGGATGTATTACAGTTTACCCTCTTCATTCCCTCTTGGGATTTCATCTCATTTACCCTCCTATTTTTGGATTTGGACGTTATCCCATGTAACCTTTTATTTTATGATTGGTATGTTCTCTAATGTACCCTCTAGTTCTGGGCTTGGGATTTCGTCACTTATACCCTTCGAGCTCAGAAAACATTTATCATTACACAAGTCATTTAATGGAGATATAGGTCCCACCAATCACATAATGAAATCATACATGCATGTACCAGACAACATTCATAATATAATGACTCATAAAAAGATATAGTTTTAGTAAACATCAAATCATAACCCAAAAAAATAAAAGGGGTATCATTAACATTTTACCACAACCTAACCTATAGAAAATAGATAGGGTTTATAATCATTTAATCAAAGAATAACCCAGGAATGTAGTGGGTTTGAAAATTATATAACCCATTAAAATGATAAGGATATCATAATTATAAAATAATAGTAAGAGAAATAGTGTTTATAAAGACCATCACATTTATAATATCCCAATCATAGAAAGGTTTTGAGTGGAACCGTTTGATGATTTCCTATAAGGGAATTATTAACAGCATTAGCCATCATCTTAGATGGACAATAATTTTGAAACAAATTTCAAAAACATTTCTTATGGACAATATTCTTTCTTCTTTGAAAATATCTATTTAATTCATAAAAAAATTTAAAAACCATTTTCTTAGAAAATACCATGAAAACATATATAAAAAACCTGAAATAATTTTGAAAACAATTTTCCTTGAAAACAAATAAAATAAAATAATATAAATTTTAAAAACTGTTATCCTGGATTTTTTTTTAAAAAACATATAAAGAAATAATGAGAATATTTTCAAAACCTTATCTATAAAAACATATAATGAATGATTAAATAGTCATTAAAAAAAATTCAATTGAAAATACAATAAAAACTTCTAAATAAGGATTTAACATTTCTTAAAAAAATTCCTATGAAAATTAAAAAAAATTCTTAATGATTATTATTTAAAAATTCAATGTAATCGTCACTGACATGATTTTGGTTAAATTCATACATGTCGTATGAGGTAAAAAAAGAACTTTTTTTTTTCATGGTCAAAATGATAGAAAAATTCCTCATTTGGATTGTGAAAATAATTTAACATTTAAAAACATTTAAAGAAAAAAATGTTAAAAATTTCCCTTATTGATCATAAGAAACTAGTAGAATATGATTGGAAATACTTTTTAGAAAACATGGTTCTGAATGAACATATATTTTCGACCAATGAGAGATTAAAGTCGGATATCTTAAAATTAATTATTTAACTATCACATGTAAAAACGTGTAATAAATGTAACCTCTACATGAATATATAATTAATAAGAATAGGAAAAGGAAATTAATTATTGTCTTCATATATATAACATAATTGTTCATTAATCAAAGAATTAACATAAACTATCTCAATAATCGATGAGATTATCTAGATAAACTATTATAACTTGGTAACTTTTGATCAGACGCTCCATCTAAGAAAATAAAATTAAATTAAGCATAAAATATTATTAAAATAATTATATTCATTATTGAATGTGTAAAATTAATGTATATACTCCTCGAGAAATAGTTTATGTGCATAAGAAAACCTAAGTCTTAACAATGGAAAATTGAGACAAATTTTTTTTATGTATTTTGAAAATTTTGAAACATAATCCCCAAGAATGAAATATCATTAAAAAGATATTTTAATACCCATAAATTTATTTATGGGAAACAAAAATATAATCATTTTTAGAACATACACCATACAAAAGGACTGAGGGGCAAACGTAGCATGTAACGCATGAGAATAAAAAGTGTGTAGATATCCCCTTACCTTATGTCTTGACTCTCATCATACTAGTTCAAGATTTTGATATAATAATTAGAATTTTATTATATATTTTTAATAGAATCATATTTATATATATAATACCATATATGGTATTAAAATTACTATATATTACCTACATGTTGATGATCCTATGTTGAGATTTCACTTCGGGTAATATTCTCTTTGTTCTTCTCATTTGTCTTAATTTGTTATATCATTATCCCTTGAATTTATATCAATATTTATATAATTTAAATAAGTATATAAATATAATTTATTATGATTATTTTTATATTATAATAATCTTTATTATAAATAGTTACAAAATTGAATGCACTGTTCATGGGGATGGTAAGTTATACATACAATTGAACACTATTTCTATTTTATTGTTCATATTGACAAAATAATGAAATTGAAATATAAGAGTATATGAATATAATATCATTAAAGTATAATTATTGTTTTATATATATAATATATATTCACTAAACCCATCCGTAAAACTTTCCTTGAATTATGTGAATGAATCACATCACTTTGAGGGGGTGTTCGTCCACACTTCCTCAAACAAAATTATCCAGTTTTTACCAAATGGAGAGTAAATAGATAAGAGTTGTAAAAGTAATCATTAAAAATAAATAACTAATAAATATAATATAAATATATCCATATTTTTCATTATAATTTCCACAATGATATGGGGTAATGGAAAAATGAACAATCATTGTTCCGGGAGGATGTTGTTCGTTGTACAGAGAAACAATGAGTTAATTACCCATTATATCTGTGTGTGTGTAACATTAGGTTTAAATAAACACATATAAATATAATAGTATATTTAATATTTTTCATATTTAATATAATAATGTAATATAAATTAATTTACTGGTGTAAAATTAAATTGAAACTATTGGTCTTGAGGGAAGACATTTCCCCTAAATCGGGTAACTGCAAATGGTTTGGGCCAAAATACTTCTTGGAAGACAGTCTTCAAAAAGTGAGGCTTAAAAGAGGAATGGGTGGATATGGAGAGATTATTGCAACATATTTTGGTTGATACAAGTGGAATGAGATGTTTTAGGAAGAGGTAGTGGTGGTGGAATATTATAGGGAAGGAAAAGGACTCAGATGGAATTTTTGTACACACGTTAAGTGTATGCATGTCTGTACCTACAAAAAGACATATAAAACCCAAATATATTATTAATATAAGTATTATGGCCGGATTATTTTCAGAAAAACTATTTTTGACAAGTGAGTGGGTCATTTTGGCCCCAAATATTATGTTTTAATCCCCAATTATGCTTAATTTGACCTTATTCATTGTGATTAATTTTAGTCACTTTTACAAATATTTTTGGACAAAAATTATGTTGATATTATTATAATATAAACATTATACTTAATATAATTGTGGATGTTAGATTTTTTAAGTTCAATTCAAATATTTTGGAAAATTTATATTAACGGTAATCCTGGAAACGTGGTGAGAAAGTGAATTTTTAAAGTTAAGAATTCAAATGTTTATTAATTTTTTATATTCAATTTCAAAGTAAAATTGATTATAATGACCTAAATAATGTTAATTGATTTAGAACTATTCTAATTTGACCATAAATGAGATTTAAAAAAAAATTTAACATTAATAATTATTTAAACGAATGGATAGTTTTTAACTAAAATGTAGTGGTTTTCACTATTTATATAAAATTAATGCTTTTCAGAAAAAATGTCTAAAACATTTACCATTAGATAATGTAAAATTCCAGGTTAATGAAGAATAAGAGTTTTTATATTTATTTATATTTTTGAATTAAATACTAATTTTACTTTAAAAGGGTTTCCATGTTTAATAGCATACCCGATACGCAACAACGGGTTTCTTTTAAATCATACGTTGCACACTAATAATATAATATTATTATTTTAAATGGAAGTTAAATCTTAGAAATTATATTGGAAGTAATGAACAAAAATAAATACAATATGATTATAAATGTTTGTTAAATGTATTTAAAATTATCCAAAAAAATTTAGAGGCTTAAAAAGTGAATGAATCTAATTTTAAGAATTATTTACATTAAATGGTGGATTTACAACCTTTTAATGGAGAACCCTCTTTGAATATAGTTTTGGTCACATTAATACTTCTTATTTGAAGAAATAAAATCCTTCTTTATAAATGGGACATCAATATTTACTTCGTGTAAATGTTTGGAATTTTTTCGATGAAGTTCATTTTTTTAATGAATAGTGAAAAATATTGTATTTTAATTCAAAACTGCATTTTAATATAATTTACTTATATGGTTATATTAAAATTTTAAATTTGTTTTAAAGTTTAATTAGAATATATTTTTACATTTTAATCCAATGTTGGTCATTGGGATTATTTTCACTTTGAAAATGGACGTAAATAAGTGTCAATCTTTTGATAATTTTTGTTTTTTTAAAACCCGCTATTTGTTTTAAGAACGAGAATTAATTTTAAATTAATTAATTACACATAAATGTATTGAATTTATAAAAATATAAATCATTTTTTAATTAAGAATATAAAATATATCTTATGCATAGTTTTTTTTATTTTTCATAAAAACATCAATTTTTTATGAATAGTGAATCCACATAGAAGTAGTTAAAGAAACCGACATTTTCATTTAAATGAAAATTTACCACTTCAATGAATTGAATTTCCAAAATCTGACATACCTGGTTGTTATTAGTAAGTAATATGTGGTTCAATAAGATAAAAATAATTTTTTGTGTATAGTACCTTTTGACTTATATTTACCGCGGTTAAAGTTAAATAGGGCAATTCATGGTAAAAAGAATATTATAATAATTCAAAATTACCTTAAAACGTCTCCTGACCTTATTGGATGAGTAATGGATGAACATGGGAATCCTTGGGTCTATTGGGGGACCCCATGGAGTCATTTATGAATTATAATGACACTTTAGATTAATTAATTTAATGTAAATCGAAAATAACATAAACAAAAATATTTTGGTAAATAATTTTTATATGGTGTTATATAAGTAATTGTTTTGTCTATAAATATTCATTGGAAAGATAAAATTATTTCCAAAATCATGGTAATTTTTTTTATAATTTTTAAATTTTGAATAAATTATATTATTTATGACAAAATAATGATGCAGTGTTTACCTCATTAATATATCATTTAAATAAATATGAATATAAATATTAAAATAACATCCAAAACCTGTCCATTTATTATTGGATGATTTTATTTCAACCATTAGTCATTTTATTTTCGACTATAATTATTTTTTGACCTTTAGAATCCGAATATCATTATATAATAAAATAATATTACCACACGTTCCTATAGAGCCCCTCCTCCCCCATATAAAAATGTTTCACTTATAACCAACTCCTCACACATCTAAAGCCTTTTGGAATGTCCAAACTCTTCCCAATTAATCTCCATACATTCCTATCCTACTCATAGAATCCTTAACTTAGGTAGAAGAAACATTAAGATGATCTTTTGGTTCAAACCAATGGAAGTTACCCAAATTAAAGGTAACCATTTCTCTTAACTTCTTTTCTTTTATTTTACTTCTCCAACCACTAAAATCTATTTATTGCTTTATTTTATAACAAAAAAACTAAACTAAATATACTAGGATGTTTTTATGTGAAGTATTCAAACTACACTTACAAACACCTCCATCTAATCGATGAAGAACGTACTGTTTCGGTGGATGGAAAACTAATGGCACATGAAACGATGATTGTTCGATTATCTCCTACTGCCTATCATGGTTGCCATTAATATGAAAATATATTTATATATAATATATATTATCTTTATTATTTCTTCAAGCTTCTCTATTTTTCATTTATATTTTACCTTTATGGTTTCTATTGTGGATAAACGCGATAATTTCATTTGAGGAAGTGCAGACTACCGCCCCCTCAAAGTTATATGACTCATTAATTCCATATGTGGGACTTATAAAGGATGGAGTAAATGATATTATATATGATATTATATATGATATTATACAAGAATTATAATATACCTATGTATAATTATGTTTTAATTCCATTAAAATAAGAAATATAAATTGAAGTAGCGTTTATGTGTACGTACGACTTACCGTCTCCATGAACTATGCATTTCATTTCTTATATCCAAATGTTATGTACTATTTTAAATCCATGTATATACAGGATATATATAAAATATATGATATCTAAATCATGAATATCATTCTTGATATAGTAAGCTATTGACCACATGGACTACTTGTAAATATAAGGTGTTTATTTTTGAATTATGTAGCAAATATCGACAAAATGAACGTTATTAACAAAAATGATAAAATAATGTTTATAAAATTGTAATAAGTGATATAAAAGGAATAATAAACTTGAAAAATGATCTTAAGAAAAGAGAAATTAAGTTTAGTTTATCATTCAGGATATTAAAGAACGAACGGGTCAAGTCGGACATGAGGTTAGGGACTTCGTCTCAATCTCATTTCATTGAGACATATTTTGTTTTAATACGTTACTTTATTTTATAAGTTTTATATACACCCTTGAATTTTAAAATGTAATCTTCTTCTATGAAGCATTTTACTAAACAAAAATAGGAATGTTTATTTTAATGTATGCGATAACAACAACATTTCCATCACCGTGAGAATTATTTGTTCTTTGGATTCCTTAACAAGATATAATGTTTTTTAAGGAAAATAAATACCATATTATCTTTTATGTATTTTGGTATTGAAAATGGTTTTGATAATGGATTTGTTATGTCAATATAATTATGTGATATATTGTGATTTAAATGTGGAAATGTTTTCTTTTTTTTATATTTGTTTTATGTTTTATGATTTTATTATAGTACTTGGACATTTAACGGGTGGTTACATGATAAACCAAATAATGGGTGGTGCCGTGATAAACTAGGATGGGTGGTTATGTTATAACCTCCAATGAATAGGGTACAAAATTTGACCATATGGCTATTCCATTTAGTGATATGCGTGGAAGCTGACCGTATGGTTATTCCATTTATGTATGTTTCAGTCCCAAGTAACCTTTATATGTTATTTGTTCATTATATGGTTTTATAGTAATATTTTGGATACAAATGGGTATGTAATGATATTTTATTTAGTGAAGAGTATTTACCACTTCGTGAAGGTGAAAATTATTACTTATGATAAAGTATTTATGGTTTAATTGTTGTTTTTAAAAACTATCAGTTTTCTGTATTTGTGAATCCCTTACTGATATTTTTACACTCATACCATGTTTTTGAAATGTTTTCCACAAGACATAATGTGGAATAGGGCCAAAGATGAGATCAAGTAAAAGTCATGTTATCTAAAACATGTAACAAACATGACTATTTTTTTAAGAGTTTTTATTTTATGAAAAAATGGAAACTATGTAGAAGTTTCTACATTGTTATCTTTTGATATGTAATAGTTATGTCCTAATTCTCTAAAACTCTAAACCTAAAAACACCCTCAACATGAATTATTCATTTAATTCAATATTAAGTAACGTTTAAGGTTGGGTCCTTATTGTTGGTATCAGAGGGTGGTTTAGATTACTTTAGGAGTTAGGGTACTTTTAAATTAATATCCATAAAGTAATTTATATTAATATTGAAATTTTATAGCATTTACAGATTACCATGTTTCTTCGCATAAGATGTTTTTGTGTTCAGAATGGTTTTCTATATAGGAAAAAATGCAGCTATGCTGGGATACCATCAAGAGGAAGATGACCTTTCAAACCACCAACCTGAGATGGTCAGAATCAAAACTGAACAATTTGTTGCAGTGATGGAAAAATTGAATCAGGCTATAAATGGTGGTGGTATCCATGCAAGAGATCACCTAGATCAACCTCAGTGGAACATGTTAGTAGTGGAGCATTTCATGAGGCAGCATCCCCCGTCATTCAGAGAATCATGTTACGTTGTTCTAGCTGAAGTGTTGATTAAAGCACAATAGAATATTTTCGATGTTATGGGTTGTTCAGAACATCAAAAGGATAGTCCTATTGTTTACCATTTTGAAGGTGAAGCTGATTAGTGGTGTTAGATGTTGAAAAATATCAAGGATAATGAGGAGATTGTTGCTCTTGATTTGGATGAATTCAAAAGTATGATTGTTGAGAAATATATACCTAAGGTGGTTCATCATAAGATGGAATGAAATTCCTAGAATTGAGGAAGAAGGATGACTCAGTGGATACTTATGAAGAAATGTTCACATGAATAGATAGATATGCCCCAAATTTCATCCGAGATCTTGATTGTAATATAAATAGATTGTACTGAGGACTAAAGCTATGATATAGAAGCGCATTAACCTCTCGTTAGTTCAAAAGTTATGAAAAAATTGTTCGATTTGTGGAGTTGGTGGAAATGGAGTTTTCGATGATCAGGTGTTCATTGAAAAAACAACAGAATAAGAGGTCTAGTTTGTAGGAAAATGGATTGAATTCATTAAATAATCCTGGACATAAGAAAATTAAATATCCAACTTGTGAGAAGTGTGGTAAAAACATCCTGGAAAATGTTTATCAATGACTAGAAAGTGCATCTGGTGTGGTAAGTCTGGTCATATTGCTCCTAACTGTAGGGAAGATGAGAAAGCAAGAAATGAAAATCCATTGGTAAGATGTATTATGTGTAATGAAATGGGTCATTATTAAAATGAGTGTCCAGAGAATAACTCATCTGAAAGAATGTATCCAGGCTATAAGATCAAAGGGGTGGTGATATCCTTTGCAACTACTTTAGCAGATGTTGTGCCATCGAACAAAGTAGTATCAGGTACACTGTTTGTTTGTTCAGATTATTACTATGAGTTTTTTTATTCAGGTTCTACACATTATTTCATTTTTAAGATGTTTTTCGTAAATTGGGAATTCCATCTCATGATATGAATATAGAAGTTATGGTAAAAATAGCTGGAGGAAATGTTGAGACCAAAAGAAAACATAATAACATTCCTATCCTTGTGTGCGGGAAAAATCTACCTGAAAACCTTATTTTTTTCTTCCATTAGAGTTTGATGTTATTTTGGTCATGGATTGGCTATGTGTCTGTCATGCTATGATTAACTGCTGATCTGAAGAATTTTATTTTCCAAAATATTTATACTTTGTGTACAAGAATGAACCCTTTCTATTGATAAAAAATTAGAATGGTGATAAAATAGTAAAATATAGAAATTAAAGTTACCATACAAACATTGATGGAAATAAAGGAACTATTTAGATTAATGATGTGATAGTGGTAAATGAGTTCCTTGATGTTTTTCATGATGAGTTGCCTGGTATTATACCAGATCGAGAAGCTGAATTTACTGTTGACGTAGTTCCTGATGTTAATCCAATTTTGAAACTGCCGTATCGAATGTCTCAAATTGAAATTTTTGAGTGAAATAAGAAATTGAAAGATTTATTAAATAAAGGTTTCATTCGACCAAGAACTTCTCCATTGGGTGCTCCTATCGTGTTTATAAAAAATAAATATGGTTCTATGAGACTTTTCATTGATTACAGAGCATTGAATATCATCACTGTTAAGAACAAGTATCCATTGCCTCATATCGATGATTTGATTGATCAAATCTAGGGTGCTCAGTATTTTTCAATGATTGAATTGAGATTGGGGTACCATCAATTGAAAGTAAAGGAAGCAGAAATTCAGAAGACCACATTTTGTACTAGATATGTCCATTGCGAATTTGTAGTTATGTCTTTTGGTTTAACCAATGCACCTGCTGTATTCATGGATCTTATGAATAGAATTTTCTGTGAGTTCTTGGATAAGTTGTTGGTTGTGTTCATTGATGATATTTTGATTTATTCCAAAAATTACGGAGGAGAATGGAAGTCATTTAAGGGTTTCCTTGCAGACCATAATAGAAAAGAAACTATTTGGGAAATTCAACAAGTGTGAGTTTTGGTTGCAAAAAATTTCTTTCCTTGCCCACATTTTTTTTAAAAATGGCATAACTATTGATCATACTAAAAGAAACATTGATGTAGAGTGTCCAAGACCCACAAATATAACCGAGATTCATAGTTTTCTTGGATTGGGAGGTTATTACCGGAGGTTTGTTGAAGATTTTTGATGGTTATCTAGTCCAATTACTAAGTTAACTCGAAAAGGTGTTATGTTCATCTGGAAAAAATAATGTGATGATATTTTTCATGAATTTAAAAGAAGATTGGTGAATGCTATAGTTTTGGTACTACCATCCAGAAATTGTGAGTTTGTTATTTACAGTGATTCTTCATTGAAAGGACGTGGATGTGTCCTTATGTAGAATGATCATGTAATTGCTTATGATTCACGTTATTTGAAACCACATGAGTTAAATTACCCTGCACGTGATTTGGAATTAGCTGCTGTTTTTTTTCTTTAAAAATTTGGAGGCATCATTTATATAAAGTAAAATGTAAAATATATACTAACCACAAAAGTTTAAAGTATATATTCTCATAGAAAGAATTAAACATGAGAGAGAGGAGATGGCTGGATTTAATCATGGATTATAATTGCATGATCCATTACTATATGGGAAAATAAAATAAAGTTGATGATGATTTGAGTCTAAAAAGAAATGCTTCATTAACCATGTTACATTGAGAACAATATCATTTGGTTTTTGATATGATAAACTTTGTCATAGAAGTTGTTGGTGCTGAAAATTAGTCTGTTTTGTATCAGTTATCAGTGAGATTATCTCTATCAAAGAGAATAAATAAAGCGCATAAAGAACATACTGAGTTATAGAAATAAGTAGAGTTGGTTTAGAACGGTATGTTTCCTAAATTTACCATTTATAATGATTGTGTTTTGTGATTTGGAAAGAGATTATGTCTGCCTTGTGATTAATAGTAGAAGAATGAGTTGTTATGTGAAGCTCGTAGTTCTCTATGTTCAGTTCATCCAGGTAGTATTAAGATGTACATAGGTCTTCGGCAGTTTTACTGGTGGGATGGAATGAAATGAGATATTGATGATTTTATTATGATGTGTTTGACTTTTCAGTAGGTTAAAGCAGAGTAGTAGTTATTGAATGGGATGTTTCAGCCATTACCGGCACTAGAGTAGAAATGGGAAAAAATATCCATGAACTTCATTGTGGGATTACCAAATACATATCGAGGTAATAATGAAATCTGGGTTATTGTTGATCGATTGACTATATCTTCTCATTTCTTTCCTATTCGAGATACATTGTTTCTAGATCAACTTTGTCGATTTTATGTTAAAAAGATAGTCTGGTTTCATGGAGTTACCCTCTCCATTGTATCTGTTCATGATCTCAGGTCTACTTCTATCTTTTGTATAGGCCTTCAGATGTCATTGGGTACTGAATTAAATTTTAGTATAGCTTTCCATCCTCAATCAGATGGGCAGTCAGAACGCACAATTCAGACCATGGAGGATATGCTACGTGATTGATCACTGAATTACCTGGGAAGTTGGCAAAAACATCTTTCTTTGGTTGAATTTTCATATAATAACAGTTTTTATTTAAGAATACAGATGGCTAAATTTGAGGCATTATATGGAAAAGCGTTTTTGAACTCCGCATTTTAGGATGAAGTAGGTGAAAGGAAGAAGATGGGACCAAAAATGGTAGAAGAGATAGTAGAGAAAGTTTAGTTGATTCAGAAGCACATGAGAACAACTCTGAGCAGACAGAAAAGATATACAGATAACCTGAAGAATGACCATTCTTTTGAGGTAGGTGATCATGTCGTTCTCAAAGTTTCTCCGTGGAAAAGTGTGATGAATTTTTGTAAGAAGGGAGAGTTGAGTTCGAGGTTCATTGGACCTTATGAAATTCTACAAAAAGATGGATCAGTTGTGTATAGAGTCACTTTATCTCCATGTTTATCCCAAGTACACAATGTTTTTCATGTTTCAATGATGAGAAAGTATGTGTCTGATCCATCTAATGTTTTGAGCCCAGAGGTAGTTCAGCTGGAAGAGAATTTCTCTTATAAATATAAACCAGTCCAGATTCTTGACCATAGAGAGAAAGTGTTCTGGAATAAGGTATTTCACCAGGTAAAGGTTTTGTGGAAAAATCATATGGTTGAAGAAGCAATGTGAGAATCTGAAAATGCTATGAGGGATAAATACCCCCACTAATTATGATAAGTGAATAAAAATTACGAGGACACAATTTCCAAAAGGGGGAAGGATGTAACATCCCATGTAAATGAAGAATAAGAGGTTTTTATATTTATTAATATTTGTGAATTAAATAATAATTTTACTTTAAAAGGGTAGCTATGTTCGATAGCGTACTCGATATGCAACGACAGGTTTCATTGAAATTTTACATTTCACATTAATAATATAATATTATTATTTTAAATAGAAGTTAACTTCTAGTTATTATATTAGAGGGAATGAAAAAAACATAATAAAATATGATTATTCATGTTTTATAAATTTATTTTAATTTATCCAATATAATTTTGAGGCTTAAAATTTGAATGAATCTAATTTTAAGAATAATTTACATTAAATGGTAAATTTTATTCCTTTTAATGGGGAACCCTCTTTAAAAATAGTTTTGGTTACGTTAATAAATTATAACTGAACAAATAAAATCCTTCTTTAGAATGGGGACATCAAAATTTACTTTGTGTAAATTTTTGGATTTTTTCCGATAAAGTTTATTTTTAATGAATAGTGATAAATATTGTATTTTAATTCAAAACTGCATTTTAATATAATTTATTTATATGGATAAATTATATTTTTAGTTGGTTTTATAGTATAATTAGAATATATTTTTACCATTTAATCCAATTTTGGTCGTTGGAATTAATTTCACTTTGAAAGTGGACATAAACACATGCCAATCTTTTGATAGTTTTTATTTCTTAAAAACAGGTTATTTCTTTTAACAACAAGAATTAGTTTTAAATTAATTAATTCCACTTCAATGTTTTGAATTTATAAAAATAGAAATCATTTTTGAACTCATAATATCAAACATAGCTTTGGCTGAATTTATGGTATTTTTCAGAAAAACATCAATTTTTGATGAATAGTGAAACCACTTAGTAGTAGTTAAAAACGGAATTTTTCATTTAAATAAAATTTTACCACATCTGTATATTGAATTTTAAAAATCCGACATGCATGGTTTTTATGAGTATGTAAAATTTGGTTTAATAAGATAAATATAATTTTTGGTGAATAGTAACTTTTGACTTCTATTTATAGTGGTTAAAGGTAAATAGGATAATTCATGGTAAAAAGAATATTATAATAATAAAAAATTACCTTAAAACTTATCCTATCCTTATTGGATTAGTAATGGCCAACCATGGGAATCCTTGGGTCTACTTTCGGACCCCATGGAGCACATATGAGTGATAATGACACTTTAGATTACTTAATTTAATGTAATGAAAAAAATGACATAAACAAAAATATTTTAGTAAATTAATTTTTATATGGTGTTATATAAGTAATAGTTTTGACTATAAATATTCATTGTAAATCTAAAAAAAATTCCTACATCATGATATTTGTTATATATTTTTTAGATATGGAATAAATTAAATTATTTAAGACACAATAATGATGCAGTGTTTACCTCATTAATTAATCATTTTAAAAAAATAAGATTATAAATATTAAATTAATATACAAAAATTGTCCAATTATTATTGGATGATTTTATTTCGACCAGCAGTCATCTTATTGTCGATTATAATGATTTTTGGACCTTTAGAAACTGAATATCATTATATAATAAAATAATATTATCACACTTTCTTAAAGAGCCCCTCCCCTATAAATATTTCTCACATCTAACCAATTCATCACACCTCTCAAGCCTTTAGGCTCATCCAAACTCTTCCCAATTAAGCTCCCTAAATCCCTGTCCTACTCTTAAAAGCCTTACCTTATGCAGAAGGCACATTAAGAAGTCTTTTTGGTTCAAAGCAATGGAGGTTACCCAAATTAAAGGTAACGATTTTTCTTAACTTATTCTCTTTTATTTTACATCTCCAAACCCTAAAATCTCTTTATTCCTTTATTTTATAACAACACCAGTATCCTAAATATACTAGGATATTGTTATGGGATGTATTGGGACTACACTTACACACACCACCATCTAATGGGTGAAGAACATACTGTTTCTGTGGATGAAAAACAAACGCCTCACGAGATGATGATAGTTCGATTATCTCCTACCGCCTGTCTTGGTGGCTATTAAGATGAAACAATATTTAAATATGATATATATTATGTTTATTTTTTCTTCATGATTCTCTATTTTTCTTTTATAGTTTCCCCTTTTGGTATATATGATGGTTAAATGCGATAATTTCATTTGAGAATGTGCAGACTACCGCCCACTCAATGTGATATGACTCGTTAATTCCATATGTGGGACATATAAATTATGGAGTTAATGATATTATATATGATATTATACTGGAATTATAATTTACCTATGTATTATTTTGTTTTAATTCCATTAAATTAAGAAATAGAAATGGAAGTAGCGTTCATGCGTACGTATGATCTACCGTCTCCATGAACGGTGCATTTCATTTCAAACCTCCAAATGTTATGTACTATTATTAATACATGTATATAATAGATAAATATGAAATATATGATATCTAAATCATGAATATCATTCTGGATATAATGATCTATTTACCACATGGACAACTTGTAAATATAAGGCGTTGATTTTTTACTCAAGTACCAAATATCGACAAAACGAACGTTATTAACTTAAATGATTAAAAAATGTTTATAACAAGGTAATAAGTGATATAAAAGGAATAATAAACTTGAAAAAGGTTCCTAAGAAATTAAAAATTTACTTTAGTTTATTATTCAGGATATTATAGAATGAATGGGTTTAGTCCGACACGAGGAAAGGGACTTCATCTCAATATCCTGTCATTGATTCATATTTTGTTTTAATACACGAAATTATTTTATACAATGTATAAAAACACTTGAATTTACATTGGGAATCTTTTTCTACAAATATTTTTACAAAACAACAAAAATTATTATTCCTTTTAACGTAAGAGGTGACAACGACCTTTCCATCGCCGCGAGTATTATTTGTTATTTTTCATCCAAAAAAAGTCATAATGTTTTTCAAGAGAAATAAATACCATATACACTTTTATGTATCTTGTTATTGAAAATGGTTTTGATAATGTATTTGTTATGTCAATATATTAATGTGATATATTGTGATTGAAATGTGGAAATGTTTTCTTTCCTTTATATTTTTTTTATGTGTTATGCTTTTATAATGGTACATGGACATTTGATGGGTGGTTACGTGATAAACCAAATGACGGGTGGTTCCGTGATAAACCGGGATGGGTGGTTATGTTATAACCTCCAATTCAGTGGGTATGAAAGTCAGCCGTATGGCTATTTCATTTAGTGATATGTGTGGAAGTTGTCCATATTGTTATTCCATTTATGAATGGTTATTTCCCAAGTTATCTTTATATGTTATGTGTTATTTATATGGGTTTTATGGTAATTTTTGGGTTACAAAAGTGTAAGTAATGTTCTTTTATTCCGTGAATCGTGTTTACTACTTCATAAAGGTGAAAATAATAACTTATGATAAATTATTCATGGTTTACTTGTTTTTTTGAAAAACAAATAGTTTTCGTTCATTGTGAATCCTTTATTAAGCTCGTTATGATCATCCCATGTTTTTGAAATGTTTTTCACAGGACATAATTTAGAATAGGGTCAAATATTGGATCAAGGAAAAGTCATGTTTTCTTCAACATGGAACTAGACAAGACTCTTTTTTTAGAGTATTTATTTTATGAGAAAATGGAAACTTTTTAGAAGTGTCTACTTTGTAATCTTTTGAGATGTAGTAGTTATATCCTAATTATCTAAAACTCTTAACCTAAAAAGATCCTCAATGTGACTTATTCATTTAATTCAATATTATGTAATGTTTAATATCGGGTCCTTATAGATAACTGGAGAATTCTAAATTACTGGAATTTATTTTATGTAATTCAATTTCAATATTGTTTATAAAAAATTTATTATTAGTTTCCATAGAAGGACATGAAGTGTTGATTATTTGAGGAAATATAATTTTTAAACATAGAAGGATTTTAGTAAATATTATATCTTTCATTTTCAATATGTTATATATATAAGTTATCAAATTTGTTTGCAAAGTTACTATTAATATTTATATTACAACCTATAATTTCTTGGTTATAATTATCTTGATTAAATAAATTTAAGAATAAAATTGTGTTTTGTAGAAAGCATTGGTGTTTTGTGTAACATACACGACATTATTATTTTGGGTAGCGCAAGCCATGTCTCTATTGCATGTTACATAATCAATGTCAATAACATATGTCGACAAATCCATGTCAATATTGTGTGTAGTGAAAGACAAGTTAATTACTTGTGAAATAAATTTTTTAATTAAGGTTTTTAACATATATATATATATATAAGAACTATTTCTAGTGTCATGTGAAATGAAAAATATTAAAAATATATTCAAATTTGAAAAAAAAATTAAAAAATCTCATTGTGTTACAAGACACATTTGGTAGAATAAATTCCTTATCCAAAAGATCATTGAGATGTATAATTAATTATTTTTATTCAACATTTTCCATTGAATATTGGGTATTTCATAGCATCTTGGATCAAGGCATAATATCAATATTGAAGTCTACCTATCTTTCTAGGGGAGGTTTGGGTAACTCCTTAGGAAATACTTCAATGAATTAATAAATTATGGGGTCATTTTTTATTAGTATAAAATCATTTCCTTCTTCATATTTACTGATCTCCAACGTAAATAAGCCTATGATGGTGATTAAAGACAAATCCTAGGATTAGATAACTCTCCATTGAAATAAAACTATAGGTTTTTGATTCACGACGATTGATATTTCCTTGAATCAGTTGTCAATCTTAGTATTAATAATTGAGAGATAATAAATCTCTAGTATAGGGTTTAATTCCATCATGGGTATGAATAATATAATTGTGGAGAGGTGTTTCTCACCAAAGTAAATAATATAGTTTATATACATTGTTCATTCTTGGATAATCAATCATGGAGTCTTGACTAATAACTCTATTTCATGAATTTCAGGGATTCATTATATATTACTTTAAAACATGGAGTAAATAAAATAATTCATAGAACCCTAATCAAAACAAAGTACTTTATAGCATTGAGAGAATAAAGATCCATCTTAACACCACATCATTGGGATATTTAATGTCAGTTGTCATACTAAAAAAATACCAAACATGTTCCCTTGTCATATGTTTAGGTTTATGGTGACTCTCACCATTAAATTTATATTTTGACAGTGATTGGAAAAGTTTCCAATTTATCCACACATGAAAAATTGGTCTTTTCGCTAGGATTTCAAAATGTTCCACTTTTCAGTATTATTGAGATTTTGAGTCTTCACCTCACTATGGAAATTCTGTGCAATATTTCCATCTGTTCCACATTGGTATCATTTCCCACTCAGGAGTGAGACATCCTCCAAATGATTCATAACACATTTTTTTCATGTGATAAGTTTAACTTTTTTTCCACATCTTTCTTGTTCAATGATCATACCCATGTTTTTCTACAATGATTTATACTCTTCATTTGTTCATTGGGAACATAGCTTCTCTCTGAACTACAAATCGTACTTAATACCACTTCACCAGATCTTCTCAAAACTGTCATAGTCTTGAATGGGTAGATTCTTCTATAGATGGGGTATTGGTCCACAAAAGAATCTATCAACCATTCCATTATGATCCATGAAAAAATAATAGGTGTAGTAAAAATTCATTATAATTTTCTTCTCATAGCTTCCCAAAGTTTCATTTTCCTTTAATATCAGCTTGAGGAATTCCATAAAAATTTTCTTTTCTCATTGTATGGGAGAATATTTATTGAAAAGGGATCCTGTAAACTCTCCTACCAATATATAATTTGTCTTAATTGTTGGATTTTTCATTTTAATAAGTTTCCACCAATGATTAGTTTCTCTCATGATGAAATACATAGTTACGATGGTATTTTATTTCCCTAAACAATAGAGTAACACAATGTTCATTTCTATAGAGAATATCCATTGTTAAGAAATCAATGGGACAATATATCCATTGAATGAAGTTTTTCATGGATGAATACAGGATTCAATGGAAATTTTTTTCATTAAAGGTTAATTAGGTAACTCATCTTGATACATGCGATTTCTCAAAACATGAGTAATTTGAATCATCATTCTCAGAATGTTTTCCATTCTAGTTTCCATAATAGGTCCTTCAGTGCCTTGTCTATTGCACTCACTCTTTACGTAGATCCTTTTATTTCTAGTCATTTCCTAAAAAAAGATAAATAATTAAGTAACTTTTTTATTCTAATAATCTTATATCTCTAAATAAAATAATTTCTAAAATTTTCATGCTTAATATTGTTAATCGTTAAAAATATCTACATTTTATATAAATTCTTGATAATGGTTAAGAAAAATAGTGCTATTAACAAAACATATCCCCCAAGAAAGTGAAACTAGAAGTGCAGTAAGTCACATTCTCTTTCCCCTGTTCCCATTCAACTCTAGTTCATATCAATTTTTTATGTTTAACCCATATATACATCTATACTAAATCCACTTCAACATATTTGTATCCATATTGTGATTTCTTTTCTCAAAAACCACTTAAATAACACTTTTCCAAAATACCATTATTTTTACTATATTTTATCTTTCCCGTAATGTTCTTACTAATATTTGAAAATATTATGTTTTATAAATAACTATACCATCCTTCGATAATTTCTATGAAATCCCACATTTTATTAGATAAAATTTAATTTACAAGGTAAAAGCATAGGTTCATTTAATGTTTAGCATCTTGTAAAAAGGTACATAATACCTGAAAACGTAAAACAATATTCTTATCCACATGAATGGATTCCTCATGGGTTCAACCTAATAAAATTTACTACATATAATAACATATGGACATATTTCAAAGGAATGGGTACCATATGTCCCAGTTTGGAAAATTGAGAGAAATAACTTATATGTGGTCCTGTTGGATAGGAAATTTGTAGGGTGGTGGGGTGGTCTACAACACCAAGGGATCAGTCATCATGGTGTATTTATATTATATTTGTTGTGGTCACTCTCTTGAGGATGATTCCATGTCTATTATCACTCATCTCAGACTTTTAATGCATCGCAATATTGAGCTCATTGAAGTTGATATGGATTGATTTCTTCTTTATAATTCACTTCTTGGAATAAGTAATACTCCCTAGACAATTTCCTATTCAATTTTAAAATGAATAGGTCACCTCACCAGAAATACAATTTTTGATTACACCTGTCATTAGGTAAATAAAGTAGTAGATCATATAGCCTCTATAGATGTTCAAAATCCTATTTCATCATGCACCATAGGAAGGATTATCTATAAGGGTGTGGGTGAGAACCTTGAGAGAGGGCATTCTATTGTGTTACATTACATTAGAACACCCTAGGTCATATTTCTATTTTCCTATATTGTGTTTGTATTTGTTTTTATAATTGATTAAATAAATAAATAAATTATTATAATGATTATGAAATATAATATCTTGAAATGAAACATTCATAATCATATCACCAATGTTTTTCATCGTGGTGTCATAAAAATTATAATGGTTATTCCCTAAAGTATCATATAACATGTCATCTCTATAGATTAATTTCTAAGAAAATTCATTGTATATTTAGGTGGGAACACTGTTAATATGTGTTAATTAATTTGAATCACTAATATTATAATATTAATTTAAATAAATAACCCATTATGGATATAAGGAACATGTTTCATAAAAAATAATGTTGTTTTATAACATGCTGAAGAAAAATATATTTATGCCATTTATAATTCATGTAATGGGGATGTGGAATTTATGTATGTTTGTTACATAATAAAATAAAAATATTTTACATCTAGGTGAATACCCCTAGATAATAATGAGGTTTCGGTATTCACATAATTAAAATAATAGGTAATTTTTTGAGGATAAGATGGAAAATTTGAGTTGTAAAACTAGAAGCATAATGAGAATAAAATTTGGTTCTAGATATGGGTAAAAAGAGATGGGAAAGGGTATCACATTCACAAAATAATAATTATATTTTAAATGGATGTAATAAATTTTATATACTAATCTATTGTTTGATATTTGAAAGATATACAACGAAAAGAGGGATCTTGAATGGAAAGGAGAAGTGGATATTAGCCTTACCATGAAGAGTAGTTCCTAAAACATGAGTATCGGGACCATGGGGGACTTTACCAAACCCTATGAGGTATCAGTAGAAGGTATAACTATTATATATTCATTGAGGATTAATTTGGAGTTAAATGAAACGGATAAATGGATGGGTATTTATTTCCCAGGTGGTGGATTTGTTTATTAATTTCTAAAAAAGGCCTTGGACACATATGTAGTGGTAAAGGAAAAACCATGGGATTTCCTATAGTATTTCTAAATGATATTGGAAAATTGAAGAGACATATTATGTTGTTTTAACTCACAAGAGTTTACAATCATTTCATATTAAATATTTTGGCAATGAAAGTTACAATTTTCACAAAATAACATTTTTATTGTTAATGATTCCATTTTAGAAATTGGAATGAAAATTATATATTTGAGAAATGATTAAAATCTATTAAAATACTATAAGTTAATAAAATAACAAATTTTTAGTTCTGGACTATGATTATGTTCTGGTTACATTATTATTACATAATTATAATGTTATTAACATACAAAAAACTCAAACATTATATTTTCTATTCACAAAAAATTTATTATTGAAAATTATCATAAATTCACTCTAGCCTTGTTTAGAATATCTGATTTAAATAATGATATTTATTTTCTAATAATAATTTTATTGATAATAGAACTGTAACTTATATATATAGAAATAATTATTTATTAAAAATAATAGGTTATTGAAAATGCATGGAAAATTTTATAGCATTTGAAAAAAATAACATTTATAATAAAATAAGAGTGTTTTTATAACACTATATTGATCATGTAAGTTTCATTCAAAATATATTAACTTGTTAAAATTATTTATATCTTATCTTTAATGTACAATTTCTATCAAAAAAATAAATTTATCAAATACTAACCAAATTTTATTAAGCAAAACTATTCATAAAATGGAAATGATAGACTAATAATTTTATTTAAATTATGGAATTAAACTCTAATATCAAGAAATGTAACCCCTTATTACATCATATACCACCTTTTTAAAGGTTAATCATGGTGGTAGTATTATGGGGTGCCTTTGCTAAAAATGACTGAGTGGTAATCACCAATAATTTGAACTAATTTCATAGGAGATTTTGTTCACGATTCACTTGTTGATTCTCATCATGGACTTGGTCAATAGAGAAGCCTAGTGATGAATCAACCATCCAAAAATATTAATAATTGAATTTAAAATGAAATACTCTATCGATTGAGTCCATCGACACTTCATTCAATAAAAATTTTTATTTATCAAAATTTTACTTATAAGCACTAATGATTACATTAATATTATTATAAAGAGTATAATTCCCAAAAGATATATTTAATAACAATAATAATTGACCAACTATCCAATAATGGTTGAATCCAGATTGTCACATTTCCCTTTATATTCACATTATAAAAAACATGTTTTTTTTGTGAATTGTAAAACACCAAATTTAAGAAAACTATTATAATTAAAAAGGTTTTAGTCGTTAAACAAATAAGTTGATGTATAAGGATATTATGGGATAACCATTAATGATGAATAATAATCATGTGTGGCCCCTTAATGTGATGTAGAAGAAGAAAAAACAAACCACCCTTGTTTTTCATAGAATAAGATGTGTTTTATAAACAACTCAATTTCACGAAGGGGAAGACATCTATGTTCTTTTTCCATGTTAATGAGAAGAATACATCATGATCCTTATATAGATTTCATAAATGTAGATATTATACATGATCCAATTACTTAATTTACACTAGATTTACAGAGGAATGAATTCCATCAACGAACCTATATCCTTTTCAAATTCACTGAGAAATTTGGGATTTCATGCATACAATATACATGCATGTATACAAGAAAAACATACTAAATTAAGGAATAATTATTAACACTTATATCTAATGAATATTTATTATTACCATGAAAAATAGTTGTGGATTGCATAATATATTGAAGCACCTCTACACATCATTTAATTTTCACGGGCTATAGGCTTATTAAATTGGATTACTTCCTAAAATTCACATTGTGAAGCAAGGGGAGGACATTAGTTGAATATGGTCAAAAAACTACATCTACCTAGGAGATTATTTTTCCTTTGTCTGGAAATAATCAAAATCTATGATCATAAATCTTACCTTCTATCACATAATGTTTCTTAGTTTATTGGTCAAAATATAATCTATTCCAATTAGGATAGGGTCATCCATCCAAACGTCTAGTGGTTAGGGTCACATGAATGAATTGGATATATAGTTTTTGTTCAACCTGATTACTATTAGTATTATTAACAATTTTATAATTAATGATTCATTAAATTTATATACCCCTAGATTCTTCAATTTCCAAATGTGTTTTATCCACTCCAAGTAAAATTAACAATAGATATATAAAGAATTCAAATCATGATAAAAATGATAATAAATATTTTGATTTAAACCCTTAATAAACATTAAACGATTCATATTGAGAATTAGATTAATAGAAATCAATTAAAATATTTAATTAAACCCAAATTTAATTCACAACATACTAGGAATAAGACTGAGAATAAGGGACAATAAGTTTCATCGATGATCAGTGCATGAAACAATAAATGTGATAAATGGAATGAAAAAAGAGATAAAAATTTCCAAGACAGTGTTATTGATGTAAAATAGTGAAAGAGACATGAAATAATTTGAGTTTGGGGAGAGAGAGTAGAATGTAATGATATTAGAATAAAAAAAGCATGGTTTTTCCATTATCAGGCTCTGAAATTTGATGTGTCTACTACTATAAATATCGATTGAATTATACACATGTGTTTGTTAATTCTCATAAAGTAATTCAAATTCACTAATTTCTCTATAAATTTTCAATATATGTATATCTCACATGAATCTAATCCATGATTTGGAAATTTGACCCTTCTCACTTAATGTAACTAGACATCACGTCATGTACCTTCCTTCAGTTGCTGGGAGATACGATTTACATTGTACACATCATGTAATAATATTTCACATCATGAAATGATGTATCATATATTGAAACATTTCAATTAATTCTTCACAACGTACATCATTTTGTGAAATTCCACTACATGTCTTGTAATGATGTTTTATAATTTGTAATGCCAAAGTTTCTCATTTTCATCATTTATCCTTTTTCCACATTGAAAGCACAATTCCTGTAAAAACTTACACACACAAATTTCATTATCTATGAAATCATTGATAATACATAATAAAATGATATACAAATGTATATGTGATTTATGATTAACAAGTTCCCCAACACATGAACAAATTCCTGTCCTCAGAAAAAAATATCGCAATAAGGATTTCAAAGGGGTGAAATTATTTTTATAAAGTAAACATTCATTATATCTAGGAAAATAAATTTGTGTGTATAAAATAATGGCTTCATATAGAGTCATACTTTTATATATAAAATCATTCATGCATCATAGATCAGTTATTTGAAGAAATTCTAAATCATTGAATAATAATTTCATAAATTTTCCTTTAACTATATAAAAATTTTCAATATACCCCACAATGAATTTTCCCTCATCACTCAGGGGAAATGAAACAAGAGTTATTCTAATACCCATAGTTCATGCTCCAAACTATAGAATTACATTTGGTCTATCATTTCCACACCATAAATATAAATACAAAATAATTAATGATGTCCTACCAAATAGGTTCTAATGACATTGAGGATTTGAAAAGTTAGTAAATAAGTGAAAACATGCTAAAAATGGAGGGTAGGATCTAAAAGTATAATTTGTGAATGTCATGGTAGGTGTAATGAAATAAATCATCCATATTTAATAATGTCTACACTCCCAAAATCTAAAATTGGATCCATATATATCAATTGAGAAGAAGAATGGCATCATGTTCCTTACTTTTTATTTGTTATTTCTATGTTTCGAAAGTCATGTGTAGGATAGATATCACATCCTCCCTATTACAACATATGATAATTCAAGGGATTTATCATTATGGTCTTGGAGATTTTTGACCATACAAATAAACAAACCATGTTAATTTTTTTTATTCTATATTTTTCAATGTATTAAGATATGTTTTACATACTACAATGTACACATGGTTCACAATGAAATGATCAAATGAGCTAAAAATTAATCCTCTATATTATGATAATCCAATGACGGTTGAAAATCTTACCAAAACATGTTCAAATTAATGTCATGTATTATATAAAGAGCATGGTATGAAAGGATAATTTCCTTTGAATTGGTAATTACTATATGTTTATTCATGAAAAATAGTCTTAATGAAGGGATGAGGTAAGGTGGGTATCATGAAAACATATCTCAACAAATATTTCCTCAATAATTTTTAAAATTCTATTTTTCAGTCATATCCACAATAAGATCACAATACTGGTTGTGATAGTTTTTCATAAACCATGTGTCACTAGGGAAATATTATCAAGAATTAATATTAAATTTTTAGCCACAAATACACTTTGGAATTGGAGTAAATAAATAACTGAAAATAACTAATGTTATAAATGATAGTAATAATCAAATTAACTGTAATTAAAAAAACTTCAAATTTGTATTAAATCACTAAGCTCATTAATAATTCTAAAAATTTAAACATTGAAAACCCACGGGCTTCCAAATATTTATAATTTTACATTTTGTTTAATTTAAATTGGAATAATGATTTTATGGTATAAATAATGATACAAAGTAGAAAAATGTAATCTAGATAGTTGTGAATAGGAGAAAATTCAATTGTATTTGACCTTAAATCAATAAAAACTACACCACACATAGAAGGGTATAGTTTTTGGGCTATCCATGAAGGTATTTTGGGAGGGTTATGGATGATAAATCTCAGATAAATGAAACTTCAATTGAATTATTATTTAATAAGGGAATCAATATCGCCTAGTATGAGGTGGTATGCCCTGATATAACTTTGAATATTCTGATTTTGAATATGAAAAACATGAAAATGGGATAGAAATATAAATCACAAAGTAGATAAAACCTTAGTTCATTGGATTGAATAATTTTTAAAGTAAAAAAGAAATGAAGGTGCATAGTAAAATGTGTAATGAAATAGATTAAACATAAATTCATGTAGGTTTATGAAAAACTGTTATAAGTTACTCTTGAAAATAAGAAACAGTCATGAGAAATGATATTTTAATAAAGACTAAAATGAGAAAAAAGTTGAAATATGGGTTTCCTCCCATAATTATCTAACAAATAACATTACTATCTAGAATAATGGATCAAAACTATCTGGTAGTGTAATCCATCGGTTCAGTGTCTCTTATGGCATCTATAGAAACAAGCAGCACTGTCCTCCCACTCATAGGTTCTTTTATAAGGATTGATGACTTCGCGATAGTAGAGATAGGGGATTTGAAGTGGATTAAAGGGTATCTGTGCATATTGTCACGACACCCTCCCCACAAAGTGTACCCCTCCTGGGCCGGCAATGTGAGAAGAGAGATAATGACCCCCGAGTCCCGCCACCAGTAGGCCCCGGGTTGGCGACTAGCACCGAGGGTATAATAAACATACAAATGGGAGGCATTACCCTCTAAGAGAACACATGCAGAAGAGAGAGATAGAATAGACTCCAATAAACTCCAACTCAGAACTGAAATAAAAAAGTAAACCAAGTACATATATGAAATGCCATGCAAAAGTACTGCAACTGAAATAGAAAACTAAAAGTACCCAAAATAATGTAAAATGATAGCGACCACAAGCCCGAACAGCTCCTCCTCCATCCCCAAGCTAGTAGTAACTCTCTTGATCTCCAAGCTGCTCCAAGTGACCTAAAAAATAGTTTATAGATTCATAGGGTGAGTATAACAGTATACTCAGTAGGATCCTCCCCAAGCCTCTCGTGAAAATGTAACGAAAGCATGCTAAAGCCCAGTGAACAACAAGTGAAACTAACTCGTCACTTAGATAGGTATACTATGTTCCCAACCTCACCAGGGCTACTCTCACCAAGTAACACATACAAGAAAAATAGCATATAGTAATGAATATCAAGGGTACCCCGCTACTACTTCCCCACTGGTTTGCCGATTTTCCCCAACGACATACGTCCTGTGCATCTCTCTCCAAAGTCTTGCCCGCAGACACCTGGGCTAAGCTCCACAATCTGCACCTCGTGCACCACATAGGCTTTCCCGCAGAAACCTGGGCAAAGCACCACACCGTCCTCACAACCAAAGGTAACCAGGTAGTTTCCGGGAGCCACCACAGCTCGCATAACGTGTATCATAAGTCGGGTATAATACCTCAAGCCATTACAGCCCATACTCCGAGTAAAGATCCTCAAGCCATCATAGCCTATACACGTTACACCTATAGTAGTCCATAGGATACTATATCCAGAATATATGTGTGTGAATAACCACAAGCCATTACAGCCCTCAACACACATATATGGTGTAACTATCCGGTGTTCCTCATGGCACAAGTATCTACCAAGAGAAGAGAGCGGGGCCAAAGAGGGTAGTTAGCCATTCGACCTCCCATCAGAATGTTGGGGAAAACACCCCCCAGGGCTCAAAATCCCCAGGGTGTCAGTTGCCCTTACCGACAGGGTGGAGTAGCGTATAGAAACACAAAAAGTACAGAATATATATGTAACTCACATCCAAACTATGGGCATTACCTAGTCTTAGATACAACTGCATCTAACGTCTCTCAGACTCCAGGCTACTACTTCAAAGACTAGCTATCTTATAAGCACACAAACATTTGAAGTGCTTTATTAGATTACTCCATTCTCATTTTATCAGTTCCACTGTATGTTAATTAATTAATTAACCATGAACAATTTACCACATTAAACTAAATTGGAATCACATTCAAAAATTGATCCTTTATAGGATTCACATCACTATTAAATTCCAGTATCTCCATCCCCGTGGGTTTTCACCATTTAATCAAACATTCATTACAGAATTACTTTCCCACATTCCCAGGCATTCTAGAAAAACATCCTATGCTTCTAAACACAAAGGAGGCTCAACACGGTGAATAGATATACTACCCGTCGAGTCTTTGCCGCCTATAGAAACAGCATATACCTATTCTCCCTCGAGAGGTTAAACACGGAAATTATGTGCATACCCCGGGCGTCTTCGCCTCCTTCGGAAGATGGGTAGCAAGACCAGCTGCCTTGAGTAGTGGGGAAAAGAAAAGCAGATTAACATTCAAGAATCCCGCAAGCAACCAGCAACCACATCTATCCCATTCCATCACCAATGGTGTCCTCCCCGACACCCACATGCATAAACTGATGCATCTCTCCACTCTAGGCGTCATCTACTGCCATAACCACAAGGCCTCCATGCCTCCACATATCACAACAGCCATCCAGGCTCACATTACAGCACAAGCAGCAGAAAAAAAAAACAATCACAACCATGGGCCCTTGACCCCTTAGCAAACAAGAGGGTAACTCAGAACCCCTTTAGAAATTCCCACATAATCTGTTCTTTAATCCATATTGAATTGATAGATTTGTTATTCGTAGGTTCCAATCACGGATACCTAATCCGAAAGCTATCACAATTAAATAACCATGCTTACTTCCCTAATTTGATTATCCTCAAATTAGAATAACTACAACAACGACAATAACCAGATTAATTTACATGCCTCTTTATCTTAAGCCAATTAGTTAACAATTAATTCCAGTTATACGTTCATTATCAATTTCTATCATGAACGAACAAAAAATCAAAGAAAACATAGATATCACTATATCTAGGAAAACATGAGGCAAACTATTATCACGATATAAAGCAACAAAATGCGATCAACCAATTATTTTAATCCGGTTCAAGTTTTTAATTAGGTTAATTTCATTGTGATCTAAAGGGATAAATCATGATAATTCTATGTTTGTACATATACAAATAGAGAAGCCATGAATCCCCTACCTCGAAGAGTTCTTGACGTCCTTTATCCACACAACGGGTCACAATCCACCTCTCACGACAACTGCATATAGCGGAGGATGCCACAGTATGACAGTACCAACCAAACCCAAGAAAAACCCATTAGAATCTTGGAGAAAACATGGTATAATTATGGAAAAGAGGATAGGAGAAGATGAACCCCAAAAGAATGACGATACAACATACCTTATATCGAAGATTGATCGACACGGCTCAGTTGCATCCAAAACAGAGCAGAACCAATCCTAGGAGTAAAGATTGATTGAACAACTCCTACGGAAAGGATTGAAAGGTTCTAGTTCCTCCTAGTTGAGAACAAATGGAAAGAACAAGGTATAATGATATCTCTTCCCTTTTTGAAGATTAAATGGGGCGACGGTTTAAGATCCGGTAAATTCTCCATTAAAAACGGATCGCATTAACCCACACGATTTGACCAAGTAAAACATTCCAAGAATTAGGAATAATTAATATAGGATTTGTGGCATTTTAAACGGCCTTAAGAGCCCTTAAAATAAGGCTTTAAATGTATTTTGCGTCAAAGGAAACGTCAAAAGGGGAAAAACTGTAGGAGTCTAGAAACACTGTTCACCCACTGTTACTGTACATGAAACTGATCTGTGAATCTGATCTGTGAAACCTATCTGTGAAACGGATCTGTGAAATCGATCTGTGAAACCGATCTGTGAAACCAATCTGTCAGACCGATCTGTGAAACCGATCTGTCACACCGATCTGTGAAACCGATCTGTCACACCGATCTGTGAAACTGATCTGTCAGACCGATCTGTGAAACCAATCTGTCACACCGATCTGTGAAACTGATCTGTTACACCGATCTGTGAAACCGATCTGTGAAACCGATCTGTGAAACCGATCTGTCAGACCGATCTGTTAAACCGATCTGTCACACCGATCTATGAAACTGATCTGTGAGACCGATTTGTGAAACCGATCTGTCACACTGATCTGTTAAACTGATCTATCAGACTGATCTGTGAAACCGATCTGTCACACTGATCTGTGAAACCGATCTGTCACACTGATCTGTGAAACCGATCTGTCACACCGATCTGTGAAACCGATCTGTCACACCGATCTGTGAAACCGATCTGTCAGACCGATCTGTGAAACTGATCTGTCAGACCGATCTGTGAAAACGATCTGTGAAACCGATCTGTGAGACCGATCTATCAGACCGATCGGTGAGACCGATCTATTTCTGTTCATTAAACTGGAAACATTGTTCACAGAACTGGAAAAATTGGCAAAGTGTTGGGGATAAGTCCCCTTGACCTCCCGGAACACCTCCAACACCAAAATTCCACAAAGTAATGGACCGGAGAGGTCTGGGCCATTACATTAGATACCTCTCAAAACATTCTCATCCTCGAGAATTTAAAAACCAACCCAGAAGAAAAGAGGGGTCCGAACAACCACCCCATAAGACACCTCTCAGGGGAAAAACCACCATGAGTTTTTCGAAAGCTGGAACAAAACTACGACATCCGGGAACAAACAATCCATACCCAAACAATTCATTCACAACATCACTTCAATGGTACATAAATAAAACATGAAAGGCCTAACCGGAGAGGAAACATCATTACATGAAAGCAGTTAAACATTGAACAACTCTGGGTACTGAGCACGTATCTGTGACTCATGCTCCCGGGTACTCTCCTCCATGCCACCGTGTCGCCACAAGACACGAACTAAGGGGATAAAATGCCCACGCAACACCTTCTCCTTGTGATCTTGGATCTCCACATGTCACTCCTCGAAGGTTGCATCATCATCAATATCGATCTCTCCCCAATCGATAACATGAGATTCATCATGAAGATAACGACGGAGTTGTGATACATGGAAAACATCATGTATCTGACTCATCTGAGGGGGAAGTGGTACTCGATATTCCATAGCTCCAACACGAGCTAACACCTCGAAAGGCCCAACAAATAGGGGATAAAGCTTACTTCCACGACCAAACCTTCGCTGCCCACGATGGGGAGTCACCATCAGAAACACATGATCCCAAACATTAAACTCTAACGATCTCCTTCTCTGATCGGCATATGATTTCTGACAATCCTGTGCTGTCTTCATCCTCTCACGAATCACCTGAACCATCTATGTAGTATTCTGCACTAGTTCTGGTCCGAGAATTGCTGACTCTCCGACCCTAGTCCAGCACAACGGAGAACGGCATGGCCTGCCATACAAGGCTTCAAACGGCATCATGCCGATGGTAGAGTGAAAACTATTATTGTAAGAGAACTCTACCATGGGTAAGTGCTTCACCCATGAACCTCCAAAATCAAGAACACAAGAGCGCAACATGTCTTCAAGAGTCTGGATGGTTCGCTCTATCTGACCATCCGTTTGAGGATGAAAAGCAGTGCTAAGGCACAGTTGAGAGCCAAAAGAATACTAGAGACCTCTCCACACACTAGAGGTAAAACGAGGATCTCAATCAGAAATGATCATCTTAGGAACACCGGGAAGCCTCACCACCTCCTCCAGATACTGCCTCGACAAAACCTCCATTGAGCTCGACTCCTTGATTGCTATGAAGTGGGCCGATTTAGTTAAACGATCCACTACCACCCATATAGCATCATGACCTCCCGAAGCTCGAGGTAAACCTGTTACAAAGTCCGTTGAGATGTCCTCCCACTTCCATTGAGGAATCTCTATGTGTTGGAGAAGACCACCAGGAACACGGTGTTTGGCCTTCACCTTCTGGTAGACTAAACATCGAGACACACATTCTGCAACTGTACGCTTCAGCCCAGGCCTCCAAAACTGACTCCTCAAGGATCGGTGCATCTTCGTCACACCGGGATGTACCGCCAAGGGTGAACTATGGAACTCTCAGATAATCATCTTGTGCATCGCCAAGGGAACAAAAAGCCTGCCATGATACAACACTCGGTGTTGTTCATCCTCTGACAAACCATCAGGGGCCTCCCCATAAACAACTCTGTCTCTCCAAACTTCCACCTCTAGATCACCCAACTGAGACTCTTCCACCTTCTGCATCAGAGATGACTACACCGTCATCTGGAAAAGACAACCTCTACCTCCAACCTCTTCCATATCAAGATATAATGCTGACAGTTCCTCCATTACTCTCCAAGAATCACCAGATTCACACACAACATCATTACGTGACATTCAGCTTAGTGCATCAGCTACAACGTTCCCTTTTCCAGGTGTATACGATATTTCGAAGTCGTATTCATGCAAGAACTCCATCCACCGACGCTGCCGTAAGTTCAAGTCACGTTGGGAGAAAACATACCTCAAACTCTTGTGATCGGTGAAAACCACAAAGTGCTCACCAATGAGGTAATGTATCCACAACATCAGAGAAAACACCATGGCTGCCAACTCAAGATCATGGGTGGCATAGTTGCATTCATGTGGACGCAACTGCCGAGACCCATAAGAAACAACTGACCTCTGCTGCATGAGAACACAACCTAGACCCAGATGTGAAGCATCACAGAAAACATCAAACTGGACTCCCTCCACTGGAAGACCAAAGACTGGAGCACTTACCAACATCTCCTTTAGATATTCGAAAGCTGCCGGACCCTGATCAGTCTATATGAACGCTTGATCCTTCTTGGTCAAAGCTGTCAGAGGAGTCGCAACTTGGGAGAAATTTTCTACGAACCTCATGTAATAGCCTGCGAGACCAAGGAAACTTCTTACCTCTGACACTATCTTGGGGGCTTCCCAAGACACTACTGCTTCTATCTTCAATGGATCCACATCTACTCCCTATTGGGACACAACATGCCCTAATAAATGAACTTCTTGAGCCCAGAACTCACACTTGGACAACTTCCCAAAAAACTGATGTTGGAGAAGAGCTCCCAAAACGGCTCGTAGATGCTCTGCATGCTCTTCTTCAGATGTGGAGTACACAAGGATGTCATTGATGAAAACCACAACAAACTTGTCCAGGAATTCACGGAACACAACACTCATCAACCCCATGAAAACAGTTGGAGCATTCGTCACGCCGAATGGCATTACAACAAACTCATAATGCCCATGACGACAACGGAAAGCAGTCTTCGGGATATCCTCATCCTTTACACGCATATGATGATATCCTTACCGCAAGTCGATCTTTGAGAACCAACTTGCACCCTTCATTTGATCGAATAGGTCATCAATCCGTGGAAGTGGATAGCGGTTCTTTATTGTCACTTTGTTTAATCGACGATAATCGACGCACAACCGCAAACTGCCATCAGCCTTTTTCACAAACAAAACTGGTGCACCCCACGGTGGCACACTTGGCCAAACAAAACCACACTACAATAGACCATCGAGCTGTATACGTAGCTCTCGTAACTCAGAAGGGGCCATCCAATATGGAGACATAGAGATAGGAGACGCTCCTGGCTGTAGCTTGATCCCAAACTCGATCTCTCGTCGAAGGGGAAAGGATACAACCTCTCCTGGAAAGACGTCCGGGTACTCCTCTAAGACCCTAGGAAACACCAACTGTTGAACCTCTGAAGATCTCAGCATCATCCCATCCATCATGGATGATAAGGATGAAACTCGTCTATGACTCATCCGAGGATCTCTCTCACCAACAAACACTACTTTCTCTCCATCTACATCAAAGAAAACGACCTTATTCCTGTAGCAATCCACAATAGCCTGCACCGAATAAAACCAATCCATGCCGATGATGAAATCATATGCTTGTATTCGTAAACATAGGAAATCTCCCCAAGAGAGGTGCTGCCCCAACACTAGCTCACAGTCTCTACATACTTCAAACAAGCTAGCTCGACCTCCAAATGGCGTTGTCAACGCCAAGGGCACTGGAAGCCTCTCTACCTCAAGTCCCAAAGCGTGGACAAGGGTAGGGGATATAAATGAGTGTGTCTCTCCTGAATCAAACAAGGCATACACCAGGGTAGAAAACAAGCAAAGGGTACCTCAGACGACGTCTGGCTCACCTGGAGCTGGCAACGCTAGAGCGTGAAGCTGACCAAGAACACCTCCACGACCACTCTGACCCTGATGACGACCAACACCATGGCCTTGCTCTGCTCTCTGAGTACGGGGAGCGTCATGGGGCTGTCCTCTGCTTGCTCCATCTACCCTCTGGTGATATAAAGCTGGTGCAACCTGCTGCTGCTGCCTCGGCTAAAACTGCCTCAATGGAGGAACCTGGAGTGGAGCACCCGGTGCACGATGACTGCTCTGAAAAGTCGGGCACTCCCGCTGATGATGACCACGACCACCACAAGAAAAACAAGCGCATGATCCCTTGGCATAGGCCTGAGAGTTGCTGCCTCCGGAGAAACGAGATGGGAAGGGCTAGGACCTACCCCCAGGTGAACGAAAACTCTTCTGTCCTAAAAAACGGGAACCCTGGACCACAGCTCTACTTCATGAGGAATCATGATGATTCCCCTCTCGTGATGATCCGGTCCTGGCCAAAGTCCTCTCAACAACCTCCGCCCTCGCCAGCACCTCTAGATATGTCTTCAGCATAAATGGGGTGACCTGGCACTGGATCTTTGGACGCAATGCCTCCTCGAAATGCCTCACCATGGCCTCATCATCTGGTAACAGGTCTGAAGCATATCGTAGAAGGTTCCTGAAACAGATTCCAAACTCTCGAACACTGGAGCTCCCCTGTCGAATGGTGAGAAGCTCCTGCCGACTGGACACTTTCGCAATCGATGAAAGAAACTCAACTCTAAACCTGTATCGAAACTCCTCCCATGAGATTGCTGACTCCTCACGATCACCGAGGAACAAGAACCACCACTATCTCGCTGCTCCACGCATCATCGTCACAACCAAGGACACCCAGTGTTCCTTCCGAGCACGAATCAAACTGAAGCCTATCTCGACCTCCTCCAACCAGTCTTCTGTGACTGCATCTGAAACGGTGCCCTCGTACTTCTGTAGACACTGGTGCTGAAACTCTCAGAGTGTCTTCCTCCAAGTTTCATCGTCGTCAACCTCTACCTGGCGACGATCTGCTAGAATAGCTTGCTGGGCACCTTCTGCGCAAACCTGACGAGGACGTCGACCTGGAGCCATACCTGTAAAATAACAACTTTTAGAGCTCCTAAGCCTAGAATATGGAAGACTCAACATTAATTAATTAATTATTTTGTTTTATTAATTTTTAGGTTACCTATCCCAAGGTGTACCCATTCAAACACAGGCTCAAAGAATAATGATGAATGATCCTTTCCTAGGTCTCTACCCTGCAACCAGTATCACTTTGTTTAGTATCCATCGTAAACTTAAAGGTTCATGCAACAGATCATAGGGGGCCCTGAATGCCTATGTCTCTGCCGGTATCCAGTGTTTACCCCACTTGCTAAACATGAATGACACTGTTGCCCTACCATCCCATGCATCCTCACCTGTGCCTAACTCCAAACACCATCCTATCCCTCAACCAGACCTCTGATACCACTCTGTCACGACCCCCACCCCACAAAGTGTACCCCTCCTGGGCCGGCAATGTGAGAAGAGAGATAATGACCCCCGAGTCCCGCCTCCAGTAGGCCCCGGGTTGGCGACTAGCACCGAGGGTATAATAAACATACAAATGGGAGGCATTACCCTCTAAGAGAACACATGCGGAAGAGAGAGATAGAATAGACTCCAATCAACTCCAACTCAGAACTGAAATATAAAAGGAAACCAAGTACATATATGAAATGTCATGAAAAAGTACTACAACTGAAAGGGAAAACTAAAATTACCCAAAATAAAGTAAAATGACTGCGACCACAAGCCCGAACATATCCTCCTCCAACCCCAAGCTAGTAGTAACCCGCTTGATCTCCAACCTGGTTCAAGTGACCTGAAAATAGTTTATAGATACATAGGGTGATTATAACAGTATACTCAGTAGGATCCTCCCCAAGCCTCTCGTGCAAAAGTAAAGAAAGCAAGCTAAAGCCCAGTGAACAACAAGTGAAACTAACTCGTCACCTAAAGAGGTATACTATGTTCCCAACCTCACCAGTGCTACTCTCACGAAGTAATCCATACAAGAAAAATAGCATATAGTAATGAATATCAAGGGTACCCCACTACTACTTCCCCACTGGTTTGCCGCTTTGCCCCAATGACATACGTCCTGTGCATCTCTCTCCAAAGGCTTGCCCGCAGACAACTGGGATAAGCTCCACAATCTGCACCTCTTGCACCACATAGGCTTTCCCGCAGACACCTGGGCGAAGCACCACACCGTCCTCACAACCAAAGGTAACCAGGTAGTTTCTGGGAGCCACCACAGCTCGCATGACATGTATTATATGTCGGGTATAATACCTCAAGCCATTACAGCCCATACTCCGAGTAAGGATCCTCAAGCCATCATAGCCTATACACGTTACACCTATAGTAGTCCATAGGATACTATATCCAGAATATATGCATGTGAATAACCACAAGCCATTACAACCCTCTACAAACATATATGGGGTAACTAATCGTTGTGCCTCATGGCACAAGTATCTACCAAGAGAAGAGAGCGGGGCCAAAGGGGGTAGTCAGCCATTCGACCTCCCATCAGAATGTTGGGGAAAACACCCCCCCCCCAGGGCTCAAAATCCTTGGGGTGTCAGTTTCCCTTACCGACAGGGTGGAGTAGCGTATAGAAACACAAAAAGTACAGAATATATATGTAACTCACATCCACACTATGGGCATTACCTAGTCTTAGATACAACTGCAGCTAACATCTCTCAGACACCAGGCTTCCACTTCAAAGACTAGGTATCTTATAAGCACACAAAAATTTGAAGAGATTTATTATATTACTCCATTCTCATTTTATCAGTTCCACTGTATGTTAATTAATTAATAAACCATGAACAATTTACCACATTAAACTAAATTGGCATCACATTCAAAAACTGCTTCTTTTTAGGATTCACATCACTATTAAATTCCATTATCTCCATCCACGTGGGTTTTCACCATTTAATCAAACATTAATTACAGAATTACTTTTCCACATTCCCAGGCATTCTAGAAAAACATCTTATGCTTCTAAACTCAAAGGAGGCTCAACTCGGTGAATAGATATACTACCCATCGAGTCTTTGCCGCCTATAGAAAGAGCATGTACCCATTCTCCCTCGAGAGTCTAAACACGATAAGCATGTGGCATACCTCGCGCGTCTTCGCCTCCTTCAGAAGAAGGGTAGCAAGACCAGCTGCCTTGAGCAGTGGGGAAAAGCAAAGTAGATTAACATTCAAGAAAACAGCAAGCAACCAGCAACCACATCCATCCCATTCCATCACCCCTGGTGTCCTCCCCGACACCCACATGCATAAACTGATGCATCTCGCCACTCTAGGCGTCATATGCTGCCATAACCACAAGGCCTCCATGCCTCCACATATCACAACAACCATCCAGGCTCACATCATAGCACAAGAAGGAGAAAAACAACAATCACAAACACGGGCCCTTGACCCCTTAGAAAAAAAGAGGGTAACTCAGAACCCCTTTAGAAATTCCAACATAATATGTTCTTTAATCCCTATTGAATTGATAGATTTGTAATTCGTAGGTTCCAATCACAGATACCTAATCCGCAAGCTATCACAATTAAATAACCATGCTTACTTCCCTAATTTGATTATCCTCAAATTAGAACAACTAAAACAATGACAATAACCAGATTAATTTACATGCCTCTTTATCTTTAGCCGATTAATTAACAATTAATTCCGGCTTTACGTTCATTATCAATTTCTATCATGAATGAACAACAAATCAAAGAAAACATAGATATTACTATATCTAGGAAAACATGAGGCAAACCGTTATCACGGTATAAAGCAACAACATGCGATCAACCAATTATTTTAATCTGGTTCAAGTATTTAATTAAGTCAATTTAATTGTGATCCAAAGGGATAAATCATGCTGATTCTACGGTTGCACATATACAAATAGAGAAGCCATGAATCCCCTACCTCGAAGAGTTCTTGACGTCCTTTATCCACACAACAGGTCACAATCCTCCTCTCACGACAACTACATCCACCGAAGGATGACACGGTATGACAGTACCAACCAAACCCAAGAAAAACCCATTAGAATCTTGGAGAAAACATGGTATAATTATGGAAAAGAGGATAGGAGAAGATGAACCCCAAAATAATGATGATACAACATACCTTATATCAAAGATTGATCGACACGGCTCAGTTGCATCCAAAACAGAGCAGAACCAATCCTAGTAGTAAAGATTAATTGCACAACTCCTATGGAAAGGATTGAAAGGTTCTAGTTCCTCCTAGTTGAGAACAAAGGGAAAGAACAAGGGAGAATGATATCTCGTCCCTTTTTGAAGATTAAATGGGGCGATGGTTTAAGATCCGGTTAATTCTCCATTCAAAACGGATCACATTAACCCATGCGGTTTGACCAAGTAAAACATTACAAGCCTTAGGAATAATTAATATAGGATTTATGGCATTTTAAACGGACTTAAGAGCCCTTAAAATAAGGCTTTAAATGAATTTTTTGTCAAAGGAAATGTCAAAAGGGGCAAAACTATAGGAGTCTGGGAACACTGTTCACCCACTATTACTGTACATGAAACCGATCTGTGAAACCGATCTGTGAAACCGATCTGTGAAACTGATCTGTGAAACCGATCTATGAAACCGATCTGTGAAAAAGATCTGTCAGACCGATCTGTGAAACCGATCTGTCACTCCGATCTGCGAAACCGATCTGTTAGACCGATCTGTGAAACTGATCTGTCAGACCGATCTGTGAAACCGATCTGTCAGACCGATCTGTGAAACCGATCTATCACACAAATCTGTGAAACCGATCTGTCACACCGATCTGTGAAACCGATCTGTGAAACCGATCTGTGAAACCGATCTGTGAAACCGATCTGTGAAACCGATCTGTGAAACCGATCTGTGAAACCGATCTGTCAGACCGATCTGTGAAACTGGTCTGTCACACCGATCTGTGAAATCGATCTGTCAGACCGATCTGTGAAACCGATCTGTCACACCGATCTGTGAAACTGATATGTCAGACCGATCTGTGAAACCGATCTGTCACACCGATCTGTGATACCGATCTGTCACAGCGATCTGTGAAACTGATCTGTCACACCGATCTGTGAAACCGATCTGTCACACCGATCTGTGACACCGATCTGTCAACCCGATCTGTGAAACCGATCTGTCAGACCGATCTGTGAAACCGATCTGTCATACTAATCTGTAAAACCGATCTGTGAGACCGATCTGTCAGACTGATCGGTGAGACCGATCTGTTACTATTCATAAAACTGGAAACACTGTTCACAGAACTGGAAAAATTGGCAAAGTGTTGGGGATAAAACCCCTTGACCTCCCGGAACACCTCCAACACCAAAATTCCACAATGTAATGGACCGGAGAGGTATGGGCCATTACACATATTGTAGTGGATGTTGAGAATGAATCTATAGTGAGAGATTTTGAATATGAAATTCTATCTTAGAGACAATTTTATTCACTCGTCATACCAAAATTGATTTTGGTACATGGTCATCATAAACCAAAAATAAATTATAATATATAACCATAAATACTATAAAAATAAACAGATTAAAATATTAATCCATGTAATAGTGGGAAAAATATATTCACATAAATATAGATATCCTTAGCAGTAAAAAGAGGTAACACACTGTCAAAATTGAAAAAACAAATAGCCATAATACATATGTCTAAAAAAAGCTTATCACGTTGGTCAACTATGATTAGATGGATGAAACAAAAAGATCCTACATCCTCCACTCTCGATCAGGTGGTGGTGGTAGTTTTAAATCCTGGTTAGTGGATGTGATGGCATCAGGGCCAGGTTGGTCAACTATAGAGGGTGGAGTGATTGTGTAAGAATGATGAGCTAGGGTGGGTGGTGGGTAGGTTATGATCTTTTTCTAAGATATGTGTTTGGAAACAGGATCAACTGATAGAACCTAGCTATATGAGGTAGTGGCTATCCCATTACCTCAATAAACATTATCTTCTATTTACTCTTTCTAGGTATCAATTTTTGACTGCTCTAAAGGAAGGTCAGTCTAGGTTGTGGGTGGGGATGGAGTGGTAGAAGAGAAGGGGCCAACTGCTTCTAGAGATGGAGTAGAGTCTATGGGATTATAGGGTGGTGGAGGGGTCGTAAATAGGAAATCAAAAAAAGGGATTGTGTAAATGGGAATAGATATGTTTTAGATTCTACATGTTACAAAGCATCATGGCCTAGTGAGCTTTCGGGGTGGGATGGGTGGGTGGAGTATTAGTGCAGGTGGTGGTGGAATAGTAGTGGATATGGATGGGAGGTGGGGGAGGCGATGTAATGGGTTGAACGTGTGTAAGTTCTATGATAGGACCCCCTAGTTCTTTATCAGCTACCGCACAGGATCCAAAATTCCATTATTATGCTTTATCATCCCATTCTAGTGGCTACATTTAGTACAACATCAGAAAATTGATGGCCTCCATCGATCTAGGGGATGTGAGAGTAATGGTAGAAAAAATTAATCCACGATGGTGAGCCAGGTTTGCGATGAAGTATTGTCCCATTAGTTTTCCTCTCATCCACTAATTGTTAGCCGAGTAGTAATTGGATAATTGAGAAGCAATGTTGAGGGAAGGGCCGCCCATAGATACTTCTAATATAAGGTTGTCTACTTGGCTCTCAAATCTATGAGATTATTCCAAGGATAACCATGAAATGGTCAAAGGGATATGAATTATTTAATATCTTGTGTAATGGAGTAGGTCTAATTTGGTGATCCTCAGATCGTGCACTATCAAAGCATCTCATGAAATCATCCACCACAATCCCCTACAATCAGACCAAGGATTATCAAACATAATGGTTGGAAATATAACTGACATAGAATAATACTTTTGGAAGATCCTGAGGAATATGAAGAATTCAACATATGAGATCTCTAATGTCTACTTCCAAGACTAAGGGAGAGTCTTCCCCAAAAAATCTCAATGGTATAGAGAAATTTGAGAACTAACTTCTAGCATGTTTCCTCATATACATTAATATTTCAATAAATAAAAACTTAGTTGAGAAGATGAAGGATATCTCTATTGATTTGAAAGAGGGAGAGAATTACCATTAGAGGGTTTATTCATCCTCTTTGGATTTACTTTCATCTCTTTGAGTGTGACATGATGCTTTGGGTTGGATAAATGATGGATGTGGTGAAAATTTCCGTTGTCATTTCCAGATGATTAACTGAATCTGGTATGGGTTGTTTCTTGTAGAAAAGGATTAACACTGGAGGTAGAGAGTGGTAGGGGAGATTCTACATTAGGCGGTGAGGGCGTGGGAGGTGCAGCGCCGTATAGATGATCCCCTGGCAGTGGATCATCACTTTATGATGCCGACTCTACTGGTGTAGGGTGCACTATTTTATTTTGTTCCATTCTTACAATAGGTCTGGGGGATTACGAGAGAGTGTGGTTTGTTGTCTTGAATAATGGTTTAAGGGTTTTTTAGATTCTTGGAAGGGAGGGAGGGAAGGGAAGTGTGATTCAGTTTCATGGATGAAAAAGGAGAGTTAGGCTGTGTGGGGGTGGGATTCAAGTGAGAGGGGGATGAGATGATGGGGATTTTGGGAAGAATAATGTAGGATAAAGGTTTTTGGTTTGATCAGGGGAGAGGGAGGAAAATCAGAGTTTCATGGATGAAAGGTAGAGGTTCAGGCAGTGAAACCTAGGTTTCCTGTGTGTTTTTTAATCATTCTCATGGGGTAACAAGACATGTAACTACTTTTTTTATTAATAACTTTTTTCAGAAAATGATTCACAAATGAAACTATGTTACACAGAGTGTATTTTAAATTTTTGATTAATATTGGTTCAAACACTGGTCCTTTTATCCTGGAATATTTTATGTTTTCCACTAGATTATTCTAACCTAATCTATCCTTGGGTAAACTATCTTTGTCTGCATCCTAGTCAAAACATCCTCTAGTGTCGAGACCTTGATGCATTGAGGATTAGATAAATTTTAGTTCGATGACATAATGTTTATAGAAATGATTTGGATAGTTCTGTATTCATTGACTATTGACTTTAAATGGAGGTCCCCCATCCTTCTAAATTTTAATGTTCCCATAGGGGAAATCATGAATTAACTCAAATGGTCCGGACCATTTTGATTTTTTCTTCCCATTGACCAATTATAATATTGATTTGAATAAAATGTTTTTATTTACTTGGAAAATTGTGTGTCTTGTAATGCGTTGATCATGGAATATAATTGAAGTTTCATTTTAGATCTGGGAATTTTCATAATCATCATTTCTAATTTCTTCCAACTCATACAATTGTAGCATCTGAGCATCAGTATTAATTTGAGTGTAAAATTTGATCTTCATAATTTCCTAGTATGAATGATGCTATATTTCAACTATAATATGATAAGGATTTCCATAAACAATAAAAAAGTTGTTGTATAAATTGGTTTTTTTTACATAGTACGGTACACCCAAAAATAAATCGTCCATCTCCAGACTCCTGTCACATGGAATTTTGTTCACTATATTTTCCAGGATTTTATGGATTTCCCTATTCGAAAATACAACATCTGAATTGTTTAGGGGTGGTTGGTAGTTCCTGTGTTATAACACAAACCATATTATTCTAGAAATCATTTCACTACTTGATTAGTGAAATTTATTCCCTAATCATTGAGGATCAATTTAGGAAATCCAAATCTTTAAAAAACATTCCTCTTATGGAAAATCATCCCCACTTTTGTTTTTTCATGCAATGTATCTTAGGCTTCTACCCATTTCCTTATGTAGTCAACACCGATAAGAATATAGGGATATTCGGATGAATTTTGAAATTGAATCATGAAATATAACCCCCATTAATCTAAGATTTCAACTTCCATGATATAGTTTTGAGGACCATTATTACCTCGCAAATGGTTCCAGTTCACTAGAACCTATCACATTATTGAAAAAAATCCCTAGAATTTTAGTATAAAGTAGTCAAGAAATATAAGAATTATTTAATCATTAATATGGTGCACTCATGGCAATGATTATATATAATTGGTGATTTGAAAAATGTGTCTATGACATTTGGGATATCATTTTCGAGAATGCAACGTCACAACGATCCATTAATGCATGGATTGAATAGGAGTGGTTAATCATAGTAGTAACATTTTTTACAATTAAAAATATATATATTTTCTTGTAGGATAAACCTCAGAGAAAACATACCAGGGAGAGATGATATGAAATATTTGAAAAAATGGTTTTTCTTTTATGATAAAAACTATTTAATCAGGAAAATCAAATTTTATGTCAATATCATCATCATCCTTGAGGGGTGATAGAGATAGGCATGTTAAATGGCCAACAATCAAAATTTCTGTTCCATTCGAATATTTTATGACAACAAGAAATTTTTGGAATAAGAGGATTCACCTTTTCATTATTTTCATGCAATACTTTTTTTGTTCATTAAATACCGGAGGGCAGCATGATCGGTGTGCATAATCACCTTAGAAAAAACCAAATAGGAATGAAATTTCTTGAATGCATGAACAATAGATATGTCTTCTTCTATATAGTTGTGTAGATAGATTGAGATACATATAGTGTGTAGCTATAATATTATATTGGACATAAGATGTGGCCATCTCAATCTCATAAACCAACACCAACAATAAAATCACTAGTTCACACATTAATTCAAATTCCATGTCCCAATTAAGTAATATTGTTAGGTAAGAGAGATGATGTTCCAATTAAATGAATCATATGATTGTTTAGAGTATTTGATGATGTTGATGAATACCTTTTCTTACCCAACTTCAAAGATTAAACACCCTTGAATTACATCTATCAGAGCCTTTCTAATTGCTAGGAATTGTATTCTGAGAATAATGGTCATGTCACCTTCTACATCCATGACTAAAACTAAGATTTAATCTCAAAAGATTCACATTATGAGTTTGTAAAATTAATCCTATTGAATTCCTCAATGTTAATTTAATTATTGGTCTTATAGTTATTGTACTACTCATGTTTTCTTGATCTATTAATGTCACAACATGAGAAATACACTCATCAGAATAAGGTTAATACATTCTCTGACATCGAATAGAGCTCTTGAAAATTTACACTCTCCAACAACAGAAATCATTTAAAATGATTCAGAGTCAATCATCTTATGAGCAATTTTTTATTATCAATAATACATGATTCTTAATTTAGTGATATGAAAAGAAGATCATTCATTTTTCTTTTATTAGAATTCATCACTTTTAGAAATATTTTATAAAATGGAATTTGAGTGATAGTCTTTCCCAAAAGTATGTTGATATGAAATTTCTTGAACATTTCGAAACACCCCATAAATTGTTCCTCCTTCCATAATTGTCTTGATATATTTAGAAAAATAAGAGGTGGGTTGTATGGTGGTGGGAAAACAAAGACATGATATTTTGGTTTCTTAGGTGTTTGGATGTCTGTGGATGGTGATAACTCTTAGGGTATTACAAGAGGGGTCTGATCAAATTTGTCTTCTTATATTGGTGAATTCTTCATATCTTCCTTAGATTTATTTCATTTCATCTACATAGTTAATGAAAATTAAAAAAATACACATCTCACCACTATATACTTAGTTTATTCCCATGGGCATATCATCCCATTTATAGGTGGAGTACATTGTAAGTTTTCTAATAGAGTCTTTGAGATCATACATATCTGAATTATGAGATAGATTAGATATTGCTTTCGATTATACATATCCATATATTTATTAGTCATTAACTTGTATGATTTGTAAAAAAAACGTTCCAAGAGGCTCTCTATGTTACTATTGAGAGGAGTAGTTTGTTGCTAAGGTCCTGGTTGATCAGGTTGAAACTTCTTATGTTCTCTCTGATGGTAAGGGTTTTTTGAGATTGGTGTTTTGGACTATGTATAAGGTTCATGGTTGGGTAACCTGGTGGTCATTGAGAACAAACGGGGGCTTGACCACTTCTGTATTGATAATATCCCTAGTCATTTTGAGGTCGCTACTATGCTGCCCTCTACTGATAGTATTATTTCTACTGTTGGAATGGTGTGTTTTGTTGATTGTAATTAATGTAATTACAATCTTGAGGTTGTTTTTCTACACCTCCTACTTTGAATTATAGTTATCAGTGTGGGAAACAACACAATTCTCATAACTGAATCACTATTATTGGAAAATATAGGGGGTGATGTAGTAGGTATTGGAATAGATTCATGTTTTTAGTTAAGGCATTGACTTGTGATGTTGGGAAACTATTCTCTTAAAATGGGATTATACCACACTAATATGGTCCATGATCACTTTTCCATAGGATTACATTCTGAGAGACTTCATCCAAAATAGATCTTATGAACTCAAGTATCTTTAACATCATCCCTCCATTTGTGGAAACATCGAACACTATGTTTGTGACTTGTTGGAGGCCTTGTTTCAATGATTGTATCTTGATCCACATATCTAGTACATAGTGTGGGAACTTCCTCATTAGTTCCTTGAATCTTTTTGATAATTCCCATGCAGACTCTCCAACAATCTGGATATATATATATATATATATCATTACATAGCTTCCATTTTTGGATTGGTGGGGAGGATTTTCCTAAAAACATCCTAGCTAGATCATCCCAAGTCAGGATTGACTCGAGATCCTGACTCGTGGGACAATACATTGCTCAATCTCATAGAGAGAAGGAAAATACATGAATTATTATTGCATCAGGAAAATCTCCATGATTTTGAAAGGTATCACACTCTTCCATGATGATTCAAATATGTTCATCGGGGTCTTCAATTAGAATACCATTGAACTGGTCTTTGATGAAGATCATATAAAAGATTCTATGTTTTATATCGAAGGTGAATTATTGAATAAGAGGATTCACAATTCATGGCATAGAACCATGGATTGATGTAAAGAAATAATCCACGATGGTGTTCTCTTATTTGTTTTATTATCTATCGGTTTCATATTGGGTGGGTTTGGTGGGATTGGTTGGATTTGACTTACAGGATTTAAGAAGTCTTCCATGTTAGACTATTAGTGTATAGATATATATCTTTCAATTTCATAGTCAATGGATAATTATTTTATGCCTCATAGATCCTTGATGGAGTCAAAGTGGCCTAATGCAAGAACAATGACACAAGAATCAAGGATGCAGTAGTGAATGATTAAAAAATTGAAACTAAAAAGGAGAGGGAAATGGGAAAGGGAGGTGTAATAATAGGTTCTTGCCAAAATATTTCCTACGCAATGAAAATAATGTTCCCTAGAAATGAATCCTAAATTTGATGCACCCACACACATCATTTTATTTTTGTAGGTTTCAGTCATATTAGATTTATTTTTTTTACCAAACATCACTTACTACTATGAAATAATATAGTAATAATGTGGGTTCAATCCCAAAAAAAAATTATCTGGCTGTAGAAACTTATGGATTAAAACCCAATATTTATAATTCCTCACATGATTAGTTGTGTTTAAAAAAACTATCACTTAAATAATATTATTTTAGATTTAGAAATAAGAAAAGGTTTAGGATTAGTTTTTATGTTTCATGTAATTGATAATCTATATCCAAACTTTGTAGGGTCCTTAAAATTATGTTGAATAGAAAACGAAGGTTACTAGTTGACTATAGTCCAACAAACTAGTTCTACCTCAGAGAAGAATATTACTTTTCCCTGAAATAGTCTCCACTTAAGCACATTAATCTTCAATTCATAGGTAGAAGGTTTCTTATGCTATTGTTCATAGCCTAATCTACCTCGATCAGTTTAGGGTCATTCATTTGAACATCTTGTGGTCATAGTTTCTCTAATGAATAGGATAAATTGTCATTTTTATCTATATTAAAACTACTATGATTACCAATTATATAATAAACAATTAATTAACTTTATATACCCCTATATTTGACCCCTACCCAATGTGGTTTAGCCACTCTTGATAAAACTTATTCTAGATAAATGATGAATTTAAATCATGCTAATCACACTGACATAAATTGATATTAAATCATTTTATACACATGAAATGCTTCAGATTTAGCGTTAGATTTTGAAAAAGAAATAAAAATATTGTATTGAACTAAATTTCAATCTACTACATCCACGAAATATGAATGCAAATGAGTGGAGAAAACGATTGTTAATAATCAGTGCTCAAAACAAAGAATGTGCGAAAAAGAATGAAGAATGAGTCAAAAACAATCCCTTTTTTTATTAATGTAAAAAATAGATGATATGTGTAATAATTTGGGTTTGGGGAGAGTTAGTAGAAGGTAATGAGAGAAAAATTAAATAAATAATGTTTCATCCACTCTTAGGATCAGAAATTTGGTGCTCCTATTACTCAATATATACATTGAATATTATATGATTTGTTATGGGAATTCATGTTTTGTAATGATGATCCAATGTTTTCTATATGAATTTTGAATTTCTATGTATATTGTATGAATATCATCTTGGATTTCTAGATTTTACCCTTTTCATGTCGTGTATCATGATTTCGCGTCATTTAGCATCCTTCAGCTGGAAGGAGATGCGCTTTGAATGCAACATGTCATGGAAGAATGGTTCACATGGTGTAATACTGAATTATTTATTGAAACTTTCACATCATGATTTATGACTTGAAGCATGTGGTAAAATTACATTTTACATTGAGTAAAGATATTTCACAATGTGTAATGATCATATTTACTCATTTTCTACATTTTTTCATTTTAAACCAGGAAAGAAAAATTCTAGTAATAAATAACACCTACCAAGTTTATTAATTGAAAAATAAATGAATTACTTGATTATAAAGACAATGAAATGAGTATATGATTTAATTTTACAACATATTCAAATACAATAATGATAAAATTGAATAATAATGTGAAATATTAATATATATATATATATAATACTCATGTGATATAAAATTTTAGAATCTCACATGGGGATTACATTACATCCTGTTTTATTCAATGGTCAATAGATGAAGTGAATTTTTATTATGACAACCTATTATATAGTAGTTAATAATTTAAGATTCATAAGAACACAACGATATCTTGTATAACTCATATTTTAAATGTTTCTACAGGGGAAAAAGAATATGACAAAGCATCTTACTTGATTGCTAAATAATTGAGACACCCAATGATTTTTATGGAATATTGGAATTCCAATAGATTGTTTCACATAGAATATGTTGATATTATTCATAGGATTATAGTTAATATGACTTGTGATACATGTAGTCCTCCGTATTTGAGGTCATCATTGTTTAAATATCCCCACGTTGCTTTCTCATTAGTGTTTTATGTGCATGTTTTCTAACTACATGTGAAGACGAAGAGAGAACCATTCAATAAATAAATAATGGTTGTATCAAAAGGTATAACAGTTTTAAAGGGATTTAAATTATTCCCATAGAGATTCACTCCCACACTCTATCTGAGTGTGGTCAGAAAAAGTAATCTTACAACATGATCATGATCATATATAAAAGTGGTTTTGTGGAAATGAAATTTAGTTCTAAGGAATGTAATTTCACTACTATTTTATTATCAATGGATTTGATTAACTTTTTTTCCCAAATACCATTACATTGTGAATACACTTAAATTCATATACTATTTATAAGGAACTAATGTATATACCCATTATTCAATTTTCTAGTTAAACTATCTAATTAAACATAAACCATTTGTTATTTCGAGAGACCAATACACCTAGATCTAATCTGAAAAATATATTACTTATATACCTGATTGTATACCAGTTGAGAAGAATTTTTTTTTACCCACAATAATTACTACATCAATATCAATCATTGAATCACTATATACTCACGAACGTTTGGTTCTATAGTTTTATATAATTAAGAAATACATTCATATCAAAACCCATTTTCGTCTCCTGAAAAGGCAATTTTCTACATTTTAGATACATTTTATTATTTCATAAGAATAATTAAACATATTCTATATAATTCCCCATAAATAAAACCCTTTTACACATATCATACATAATACCATTCATCATAATTTGGGGAATTTTAAAACTAAGAAACGGTGTGCTCAAATTATCAGTTATGGAAAACATTGTATATATCAATTGATGATCCTATGAGGGAATATGATATGAATAATACTATGACATAGAGTTCATAACCTTTGATGTTGATACCTAATTTCATAGGGATTGTAAATCATAATTCAGGGAATAATGATTTGTAATTTCAATGGACATGATACGAATTGGCAAGGAATCACCACTAACAAATCATGAGCCATGTGAGAAAATCATAAGAATAATAAAATGTCATCGAAATTTTTCATGATTAATAACCATAGAATATAATTTCATTAATCAATATCCCCATTAATGATATTCATTATGTAACAACCCGCTTATCCTCATTGGTCTAAGAGTACAACGAGTCATTACTAGGCCTTAAGCGACATCCCCAAGGCCCCCAATGATGGAAATAGAGGCTGATGGGTTTCAAAACAAGCGGGGTACGATTTACCCTTTTAGAACAAACCACAGAGCCAAAAACCATAACCAAATAAATAATCTAAATGATAATTGATAAAAACTAATACTACTCAACCATTGTATTATCACAAACCAACCAATTGTACCATAGTGGAAACCAACACTAAATCAGAGTAAACAGCAGAAAGACAAACTGAAAGACTACAAGATGAAAACCCAACTCCATGCTCCAAAAGCTCCAAGCTCCAACATGACGAACCAGCCCAAGCATCATGAAGTAGTGATATAAAGAATTGACACTTTACCATTGCCATCATTCTGGTATATGACATCTGGAAACGCAGCAACATGCCAAACATGTGGTGAGTAATGAAACTCAGTAGGTTTTCCCTGATGAATTCACAACCCACGCCTCTAGTATAAAACATGTTAGCACATTTATGTAAAACAATTTATATAAAACCATTCCACGAGTGTTCACAATATAATAAGTTTCATCTGAAAACCATTTTCCCACAAAAACCATCTATCTCAAGAATAGAAACCAAGAAATGTTTGAAATAGAATTCCCAATTCCATTTTGGCAGATTCATTCCATTTCAAAAATCCACACAACCAACAATGCATGCAACCTGGACCTCATAATACTCGCGAGTGGTGAGTTATCCTTCCACTAAGAAATCACTTAGTGGACTACCTTGATGCAGGTATGTCACGCCGATATCCGTCCCTTTTGATGGGGGTACTTCTCGCCCTTATCCAACTAACCTTTTGATGGGGGTACTTATCACCCTTATCCATCCCAATGCATATGAACACACACCACAATCCATGAAAATCCATTCCAAAACCAAGTGTGTTAAAAACCATTCAATAATGCATCAAATCATTTATTGAAAACCATTTATTTCATGAAGGAAAACCATAACCAGGTTAAAATCACCATTTTAAATTCACTTCAACAAACACTTTCCAAAAACACACAATTTTAATCACCCATTACTAAATGGGGTTTCAACCAATCATTCATAACAGATAAACAAACCATTTCAATCAAGGAAAAAAATTTGAAGCTATGTATTCATGTTCTATGAAAGAGGAATCGAGAGTGAAGCCACCTACCTCAATAAAATAGGAGAATCCAACCAAGAACCGGGTCGAAACACCACGAAACCACCTTAGATTCCTTCCCCTATCAACAACAAGACCAAAAACCGACTTAAAAGTCATCCACTACCTTAGATCTTCCCACCTTGGGTGTAGATCGAAGGATCCATCAAGAGGGATGATGGAGATCTAATAAAACTAAAGGAAACAAAACTTACCTCAATCCAATGGCCTCTAAACGCCAACTAAACCCTCTGGATCACTTCCCAAATGCCTAGTAAGTGTACTCCATACTTCACCAGAGATAAATCCTGATTTAGGGCCGTATGGGTGAAACAACGAGTGCGTTTAAAGATAAAATAGATTTGATCCATAAAATAGGATCTAAGTTGACCCCGCACACAGTTAGTCCGTACGGTTAGTAAAATCGTGCGCTAACCCTGCGGTAGTCACTACTTAGAAGGGGTGCTCCACAAGGCCTCCTCGCATAGTTTTCCCAAACCGTGCGCACACCGTGCAGTCTCCTCTATCCTATGTGACACCAACTTCACAGCTTCCGCACGGTTTGGGAAACTCGTGCGATGCCCATGTGTCACCACCTTTTTCCCGTAGACCCTTTAAAAGTCTCCAAAAAGTCCCAACCATTTTCTATATTCTTCGTTTACATAAAAATAATAAAACAAGGGTAACTTACCAGAAACTGAGGTTACTATATTCTCCCCACCATTGGACATTCCATCCCTGAAAAGTATAAAATCATCTCTTACCTGATAGAGTTCTAGATACTTCTCTTTCACTTCATTCTCGTTCTCCCAAGACTCTTCTTGAATCTGACCATGTTGTCACAAAACCCGCACTAGACCGATGCTTTTCCCACAAAAGACTTTATCTTGCCTATCCATAATCTGTACCAGGATATGTATCAACGAAGCATTCATCTCTAGGTCAACGTGATCCCATCTAATCACATGGTCAGGATCATGATGATAGTTTTTCAACTGAGATACATAGAACACATTATGAACAGAACTAAACCGTGGTGGTAATGCTAGCCAATATGCCACCTCGCTAACTAGTTCTAGTATCTCAAAAGGGCCTATATACCGAGGAGATAATTTTCCCTGCTTCCCAAAACAATGATGTCCAATCCTTAGAGAGATTCTCAAAAAGACAAGATCACTCACTGCAAATGACCACGGTCATTAGCGATGATCCACATAAGATTTTTAACGGCTATGTGCCATCTCCATACTCTTTTTTATCAAATTAATCTTGTCCATTGTTTCATGGATAGGGCTCGACCAAACTAGTGTAGTCTCACTTGTTTCCACCCAACTAAGTGGAGAATGAAAAGAACACCATACACTGTTTCAAATAGAGTCATGTTTATCGAGGCTTGATACTGTTATTGTATAAGAACTCTACTAAGGGTATGTAAACCTCCCATGAGCCCCCAAAATCCATTACACAAGCCCGCAACATATCTTCCAACATAGTTATAGTCCTTTCATATTTTCCATCCGTCTGAGGATGATACACCGTACTCATATTCAACTGAGTTCCTAGGGATTTCGGAAAGGATCGCCCGAAATGAGATGTGATCCTCGAATCTCTATTTGAGATGATAGACACTGGTACACCATTCCTCATTACCACTTCTCGGATATAGATTTTTGAAATATCTTCCACCGTATGGGTTTCATGAATAAATATGAAATGGGAAAACATGGTTAGATGATCCACTATCATCCAAATGGCATCATGTTTCTGGACCTTTAATGGGAGACCTGTAAAAAATCCATTGCTATCTGATCCCATTTACACATTGGGATTGGTAATGATTGTAACATACTAGCTGGTCTCTGATGCTCTGCTTTATCCTGCTGAAAAGTTAAGCATCGTGAGACGAACTCATCCACCTTCCATTTCATGCCTCTCCACCAAAACTGTGCCTTCAACACCTTATACATATTTTGTGTACCTGGGTGTACAACCCATCTTGAATGGCGGTAAGCATGAAGGAGTTGTTTCTGAGTAGTTAAAGGTACAACCAACCAATCTCGAAACCGCAAAACTGAACTCCCATCCAGCTTCCATCACTCAGTGGTGTCCCCACCATTGTGTTTTGAACTCATTGCAACATAGCCTATATCAGATTCATGTGACTCCTTTAAAATCTCCACCAAATCAGGAACAAGGGAAGCTAGAAATAAAACTGCAACATCATCTCGGTCTTCACATTCCATATGCATGTCGACTAGGACTGACATCAACATCCAATCATCTGAATATTCTTTCACCAACTGAGTACACAAATTTATGCTTCATGCATTAGCCCCCAATATTCCTTTTCCTGGTATGTACATCAAGTCAAAGTCAAACATCTAGAGATACTCCATCCACATCCTTTGCCTCTGATTCAAATCTCACTGTGAGAAAATGTTTTTCAAGCTTTTTTGATTCGTAAAAATAGTAAATTTCTCACCAAATAGATAATGATGCCAAGTCTTCAAGGCATGGACAACTACATCTAACACCAAATCATGTGTTGGGTAGTTCTTTTCATGAACTCCCAACTTCCTTGAGATATAAGAAACCACATGGTCTCCTTGAATGAGAACACATCCCAACCCTATTCCCAAAGCATAACAATACACCACATACCCCTGTCCTGATTTAGGAAAGATCAAGATGGGTGCTGAAGTACGGCATAATTTCAACTCTTGAAAAGATCTCTAACATTCCTCAGTCCATTGAAATGCGCTATTATTCTTTTTAAATGATGTCATAGGAGAAAGTAGTCCTGAGAAGTCATGCACAAAGCATCGGTAATAACCATATAGACCAAGAAATCATCATATTTCAAAGATATTCTTTAGAAGTTTCCAAGAAATAATTGCTTCCATCTTTTCTGGATCTACTGAAACACCATTCTCAGAGACAACATGGCCTAGAATGTGTACCTCTTGTATCCAAATATCACACTTTGATAATTTGGCATACAACTGATGGTATCTCAAGATTTTCAACACTATCAACAAGTGTTGATCTTGCTCAGCCCTTGTTCTTGAATATACCAATATGTCACCCACAAAATCCACAACAAAAGAATCCAGATATAGCGAAAATATCAGATTCATCAATGCCATAAAGACTGCTGGTGCATTCGTAAGACCAAAAGGCATGACTACAAATTCATAGAGGCCATATCTGCTTTTCAAGTCGATCTTTGGAATATCCTCCTTCTGAACTCGCAACGGGTGATATCCTAACCTCAAGTCAATCTTAGAGAACCAATCAGCTCCCCGGAATTGATCAAATAGGTCATCAATGCGTGGAAGTGGATATCTATTCTTTATCGTAACTTGGTTAAGTTTATGATAATCCACACATAACCTTAAACTTCCATCTTCTTTCTTTACAATCAAAACTGGTGCTTCCCACAGAGACAAGATTGGCTGAATAAAACCTTTATTTTCCAGTTCTTCCAACTTCACTTCCAATTCCTTTAACTCCGTTGGTTCCATCCTATTAGATGGAAGTGAGATAAGACTAGTCCCCAGAAGGAGATAAATCGTAAACTCAACTTCTCTGATAGGTGGTAACCCTAAGAAATTTCCATGAAAAACATCAGGAAATTGATCAATGACTATTGGAAAACTGTTATTCAGGATATTGTCCATCGATTCCATGTTTAACGTAGCCAACTGGTAAGATATCGTTGCCACTACTTGTTCCAACAAGCCCGTTACACCTGATTTTCCCACTCATTCTTCACTAAGGAGATGCTCAAAGAAATCCTCAGTCGCAAAACTGACTATTCTGCTATAACAGTCGATGTGAGCACTAAACACTGTCAACCAATGCATACCTAGGATTATATCATAGACATACATATCTAGCATAGTGAAAAACCATTTCAGCTTATCTCTATCAACAGCTATAGAACATGCTCTACACCCGAAGACTCTACATTCTCTTTCATCGAGAGGAGTTTGATGTTTTATTACAGAAGGAATAATTTCATGTTTTAAGTTTAGAAAATCAGCAATTCTTGAAGCAAGAAAAGAATGTGTTGCACCAGTATCGAAAAACACTGTTATGATGGTAGAATTCAAAATAATCGTACTTATCACCATAGATGTTCTAGACATGTCATCCACAATCACATATTCTGGTCCATACAATTAAATTGTTGCTTCACATTGCTCATTATTTCCTTTTTGATATTGTATTTCCTGAGGAGTCATTGTATTCTTGGAATCCCCATAGCTAGCTCTGTTCTACTGGCAAGAATTATTTTTCATTCCTTGCCCTATCGAAGCATAATTTTCTTGCGCACCAGAGAAGTATCACGAACACCCGACCGTGGAGCACTGTGAAAATATCATTGAAGATGACCCAACATGTTGAAATTGTGGAATTCTCTAGGTGGTGATGTACATTCTTGTTTCATGTGATCAATCGACCCACATTGAAAACACCCAATATTCATAATGGGTCATGGAGGAAGATTCACCGATCCTGCTGTCTGATTTTGATTCGCACTCCCACTGTGGAAGTAGGTGTCCCTCCCCACTTTTTCCCAACATAAGAGTTCCAACCCGTTCCCATGGGTATCATCATACTTCCTCCTACCATAACATCTGAGAAGTCTCTTTCAGCTATTTTTTCTCTATTTACTATCTCCGTATAATCCGTAATACATAGCACAGCTATCATCGAGAGAATCTCATATCACAGCCCTAATTCAAAGATGCGTTCCTTCAGTGACGCACTTGCAACAAAGTCCAGTGCAATGCTAACTAAATTCATGAATTTAGCCACAAACTCCATTAAAAAGAGATTCTACTACTTCAAGATGAAAAAGTTCATCGTCCTCTGGATCTTGAACATGCGAGGATAGAATTATATATTGAACAATTTTTCCAAATCCTCCTAGCCCTGGCCTTGTTACACCTTATCCTGCACCAGTATCTCCCACCACTATCGTGCACGATCCTGCAGCTTATACGTCACCAACTTTACTTTTAGTTCTGATGGTGTGTCGATGAAATGGAAGATACGATTCATCCTACTCAGCCACACCTCCGCCCTTTCTGGTTCAGAATCACCCCGAATGATGGGTGAATTCTACTTCTGGATCTGAATGGAATGGTTTACATTCCTTGACTCATCCCTCTGATTCCCCATGTCCACAGCCTGAAACACATGAACTATACTTTGGACTAGCTACTGGATCACCTATGGCTCAGGTGCGACCATATTCTCCACAGCCTCTTCCGTTTGGTTTCTACGATGCCTAACATGTTAAATTTTCTATAAAACAATGCACGACTTTAGTCTCACATCCTATCAACTAAAGGCTTAGCATTTCACTTTATATCACATCACTATCACAAAATTGATTTCCAACCATCAATATTTTCCATATTTATGCATTTATAAAAAGAAATATTTTTTTTAGTTTGAAAATCAATTTATTTCCAAAATTCAAAAACCATTATCTTTTTAAAATCATTAATTTGAAAACTTGTTTAATGTTTTTAGAAATCAAACTTTTTCATCAACCATAATACATTTCTCAAAATTATATATGCACTCCTAGTGGCAAGTCATTCCTCTAATGCATTCCATGCTCATATTATTGGCTAAACCCATGAAAATGAGATTTGTTATCATATAAGTGTCTCCAAAACACTTATGTACCCAAATCCCTGGTAACTTGAAGTTCAAAATAAAAAGGTTAGCTCTGTCTATTTATGCTCTACATTCCATGTTTTTAAAATCCTACTCCTTCATTAGATGACCTCCCAAGGAATAGATAAGTAAAAATTCAACACCAAGACCAACAAAAACTAATGACTACTTGTTCTAAAAAGAATGGAACAAGCTGGTTGCATTTATACCCTAAGGACCAAAAAAACTGATAACATTTGTAATGACCTGTTTATTCTCATTGGCTTGAGAGTACAACAAGTAATCACTAGGCCTTAAGCGATATACCCAAGGCTCAAAAGGCTGGAAATAAATGTCCAAGGGTTTCAAAAAAAGTGGGGGACGATTTACCCTTTTAGAATATACCACAGTGCCAACAACCATAACCAAATAAATCAACTAAATGATTCATGATAAAAACGAAGACAACCCAAAAATTTAATTTATAATAGACTAACAAAATGTAACACAACAGAAACCAACACTAAATCAGAGTAAATAGTGGAAAGACAAACTGAAAGACCACAAGATGACAACACAACTCTATACTCCACAAGCTCCAAGCTCCAACACCAAAGACCATCCCAAGCATCATGAAGTAGTTCTATAAATATGTGACTTTTTACCTTTTCCAACATCCTGGTATATGACATCTGCAAAAGAACCCACGTGCCAAAGCAGGGTGTGAGTAATGAAACTCAGTAGGTTTTCCCTAATGACTTCCCAACCCATGCCTCTAGGATAAAACATGTTAGCACATTTATATACAACAATTTATATAAAACAATTCCAAAACATTTCATAATATAACAAGATCCATGCTAAAACCATTTTCCAACAAAAACAATCTTTCCCATGAAAAGAAACCAAGGAAAGTTTCCAATCAAATTCCCATTTCCATTTTGGAACATTCATTCCATTTCACAAATCCACACTACCAATCATGCATGCAACATGGACTTCCATATACTCTTGAGTGGTGAGTAATCCTTCCACTAAGTCGTCAATTAGTGGACTACCTTGACGAGGGTACTTCACGCCCTTATCCGTCCCTATTGATGGGGGAAATTCTCACCCTCATCTATCCAACCTTTTGTTGGGGGTACTTCTCACCCTTATCAATCCCAATGCATATGAACACACACCACAACCCATGAAAATCCATTCCAAAACCAAATGTGCTCAAAACCTTTCAACAAATAATCAAACCATTTATTGAAAACCATTTATTTCAAGTTGAAAATCCATAACCAGTTTAAAATCAACATTTTAAATTCACTTCAAAAAACAATTTTTAAAAACACACAATTTCCATCACCCATTACTAAAAAGGGGTTTCATCCATTATTTCATAGTATATAAACAACCCATTTCAATCAAAGAAAAACAATTGGAAACAAGGACTTCAAGTTCTGTGAAATAGGAATCGAGAGTGAAGCCACCTACCTCAACAAAATAGGCGAAACAAATAAAGAACCGGGTCGAAACACCACCAAACCTCCTTATATTCCTTCCCCTATCACCATCAAGACCAAAACCCAGCTTCACAGTAATCTACTACTATAGATCTACCAACCATGGGAGTATATCTAAGGATCCATCAAGAGGGACGAAGGAGATCTATGAAAACAAAAGGAAATGAGACTTACCTCGATCAACTGTCCTCTAAACGCCAAGGAAACCCTCTAGATAGCTTCCAAAACACCTGGTAAGTGTTGTCTCACCTTTAGTAGAGATAAATCCCATGTTAGGGTCATCATGGAGAAACAATGAGTGGGTTTAAAGATAAAATGGATTAGATCCATAAAAATAAGATCTAAGTTGACCCTGCGAATGGTTAGTCTGCACTGTTAGTCAAATCTTGCGCTAACCGTGTTGTAGTCACTACATGGAATGGGCATTCCGCATGGCCTCCTCACACGGTTTTCCAAAACGGTGCGCACACCGTGCAGTCTCCTCTGTCCAAAGTGACACCACCTGCACGACTTACTCCCATTTTTTGGAAACCTGTGTGAAGCCCTTGCGTCACCACCTTTTTCCCTTTGAGTCTTTAAAAGTCTCCAAACAATCCCAACCATTTCCCATATACTTCATGTACTTAAAAATCATAAAACAATGGTTACTTACAAGAAACCATGGGTACTACACATTATATTTTATAAAAAATCAAATATTTGATTGGCCTCACTGAAAATCCTCCTTTCATTATTAGAATGGGTTAATTCCCTATTATTTTTGTATCATCTTACGAAATACCAATCATTAACCAATTTTTTTGAGGAATAAACAATTTTATTCCCACCCATGATATAATAAAAAAAATTGAAAAAATATAATAAATATATTCATCACCCCCACAACATAACTAAAGGGAAGATCAAGTTTACCATGTTTTAATCATCATATAATCATAAATCATCCATAAAGAAATACAAGGATGGTATCATTACAACATATCCCTACTGGTTCATATAAACATCATAAGAAATGGAAAAATATGAAATAATATTTCTCAATTAATATGATAAAATATTACAAAATAGGGGAAAATATCATTTCCATTAAATATCATTAAAAACTAAAAAACTAAAAAAAATTGAGAATAATATTATCACATTAAATTACAATGGAGACATGTAGTTTTAAATTAAATAAAAGTAATTTTTTTAGTGGAAGTAAATACCATTCCGATTATAATTTATTAAATTAAAATTTTTATTTCCCGCTTTTTTTAAAATGCCTTCGATAACATGTTTGCAAAATTTAGTAAAAATACAATTTTACACCATTGAAAATAAAGTGAAATTTAGTTGAAAATTTATTAAATATTTATTTGATCATACATTATAACATTCATGAAATTGTTTTAATGAATATGGAAATTGATGAAACATTTCACCAGGAAAAGGGAAAATAAAGAAGACATTTCGTAAAAACCATAATTTAACTATTTTAACTATAAAAAAGAGGATAATGAAAGAAAAAGAGAAACACCCCTGATATAACCTTTTTCGAAGAAAATATATATGTTTTTTATTTGAAGAATAATATATAATTCTACTAAAATAAAATCATTTTCCCCTCTTAATTTAAAAAAAGATATTGCAACATAAACCCCAACCACTTTGTAAAATTGGAATCATAACCCACAGGAAATAAATAAATTTAAATGAAAAATTAATTTCCATAAATAAAAAAATATTCATGATATAAAAAATTTAATATATATAAAATACACCATATATAAAATAGGGTTTTGTGATGAAACATGTCTCAATTAAGCATAATTGAGATGATGAAAACTTACTTCATGTCCTAACTTGTTTCATTGCTTGTCTTAATAAATTTTATAAAAAATTAGATTTATTAAAAATAAAAACTAGAAACCAATTATTACTTATCATTAAATTCATAATTCCATTATAATTTTTATTTATCCATTTATAAACAATTATTCTTTAAAATTATCATTATGGGTGTTAATTATTTTGCTTCTTATTCATGTTTTAGTATAATGGTTCTCTTCTATAAACCATATTCATTCACTCAACATATCAAAAATTAAAATTAAATAATTATTATTATATTTATTCAATATATATTCTTTAAAACCCATTCATATAAATTGTTTATGATAAGAAGAATTACATCACATTATAGAAACAGTTTTATGTACATACACCCACGAATTGTTTTCATTTTCCAAATAATTGAAATAAAAAAGGTATATAATAATGTATTATTATGAAATTAAGAATATTATAATATTATATATATTAATTAAATTGTTCTTTATTATAATCAATGTTTACTTGAAATAAATAACGATTCACATATTTTCATTAGAGTGGTATTCTACATATACGCACTAACAAAGTTAACCTTTTCCAACATATGGGAGGGTAAGAAGGTGGAAAAAACTATATATTAAAGGAATAAATATTATAAAATAAAATTTCTTATATACATTAAATAATGAATTTTAACAACAGTTAATATGTTTAGGTGAAAAATTAAATACATTTCTTCATGGGGAGGGATGTATTCACGTACGCACGAGCAATGATTTCCTTTACCATTAGATTGAAATGAGGTAGATTATACTTCCCCCATAAAAATAATTAAATATAATTACATTGATGATATTAAATTAATTATTTTATGATGGATACATAATATTTTGTTGAACTAAAAGAGAAAATAACCTTTAATGAAATAACATATGACTTAAACATCCTATTTTATTATCAACCTTTGGACAAAGCATAAACCCAATTATGGAGTGGTTTATTATCATTAAAAGAATATGGGTACATGTTTAGTAAAATATTTATTTATCTTTTTGGGAGAAAAACTAATCCATATTTACCTTTGGAAACCATATATTCAGTCCCTTTTCAAACAAGAAAACAATATAAATTTTTTAATAATTTTCTATGGTACAAGAATGTAATTGTCAAAAATGAAACAATCAGCATACAAAAACATTGAATTATTGGAGATGAAATACGCCATGAACATTATTTTTTATTATATTTTTAAATTTTAGAATCAGTAAAAATAATTTTCAATCATTAAATATCATTTAATTTAAATTCAATTATTATTATAATATTTTATATTCAATGCTATTGAGATATAAGTGGAATTAAAAAAATAAATTAATTAATCCAAACTAATCAATTTTAATTATGGATGAAAATATTATAACACTTTAATTTATTTATAAGATATTACTTATAATTTTTTTATATCATTTACAGGATTTTTTAACTGCTTGTAGAAGCACAAGAACTGTGTGGCAAAAAAAAATTTAAGAAATTATAGCATCAAAAATTTTTAAAATAACAACACCATTATAATATTTGGTTATTCATTACAATTTTCATTTATATTAATAAATATATCATTTATATCTATATTCATATCATTAAAACATAATAAGCGAGAGATGGTTACATTTTTATTTCTCTAAAAACAGCATATTAAATTTATTTTATCAAAGGCGATTGGTAAAAAAATGCCATTTTTAATATATTAATATGTTTATAAAGTAATTATTTTTAGATATTTTCATACCATATCACATATTTTTAGAACAAATTATCCCATTTAACCCATTATTTTTGTAATTACAAATTACCATGGTTACTATTCTTTATGCCCAGAAATAAAAGTGTACGCACCTAGTTCTTCATTGAGGTAAAAATCCTTTATTATCCATCAATTATCAGTTTAAATTTTTAAATTTGGACTAATATTAATTCAATTTGATGGTATGAAGTTATCAAGAGTGTACAAGTGTGGTTTGATTACTAGAACCCATGTTTGGTCTAAAATGGCATGACACATGGTTAGTGAAAACTATGTGAGTTGGGTTGCATAACTATTCAACAAGGTATCAAATTTGGATATTAGATATCATCAATGTTTTTGTGTGTTCATTAAAAACATGCGATAAAACTGTGCGGGTGACCCTTCCCAATAACGGACCATGCATGATTAGAATGTAGGTTTTCAAACTATGTTCTTGAAATGCGTGAGCTGGATAATTGAGTTAAAATGATAATTTTTCCAATAAGATTCTTCTAAACCTAAAACTAATCTCATTTACTCATATTGACACCAATTAGATCCTATGGGATCCCTCCATTGAGAATATTATTTAATTTGAGATACATCCTCTATCTGATCTATGATTTAAGTACTTATCATTACATTGGATTCGTATCGGGGATATCTCAGCACATTTTTAGCTGTTCTCCATTGTTAATTTTATTAGTATTATTTTTTAGCTGCATGTTAATTTTCCCTATTAAATGGTTATTCATCAATTCATTAATTTTCTCTTGATTTGAGTCTAAGTTGGAGATTATACTGGTTGATCTATCCATTATAGAACTTGGTATGGTGGTATCATGCCATTAATTAATTGTTGGTGTGTGTAGATGTCTTCGTTTGCACACCCAATTTCAGGGCATCAACTTAAATGAAATTAAGTATTTGAGTTACTAGGCATCATCATTGTAATTAAAGATTCATATTAATGATATCTGATAAATTGAGAACCTTGAATTAAATGGAACAACCCATTTGCACTTGTTTTTCATAAATATTGACCATCATGGGTGGTTGATTGAAAAAAATTCCTTTGGGTGTGCCCTTTTCCCCCATTCCTTGGGATGTGTTTTTTAAATTAATGTGTAAATAAAATTATTAATTTTTTAAGAATAAAATTTTTAATTGAACTAAAATAAGAATTGTGAATTGCATATGGAATTTATTAATGGGCAGATATTGACAACCAATGACCTTATGCCAAGCTATGTAAATTCATGAGTAAGAATGAATTGATATTTTTATTGATATTCCCATGTGTGATAAACATATTTTAAACTATTTAATTTTTTTTAATCATGGGATGACAATAATTATGAGTTTTCCCATGTAAGTATTTGAGAGGAAAGTTTTTAATGATTGGCTGGTGACTTTAGCCACCCTTGGCGTGATGTTTATGAGCTATTTTCGTTGTTTTTACCATGATATGATTAAATGAATTTTTAAAATGAGGTTTAGATTGAATTTATATGTTCCATGGGTGAAACATGGATTCATAAGAGGAATTACATTTATGGAATCATTGAGTCTGAACATATATGACTAGTGGTACATTGATTCATATAAGAATGTCAGGGATGAAATCAAAGGGAATATGGTTATATATACATTGGCGATACATTGGTTACATAAGCGGAATACTAAGGGTAAATTATAATGGATAGGTTTTTATAACACACCTAGAATGATACATGGGTTCCTAAGAAGTTCACCACTGATTGGTTTGTAGGGTGTTGGTTTATATTACACAGTTACTGATACATAGAATCTAAATTATGAATTTCATGGATGAGATCAGGTTAATAAATGATTAATGAATGAAGTTACCAATATGATGTATCTGAAAAGAAGAATCAAAATCATGGATTATGTCTTCACATACACATTAGGGATGGCTTATTTAGGAATCCTTGGATGTATGTACTTGTGGGGGATGTTGGGCTTTATGACAGATGATGAGAATTGTTGATTAAATGACCTTTTAGTTTAATGAGCATGTTATAATAGGAACATGTCAGACTATTAATTAATAGATTTACCTTTTAAATGAAAAATAATTATAATTTACGTTAATATGATATGAGAACATGTTTTTATAGAATTTTTACTTTTGAGTAGTTCCTTTAACTATTATAGTTCTACCCAGAAATTTTCTACCATATATTTTCACCGACTGTGTAGCTGATAACCTTGGCTGGTTGCCTATTTGGATTATTTATCACACCCTTTTTGGACCACCTTTGGGTACCCAAAAAGACTATATTATTTTAGTTATTGATAAGGTAAAACATTGTTCTAATTGTTCTTGACTGCTGCTTTGGAGCAGGGGATCATGGGATCGGGCTAAGGCTCGCGATTCTAGCACGGATGTTTTCGTACCTTTTTTACATTTTTTATTTGTATTTTATTCATAACATCAAAACATTTTTTGGATTTTTTATTAGACACATGACATGTATCATAATTTTTAATATGAGATAAATTATTTCTTATTTATCTATTCCATATTATTTATTTCTTATCTATATGATTTAATTCTTCCAGTACTTTACTATTACTCTATTTAAACTATGATACACATGGGTTATGAGGAAATAGTGTCCCCATATGCACACCTAGGCCCTCACTACTAGTTCACAGACTCTAGTGTGTTGGGAGTTTCACTAGAGGCCTTGTGACCCACCAAGATTCAGTCACTGTTTAATGGTACCTGGTTCGATGATGTTAAGAAGTGCTATTAGGGGAGGTTCTTTTCTAGTTTAATTTTTTGTATGGTGATAATATATAGTGATATGAAGGATCATGGATTTGGTACAGGGTTCTTTATGGGTGTAACTAATCCACATATAGAAAAAATCCACGTTTATATGATTTTTTTGGGATTTTGATTATTATAATAGATTAGTTTCTATCTCTGGTTGATTCACTCAATTTGTGATGTATTAATTGATGTGTTTCTGGGTTCTATTTTGTTGAAACTCAATTATATCTGGGTATTCCATCTCATGAATCATATAAGAACCTCTTAGAAATCATATTCCATATATTACTTGATTCTTTTTACAATGAATTACATATATAATGTAATTCTGATAGGTGACTTGATATATATACTTACTACTGTGGTGGGTAATTTTGGTTGGGATATGGTGTAAATCAAATGGAATCCATACATTGATTCATGAGGTGTATGGTCCCTCAGGGATCAAAATTTGGAGGACCATTATCTCAAAATTTTAAATTATTCATTGATATAAATGTGAATTAATCTGAAAATGAATTGGAAATTGAACTTTATTATATTTGAGAACTTGAAACCGCCCCTTCCATAGTGGCTGGTAGTATGTAGTACCTCGTTCTTATATAAGATCTATATGTATCATAGACATGAATCCTTGAGCATAAAGTGGTTTTTATTCTTATAGAGGAATTCTTCTACCTGTCCCACCTAAATTTCCATACACATGAATTACGAAAATTGATAGTTTTCCCTTTTAAGGCCTATGATTGGAATTTATAGAGGTACACATCTATGACGTCTTCCATTCATATTCCATGAGGGTGGAAACAGACACAATTCAATGGTGGTAGACTGTGGGATTATAGAGGTTCCTCAAGTAGTGCTGGTTGTGTAACTAGTCAGTATACTAGACATAGGTGTGGAGGAACAGTTCAATGAATGCTTTATGTGATTCTAAAAGACCATTTAGCGAGCACACTGTCATTCCCCAATTTTTTCAATGTTGACATCTGAGTTCCAACAGTTCTATCCATGTATATGTTTTGGGGATGGAAGACCACATGCTATGGATTCATAGATAGTGTCGATGTCTACTATCTATTATCATATTAAGATGCCTTCAAAGAGGAGGGTAAATCTCACTATGTTTATGTTCCATGATTCCACCACAAGTTGGTGGGGTGTTATTACATAGAGATAATAGAATTGTTAGGTTTTGTGTAGTTAATTCCTATGGATATCTATGATTACTTCAATACCAAGACATTGGGGGCCGTTAGAGATCAGATGTTCTAACACATAGAGTATGGTACACTAGTAGTTATGGATTACACATCATATTTTACTGAGATCCCGCGCTTCACACATACTCTGGTCAGTGATAAGTTATCTAAAGCTTGGGGATTCAGGTTTGATATCTAGTATGACATGCCATCATAGTTGAATGTATTCCGTCTGACTACCATTTATGGAATAATAAATAATCCACTTTTCATATAGAGTAACCTTAGCAATAGTAAGGGTGTGAGCAAGGAAGTTTGGCACAGAGATTAGAAGATGAATCGATTTATAGCTGGAATCATTTTTTGGAGCTTCTATGCAGTGATACCAGAAGTCATACAACATACTCAGGTATCTCTGTGAGGTGATACCAATACTAGTGGATGGGACATAGGTGGTCACATTGTAAGATGTAACCATTCATGTGCCAATCGTGAGTAATTATAAGTCATATTCCTCTACTCTCTAGAACAATTCCACCAACATCCAGTGAGAGATGGTATACAAAAACTCAACTTTCAAGGGAAGGGTCAGTGGATTCTCATCAGGTAGCGAGATAGTGTAAAGTCGGTCAATCAGTCTGAGGGGGTAGACGTGGATATAGTGGTTAGAACATAGTCTCGCTATGATTTCATGGTGAACATTCTCAATGTATTAAGGTTGTATCATAGGGTTGTGGTTTAGGATTGATATACATAGGTTAGTAGAACACCTAGGAGAAGGATTTTGAACCTTATACTATCAAAGGTACTATTATAGTTTCCTCTACATTAACATCTACACTTTTTGATAAAGTGGATTCATATAGATTTATATATCTCCCCATTTTGGAGAGCCATGGGATTAGTTTTTATACCTCTGATAGTTTAATGAATCTTAACACTCTTTTAGGGATTATAATAGAGGAATTACATTAGTCTATGTAGTTCCCCATTGATTTTGGGGGTTTTCACATCAAATGAGACCTATTTTTTCTCAAGATTACGGGTTCTAATATAATTCTCTAGATAGATTAGTTGTTCACCATTCACACATACATTGATTTCAATCAACATAGGGTGACCATCACATAACTAAAGGGAAAAAATTCTTAAAAAAGGATATTAAGATGTCTAGGTGAGCCATGATGGATCAGATAATGGTGGTATATGAAGGTTTACTGCCAATATTGAAAATATATATATGGATGATCATGGAACATGTCATGCATAATTCCCTCTAGTGGATGATCATTTTAGAGATGTTTTCCTAGATGAATATTAATGATTACCTCTAGTGAGAGTATATTTATTTATAGGTCTAGTTCTATGAGTTTTAATGGTATTCTTTCCTCCTCATAGGATAGATTCCATTGAGATACATGATCTCAAGATTTAGGTATAGGATTTAGTGGAAAATGGGTTTTATCTTACCCAATAATTCTCTTCATGGTTATCCTAACAATTTTTCAAAAAAGGAGGCCAAGAATCTTTTGAAATGTGTTTATTATAGAAAATTGAACCACATGATGGTTATGAACTAGTATCCTTTATCTCAAATGTGTGATCGCTTCAACTAGTTTTATGGATCTTGAGCCTTCTACAAGATTAATTTGAGATTTTTTTCTCCTCAATTGTATGTCCAACCATACTACCTACATCGCGCAAACTTTTGTAGCTGGTATAGTCTCTATGAGTATTTGGTTATGCTGTTATGTCTCACGAAAACACCATCAGACTTCATGGTACCAATGAGGTGAGTTTTACATCCTTATTTGGATTCATTAATGGTGATTTTCAAGAATGTTATCTTAGTGTATTCTCATAATCTGCATGACCATGCCAAAAATATTGAGACCATATTGAATACAAAAATACAAGATTAGTTATATGATAGGTTTACAATGTTACACATCTGAATGGATCATATTCACATCAAAGATTACATTATCTCAAAGGTTATAGTACAGGTAGAAACAGATATGGTGAGATCTATTATTTCATGGAATCACCTTGAGAACATATTTTATGTATGGAGTTTTTAGTTATGGCTCGTAACTATATGAATTTCATAATGTACTTCTCACACATAGAAGTAGTTCTCATGTTCTTGTCTAAGAATGGTTTGATGTTTGTATGGTTATATTCATGCGAGATGACCTTTCAGCTGATGAAAGGAGGATTCACTTCAGTGTAGATACATATTTTTCCAAATCAAGGCATTATTTACACTGTGTATTGTGATTCATAATGTATGAGGATGGGATAAGTTCATGTAAAAGAAGACTCATGTAGTGAAGATATCTACATTTGAGGCTACATGAGAGGGGATACTTGGTCTTGAGGATAGGTCTGCCATATTGACAGTGGATATTGGCATGGTTTGTTTATAGTTAGATAAATTGTGTGAGCAACCCAATTGGGTGCACCTTTCAAATAGCTAATCATACATGGTCGACACATGTTTTTTCAAACAGCATTGTCACCAAGATATTTTGGGTAAAATGACCATTTAACCCTTGAAATATTATTAAATCAAAAAATAATTTAATTTCATCCTATAGTCATGATGTAATACTTTTGGGAGACCTCTATTGATACTATTATTGGATTTCTGATACATCCTTCATCTGATCTCATATTCAAGTGCTCCACATCTCAAGGGATTCATTTTAGTAAGATATCAATATCTTTTTAGCTGCTATTTATTCTTCAAGATGTTATCTATGAAATTTATGTGAAATATAATTTCCCATATTAATAGGTTCTCAATCCATTCCTCAATTTTATCTCATTATGTTTCCAATAAAAAGCTGAGACTAGATGATATATCCACTAAAAACCTAATTTATGTTGTCTTATACATTTCATTATAATGTTGGGAATTTATATATGTCATTGTGCCACATGACAAATTTTCTAGTTTCACATTAAGAGAAATTTTATCTCTGGGTTTCTGGGAATGAAAAATGAAATTAAAGTGTCTTGATAATAATTTCCTATAGTTCGAGAACCTTAAATTTAATGGAACAACCCCTTTGGTTATGTTGGTTATATAGATGGTCCAACATGGGTGGCTCTTGGAAATGGATCTTTTTGGGTGTTCACTTTTTCTCCTTTCCCATGGTTGTGTATGATAAATGAAATTCAAATCACATTGGTAAATTGGGTTAATAATCAAATTGTAAATTGATTTGAAATTTGAATTTCGAATTTCATATTGAATTGATTAAGGGGAATGAGTAAATCTCCATGGACATTGGTTCATGATTTGTAAATTCTTGAGTAAGAAATTTTTTTGTTTTTTATTAATATACCCATGGGTGTTAAGGGAAGCATATTCCATGTAATTGTTGTTAATCATGCTATTCTAGTCATAATTTTTTCATCCCAGGAGACTATTTAAGAGGAAATCATTCCCAACATGGCATGTTCCATTATCTACCCTTGAGGTGATTTTTTTTGAACAATGTTCTTAGTTTTGACCATGAAATGATTAAATTATTTATATAAGGAATTTTTTATTGAATATTTATATTACATAGGTGATACGGGGATTAAAATGAGGAATTTCTTGGATGGAATCATTGAGGATTGACTGATATACTGAGTGATACATTTATTCATATGAGAATGCCATGGATGAACTGAAAAAGAATTTGGTTATATCTCTATAGTGATATTTGGGATCTATTAGCAGACCACCAAGGATGGGATCGAATTGAATGAAATTTATACCACAACTAGAGAAATACCTATGTTTTGGAGAGGTTCCACATGGGTAGACTTGTAGGGTGTTATTTTATATTACACCAAGTGCGATACATGGATTCCAAATTTGGAATTCCGTGGGCAAGATCTGGTTCATAAAGGATTAATGAATTATGTGACATATACAATGCATCTAACAAGAAAAATCACATGCTTGGATTTTGTCTTCACTAGCCCTTTAGGAATGACATATTTAGGCATCCTAGGATGCACATGCTTACGGGGGATGTTGGACTTTATGCAAGGTCTCAAGACATGTTGATTAAATGAACTATATAGTCTAATTAGCATGTTATAAATTGCACGATCATGACTGGTAAATTTGATAATTAAAATTTAAATGAAAATTCATGAAAAATTAATATAATTTGAAATCAGAACCCATTTTTATAGGAAATTTATATTGTATAACTTCTATTACCTATTATATTACAAGATTCACATTTTCTATTTTATATATTCACTGACTGAATGGCACTAGACCTAATGTGTTTTCATACTGGGCTTATATCCCACAACTTTTGTGGGCCACCATATGGTACACAAAAAAACTATATGTTTGTGTGTATTGGTAATGGAAATCATCATACTATAGGTTCTTGATTTATTTCATAGGAGTAGGGGAGCATGAGACTGATCATATGCTTTCGATTCTAGCTGGGTTGTTCTTTCCCATTTTTTTATATTGGTTCCATGAATTATACTACTACATTGTATAAATTTTTTGTCTCTTTTATTAAACACGTGAAATGTATCATCACATTCTATATTTGATGAATTATGGATTGTTTATCTATTCTTGTTGGATATCAATTTTTTCATGATTTTTTTGATTTTGTTACATTACTGTAATTATATTTCCAGTATGATAAACTCTATTGAAGGGGGAATAGTATCCCCACAGATCCACCTAGGAACTTTCTTCTAGTAAAAAGCCTCTAGAATTTTGGGAGATGTTCTTGAGCTCATGTGACCCACCGAGATTGGAGAACTAATGAGTAGCATCCATGTTTTGGATATTACAAAAAGGGATATATATACCTAATTTGACCCTAAGGATTCCAAATATAAAATCAATTTTAATATATTAATTTTCAGTATGGTTTAAATATTAATTTAAATATTAGATAAAAAACTCAATGAAAAATAGTTTTTATAAAAAAATATATATTTTATGTATTAAATGATTTTACACCAAAACCATGTATACTAATTATTCCAATGAAATAAAATTTTTTAGGTATAATAAAATTAATCTTTATTCATTCAAAATTTAAATGTGTATATTTTAAATTACATTTACTTATTTAAACAATAGTTGTTAAGAAATAGGTATTTTTCAGTATTCACTAAAAACCCAACAATGTATAAAGGTCTTAAAAACCGTATTAATATTATTTTTATGTTTTTATTTAAAATTTGATTTTAATTTCATAAAACAAAATTTATAAAAATTAAATAAAATTTCTTTTATATGAATAGTAGAACACATATGGACAACATTTGATAATAGATAATTAACCCATTTAACCATTAGTAGTCCTTAATCGTATATGATTTAATTCATATAATTCAAAATTGAGTATGCATTTCAATGAAAATAATGAATAAATTTTAATATTTCAGAATTTGATTACATGTAATCAGCTCGTCCAAACCAATGTCTGTCTAATGATAATAATATTTTAATAATAATATTTATATGGTATATCATGATTAATTTATACTTGGTACTATTTGTGGCATATGGAATTAAATATAGTATTTTGATGAAGTAAAATAAAAAATATAATATCATAGTGTTATATATATTATTATATTTTATGTAAATACATAATATTTAAATATCATGATTGATGTGTAGTTACATAGTGTGGAAAATAATTTAATTCAATGGTCATTTATTTTCAACATCATTACCATGTTAAAAATATTGATATATTTATAAACGTGTTATTTATATGGAAAATATATTCATTTATTAATTATTTTTTATTAGTGCATCATGAATTATATAGTCTTCTTAATTAATTGGGTAACATTTTATATATCATCAAATTACATTTATAGAACTAGGGTGTAAACTCAATCAACGACAAGACTATATATACCATGTGATGATAGTCTTTTATGTGAAACTCTTCCTAATATAATGATGTTTAGATTTAGTTTTCTTATTCATTATTATGACTCCATGGTCCTATTGTATCAAATTCTTTATGATAAATGCATTATGACATGATTATGGAGGTATGATAACATTTTTATCAATTATGATTTTCTTATGATGTTATGTTATACCATAATTATGTTTTTGTAATAGGATTTTTTTTTCTTATGTTGACTTATGTTCTTTAATTATTATTAATTATTATTAAACTTATTGATAATTTGAGTTGAACATTTCTTATGTTTCTTAATTCGTGATGAAAATTTAATGAAAAGATAAATATAAGAGAGTTATATTTGTAGAAAATCCTTGTCCCTAAAATGTGGATTATACATTGAGTTTAGGAAAAATGTATGTAGTTTCTAAAGAAACTAAACATTTGACCAATATTTTTGGTTTTTTAGTTTATTGAAATATATTGTAAGTGTGTTTATTTATAACCATATACATAAAGGTGGGTCTGGGGGAGTCTCATGTGAGTCTCAAAATGCTTCTGATAGTGCCATACTCAAATGATATGTGCACAGAATATCGACACATTGAGTTACACACATCCCTATGAAAAATTCCACTCAACTGATCTCACAATTGGAAAATTATTGTATGTCTGACATACAAATCCAAATATTATTTTAAAAATTTAAAATTTAGTTTATTGGCCCCTATATAATTCCCACATATGATGAACATCATTCCAAAACTAATGTTCACAATCTGTATTAAATCCTATAGTAATATATGGGATATACCTCCATTGATTTGAAGGTTAACACCATAAATATAGAATACTATGATAAGAATGATATTGATTATTTTTGGAGTTAAACCCATCCCATGGGACCCTCATTATACACATGATCCCAATTATCTTAGGCCCACGATGTGTAGAAAACTAATATCCTACTACCACAATATGGAGAAACTTCTCCACCCCAACTTTGTTAAATAATATATCACCATTATAACAGGTCAGTGAAGAACATCACCAAATATACATGTTGATAAAATGTTTCACATTACCATAGAAACACATAATGAAACATGTACCATGAACCACCACATAATAATAGAAGACAAATCTACAAATACATATGAAACTGATAACTATGAATAACCACTACACATAATATTCTAGGTCATACCCCGATGAGAAGACACCAATTCAACTATGTTGAAATATAGAGAGCTCAAGTGATATCGGTCATATTATCAAAAATATACAAACAAATTATTGTAAATTACATGATTCATAATCTCATCAAATATTACAAATATCTAACTAGAACCTACATTGAGGTATTAGGAACTAGCTCATCCAATTATAATACTTGATTTAATCTATGGAGAATAAAATTTACAATCAAATGAAATGGCCTTAAATTAATATTTTATTTAAGAAACTACATAAACAATAATGAATAAAAAACTTTGCATATAGATGATGATCCTTACCTGTGATGACTCTCTATGATAGGCTCTTAGAAGTAAAATTATAATATAGAGATAACCCCATTGATGGTAGAATAAATCAGTGAGGATATGTAGCTGTGTTCACTCATAGCCAACTGAGTCTCCCATATGTTTTTTAAAACAGATATTTAATTAATAAAAAAATAAAATAAAAATAATAAACCAGCCGGAGCTCACAAAAACTACAGCGGATGCCACTGGGTCTTGGTTATCCTTCACTAGTGTATTGACTCCTGACCTAGTATCAAATAACACACCAAATGGAACTCTACTGGCCTCCAAGTAGGGTTATGGTGGGAAAAAACTAATTTTCATATTCCCCCCACACTAATCTGAAACTTTAAAACCCAATATCGGCACCCCTCCAAAAACTGTAACACAAAAAATAAGACTAAATAGACACTACCAAGCATGATATTGACTCAAATTAAATCACATGATTACTTAAAGTATCACAAGATGACAACTATGGAATGGATAATTAGGGAGATATCTCTACCCATGATAAAGACCAACCCATACCAATATCTATGAATCATACTCACCACATCCTTAGAGCATTGTGAAGGTTCTAATTGATTCCGTGAATTACTAATCATGATGAAAAATAGACAAAAAAAATACTATTTTCATCTATGGGGTATCACAAATATTAAAACCAAATACATAGTTCATGGTAAAATTATTTAATTATAATAGTATATAAATATTTATTTATCATGAATAAAAAATATAAAATAAAATAAATGAATAAAATTTAGAAAAATACATACTTGATGCATTAAATCTTCTATTGATCATCCTAAATATTCTCTTATATAAGGATTTATATCCGTAATATCTACTCTATTTTCTAGGGTTATTGGTTGATTCTTGGAATTATTTCACACTCATTTAGTGTCTATGGAAAAGACCATATTTTTAATGGATAAACCAATTTTCTGGGGTTGTTTTAAAATTGACCACCAATGCTTGTCAATTTAAAAATATTATATATTTATTATCCAATTATTAGATCTATAATGTATACATTAGTCATTAAAATTAAGGATAATACTAAAAAGATTCATTGTGGTCATAAATTATCTTATATCATTTTCAATTTGATGTACTAAAGAATTGATATTTTCTATATAATTATATAATATTAGATATGTATAACAGGTCAAATAATATTTTTTTAATCTAAGATAATACCTATTTTCATCTTATAATTGAATAATTTATAAATATTAAATACATATAACAAAAAAAAATTTAATTAAATTCAATATACGAATGGTAATAAATATAACTATAATTTCATACAATAAATATGCCTCAAAAACAAACCCCACACTTTCAACATGTTCAGAAAATATATTTGTTGATATACCTTTCATAAAATAGTTGGAAATCAAGTCACATGTTCTAATATGTTAAATTGACAACTGGTATTTTTCAACATCCACCGTGATCGAATTGTATATTAAATAAATGTCTAATGAACCTTTAGAATATCTATCACTATTTGAAAATATTATATTTTTGGTATCTTCATACAAAAAGTATTTGTGTTAGAAAAATTATTGGTTATTTCATTAACTAAAATATATTTTCACTTCCATTTTCCATGAGTTATAGCTCGAAGGATTCAGAAAAATCAACATACACTATAATATAAGTATGTAATAAATGCATTATACACTGCCATGATATTTTCCCCCAAACTAGAAGATAAACCCAAAAATGTATCTTATTATATCAACAATAAAATGAAATATTGAATCATAAAATATAATCAATTAAGATGATTGAATATTTTATAAGTAATAATGTGATAACATTTTCACTGTATATATCGACAAAAAAATTAACTGTATTTGTTGGTCTATTTTAAAATTTTTTATTATACTCCCAATATACTTTATTAAAAGCATATTTATCCTTCTGTATCTTGGAGAACAAATAAAATATCATATAGTAGATTCATAAGGAATTAATTACATATATATCTATTCTATATAATTATAGGGATAATAATTGAGATTAAATACATTACTAATATAAATTGGATTTCTATATAGTTATTCATATTATATATAATTTAAAAGATTGTTACTATATTATTTCAATATATTACTAATAATCCTTGTGATATGTAATATAATATTAAATTTCTAATCACATATTTACATTCACATATAATCTTTTATTGAAAATTATTATACAATAATTTATAATTGTTATTTAATAGAACAAGACCTATCATAATATTATATATACCATTAATATAAAATATATATATATATGCACTAACACATTTATTTTGGTATATACATCCATAAATTATGTTCTCCTTGAATCCAATGTACATTATAATATCATTAATCCAATGATACCATTGTTGGGTGTCTTATTTAAGCTTGAATACTATATTTTTTATTTTAAATTCAATTTGTTAATTCCTATCAATGGAAATCCCCATATTTTGATCTATAAAAATATAATTCTATATGTTATCATTTTTGGTTTAATGAATCATTGGTATAATTATAAATATATTAATCATGAAATATTATACTAATTCAAAAGGAACACTCCTAGAAACTAGAGGTAGGGTCTTTTTATAAATTATGGAATCCTTTTATGAAAATCACATTGAAACATGCCTCACATTATGAATCTAAAAATTACCGTGAGAAATTTTTTTGTATATTTAAAATCTATTTATTAGATAATACATTATTCTCACTAGGTAATTCCATAATTTTCCATAATTTATTTCAATCTATTTAATTCATCCCAAAATTTAATACATCTATTCTTTTTTTAGAATTATCACAATTACATATTTGAGAATATCAAACAGGATCATTTTAAATATTGAGATCATATTTTATTTCATGAAAATATTCCACATAATCATCCCATATTTCCTTTTTATCCTTTGGTCTCGTCTTTAATGTATTTAATATTGTTTTTATATAATACCATTAACAAGAATTTTATAGAAATTTGTTGTTTTCCTTCAAAATTATTTAAAAATGTATTAAATTTAAGAAAAAGTACATCTTAATTAGGGGAATATGATTATTGAAAATGAGATCAGTATTAATTAATTATCATATTTTTTGGATGATAACTCACAAATTTTTCACCATTTTCATGAAATCATGTATTTCTATTTTCAATAATACTCATATAATAGATACGATAATAAAAAATATTTCGGTTTTAATTTTTTGATAACTATTTATGGTAATTGAATTTTGATTTTATTAACAGATATTAGAATCTTATATTTTTTTCATAAAAACCACAAATATGAATGTACCCTAAACAAGTGTTTCTAGTTGTCCACTATTTAGAATGTTTCTTTAGAATATCCCTTGTAGAAACCATAAATATTTTATGTATTGTAATTTTTCAATCATACATCCTAACTAATATTACTAATGATAAATTACATAACATGATCCTAACAATGGTGATGAATGTATTATCAAACCTTTATACTATTCAATTATTCCGTTATGGACTTGGCTTGGTTTTTAGAAAATATTTTCATGGAATTATAGAACATTGAAAATGATATAGGTTATTTTCCACTCTCCTTAAATCCTTAATATATTAAACACCACTAATGAACATTCTCATTTTCACCATTGTGTTTAACTACCTTCAAATATAATATATGTAAACACATAGGATATTAATTACTTGATATTTTTCTGAAATAAATACATAAACCCTTAATGTAAAAAATGATCAACATAGATGATGAAATATTATTTTATATTGATTGAATTGACTTCATAATTCAATAGATTCCAGTATGTATAATCTCAGGGTGTTTACTTCTTCTAGTGTTACGTTTTTTTATTCATTATTTTTTTCAATTAATAATTTAAAAAAAATTATCTAGACAAATAAATAATAATCATGATGGATTTCAGTCATAATCAATATATTTTAACTTTTTTAAAATATCACCAAAAATATTATTCCACAGATGGTCAGTAATTTTTTTAAAAAATTGCATTTATTACCATCGATATGATGCATGATAATGATACATTTTTTACAAAATTTATCATGATGGGATTTACAAAAATCATTAATTAATTTTTCAAATAAAATCTTATAGTTTTTTATAAAAATAGAAATAGTTATGAGTAACATTAAATGAGCATGTTGCAGTATATTTTGTTGATATTGAAACACACTTCTAAGATATACATGATATATAAATGGTTTAATATTATTCTAAAATATATATAGTGTCTAGTATTAATTATTATGTCCCGAATCCTTCTATTAGAATGTATAATCCATTCCCCATGAAAATTAACTATTCATCTTTGTTTATGATTTCTGTGTCAATGAATCCTTACATAGTATTTGAATCATGATTCATATTAGATTAATCAACCCATTAGATATTATGTGAAATGTAATATATGTTTGATTCAAAACATACAGATATATTTCATTCCTTTTTAAACTAGAGTTTGGTTTTCAAAAAATATATTATTATATGTATATCATTCTAATAAAAGGTGGAACTATCTTTTTTTCATTATTTATGTTCCTTCTAGAGGACTCATTAATATCCAATGATGAAATCCCATTTTTATTCTAATTTATACCCTAAATATTTCTACCATTGATATTAACATCATGAAGGGTGTGGTTTTCTTGAATATTTATTCATATTTCCCCTTGAACTATAATACATTGAAATTTTTAAAAACTCTATTTATCTATATAGATATTATAGTTCATTTAGAATTTTCCACACTCCAATGATAATGAGTTTCGTAAAAATCACAGAATTAATCTTTTACCAAATTCATGGTACATGGACCATCATAAAAATGTCTCATTGATATAATAACTATGTTTGGGGTAAGATACATTATTTTATTTTCAGATCAATCTCCCTAAAATTTCAAAAAATTCATTTACACTTTAACTTTTTGGGAAAGTAGAATTTATCATATATGCTTGTATATTTTTTATAAACATCAAACATAACCTAATAGATCTATCCCTTGATCTATAATACGATTTTTCATCACAATTACTACCATCATTAATAATACTAGGATTTTTCATTGAAACATAAAATCATGATTTGATACGCTATTAAGAAATTATATTTTCTCAATATAATTAGTGAAATTAGATCAATTAATTAACATAATAGTTAATGAATAAAAGTGGCATGATATGGGAAAATTTTGATATAATATATACATTATTTGAAATCATTATTTTATTTGTCAATAAAAATATATTGATATATATAATTAATTTATTTCACATAAATTGATCATTAAGGTTCTTCATTGGTAAATTCATTAATACACAATTATAATTTTTAACAATGTATTAAATTAACATTATATAGAAAATAATGCATGAATAAATTAGAAATATCAATTATCCTTCGATATATAAATAATCTAAAAATGAATGTATATTAGCATTAATTGAAATTGTAAATTATATTTATATAATAAATTTATTTCAATAATTAATAAATATCTTATAATTAAAGAAATTAATTTTCCACTAAATTTTATAACAATATCAGGAATTATGAAAACATAAAAAAATTGTATAATGAAATTGATACATAGCTTAGTAATATGGTCACACTAGGGATAAAAAATCGCATATCCAAATATTCAAAAATAAAAAATTATAACCAGAAATGATAATAATATTAGAATAATCACAATCATAAATAAATCAATATATATATATTATCCATAATATTAAAACATGTTTTAATAGATAATTATGATCAATGTATTTGATACACTTTCTTATTACTCCTAACATTTATATGGGAATAAGTTATAATGAACTATTTACAAAATATCTATAATAATAATAAATATTATATAAACAGTCAAAGGAAAAGACCATATTTTAATGGGATGAAAAAAAATATCCTAATTGGTTTTAAAATTACCCACCAAAGGATATCAATTTTATTATATTACCCATTTATTTAACCATTAATTATTTATTAAAAAATATTATCTTGTGAGTTAATATAACACCAAATTGAATTAAAACTATGATAATTGATAAAGAAAATGGTATTATAACCAAAAATTATTCTAAAATGAAATTTATAATCTATCAATTATAGTATCATAAAATATAATACATGATTCCCAAACCTTTCCCATTAATAGTTTTATTATCTTAAAGTGAAATATTCCACAATTTTTCTTTGTTTTTTACATTAAATAGTCTGTAGAATATCGCTTTTAACAAGAAACACTGAGCCAAATTTTTGGGAAATGAATTTTTCATTAAATTTAACTATTATAACATAAATATTTAATTGTAATACATAGAAGAAGAAACTACATTAAGATATATATAAATAAATCAATTATTAATATTTTATACTGATGTATTGATAAATCTATTTAGTTGAAATAAACTACTATGAATTTTTATTTATGCATGAAAATGTATCTTTAAAAAAATATATATTTTCATCTCCATTATTTTATTTTGAAAATAAATAAATTATTGGTAAATCGGATAAACTACATTTTATATTATTTGTAACTTAATTATAAATTTATAGGAAATAAAAATAAGAAACATTTTAATTTTTAAAATATAATTTTTATTTAAAACCAATTAGAAATATATTGTTTATTTGAATTTATTTTTATCTTATTTAGAATATTAATTTTAAAAAATACAAATTATTTTTATGAATAACAATATAATATTTTTATTGAATGAAATTTTGAGATATTGATGAAAAATATTACTTTTTAGATGAACAGTACAATCTATCATTTTTTTAAAAACCCATGCCTTTTATAGCAACATTAAAATGGTAAAATAACATAAAAAATGTGAAATTGTTTACTTAATAATGGATTTATTTTATATGTTAATTATCAATTTTTAATTTATATTTTTAATTTAAAATAAAAAATTTGACATTTGGAAAATTGGTTCTATTTTTCAGAGACCGATTAAATTTGAATTCAAATTTTATTTTATAATATATTTTAAAAAAATTAATAAAATAAAATTTTATTCTTATTTTTAATAAACATACCAAAATTATTTAATAATGAAAATTTTAATTTTTAGTAATAAAAATGATACTGAGTTTAAAAATCAGTTACCAGGTTCAAATAAATATGTTGAAGAATTTTGTTGATAAAGATAATATTTTCATAATTAATCATATTTTTCTCAATGATTTAATCTATTATAATTAATCAATATGGGCTTATATGTATCATTTTCGTATTTTTGGTGAATTTTGGGATTAAATGTGAAAATTGCTCAATTTGAAATTTTTTAATATTTTTAATTTCTTTAGTTTTTGATGTATAACATATTATATTTTATTCCAATTCAACCAATTGATTTTTTTTCATTATTCCGTGGTTCTGAGGATACAAATTATTCTTCTAGACCAAGAACCCATTCAGACTCTCAAAAGCCCAAAAATATATATCAATGTGAAAACATATTTTTGTTGGCAGAATGGACACTGCCTCATTAAATGAGGCACATCATGGGATACTAACATTCAGGTTGTATTATTATAGATGTGAAAGAAAAAAGACTAGAAAAGAATTTTTTTCATTATATTTCAGAGAGAAATTCTGTCATTAAGGTCACCCTCAAATCCAAAAAAGTCATGTTGGTGGAATTGTGATTGGTGTCCAGAAAAAGTCAGGTCTATTTTGGTAGATATAACTACTTTGAAACGGACCTTAATTAATTTAAATATCAAGGGTAGATATAAAACTCCATTTTTAACATCTTATAAGAAGAGACATCATTATGTTTTGGCCTTCTGGTGGATAGAATCGAAGCAATCATCTGGTAGACAGATTCATGGAGGATAATTTTTTCAATTCATTCTTTTCCCACTTATGTTCTTCCTAATTTCAAAATGCCTTATTCTTACCCATTCTTCTAGGTTACCATTATAATGGTGGGTTAGATTATATGAGTTATTGGGGGAATGGTGTGTTTTCTATTTTTAATTTCTTACACTTTATTGAATAGAAACTCTCTCTCTTCTGTGATGTTGGTTTCAAATTCTAATAACATCTTTTTTATTACCATGTATGATTGTATTGTATTTTATATTCTATTGTTTTTATTTATTGGGTTAAATATTAGTCTACCCCACCACTATTTTTTGTTATAAATACTATGTAATATATTAGGGCTTAGTGGTGAAGTACCAGGTGATTGCTAGTATGTGTATGACGGGTAGTGAATATTACTGATTATTCAGGATAAGCATGACCTAATTGGGAATTTCCTATGTCTGTTGGGGTGTTTTTTTCACCACTATCACACATTGGAAGGATATAATACCAATCTAATAATGTAGTATGGTTTATTCTCACCATTACTATTAGACCGTGGGAGTTAGATTAGTGGATCTTGGATTCTTACTTTTATCGAATTACAATTAGAGAATTAGATAAATTAAAATTATGACAGATTTAAAATTGGAGATCCAAACATTACGTGATTAACATTATCAAATTATAGTTTCCATTAATTTTTTTGTAATTTTTTATCTCAATATTTTTAAATAATTTTTTTCTTTTTTAGTTTCTTTTCTTTTTTAAAACTAAAAAATTTAAAAAAAACATCTTATTATTTCTCAAATATAACTGAAAAAAATAATTTTTGTGGAATCCTCTCTATAAAAATTTTTTATGACAACATTACCTAATTTTAATTTATTTAATATTGTTTCTTTCACACCCCATGACAAGAACTTGTCAAAACATGGAATCGTTTCTGGGGAGGTAGTGTCAACATTTTCTTGACTCTTTCATTTATCTATTCTTCATTTCTATTCAAAATTTCATAACTACAACCTCAAAAACTAAAAATTTCCCCCTTTATCCTAAAATTTAATGAACCTTGTTGAATAAAATTATAATCCTGAATTTTCAATTTAAATTATGGGAAATTTCTCTTGGAGACTCCATTGAATCATTAAGTTTTCACTCTAACCTATCATTATTGCTGGAAATAAAAACACAACCATTAGATACCTATGGTAACTAGAATTCCTCAGTCAAAACAATAAAATTTTCTTTCCAATGTTAAAAAATGGTTTTGAGATAAAACCTAACATGATTCCATTACCTAAAAAGTGTCCTGGTGTGGTTGGTGGAGATCCAAACAAGTATATTAATGACTTCACACATGCCTTCTCTACTTTCAGACTATGTGGGGGTAGTTAAAGAACAAGTAAAGTGGAAGTCATTCTCATTTTTATTAGAATAATCTACCAAATAATGGTATTATGGTCTACAACTAGGATATTTTAATGATTGTAATGATATGGTAAGGTGATTAATTCTATGATTCTTCCCCAATTCCAGATGAAGAACCTTCATGAAGGAGATCAATGCCATCGGATAATCATCTAGAGAAACCATTAATGAGTACAGGGAAAAACTTGAAATGATATGTATCAGCTGCTTAAATAAATCCGTATAGGAAAATCACTTTCTTGTACTCTTCTATCAAGGCTTACTTGAAAATGGAAGAAACCTTTTTGATGCATCATCTTTCGGTGCATTGACTGACAAGTCACCATAAGAAGCCATGGGTATGATTGAGAAGAATTCCTAGAACATGAAACAGTTTTGTACATGAGGTACTAGCACAAAGAGAAATTATGAGGCACAAAATTCCAATCCACCACCCTCATTAGTTACCCGAATTGAAGAGAGAACCATTTTATTGAGATATTTGGCCTTGAAACATGTGGCTGACAAACAAGCGGTGGCTAAAGAGTGGGGTTGATGCTTATCACCTGATCATTTCATTGACCAATGTGCTGAAATAAAATGCATGTAATCTTTTGAGGTAGCCATTTAACTTAGGAAGTACCAAAAAATCATGGATGTAGAGATCTTATCAATGTTCAACATGGGTTTATAAATTAGCAGAATCAATCTAGACCCCCGTAACAAAACCATTTCAAATCCCCACGACCATTTCAAATTAATAAATTCTACAACCATCATTATTTCCACCTACCACCCACTTTTTAATGATCCTATGAGAAATCATATAGCATTTTACAACCCCAATTTTGATCCAACATCAGATATCGAAGATTGATTGGATGAAAATAACTGTAAGTGATTTGTCAATGAAGTTTAAAAATATCATGGAATTTTTTACTAAATATCATGGAAAAATCCCTTCCAAAACAATCCCAAACCCAAAAGTGAATTTTTGAAGGATAACAATAATATGTGGAAATGAATTATCACCATGAGACACCATGGAACCTGAAATAAGACCACCATCATTGAGGGAGAATAATGTTGTAAATTCTAAAAATTATATTAAAATTCACTATGAAGAAGAGAATAAAGAGGAGGAGGAGAAAGATAGGCCCTGTAAGAAGATACAAAAAATACATTTTAATGTCAACAATGGGAGAATAAAGTCCTACGCCCACCATTTCCATTAATGATTATAGAATAAATGAAATTTTATGAAGAAGCACATCAAAAATAAATTACAGAAACCTTACAGAAAGTTGAAATAAATATCCCCCTTATAAAAGAACTCATAAAATTTCTAAATTATTCTATTTTTTATGTATATTTGAACTAATAACTGGTGAGTTTAATGGAATGAAAATATAAACTTGTTATGAAGTGTAGCAGCTCATATCACTCCACAGTTTCCAGTAAAATATCACATTTTAGATACATTTTCTATTATATGAACTAATGGTTATTTGAATTTATCTAATGGATTTTTTTATATATGGGGATTCAATCAATGTTTTTCCGAAATAAATATACACTTATTTATAGATGGTAGGCTTTAAGCCTACAAGAGTGGTGTTAAATCTAGAAAACAGATCCATAGTCTTCGCATCAATAGTTTTGGTGGATTCCCTTGTGAAAGTCAAAGTTATATTTTTCCCAACTATATTCTATGTGATAAATATAGAATATGTTAATAGCCTATCAAAAAATCCTTTCATATAGGGAATACATTTCTTGACGATGTACAATATCATCATCAATTTCCACAATAGGACACTCGCTATGGATTTTGGGGACAGTCCTATAAACTTCCATAATTTTGAATCCATGAGGTACCCATTGGATGATCACTCTCTATTTAAATCTCCCAATAAGATGGTACTAATGCCATTGATTAATCAATTGTTTCCCAAGAATTATTAAGCATTGAAGAGACTTATTCAATTGAAAATATAAATGAACATGTCATTCCCAAAATTCAAGAGATTTTTATTTCATGTGGGAGAAAGAGGTAAAATAGGATTTCATTGATTATATATTAAATGATAAGGGGGATGATATGGTTTATTGTGTGTGATAGGTATATCATTTTGAAGTGGGGAATGTTATTTTAGTTTCTGCCTTTGAGATTCCCCCTCATATGAAATTGAATCCACTCTCCCATTGCTTTGAAATATGTATACTTTAGAGAGAGAGAGAGAGAAAGATTACTAGTGATAATTCTTAATAAACTATCATAAATTGATGAAAAATAATTGATTGATATTTTGATGGAAAATTTACATGAGATAGGGTGGATCATAGGTGATAACTTTGAAATTAACCCAGAAATATTCTCACATATAATTTTCCATGAGGGAGAATTTAAACATGTCAAATAACCGCAAAGCAGGATGGATCCCACATTGATGGATATTGTGAAGTAGTAGATCGTGAATATCTTGGAATCTTGGATAAAAAATCCCATTTTTGATTCACAATGGGTTATCCCAACTCATTTAGTACCTAAAAACCTATCCTAACCACTATAAATAATGAAAAGAACGAATTTATCCCTATGATAATTCAAAATAGCTGGTGAGTGTGTATTGATTTTATGAAGTTGAATTAGGTCACATTGGAAGATCATTTATCCATTACATTCATTGATAATATGTTAGACATTTTGGTAGGTAGAACTCATTGTTTAATTTTCGATATATTTTCCGGTTATTTTAAGGTACCCATTGCTCCTAAGGATCAAGATAAGAAACCATTACATGTCACTTTAACAATTTTTCAAATAATAGGATGTCATTTGGGTTATTGAAGGCTCCATGCAAATTTTAGAAGTGCATGTTAAGTATTTATTTTGATCACCATGAATATTTCTTTGAGGTTTTCCAGGATGATTTTATATTTTTTTGGAATGTATTATGATCATTTTTTTAAAAATAATGACATTTTAAAAAACCTGTTTTGAAAAGAATATAGTTTTAAATTTTTAAAAGTGTTATTTAATGGTTGAAAAATGAATTTCCCATTGGCTTGACATTTCCATGAAGGGAATTGAAGTTGAAAAATCAATAATTTATGTGATAAATAGTTTTCCTTACCCAACTTTTGTTAAGAATAACATATCATTTTTAGGACATACATTATTCTACGAGAGGTTTATCAATGATTTTAGTAAGATTTATCTCCCACTATTTAGATTTATTTTTTAGGATGCTCCTTTTGATTTTAATGGTGAATATAAGGAATAATTTGATGACTTGAAGTGGAGATTGATTAAATCACTTATTATTCTACCACCATATTTAGAAGAATCATTTAAGATACTTTTTGATGCTTCCAATCAAGTAGCTGGAGAAGTAATTATTTAGCTATTTGACGGTTGGCCACAAGTTATTTCTTTTGAATCAAGCACATTTTATATGGATCATTTCAGTTACAAAACCCTAGAAAATGAGATTTTATGAATTCTTTTTTATTTTTAAAGATTAAGATCATATCTTATTTGGAAATAAAGTCACCATCCTTTCGGAGTATGCATCTCTTGTGTACATGATGATGAATGTTGATGATAAATTGAGGGTAGTGAGATGGATGGTACTGTTGTTGGAGTTAAACATATAAATAGAGGATAATAATGAATAGAAGAACCAAGTTGATGATCATTTAATAATAATTCCCAACACTACTAAAGCTAGATTTCTAGAAAAAGAACCATTGAATTATCACCTTCCATGAAATTAGTTGCACATGTTTGAACGAGTAGTTCCTTGGTATACATACATTGATGGATCGGATCCCTCGGCCCAGCAATATTGTCCGCTCTGGCCCAGTTGCTATCCCAGGCCTCACGGCTTTAAAACGCGTTGCTGAGGGGAAGGTAGGCACGGGAATTTCAAGCACCCACCAATCTCCCTCCACAACCGATGTGGGATTGGTTACCGGGGCACAGGCGCCAACAATCCTGGCGGGGGCCCAACAATCCTGGGCCCAGGACACAACATCCCCCCCCCAAGCCCACACCGGTCCCGAGACCAACCACCCTCTGATACCAATTGATGATGTTTGAGGGCCGCTTCCAAGCTTCTATGGAGGTGCTCTTGGATGTGGAAGTTGTTGGAGCACTTTGGGTTCCCTTGGAACAATCCGTCGGAGCTTCGCCAAAGATGTAAAAATGTGTCCGGTGGCTTGTATGTTGTTCCGGGGCTTCCTAGGCCTTTATTTATAGGCTAGGAACCTTCAAGTATCCGTTGGAGGGCTTTGGAGCCGTTGGAAAAGGCCTCGGAGCCGTTGGGAGGCTTTTGGAGTTGACTGGTCAAAGCCAACGGCTAGTTTGACCAGTGCTACCGGCTGGCCGGTACAGCTCCACCGGCTGGCCGGTGCCTTGGCAGTGGAGGAGAAGTCTGGTCCAGGGGCCACCGGTCGACCGGTACATCTCCACCGGCTGGCCGGTGCCTTGGTAGAGAAGAAGAGTCTTGATCCAGGCTCCACCGGTCGACCGGTGAGGAGCCACCGGCAGGCCGGTGGAAAGACAGTAGATTGCACTATTTGGGCTGGATGCCACAGGTCGACCGGTGGCAGAGCCACCGGTCGACCGGTGGGGAGGCAGTGGCTCAGCCTTGAGTCAGGGTGCCACCGGCTGGCCGGTGGTCAAGCCACCGGCTGACCGGTGGACTGAATTTCAGTCCACTTGAAGTCCATTCTTGGGCCAACTTCTTGGCAACCTTGTGCCTATCATCCACAACACTTAAACACAATGTTAAACACATATTAAAGTGATTGTGATCATGAAAATCAAAGAGTGTGGGGTACAACAATCTCCCCCTATTTTGATGATCACAATCACTTATCAAGCAATGTAAAAACTTAAATGAAATGCATGCCTAAATGATAAATTGAAAATAAATACTAAGCGTGATAAAAAAGATTCTCCCACAATCAATCAAGAAATTTCTCCCCCTTTGTGATTATCAAAATAGCTCGGGGCATAAAACTTGATTGAGGGAAAACGATGAATAAACTAGATTTTAAATCAATTGAAAAATGATATCAATTGTTGAAAATTTTGAAATGAAAAATTGAATAACAGTTTGAATTGAAAGTTTTGAAGCCAAGTGTTGAGTTTGAAATGAAAACTTTGAATACACAAAAAGGCTTAAAAGATCCTAACTCCCCCTAAATAAAAACAATAAATCACCGGGGAGTGGGATTTTGAAAAGAAACAATTTTAGGCCCGGATAGACTCGCTAAGAGGGATTTTTCAATCCACACTTGCCTTGTAGCGGGTCTTCTCCTATAGAATTCATCCGAATAAAAAATCGATTTGGGCCTACCATACCGGGCGTTTTTGCAATTACATTCATATATCATGTGCCCGGGTTTTTTACAATAGTTACAAAATTTAAAACAAGAGCTCCCCCTTACAAAAACAGTGGGTGCATGGGAGGAGGAAGCTTGCTTGGAATAGCCAAGCCCTTGGGTGGTTCGGGATATGCGTTGGGAACCTAGCAAATTATTCAAATTTTGTTCCCCTTGGGTGAACTTGGCTAGGGATTCTCTAAGGTCCTTGATGGTTGATTCCAAAGAATCAACATTTGGGAAATTTTGGATTTTTAGGGAGAGTTCCTCCTTCTCTTTGAGAAGTTGTTCTTTTTCGGAGGAAAGTTTTTTGAAATTCTTTTTCAAAGAAACAAATTTTGAAGAAAGTTCATGAAAACCATTTTCAAGTTGGTCTCTAGCATGTTGGAGTTCTTCATATGACATATGATTGAAAGAATTTGAATTTGAAGAACAAGAGGAGGAGGAGTCGGAAGATGTTACCTCGTGATTTGCCATTAGGCATTTTTTACCTTGGTCGCTCGAGGAGAAGGAGGAGAATGAAGAGGTGGAGCTATCACTCCATGTTGCCTTTGAAGCCTTCTTCTTCTTCTTCTTGGCCCTTTTCTTGTGAGGTGGGCAAACGGGTACGGATTTTGCATCGGGTTCTAGCTTTTGAATGGGTTCTTGCTTTTGAGCGGGTTCTTGCTTTGGAGCCTCGCTAGTACCTTCATAGGTTAGTTCTAAAAGCTTCCAAATATCATTAGAAGATGTGCAAGAAGAAATATGATCAAAAACATAACGATCTAACCCACAATGTAGAGCATTCATGGCTTTGCCATCAAGCTCGAAGTTTGCAATGTCTACGGGGGTCCATTTAGACTCATCGGGAGAGGAGAGGGAAAATCCTTGCATAACAATTTTAAAAATTGGATAACCAATGCTTTTTAAAAAGGTTGACATGCGGGTTTTCCAAAAAGTATAATCGGCTCCATCAAAGAATGGAGCACGATCCAAAGAATGACCTTCGAGGTTTTGAGAAGAAGAAGCGGTAGAAGCCATCAAAAAAATAAAATAGGATCTTTAATTTGAAACCGGTTAGGGAATTATTCAAATACTCGCTCTGATACCAATTGATGATGTTTGAGGGCCGCTTCCAAGCTTCTATGGAGGTGCTCTTGGATGTGGAAGTTGTTGGAGCACTTTGGGTTCCCTTGGAACAATCCGTCGGAGCTTCGCCAAAGATGTAAAAATGTGTCCGGTGGCTTGTATGTTGTTCCGGGGCTTCCTAGGCCTTTATTTATAGGCTAGGAACCTTCAAGTATCCGTTGGAGGGCTTTGGAGCCGTTGGAAAAGGCCTTGGAGCCGTTGGGAGGCTTTTGGAGTTGACTGGTCAAAGCCAACGGCTAGTTTGACCAGTGCTACCGGCTGGCCGGTACAGCTCCGAGGACTTCTCCAACGGCTCCGAAGCCTCACCAAGGGTTCCATGCCTATAAATAAAGGCTGAGGAAGCCCCGGACACTAACCGGAACAATTGTGAAGCCACCGTACACATCTTCCATCTTTGGCGTACCTCCGGCGGACTTCCTCCAAGGAACCCATCCTGCTCCAACACACTTCCATATCCAAGGAGCACCTCAAGAAGCTTGGGAGAGCACGCTACATCAACTCCATCATCCAATTGGCGCCCAAGTCTTCCCAATCACGGTTTTTCTTGTTTTATATATTTTGAGCTTAAAATTGGGTTTGTGCCTACAAACCCCAACCCTTTTCTCATCCTCCCTTTCTTTTGGGTTTCACACCACCATTAAGGTGTGAAGAGGTTTTCTCAAGCCTTTCCTTTTAAAAGGCTTGTGTTTCGGTGAGCTAGCCTTCACCCGTTAAAAAGGCTAGTGGGTTCTTGCTCAACCATCAAAAGCAAGTGGGTTCTTGCTAAACCAATAAAAGCAAGCTGTAATAGGTCCTAGTGCTACCTTAAAGCCTAGTGGGTTTCTTGCTAAAACCATTGAAAAGCAAGCGGTAGGAATCTCTCAACGGTTGAGTTGGGAGCGGAGACGTAGGCCGGGTTTTGGCCGAACTCCGTTATCAATTTCGTGTGTCTTGCCTCTTTATTTTCCGCTGCACTTTACTTTGATTTTTAATTTGTTAATCAATTTTTTTTAAAAGGCAATTCACCCCCCCTCTTGCCTCCTTCCCTCGCTTTTTCTCCGACCTAACATTTGGGCCAGAGCGGACAATATTGATGGATCGGATCCCTCGGCCCAGCAATATTGTCCGCTCTGGCCCAGTTGCTATCCCAGGCCTCACGGCTTTAAAACGCGTTGCTGAGGGGAAGGTAGGCACGGGAATTTCAAGCACCCACCAATCTCCCTCCACAACCGATGTGGGATTGGTTACCGGGGCACAGGCGCCAACAATCCTGGCGGGGGCCCAACAATCCTGGGCCCAGGACACAACATCCCCCCCCCAAGCCCACACCGGTCCCGAGACCAACCACCCTCTGATACCAATTGATGGATCGGATCCCTCGGCCCAGCAATATTGTCCGCTCTGGCCCAGTTGCTATCCCAGGCCTCACGGCTTTAAAACGCGTTGCTGAGGGGAAGGTAGGCACGGGAATTTCAAGCACCCACCAATCTCCCTCCACAACCGATGTGGGATTGGTTACCGGGGCACAGGCGCCAACAATCCTGGCGGGGGCCCAACAATCCTGGGCCCAGGACACAACATCCCCCCCCAAGCCCACACCGGTCCCGAGACCAACCACCCTCTGATACCAATTGATGATGTTTGAGGGCCGCTTCCAAGCTTCTATGGAGGTGCTCTTGGATGTGGAAGTTGTTGGAGCACTTTGGGTTCCCTTGGAACAATCCGTCGGAGCTTCGCCAAAGATGTAAAAATGTGTCCGGTGGCTTGTATGTTGTTCCGGGGCTTCCTAGGCCTTTATTTATAGGCTAGGAACCTTCAAGTATCCGTTGGAGGGCTTTGGAGCCGTTGGAAAAGGCCTCGGAGCCGTTGGGAGGCTTTTGGAGTTGACTGGTCAAAGCCAACGGCTAGTTTGACCAGTGCTACCGGCTGGCCGGTACAGCTCCACCGGCTGGCCGGTGCCTTGGCAGTGGAGGAGAAGTCTGGTCCAGGGGCCACCGGTCGACCGGTACATCTCCACCGGCTGGCCGGTGCCTTGGTAGAGAAGAAGAGTCTTGATCCAGGCTCCACCGGTCGACCGGTGAGGAGCCACCGGCTGGCCGGTGGAAAGACAGTAGATTGCACTATTTGGGCTGGATGCCACAGGTCGACCGGTGGCAGAGCCACCGGTCGACTGGTGGGGAGGCAGTGGCTCAGCCTTGAGTCAGGGTGCCACCGGCTGGCCGGTGGTCAAGCCACCGGCTGACCGGTGGACTGAATTTCAGTCCACTTGAAGTCCATTCTTGGGCCAACTTCTTGGCAACCTTGTGCCTATCATCCACAACACTTAAACACAATGTTAAACACATATTAAAGTGATTGTGATCATGAAAATCAAAGAGTGTGGGGTACAACATACATGGTCTATTATATTGTAACATCTTATGTCCCATCTCATTTCAATTCTCCCCAAATGAACAAAATCCATGAAAAATAGAGATATTACATTTGTGATGACCCATTAATTTAGTATATTTGCAATGGCCAAGTGATAAGAAGATGTTTTTTGTACAGATAAATTTGTCCAATTATTGAGTTTTTTCAAACATTAGATTGTGAACCCACATTGGACCACAATGTACTATAAGTATGGTTTTAGAATCCAGACATTATTGGCCCACAGTTTTCAAATATGCTCCGGAATTATTCAAAATGTGAATAGCATGTTAGTTTTTTTGGAAACATTTTAAATTGACTAGAACTTCTCTATAAACCAAATATTTTTTGAGATATTTTTTATGTATAGGGGAAAGATTTTATGGGACCTTTCCCAATGTCATTTGTAAATTATTTTATCATTATTGTTGTTGAATATGTTTCCAAATGGGTGGAATCAAATTCCATTAGGACTGAAAATGCTAAATTTGATTGTTATTTCATTACGTATAAGAATGTTTTCATTGTTTTGGAGTTCCTAGAGCCATCATCAGTGATCATGGTATATAATTTTGTGATATTAGAATGAATTATTTGTCAAATTTTTATGGTGTGGGTCATAAATCATTATCTCCCTATCATCCATAGACAAATGGTCAAGATGATGTGTCCAATAGGGAAATCAACGGAATTTTGGAGAATACTATTACACCAAATAAAAATAATTGGTGCTAAATGATTGAAGACACATTATGGGATTATAGGACGGCCTATAAGACCCCGATTGGAATGAGTCCATATAGGATTATTTATTGGAAAAGTTGTCATCTGCCTATTGAATTAGAGAATAGATAATATTAGGATTTTGAGGAAGATTGATTTAGATCTGGAATATAGTGGGATGGAGAGAAGATTATAGTTGAATGAGTTGGAGAAAATCTGAAGGTAAAAGTTTGAAAATTCCATGATTTACAAAGAGATAACAAGAGTGAATAATGATAAGAAAAAATCCTACCAAAATACACTCATGCTGGATATAATGTGTTTTTATTAGACTAATAAGTGAAGATGATGCCAGGTAAACATAATTCTAGATGGGAAGCAATTTTTATAGTTAATCTTATATATCCATTCATTATTGTGAAGATTATTCGGTATGTTGAGAGGGATCCATTCACTATTAATGTGCATAGGCTGAATGAATACCATGGGACCATTACATTATATCAAATTGATGAGATCACACAAATATAACATGTCTATCAACAAAATCCATCTGGTTGCACCTCCCCTTTACTCCTACTTACTTGTTTTGTTTCATTTTAAAATTTATTTACATGTTATGGTCATTTGAATGCATTGTAGATACTGAAACTTTTATGAGGGGGGAGAACTATAATAGTTTATGATTTATAAATTTATGGTTTCCAATTTTCTAAAATATATATATTAATTTAATATTTTTTTAATATTTTATTTCTATTTTTATTTTTTTTATACAGTTTAGAAGAAATTATTATCATCACTATTTATTAAACCCATTTATGTGAGTGAGAGAATTTACCCCCTGATATCGAGATTAAATAAAATCAAAAAATTACTTTTTCATGTCCAAATATTTAGAAATTTTATGAAAGGTACTCTGATTTTTGAATCCCATGACAAATCTCATTGACTTTTTCATTTAAATCACTTTTATGCGAGGATTCTGAACAATTTTTTCAATTACATTTCATTCACCTAACTAATTGAGAGAACCAAACCATGACCATTTTGACTATAATTTTATTTATTCCTATCAAAATTTAATGGTTTGAGGTACATGTATTTTAAATGATATAGGCATTTCATTGGTCTTTAGTACCCCTTATCAACAAAATACAATTTATTATGGCCTCCCATTCACAATTAATACTAGTAACCCTTAGATTCAATGGACAACCTTTTATTTTATCCATATTACAGGCCAATAATCCATGTTTATCCGATTATTGAAGTGAAATTGCATAATCTACATGAAATTATGTGTGAGGTAAGTAGTCATGTAATGTGCTACCTCATTTGGATATACTATGGTAAGAAAATAAAATGTTTATGAGAGGAGTATGATACAAAAAAATAATTATATTTAATTTTTTTCCGTTTTAAGATCTTTTTTGAAAAAAGAACATGTTCATTTATAGACAATCCAAAGTAGAAATAAAGTTGTACCAATCTGGTGATTTTATGAAAAATAATGTTTTAGAATATGGATGTTTTTTCTAGTGAAATTATCAATGGTGTAAACATTCCATGATATTTCATGATGATCAAGATTATTTTCTACTAAGGGGAGTGACGAGGAGACCGTAATTGAGTGAATATCAGAATAATGTAGTTTTGTTCCGAAAGAGCCAATACCTCCTTATTCCGCCTTAGAATTTTTCACATATAAATCCTAAAAAATTGATGGAAATACAGGGTCTCAAAAATTCCTCAAAGGTAAGGAAAAACTCCGAAAATATGGGTGGAGTAATGAAATAGATATTGGATTTAAAAATATAGAACAAATTTGAATAATAAATTTTTTCAAAGGGAACGGGCCAGACCACGTACTGATTACATGGAAAGGTTCACTTAAATAATAAACTATGAACCACAAGTACACTAATGGCCTATGACACACTGGCCCACGAGGCATTGGCTATGCAACAACGTTGTTCCCTATGAATTTCCAACCACTAACCAAAGATGTTGAAAATCATTTTCACTAGAAAAAATCACATAGAAGTATGCACCCTTGACATCCCTATCAAATGAGTTGTTCACATATGAAGAGTAGTTGTTATTGCCTGGTAAGATACATATCAATAAATTTTGGGTGACTAAGTCATCCTCGTGCCATATTTCTTCCATGGGCCTCTAGAAAATGTGTTGTGTGAGTTAACAATATTGCTTCCCTAAACCTCTATAGAAGGACCACTCTGGGAATAGGAGAATAATGGTTGAAGAAGATCGGAAGAGATCTCTCAGATGGAAGAACTATTTACAAATAACATAGAGGGTGCGAGGAAAATTTCTCCTACACCTAAAGTAGTTCACAAAACTCCATCCTATATTTGAATAATATCGCAGAGCCCATCCCATGAACCACAAATTGTTCATAGACTCCAACCCGTGAAACATATGTGGGTGTCACTTCATGAAAATCCTTCCCACTAGCCGTATTTGAAATAACCTCCACATCCAACAAAAAAACTATTTAAAAATATTATTAAAATGGTTTGCAGATGTTCCTATGTGCAAAAGATAGTTCGTGGTCTCCTTATGTGAAAGAGTGTAGATGGAAAACCCTTTGAAGAAAGATGTTCACATCCAGATCCTTTTTGGAAACTGGTCCAAAAAAGCTCCTTTGATGAAAATAGACCATGTACCATCCTATGTGGCCAATTCCTATGTGGATACTCTTACATGACCAACTATCTACGTAGACATCCCTATATGAAAAACGGTTCTCACCCACTTATCCATACCATAGGGGTTGCACCCCCACAACCTTGCTCTATATCATTGTTGGGTTGCGGTCTCATCCCTTCACTACCTTCACATACCCCTACAAAATTGTGAGGGATTAAATGTGCACTTTTTGGTCTTGTTCAATAAAATTATAGTAACATCCCATGCTTCCACGATATGCTTCTGCTTAATAATTTAATAGTGTGTGATGTACGCAACATCGAGTTCAAATGCAGCATGACGTATCAAACTAGCCATTTAAAAATAGATTATGAATATTATTAACCACATTATGAATTTCATGTATCCTATATAATTTTACCATTCATATTTTGTGTTTCGTAGACATTATATATGTATAAAATTCAATTTTTCAGACAAAAGTATTATTTTTTAAAAAATACTATTTTTTTGACTTTTAATGGAAACCCTTTTCAAATAAAATATTCGAAACTTTTGTATATGAAATTTTATGAAATTAAAATTTTCATTATAATCATTAAAATAAAATCCATTTTGGATAAAAATTTGGTACTTTTTTAATAACTTTCACATTTTGATGAATAATAAAAAATACTACATTTTAATTAAAAATATCTTTTTTAATCGGGATAATTTATAGTATTAAATTATAAATTTGAGTAGTTTTATAGTATCAATGGATTATATTTTTATTATTTAATATAATTTAGTTCATTAAATGTAATTTCACATTTAAATTGTTCATAAACTCTTGTCAATCTTTTGATAGTATTTACTACTTCAAAACCAACTTTTTGGTTTTGACAACGAGAATTAATTTTAAATTAATTACAGAAACATTGGTGTCTTGAATTTGGAAAAATATATTCCCTATTTTTATTCATATTGTTCATGTTTTTAGATAGGTACCATTTATTTTTTTTTGGAAACTATGAATAGTTTCATTAGTAATTATTTTATTTACCATGGTTAAAGGGTAAATCACGTAAATTGGGGTAAAAAATAATGTTATAATAATATTAAACTACAATAACACAATTAATAATATTATTTTATGAGATAGTTTCGACCATGGCCTTCCATGGGTCTATTTTGGGACCCCATAGAGCCACTTGGTTGTGAAAATGACATTTTATAAGAATTAATTTAATGTATAGAAAAATATAACATAAACTTGTATCTTTCACAAAAACAATTTTTATATGAGATTATATAATTTATATATTCTACTATAAATATTAATTATAAATATAAATATATTCAATACATCTTGAAATTTAATTTATAATTTTTAGTCATAAAATTAATATATTTATTTGTGACACAATAGTGAGGTAGTATATTCCTTATTAAGGAAAGAATCAAATAAATGATATTATAAATATTACAATAAATATAATTTGAAAGCTTGGATGCCATAAATGAATTTTAATGGTGAATATGAAATGTTAGGGTTGATTAAATTTATTTTATTAAGTAATAATTTGGATTTCACTAACATAAAAACCAAATAAATAGTTCCCAAATTGACATAAATGTGTTTTTAAAATAAATACATTTTTTAAATGAAATAACATTAATATTAAATATATGATTCTACCAAAGGGATTATATAATGTTATATATTTCATTAATTAACCACTTTATGTTTTCTTGGAAATTTATAAAAACAATATTATCCCTGTAGTATAAATATACCAGAAAACATGGTAACAATTAAACTATTTCACAATGAGTTAAATCTAAAAGATAAGGTTAATATGGTGACATAATAAGGTCTAAACACTATTGGTTGAAATGATTTAGACCCATTATCACTTTATCAATTAAATAAATCCATTTTTATCTTTTTTAAAACGAAAATAAAATTATAATAAATTAATATATCAATGTTTTCCAAAAGTTCCCCTCACTTTTCTTATAAAAGTGTATTAATGCTTATATTAAAATCACACCTCCAAATCCATTTGGTGTGTCCAAACCCTTCTAAAATAACCTACCAACTAACATCACATAATCCTTGAGGAAAACCTTTGGGAATAAATCTTACAAGAGGAGTCATATTGTAGAAATAAAAAGGAGACACCAAAAGAAGAGGTAATCGATTTACCCCTTCTTTCAATGTTGATATCTTCTTCTAATCAAGCTTACTAATTCTTCACCTAAATAAAATAAAAAAACCAGAATATAATATATTTTGAGTTTATTTTATGGTTATAGGACAACCATATTTCTCTTTTTACCCATACTATAAAAAACAATAACCAAATGCATGTGTACGTACGACTTACTGTCTTCATGCTATGGTGTAAATTGTTTTTCATGTACACATTATTTCTATGAGTATAACAATGAAAATAATGGATTTAAAAAATAAATATTACATGATATTTCTTATATAAAATTCATATTCCATCCAATTCCATGTTATTTGACAATTATGAAAACAATATCGTCGCCCATGCATATTACAACATACCATCTCCACAACAAGATGAGACTCATCTTCCTTGTCCACCATCCAAGAATGATTATAAGAATAAATATTATTAATAAGTATGAAATATATGACATAATAAATCTACTATAATGATATAAATATATATACATATATTTCATTCACTTGCATCCATTCAATACGATTTGATAATGGAAACAATGTTTATGCATACGTGCGAACTACTGCCTCCAAGAATGATGTGTTCCATTATATATATATATATAGTATATATGATTTATAAATCATATTTTACATTCTGAAAGTATTTAAATTATGATCTATGTAATATGATCAAGAATAACAAGTAAAAACATGTACGATAAGCAGTGTAATTATTACCCAAAATGTTTCATTAACATGAAATTATTTATAAATGGGTAATATATAGTCACAAAAGAATAATATATGATATCATCAATATTATTATTATTATTATATAAGTTAATAATATGTTTAAACACATTATACAAGAGTTTCAGACACGAATGGAGAGAATCAGAACTAAGGTAATGGTCAATTTATCATTCTCATTATTATCCAAGATTGATTATGTGTATTTATTTACGAGAAAATATTTATCATCCAAATCCATGATTCATAAAAATGTTTTCAAAAGGAATATTTTATGGTTTTATTTAATGGACTCTTTAACTAGATCATTATTTTAAATTTTTTAATGATTTTTTTTCTATATATATTTAATTAATATCTATATATTCTAAATGATTTTAAGGATTTAATTATATAGACATGATTGTATTAAAATGTTAATTCCTTTCAAAATTTTCAAAGTTTTATAGTTAAATTTTAATCCAAAATCTCTTTTAAATGAATTATTTTATAATTTGGTGTATTTTAAATGATTTCATCAAAAATGTATATTTGTCTCAAAGAGTTTTACTGATCATTTTCAACAATTTCAACTTCCATTACATGATATTATTATTTATTGAGGTTGATTTTTTATAATACAGTCTTTCATATTCTATTTAATGAGTTATGATATTTAAGACATTGGATGTGTAATTTCTATACCATTAATGGTTTATGGTTACTGTACTGACAAGTTGTATGCTTTTTTTAATACGAATAATTATGTTGTATTTCACCCTTTTCATATGTGGAATGAATTGCACATAGTAAGTGACGGGTAGGGCCCACAATAGACACATGATGCATCAGTAGGTCTCATGAGACAAATTAGTTTCTTGGAACAAGTCTTTGAATGAATATTTCAGAATTGTATTGGCATAGTGACTTGATGTAGTAGTTATTATATATGGAATTATGCATTCCATATTATAAAACTAGATATTATGTGTGATTATTTGATTAATAGAATATACATGTGAATGTATACATTGTAGTGGTTAGTTTATTTTTTCCATATTATGTTCATGTTTATCTTTCAAAGGATGTTGTTTTTATTATTGATATTACCTTCAAAGTTTATAGATTTCACTAGATTATTTACCCTTACTGAGCATCTGATCCCACCCCATTCTTATGTTTTGTTTCCCTGAGATATCAACAACTGTATTATTTTTGATATACAGGGTTAATCTAGAGAAATAATGAAATTATCAATGTATTATTTTTGTTGTGATATATGATAGAATGTGTAATGTACCTTTCATGTATGTAATCTATTTTCCAATACTTCTAAACTGATCGGTCCTTCAAGACATGATTCATTATAATCATGAAAATGTATTAAAATAATTCACTGGCTCTAGGCTTCTGGGTTTAGGGATTTACAATTTTATATTTCACCCTTATGACGCCCAAACATCCACCCCTTATATATAGTCAGATGAAACATTGTCCTTGAACCTCTAAATTCCCCTTTCCCCTTTATCCTATTCCATGTTGACACAAAAGTCCACATAGAATTGCAGCATAAATGTTTCTTGAATTCCCAGACACATCAATTCTATATATGAAACTCTATTACCCAGCTGATTATGTATCTTCATAAACCTCCATGGCCATAAAAATGGATAGTCTATGTCCAGAAGACACATTTTCATGACTATGCTCATCAGGACCATGTGGATCTTAAAATGATTCATACAAAGATGGCCGATCAACCAAAGGAAATTCTAACTCAAGAGAGGATTTTCCTACATTCATATACCTTATGGATTCAATACCCCATATCATTTCTCATGATAATAGAATCCCTTGAGTCACGATTTATACTTTCCTTCAAAATCTTGTTCGAGGCTTGTCCGAACATCCCATCCTGATTATCCTAAAGCTAATCATGGGTCCTATAACATTGTTCCAAACTATATGACCTTAAAAAATGAGTAATTTTCCAAACCACATGACATCAAACCGTACTATGCTCTTCTATGAAAATTGACATTAAACTGTTATTTCATCAGTTGACAATCAATGAAGTTAAAAAATGAGTTATGATCCTGACCACAAGAAGTTAAACTGCATGGTATTATTCCATTCAACATGACATTAAACTATAATTCTATCGGCCATGATATATGATTTTAAAATTTTGTATATTGGGTGATTTTATAAATGCATAACCAATCCTGGACACCAGAAATGAATGGTTAGTATCCTAAAGACACCTCTTCCTAACAATGCACACAATGCTCGAATGGATCTGAATTTTTTCCCTACAAAACCAGCCTATCGACCAAAAAAATTCTTCCTCAAGAGAGGCATCTCCATCCTCTATTAACTTCATTGATCTCATACCTCATCTCATTTCCACTGATTTGAAACCCTTCATAATCATTGTTTACACATTTCACCCCTCCTATTTTTGAGCAACATTAGAACATCCAAACCTGATTTCCTACACTTAATCATGGTTTCTATGAAAATTGTTCCTCATTATATGACCCTAAAATGAATGTCCCCAAATAGTCCTATCTATATGATGCTAAAATGTATAGAACTCGTCCCTACAACACGACAATAAAACGTGATTCCATAATCCCGATGTATTACATTAAACTATTGTATACCCCATATTACATCTAAAGGGAACTCATCTGGAAGTAAGTACCAAGATGTTTTTAGAGAGGTATCACTCTTCACCATCTTCACCTCAACACAGGGAATGTTTAGATAGGTTACCATGATATGACCAACTTGAATATCAATACATGTGAGAGGTTTATTCTTAAAGAATCTCATTATTTATCCCATCAGGCATGTATCTATGACCACTTCCACTAACATCATCCTCCTTTTCCATTAGTGGAGTGGAGAATATATTACCTTGTATAATATTTCACATCCTCTAGTTTTTCCACAGTGCAAATGAACCATATAAACTTAGAGGTGAGTGATAATACAACATTGGAAAAACGAATAATGGACTATGAGAACTCTAATTCCTATTCCAACCATGATATATAGGATGCCTAATTGAAGGCCTGAGATCACTGGGGTTTCCTTCCAAAAGGTTCACCAAATTTTGCCCAAAAAAATGGGACACCACAAAATTTTTATCCATAAGAATAATGAACATTGAGAACTCTGATTATGATAAATAATTGGGATATTTAGGAAGCTTGTAGAAGTCCTGAGCTCATGCGAAATACTCAAAAGTCAGTCCCAATAAAATGTTCTCCTTAAATTAAATGGTCATCCTCTTTGGTTTATGTCCCAATAAACAAAATATGTGGGCTCTGATTCCTATCTCGAGGATATGTAAGAATCCCTTCTTAGGGATATATCCCCAAAACCAAATAATATTCTATCCCTCATAGATGATGATAATCTCCATAGCATCACATAGCATGGCTGAAGTCATCATTGCCTTTATAACATCAAATCTGTCTGTATCCATGATTATCCTACAACCCTGTTGTAGCCCATGGATATACACTTCAGTAATTAACTAAAGATTCAAAAACAAATGAACTTGGATTAAATCTATACGAGCCCCAAAATATGAAATAATTCCCCCAAAGTTGGTGATGAGACCAACCTCCCATCCTCACTTACAATAAATTCCATAAGTTTTGTTCTCCAAATTGTTATCCAAAGAGATCATTCCATTGGATATAAGATCAATTAATCATGGATACTGGGACTATTAGGTGTTTCTGGTTTCCTGAACAAACCTGTTGGAGACCATCTAATGAAAAAAGATTCTTGTAGGTCTCATTGCACAAATACATAACCATTGCAATCTCTTGTTGGGACCATTTGATTGTGGAACCTCTTTTATAATGAAAATGTGATAAACTGCCCAGTCTTCAAGGGGTTTGTCCAATTCACCCTCAAGGATAAATATGTGGATCGGAAAAAAAATGGTGATGTGAAACTCAATACAGTAACATATGAGTGATGATTCTCATCAAACCATTTTTCATTCCCCAAAAAAAACTTGCCACCTTGGTTCGAAACTACTAAAGAAAAAACATTATAAGTAGTCAAGATAAATATATTTACATGAATAAAATCATGTGGAGATTTCTGAATTTATCAATCCTGTGATAACCCTTGTTTGAGTGTGGAGGAAAAAGTCATTTTTGAAAAGTTGACATTTGCGTGATGATAGAAAATGAATGTGGGGTAAGTGTTTTGTGTGCGTGGATTGAGAAATAAAGTGGAGATATATTGAATGATATAAAAATAGAACATGATATAATGTTTCTTTGATGAGGCATTATATATTTTTTCATTGGGTTAAATTGGTGTACCCCATAGATATTATTCATAAAATTTATTTGATTGGATTTTGATGGTTAGTTTCCCATGAGACAAGTGCTATGTGTGTGGGATTTGATAGTGAAAATATTGTCATAATTATTCATTTTTTTCAATGACTCAAATCATTATAATTAATCAATATTTGATTTTATGAAATAGTTTAGTATTTTTTTTGTGAATTTTGAGATTAAATAAAAAAAATTATTCGGGAAATTTAGATATTTTCTATTGCTTCAATTTATATATAAAAAAATTTAAAATTACGATTCTTTTCATGGGAATAATTATTTGTAAGATTACATGGTTCATTGGATACAAATTAATCTTGGTTACTAGGAACACATTCTAACTCCCATAATCCCTAAAAAATATCTCAATGTGAAAACATATTCTGGTATACAGAATGTATCCTACATAATTAAATGAGGCATATCTCAAGATATAGACCTCTAAATAAGATTATAATAGATTGAATAGAAAGAGGACATAATGGGAATGTTTGAAATTAAATTTCATAGATATATTTTGTTATCAAGGCCACTATAAAATCTGTAATAATAGGGTTTCTTGAATAGTGATTAGAAGACAAAAAAGGTCCATTCTATTAAGGAATCCATAAATAATAAAAAAGGGATCCAAATGCATTGAAATTTCACGTTTATATATATAACTACATTTTTCAAATCTTATAAGAAAATACCTCTGTATATTTCTATTTTCTTGTGGAAAAAACCAAGAAGGCATCTCACCGACAGATTCTTGAGGATATATTTTCAGTTCATTATTTTCTCTATTTTGATCTTATTAATCCTTATTAATCTTTATTCTTCCACTTTTTCCTTAGTTACCCTTACCATTATGGAGTAGATATTATGTGTGACTGGGGAAGGGAAGGTTTTATATTTTTTTAATGCTAGAGTTACTGCACTTGATTGAATAAAGGAATGCTCTTTCTCTTATGTGAAGTTGGTTGAAAATTCAATAGAGATATTTTTAGTATCATATACGACTATATTTTATTTTATATTATAATGTTTTTATTGTTTGGTTCAATGATAAATATATCCCTCTACTAGATTCTATTTTATATACTACAGAATCGATCTAGCTTAGTGGTAATGTACTCAATGATCTCCAGTACTTTAGTGATCTGTAGTGATCATTCATGATTGATTGGGATAAACAAGACCTGATTGGGAATTTTTTATGACAATTGGGCATATTATATATATTTATATCAGACATTGTAAGAAGAGAAAAAAACCCTGATTTCTTAATATGGTTTATTCTCACCATAAAAATTTGAGCAAAGGAGTGAGAAGAAATTGTTATGGATTATCACATTTATCAAATTTGAATAATAGATTTGGATAAATTTGAACTATTATAGAATTATAATTGGAGGAAATAACAATACCAGATCATCCTTATCATATAATAGTTTTAATCACTTATTTTTTCAATTGGTTCTCAATATTTTCTTTTAATTTTTTCCTTTTATTAGTTTATTTTCGTTCTAAAATAAAATAATTTCAAAAAAACATCAACTTATTTATATTATTTTAGTGGAAAATGTAATTATTGTGCACTCCTCTCTAGAGAAAACATTTTTCCCACGTTACAACATTTTAACTTAGATAATTTTTATTTTTTCTCTCCCCATGAAATGAACATGTCAGTAGTATTTAGGGTAAATTGAATACATATCTAAAAAATTTACTATTATTTGTATATATAAGAGGAAGATTAACCAAGACCTACCCCTCTATATTATTTTCCATTTTGGGAGAAATATTACCTTTATAGTTCACCTCTTATTATAAAAATTTCACTCCTATCACATTAAAAAATATCACTTCAACGCCCATTCCTCCTTGAACCATATGCCTCAATATTCAAGAAAACACTACCTAAGTATCTTTTTATTATAAATATAGGTGTATTGGAGATACCCCTATCATAAACATACCATGCATGAAAAGATTAATCCTATTTTCATTTTATTTTTTAATAGAGTAAGGTGAATATTCCAAATCAATATTTTTACATTTATATTCCATTATTTCTGATTATTCTTCATCTAAATATATTATAACAATTATAAAATAATTATATTATTATAATAAATATACTGTAATATTAATAGTTTTATTTTAATATCATTTTCTACATTCCTCCCAAATTTTTGAAAAATGAAAGCATTGCTTGTTTGTAGACGCAAACGACTAGATCCAAGAATGACATATTTATTCTTTTTCCACTGCCTCACATGGATGGTTATTAGAATGTGTTTAATTTAAAATTATAATAGTTATTCCTTAAAATTATTTTTCTCCAATGAATATTTTTTCATTCAATAAATAATTCAATTCATTAGAAAATTAAAATGACAGTTGTACGTACGTGCTGGAAACCACGCCTGTTGATGAAATGTTTCATTTTAGTCACCAAATTACATGGATGGATTCAAAAAATGGTAAATATATATATGATGCTGAGGATTATGATTTATCATGAATATGGTACAAAATATATGACACAATAATTGGTGATCATTTAATGTAATCCATTAATGTTGGAAAATTACATGATTTATGCTCGTCTAGGATCTCATGCTTCAAACAAATTCCAATAGATTCTATAAAATGAAACTATGGTTTAATAAAAAAAATGAAATAATATGATTATAATATTCAATATAATCTATTAATGGTGAATCTAGTATTAAAGAATGTGTTTGGTGGTCACCATAATGAAACATTTGCAGGGAAATTAGAATTTTCAACATACGATGATAGAAATAAATTATAAAAACTAATTAATGTCTAATTAAAACATATAATTAAATGTTTTAAATTTATATATATTATAATTATTTTATATAATATGTTATTAAGTTGGTTATTTTATAAATTAAGTACATAATATTTCATATATGTTGGGTGTACAAAGGTAAGGGTTTTCCTTTATAATACAATTAGAGAATCGAGATTTATATGACTAAAATAAAATATTGGAGAATTTTTTGTATGTATATATAGAATTATTTATTAATTTTACTATCTTATATTTTGTCATCATTATTTTAATTTATAATAACATTTTACCTCCACTTTAGATCACAATTCACCGAGTCTGATGATTTTAATAAAAACTACACACAAATCTACATACCTTTCGAAAACATATTTCAACAATTTTCTAATTCATTATTTTCTTTTATAAATTTTCTTATATATAATAATAATAAATCATAATTTAATTATTAATAAACATAATCAAAAAAAATTAAATATTTGCTACATATTCATTTTCCCCAACATTGAAATTTTAATAAATGTGAAAGAAATTATATATATGATTTTTAAATACAAACACATTTCCCCATAACCATGGTTGATTTTATGGAACAAAATGACACTCTATGTTTTCATGTTATCCATAGAAGTCCATATTTAAAAAATTTTATTAGAAAATTCACAAGTTATCGAAAAATTAATGACTATTTCATTTCTATTCTCACTGTAAGTATGAATTCCACTAACTTTTTTTTATCAAAATATTTATAAATCCCTTATTTTTTATCATACTTCAATAAGAATATTATCTATTTGTAATAAAGTATCCAAGTATGTATTTAATATTTTTCAATGTATTAATATGTGTTTAGTGATGTTTATTTTTTCGGATTTTTATAGATTAATTATAAAGCATTACAATACAAGATTTATAAAGAATAATCGTAAGTATCCTAGATGAGTGAGGTACATATATTTTATATGTAACATTAATGTGATTATACTGGCATTTTGAACTTATTTGGATAATTCCTTTTTTAAGTGGTGTCAAATGTGATTATTGTCAAACTCTTTTAAATATTTAGTGAAATGATTTTATTCAATATGTTCATACAATGTATACATTAATAATTAAGTAATGATGTATGATGAATTGGTATGGAATAATTTTCTTGATATTATTAATAAGTTAGTGCAATTTTTTATAAAGATAAATAAATGAGTATTTGAAATATTCATATTTTATCATGAAGATGGCAGTAAAATTATTTAAAATATATTCTATCTCATAATAAAATTTTACTATAAATATTCTATACAAAAAATCATTCCAAGGGATTTTTTTAACCAATCATGTGCGATATATACACAAATATATGGGTGGAACGCTATATGACCTTCTAAATGTGTCCAAGTGCATACCGGAACAAGAAATTTTATTTCTTGATGGTTAGTATACTTAGAGTGGAAACAACTACAACAAGATCAACCACCTTGTATCGAATGTTAGTAGAGAGGGAGAGAAATCGTGGATAAATTAATCATACCATAGACTATATAGCTTTTGAGATGTGATGATATAATAGAATGATTCAAGAATCATTGTTCCTAAATGTTAGGATTTTAATGTTGACCATTATTCACTCTCCCTTAAAGGATGAAAAATAATATGTGTTGTCTGATTGAGTAATTCTATTTATTATGATTTATCTCACATACAATCCTGCAATTGTGCCAAATTTTACCATAATTGAGCCACATTACACATTGATAAAGTCAATAGCTTCATCAAATCAAGCTAAACCATCATTACATAAAAATATGTAGTGTACGAAGATAATCTGAGGATTAGATAAATTATACTGTGAATATTATGACCAATCATTGAAAAATATTTTTTGATTAATAATATTTTTTTGGGTTGAAGAAAAATGATATTTAGTTTGTATAATGATCAAATGGTTGTAATGATTATAAACCATTTCTGAGAGGGGATATTCCATAGAGAACGTGTTGGTAATGCTCTTCCAGGAAAAAATGATCTTTTTTCATAGGATCATAGTTCTTCCATGTGGATGAGTACCATATAAGTATCTTCATTGAAAATAGGTATTTTATGGACTTTCTATGAGTAAATAAAATCCCAATCCTTCTATAAATAAAAAAACATTAGAATTATGCATATATCCTCTACCACGATTGACATGTTTCTTCCTTCATGTAACATAAAAGGATATATATAAAATGTTTTATAAAAAATGTCATGTATTCCCCATGAAAAATTGGAATAGATATAGTACATCTGATATTTATGAACCCATCCATGCATGAATATAATGATAAGTCTTGAACTAATGATGAGGAAAATGATGATGTTATGTGAATAACAATAATGTAGAATTATGTGCATGAATAATGGTGTTGTTGCAAGAAATAATATCATTATGCATTTTTCATGATCAATATAGAATTTTATTTGGTGTAGTTGCATTAAATTTAATATTATTTAATATCTATAATTTATGAGGAATTCATTTCGATTCAATTAATGAATTAAAATGTTTAAATCACCTCCCTATAATAAAGATAATTATTTTTTTATTATATATATATATATAATATTATTGTATATATATTTTTGTATGTATGATATATAATTTTATGCGAGACTCCATCGATTATTATAGCATTATGAAATTTCTCTAAAGTATATTATGTGAGAAACTAACACACAAAAATTTAAAATATAGAGAAGAGAGTGAGTTAAATATAGGTTTCCATAAAATATTAAAAACTGAGTATTTCAATACTGAGAATAAACATATCATACCAAAGCATGTGTGATGGAACGTTAAGTTTTACAGATATATTTAGATAGCTATTAAAAATTCTGATGTTATATATGAGTATGAAAATTTATGGAGGATCGAGGAGGATGATCATCCAAGGAATGTGTATTTATTTTTACTACCATATCAATTTTCAATAATATGAATAGGAGTTTGTGACATTGTTGTTTAACCAATCCTTAATGTGGCATGAGGTTCTGGTTCATGAATTTTTTAAGTGGAGATGAACAGTTATAGTGTATAACCTACTGAGGTAGAAAAGTTTGGGTATAAGTTATATAATCAGGGTCAACTAATGGATCAATTATTTTTATGTATAACTAATTTTTTCCCATTTCTTTACATTCATGAACATGATTGTATTAGAGAAAATATCATTTGGAATCTAACTGATATATAGATGAGTAAGTTATTACACCAAAACATTTAAAAATAGAGTGATATTCTCTCTCTCTCTCTCTCATTCTTGGTGCGCATGATTTCATATTATGAGATACAAGTGATTGTACCTATAAACCTTAAATGTCCAAAAAATAAAATTAAAAGTAATATAAATCACAATTAAAATATCTTATTAATCCCCCCACCAAGTAGTCACTTATACCAATAATCTATAAATTTTATATGATAACAGGTTTTCTATAAATATCAAAGAACTATTAAATATTGATAATATGATATTTATGATTGTTAGGAATTTAAAAACATGTAATGAATCTTGTAATTATTTCACGGATATCATTACTCTTATCTAAAGAAAGATAAAAAAATTGATAAATAGGAAGTGATGTGATGAAAATGGTAATTTTCATTATCTCCATCAATAAGAAAAATATGTAATGAACACAATATCCTTTCCAATATTGATAAAAAATAACAAGAAGATTGAATAATATATGGAAGAGTAAAATTGAAATGAGGAAAAGAAATATATATTGATAGTGGAAATGGTTGGAATGGTGGAGATAGGTCATGATAAGAAGAATATTTTTAATGAATAGGAACATACTTGAAAAAATTCAATATGTATCGTATATAAATATAAGACAATAAATGTTATAGAATACCATAGTTGTTCCAAATAAGTAAAATATGAGTTCTCTCAGTCTGGTGAGAATAATGGTCCAAAGGAAAAATGTAAATCATCTTTTTCTATTTTTACAAGTGATAAAAAAATATTATTATTATAAGAGTTATAAGAGACATTTTCTCCAATATATAATGGGCCTAACCCCTCTGGTCCATTACATTTTCATAATCTAGTGTTTGAGGTGTTTTTTTGGTAACTATGAATCATTTAAGGAGTTTTCTGAAATTCCAGTCTTTCCAGTGGTAGGTTATTCTGATGGTGAGTTGTGTAGGTGAGTCACAGCAGTAACTTTCCATGGTAACTCAAAACAGTGGGTTATGACTAGTGATTCAATGATGGTGACTCACAATAGTGACTTGTTGATTGCGAGTCACTAATAGTGGGTCGTGACACTAAGTCATTGATGGTGGGTCGATACTGTGAGTGAGGATGGTTACTCGTCGAATAGTAGCTCACCGAATGATATCTCACCGAATAATGACTCATGGGATCATTGCTCACCAAACGGTGACAATCCGAACTGTGACTCCAAAAATGGTCAATCACTATTAGTATCTCATCATCGCTATCTCTCATCGGTGGATCGTCCAATAGTGAGTTTCCCAATGGTGCCTCTTTGACCATTGACACACAACGGTGTATCATCCAATGGCAATCCATTCCCCAAAGATTGTCAAAAGGTCTAGTTTTCACATGTATTTTTATTTTCCCCATTGAAGATTCCATTTGATGAAAATTTGGTCAAATATCGTTTTAATTGACTTTTAATCCTATTAAATGGATATAAAATATATCAAAACATTAATAATACATGGAAGGCTCTTAAATGGCCATGTCATGTGGTCCTGGTTAATATCTTACATTAATAGATTTTAAAAATTGTGTGGCCCATTGATTTAGGATCTAGTATTTCTAAATCAGGAATCCTTTATCCCTTGTGAGCTTCACCTTTATCTTGATACCAAACATTCCTCTTATCATTTCTTCACCCAAAATAATTTATATGTTTGTGATGTGGACATTGGATTTCATTTCCTTAGAGGCATCTCCTTATGGTATGGGGACACATTTTTTTGGATAAAGGAGGAATTGCTGATCACGTGATCTTTTATGAAGGGATACCTTCATCTCTATTAATTGTATATCATGAAAGGTGGATTTACTCATGTATAAATGTCCCCAAAGTCAAATAACAATTTAATGTAGATAATTGAGCGTATAAAGAAGATAATTAGACCTATTTTGATTCAATAAATGAGGGACTAGGAAGATGATGGTGATGATCGTTTTATTTTTATTTTATTTTGATCCATGTTGAGAATTACATATGTGGTATTCCTTCTAAAAATCATAGTTTTTTGTGTTCCTTGTTTGTGAACAAGTGATGGATTATGGATGCTTGTTGATAGTCTTCTATTGAACGACTATAAATATTAATATCTTATCAACCAAAATATCTGGTTATATAAATGGATTCATCATGTTCAAAAATATTCTATTATAATCCCAATATTATCAATGTGGAATTAATGTGTGAGTGTTTTCCAAATTTGAAGACACCACGCTTTGTTTGGTGTGGATTTGTGCTATGTGTGGTTTTGACATATCTTGTGCCTTGGTCGGGATGTGTGGTGTTCTGGTTGGGAGTATGGTTGTGTGTATTGGGTGGTTTGGATGGAGAAATGGAATCATAGTTTGGGAGATTGATTATTTGTGTGATGGATGAGTATTGTTGTCCAGTGGGACTGCAAATGCATTGGGTTTTTTTAGTTTTTTGGTGTGGTGTGTTTATATAGTGGGTATGTCAATAGATGCTATGATATGTGTAGATGGTTGTCACTGTGAGATGGAATTTACTTTTTTAAGACAGTTCAGGTAATAATTAAATGCATAATGATGATGGAAATGGTTGGAATGGGTTCTAAATGATGAGGAACTGTGGGCTGGGTCCTTTATCATAGTTTTCATCATCTATTTGGCTTGGTTGTGTTGTTGGTTGTGTTCTGTGTTTGGTAGTTTCCTATGTAGGGATGGAATAGAAAAAATAATGGGTTCATAATGTTGAATTTAATGGGTGTTAATATAAGGTGATTTTGAAGAGTCCTTTATTTATCAACATCTAAAGTGACAATTGTTTGTGTCAATACATGCATTTAGAGGTTTCAACGAAGGTGGTACTATGGGATGGTTTATTTTTGAGAACCAAAAGATTGGGATTAGTTTTTGGTATCAATATGTATTAATTTTATGTTCTCTAGTGATTTATATATTCACCCACCCTTGTTGAGCACTATGTGCTGAACACACCCATCATCGCGGGGAATGGTTTCTTTCCCAACATCCCAGTTGGAGGATAGACATATGGGCACTTGATCATCCCTGATCCTTCTTATAAATATTGGTATCCTAAGACACTTTGGGTATTATGTTGTGTGGTTATGAGGCCCAGGTGTCTTTATGTGAGGTGTGCTTTTACAGGTGTCTTTGGGATGAATTGTGGTGTTATTTACCAGGTGACTTCGGAATAAGGTTTGTTTGCAGACCATATGTCTAAAGGAAGAATGTGGTAGGGTTATGGCCTATTTTTCTACTTGAGATACATGGTGAGGTTTATTTTCCCATGATACGAGAGTAGTTCCGAGTCCCATGTGTGTGTAGGTGGGTTGTGACTTTGGGCTTCTGGGATAATGTGGAAGCGATATGATGTTTTTTGTTATGGTATGGGCATTTAACTTGTGGGATGTGGGAATCAGTGATAGTTAACCAAAACATCGATGTTCTTGCAATATTACTTTACATGACTTGTCTTATATGTTGAGTTTGTCTTGCTGAGGCTAGGGTGTCTTGTATACCTTATACAGTGCTTTCAGTTTTGATTGTTTCTTCACAGGGGTATTAGAATGCTTCTCCACCTATAAATGAGATACATTTGTTTTTCCTATAAGTATACTTTTATTCTCCCCCTTTGTATATTAAACTATTTCCAGGTTTCGAGAATGATAATGGGGGTCGTGATGGACCACACTAGCTTGTATGTTCGGAAAGATTTCATGTCACAACATAGCATTATTTTTTGGTATTTTTCTATGGAGTTTTCATCATAATCTAAAATTGTTGTAATTTAGAGATTCATGTATGATGGATTTGGTTGTTTATATATATTTTTATAAATATATATAGTTCTTGGAGTTGTTTGGGATTAACCATATTATCTATCATATTTGTTTAAAAGAAAAGAGAAATTTGTCCAAATTTTTTAGAGTTTATACACATGGTGTTGGTCACCCCCACGTGTCCAACATGAGTTGGGACGGAAGGATCATTATCCCCTTTCTTATCTTGATGAAGGAAAGATGTGAAACCTTACCTTATTTTCTCCATCATGAAGAAGGAAGTATATGAATGAATTTCATCAGAGGTGATGGTTGAGAGATATGATGTGGTTTAGAGTTAGGTACAATGAGGTTTTGATGGATTGGTACGCAAATAGTGTTAGGTGATCTTGGTTCGTGACATAGGCTTGGAAATACTAGCTAAAACACAAAATTTTAGCCCCTCCCCTCCCTCCCCCATGATCTGATTCATAGACATTGTGCCAACCAAACAACCAAGTGAAGTTATTCTATTTAAAGGATTGAGTCCCTAGGATAGGTACATGAATCATAATGACATGTCTTCCTAAATGAATTTCAACATTTTAGGGAATTTGAAGTTATTAATGATTTTAATGAGTTAAAATTAATCATAAATAGAATTTCCTACTACTCAGGCATATGAATTATTTATTACATCTCATCTACGGATCCTAATTATTCCCCAAGACTGGATAATGAAGTTGAGGATCATCAGTCTGATCTGGTTGATCAGAAGAGGGTTGATCTAGTGGAGGAGGACGACTATTAGCAGAGAATGTAATGTTCATTCAAGAAGTAGGCTATTGGAATGTAAAAGTTCATCATTTCATATATAGAGATATACCTCTAGAGTTTAGATCTTGAGATCAACTTTAGTTATATTTTGGCTTTGATAGATTATTGTGTTCTATTGGTATTGAGCTAAATTATGGGAGCTATGCGTAAGTGGTGGAAGCTATTCCTAGGGGATTGGAATGAGGCTAGAATTATGTGGGTCGATTTCCAAGAGTTCCGGGCCTAATTCCTTTCATCAACCTTGAATGTTGAGAATAAGCAAGTGATAGTTTCCCTATATCCAGGGGTATATAGAGATGGTAGTTGGATTCCATGTTCAAGGATCATTTTTGTTTTCCCATGTATCTCTTTTGGGAGTAGGAGTACCATGAATGACACTTATAGGATGCACTTTATCCATCTCTACAACACGCGATTACTCCATTCACCTTGCCAACATACTTTGAGGTCCATAATAATGTAGAGGATGTTGAGAGAGTGGACTAAAGAGAAGGTCTACTAAGAGGGGGGACCAAAAAAAATTTATTGAAAAATTTTGTTATAAAGAAGTCTCTGGGACCAGGCCCTTCGATGTTATGATCATCATGGAATCGAACTCAGTTGTTTTAGTTTCAACCTTACGGTCCTCATGCCTTTATTGTAAACTTTGGAATGATCTGTTTCTCATGTGGAGACTGTGTCTATATTCAATCTTAGTGACCAGTGGCCACATGATCTCAGTATAGTGGGGGTGGGTAGGATCATTTCCAACCTTAGCAGAAGTGTTTGTACATGTTGTTTCACTAGTAGGGTTAATAGGCTCCTACTCAACTGCGGGGAGAGGGAGAAGGTGAACGATAACCTCAGAGTATTCCTCAGGGACCTTTACATAGGCATGGTTGAGTATGTGTTCATAAGAAGAGGGGTATAAGAGTTGGGTGTGGTATGTTGCACACCGCAGAGGCAGACGTTCCATCAAGGCTAGATATCGATAGAGGTATGATCCGTTTGTTTAGTACTCCTTCTTGTGCTTTGTTTGAATCAATAGCTTCTAAATCCATTGTGGAACCCCTTATATCCTATTCTCTAAAAATATACATAGAATAAATTCTTTGGAACTTTTTTTAGTACACCATTAAGAGTACAGACTAGATTGTATGATGTACGTTAGTGATATAGACTTGTGATGGGGTCACATCAATCACATGGAATTCTCTTCTTTCTATAGAAGTAGGCGTATAATATCATCTAGGGAATCGATTGGTTGTATTTTGTGTATTCTATTATCAACTTCTTCGGTAGGAGATTCATGTTTTCATATGTGGATATCCAATATGTGGCCTTGATTAGTGATTGGAATTTCCATGTGGGTAGTCAGCATATGGAGCATATTCTTTCATTACTGGGTGATCTTTTAGTATACTAAATGGATGATAATATGGTTGAGGCTCCTAATATTTTTGAGGAATTCTTGGATTTATTTCCCATATAGGTTTTGACATTAACCCCTCGATATGATGTTGAGTTTCAGATAAACATGAATCTTGGTGCCTCTCTGATATCTATTTCTCAATATTGTATGGCACCATATATGTTGCAATAGATAAGGATTATGATTGATGACCTAACAAAGAAGGGATTTATCCATCCATGTGTGTCATTTTGGGGTGCTCTGGTGTTTTTCAGAAAGAAGGTGTATGGTGTTATATGTTTGTTCATAGATCACTGAAGCTTGAATCAGGTGATTGTCTTGAATCGTTACCATCCCATAAGGATTGATCATATTTTCAAACAGATGAGAGGATAATGTTAGTTTTCAAATATTGATATACAATTTGGATATCACCAATTGCTGTTGATGGATGGTAATGTCTCAAAGGTTGCTTTCTGATGTATGTATGGGTATTAGAGTTTATAGTCATTGTATTCAAGGTTACAAATGCACCATCCATGTTCATGGGTCATATGAAATTGGTATTTCATGAGTTCCTAGACCGGTTCATCATCATATTCATCAATGACATACTGATCTACTCAATGTTAGAGGATGATAATACTGAGAAACAATGGACTATCTTGCAGGTTCTAAAATTCCATTGTATCTATGGAAATATGTCTTGGTGCACTTTATGGACATGATATGTGAAATTCCTTGGGTATGCGGTGTCCCAACAGGGGGTAGCAGGGGACTAGTCAACAGTTGAAGTAGTTTTTTCTAGGGAGGAACCCAAGAATGTGGAAACATTTCATAGATTTCTCGACCTGATAGTCTATTACTTGAGATGTGTACCCAATTTCTCTTGAGTTTTTTCTCCATCGACAACCTTGACAAGGAAAGAAAAATCCTTGGTGTAGAGTTAACAGTTTGAGGTAATATTCATATAACTAAATGGGATGTTTTTTAGTGCACCACTACTCTGGTTTTTAGAGGAAGGGGTGATGTTCAAAGTGTTTTTGGATTCTTCCAATCTAGGCTTGGGATGCGTGATTTTGCAATAGTGAGGAGTAATCTCTAATGGGTCTATGAAGTAATGACTCCACGAGTGTAACTATTAGAATCATTACATGGATCTAGCATCAGTCATGTTTGTTCTGAAGTTGTGGTGACATTACCTCAATGGGAAATGCTTTCTAGTCCTCAGAGGTCACAAGAGTTTGAGGTATGTCTTTACCCAGTGAGATATGAACATGTGAAAATAGAGGTGGATGGATATTTTCTCAGATTACATTTTCAATATATCTTACACATCAAGAAAGAGGAATGTGGTGGCTGATGCATTAGGCAGGAAAACTCAGAAGGAGGTTATTCGGGATTCTACAGACACTTTGAAGGTGATGGAGGAATTTTTCTCTTTGAACATAGATGCAATAATTGATACTTGTAGAAGAAGTTTGTTTCAAATGACGATATTGTATCCTATGATGTTGTAGGTTGATGAGTCTCTATGGGGAACTTTGAATATGGAAGTGATTTGCGATTGTGTTGACCATGCAGATTCTTTAGAGGTATGGTCATAAGATGGTCAAAATATGATTTTGTTTCATGGGATGTTGTTTGTTCTGGTGGTGAATTTTGAGGGGGTATCCTTGAGATTCACATATCACCTTTAGAAATATACACCAAATATACCAATATTTTCCACGTGTTCATGGATCATTTTTAGTGGCCCTTGATGAAGAAGGAAGTGGCAGTGTTTATGGAAACATTATTACTATACCAGAAGGTGAAGGCTAAGAAATGTGTTCCTGATGGTTTTTTATATCCCTTAAATTTCCACGAGTGGATGTGGGATGACATCTCAATTGATTTTTTCATAGGGATCCCTAGGTATGACGAAGGATATGATTCAATTTGGGTTGTAGTGGATCGGTTGAAAAATTGGCTCACTTCTTAGTGATCAAGGAGTCGAGCATAGTGGATGCCTTGGCTAGGAGGTACGTGGGAGAGGTGGTGCAGCTGCATAGAGATCCAAGATCTGTTATCACAAACTGGGATAAAATTTTTACCTCACGATTATAGAGGGTTTTACAACATGATTATTTAACTTTTCTACATATCAACACTGCCTTCCACCCTATGAATGATGGCAAATTAGAGCGGACCATCCAAATGAAGGAGGCCATATTGTGGACATGAGTCTTGGACTTTTAAGGGACTTGGGTGTGACACATTACATTGGTAGGCTTTTCATACCTATAATAGCTATCACTCTTCCATTTTTTTCTTCCATGTTAAGCCCTGTATGGAAGACCAAGTTGTTCACCCTTGTGCTAGACAGATGTTCAGGAAACTGTTTTTCTTGGTCTTGAGGTATTAATGTGAATAAAATAGTAGGTTCATCTTGTTCGTAAGAGGATGAAATAATAAAAATACTTCCAGAAGTTGTATGTTGATTGTTAGTGGAGGCCCTTGGAGTTTTACGTTAGAGACCACATGTTCTTTAATGTATCCCTCAATATGGGCATTAGCATTTTGGAAGAGGGAGAAATATTTCTATAAGTTTCATCAGACCCTTTGAGGTGTTGGGATGAAATGGTAAGGTGTCATACCAGTTGGCATTGACACTGTTTTTGAACAGCATATATAATGTATTTTAGATTTCCCACCTTATTCGGCACCTTAATGATGAATCTAACATCATTGACAGGGGAGAGTTAGACATTGAGGAAGATGCGTCATTTTTGGAACCACTAGTGGAGATATAGGATCCTTGGGAGAAGGTGTTGCATAGATGGACCATACCCTTGGTTCGTGTGTTGCGAATGCATGGTGGAAAAGAGTAGAGTACATGAGAGTGATAAGCGTAGATGCATGCTATATAACCAAGGTAGTTTTATGTTTTTCCTTGTCTAATATTACATTCTAATGTATTGTTTGAACATTGTTATCTATGATATGTATTGTTTACTTATTCTTTATTGTGTGATAAAGCACAAACATGTAAAAATATGAGGATCTGACTCCTAATAACAATTCATTAATTGAGAAGCAATTAAAGCTATGCAGGCAAGCTAGGGCTTCCAAGAGAATATATTATCTTGGCATATAGGAATTAATTCTCTAATCCATGTATTCGGGCACTACGATTTTTGTTCTTTTATAGTGTTTCCACTAGCCGATTGGGATAAAAGATGTTGGAAGAGGTGTTATTGGATTTAGGGGTTTCACTATAGATTTAGAACCAAATAGATTGGATTGTCATTTAACATTGATGTGTTTTGTGGTTAGTGGTGTTTTAAGTATAGCGGGATCTTTGAGAGGTATCTCATAGGGTAGTTGTTCATACCCTCCTTTCTTTAGGAATGGTTTTTAAAATTCACAAGCATGATAATCATTTTACATTTATCTAATGTAGTGGCATGGGCCTCTCTAGTCCATCACTTTTTCAAAATACAATGTTTGATGTGTTCTGGAGGTAATTATGACTCATTTAAAGAGTTTACCAAAATTAGGATATTCCCAATGGTATGTCATCACAATGGAGAGTCACATCAGTGACTCCCAGTAGTGAATCAAAATGATCGGTTGAGATCAGTGAGATAGGTATGTTTACTCACAACAGTGACTCACTGACAGTGAGTTATGAGGTTGAGTCACGATGGTGAATCACCGAATGGTAGCTCATCAAATGGTGACTCACTAAATGGTATCTCATCGAACTGTGACTCACTCAATAGGGACTCATCATAAAAACATAATCACTGGTATCTCACACTGGTGACTTGTCAATTGGTGAGTCACCTAATGGTTCCTCAACCACTGCTAACTCATGATGGTGACTCACCAAATGGGGAGTCATTTCTATTATATTGTAAAATTTACATTTTTCTCTAGTTTTTATATTTTCTTCCCTTTAAAATTACCTTTGACATAAATTTGGTTAAATATCTTATTTAATTGATTTGAAATCAATTTTAAGGGATATAGAAAATGTCTCTAAAACCCAACACTTTAAAGGCTCCTAAAAATCCAATTTGCATGGTCTTGATCATGATCTGCCTTTAATGGTTTTTAAAAACCATTTCATCTATTTATTTTGTATATGGCCTTTACAAATGGGTTATTTTTCTACATTGTGAACTTACCATTGATCTTGATACCAAATATCCCTACATCCTTTCTTCCATAATGAGTTTTTATATTTTTTCTATGACTTTTTGATAATGTTTCCCTAGAGTCTTCCCCCTTAAAGATGCTCACACATTATTTTTTCCAAAGGAGGAATTGATGATTTTCTATAATTCTAGGTATGGATATCATTATCACATTAAATTGTGTATCCTGATTGGTGGGTGTACTCATGTCCCGTTTTAAATATATTTGAATCAAAATTTAAAAAATATAATACAACCAATTTATATGTTAATTGGACATATTATGATATAATAAATGAGTATATTGTAAGATAATGATGATCAAAAAGTTTATTTATCTATTTTTAATCCACTATAAAATTTTGTAATCTAAATTATCACATATACATGGTAAAATAAATTTATGGATGACTATCTTACATACTCTCTGATAACCCCTAAATTATGAAAGTGGAATAATGGAATGAGTGTCTGCTAAATCTAAATAAGAATTTCTTTGTTTGGTGTGGTTGTGGGTTGTGTGTGGTTTTTTCTATCTTCTTCCTTTTGTGGGTTGTGTGGTGAAACGGTTTGGAGCACAACTATGTGTATGGGGTGCTTCAAATTTTTTAATAGAAGCCAAGGTTGAGAGATTGATTTTTTTGTGGGATGGATGAGCATTTATGTGTAGTGGGGATTCAATTTGGTTGTTTTTGTTTGTGTTATTGGGTGTGGTGTGTTTATGTAGTAGGGTTGACCATGGTTGTGATGAGAGGTTTTGATGTGCGTGGTTGTGAGATTGTGGTTGGTTTGTTTTGGAGGATGGTATTGGTTGTATTACATTGAAAATTGATTTTTTAATTTTTTGGAATTTGTGAAAAAGGAAGAGGAAGTGTGGAGTGAGTCCTTTATCATAGTTTTCATCCTATGCTTGTATTAGTTGTGTTGATGGTTCTGTGACTTTGTTAGTAGTTACTCAGGTAGGGTGGAGAAACATGAAATCTAAATAAAGATTAATTCAATGGGTGTTAATAGAAGAAGGTTTTGAAGTGGCTTTCATTTATAAAAATCTGAAGGTACACAATATAGTGTTTATACATGCATTTATAGGTAAAAGCAATGGTTGTACTATGGGATGGTTGTTGTTTATGAACCCATAGGATATGGTTGAGTGTTTGGTACATATAAGTATAAATTTTATGTTCAGTAGTGTTTTTTAAAAACACCCCATCCTATTTGAGAATTATGTATAGAACACCCGCATTATCATGGGAGAGAGTGTAGTTCCCAAAATCCCAGTGGAAGTATGGATGGCTAGTTACATTCTCTTCCCTTCTCCATCTTCTATGAATTGGTTAACCATGAATTATTGTGTATGTTGTGGTTCATTTTTGAGGCCCATGTGTCTGTAGGTGAGGTGTGTGTTCCTTGGTGTATATGGGATAATATGTAGTATGATTTCCCAGTTGTATTTGGAATGAGTTATGGTGGTATCCTAGGTGTCGATGAGCAGAATGGGGTATGGTTTTGTCCCAGGTGTCTACGGGCGGGATGTGGTAAGACTTTTGTTCCTAGGTTGATGGCCTAACACAAGGCTAAGGTTTGTGCAGGTGGGTTGTGACATGGGGATTAGGGAAGACTGTGGAAGAACCATGATGAATTTTGATTTTTTATAATCATTTAACCAGGGGAAAGTGGTATGGGGTACCCAAAACATCGTTGTGCTTATTATATATAGCGTTACTTTCCTTGCATTTTTTGGTGAGTGTTCCTTGTTGAGGCTGTGGTGGCTAGTAAACCTTTTTGATGCTATTGGTTTCTATTGTTTTCCCATAGGGAAATTAGTATGTGTATCCAATCATACATGAGGGGATTTGGGTTTTCTTTATAGGTATACTTTTATACTCTCCCTTCATATATATAATTGTTTCTAGGTTTCAAGGAGGATTGTGGGGGCCATTCTGGAACTTACCAGCTCAGACTTTGTGACAGTTGGTGGGTCACTTCATCACCTTTTTTTCATATTTTTCATTGGTGTTTTCATTATAATTTGTAAGAGTTATATTTTAAACATGAATGTGGGATGGATTTTTGGTTTTCATTATATATAGTGCATGGTTTTGTTTTGGGATGAACCATTTTATCTCCTGATCTTTTTTTCAAAAAAAGGAAATTCCATTAATTTTTTTATTTTTTATTCCCTTGGTGTTCGATGAAACCCCGGGGCCTATTAAAGGTGTGATGTAGGGGTAAATTATCTGAATTTCATTATATTGAAGAGGTAAGGTTTCAATTGTTTACATTACATTCTCTATATTGAATAAGCCAAGTTATGACACCATCATATGGATATTTTAATAAGATGAAGATATTATATTACCCCATACAAAATAAATGATAACATTAAAATGGATATCAACAACACAGAATTGGAAGATCAAACATTATATGGTTGTTTTGGTGTTATGGAATGTATGGACACAAATACTACTCTTGGGGGTATGCTTTTTTTATAAGAAGGAAATAAGAACCAAAGAGGCTATATGGAGGGACCCTAAGGAAGAAATCATAAAAGAAACTATTATTTTCCCAAACTATATCAACTATATCCATATAGTATATATTCTTAAAAATTAATGGCGTACATTTTAAATATAGAGAATAAATTTACAAAGTAGATATTTTCGCCAATTTTTTTGCAAAATAAAATATATTTTATATGATTGGGTGAAAATTTATTAATAGAATAATGACCAATTGATGAGTTTAAGAATAAATGTGTAAAATCTAGGATGTTTATCATTAAGAAAGATAAAAAACCAAATATGTATATGGAAAGATATAGAAACAATAGATAAGAAGAAACTCTCTTCTATGATGTCACCTATAAAGTATCATGGGGTCCATATATATTCCCTTATTATTGTTGTTATTTTTTGTTAACATTCATGGAATTAATGGAGAATGTTTATCTTCTTTCATCTCGAGACTCCAAATGGGAATACCTTCATGAAATTTCTCAAAAACCATGATGTGGAGTGGATATGTGCATCTCTTAATGTGGGATTACATGAGAAGTGGCTATCAATTTTCAACCTTAGAGTGAATTTAGAAATTTTAGATAGAAATACATAACCTGTGGATTGTTGTACCCAATCACACTTAAATCCCTTTTTTCCTTTATTATATTACATTCACATATTATAGGTGAGATTTGGTTGAAAAAAATATGATAAAAAGATAATGATTTTTCATTTCCATTGATATTTTTAAGTGATCATTGTGAAATGATTAGGATATAAAATATTTCTAGACAATATTTATTTAAAAACCTATTTGGTAAATAAGATATATATGATCATGTTATGAAATTCATGTTCATTTATCAATATCATTGAATATAATGGTTGTATATCTATTGTTTTCTACACTGTTCTGGCCATTGTATACATTGATTATATCATATAAATGATAATTATAATAAGATCATATACTTCCATCATTTACTCTATTTTAACAAGGGGAATGTGTATTCATTTATCTTCAATAGTAGATTAAGATTTCAGAATTCCTCCAAATTATTTATTTTCATTTAACTATTAATTAATGGGAGAATGAGAGAATCTATAAAATCAAACATATTTATATTAGGTATTCAAATTTCTAAAATATTCAATTGTTGATTTTGATGTTCCAATTTAATAATTTTTTTATTTTTGATTTAATGTCTTTAGTGAAGGTGATTCAAGGAAGATTGATAGGATTTATTAAAAGGAATTGTATATAATTCCTAATAAGGAATCAATGGATGTTAATAAAATTATTGTGAAACAATGAATATCATTTTTCAAATAAATGTGACATTTTTATATTAAAGTTCTTTTTTTATAGAAGTACATGACTATGTGGTAAAATATCAAATGATTGGTGAACTATTTCAAATATTTAAAGATATGTTTTTACACTATTTGGTATCTCATTATCTATATCAATGATGATATAAAAATGAAAATTAATTTTTGAGGAATAATGTTATTCGAAGTATTGTGAAGTACATAATTTTTTTGATGGATTCAAATTGATGATTGTGTAAAAATGTTAAAATTTCTACATGACTAAATTTAAGATGATATTATATATTTTTTAGGAATGTAGAGAATATTTTAGAGGGAATAAATAAATTATTTATCCCCAATAAATCCATGGGGACAACACAAAAGTTCATGTGGGTGTTGTATTAAACCACTTTAAAGCTATCAAGAATGACTAACCAGTGGTGGATGGGTTAATTGTGGAACTATATATCCTACCTAAGGAGGAAATGAATGTGCATAGTGTACATAGGAGTGGGAGGATCCACTGTGTGGTGTGGCATGCTAGTAGGGATAAAGGGTGCATGTTGAGGTCTCTGATAGTCATAGCTTAGAATATTTATTTGTGTTTTGATATATTTGGAAGATATCATATGTGTAAAATATTTTTCTTGACCCATGAAGATTACTAATGTTCACTATACATTAAAAAATTCAAAAATAACATGTGTCATCTGATCGATCTAGTTGGAACCATTTGACCAATCATTTTTCATCTCTTGCCTTTATCCATTAGATTGATTAATGAGGAACCAAAATTTCAACATAACAACCAGTCATTATTCAATGATGAATTCTCTAGATTCACCTATTGAGGACAAACTATCATTCACTAAAACAACGTCAAGTGTCAAGCCAATGATATGATGTGATCCATTCTATGAGTTTGCAGAGTGATGGTACATAGATAATCTAGGTTAAAGAATCCAATATGTGGGATAAAATGCACATAACATCGATGTGTATGAGGATAAACCAAAACCAATGCATATATACATTATGTGGGTAGGAAATCACCAAAAATAATTAGTCATTATGGATCATTTATGAAGTTAGGATAATTTGTGATAAGACCACAAATATTCTATATAGGTGAGTAAAATCCAGGGATATTTATTGAGAATAGCGATTTAATGTATATTTTGTAAGAAATAAAAGGAATGAACCTTATTTTCATCATGAAAAATCAAGATGTATGCATTCATCATCATACAAGATCGAGAAACATCAACCTTCATCTCAAGAATGCTGATGATGGTAATATGATTCATGAATAATATCATACATGCAACTATAATATTAATATAAATACGAGGCATGTGATATTCATAAATATGTCAATTCATGAAAAGAAATAAAACTCATGTTTCATTGTTGATTAAATTGATGAAGCTATAAGATTAATACTCATAAAATATTAAATACATGAATTATAGAGATCCAAAATATTTTTAATTCCCAAATATTGGATTCATTACTAGATATGGGTATTACTATAACCACATTATATAATGAGACTCACGATTTATAAGTATTTAATTATGAATAATTAATAAATTCAATGCATCAATAATATAATATCCAGATGGATGTTTCAAGGTACAATTATATGATAAAAAACATGAATTAATATCTACTGTTTATAAGAAAATAATTCATATTCATTGATTGAAGTTAAAATTTGGAAAATATTTTTCTACTAACCATTATAAATAATGGTTATCTATAAACACAATATTATTATGTGTATATTTTTAATGGTTTTATGTACCGGTTCATGTGAAATTAATTTAATGCTTAGTCCTTTCAGAAATACGAATAATGAAAAACTAGTGATATATTGATACACATATGTATCACGGATGGATAATATTGTTACTTGAATAAGAGATTCCATAAAGGATAAAAACCAGAGTATTCAAAGAAATATAAGAACTTAGTCATTCTAGAACATGTGTCAATGAGATTCATGACCCACCTCATTGTTTAGAATATTATTGATGATCTTAATGGTGTAAAATAGATAAAAAGGTCTAGTATTCTAATGGTGGAATAACATATGAAGAAGAATGGGGTATCTCTTCTACATGATCAAATTTCAAGAATTATAATAGGAGGATAATGTTACTGTGGTAGTTTTCTAGTTTCTAAAGATGATCATGGATCATTTGTATAAAGTATTGAGGAGAAAAAGTATATATAGGGTGTAGTAACAATATATATTGGAGATTTTGTGTCTAGGTTGTTGAACATAGGTAAATTGAAGGATTGATTAATGTGGTGTATGACCAGTTATATCCCAATCATTTTCATTTTTGACCAAGATTATTGTAGATTATATATATTGGGGAATATAACAAATAAGTTATGTATTAGGTCTTTTCACCGATCCATGAAAATACTATGTGTCAACTTCAATCTATCTCATTACTACTATACATGAAGTGATATTTTCAGATATTATTGTATGGATTAAGATCACTAAAAAATAATGGAGATAAATTAAAGGAATGATAATTAATTAGAGGAACTACTGATTCATCCCCCACCCCACTCTCAGTGGTCATTCATCATAGGGCCCTATAGATACCATTAACTTAATTTATCTATAAGTATTATTAATATGTATTAATATTGCTTTCATGAAATCCATTTCATTCTTATTATTCATACAAAGATATGTATAATTATGAATGATTTCATATACATATAAAACAAATTGTATTATTTATAATTCACTGATGGGTGATCCCTATATAACCCTATAAGTCAATTTTTAAAGTATAACATCTAGTGAGATAAAATATTTATAGAAATGTGAATAAACATAACCCCAATGGGAAATCTCCCATAATGAAATAAATGTATTAATAGTGAATGTTGTCATAAGAAATGATTTTCTTTTTAAATTTTTTATGTTGAAAATGAATGAAACTATTTCATTCCATATTTTTATTTCATCATTCATGGATAAAAACTCGTGGTTTCACAATATTTTTACTCATGTTTAATTAAATTTTATAAGAAATGGGACATAACTCATGTTTTAAAATATATACATTATTTTGTATGATTATATAATATTATTACATGAAACAAGAATATGTTTTCATAACCATATGCTCATCTTATACAAACTAATTATAATTTTATAATTTCTTTTATATGTACTCATAATAATCATTTCTTCAAACCATTTATTATGTTTTGATTACATATATTAAAGAGGATTGTGTTCTATTCATTGAGAAATATAGGGTGTCTAGTGAGAATGATGTTTGTGGGAGTTATTGAAAACCATGTAAAGTGTGGTTTTATGCGAAAAAATTAAAATAACACTAAATCGTTTCTTCTTCTACTTGATTTATTGTATGTGGAAATAATGATTATTATAAAATGATGTAATATTTATCTATGAAATGTTTGGTTCACTGTAGTTTCTATTAGATAAATATTTGGTTATTTTTTGGGGGTTGGTGTTGGAGAAAATTTGTGAAAACTATTGGGATAATCATATATATATACATATATATATATTAAAGAATTCTAAAAAATTAGTAATGTATAAAGCATGTTATTTTTTAAAAATTAAATATTTCTCTGATTACACACAATAGAGGTTGGGACATGAACATATTTACCTAGTTTTAATAACCATGATAAAGATAGGTTGGGTATTATCTCATTCATTAGTCAGTTCAAGATAGTGATGCCTAACATCAAATCTGATTTGAATCTCCCAGGGGATGTTATTTCTATTTCACATGATCTATATGAACAATTAATTAGTATTTAATGAGAATTTTTTGATGTTATTTAAAAAGTTATGATATAGAACCGAATAGAAATGTGACCATGAATAAGATGTATTAAAATATACATATTTAAATAGTAGTATAATCAAGAAATGTGGCGGAGAGTAAAATTTAATGGTTATTACTAACCATCTATCTTATTCCATGATTAACCAACTAGACATAATTATATTTCCACATACCCTATATCTGTAATTTATGGGGTTTCATGGAATTTTAATTGATAAAAACTATTTGGTAAATAATATTCATTTTCTTACAAGTGATGATTGTGGGAAAAAGCACTCAGTAAAATGTCTCAACAGAACTAGAAAAAAGTTTATTTGTATAAAAATAGGTCACCACGAAGCCAATTTATAAGGAAAAACGAAGACAATTATATACGCTGTGGAGGAAAATAATGGTCTTCAAAATTTATCACTAACAATTTTTTGTTTTCAATCCATGGTGTTTATGTATTATGAAAATAGATTCAATAACAGAAGGGGTATTGAGGAAAATATTCTTCAATAACCCCATATTCCTAGAGAAAAATTAATATTATATTATATCACTACCACTGAGTTCAACCATAACAATAAACTGGTTGAAGTTAAACATATTATAGACTATATAATGTTAAATGAATTATACATTTCAAGTAATTTACCTTCATTCATATCATGTGATAATTGAATCCAATGTATAAAACTATTATCCAATAAATATTTTTTAGATGATACATCCTGTCAATATATTTCCTTTTACCTTGGTATAATTTAACATAATATTAGGTATGTATTGGATCACCCTACCAATATCTCAAATCAATTACTTGATTTGTGAAATCAAATTACACCTCACAAAAATCCCAATATGAAATATCAATTCAAGGACTATTATGAGTTCCATTTAGAATAAAATTATATAATATGGGTTTTGATAGAAAATATAGGGGAAATCATGGTTAAAAATGTTTTTGAAGAAGGTAACATTGAAGACATACCTATTGTTGTAGAATATATTTATGTATTTTTTGAAAATTTATCTAGCCTTCCCTCGGATTATGATATTGAGTTATCAATTAATGTCATACCTGGTACTAAGCCTATATCAAATTATCCTTATATAATCTATTTTTATGATTGTTATGATGTTGAGATGAAGCCCAAATAAAATATGGATAATTTTTTAATAAATCTGAGTTCTTCTTCATTGAGAGCACCCGAATGACAAATAAATGTTTCTGTATATTGACTATTATGAACATACCAAAATCATAATCAAGAAAATATATCCTCAACCTCATATTTGTGTTTATTTCAATCAACTACGAGAGGTTCTATATTGATCAATGACTATTCCATGATCGAGATAACAATAAATTATGATAATATTATAGGTTATACCAAAGATAGGTTTCCAGAAAATGGATGGTCATAATTAGTTTATATTAAATCGATTTGGACTCACAAATTACCCAGATATTATGTTGGATTTGATGAATTGAATATTTATATATTAACATGAAATATTCATGAAATTATTTATTAATGATATTTTTATACATTTTATATAGAATGATTAATATGAAGGGAATTTTTATATAGTCATAATGACCTTCTAATAAGAGAAAATTTATTCCAATACGATCTTATACAAATTTTGGATGCTAAAAAATTAGCTTTTTGTGTCATGAAATCTCAAGTGAGTAAATATATATGGAACCAAAAAAATATATAAAATTAATGATTTACTGAGGTCAACCACAATTTTTACACACAAAAATAATCCATCAGGTTAAAGATGGAGAGCCACAAGTAATCATGTGTTTATCCTCTATGTTAGATGATTCAATCTGACAATAAGGGGGTAAATGATATCAATGAAGAGATGATATCTTCAATAGAATATAATTTCCCCTAATATATATATATATATATATATAACATAGAGTTAAAAAGGAGGAAGAAATATTATTAGATGGAATACATGACATAATGTAATAAATGGAATCCTTGTTTTGCATGTCAAACTAATATAATAGTGGAATAGATAATAAAATTAAATTATAAGGAAATATTATTTTGATCATCCTAGTTCTACTACTAGAAGAATTCTCTACATATTAACAATCTTCTATTGTCCCCCTTACTTTTCTAGGATCTATATAAATGAATTATTCATTTTCTTCGATATTCAAATGTAATGTGAGGGTAATAAAATCTAGTAGGACACCATCGACATATCATTATTAATTGTGTAAATTTTTTTATAGGTATAATACATGGATACCATAAATGTGAATGTAAGAAAATGTAATCATATGTTGAGAAGCTATGTGCTTTCATTGACACCATGATCCCCATTTGAACCTACATTGGATCCATACCCGAAGTATGATCAAGGATGTTAGAAAAGATCAATAACTATATTATGGATGATGATACGATACTTGGTATCTTCAAAAAATCAAGATAACATGATAATCCATATCCAAAAGCCCTTGTGTTTTCTATTTTCACATGGAATCATTACGGAATTGAGTTTTTTGAAGGCCAAAAGGTTGTCATGGTCCTACCCTATGAATGAGAACACCATTGTTGTAATTTATAATCGTTTTTAGTCCCCCAATGAGTTATAATCATACCATGATGGTTCACTTATTATGAATAACTTGAGAATACAAAAAATTAATTAAAATTACATAAAAATGATATAGAATAATAAGATAATCATATCACATAAACATACTAATAAATTATCAATACCTAATAACATGTGATCAATATCAAGAATGGAAACAAGATTCACTATAAATACTCATAAAATGTTGAATTATATTTGGGTATCATAGGCTACACAGACCCATAAGAAATGACCACCAACCATTGTAAATAATTTATTACATCATTGTAGGAAATCAGAGATAAAAGGAAATACCAATCCCACAAAAGAAAATTAACTTACTACCAGAAGTTTTTTGAAAAAGTACTCTAAAATTTGTCAAAGGAGTGGAGATTGAACCACATTACACACCTAGAGAGAAAATTATCATTCATGAAGGATAAAAAACAAGGGTTTGGGTTCATCAAAGAATATGTTTGAAAAGGGAGACTTATGGAGGTTACATTAACATAAGATTATTATACAATTACATATCTCAAGGGTTCTATCAGATAAACTAGTTCTGAGATATTTCATAGAAGAGAAAATTATTTCACTGTGTTGATTTTAGAATAATTAAGGTACCATGAATTCCACACCAATTATAGATGATCACCTCAGTTCTATAATAAAATCACTGATAAAAAAAGAATATTAGATCCATCAAATAGAAGATCTCAAAAAGATAAATTTTTTAAAACATACTTTAAAACAGTAATTGTTCATGAGAGATCAATATTCATTCTCTGGGTATGTCATTAAAACAAGGATCCACCATTGTCCAAGAGAATATCTATTAATCTATCATTATTTGTTATTAAAATTCATAAACCTAATAAAATCATTCCAGGTATATGAATAATAATAGGAGAAAATAAATAGATTAATAAGAAACTGTAATAACCGATGATTTTGTGTCCCATAATGAAATTATCAATATTAAAAAAAAGTGGTTCATTAGAATATATCATTGAATGATAGGAAAATTATAGGAAAAGGTAAATAAGTCTTGTAAATGACTATGTATTCGTATATAAATAATAAAAGATCAAAATAGAACATAAATTTTCATGAATAATAATTTCAGATCATAAATTTCATGTATACATGGTTTAGGAATGTGGTTTGAAAAAATATTCTATAATAATGCCCCTTTTGTGGTCTTCTATAAAATCAACTTGGTATGGAAAAATGGGTTTCATAATCCATTTCCCAACTATGATTTACATCCCTGGATATTTTTCATGGTTTTATAGGAGAGTGTATTAGTTTTTTTTAAAAAAAAAATCTTAACCATGCACTGAATCTTAATCCACTACAAAATTATTTACAGTTTTATAGGGTATAAACATGGTTATGGAAAATAATGATCAAAATAAGAACCCTTAAAAGGCCTATAAAACAATCCCAAACAATTAAAAACCCCATGAAAATCATTCAAAACAAATCATCGATAAAAAATATTTTATATAAATATAAAAGTATCCCACAACACACCAGCGAAATCCATAGATATTGCATTATACCCCTCTAAAGACTTCTATTACCTGAGAATCATCTCTTGGTATCTATATCGAACATCAGGGGAAATTAATCTCAAAAGTATCATGTCATGCTCCCAAGAATCCTATTTGATTATATAGTTCCACCAAAGGATCTTGAAAAGTGGTACCTTCTACCCTCTTAGATATATCATACTTCAGACTATAATACACAATGTATGTCTCAAATATTATGTTTTAGGATCAAACTAAACATCTTCACTATTTATTTCATGCATGGGATTAGGCATATACCTCCATATCATATACCCATGAAAAACACCATGCATACCTTGTTAGTGAGATGGTGGATTAAGAATTTATGTTACTATTCCATTCCATTCTATGATCTGGTACGGTATTGTATAGCATGTTTCTAGAATATATTTCTTTTTTAGACATTGGATAAAAAAACAAGAGTAAATATAAAAAATCAAGTCCTGTGAAGAAAAAAATAATGTTCTCCCTTTGAGGATCTCATAAAAAATCTTCAATCTCTAGTGTCTGATCAACCAATTTTGAATAATTTATACACCCTTAGAGGTCTCTTATACTACACTAGGCCCTAAAATAGCTACCTCACTCACCCCATGGAAATAAATTGTTGAACGAAATGGACAATAATAAAATTATATATATGATACCATTTGAAATTATGATCAATAACCACTATTTTATGTAAAATCATCCAAGTCTAGGTTATTAACCCATTCTCCAATGAGATTTTGGACACAATCCAAAATTATATTCTATAATATAAGGATCATTTTATTTGACTATTTTCTGTATATGAATGACATATTATACTCAATTTTGACCATTTCCCTATGTCCTTTTTCATTCCCCTACTAAAATAATTCCTCAAACATGCATCTATATTATATAATATGCTCTGGGAAAATCCCTTTTAGAAAAAAATCACAATGAAATACATCTCATTAAAATAATCATCAGTGTGAGTCTCTAAAATTTTTAGGAATGAGATACTTTAGTTAGTCGATAGATTATCACCCATATATATTCACAGATCCTTAGGATATTGGGTAACCCTATCAAAAAATCAAGTGTTACATCAACCCACTTACATATGTGGATAAGAAGTGGTTTAAAAAATAACTATGAAACATATGCTCAGTCATTATCCATTAAAATGTAAGTCGTTATGAAGATAATCCTACAATCTCCCTATTCATCTTTGGCCACCAAAAATACTTCATAAAGTCATGGTACATCATTTTAACTCTATGATATCCCACAAACATAGGGGTATTGATTTATGTCATCGTTTAATCACTAACAGAATATTTTATTATAACAATCCCATGTATAAGGATCACATAATCATTATCTAAAGGCCACCCAAGTATCTTACCTCCACCATCTAGGGGTTCAGGTGTCACAACATACTCTAGGTTAGGCTCATTTATAGCATTTAACCAATCAATCCAAAAATGTTACCTCCAATTAAACACCTATCATTTATCCCGAGTCCTTAGTTTTATACAAACTATCATCATCCAAAAATATTATCATGAACCACTATTCCATTGAATTTCATTAACAAATCTATTAGGATACCTTCATGTTATGGATAATAACTTTTGTAGTGATGCTACCTTTACCTAGTGTATTGTTTTTCTAAAATTTTGACATATATAGATAATGTTCCTATTATATATTCTAAAACATATGTCATGTGGAATAAATAAATATTGAATGATCTTATTGTACGTATTGACAAAAAACCACTCCCAAACTATATAGTATATCAAACACTTCGAAAACATAGACTCTGAATAATTAATCCAATTAATGATAATTAATGATCTTCTAATGTTTCACAGTGGATGTCATCCATAAGATACTTCATGAACCCTCTACATTAGTACTTCTCATAAACCAGTCCCTAATGTACCACATAATATGGAATAAATTATAACATGATCAAGAAATATCGACACTATAGTTGTATTTAACTGCCTATTTATCTTATGAAATTAAATTTCACACCATTTTTACCACTAAGGAATAACTCCCACTTTAATCAGTGTAGTCATGGTGAAGATAAATAAGAAGATATTTGAATAAAATGTTTATACTATCTCTTTAAAACTGGAAATATAATGATTCATAAGACCCAATAAACGATAAAATCAAATTGAACATTGAATTTCATGAAAATATATTGATTCACGATATAACATGTAATATACGTAGTATTTACTCAATAAGAAATAAATAATAGGTGAATTTTCATAAGTCTCCCATAAATAAAAGAGAGACTAGATTACATAACCTTAAGTCTTGAAATACATTGTACACATTCAAAATTCCTTTATAACAAATATAATTTTATCATTCATATATTAAGAATAAAATATATATATATATATATATATTACCACAAATTAATTTTTTATGAAAATTTATTAATTTTTAATAACAATTCCATGTTAAAGTCATGATTCATGCCATAACTGCTTTTTTCATTTTGTTTTTTTTATTTTTGGTCCTCTAAAAATGATCATGAATTAATAATATCGATAATATTAACCATGATATAAAATATCATATACATTGATTATATATTTACATAGAGTAATCCATAATATTGTTTTATAGGAAATTTAATACACCATTCATGGATATGGTAGAGAGTATGTACACATCAATGTTCTTTCCATTTTTTAATAGACTAAATCAAATAATGCTAAATGATATTCTAAAATTGAATATTAATTTTTATTTAATATATATAGGATATTTTAATTAAATAAATCTTTATTACATTACATGTAGGGCATGAATGAATCACATCACTTCATGAGGATATAGTATATTGTACACACTATTGACGTTATCGTATTCCCACAATATAGATTTGATGATGTGATGTGTGATATAAAAATAAAAAATAATAATAATATAATAAATATGACACACAAAAACACACACACATATATATATTAAATCTATCTTTGTTATCCATAATTGAGAGGTGGAAATGGAAAAATAAAAGACATCAGTTCTTGAGTGGGTTGTCTACCATATACATGAACAATGATTTCATAAACCATTTTAGGGTACTGAGGACGATCTCACCTCAATCCATTAATATAAAAACATATAATATATATTTAGGTAATTATATAATCATATTATTACAATAATGGAATGATGTGTAGGAATAAAAAAAATAGTCTCATTGATCAACATTACCTCTTCTTTGGGTATCCTAATTAGGTTTTCAAAAAAATACTACCTTGGTTGGATTTCTAACCCAAAAAAATTCTTATATTGAGTATTGAATTTGGGAAGTGTATTGGTCATGTATTGGATAAATAAATATGGTTTTAAATTGATAATATGTTTGGTGAAGGGAGGAAATTTTATAAATGACGTGAGTGTCACACATTTAATGTTTTGAATAAAAACATTTTCCCTACATCGTTTTTCTTTTAAAATGATCCAATAAAATTCTATTCAAAATAATTGAAGTGATAAGGAAAAATATGGATATAATATGGGTCTATACATGTTTTGGGTTGATTTTAACTCTTATATATTTATTTTAACCCCCAATAAAACCATTTTACAATAACAATGATAAATAATTCTGACTATTTTTACTTTTCATTTTGAAAAAATTTTATGTTGACATGATTTGATAATATAAATTATTCTGACGCCAAAAAATGGATTCTATTTTTACAAATTACATTCATAAATGTTAAAATTTTTATTTTTAGATTAATCTAATTAATGTGATATGGAATTGGATTTTTAATGAAACTCTTTCAAATATTACAATGTTTTTATATCAAAATCCAATAATAAATTAACTATTATGCTTCACACTACAAGTATATATTTATATATATATATTCTCATACATTCCTATTCATGACATGTTAACATAGCCCAATTCCATTAAATAGGAATATATATTGAAAATTGTATCTTTATGGTCTATTAAAAATGAGTTTGATAGGAACATGGAAACCCCAACACTTGAGTCCCATTCATAATATCATTATTTTACCATTTTATTATTTTGTGAAATATAAAAGATGATAGTTATGCTCTGAAACATTTTTATAATACCCTTACCATAACTAGCATGTCCAATCTATATAGCCACAATGACCCATGTGCTTCTCCCAATACGCAATAGCCTTCCAACTGTCAGAAAGGTTCCAAAATCCCTCAAGGGGGAGACTATACCCTTAGTACAATATACATACACAAATAATATAAAAAATAAATAACAACCTAGAGTAATAAATGTTGAAGAAAATAATATGATATTGAACACAATAATTATAATTAGTAAACAATATCCCATTGTTGAAGTACAATCAATATCTTATTGATAGAATATAATAAAATTAATCTATATGGAAATATTCTGGAGTTTATGCGTGTTCTAATATCATCTCTATGTTCCTCAATTTAGCCATCTTCCATTATACCCTTCCCCTTTCATATATCACTGTACATGATTTCTACACTCCCATCGAGACTCCCATGTTGGTTTTTGTAATAAAACCCATTAGGAAACCACCAATGTTTCCTTAAATAGTGTAGAAATATATAATATGTGTGTTCTATGATAATAATAATAAAAATTTGTAAGAATAAAGATTCAAATTTCCTATACTTATATGGTAACCAAGCCACTATAAGTCATAAAATTATAAGCTTCATCTCCTTACAAGTAGTATAATCAAAGAAATCAGAAAATATCATGAAATAGTGATATTGTTAGCGGCATTATTTTCTATATCATCAAGGCATTGAGTGATTATTCATCTAATTATCTATGATGAACTATGTTCTATAATGATAATAAATAACCTCAAGGTATTTTGTTTCAGTTAGGATATAATATTTTCTTGCTCTTAGAGTATGAATGGTTCCACCAATCTCATCCATTATCATTTTTTGGAGTCCCCCTATAAAGTTTATTCATACCATAACTATCCACCTATTACAAATACAATGAAAAGACCTCTACAAAATGAAAAATGAACCAAAACAAGATATCATAATTAGCCAAATATAGAACATCAACATGTTTATATGGTAACAACAAAAAATATTGATCAACATAAAAAATGGTAAATATATTTTCAATAAATTATCCTAGAATAAAAAATCATATATGTGGATGAAAGGCTAGAAAAACACCCAAAATAAATCATCCACAAACATATTCATATGATATTTTATACTAGTATTATATCATGTATAATATAATATACAACTACCAAAAATGAGAGTGAAAATAAAATTTCATTACTTTCAAAAATTACTCAATAGTTCATCAATGGATCAGATCATGAACAATGTTACACACCCACAAAAAACATGTTCATGAATCAACGATTACCAACTCATGTTCCAATTCAATAATGTAGAGGTCATAAAATAGATGTCAAGGGAAATTCCATTTCATGATGTTTATTCTATAATTACAGAACAAATGGTCTTTATGAGTAGAATTAGTTTTGGTAATGTTCAAATTAGATGAAATTGATTCATAAGGTATATTTTTTATTCAAGAATATGTGGTGAATTCTAAATCAATTATTGAATATAAACATAGGTCTAGGAAATAATCATAGATCCATCCATAATCCATCTTTAGATATCCCAGAAGTGGAAGATCCCTATTTTATTGATATAAGAAAAAAAACATTGAATCATTATGCTTTCATGATATGTCTTAATTTGGTAAAAGGAGATGTCATTAACATATAAAATGTAACTATATTCTAGAAACAATCAATGAATCCCATATTAGTTCACATGGAAATCCATAGATTGAAAATATTCTCATAGAATCTAATAATTTACTAATGATAAAAAAGTTATATCGGGATGAAACATGAATAATATAGGGTTTTATATCCCATTCCCCAATTCAAAATCATCAACACAAAGGAATTCATAAGAATCTATCTATAGAGGTGAGAAAAATTCTAGATAATTCTATATGATTCTCAGAAATTGAGAGTTCATCCAATACAACAAATAATGGGTAAAATGAACTATAAATATATGTTAAAGAATATTTCCATTAAATAATAACAAACATGAATATTTGGCTACACAGTATGAAATATCATTACCCTATCATGAACTCATTCAGGGATTGTAGATAAACCACACAATTTGATTAATCTATTTATTAACCCAAGTTAAAACAATTTTGTTGGCCACTACAAATTTCTACATGGATTTAAATTCTTTCTATCAATGTTTTTTAAACTAAAAACCATTACCATGTGCAACCCCTTAACCCACTGCCTCTATTTTCATAGTTTCATAGGGAATCTCGATGGTTTCAGAAAATCATACTCAAAACATGAACTATTAAAAAGGCCCCCAAAATAGTCTGAATAAATCTAAATAACCATAGAACCCATCGCAAACTATATCATATATCAAAAAAATATTTCAAAAGGTTGAAATTATCTCATAAAACACCTAAAAAATATTAGGTTGTTACATAAATTAAAAAAAATCCCATAAATTATACCATTACTATAGAATATTTGAGTGAATTATTTCTTGGGAATCTAGTTATATAAACAATATAAAATTTATGTGATTAATGTTCCAATAGATTGATGATTTTGGGGAAATTATAAATTAGATTATGAAGAGATTATCCATTGTAACTATTCTTGAATTATCCCATTGTTGAGAAGGGTTTGTAATATACAATAGGGATTTATTAAAATATTTTGTAGGTGTAATTATGATAAATGGAATGCTAATAGTTTGTACATCATTTAAATTAAATAATCGTGAGTGAAATTATCTAAAAGATGATATTGAATTCAAATAAATAGCCTTTGTATGTAATTTTTTTTGAAATTATCTCTATGGTGTATTATGTGTTAAATATAATAACTATAAGAACAAAAATTTATGTATTCACATAAAAGAGGATGAACTTTAACCAAATGATATTTTAGGAATTAGTTATTGAGTAGAATTTTAAATAAATTCCCACCATAGTATAAAAAACATGGGGGTTGAAGCTCTACGAATGGCATATCATGATACATATTTTTTGATGATAATTAAAAAATACACAATAATAATGGATTCACAAATATTTGACTATGAAATTATTAGGTAAGGAAAGAATTCATTTCTCACCAAAATGATTGCCCGAAAATATATCAACACGAATACCAATGAAGCACTAAATATGGATATGGAGTTATAGAAGTAAGTGGTGTATATTTCATGTTTTTTCTTTGATAATGGTGGATTAATAATATTTGGGATGAATATATGCATCCCATAATCACTATTAATGAATAATGAGTTTTTGGATGATTAAAAAAGTTGATTATTACTTATTTATCTTGAAAGATCAATAATGTCGAGTGATTTTGAGAAACTATTTCTTTGGGTCAACAAGAAATCTGAGATTGTATAATACCTATATTGATACATTTTAGTCCAATAAGTTAATTATTTATAGAAAATTATAATGGGAAGATGTAACCATAATCCATATTTTTATAGAAATAGGAGAAAATTTCAATATATTTCATTATTTGACACCCAAAAACGACTGAAGTACATAATGATATTATGGTTGTGGATATTATCATTAAAAATTAATCATAGATTATTACCATTATAGATTTTTTTTATCTTGAATAGATTTCTAAGATATACATAAAAGAAATTTTAAGGATACAGAGTATTCAATTTTCCAAAATATTAGACTGGGAATCGAGATATATCCCAATGTTATGGAAAATTATCCAACAAGATTTTTCTTTGAGACCATTTTTTGAATGATACATATTATCCTCAAATTCATATTAAATCTGAATAAAAAATCAAAACTCTATAGTATATATATAGATCCTATTTGATATATTTACAAGGAGGTCGGTATCAACACCTTCCCTGATAAAGTTATCATAAAAATAAATCATTCTAGAATTAAAATGAAACCATATGAGGTAAATTGTGGAAAAATGTGAAGAACTATAACCTGTAGGAAAATAGAATATGATAGTATGTTGATAGAACCAGAACATTCTAGGTTGGAGATAGAGAGGATCCGAACTATTCAATGATATAGTAATTTTTTTCAAATTAAAAAAAATGTATATTATAATGACTATTAATTAGATATGGAGTATGAAGTCATTGATATGTTATTCCATAGAATATAACCATGGGAGAAAGTTATGAGATATTTAGAGAATGAGATGTTAATCCCTAGATATAGTGGTCCACATAAAATCCATGATTGTGTGGGGATGTTGTCTTATCATCATTTACGTCCTATGAACCTATACATAGTACGTCATCTGTTCTATGTAAATATTTTTAGGGTTTATTTAACCATTATATCACATAATATCATCAAAATAAAAACAACCTATACATAATCATGATTATTTGAGAAAAACTGGTGAAAAAATTGGATAAATGATATAAAGTACCATTAAACAACACTCCTCATCTATTAAATTTTCTATGGTGGAATCAAATGATTGAGAAATCTACCTGAGAACTTCAGGAGGAATTAAGGGAATAGTTACATCACTTTTTTCTATTATAGTTATAATATTTTATTTAAAAAATTGTTTAAAGGAGATACAAGGTAATATACCGCATCTTTTAAAATATTTTACTTTTTTAATATTTCATTGAATAAACTATTTCACTTTCTAAAACGACCGAAAATGATCATTATATATTTTTATACATAAATAAAGTCATTATACAATGTCCATTTAATGGGAATGTATAAATATAATTTCCCACATTATTAAATCTACGAATTAGAAAAAAGGTCATTATAAGTACCAATGCATTGAAATTTTTTAATTAGAATATCCAACTATATTTTCAGATCACTACATTATTCATTTTATAAAAATAAATTTTATATCGGATAATATTATTTAAAAAATTTGAATCTATTATTTTTAATTGATTATAAGTTAAATTTTTTATTAACACTAATTTAATTAGTAATTAAAAATTAGTAATAGAACAAATAGTTATTTTTTGGAAAACCACATATAATTAAAAAAATATTAGATTCTATATATTCTATTTCTATTTGATCATTTAAATATTATATTTTTAATTTTGAATAATAAATATAATTTTTAATATTTAATTAAAATTTTAGGTTATCATAAAAAAAATATTTTTTCTAAAAATATGGATTTTTAGGAGAATAGTACAAAATATAATTTTCACAAATATCGTCAAATTTATGAAATAACTATGATATAAAAATTACATAAAAATATATATATTCTTTTTATTGACCGTGGATATATTGTATATTTAAAATTTTGAATATTAAAATATAATTTTCAATTCAAAAAAATCAGTTTTTCATTTTCGAACCATGGTAATATTTTTTATAGACATCCTTTTATTAATTATACATTATATGTTTTTGAATTAATTTTTATCTATATTTAATTCAATATTGTAAATTTGTTTCTATATTTTATATCATCATATTTAAATTGTCAAATTTGGTAAATATCAATTATAGAAATAAAAAAAAGATAGTGAGGTAAAAAAATGAATTATCATAGAAGGAACAAATTAAATTAAAAAATTAAATTACCAAGAAAGGAACTGATATATCTCAAAACAAGATCCACTATTTCAATGTATAATAGGATTATTAAAAAATATATATCCAACATACATTATTGTAATCTTTTGAACACACATTCCATAAATAATGCACCTCTAAATTTGAAAATCACACTCCTATCGCTTATAAAATAATCCCTTCAACATCCCAATTATCCGCACACATTAAGCATATTTTTTTAAAAAAATATTTCAAATCCCTTAAAAATAATATTAAATTCGTTTAGGTAATTATATAAATAAATTACCTCTATTTCAAGTCTTATTACAATTTTTCAATGATATATTTCAAGGTGTAAGGTAAACAACTTTAATCAGACCATTTTAATTTCAATTCAATTATTTTTAACTATACCTCAAAAAATTATATTATCCACATGTAAAAATAAAGACATAATTAATCTAAATATATACATAACTTTTATTATGTTACATACTTTCCTTAAAAATATTTTAATAATGAAAACATTGTACATACGTATGCCAAAACTACTACCTCCATGAACAATGTATTACATTTTTCATCACCATAACACTTGTACAGTTATAAGAATTTATTTACTGATTAAATATTATATTTATGAAATAATTAGTTTTCAAGAATTATCAATTTACATTTATATTCCAATGGACCTAAGGCCTTCATTTTTTATTAATTTTCGATAATCCACCTTTCAAGGCGTGAGGTGGAACCCTTAAAATTCCCGTAGGCGTAAGTATTACATGGCCCTATAGGCCAGAAAGGAATTAATTTCTTGTAGGATTCAAACATTACATACAACCTAGACTAACTACATGGAACTACACCTCCCAGCATCTTAATCGTGAAATCAGCACTCCAGCATTGAATGGCTGTTCGTCTAGGCTATCCATTGCATGCATAGGATTGTCCCAATGGAAGCTTCCATACCCACTCATTTTTGCAATCCGTGTAGATTATACTATGGTGGAAGATCCTTGATCATCCATTTATATTAATAATAAAATTTATTAGAGAGTAATGATGTCATTTTTGTGAATGTGAGAACTAAAAACTCCATAGACATTGTGTATTATTTTCATCACCACCATAGAATGATTTTTATAAAATATAGTTGATTAATTTAAATGAAATTAAATAGTGATATATTCCAATAATTCAATTCTTAATGGAATAGAAAAATTGATGATCATTTTTAACAATTTCTACAAAACAACTTCTAAAATCATTGATATTTTACAAAATTTTAATGGAACTCAATTCACTTATTTTAAATGAAACAAATTTTCTCACTACATTATTTTATTTTATTTAATAGAACTCCCCTGAAAATATTATTATTTTTTTATTATAAATTAATATTGTCCCATTTTTATAGTATTTTTTCAATAAATATATCAAAAAACATAAATATTATTTCCTCATCACTCTCCATGTATAATTGAATTCACTCATAAAAATAATTTCATTTAACATTACATCCATTAATAATTCTCATGCCTCAATGGGAATATTCTCAATAGATTCCATCCAAATTCATTCTCTAGATGGATTATGATAATTTCATATAGATTTTCATAGGAATCCCTTTTTATATTCATGGATAAATTAAGATATGATAATTTATGATTGTTTTCATGGTGTTTATTGTAGGTATATTTAGGATTGTTCCTTACGTTATGGGAAATCCCTATATAGACCTCCAATTCAAATAGCAATGCATTCTATCACATGATATAACCCGTTTCTTGTAAAGGGAGTGAAATAAATCCCTAAAGGGAAATTTTTTATCATGGAATGAATGTATTGAAGTGAGCCATGATATTATTAATTTATTTTCTATACATATATTGGATCCATAAATTTATGTTTTTTTTCATATTCCATGTTATATTGAAGCATTTCATTATTATCAACCCTTATTTTTTATATTTATTACTCTTGTTTAATGTTATTCGGAAAACCTTATACTATAACTAATGTTTTATGGTGAATATTATATTGGGAATTATTTTCTCATGTAATTCCATACACATTGATTATTATCTCATAACCGTATGCTCATATTATTCTTAATTTTGATATCTATTAACTTCTCTTATATTAGCCATTACTAAGCATTTTATAACACCCTTTCTTATTTTACAGTCGAGGAGTTACACATCATAGTATTATGTCAGATGTTTTATATAGGGTATCAACTAATAAGAATGTTTAAGGGAGATTTAAATTATATGATAGTTTAATATGTTTATTTATCAAATCTCTAAATTCACTAATCCTTTAGGTTCGATGTTGTTATTAATGGTTAAAGGAAATTCCAATTCATGTAAAAGGATGTAATATTAATGACCAATTTTTTTGGGTCAAATTATTCTATATCTAAACATAGTGATCCATAATCTATCAGGAAGTAATAGAATCAACAAAATCATAGAATAACATTAACTATCATCCTCTAACTATCAGGCTCAGAAAAGTTCAGTTCAACTATGTGAAATTGTCTTATGTTACTACCTTTATCTTCCAAACTGCGTTGTGGAGTCACACTCTCTATTAGACACTTCATAATATTTGGTTCACCTTTTATACATTCATTAAACAATAATGAATATGAAATCCAACTGTGGTCCCCAAAACCCCTCACATTCCTATGTTGTATTCCTAATTATAAACTAATAAAAAAATTTATATAGGATCTTCCAAATGCTTATCTAAAAATATCTTATATGCATGGAATCATAAAACTCTTTAGGTGGTTAATTAGGTTATGTATGAATACATCCTTGCTACACACATTGAAAAAAAATCAATGATCACCCAAAATGAGTTACGAATGATTATCCCCAAATCAAACCATCGTTTTAGATCTTCTCATATGAATCATTTGGAAACCTATTAATATACTTCTATACCCACAATTGATTACTCCACTATCAATCATTTTTTAATTTCTCAGTATGGCCTGGTTTTCAAGAATAGATAACATGGTCACCCTAAAAAAATTCACATATACCCTCATAGAGTATTTGTTACCTCCTTTATATTAACTCATACAAGTAATCTCATATCGTAATAAATTTAGTGAAAATTTCATCAAATCTATGAACTAGTTGCATAATATATAACATATTTCATTAACAAAATCAAATGGATGAACTAATAATCTTGTTATACACTCAATGCACTGAGAAAAGGTGTTTGAATAACCTTATCTTAATGTATTCACCCTAAATCTCATCATTCTTAATATATTGAACATTCATGTCCCCCTAGTGTTTCACCGATGAGCTGATCATGTGCATTTATGTCTTTGTCATATACCTTTAAGCTGTCTTGATATGATTGATGATGGAATGAACCAAATTAATCAAGAAAATTCCCAACCAAGGGTCCACCCAAGAAAATTTAAAACTTTTTATACAATGATCAGAACTACCTAGTCAAAGACACCATAGATATATTAACTCATTATATCCCTAATCAATTAATTGTATAGAAAATATAAGACGCTCCCTAAATGGATCTTCAAAAAACATCCTTATTCAAGATAAATATTTTAGATTCCTTAATTCCTCAACATGTCGTTCATGTCAATATCCACCCTTAAAGACCCTAACTAGACTACTCTTTGGTAGAAATGTATCTATGATCTCTTATAATCCAATAGATAATATAGCTTTTTAATGTCATTAAAAATTTAATAACATTCTGAGTACATATATAATATTATTTATATAAAAAATAGGAAAAAATTTGATAGGAATCACATTTCAAAACCATATACACCTCTCTACTCACACCCAGTTCTCACAACATATTTCCTTTCAAGACCAACAACTCAAATCTAGAGACAGTATCAATACACACATAACACAAGTTTATGAAACTATGTTTTTATATGTTGTGTTTATTTCAAATGTATTTAATATAAAAATTTGAACTAGGGATTATCCTTGAATGATTTTTTTATTTATCAAAAATAATGCTTTTAAATAAATAAATATATATGTGTGTGTGTGTGTGTGTGTGTGATTGAGTGTAAAGAAAATAGTTGTTTTATAATGAGTATTTTTGTAGGACATGTGTTTTGAGGAGTTTAAAAAAATTGGACTAGTGAAAGGACAATAGAATAGTGTGTATAAGAACTATACCATGGGTTTGATGTGGAATTCTTTATGTCATGTTGTGGTATGGGGTAAAGCGAGTGATAGTGATCCTGTTGGTAGAGTTTCACATTGTAAAAGACCCTATAATATGTTACAACCAATGAATCATTTCCTATAAAATGTACTGTTCCATATCTAATTAACATCGTGGTTACTGATAACCTATGTTATGTGAATCACCTTCGTAAAATGGATACTATTCATCTGTGATTTAAAATTTTACATACAATTTAAGAATAAAACATATTTTATTCTCAATACAAAATCTTCATCCTTATATATACTAATATTATTCTAACATATTTATCACATTATTAATCTCCAGGACTAGTCGTAGTGGAATTTTACTCCCACCCAAACATTGAGGGAGATTTCATCCACATAACAGTTATATTTATGATGAAAATGTGTGGAAATGGATATAAGAAGGATGGATTTATGGTAAGACAAGAAAAAAATTCATGGAATTGGACACATGAGAGAATACATGCTGTGGTGGTGATTAACCATATAACATCAGTTTTTTGATGATAGAATAAAATAAAAAACATTGACTGAATGCTTAGATCATCTATGATATATCATCCATCCATGAAGTGATAGTTCCCCAACATATAACATATGTGAAGGAAATAATGGATTTACCATGAATAACCCACCATAATTACATGGTTAATTTACAAACTGTGGGTGGGAATTCATAATCATAGAGAGACCACACTCACGAAGAGACCAAAAACATGAATTAAGACCAATGTATAGTACCAACCTTGATTAATCTATTACAGGATACTGACCAAATGAAAATATAAATGAACCTACAATATGTATTGAGAAGTCACATGCATGAATTGGTATGGGAATATCATTCTATGAAATAAAATATTGTTTGAAAATTGAAATTCCAATTAAAATATTACCATGAAGATGTATATAGAATAGTAATTATGTATGAAGGATCCAATTACATGAAATTGTTCTACACACTATCAAAAATGATTGATCAATTTTCAAGGTAAATTAAGGGAATTGGATTTATGATAATATTAATTCATTTCAAATATCATGATAAATGTGGTGAGATATTTCATTTATGATTATAGGTTAACAAAATGATGCCACTTATCTTTTTTGATTTAATATTGAACAATTTAAAAACAAATGTATCAAAATATATAAATTTTTATTTAATGACATGTTTTCTTTTGAGTATTTCAATAATCATGTAGCTTTCATTTGAGGACACTAGGGTTCTTTTTTCCATGGGGAAAATTAATATAGTGATAATCAAAATTCTAAGGATGAAATTAAATGTTTAGATATATGAGAATTACCGGGAATAAATTGAGAAATAGAAAATAAATAAATATCATTAAAAAAAATTATCACATAAATTGTAATACCCCACACTTCCACGGTACGCTTTTCTTTGAAGAATAAAGTAGTGTATGTTGTACGCAACTTCGAGTTCTAACACACCACAACCAATCAAACTAGCCGTTATGAATAGTAATCCCCACTTTTTGAAATTTTATAAATTTTATTTTTCAAAATATAATTCATTTTGGGATTCGGAATATTGAAATTAGCTATGGGTGTTTATTTGGTATTTTTATGAAAACATTCAATTTTTGATGAATAGTGAAAAACATTGAGTTATAGTTAAAAATAATTATTTAAATTTATTTTAGGTCAAAATAGATACATAATACCTATATGTGTTCAATGTAATTCATTGGAGCCAGTTTATAATAATTTTTTATATATAAAAATTTTATTGAACTTTTCACCGTCTTTTACCCACCTTCAATGAGAATTTGTAAATTCACATAAAACATTATTTTATCACTTATGTGAGTGGAATTTCAAAAATCCGAGATACACTGTTGATATTAGTAAGAAAAATTTCGTTCAATAAGATGAAAATTATTATTGGTGAATAGAAACTTTTTACTTGTATTTAACACTAATAAAAGTAAATTGGGTATTTAATGGTAAAAATGATATTATTATTACCCAAACACATGTCCTAATCCTATTGAATTATTATAATTCGACCAAAAACAACCTTAATAATGAAATATTAACCTCTTTGATCCTCTTGGATTAGATTTGGACATTTATCATTATTTAATTTGAATAATAGTTAAAAGAGTTAAAATCAGGGTTTAATAACTAAAAAAATTAATATGGGGTTAGAAATAAGATAAATTATACTATAAATATTAACTATAAATATAAACATATTTCCTATGTAATGGTATTTTATTTATATTTTTTATACATTAAATAATTTAATTTATTTATGACACAATGATGATGTAGTAATTACCTAATTAATGAAATATTAAAATAATTGATATTATAAATATCCAAATAAAATTAATTTGAGGATTTTTATGAATTAAACTAATTTTATAGGTTAATATGATATATCAGGGCTAGTTAGATTAATTTTATTTGACGTAATAATGCTGTTATAAATTTAGAAAAAACAAAATACCTAGTATTGTTAAAATCGACATAAAAGAGTTTTTAAAAAAAATATTATATTATTAATTGATATTAGATTTCTAAAAATCTATGGTTCGAACAAAGAACTTATATTATGATATTCGTATCATTAATAAACCATTTGGGGTTCTCTTGGAAGTATTTAGTTTGTTTATTTACCCTATAATATAAAAATACAAAGAGACATCGTAAATGTAAAACTATTTAACTAAGAGTTAGATCTAAAAGATAAAGTTAATATAGTGACCCAAACCTGTATAAAACCTATTTTTTTAGTGGTATTTGACCCATCCCCAAATTAACCTTTAAATAATAAATAATGGATCAATTAAAACCCGAAAATGATTTTATTATAAAAAAAATATTTCTAATTTTTCATAAGATGCCCCTCACCACTCTTATAAAAGGGAACTCACCCTTATCCTTATTTAACACATTCAACTCCATTTGGATCATCCAAAACCTGCCAAAATACCCTATAAACTGTCCTACCTTCATCCTAGAGGCCTTACATTAGTCATAAATCCATCTTAAGGAGCCCTTTTGATCAAATCAAAAGAAATAACCCGAAGAAGAGGTAAATATTTCATCACCTCTTTCAAGTTCCTTTCTTCTTACACTTCCTTCTTCTTTGTTGTTTACATTATAAAATAATACATTCAGTATATTCTATATATTTTTATGTTATTATAAATATTTTCCAACCAAATTTATTATTCGATCCATCCTTCGAGTGACAGGTCCCCATATGTGTATACGTACGGCTTACCGTCTCCACGTCCTCGTGAAATTCTCATACAATACATTATTATTTGGATGGGTATAATAATGATGTGTAATTGATGTAAATAATAAATATAACAAGGTAATTATTCTTTATATATGATATACGATCAAATAATATATTATTATAATATCAAAATAATTATATTGTCGCTCGTGCGTACGTACGGATTACCGTCTCCACGAACATGATGAGATTCATTCCACATCATATCCATTCAAGAATATTGTTCATTAGATGATTAAAAATAATGTTTAAATACATGATATAAATCTGGATATGAATAAGATACATCCCATACACAAGAAATATGACTCAAATAACAAATAATAAAAAGGAAAATGAATCCTTTAACACCTGAAATGACGATAATACTAAGATATTAGTAACAAAGAAATGTTAAAATATCCTATTTGATATCATATTAATGTATATGATTTTTTAATAATTTTATAACAATTATTTAAACATTTTATAGGAGGTTAACCTACCATCGACCAAGGAAAAGTACAAGGTAAGGGTTAATTCTATAATCTTATCATTATCCGAGGTTGTTTATACATAATTATCTAATGGGACCTCTTTATCATACTCATCCATGTTTCTTAAAAATGTATCTCAAAACATTATTAATAATTACAAGACTACATGGTAATTTAATTAATACCATAGTTTGAATTTTATAAGATGGTTTTAAAGGAATCTTTCTATCGTTTTCCAAACAAGGTCCTTTATAACATTTTTGAAAATATTATGCTAAGAATTCCTTTTGTTAACTTATTTAGAAGGTGCATCTATTTTCTGCCATTATAACATCATCAAAGCTTCCCTTACAAGCTTATAAAAATATTTTCAAAATAAATTATTTATTTTAAATGATTTCAAAATAGAATGAGATATTTCTTTAAAAATGTTTTGATTTCATCTATGTCAACATCCTTTGATGGATTGTAAGTTTATTTGAAGTTGATTTATTATGATACAAAACATCCATATTTTATTGATATTTTTGTGATATATTTGACTGTGTATGTGTTATTTTTATAGCATTCATGGTTTATGTATAAATTATTGACATTTCATATGCTAGTTTTAATAAAATGTTTATGTTATGGTTAAACCTTTTCATATGAGTAATGTATTGGACTTAGTATGTGACGGGTGGAGCCCGTTGTTGCTCCTCTATGCATTAGTTGGTCTCATGAGACAAACTAGTATGTTGGAACAAGGCCTTGAAAAAATCTTTTTTGTAGTCTTTGAACAAGGCCTTGACTATGTGGTTATGATAGTCTGGAATTATGCTTTCCATAAATATGAATGTGGATATTAATATTGCATGTGATTAATCTACTAGTAGAATATCCATGTGAGTAAGTAAATGGAATTATTTTGATTTATATTTAGCATATTATGATGATTTTTATGTTGAAAAAGCTTCCCTTTTAGATTTATACATCACCTTAAATGTTTAGGATTATTTATGAAAGATGCTTCTATATTGTTATCCTTACAGAGCATCTTAGCTCACCCCTTTCTATGTTTTATTTTTCCCAGGATACGAAGAAGTATTTTATGACTGACCTACATGATAGTCTATGGGATCTCAGTGTTGTCTATGGAAACAATGTTCTTGTTGTTTTCCATTTAATGAAGTAATGTAAATCTTATGAGTGTATCTTGTACTTCTAAGGATACTAAACTAATCGGTCTTTTGAGACTCAATATTTTGCAATCATGCCAATGTTATATTATAATGCACTGACTCTGTGTGACTAGGTATGGGGAATTAATGTTGGTATCAGAGGAAGTTTAGTACAAACCTTGGAAACTAGATTTATATAAACTCTGATTAGAGAACATAGTTCTAAGATATACATTGAGGATTAATATAGAAGAACTTCCTAGAATTTTTGTATTGTAGATATTTTGTTAGTTGTTCAAGCAATACATCCTTGTCTGGATACAAGAAGGTAGAGGTGGCTCTGACACAGATGTACCTTGGGGTAAAACCCAAAAAAATCGATTTGAGCTTGACTCAAACATGAACTGGTGCACGACAACGTGCCTTGATGTACTCTTGGTTATGACACTCCTGGGGGATATGCATAGGATAATTCTTTTTTTCCTTAAAACCCATTATGAAGGGTTACTGAGTATATTTTTCAAAGAAAATATTTATTATTATTATGGATTATATCCATAAACTGTTTAATTTATGTTAAGTTTTTTAAAAGTTTGGATTGATGTATTTCGATTCATAAACAAATCTAGTATATGAAATTGTTTAGAAATGGTGCCTAGGGAATGGAATGGAAACCATATCAATTCACACACTCCATTTAGATATTTCCCTCCTACTCATGATAATTATAGTGGAGCTGGTGATGAAACTTGTGCTAATCAGCTAATCACTATACTATTACAACTCACTCAGGTTATGAATAATGACTTTACCCGTATGGAGCACCCTGATCTATAGCCTGGATGATCAATGTTAGATCACTTAATGAGGTAATAACCACCATCATTCAACGGGGGTACAAATTCACTAGTATATGAGCAATGGATAAATTCTTTAGAGAAAATATTCCACACCTTCGGGAGTAGTGAAAGGGAAAAAAATTTCATTGAACTTTACCACCTCACTAGAGATGTTGATCACTGGTGGTCATTTTTTCAAAACACAAGGGAAGATAATGAAGTATCAAATATGGAATGGAGGGAGTTTAATGAGATTTTATTATAAAAATACTTTCCTCATGACCATCGAGCATATATGTAAAGACAATTTTTGAGTTCGAGGCAAAAGGAGGATGGGAATGTCGCAATGTTTAATGCTAACTTTACAATGTTTGTGAGGCATGATACAGATTATTTGCGTAAACCAATAATTAATATTGATCATTTTTTATGGGTTTGTTACTTATATTAATGCATCGAAGAAAATACTTGGTTGTGTACTTATACAGAATGATAGATTTATTTCTTATGCATCATGAAAGCTGAAAATTCATGAGCAAAACTATACTACTCGTGATCTTGAGTTAGCAGTTGCAATCATTGCTTTGAATATTTGGAGACACTATCTCTATGGGGGAAAATGTGAGATTTATACTGATCACAATAGTTTTAAGTATATTTCCTCACAGTGAGAACTCCACATGAGGCAAAGGAGATGGCTTGAACTAATCAAGGACTATGATTGCACAACACACTACCACCCGAGGAAGGCAAATAAGGTGACAAATGCATTGAGTAGAAAGGATCATGGATTTTTGAACAAGATGAGAGTTAAAAAGGATCCTATATACACGGATCTAGTAAATATGAATATGGGAGTCACCATGGATGGTGAAACATAAATATTTATTCAAATGTTTTCCAAACCACCTTTAATATAAAGGATAAAGAGTTCTCAGGTTGATGACGAGGAGTTTCAAAAGGAGATTAAATCTGTGAATGATTGGTGATTGAGTGACTTCATTTATGAGGATGTAATTTTGAAATTTTAGAAGTGACTTTGTGTTCCTAATATACTTAATCTAAAAATAGAATTGTTGGATGACTCTCATAGCTCCAATTTTTCTATACAACATGGGATCACCAAAATGTATAGAGATTTGAATGAACATTTTTTATGGGAAAACATGAAGAGAGAGATTGATAATTTTGTGTCAAGATGTATGGTTTTTCAAGAAGTGAAAGTTGTATGGAAACAACATAGAGAATTCATGCAACCTCTTCTCATACTTCAGTGGAAATGGGATAATATTACAGTGTACTTTGTCATGGGACTACCAATGACTCCTAGAAGGAACAATGAAATATTGGTCATTGTTGATCATCTGACCAAGTCAGCACATTTTCTTACTATAAGATAAAATTTTCCACTTGAACATCTTTCAAGAATATATATTAATGAAGTTTTAAGACATCATGGAGTACCACTATCTATTGTTTCTGATAATGATCCACGTTTTACATCAAGATTTTGGAAAAGTCTTTAGAAAGCCCTGGATATTGAACTTCTTTTGAGCACTGCCTACCACCCCCAAACTGATGGACAATCAGAACAGAGTATTAAAACCTTAGAAGACATGTTGAGATCCTTATCACATGACTTTAAAGGTATGTGGGATCAATATTTACCTCTGGTATAATTTTCCTATAAAAATAGCTTCCATTCAAGTTATCATATGGCACCATATAAAGCATTATAAAGAAAGAGGTGTCGCACACCAACCTGTTAGGATGATGTGGGTGAAAGAAAACTCTTAGGCCCATAACATTTTTAGGAAATGATGGAAAAAGGTGAAGGTGATCCAAACCCAAATCAAGGAATCTCAATGTAGGCCGAATATCTATGCTGACAACCGAAGGAAAGATTTGGAATTTCATGTATGAGATCATGTTATCTTGATGATATCTTCATGGGAGGGTGTTATACATTTCGGTAAGAATGGTAAATTGAGTCCCAGGTACATCGGACCTTTCGAAATTCTAGAACGAATTGGGGTTCTAGAATATCGTATGGTAATGCCGCCAAGTCTCTCCAAAGCCCACGATGTCTTCCACGTATCACTATTGAGAAAATACAAGTCTGACCCAATGCATGTACTCACCATTGAGGAATTAAAACTGGAAACTGATCTGGCTTATTATAAAGAGTCTGTCAAGGTTCTTAATACAAGAGAACAATTTTTGAGAAAGGGGATGACTCATCGGGTAAATGTTCTATGGAGAAATCATAAGATGGAAGAGGAAACCTGGAAACTAGAGGAACATATGATGAAGAACAACCTGAATCATTTATGCAGTAATATTCTAGAAATTTAAATGAATAAATTATTTGAATGAGGGGAGAATGTAACACACCATGCTTCCACAGTACGCTTCTCTTTGAATAATACAGTAGCGTGTGTTGTATGCAACTTCGAGTTCTAACACACCACAACCAATCAAACTACCCATTATGAATAGTAATACCAACTTTTTTAAATTTTAAAAATTTAATTTTTCAAAATGGACTTCATTTATGGATTCGGAATATCGAAATTAGACTAAGGTGAATTTTATGGATTTTTCTAAAAACATACAATTTTTGATGAATAGTGAAAACACTAAGTTATAGTATAAAGTCGAATTTTTATTTAAATAATTATTTATATTATTTTAATTTATTTTAGGTAAAAATAGATACATAATAACTATATAAGTTAAATTTAATTTATTGGAGTCAGTTTATAATAATTTTAGATATATAAAAATATTATTGAACTTGTCACCTTCTTTTACCCACTTCTTAAGAGAATTTGTAAATTCACATAAAACATAATTTTATCGCTTCTGTGAGTGGAATTTAAAAAATATGAGGTGAATGATTGAAAGAAGTATGATAAATTTGGTTCAACTGTAACACCCCAAGATTTCATACTGTGTTATTTCTTCAAAATAATTCAATAACTTGCACTACATGCAACACCGAGTTAAAGCGCACCATGACTTACCAAATTAGCCGTTATGAATAGTAATACCTACTTTTTGAAATTTTATAAATTATATCTCTCAAAATGGACTTCATTTTTGGATTCGGAATATCAAAATTAGCCTAGGGTGATATTTTGGTACTTTTCGGATAACTTTAATATTTTGATGAATAGTGAAAATTACTAAATTTTAATTAAAAACAACTTTTTTAATCAAAATAATTAATAGTGATAAATAATGAATTGAATGGTTTTAATGTATAATTAGAATATATTTTTACCATTGTATCCAACGGTGTTCATTACAATTAATTTCACTTTGAAATTGGACCTAAACAATTGTCAATCTTTTGATATATTTTGTTTCTTAAAAACACGCTATTTGTTGTGGCAGCGGGAATTAATTATAAAATTAATTAATTCAACTTATATGTTTGTACTTTTGTAAAATAGACATCATTTTTGAATTCGGAATATCAATTATATCTTAGGGTGAAATTTTGGCATTGTTCTGAAAAACATCAATTTTTGATGAATAGTTAAACTACTATGTGGTAGTTAAAAACGGAATTTTTCATAAAATGTAATTTTATGGCTTCTGTGAATGGAATTTCGAAAATACGAGAGACACGGTTAATATCAGTAAGTAAAATTTGGTTCAATGAGATGAAAATAATTTTTGGGGAATAGTAACTTTTTACTTTTATTTACCACGGTTAAAAGTAAATACGGTAATTAAGGGTAGAAATGATATTAATATTAGCCTAAAACATGTCCTAATTCTATTGGACAAGTGTATATTGACCAAAAACATCCTTAGGAATAAAATATTATCATTTGAGTCCACTTGGATTAGATTAGGACATTTATTATTATTAAATTCAAAGAAGAGTTAAAAGAGTTAAAATCAATGTTTATTTACTAAAATATTTTTAATATAGGGTTATACATAAGATAAATTCGATTTTAAATATTAATTAGTAATCTAATAATATTTCCTACATAATGATATTTTATTTAAAAAATATAGAAATTAAATATGTTTTTTTATTTTTGACACAATAATGATGCAGTAATTTCCATAATAGTGAACAATTAAAATAATTGATATTATAAATACCCAAATAAATATAATTTGATACTTTTAATGAATTAAACTAATTTTATAGTATAATATTACATATTATAATTGATTTAATTGACTTTTTTCGAAGTAATAATTCTGTTATGAGTTTCACCAAAATCAACTATTGAATAGTGTCAAAATTGACATAAAAGAGTTTTTAAAAAAATATTATATTATTAATTGATATTAAATTCCTAAAAATATAAGGTTCGTCCAAGAGACTTATATCATGATATTTGTATCATTAATTGACCCCTTGAGGATTTTTTGGATGTATATAGTAATTTTATTAAGAATATAATATAAAAATACCAACTGACATGGTAAATATCAAACTAATTAACTAAGAGTTAAAACTAAAAGATAGGTTAATATAGTAACCCAAACATATCTAAATTCTATTTGTTGAATGGTTTTCTACCAATCCCCACCTTAACCTTTATATAATCAACTTTTGAGCTTTTATAAACCGAATATGAATTTATTATAAATAAATATTTCTAGCTTTTCCAAAGGTGCCCCTCACCCCTCTTATAAAAGGGAACTCCTTCTTCTCATTACTTAACACCTTCAAAGCCTTTTTGTTCAGCCAAAATCTGCCCAAATACTCTCCTAACATCCCTCAATACAACCTAGAGGTCTTATTTTGATCAGAAATCCACCCTATGGAGCCCTTTTGATCAAATCAAAAGGAAGAACCCGAAGAAGAGGTAATGATTTCACCACCATTTTTCAAGTTCTTTTCTTCATCCACTTCTTAATTCTTTGTTCTTACCATTATAAAATAATAACTACAGTATATTATATATACATTGATGTTATTATATTTATGGTACAACCATATTCAGTATTCTATCCATCCTTTGAATAACATGTCACCATACGTGCGTACCTACGGCTTACCGTCTCCACGTCGTGGTGTAATTGTTATTAATATATTATTATTTGAATGGGTATAATAATGATTTGTAATTCATGTAAATAATAAATATAACATGATAATGATTCTGTATATATGATATACCATCCAATTATATATTATTTTAATATCAAAAGAATGATATTTTCGCTCGTGCGTACCTACGGACTACCGTCTCCACGAATGCGATGAGATTCATTCTCCATAATATCCATTCAAGTATAAATATCATTTTATGATTTAAAAATAATGTTTAAGGACTTGATATCATTATGAATATGAGAAAGATACAACCTAAACATTACAAACATGTCTTACGTAACAAAACATATAAAAGAAAATGAGTATATTAACACCCGAAACGACGATAATACTAAGATATTGTTAACAAAGAAATGTTAAAAGATTATATATGATATCATATTAATATATATGATTCTTGTATAATTTTATAACAATTATTTCACCATTATACAGGAGTTTAACCTACCCTCAACCAAGGAAAAGTACAAGTTAAGGGTTTATTTCACAATCTCTTCATTATTCGAGGTTTTTTATACGCAATTATCTACTGGGATATACTTATCATCCACATCCATGTTCCATAAAAATATATTTAAAAAAATATTTACTATTTACTGGACAATGGGTTAATGTAATTTATACCAATATGTGTTTTGAAAGGAATCTTTCCGTCGTTTTCCAAACAAGGCACATCTATCCTTTTCTACAAATTTAAGGTAAGAATGTATTTTTTTAACTTATACGGCGGATGCGGCTATTTACCGCCGTTGTAAAATCGTCAAAGCTTCCCTTAGAAGCTTATATGATAATTTCCAAAGTAAATGTTTTATTTTATAATTATGTGACTTTTTAATGATTTCAAATTGAATATTTTATGAATTTGTGAAAGGTACTCTTTATCAAGATCATAATTTTACATGTTTTAAAGATTTATCTTACTAAATCTTTTTAATTAATGTCCATTTTTTCAAAAATTATTTTATGGATTTATATATATGGACATGAATGTTTTGAAATGATATTTCTTTTCAAAAGTTTCAAAGTGGTATTGGATACTTTGATTCAAAAACCTCTTTTAAATTACATCATTTATAAATGTGTGACTTTAAAATGTTTTCGAGAAAAGAGATATTTCTCTCAAATAGTTTGATTTTCATCTATGTCAAAATCCTTTGATGGATTTTAATCTTATTTGAAGTTTATTTATTATGATACAAACTATTTTATTGTATTGAAGGTTTTTTGATATGTTTTACTGTGTATGTGTTAATTTTATACCATTCATGGTTTATGGAGAAATTATTGACATTTCGTATGCTAGTTTTAAAATGAATGTTTATTTTATGGTTAACCCTTTTCATATGGGAATACATTGGACATAGTAAGTGACGGGTGGAGCCCGCTATATCTCCCCGATGAATTGGTAGGTCTCATGAGACAAATTAATGTCTTGGCACAAGGCCTTGGAAAAATCTTATTTGTAGTCTTGGCACGATGCCTTGGCTATGTGGTTATGATATTCTGGCATTATGCATTCCATCATTATGAAAGTGGTTATTGATATTGCATGTGATTATTCGATTAGTAGAATATCAATGTGAAAATGTTAATGGGATTATTTAATTTTATTTTTTCCATACTACGTTGAAGTTCAAGTTTAAAAGGCTTTTGTTTTAGTTATACATTGTTTTAAATGTTTATTCTCATTTATGAAAGTTTCCACTATATTGTTATCCTTACTAGGCGTATGAGCTCACCCCTTTTCTATGTTTTATTTTTCCTATGATGTGAAAAAGTAAATTATAAATGACCTGCAGGGATATTATGAGGGGATAATAGTGTGGACTATAGAGACAATATGTTGTTGTTGTAGTTTTTCACCTTATGATGTAATGTAAAACTTTATGAATATATCTAGTGTTTCCAAGGCTACTAAACCAATCGTTATTTCGAGATTTGATCTTTATTGTGATCATGCCAATGTTATGAATTAATGCACCAACTCTCGGTAATTGGGGTCGGGGCATTACAGTTGGTATCAGAGGACGTTTAGTACAAACCTCCGAAGCTAGATTAGATAAACTCTGATTAGCGGACATAGATTTAAGATGGACATTGAGGATTAATATAGAAGAACTTTATAGAATTTTGGTATTGTAGAGATTTTGTGAGTTTTCCGAGCAATATATCCCTGTCTGGATATGAGCAGGTAGAGGCGGCTCTGGCACAGATGTACCTAGGGGTAAAACCCGAAAACACCGCTTTGAGCTGGACTCGAACGGGAACTGGTGCACGACAAAGGGCCTTGCTGCACTCTTGGTTACGACACTCCCGGGGGATATGCTTAGGATAATTCTCATTTTATTTACAAACCATTATGAAGGGTTTATGAGTATATACTTCCTCAAAGGAGACATTTTTTATGATTATGGATTATATACATAAACTATTTAATTTATGTTATGTGTTTTACAGGTTTGGTATTAGGTATTGTTATTCATAAACTAATCTAGTTTATGCCATTGTTTAGAAATGGCGCCCAGTAGAAGGAATGAGAAATCCAACAATGCACATGATCCAAAGAGAAAGAATGATCATATCATTCATGTTCATAAGACAGAATTTATAAGAGAAATAGTCTCCCTTGTATTATCATCATATGAAGAAATAATATCATGTGTTGATAAGATAAGTAAAGAGTTTCCCGAGCCCTATGGATTTGAAGGGAAGCAAGAGAAGAAAAGGATGGATGAGGGAAAGATGGATAAAGGGAAGAGGGAAAAGAAGAATTTTCCCATATGTGATAACTGTGGGAAGAAACACCCTGGAACATACCTGAAAGTAATGGGAGTTTTTTATGAGTGTAGAGGAAAATGGCACAAAGTACGTGACTGTAAGGGTAAGAAAATGGTTTCAAATGTACAATGCTTCATTTTCAAGGAGTTTGGACACTACGCATACCTATGTCCCAGTCATTAGACTATGCCGCAAATGATGCTATTGGATAATAATCAAGTCATGATACTACCACAGATGAAGAGGAATGATTAGAGTTCTTATGTTGATTATGTCAATTGAGTGTTGTATCAACAATCTACTTTTTATAATTATTATGGAGTATATAGGGATAGTACTATAGTACTATTTCATTATGGACTTGAGATTGTGTGGAACAAAGAAAAGTGACTCAATTTCAAGATAAATTTTTGGAAAATATATGGTTGAGAGAATGATAAACCAAAATATAGTTCTGATACCGAGGTAGTGATTTTGGAATAATACATGATTGATTTGGATAAATTATATTGGATATTCTTGACTACCTTGAAACTGATTAATGATTTGTATATTCCATCATTGTCGGGGTATAAAACATTTTTGGATTGAAAGAGTATATCTATTATTCATTAAGGAATAATGGATCATGAATGTAATCAATAAGGTTTTATGGTAATTCAGGATGTTGCAGTGTTTTATAAGAATACATGATGAAGGTTTTCGCATGTTATTACACAGAAAAAAGGATCTTTATTATGTTTACCTTCCATATAAATTTTGGACTGAAGTATTTTGGATAGTTCTAGTTTGGATTATTTTGGATTGCCATAAAAGGGAAACCCAGAGGTCGGGCGGCAACCCGTCGCGTCTGGCAAGGCCGCGAGACTTGAACCCACAACCGAAGGGCGACAAGGGTGTATCACCTACCACTGACCCACATGATTTCCTGGATTGAATAATGTCGTTTTTTTAATTTTTCTACTTGATGAATTATAAATTCTTTTATTAACCCTATATGAATAGGATAAATAGAATATTATTTTTTAGTTCTATTATCTTTTAGAGTGAAAGATGAGTTTGTGGTAAAAATTAGTTAAAGGATGGAACTCTACTTCTCAAGAATATATTTTTTATTCTTCTCTTATTCTATGAATAAATTAATTCTTATACATTATTTGAGGAATCCTAAAACAAAAAATGTATTATCCTAATACCCTATGTTTTGTTGAACCGAGGGTATTTAAAATCATCATAGATTGATGAATTTAAGGACCTCAATTTTAAACTTGTTTGTGATTGATGACCTCAATAACTACCTATAAGTATTTAAATTTTACTCCAATTATATGTCCCTAATTTCCACCAATGTTTTCCTAATAGAGATCATAATTTGGTGGTGACCCTTTCATTTCTCTTTTCCTCATATTAAGACTAAATTTTAGTAACCCAATTTCTGATGTGGGTTTTCCCACAAAGATATTTTTTATTATCAAGCTTTAATTTTCGAAGAACAATTTCAAATTGCAAGGACGCAATTTATTGAAGGAGGGGAGAATGTAACACCCCATGATTTCAAAGTGTGTTATTTCTTCAAAATAATTCAATAACTTACACTACATGTAATACCGAGTTAAAGAGCACCATGACTTACCAAACTAGCCATTATGAATAGTAATACCTACTTTTTTAAATTTTATAAATTCTTTCTCTCACAATGGACTTCTTTTTTGGATCCAGAATATAAAAATTAGCATAGGGTGAAATTTTGGTACTTTTCGGATAACTTTAATATTTTGATGAATAGAGAAAATAACTAAATTTTAATTAAAAACTACGTTTTTAATCAAAATAATTCATAGTGATAAATTATGGATTTGAGTGGTTTAAAAGTATAATTAGAATATATTTTTACCATTTTATCCAATGGTGTTCATTAGAATTAATTTCACTTTGAAATTTGACCTAAACAGTTGTCAATATTTTGATATATATTGTTTCTTAAAAACACGCTATTGGTTGTGACAGCGGGAATTATTTATAAATTTAATTAATTCAAAATTTATGTTTGTAATTTGGTAAAATAGACATCATTTTTGAATTCGGAATATCAATTATAGCTTAGGGTGAAATTTTGGCATTGTTCTGAAAAACATCAATTTTTTATGAATAGTTAAACTACTAAGTGATAGTTAAAAACAACTGATTTTTTCATAAAAAATAATTTTACCGCTTCTGTGAATGGAATTTCAAAAATCCTAGAGACACGGTTAATATCAAGAAGTAAAAAGTGGTTCAATGAGATGAAAATAATTTTTGGTGAATAGTAACTTTTTACTTTTATTTACCACGGTTAAAATTAAATAGAGTAATTAAGGGTAGAAATGATATAAATATTACCCTAACACATGTCCTAATTCTATTTTACATGTGTATCGCGACCGAAAACAACATTTGGATTAAAATATTATCATTTAGGTCCACTTGGATTAGCTTAGGACATTTATTATTATTTAATTCAAAGAAGAGTTAAAAGAGTTAAAATCAAAGTTTATTTACTAAAACATTTTTAATATAGGGTTATACATAATATAAATTTGATTTTAAATATTCATTAGAAATATAATAAGATTTAATACATAATTATATTTTATTTATAATTTTTAGACATTAAATAATTTAATTTATTTATGACACAATAATGACGCAGTAATTACCATAATACTGAAAAATTAATATAATTGATATTATAAATACCCAAATAAACATAATTTGAGACTTTTAATGAATTAAAATAATTTTCTAGGATAATATGATATATTATTAATGATTTAATTGACATTCATTAATGTAATCATTCTGTTGTGAGTTTCAAAAAAATCAACTATTGAATATTGTCAAAATTGACATAAAAGAGTTTTTAAAACAAATATTATATTATTAATTGATATTAAATTCATAAAAATCTAAGGTTCTTTCAAGAGACTTATATCATGATATTGGTATCATTAATGGACCACTTGGGGGTCTCTTGGATGTATATAGTAAGTTTATTAACTATATACTATAAAAATAAAAAGTGACATGGTAAATGTCAAACTAATTAACTAAGAGTTAAAACTAAAAGACAAGGTTAATATAGTAACCCAAACCTGTATAAACTCTATTGGTTGAATTTGTTTCAACCTATACCCACCTTAACCTTTAAATAATCAACTTTTGAGCCATTATAAACCGAATATGAATTTATTATAAATTAATATTTCTAGCTTTTCCAAAGGTGCCCCTCACCCCTCTTATAAAAGGGCACTCCTCCTTCTCATTACATCACACCATCAAAGCCTTTTGGCTCAGCCAAACTCTGCCCAAATACTCTCCCAAATTCCCTAAATACAACATAGAGGTCTTAGTTTGATTAGAAATCCTAAACTAAGGATCCCTTTTAATCAAATAAAAAGGAAGAACCTGAAGAAGAGGTAATGATTTCACCACACTTTTTCATATTCATTTCTTCTTCCACTTCTTCATGCATTGTTGATACCATTCTAAAATAATAAATACTGTATCATATATATACTGTGATGTTATTATAATTATGGTACAACCATATTCAGTATTCTATCCACCTTTTAAATAACATGTCACCATACGTGTGTACGTACGGCTTACCGTCTCCACGTCGTGGTGTAATTGTTATTCAATATATTATTATTTGAATGGGTATAATAATGATTTGTAAGTGATGTAAATAATAAATATAACATGATAATGATTTTGTAAATATGATATTACATCCAATTATATATTATTTTAATATCAAAAGAATGATATTTTCGCTCGTGCGTACGTACGGACTACCTTCTCCACGAACGCGATGAGATTCATTCTCCATCATATCCATTCATGTATAATTATCATTTGATGATTTAAAAATAATTTTTAAGGACATGATATCATTCTGGATATGAAAAAGATACAAACTAACCATTACAAACATGTCTTACATAACAAAACATATAAAAGAAAATGAGTATATTAACACCCGAAATGACGATAATACTAAGATATTATTAACAATGAAATGTTAAAAGATCATATATGATATCATATTAATATATATTTTTATTGTATAATTTAATAAAAATTATTTCATCATTATACAGGAGGTTAACCTACCCTCAACCAAGGAAAATTACAAGGTAAGGGTTTATTTCAAAATCTCTTCATTACCTGAGGTGGTTTATACGCAATTATCTACTAGGATCTCTTTATCATCCACATCCATGTTCCTCAAAAAGGTATTTAAAAACATATTTACTATTTAATATAAAATGGGTTAAAGTCATTTATACCCTTATGTGTTTTGAAAGGAATCATTTCTTCATTTTCCAAACAAGTCACTTTTAACCTTTTTGACAAATTTAAGGTAAGAATGTCTTTTTTTAACTTATACGGCGGATGCGGCTATTTACCGCCATTATAAAATCTTCAAAGCTTCCCTTATAAGCATATATGAATATTTTCAAAGTAAATGTTTTATTTTATAATTATGTGACTTTTAAATGATTTCAAAATGAATATTTTAAGAATTTGTGAAAGGTAATCTTTATCAAGATCATAATTTTAAATGTTTTAATGATTTATCTCTCTAAATCTTTTTAATTAATGTCCATGTTTTCAAAATGATTTTAAGGATTTATATATATGGACATGAATGTTTTGAAATGATATTTCATTTCAAAAGTTCGAAAGTGGTATGGGACACTTTGATTCAAGAACCTCTTTTAAATTACTTCCATTATAAATGTGTGACTTTTCAATGATTTCGAGAAAAGAGATATTTCACTCAAATAGTTTTTATTTTCATCTATGTCACAATCCTTTGATGAATTTTTAGATTATTTGAAGTTGATTTATTATGATACAAACTTTTTCATTGTATTGAAGGTTTTGTGATGTGTTTTACTGTCGATGTGTTATTTTTATACCATTCATGGTTTATGGAGAAAGTATTGACATTTCGTATGCTAGTTTTAATATGAATGTTTATGTTACGTTTAAACCTTTTCATGTGGGAATTCACTGGAATTAGTAAGTGAAGGGTGGATCTTGCTATATATCCTCGATGCATCAGTAGGTCTCATGAGACAAATTACTTCCTTGGCACAAGGCCTTGGAAAAATCATATTTGTAGTCTTCGCACGAGGCCTTGGCTATGTGGTTATGATAGTCTGTCATTATGAATTCCATCATTATGAAAGTTGTTATTGATATTGCACGTGATTATTCTATTAGTAGAATATCCATGTGAATAAGTAAATGGAATTATTTCATTTTATTTTTGTCATACTATGTTGAAGTTCAATTTTAAAAGGCTTTTGTTTTAGTTATACATTACCTTAAATGTTTATTCTTATTTATGAATGTTTTCGCAATATTGTTGTCATTACTGGGCATTTGAGCTCACCCATTTTCAATGTTTTATTTTTCCCAGGATGTGAAGAAGTAAATGATAAATGACCTGCAGGGATATTATGAGGGGATAATAGTGTGGACTATGGAGACAATATGTTGTTGTAGTAGTTTTTCACCTTATGATGTAATGTAAAACTTTATGAATATATATAGTGTTTCCAAGGCTACTAAACCAATTGGTATTTCGAGAATTGATATTTCTTGTGATCATGAAAATGTTACGAAGTAATGCACCAACTCTGGGTAACAGGGGTCGGGGCGTTACATCAATAAAATGAAAATATTTTTCGGTGACTAGTAACTTTTAACTTTTATTTACCACCGTTAAAAGTATATAGGGTATTTAAGGGTAAAAATGATATTATTATTACCATAAAACATGTAATAATCCTATTGGATAAGTATAATTCGAAAAAAAAAACATCCTTAGGAATAAAATATGAACATCTTTTATCCACTTGGATTAGATTAGGACATTTATCATTATTCAGTTCAATGAAGAGTTGAAAGAGTAAAAATAAAAGTTTAATAAGTATAACATTTTTAATATAGGGTAACACATTATATAAATTAAACTATAAATATTCATTAGGAATATAAAAATATTTCATACATAATGGTATTTTATTTATATTTTTTAGACATTAAATAATATAATTTATTTATGACACAATGATGATGCAATAATTCCCCAATTAACGAAATATTAAAATAATTGATATTATATATATCAAAATAAATGTAATTTGAGACTTTTTATCAATTAAAATAATTTTATAGGTTAATATGACATATTAGGGATGGTTATATTAATTTTATTTGAAGAAATAATTTTTTTATAAAATACAAAAAAAATACTAAATCATGTCAAAATTGACCTAAAAGATTTTTTTTAAATATTATATTGTTAATTGATATTCTATTCCTAAAAATATAAGGTTAGTCCAAAAGTCTTATATATTGATATTTTTATCATTTATTAACAATTTTGGTTTCTATTGGAAGTATATAGTATGTATATTAAAGATATAATAAAAAAATACAATGAGACATGGTAAATGTCAAACTATTTAACTAAGAGTTATGTCTCAACGATAAAGTTAATATAGGGACCCAAACCTATCTAAAACATATTTATTGAGTGGTTTTCAACCCATATCCACCATGGACTTTAAATAATCAATTTTTTATCCATTATAAACTAAAAATTATTTTATTGTAAAATAATATTTCTAGCTTTTCCTAAGGTGCCCTCACCCATATTATAAAAGGGAACTCATACTTCTCTCTAATTCACACCATTAAAGCAATTTGGATCAGCCAATCCATGACTATATACCTTCTAAAATGTCTTACCTTCATCCTAGAGGCCTTTCTTTAGTCATAAATACAACCTATGGAGCCCTTTTTATCAAATCAAAAGGAAGAACCTGAAGAAGAGGTAAATATTTCATCACCTCTTTCAAGTTCATTTCTTCTTCCACTTCCTTCTTCTTTGTTGTTTCCATTATAAAATATTAACTCTAGTATCTTTTATATAATGTGATGTTATAATAATTATGGACAAACCAAAATCATTATTCAATCTATCCTTTGAATGACATGTCACCATACGTGTGGACGTACGACTTACTGTCTCCACGTTGTGGTAAGATTGTTATTCAATAAATTATTATTTGGATGGGTAAAATAATGATGTCAAATTGATGTAAATAATAAATATAACATGATAATGATCTTGTATATATGCTATAATATAAAATTATATATTATTTTAATATTTAATGAATGATTTTGTCGCTCGTGCGTACGTATAGATTACCGTCTCCACGAACGCGATGAGATTAATCCTCATCGTATCCAATCAAGACTAATTTTCATTAGTTGATTAAACATAATGTTTAAATACTTCATATAATTCTGGATATGAAAATGATACATCTCATCCATAACAAATATGACTCAAATAAAAATGAATATAAAGGAATACAAATCCGTTAACACCCGAAATGACTATAATACTAAGATATTATTAACCAAGCAATGTTAAAAGATCATATTTGATATCATATTAATGTATATGATTATTGTATGATTTAATAACAATTATTTCTCCATTATAAAATATTTTAACATACCCTATACCATGGAAATTAACAAAGTAAGGGTTAATTCTACAATCACTTCATTATACGAGGTTATTTATACGTAATTATCTTATGAGACCTCTTTATCATACACATCCATGATTTGTAAAAATGTATTTCAAAACATTCTTACTATTTACTAGACTATGGGTTAAAGTCATTTATATCCTTGTTTGAATTTTATATTATGTTTATAAAGGAATCTTTCTGTCGTTTTCCAAATAAGGTCCTTTATAACTTTTTTGACAATATAAGTTTAGAATGTCTTTTTTTAACTTATATGGTGGGTGGGGCTATTTTCCTCCGTTATAACAACATCGAAGCTTCCCTAACATGCATATAGAAATATTTCAAAAATAAAATGTTTTATTTTAAATTATTTCAAAATATAAAGAGATATTTCATTAAAAATGTTTTGATTTCATCTATGTCAACATCATTTGATGGATATTAAGTTTATCTAAAGTTGATTTATTATGATACAAAACATCCATATTTTATTGAAGGTTTTGTGATATGTTTGACTGTGGATGTGTTATTTTTATATCATTCAATTTTTATGGATAAAGTACAGACATATCTTATGATAGTTTTAATATAAATGATTATGTTATTTTTAAATATTTTCATATGAGGAATGCATTAGACTTAGTATGTGACGGGTAGATCCCAGCTATATCTCCTCGATGCATCGGTAGGTCTAATGAGAAAAACTAGTGTCTTAGAACAAGTACTTGACAATATATTATTTGTAGTCTTGGAACACGGACTTGACTATATGGTTATGATAGTCTATAATTATGCATTCCATCATTATGAATGTGGCTATTGATATTTCATGTGATTATTCGACAAGTAGAATATCCATGTGAGTAAGAAAATGGCATTATATTGATTTATATTTTCCATATCATGATGAAGTTTAATGTTGAAAAGTGTTTCATTTAGTTTTATACTTCTTCATAAATGTTTATGCTTATTTATGAAATCTTGTGTTATATTTATATCCTTACTGAGCATCTGAGGTCACCCCATTCTGTGTTTTATTTTTCCCAAGATGTGAAGAAGTATATTATGACTAACCTGCATGGATAGTCTATGGGATCTCATTTTTGTCTATGGAAACAATGTTGTTGTAGTTTTCTATTTTATGATGTATTGTAAACCTTATCAATGTATCTAGTACATCCAATGCTACTAGAATAATCGGCCTTTTGAGACATGATATTTTGTGATCATGCCAATGTTATGTAATAATGAACCGACTCTTGGTAACTGGGGTCGGGATGTAAGATAAAATCATTTAATATATCAAACATCAATGAAAATATTTATCATTCATTACATATGGAATGATCATAAATCCATAGAATAGGGTAAGATTGATCTACACCATATTATGGTAACAAAAGGATTCAAATGTGAACTTATATATATATAATGTATGTGGTAGTAGAATTGAAGAGTGATCCCTATCGTCTATCCTGGTTATTGAATGAAAAAACTAGGGATTTTGGGCATATTTCTACATTATGTTAATCTTGATGACATGAAGCTTGAAAAAAATGGATGGGTTATCACTACGAAAGAGTAACTTCAAGAATTTAAATTGTCCCTCCATCACATGAAAAATTAGTGAGAGTAGATAAGTGCCACTTAACCTTGAATAAAAAGTTATTTCTTCCTAAAGACCATTAATTATAGCCAGTGAAAATTATTATATCACCTATAAAACATACATATTTTTATTTAATTCTCCTTAAAATAAATTATTTAGGACAACCCTAAAAAATTATAGTGGTTGGCTATGATTTTTATTATAGATATATTTATGACATGTTGTGTTATTGTAATTAAAAAAATATTGAATGATTGTTCCTAAAATAGGTGTAAAAGCTTTTAATATTGCATAAAATAAAAAATTATTATAACCATGATTCACACCACAACTCTTCGTGTGAATTTCATTTTAATAAGTGTTATTTGAGAATAAATTGTAATAATTTTCATTCCATCTAAATATTTATATCTTTATCGCTATAATCTTATGGATCCCATATTGAGGTATCCATTTCCTAGTGGATCTAATTTATATGGATAGAAGATGTAGTTGTTTTAATTTTTAAATAATTTTTTCATTGAATTAATGTAATTTATACAATATCATATAGAGTTGATAATGAAAAATAAAAGAAAAAGTGATGAAAGGACATAGAATATCATTGTATTCTCTTATAGACTTTTATCCATAGTACTCTCATACAATATTATACTTCTTTTGAAATATGGAAAAATTTTAAAAAATGAAAATGGAAAATATTTATATATAATTAATTATTATGTATATATCTCCAAACACGATGAAGAGTTTCTGATAAAAATATAAAACAATTATAATAATAACAATACAGGATTGATAGAGTCTTTTTTAAAGGTAGATAATTATTTTTCATTTATTTATTATGACTCTGATCATGTTATAAAATAATCTTTTTTATCTAGAATTGAAAATTCACCTTTGGATGATATTAGAAGTAGTGATTTTATTGCCAATAGGGAAAAATGTCTTATTGATAAAATAGAAAATACCCCTATACTAAATAGATGATCCGGTCACTATATAATTTTCTAGGTTAGAAAAAAACGAATTATATTGTAGAAGATTCATGGAATGAATATTTTTTATGAATATTTCATGGTTTATTATTTTAGTATTGGAATTGTATCTCAACATCAAGAATAGTTTGTAAAATAATTAATGATTAATTTTATTTCATTTAATGAAAGAATAATACATCTAAAAATTCCATTAATATATTAGAGATGTTATTGAATTGAATCCAAATCAATATTAAAGGACATTGTTGCTATGTTGAAATAAATTATATGTGATGATTAAGTATCTGGATTCAAAGGATATAACCTCATAGGGAAACCGGAATGGAGAGATACATTCTATGATTTGGTCAATAAGTTGTCCATGTGAAGGGTGAATTCAACCTCAATATATCAACTTATAGAAAATAGAGTTAAATATGGTTTTTATGACAGATAATGCATTAATGATAAAAAAGGACATGTGGAAATTAAATAATACATGAGGAGGATCATGTGAGTTATACATTAAAACTATATTACATGGATATTCATGTAATTAAGCTTCACTAGAAGTAAATATATTAATAAGGAATATAGGCATGCAACTTTGAAGGTTAAGGGCTGAGCTCGGAGGAAGATGCATTAGAATCCAATCTAGTTACACTCAAAATATCCCTATTTTAGATAAATTAATAAGACATGGATGTAATGAAATAAGAATTTTTTCTTACAAATAATTTATAAAATAACAGAAAATTGGAAAAGGACACATGAAAATGATAAAATAGATCATGGACCTAATGAATAATTAACAATAATCCCTTATTTATTGCAATTATTGAAGAATATGGAACAAGCATGGATGAATTAATGTTCCTTGAATAATATATTTATTAATAACATAGATAGAATTCAGATTTATAATTTTACAAATGGTGCAATGAAAATAACCACAAAAATTTCATAGTGTAAAGTTAAAATAAATGGTTTCTTTCAGCAACCCCATCCTCAATCCTCAAACTGATGATTATTAGAGATTTTTGGGGAGATGTAATCAAAAAACGTTTCGCCTTATATTAATTGGAAGGATATTCAAAGTTAATCTATTTGAAATATAAAGTGTACATAGTGATAATACTATTCATTTCCAATTATATTTTGTAAACACAACTGAATCAACTCTTTTATTGTAGGGTTTATGAAAATATAATCCTATATGTATGAAATTGAATGTATGATGGATAGTCTATAATATTTCACATTTCAAGTGATTATTATTTATTCATAATATGTTTAGATATAATTTGGATTCATTATAAGTAATATTTGGACTCATTAGTTGGTGGAAGACCCAAAATTGATTGATATGGATAAAATGGGAAAATAATAATTTTATCATTTCATGTGTATTTCGTAAATACTAGAATTATGGCTTTATATTAATGATTTATAATTATATCCCCAACAAACCTATAAAATTGAAAATTATCAACCAGTGGTTTTAAAACGTTATATCCCCAGAAATAATGTTAAATGAAATCATTTATAAATGAAATTCCCCTTTTAAATGATTCAATAGATTATTACAAAATGTATCTATTAAAAATGACTGACATATTTGGGATATTCTAGATCCTTATAACTTATATACAATCAGATTTATAATACTATTATATATCTTAATCCTTTGTAATATAGATATTTTATCATGACCATTATGATTAATATATTTTAAGGGTTATGATAAAATCCATTTAAAAGATACCAAATATCTAGCATCCTCAACTGGTAGAATCATACCCATTGAATACAATTTACCCTCTATTCTATGTGATATGAAATCAATAGGAATTTCAATTGACCAAGAAAAACGAATATCAAACAATTATGGAATGAATAAAACCATTTGGGGGAGGTGTATAAGCTTATTGAGAACATAATCCAACCCATGTTTACTGAAACACCTCATGAAAATGTCCTTGTCTCAAACATTGCCTAAGGAAAAAATAATCTCATATTAATGAGTTATATATATATATAAACCATAATAGTATGTGTTTAAATATTTTTGTTTTAACCGATTAATGATTATATTTATCACTTTTTATTATTTCATATTAAGTTATTAAATAATGAAATTGATAAAAAATATATTCTGATATGATAAAACTGAAATTTTACTTTTCAGAAATAAAATTTATTCAATGATGGGAATCTATTGATAAATTCTATAATTCATGAAATAATAGTTATTTTAATGAAATATTCATATTTTATAATATTTTTTTAAATATAAATTATAATATAAATTTATAAAGTCATATTTAATTTTTATAATGGTCTAAATACTGTTATATTAAAAAAACATGAATTATAAAACTAATACATAATTTTATTTAGTGGTTTAAATTATAATAATTGTTGAATTATTTAGTTAAAATAAATAATATATTTTATATTAGTATGTAAAATTAACCCATGATAATTTTTTTAACAATTTTTTGAGACAGTCAACTTTTTTAGTAAAATTTAAATATGCATTATATATATGATATGTATTATGACATGATAAAAGAAAAAATGTGATGTAATAAACACAATAAGGAGTTCCCACTTCCAAAATTATGTTTTCACTTTAGAATAATGCATTTTTATGTAATTTTATTAAGTTTATAAACCAATAATGATTCCATAAATACATCAATCATAATTAAAGATAATAAAATAAAATTTTTATAAACATGAATCAATTCCAAATTTCTAGGGGAATTATTTCAATAATTTCTTTTCTCTTCCATATAATTTTTTTAAAACCACCATATAAAGTGGAAACAGTGGGAAAAACAAAATGAATATATATTTTTATATAATATTTTTTAGAGTCTAGAACATATGTTTAGATATTATTATATAATACCCCCACTATATTTCTATGAAGACACAACCAACCTCCTTTTCATATCATCTAAAATCCCATCATGTATGAATTTACTCTAAATTTCCTTCTTCAGATCACACCCATGGTTCCCCCAAACCCCTTTATAAGTTCCACTCATGAATTTCTATGTTCTCACTCTAGGTAAGGGGTACATTCATTTTCCTCTTTATTGTATCACCCACTTTATTCAATTTTTTTATTTCCAATTTGACCTGTTTTATTCAATTTTTACAATTCCATTTTACTATTAATTTTATTTTATAGTGAATCTATAATCATTTAAAATTCCTTAAACCATTTGTGAATCATTATTCACACCTATTATGATTCTCCAAATATCTAATGATATTACATAACAAACATGTTTTTACTAAATATCCATCCTCATTTCCACTCAAGGGTATTAATCTAGATATACTTATACCACATTTATTGGGTAATTGCATTTATTTAATAAAAGTATTATTAATCATGGGATTTAAACTGATGATAGATATCTTTATGTTATATCATTAATTTTTCCCACTTATGAATATACATTATATGAATATTGTGGGATGGACAAAAATTATAAATCAATCCAATGAATTTTGTAGTCTTTTTATCTTATTAGATACCATATCTGGTGAATTGATGTATTTCCAAAGAACTCTATGTTTTAATTTCTAAGTAGTTATCCATGATGTTTATGAGGTGATGTATTATATCATTTCTACATTCATGGGATGAATTTATATTTTTTTCCTTTTATCATTCACTAATATTCATGATCTTGATTATAAACCCTCTTATATTAACAATAAATTCCTATTTAATCATACATACTTAATTAAAAGTACCGTGAATAGATTTTACCCTTATAAGGATTTATTTCTCATCAACTTCTAATCTAATTACCTATGTTATCATGTGTAGTATAAAAATATCAATTAATTTTATGCCCGTGTTATGGATTTTAAAATAATGTAAGAGTACCCATTATTCCAAATATTTTTTATATAACTAATTTCTCAAATACAATAGGCCACAAGATCTTATGGAATTGTATAATGTATATCATTGTATAATAAATTTTGAAGTTTGGTGTATTGAAATAGAGGTTGTAATATTTGTTTCTAATGGAATGTTTAGTTTTTTAGGAGTTGGAATTAGAGAACCCAAGTGAAAGCATTGTGAATAATAGTAAATATAGAAACACAACCCTATATTTTGGTAAATTATTTAGTAAGTGGTATCCAATAAAATACATCCCTATGTGTATAGTAGATGAGGATGTCCAAAAGAAATAGTTGTATCTAGTGATAAAAACCAAGAAATGGGAAAATTAGTCATGAATTGATCATCACATGGTGAACAAAAAAGAACCCTTGATTTATACATTGTTTGAAAATCCTAGTAGTTATCCATTTTTAATTTCACAATCTCATTATAAACCATTATGAATGGAACAAATTTTTTTATAAAATTTTATATTAGGAAATTGAACATGGGTAACATAGTTTGAAACATATTAACTCATATGTTAATGAATATATGTCATTAATGAGTTCTACCATTAATTTTCACGATTTCCCATTATAGGTCTCATATATTATAAATTATAATCTTTAATTTTCCCTTTATTTTAGTCAATGGTTGAAAATATGAAGAACCAAGTCAACAACCATTGTGAGAGGTGACGTAATGACAGTCCAAATTAGATTCTAAACCAAATGGGAGTATGAGTGAGGATAACAGTGAATATACACTCGCAATTAACATTATTTTTTAATATAAACTAGAATTAAGAGGAACACCTACATCCCCTTAAAAAAATGGAATGTTTTAATGGATACCGTTATGTCAGAATTTCCAATGAACATCCTTGTATCATATAATTTCTTAATAATGGAAGAATGTATCAACTCTAATGAGAAAATATTCTCTCTATATATATATTCTATGAAAAAGATAATTTTAGCCTAGTTATTTAATGTTTAGATAGAGAATATAGTCAATGGTGAACACCAACTAAAAATATTAAACCTAAAGATGAGATCAAAGAAATTGATTTGAATGAATTGTGGAAACAAATTTCAAAACATATAGTAATTACATAATTAATTAAAATTGTAAGTGATTTCCTTGGCCATAAGTCGAATTTATAATAATCTATCATGTCATAGTAGGAGAATATCGAAATAAATGAATGATATAAATTCATCTTTTCCATTAAAACTTAATGTAAAGTTGAACACTTTATTTGTGGGATATAGATTAGTTGATTTATAAAAAATATATATGTGACTTTGATAAGCACAAGGATTTTTTTAGAGGGCCCCTAAAGAATTAAATGGAGGTCAAAGAATCTCAAGAGTCTCACTAGTTTGGAGGTTGGAAGAGGTGGGTGAATTTTAATTATGGTGGTCTGAGGGAGAAATCTAACAGGATAGGAAACTATGAGCTATAATTTCTATGAAGTATCTAGAAAATAACATGTATAAGACAAAAACATTTCGATGAGTGAGGAAGGGAATATAACTAGTGATTTAATTTGGTATAAACCTAACAATTTCAGTAGAAAATGTAATCTTCTAGTCATACCTTATACAATCTGCTAATGTTTTAGATTTTTGGATCAAGGACACTAATTTTGTAAACTCACTAATCAAGGGATTTTAGATTACTATCAATGAAAAAAAATTAAAAATATCTTCATAAAATAGGATAGATTATAACCTCACAACACATATGGTGGATCTTGAAAATGTTTTTGTGATGAAAATTATTTCTACTAATTAATGTTTAGTGAACATACTATTTTATTTTGGTTTAAATAATTCATTAAAATCATTAATTTTTATTCGAACTATTCAAGAAACACCTCAAAACACTGAAATTGAGTTATCAGAGATGATAAAAAATGGGGTTTTTATTGCATCCTAAGAATAAAACACTTTTCATTTAAAAAATAATTGGAGGAATATCCCCTAAACATTTTAATAATCCAATTAGTATATGTTTATTCCATAATATCAATGGATTGTATTTCATTATATATATCCAAAAATAATTCATTGAGAATTAAATCACCCTCTCTTTCAAAAATCATCCACCAATTATATACTAGTGACTGGAAGACGAGGGATCTGTATTAGTAACATCACATTATGATTAGATATTATATCTTTGAAAGAAATATTATATAGCTCAAATTACTAAGTCTAAGGATGAAATCATCCTTTATGAAATGAAAAATGTGACATTATTCATAAATATGTATCATATAGGGTTTCTTGGGCTTCTTTCCAGTTGATATGTTTATTTATTAATCCAATATTTACCTAGATATTACCCAATATCCAAGACCCAATATCAAATGTCCATTTATGAACATAGAGAGTTTAAGAAACAACTATAGTTGAATAAATATAATGTTTTTATATTCCAATGTTGTTCACCATGGGGGAACTAGTCCATTTCATCAAGAAAAGGATGAATCAACACACCAATGTGTTGATTATCATGTTCTCAAAAACCTCATAATAAATAACATGTTTTTAATTCCTAATATGGATGAATTTTTTATTCAGTTTCATATAGTTTAATACTTATATAAGGCGGTTCGTTTCAAGAGAGATTACTATATAACGGTAAAAAAGAATTTTATCCCAAGAAATGTATTAGAAATACAACTGGGAACTATGAGTTTAGTGTTATTCCATTTGGACTCAATAATTATCCAGTTACATTCATGGATATTTAAAATATGTTATTTAGGGATTACCTCAATATAATTTTCAAATTATTTACATATGATTTTCATATCTACTAAAAAATAGATAAGGAACCTGAAAAGAATTTGACTTATTTATTATTTATTTTATAAATGAAAATATTTGTGGGAAGTACATTAAATATGAGTTTTGGAAATATCAATTATCAACATTTGGGTATGTTTTCACTAATAAAAGGATATCATTAGAACCTTTAATAACCTAGAAAATTTAAAAATATCCCATTTTATCACATGTGATGGAAATTTGTAGCTTCCATGGACTATCTCAGTCTTACAGCCATTTTTTGAGAAACTTCTCATGATTTTCAACGAAACTAACCAAGATAACATAAAAGGGAGTTATTTTTTCGAGATTTATTATTATGGGGAGTGAATTAAACATTTACAGAATAGGCATATCAATATTCATGTTCTCATATTATGCTTTAGTGATGGTGGATTTGCGATATATAATGATGGTCCAAAATTTGATTGGGTTGTACACCAATTAAATATGATGAAATTATATAATATTCCTCTTTCCAATTAAATATCGATGAGTAGAAACACATGGAGAATTATCAAGAATTAGATAAATTATCTTCACATTTAATATTTGGTCATATTATCTATTATGGGATAATTGTGACATATATATGGATCATAAAATCCTGAAGAATATATTCGTTGAAAAATTATTTGAATATATTCCAATGAAGTTTTTAGATATGGTTAATGAGTTTGATTATTAAATCCATTACCATTCAATGAAGGAAACAACAGTTGAATATAATTTGACTTGAAAGGATCTTGCAATCCTATCAATGAAGAGGATTTCAAGGGATCCCATACTGTTAGACATGAAGATGATAGAAATTTGAACAATTTAATTATATTCAAAACATCTTTCTCAAATTATTTCTCAACCATTTTATCTATTATTGGATCAAGAGGACCTATAAATTTGTAAATGTGCAAAATAAATAGGAAGAGAATATTTCGGATTTCATCATTGCTAAAGAAAATATTTTATAGTTAAGAATACAGATATGTGTCCAATATAATACAAAGATTATGTTGAATGTCATGATGATTCACATATCTCATCTATCAATATTAATATAGGAAACAATAATATGTATTGATATTTAAAGAAAACCACTTGATGTGATTACAAGAAATGGTTTCTTGATTAAATTTTATTTTGATGCTTGGTTTTCCAACAAGATAATTATAATTGTTATAATTCCAATGGAATGATGCAACCATTTCCACCACTAATATGGAAATGTTAAAACATGATCATGGGTTATTTTTTGTATGATTCCCTGGGACATATAAAAGATATATCACCATCTAGGTGGTAGTATATAACCATAAAATGTCATTTAATTTCATTTCTATAAAATATTATTACATTTTTGACTAACCATGATTTATAAAATATAAGTGTTAATAATAGATATATTTCCCCAATCCATTTTATTAGATCAAGATCTGATGTCTTCATTGGTGTTATAGAGAAACCTTCTGTAATAGTTTGATATAGAAATGATTTTCAATATCACTTATCGCCCAAAGGTGGAAAGTTAGTATAAATTAATTACTCAAAATATATATGATATTTTGAGAACATGTTCAATGGATTTGTACATATTTTATTATTACAACCTTACCCTAATGGATTTCTCATACAAGAATATTTTCCATTCTGTCATTCATATAGCTCCTTATACGGATATGTATGGGAATATGATATCAATCTCTGACATACTGGGATGAAGTTGGAGATAATAAAAAGATGGGAACTAGTATTTTCTATGAGATGACTAAGAAGGTTAAAAAAAATATAACATTATATAAAATCCACCAAAATCCAATAGAAAATATATGAAGGTAGTCGTTGATGTGATCTATAGTTTAGGGTACACTATAATGTGATCCATCACATTTTTTCATCAAATAAAATAATAAGGGTTGGGAAAATTGTAAATCATTTTCTATGATACAAAAACCCCTTTGATTTCCTTGATTTATTAGGATATATATCCTATCTAGAAATTATCCCGCCTAACCAATCTCACGTACATTATGGGTTCCATGTCTCACACTTGAGTAAATACACACTAGACCCCTCACATGTACCGAATCCATACATTATACCATTATAAAAGGATTTTTCAAAAATATTTGTATAATTATATATTCTTATATCAGGGAGACAATATTCAATTAAACAATTCAACTCACATGATAAAATTATATTGGTAGAATCACATTCCTGAAGAAAAAGCATGGGAACTAGAAGATGTAATTAAAGGAAGCATCCTAGTCAATTTTAGGGTACAAAATGAAATTTTTTGGATTCAATTTATAATCAGGGGATTAATGTAATGACATAAAAATTTATAAATGAATTTAACTTTTAAATGAATAAATGGATTACTAAAAAAAGGTATTCATATAAAACACATGCATTATTTTTGATATTTTGGAAAGATATTAGTTATATCCTATTATATTTGAAATACCATTAAAATCATAAGCATTGATTATATATTCATTTCTAGTAACCATAATGATTAGAATTTATTATGTATTATGACAAAATTAAATTTACAAATACTGTATAATATTTGGATAAGATAATTAGAATCATGCCATTTAGTACCTATTTATCCGAGATTTATACGGTGATCGAATCACATTGATTTACCCTTAATCAATCAAGTCATGAAATCAAACAACTAAATCACATTTGAGATTGTTTATGCGAGAACTCCAATATTATTGAGATCAAGACCAAACCAATATTCACTGATGTAACTCATAATAGTGTAACTATCAAACACATTATCGATAAGGTATATTCTTGTGTAATAAAGGGTTATGTTTGATGACACTAATAATATGAACTTTTAAATATCTATTTTAACAAAATAATTTTATGTTTATCCAATTTTATTATTAATATAATATTGAGTTTCATAGAAATTATATTTGCATATGAAAAATCTAATTTTTTTTATAAAAATATTTAGTTTCAATCACGTCATTATATTGATATTTCATGAATTTTTGAAATAATTGTTATTTTATTGAAATACTTTAATTAAATAATATTTATTTAAATCTAAATTTCAATAAAATTTTATGAAGGAATGTGTTGATTTTTTATTTTTCAAAAACTATTATTATCTAAAAACTTGTATTGTTAATATGTGGGGATTTTGATTTAAATGTTCAAATTTTCAAAAATTAGAAAATCATATTTCCAAAATAAATTGAATTTTTAAAACCAAATAATTGGAAATATCCAATGGTGAACGTTTCAAAATTTTTGGGATATTTGACTTTTTGGGTAAAAAATATATATGCTAAAAATATACGTTATGTACGATCACATCATAAAATACCAAATGTGATGTAATAAATATTCAAAATTGAATCAAAGTGTAATTTGTTTTCCCTTTTTCAAATATTTTCATCTTAATTTATTTGAATATTTTAATAAACCATTATATAATCATCCAAAACCAATAATATATTTTAAGGTTATAAAATAAATTCATTATGAACATGACACACATCCACATCACTAAGGGTATTGTCTTAATAATATAGTTTTCTATCCTTATTAAATTTTCAAAATAACTCTTATATAGAAAACCCAAAAAGAGAAACTATTGTATCGATTGTGGTTTTATTGTTTTAATTATGTAGACTCCAAACCCTATGTTTAAAAATAAATAAATAATTCCATGGTATTCTTCTATAAAAACCCTCCCAAACCCCAAATCCTCATAACTAAAGTCCCCTTTATTTTAAATTTAATCTTTCTTTACCGCTCTATATCTCTCTCAATGTTCCTCCACTCTCATAAAAAAATCCTCCAAAATATTTTAGAAGTTCACTCTCTAGATAATGGATCCTCTCCTTATCCTATTTATTCATATATCTTTTTTATATTATGCCTTTTAATATCCAGTAATTCAGGTTGAAATATGTTTTTCAGGCCCCAATTACTCTCTCTTTTATGTCCAATTAATAAGTGACCCATTTAATTATAATTAAACCCATCCACAGATAATTATATAACTTTGGAATGCCTCTGAAATAATACTGTGATTTTCCAAGCTAAAAATTTTTTAGTGAAAGCCCGTTCTCATTTCAAACTAAGATTATTCACCAAGATTTTGTAATAAATAATTTATTTGGGATCTCTATCTAAATAACCATCCCTCTATAAACATGGGATAAAAAGGTATGAAGTATTTATTTATGTTTTTTGATATATGTGGCATAGTTTAGTATGTACATGATATGAATGTGATTAGTGGTAATATAATTATATACCTCTCAAATGAATAGGGGGATGTTTTTATCTCATGAGATACCACGTATGGTGGACAAGAGGTTATCCTAAGTACATAAAGTGATTATTTCATGGGATTTATCATTGAATTATGGTTATGATTTCATGTTTTTTGTTGTTTCCACAAGATATATTTCCATTATGTTATAATATTATATCATGATTTGATGTTAAAGTTTATGATTTTCACCCAACTTATGTTACCCTGAGTATCTTCTTGAATCACATATTCTGGTTTAATATATTAAAAACATTTATTATTCCCTTTCTAGGATTTATAGATCACCAATTTCTAATTTATATCCCTAGGTTTTTTCATGTTGTATTAGAAGATAATTTTTTTTAAATGCATGTTGTGGAGTTCTAAAATAATATTATTGTACGATTATTTCATATTTTTTTTGCATTTCTAATTTCCCAAAGGAAATATACTTAAAAAGCCTTGGGTATTTTATTTTGTGTATTACTATGTTTTATATACTATATTATGGTGTATTAATTATGTTTTCTTAAAAAAACATAAATATTTTGTTACTATCAGTACACACTATTAGAGGGAATTATCAAAATGGTTGTACAATATATTCAGCCTCATTTAAATGAATCTTGGATCCATTAATAAAATTAAATGATATATATTCTATTTTTATCAATATTTTTTTATATAGATGTTGCATCTTTTTATTATTCAAATGGAATATTCCCCACCCATCTATTCTAATGCTTATGAACTTACTATTTGCTGATCTGTTTTTGACGCTGTCTAGAAATTAAATTTTTTTATATGTTTTTATAGTATTTATTATCTTAATAATTGAATAAATTCATTAAATTGAGTAAAAATCAGGATTCCGATACTGATATCCATCTCAATAGAATTAGAGTATTGGTTTAAATGTCTATGACAAGAGGTGCCTCACTCATTAGACATTAAAAGTATTTTATTCATAACATGGAAGGGAATATGATATTTATGTTATGATTCAGAATGTATTTATATTAATGTAATATTAGTATGGTGAATTACTATTTATAAATGATGCTAAAGAAATGATTCTGCAATGTTTTGATGAATTTCTTTTTGTTGGGGGATTAATACCTCTCAAATTGATGAATTATTATTAACATGAAAAGGTGATGATTTCTCTAGATAAAATGGGTTCATTAACATCTCTTAGAAGTGGGAGTGTAAAATGGAAATAGTACCCCCTAGAGGAAAATAAAAAATAGACATTGTATTTTATTGATAAAGGGGGTGAGGATCAATGAGTTGGGTTTTTGAATTTATTAGATATTGTCACTAAAACTCAAAGAATATAATGTTTCAACTAACATTTTATGAAGCCTATATTTTAAAGTTTATTATTGAAATGTTTGGAAAAAATGGTGGTTCTTAAAGTGTTATTTATTTATCAATAATAAATTTTTTTAATATATATATGTATGAATTTTTGATTGTATATAGAGGGTAATTTGTCCAGATATTTTAATGGTATTCATTAAAATTTCATCTAATGGAAGGACTCCTGAGTTGAATTCTCATGATTCCTGACATCGTAATGAAGTATAATTTGTGAAATCAAGCAACAATTATGGGAAGAGCATGTTATTGTACCAACATGTGTGGTGGAACACTAAAAAATTCCCCTACATAAGTCATATTTGGGAATATTATTTTGTTGTTATGTTTTTGTTCAAGGATAATTAACCATGTAGGGCCTAACATGATATCAAATGCTAGAAACATTCTAAAAATTGATATTATTCAAATTTGAATTAATATTTGAGACAAAATCTGTGAAAACTAGTTTTTCCATTATTATCCATCATATTTCCCCATTATAAACAAAAATGAGCTCACTTTTTATACAACATCTATAATCTCCAAGTATATAAAAGGATGAATTCGAATCCCAGGAATGACTCAAAGTAGATTCCATCCATAAAACAGTTTTATATATAATGAGAGATGATTAAAATGAATAGAATGAATTTTTGATCATTTATATGGATATGATAGTCTGCATGAAACCTATGAGATTAGTGATGTCAACATTATGGATGATTAACCATAAATAATCATCCACATGAAGACTGGATGTTTCGTACAATATCAAACGCATGCATGGATCATTCCCGAAGAATGAACTGACCATATAACTAATAGTCAACTATTTTCTAAACCCATAAAATAAAAGGATGGATTTATTTTGGATTATCTACCATGAATTCATTTTACGTATACCAACAATGGGACAGAAACAAGAAGAAAAATCAATCCAAATGATTGGATATATTGAAAACATGAATCGACTATAAAGAATAGTGAACACCATGAGTAATCAATTGTGGGAAACCAAATGCATAAAACTATATGTGAAACTACCATTATCATGATGAAATCAAATTGATGAATACATTTTGGAATATAATTCCAGGTCATAGAATTGTGTTCAAGCATAGAAATTCCCTTTAATATCTAACCATGCCACCGAACATGTAATGGTATTCTTGTAAAAATGTTTGCATCACATGAAGTTTATCTACATGTTATGAAAAATTATTGATCATCTGTTTTCAAATATCAACTTGTTTTAAATGGATTTATGTGAGGTTAATTTATTGTAAAATATTTGGATATATATTTAGATTTATATCTTTTATTATTACTACATTACTAAATGAATACAATTTAGTTTTTTGTGAATATAATTTTGAAAACATTAAAAATAGAAAAATTAAAATATAAAAATTGTTTTTAAAGAATCATGATTGTGAAAAAATTTGTAAATATATTCTTATGTTATCATAATTAAAATATAATAGTTTTTTTATGTTAGTATTAGTATAGTGATATTCATATGTTTAAATTAATAATTTCAAACTAGAGATACATGAAAATTAATTGGAATACAGGGTAAACAATAGAATAAGTAATCAATTTTTTAACTGATCATGATCATAGAGATGCATTAGTTTTATTTTAATACATAGAAATGATTTATCATTTAAAATATATTAATATATTTTGAATTAGATGAAAATTCTATGTGTGATATAGACTATATGAAGGTAACTAATGGATTCATGTGTATATCTATACATATTCTCCATGGGGAAGCTGATAGGTGGAGGAAACCTTGTCTCAAAACCTAGTTCATGGGACAATAAATAAAAATACATGGAATATTTATATATAAAGTTCATCATTTAGAAAGTAGTACTGAGAAAACATGATGGGTTAGAAATAATATATTCAGTTATAAAGGAAGTAGTATTTGAAGATCAAAATTTAAACCATGGAATAATCATATTCCTAAAAATATGAGTGTTGCACTGACATAGTTCTGTGAAGTCATGATGTCATCAATACAAAAATTGTATTATCAAAAAAAATTTTGAATAGGAATGAACAAGACACAACACCTTTCAAGGAGTTGGTCCTATTTGGACCTCAAGAGACAGAGTCATCAAGAAGAAAATATCAACTAGAATCAACCTAGAGATAATGATTCATATAGAGTCCCAATATATATGGATATAGACATATATATCCTAAAACAATGGAAGAGACACATAATTATATAAAATATCTCTTCCTCATATGATAAGTACATGAACTTTGAGAAGATACATTATTCTATAGATTTTCAGTGAGTCTTTATTGAATCCCATGTAACATACAAACTTTATAGGATTAATGATCCAAAAGTGCCAAAAAAATTATTTTGTGTTCTAAATAAACTATTACATTTTAGTGAACACTGAAAAATAATTATGAAAATATGTTCTTCACATTTGATATTAATCCATGTCATATGGTATGAATCCATTCAAATGAAATAATAGTTTGGATGAATGTACCTTTATATTTTGAAGCCATATCCTAAAAGTGAAAGGATATATATATGGTACCACCTTAATAAACTCGTACCCTCTTTAGTAAAATTAGTCAAAACATTTGTTAAGAATACTTATATAAATTTTTGAACCCTGAAATGAAAACATGGTTTAACATCGTAGAATTCTATGAAGAAGATATAAGGGAAAACATCATATGATTTTTATTTACAAATCAAAAAAATAAAACTTTTTTTAGAACTAGAATATTAATAAAATGAATACACATTCTTTTCATGTTGATTCTACATGACTATAATGTTTCACACTCTAGATATATTGATTTACCCATTTGATAAATAACACGTTTGTTTATATTTAGAGAACTAAAACCTCTCCATTTGTTCATTTTTAAATCTTCCCTTATAGAAAACCTCATAAAAATTATGTAATAGTTCTATGTATTTTTTGGATGTGGTATTGACCCCTAAATTTACCTTCTTGAAATTTTTAGTCAAGGTGGGAACTTAAAAAATATATAAGAAATATTAAAAAACATCTATGTGATTTCTCGGGAGTTCCGATATTACCTATAAAAGAGCATTAAATAGCGAAACAGAGATCATGAGTGATTTTATAATGGGGGGTTTACCCTAGTTCAGTGTTAGATTAATTTTCTTTGGATATTTTGGTGGTTTTCTATTCTAGTGAATTTATTAATTAGATAAGGAATAAACCCAAGAGAATACTTTATATAAACCCTGTTTTGTGTTATCAATATGATTATACATTTTTTAAACATAAAATACTAATGTTGGAGAGGGTATAGATGTTAGATAATGGTTTTATTTATGGATAGTCAAAGGTTTGTAACCATATTCAATGTGGTGTCAAATATTGAATCCTATGGAAGCTACAACAAATAAAAGTATCAGTGACTCACCATGACTTTATTATTCTTCCACATGTTCATGTCTTTATTAATTTTCACTATAGTTTATGAAATATTTTTATGACTAATAATATTCTATAAATTTAATGTTATGAGTACATGGAATAGTTCTTGATTCATTTATACTATACCATCATTCTCATCAATCAAAGAATTTATTTGAATCATGATTTCAAGTGGTTTTTTTGCTTTAATTTATGTTATGGTTATCCCTATAATAAATAGACATTGTTTCGTGAATCCTTCCCCAAAATGGATGTTTTGTTGGGTGACCAATTCTCACACCAACAAATATTCTATGTTTTATTAACACTATTCAAATGATATTCAACAATGGGTATTCCTTAGGTTGATAGTTGAACTTTATAATTATTAAATTGTTTTGGTGATGATGGTGGGCCAGAGTAGTAGTGATTTAATTTATTTCTGTGATTGTGATAAAACCCCATGTGGTGCACGGATGGTTTGGGAATAATGGAAATGAAACCAATATTTAGGACATTTTAAAAGGTAAAAATTATATTTGATGAAGGACAAATAAGGGTTATGGGAGTTAAAAATGATTAAATTGAAAAGAAAAGAATATTCCACATTGAGGTGATAAGAATATTGAATATTTGTTTTTGTGAAGAATATGACTATAATGATTATAGTTTAAAAGAACACTAGTATACTCCACTTGATATAGTCAATAGGGTTCATGATTAAACATAATTATTCACGTTTTTTGACATTAATTTTACATTGTGTACCCATATATGAAGAGGTTGGTTTGTATAGGGATTTCATTCTTGTAAGTTATCTGGGGACCACACTATGTTTTTCTAGCGGATGATTTCATGTAACCTGAAGCAACACCACTCAGCTGGCACATAAAACATTCTAATAAGATATTCAAGCAATAGAAATTATGTATTATAGATATACTATTGTATAGTAGAGCATGTGTAAACTATTTTACAATAAACTGAATGATTGTGGTGATGAAGATGACATACATTCCATGTACACCTTAATTGCATTTCAAATTCCTTTCCAGTCATAGTGTCTCTTAATATCTATTTTCACAAGGCTTGTATATGATAATGTGGAGAGTTTATCCTAATCATTTATACACATTAAACAAAATATTGGTCTTATATTCATCATTTGATGTGACATCAAGTATTATATGAGAAGTTAATTCCCTTTATCCTTGTGGAGTGTCTAGATGGTTTTGGGTATGATTGTCGATGGAATTATGTGGCATACTACACCATTGACTACACTATTTTGTGTTGGATTAAATTATTCCACTATCTACGGGTAGGGTTGATAATTCACAACACATTATTATGGCGAGGGATCCTCCAAATAAACATCAGATATAATTATTATTACCAAATAATTAATGGGGATTGAGATACCCAATCTAGGGAGTTATTATTCCCATTATCTAAAAAGATATGTAGTGACACGATATACTCTAATGAACATGGTATTCCCTAATCCAAATGGGACATAGGATACCCCACCATTTTTCAAGAATGAAATACATTGGTTATAAGATATGGACATTTAGATATATGATTTGTAGTATGATATGGGTGGACATAAGTGAGTGGTACTTATAAGTATGGTTAGTTGGTTTTAGTAATGAATAAGACCCCCTTATTAGGTTATTGTCATTGTATAACTGTTAGAAATTATGAGCAGTACAAACTTATTTGGGGATACAAACTCCCCCTTTGCACCACATAGGTTTCTTATCTATTTTTTTATGTTCCATGATATGTATATATCACACATTTTAAATTCATCAGTATCCAATGATTCCCTATTTTAACATGTGGTATTATAAAAAAGGGTTAGATCGGTTATGATTGGGACCATTCTTGAATTCTGGATAATCCTTTCTCTAGATCATATCTAGATTTACTTCCTCGAGAATTATTTAACTTACTCATTAGTACGTTGAATTTTGAAATAACTTGGATTTTTAGTTTCCCCTTTTTCTTCCATTTGGGAAAATCATATACCCAATGTTTATTAGAATTATTTCATTATGATTCCTATGTAGATTTTAGTGAATCATTCTGAGACCAAATATTCTCTCCCCCAATATGGAAATTGGTCCAACATATATTTATTATTTTAAAAAAAATAATGAATTGTGTTGATCTAGCTAGACTTATTATCGATGTGTTTTAATAACCAGTAACTTTTGTTTAAAAAAATTAATAATATTAATAGCATTCTAAACACACAAAACAGTCATTAAAGAAACCATGATATTATATGGGAAAAATATTATTCTATGTAACCATTTTTATATATTAATTATTATTTCAGGATATAATAGGGATTTCCAAATTACTAATTTATTTATAAATTTAATATATTATTAATTTTTTAATAATAATTATGTTAAAATTTAAAAAATATATTTATAATTCAAAAATACATATTCAAATAAATGGATTTAATTTTCATTTTCTGTTATGGAGTTATAATTATTTACTAAAAAAATTAGATATTTTATTTTACAAAATTAACATAATTAGTAAATTAAACTTATAAAAATTACCTTAGAGTTATTTTTTTAATGTTTTAGGAAAATTTTATTTTTGAAAAATTATTTAAAGAAATTGTTTTTTGTATAAAATTGTCAGTTTTTATAAATAATTCAAAATGTTTTATTTTGTGAAATGTTTATAGAAGTAAAATTATTTAAATTTTATAATTATTATTAAAATTATGTTATTGTAATAAATTGTATATTTTATTTGGAAATAATAACTTTTAATACAAAAGGAAACCTTTTATTTTAAATACTACATTTCATAATGTATACGAGTTTAATTTTAAATTAAACACTATCAATTATTTAAAATGAATTTGATATAATAGATTCTATTTTTGGAATCATGAAAACTAATATTTTTTAATAAGGTCAACTTAATTTTTTTCCACAATGAATTGTAAAAACGAAAAAATTATCCCCATGGTAAAAAATTAAATAAATATAACTTAGGTCAATACTCTGATATAAGGCCACCTTTATTAATATTATATATTATTTAAAAAATATATTTCAAACCATATCATCATAGGCCCAATATTATGTATTTTATTGAATATTTTACCCTGAAAAATTCCTATATAGTATTTTATGTAACTCAAATGAAAATATTTCACTGTATAGAATTTAAATTTAAATTATGTTTTATCATAGGAACATAATAACGTTTTGAACAAATAATAATTGTTATATTAAAAATAATTAAATTATTAACATTATATTAATTTATTTATAATTCTTATTAATTGTATATGTACTTTATTTTCTTATCTAATGACAATGAAATATTTATTTAATTAAAGAGAAATTAAAGTGATATATATTAGAAATTATTAAGGTAACATAGTTTAAATGTCTAAATAAAATTGAAAATTATTATTTTAATTTTAAAAAATTTGAGAATATGCGAGAGGTTTTTACTCAAATTTAATTTTTCATGATATTTCAAAATTCAACTAAATTAAATCATATCCAAATTCAAGTAATTGATATTTTATAATAAATATTGGTTTTCAAAATTATTTAAAATTCATAAAAATATAATAATCATATAATTTAATGGGATATGTTTTATAATTCCATAAATGGTTAATTTTTTGGGATGCTTTTAATTTAATTTTAACTTTACTAGAAAATAAAGAGTAATGAACATTTATATCATGGTAATTTGTGAAATGGGTCAACACATGGAAAAAATGAAGATGATTTATAATAAATCATCTTAAATGTTCCAATTTTTACAAAATTATATTATTTAAACTCATAAAAATCATATAATATAATTTGATCATTTTGGAGGCTGTTAAACCTGAAAAAAGTATTTATATATGTTAAATAGTTTAAGAAATTCCAAGAGTGAACCTCCCCACTATTATAAAAGGAAACTACATCCCCTCTATTATATTAACACTATAAAACCCTTTTAGTTCATCCAATACATAATAAAATACCTTCCATACATCCATACACAAATTTTAGTGGTATTGGATAGATAAAAAACAAATTATATGAATAAATTTCATGTAAACCTAAAGGTAATGTTCCTGGAAGGTGTATAGTTCAGGACCACATGTTTTCATAATGTATCTTCTTCTACTTTTAAAAAAATACATAATGTATGATAAAATAATAACATCTGTATCATTCATATAATTATATTTTATTTTGTTAATCTAATAAACTATGTCTATCTCCACATCCTTCAAATGGAAATTGGAACTGTGGTTTATGTGTATAGCGGACAATCGCCTAATAAAGAGATATAATTTTTTTCTATCACCACCTATATCAAATGTCTGTAATATTTTTTAAATAATATATATTCACATTCCCAGAATAGAAACATTACTCACAGGTACATATGGCTTCCTATTTCCATGATTGAAATGTAATTGTTTTTTCATAACCTTATGTAATGATGGGTTTAAAATTTTTAATTGATGAAAAAATAATTATTATTTCACCCAAAAAAAATCTGGATATGATAGACTAATTTCATCATTAACAATAGTCAATCTACCAGTTTCACTTTGTAAATATTCTTCGAATATCATCAAAATGTATTATATGAAAATAAATTATCATGTAATTATATAAAAAAAAATAATAAATAAATTCAATGTGATAAAAAACTAATTAAATGGAACAAAAATCATTTCAATGGTTTTTATTCAAGTAAATAACTATTAAATGATTATTAGTTAGGATTAAAATCAATGTATATGAAAATTAATTTGTATGGTAAGGGGTTTAATCTTAATTTTGTTTCATTCATAAATATTATTATATTATTCAGCAATCTCTTTTATATGTTTTATATACTTATATATTATATTTTATATAATGAATCATTTAAATTTATTTTTACTTATCCTTGAAATTCAGATTATTTCATTAAATGGTATGTGACCTAAATGTTACCAAGTGTAAGTGGTTTCAAATTAATTTATTTTCAATAGTTTATATTACTAATTTTTTGTTTTTAATATTCTATGATTATGTGTAAAATTACCCCTTATTTTATTGTGTTTTATTTCCACCAATTTCAACAAACACTCTACTGAGGATTATTTTTTGTTTTTCACCAACATTCATTGAAGATGTGTATGTACTACCCATTCAAATTTTTTAACTTGATCATATATTTATTCCTGATTATTAATGATTCAATTCATGTTATACCTTCAATTTTATTTCAAAAGCATCTGTTCTTATTTTTCTTTTTGATATGGTATATTTTTTTCAATGACAATATATTTTTTAAAATTTAAAATTTCCTTATTATCACTCAAATTGTTATTAATGAATTTTAATTTCATCCCAAGTTTTTTAAATGGTATGAAAGAAAAATTTTAATTTTTTTTCTTCAAAATTTCCATTTGCAAAGTTTTTATTAAATATAAAATGTAATAAAATCATATTAATTCGTCAATATACATTCTAGACCTCATAACCATTTTACACCCATTACCTTCTTCTATAAGATTTCAATTATTTTTAAAAGGAATCTATTTTAAAAAAAATTAAATGTTATGTTTCTATTTTCCACTATTCATTAAAAATTTTATTTTACAGTAAAATATACTTTTTTATGGTTATATATTATATCTTGATTTATATTGAGGTTATTAACTATATCATAAAACAGTAATATTTATTCCATCATTAATAATTTCATATATAATAAATATCAATATTCATTATATAATTAGTAATGTTAATTCTTATATCATAATCTTTTATGCATGTGGAATTTTTATTTTAACGTTATAATTCTGATTGGGGAAACATGATTGATTATTATGAATTACTCAATAAATTTTTTTTTTGACAAGGAACTTTTTTAAATGAATTTATCATTTAGTATTAATGAATTACCTGGGTAATATAGTGACTCATGGGGCCTGAATATAGATATATTTGAATACATTAATGGGACCAATGATATAAATCAGTAATATATAATTAAATTTATTTTTTTGGTATACCTACAAATCGATTAGACATCCTTGGTACACGGATTTTATGGAATATATATCCTAATGTTTGAAATCATGTAATTTAATATTAATCATTTCCTTCATTGTGAATTTAGTTTCCATTATTCTTGATGTTATGAAATTGCTATTATACGTGGATGCATTTTTTGATCAATTTTTTATTGAGTTGCATGTATTTTCATTTTTTAGCATTCTATATTGATTATTCCTTACTGATTCAAGAACATTTATATTGTATATAACATTTACTATGAACCTATTCACATTTTTTCCCTAGGATATGATGAAGGATATTATGAAAAATATCAAGGATGTAATAATTTTTTTATGCTATGCATTTTATAATTCTATTCTAACATGATAATAGTGTTTGTATATTGTTATTCATGAATACTAATCCTATCAATCCTTCGTGTTGATATCAATTTTATCTTATTCCAATGTAATAATGTAACAAATAGTTCTGGGCTACTAGAGTTAGAATTGTTATTGTTAGTATCATAAGAATTTTAGTAAAACCTTGGGAACTAGATTTTAAGTAAATAATTCAAAAATAAGGATTACTATAACCCTGTACCATATTTAATACCAATTTCCATTAAAGGGAATTTCATTTTGTGGATCAATATTCATGTTGAGTATGAGATAACTCCACATTTTTATTTATCTAATAATGGGTCCAAATGGATGATTGGGAATCAATATCCAAAGAAAATATAGATATTTACCATCTAATTTATCAAATAGATGTAGTTTTAGAACAACAAAAAAACGCGTTATATTAGGGAAACATACTTGTATTTTGATTAATCACCATTACCTAATCAAATAACCTATTGATATACAATGTGGTTATCCTATTCTAGATCAACTCATGTGATTAATGCCTCTATATTTTAATGAAACTACTAATCCATTCAAAGTTAAGAAATGGATTAAGTCTATTAAAAAGAGATTCCTCACACTTGGATGTCATTATAGGGAAACATTTATTATGATATATTATGATCTTCAAGGATACTAATATTAATAGTTTTCATTGATACACAACTTAAAATAGGTCGAGGATATAAAGATCAGTTAATATATACATTTTATATAGTTATTTATTGTGACATACATTCTTCAATGAAATGAGATGATATAAAATGGAAATTTATCTTTAAAATATACATGTAAGAGGGATGTGTTACTAAGTATGAGTTTATCTTTAAAATATAAGAGTGGCTTGATATAGACTATATATATAGTCAATAAATTAATATTGATTATTTTTTTATGGGATAAATCATATCCAATGAAGGGTACGATTATCTGAAATATTTTTATTATATTATTGAATTGAGTCAACTTCCATCATCATGGTGAAATTATTCATCAATTAATTTATTTTTAAAGAAATTATTTGAATATGATAATGAAAAATCATAATGAAAATAATAAATTAGGTGATGTGAAACAAGGGAAAAATAAAACATCCCACCAAAGAAAATTATTGAACAAATATCCAAAAAATTCACATAGAAGAATGGTATATTTTTAAATGTCTGAGACAATGATAATATTACTAATGAATTAAAGGGGAAGAAATAATACAATAATGTATAGTTCTTAAACTATAAGGAGATGGTTAATTATTTAAATGAATTTCCCAGTAATCAAGGTAAATTACTAAAGGCGAAGCTAAGGGGGAAGGATAATCTTATGAAATTACTAAATTTTATGTCGATTGATTAATGTGTTAATGTGTAAGGATTCAATAATTTTGTTTTATAATTATTTTCATCAATTGGATTGTGAATATCAGAATCAGGAAACATAAATATATTGTTCTATTGTAGTTAATATTTAATATTTTTCATGAATACGTTTAATGGTACTAATGATATAGATAAGTGATTTATAAGTAAGGATGTATTTTTTGAAAACAAATAATTGTTGGAATGATAACCCTTAAATATTCTAAATTTTTTGATATAATTATTTTTATTGAAACTACATAAATTATTGAATCTGATAATGTAAATGGGACAATATTGGTGATTTTGAAATTGTTTATTGATTTTATAAAAATTTGTTTTTCTTGCATCTTTAATGCTGTTGATAGAAATTTAGTCTTTGTAGAATACAATTTTTTATTTTTTTATTTATGGAATGATTAGTGATTTTTTTGTTAGAATCATGTATGTTTTCCTTGTTGATTTATAGTAATTTTTGTTATTACAATGTTTTAGAAGAATACGTGGACAATGTATACAAATATTTGGTATGTGATAATTAAGAGATAATTTATGTTATTTTGGTGATTAATGATAACATTATTTTTCAAAATTTGTGCCCATACTAGAAAAATTGTGAATTCGGAATTTTTAATGATATATTTTGTAAAAGCCTTATGGATAACTATTTAGTGAATATATTTATTTGATCTTTGTTTATTATTAGATATCTAATAAGTAAATATTTTATTCTAGTAAATAGTTATATGAAATCTAAATGACTTATGGATCTTATGATTTTGTAACATTTAATTTTATTACCCCGATCATGAAGAAATTTCATGTTTTGTATTCATTTCATTTGTAAAATATGAATTGGAAATTTATTGAATCATAACCAAAAGATATTATTGTTATTATTTAATAGACATAAATGAATTAAGTATATTTTTGTTATTTTTTTAATATTGTAAAATTATTCCTCAATATCCCAAAAATAAAAATGAAATTAGAACATTTCCTAATTACTTTTATTAAAATTAAATCAAGTTTCTTTTAACCCAAGATAGATTTATGGTTTTTTGTGGATAACAATATTAAGACCATATACTATATCACTCAATATTTTTCATTAGACTTCATTTTCCACTTTGATGTCAATATTTTTTCAACCCAATAATTTTATCATTATCAAGGAACGTAATATAGGATATTTTTGGAAACCATTCTATTTCCCAATCCCTTTTTCATGTGGATGTTTTATTAACCCTTTCTACGATTGAGGTTTTCAACCTAGGTATTTCCAAATATGAATCACTTGTTGATTGACATAAAATTGTAGGGGAGACATTTATATAATAGTAGAAAATGTAACAACATAAATTTTTTCCAAAATAATAATAATGTCAATAATGATCCCAACACACATCACTGAGAATTAATCAAACCACAATATACTTTTAAAATAATATTATTTAATATAAACAATATAATCAAGATATTAATTAGGTGGGAATTATTAGGATTAAATTCATTATTAAATTATGTTTAAATTATTTATTTAATTTTTTATTACTAAACAATAAGTAATTATTTCTCAATAAATTTTTTTTGCTTCAAAAAGTTATTATTTTTTATATTTTATTTGAGAATTATAATTAATATATAGCACATTTAAAAATTATAATTTACATAATATTATTATTCCTCATTCAAAAAATATTTTAGATTGAATTTTGTGGATTTTATTGAAAAGACTACTTTATCTATAAATACTTTTAAAAAAAATATTTCTTCATTAAAATTTTACTTATCATTTAAATAATTTAATGATATAATTTTTTATATAACTGGTTTTAAAACCAAAATTATTTCAATAATATTATGATTATTCCAATTTAAGTAATTTGAATCAATTTTATTTTGAGTTTTCTGATGAAACCCATTTAAAATTTAGGAAAAATTTTCTTTCGGAAAACTGATTTACATAGTATTTATCAAATAATTATTAAATTAAATATATAAAATTATATGAATTTAATTTCATTTATAAAATTTCATATTTTGAATATGAACCATTTATATTATTTAATATGTTCAACATACTAATTAGTAATATGAAACAATAAAACTGTAAGACGTTTTCACCTGAATAAAATGGTATGTGTGGTTTACATAAATTAAAACTATGAGATAATTAAACAATTTTTTCTATTCCATCATATTTGATGAAGCTATTTCAATCCATATCACATTATTCTCAAATTGGAACAATTCTCTAAAAAAATGACTTGTAAAATATTTTATGTAAAGAAAAAAAGAAACAATATCCCTCTCTAGATTTTAAATATAAATTATGTATTCACTTATAAAATAAATAATGTTTTGAATGTAATTTAATGGTTATATAGGGAATAATAAAATTATTTTCATGAATATAAGTTATTTATAATTTTTATTAACTATATAATTTATATAAATTCTTAAGTAATTTCAACATCGTATTTATTTGATTAAAAAAGAAATTTTAAAAGTATTAAATGAAAAAAAGTTTGAAACAATTATCTGATAAGTATAAAAACATTGTGTGAAATATTTATATTGGAGGTACATATTTTTTTATATGTTTTTAAAATCAAACTCAAATAATAGAATCAAAACATTCATTCATGATATTTTATAATAGAAAATTTTTTAATTAACTATTATATATTTAAAAAAATATTATTTATATTAAACTAAAATTTATATGGTTTATCATATCAACCATGTTTTTTTGGCTGTTATTCTTCTAATAGTAACTTCATTTACACCTAATGACTAAAAAACATCTTGGTAATTTTCAATAAAGGTTATCATGGGTTTAAACAAAACGTTAAGTATGAAAAAATAAAATAAACAGGTCAAAAATTTATTATATGAAATTATTTATATAGATTTTTATCACATATATGAGAATCATGATATTGGTTCCTTTTGAAAACATAAATTAGTATACAATAATTTAATAATATAAAAAAATACAGGATTTCGCCTCCCCGTTCTTATAATAGGGAAACTACTTTTAAAATTTATTCACACTTATAAATTTTTTTGATGTAAAATAAAGACAATAAATACCTTCCATAAATTCCTTACCATATCCTAGAGTCTTGGATTTGATCATAAAACCTTCCTTGGAGTGATTTTGGTATAAACCTGAAGAGATTGTCTAAAGAAGATGTACAGTTCTTCACCATGTGTTGTTGTTTTATTTCTTATCTCACCACCTTAAGATATTATTCAACTATATGAAATAATAATAAAAATTATCTTCCATATACTAATATTATATTATGTTATTGGAATAACCAATATCAATATTTTCTTACTTTATATGGGAAACAAAATCATAGTTCATATGTATGAAGGTCTGGAACCTCACTAACCAATGTAATACATTTTACATGACCATAATTTATGGTTGGTTTAAAGGATTTACTTATTATATATATGTATATATATATATATGTCATGACCCGTCCTCGGGGACTGTGCCATGACAACCCCAAGCCCGTCTACCATAGGCCAGGGGCTGATGACTAGAACCAAAGGCGTAAATCCTGATTAAAGAGAAGGTATTGCCTTTATAAAGTAAACAAACACCACAGAGTACACAAGCTGAGTAAACACTAAGTAAATTGATTACAAAAGTAAGTTCTGGAAAGTAAATGGGCCAGAATACAAACTCAACAGAAAGTAATGTATAACTGAAATGAAAGTACCACAACTGGAAAGTAAAACAGCAAGTCTGAGCTATCCTCTGGGAATCCCACCTGAAGGGTGGGTACCAATAGTCTCCTCTGCTCCTCCGCTCCAGTCGTCCGCTCTGAGCACGTCCTGTCCAGTGATCTACCTCCTGGTACCGTCCAGCTCCACGTGCTCCCACCTCAATATGCGATTTCTGTCGTCTGCATCCAACACAATGTAGTGTGGGCATATCCCGTGAAGGGGTGAGTATACGCTACTCAGTAGGGACCCCAATACCCCCAAAGGTCTCGCAGAATCCAAGAAGGATAAACAAAAAAATAAAGGTTCAATCACGAAGAAACAACTAACACTACTTAGGTATATGAAAATATATATACCTAAGTCATCAATTCCAGTTCTGACCCAACATCCGAGCCCAAGATCGATCTTGTCCACACAGGATAGTACAACCCAATCCACACAAGAATGAACAACCCAATCCACACAGGAAAGCAAGTCAATCATATAGAAGATAATGATTGAAAGTCAAGACTCATCTCACATAGGTATACTTCTCGCAAGGTTACATAGATGATCAGATGTAGCCACTCATTAATCTACGTGGTTGGACCCACATAGGATACATAACCAGCTAAGCTATCAAACCCAAAAAGGATACAAGACCAGCTACTCTGCCGGACCCACGTAGGATACAATTACAAAGTCAAATACTGTTGGACCCACATAGGATAGAAGAACCAATGTCAGGTACTACCGGACCCACATAGAATACAAGAACAGTAGTCATTGTCGTCGAACCCATGGAGGATTCCAGTACGGTCAACGTCGCTGACGAACTCACGGAGGATCCCAATACAATCGTCATCGTCGTCATAATCGCAACCAGATCTAGGGTTCCCGCACACAGCATGCTCGATTCCGGGAGGGTCTGCTCTACGAGCCAAGGGGGGTCGATACTTAAACTGACACGATGTCCGGATTTGATGTATCCCAATGTTCTATCTCATCAAAAGTAACTCAACGTGATAGATGGCGCGTCAATTGGACACCCGGTCTGAGAGGTATTGGCTTTTTTGTCCCAGGGGCCCGGTTGGTTTTAAAGCTAAAACCAACCGAACCATACTCCAGATGAATCCAACCATCGAGAGGAGTAAGCCAAAAGAACCGTCTCACTAATATAAATCCAAAAAGTCAACGGCACATCAATCGGTCATCCGGAGATCCAGTTATAAGTGTTTCCGCCCCGAGGGCCTGGTTGGTTTTGTGATCGATCCAACCTGTAATTACCCAAAGTTCTCTGAAACCTTGAGTGTAATATATTAAAACGACCGTCTCGATCCAAGGATCGCTACACAACTGGCGGTGCATCGATCAGAGGTACATATCCCATGTTATGGGCATTTGAAGGGATCTATCCGTAAATCAGGGGATTCAGACCCGGTCCGACCAGGCCCGATACCCCTGGGTCAGCCCAAACCGTGGTCGGGTCCGGCCCGACCCGGCCCGGGCTAGTGCGACAGCCCGACCCGACACGGGAGGCCCTGCCCAGCATGGGCCGCGGCTTGTCTCGAGGCCCGGCTAGACGAGGGGGGGGGGCACACTGCCCCCCTCGGTTTGAAACAGCGGCCCCCACGTGGAGGGGAACACCCCTGTCTGCTGCTGGGGGTCACAACCCCTGGACATACCGAATGGACGAACATGTTGGCTGGCCTGTGTGCTACCGCTGGACCCCCATGGGTCCCTCCTTCCATAGCATCGGTGGCCGGCGGATTCGGCCACCCTCCCCTGCACTGCCACAGCCTTAGGTCGCGTCCCTTGTCCGATCGGCATGGCACGAGGGTGGTGCGCCCCTCCGCCATGGACCACCACAGCCGCAACCCTCTATGGTGCTCTGGCATGGCGCGCCGGCACAGCGCCCCTCCGCCGTGGCCCACTCTTGGCCGCGGCTACTTTCAGCTTCACTGGCGCGGCACGATGGCGCCACACACCATCACCGCGATTTTCCATGTTCCTGCACGGTGCCGTTGCGCCGTGCCGCCTCTATTCCAAACCACGAAGGTGATCAAAAACAAAGGGAATAAGGATCGGACGTGTTTTTTCGGTCCGACCTCCACCCGTTATATTGATAACAGGCGGCCAAATATTTAAAAACAATGTTTGTTAAATAAAATTTGAACAATTAATTTAACCCCTACCTCAAAGAGATTCACGGAAGCTACCGTCGTGGAAAATGGTGTTGTGTGGGTGGTTCGATGACGGCATTGGAGAGAATCCAAGAAGATGATGACATCTCACACCAGCTACAGAGAAGGGAATGAATGGGATGTCGTCTCTCCTTGGTGCTCCGTCGCTCTTCGCGTTCTTCAACGGGGAAGATGAAGTTCTTCAAACTTAGAGTTTTCTTCTCCCCAATCCCCTTACACGACAATCCAACCTAATAAAATAAGATCCCTCTCATCTTATTATCTTAATTCATGCCATTCAAAATTAAAAATATCAAAATACACAACTCACTTAATTAAATTAAAGAGTTGGCGTTGAATAAATGTGGGGAGAGGGAAGGTCACAAATTAAAAGGGAAGTTTTAAGGGTTTCACACATAAGAGATAGATTAGAGGAGTTATGGAATATGAAAAGATGGGGGCTCATGTGGGCCCCACCGCCCTCATAACTTCACATGGTAAGTTGGGTAGTTGTGGTCCCCACCAACAACATCCCATGAGAGTATTAAACTACCATGGATAAAATAAATTTGCACACAATTAATTTTACCTAACCATTAATTCCCTAATTTTTAACAACTCCTCCCGAGAAAATGCAACTCCAGTAAAGGTCTTCTTAAGCAATTACTGGAGTTGTGGTTTCATCGCTGCCCTCAGATTTCCATTCCGAGCACCAGATTAAAAGTTATAAAAACTCGCTTGTTCGTTCACCGAACGTACCCAAGCTATACTTCGGAAAATTATTCCGGGCACACCAGGCCTCAGAATCAGGCGCCGTCAAGAACTATATATTCATAAAATCGCAAAGAAATTAAGAAAAAAATTTCCTTGAAATTTACGATTCTTTACATTACTCCCACCTTAGGGATTTACGCCCCTGTAAAGATACATCCCAAACTAGGGAAACAAATGAGGGTACTAAACACGCATCTGAGCCTCCCGCTCCCAAGTGCTCTCTTAGAGGTTCCCTTGCTGCCACCTGATGCGCATTAGGGGAATCGACCTCCCATGTAGGACCCACTCCTGCCGATCCTTGATCGCCACCGGGATCTTCGTAAAAGTCGCCCCGTCATCGATGTCCATCTCCACATGGTCGATGATATGCATCTGGTTGTGCATGTATCTCCTCAGCTGAGATACGTGGAAGAAGTCGTGCACCCAGTAAAACGGAGGTGGTAGAGCCAAGCGATATGCCACCTTGCCCGTCCTGCTAAGAACCTGGAATTGTCCTATGAAGCACATAGATAACTTCCCGCCCCTTCCAAATCTCTGTAATCCACACTGAGGAGAGACCATAAGAAAACTTGGTCGCCATCCTCGAACTCTAGTGGTCTCCTCCTCCTATCAGCATAAGACTTTTGTCAGCTCTAAGCTATCCTCATCCACTCCTTGATGACCTGAACCTTCTCTGTCGTGGCCTGGACCATATCTGGTCCAACAAGTGCTGACTCCCAAAGGTATGTTCATCAAAGACGTGATCTGCAAGGTCAGCCATACAATTCCTCGTATGGTGTCATTCTGATGGTGGAGTGGTAGCTGTTATTGTATGCAAACTCCACCATGGTTAAGTGATCCTCCCAACTGCGACCAAAGTCGAGGACACTTGCACAGTGCATGTCCTCGAGAGTCTGCATTATCCTCTCTGTCTGAGCATCCGTCTGAGGGTGAAAAGAGGTTCTCAGGCGCAACTATGTCCCGAATAACTCATGTAAACCCTTCCAAAATGGGGAAGTAAAGCGATCATTTTGATCGGAGATGATAGATGATGGAACACCATGAAGCCATACGATCTCCTGAACGTAGAGGCGTCCCATGATCTCCACTGAGCCCTACTCGCTGATGGGTAAAAAGTGGGTTGACATGGTGAGTCCGTCGACAATCACCCAAATGGAGTCGTGACCTCTGGATATACATGGAAGTCCAGTCACGAAATCAATAGATATTCTGCCCCACTTCCACTCCGGGACCTCCAAGGGTTGTACCATGCCTGCTGGTACCTGGTGCTCCGCCTTCACCTGCTGGCAGGTGAGGCATCAAGAAACGAACTCCACCACAACAATCTTCATACCCGACTACTAGTGGTGTCGTCTGAGATCCTAGTACATCTTCGCTACCCTAGTATGTACCGCCAAAGGGGAAATGTGAAATTCTCTCAGTACCTACTCCTGTAATGCAGCTGTTACCATGGTACGTTGTCGGAGAAGTCTGGCACAAATCTCCGATAGTACCCAGCCAAACCGAGGAAACACGTCACCTCTGTCATGATCCTGAGTGGCTCTCAAGCTAGAACTACCTCGGTCGTCTTATGATCCACCATAACTCCCACCTAAGAGATTACATGATCCATGAAATGAACCTCACGTATCCATAACTGACACATAGAGAGCATACCATAAAGCTGTTTCTCTTGGAGTGTTTCCACTACAACCCGTAAGTGGCAGGCTTGCTCCTCCTCAGTAGTTGAGTATATCAATATGTCGTCGATGAAGACAACGACAAATCGATTGAGATAAGGCTGGAAGATCATCCTCATGAGACTCACAAACACTACTAGAGTGTTGGTTACGCCAAATGGCATGACCAAAAACTCATATTGGCCATACCGACATCTGAAAGTCGTCTTCTGTTCATCCTCACCTCGAACTCTAAGCTGATGATAGCCTGACCTGAGGTATATCTTCAAAAACCATCGTGATCCCTTAATCTGATCGAAGAGGTCATCAATCCTCAGAAGTAGATACTTTTTCTTCACATTCACGTAGTTTAGGAAACTGTAATCAACACATAGTCGCAAGCTCTCATCTGATTTCTTTGTGAACAAAATCGGGGAAGCCCAGGGTGAAACACCGGGTCGAATGAATCTCTTTCCCTGCAAGTCCTCCTGCTCTACCCGTAGCTCTCAAAGCTCAGCGGGAGCCATCCGATATACTGGAGTAGATATTGGGGCTATCTCGGGGTACATGTCAATATATAATTCTACCTCTCTGTGAGGAGGTAGTCATGGAATGTTGTTAGGAAAAACGTCCGCATACTGATCCACCACTATAGGAAAACTCGGAATCCGAACGTCAACCGCTCCTAGGACAAGGCTAGCCAACTAATGAGTGATAGGCTATCCTTTACTCTGCGTGAGTCCATCCTACGCTGTAATGTCTCTCTTCTCACTGGTAAAGGTGAACCACCTCCCATCGGTGCAAACACACCGCACCTTGCACCTAATACCGTCAATCTGAGCATGGACTGTAGATAACCAATCCATGCCCAAGATGACATCGTAAGGCCTAAAAGCCACTAAAAGAAGATCACAGCAGAATCTCCCGCCTCTTAGAGTAAGCTCACACTACTGGAACCAGAGCGTAATCGTCGAGTCTTCTCCCGTAGGAGTCTCTAGCCGTAAGGATCGATCCAACGGCTTCATCGGATTCTCCGAGCTCCGAACAAGGGTAGAGAAAATGAAAGAATGAATCACTGATGTGTCTATAAGAACTGAAGCAAAGGTGGAGTAGACATAGATAGTACCTCGAATCATCTCTGGTGCGCTGTGTTCGTAGGCCTCCGTTGCCTGAAGCTGAGCCTGCCTCTGTCCTCCAGCTCCCTATAGTCAGGGTGGACCTCCTGGTGGTGGTGGTGGTGGTAGAGCCTCAAAGCGTCGCCCACCACCTACTACTCGGCCAACTCCTCTGCCTCGTCCTCCTACTCCTTGGGGACCGCCACAGTTGAACCTATGACTCTGCTTGAGTGGTCCCTCAACGGTCTGCGGCTCATCTGCATAGCAGGTTGGGCAGTCACGAGCCATGTGGGCCTTCCCGCCGCATGCATAGAACTGTCTTCTCCTCGTAAGGATGGATCTGTGCTATATGCCCCACACCTCTGTGCCAGTATCCTGAGGTTTTCTGCCTGGACCCCTGTGACATCCGTCGACTACCTGCTGTAGAAGACACCGCTACGTGCCGCCCTGCGGTAGGTCTCGATGCTAGTGTAGGAACACTAAGAAAGCTCTCCATAATAAGGTATTGCTCCAGTACTCCTGCCTATGTCGGAAAGCTGAGGGAGATCATCGAAGATCTGATCTCATGCCTCAGTCCATGCTCAAAGGTCCGAGCTGGAAGAAATGTTCTCGTACCATGACTGTTGAATAGCGCGAGAGATTGGTAAATCTCACCGAGTACTGGGCTACTATAATCATGGCATGCCGCAACTGCAGTAACTCTTTAATGCACACCGCGTGGAGGGTGGATGGAACAAACTCCCAACGGATGAGGCTCTTGAAGTCCGACCAAAGGAGAGATGCCTCATCGTGAACCTGGATCATCTGCTTCCACCATCTACCGGTTTCCACATGGAAGAGACTCACTACAAGGATCACCATGAGGTCAGCTGGTTTCCTCACTAACCTGAAAACTCGAACAACAGCCTCTAGCCAATCCTCGGCTGCCTGAGGGTCCGTCTCCCTAGGGAACTTGGGCAGTCTATGACGCTGAAACTCATGAAGTGCACTATGGCGACATGCACTCTCACCTGCAGGGTCTGGTGGCATCGGTGGCTCAGTGGGAAGAGGTACTGCTGGTGCCTCCATTGTAATAGGGCCCTGCACCGAGGCCTCGTCACTCGGTGGGATTTCGTCTCGCACAAAGCTCAGAAACCTAGCAGGCTGTCATCATGGGGCCATCCTGAAAAGAGATAGGTGTGCCAAGATCAATACAGTGTACCTGGTGAGATGACACAAGTAATCACAATGAAAACTTTGAAACACACATGCAATCAATGTTTTTGTATGTTGAGTCAAAAATCAAAAATCAGGGTCCTGGTGTATGGATACGTTGGTCGCTGCACCAACACTGGACTCCCTGGACTGATAACCACACTCAATACCCTTAACATTATTGCTTCAAATAGAACTAAGATCAGTTTCATGAGTTATGCTGTAGAACCGAACTCCTCTGATACCAATTTGTCATGACCTGTCCTCAGGGCCCGTGTCGTGACTACCCCAATTCCGCCTTCCATAGGTCAGGGGCTGGCGACTAGCACCAAAGGCGTAAATCCTGATAAAAGGTAATGTATTGCTTTTATAAAGTAATTAAACACCACAGAGTACACAAGCTGAGTAAACACTACGTAAACTGATTACAAAAGTAAGTACTGGAATGTAAATGGGCCAGAATACAAACCCAACTGAATGTAAAGTACAACTGAAATGAAAGTAATACAACTGGAAAGTAAAATTGTGAGTCTGAGCCATCCTCTAGAATTCCCACCAGAAGGGTGGGTACAGATATTATCTTCTGCTCCTCGGCTCCAGTCGTCCGCTCTGAGCACTTCCCGTCCAGTGATCAACCTCCAGTTACCGTCCTGCTCCACGAGCTCCCACCCCAATCAACGATGTTCATCGTCTTCACCCAACACAACGTAGTGCAGGCATAGCCCATGCAGGGGTGAGTATACATGACTCAGTAGGGACCCCGAGACCCCCGAAGGTCTTCCAGAATCCACGAAGGAAAAACCATAATGGAAAGTTACAATCACGAAGTAAGAACCAACTCTACTTATGTATATGCCCATACATATACCTAAGTCATCAATTCCAGTTCGGCTCCAACATCCGAACCCATGTTTGATCTAGTCCACACAGGATCGTACAACCCAATCCACCTAGGAAAGCACAACCCAATCCACACAGGAAATCAAGTCAATCATATCGAAGATAATTATTGAAAGTTAACACTAAGCTCATACAGGTATACTTCTCGTAAGGTGATAGAGATGATCAGATGTAGCCACTGATTCATCTAATTTGTCAGACCCACATAGGATACAAGACCAGCTATGATGTCGGACCCACAAAGGATACAAGACCAGCTACTCTGCCGGACCCGCGTAGGATACAAGTTTATAGTCAAATAATGTCAGACTCACAAAGGATACAAGAATAGTAGTCGAGTACTGCCGGACCCACATAAGATACAAGAATAGTAGTCATCACAGTCAAACCCACAGAGGATTCCAGTTCGGTCTTCATCACTGTCGAACCCATGGAGGATCCCTGTACAGTTGTCATCATCATCGCAATCGCAGCCAGCTCTAGGGTTCCCGCACACAGCATGCTCGATTCCAGGAGGGTCCACTCCACGAGCAAAGGGGGAGTGGTTAAATAAACTAACATGAAGTCTGGAGTTGATGTATCCCAAAGTTTCTTCGCGTCAAGAGGAGCTCAATGGGACAGATGGGGCGTTAATCAGATGCCCGGTCTGAGAGTTATTGGCCTTTTCATCGCAGGGACCCAATTGGTTTTAAAAATAAAACTAACCCGACCATACTCTAGGTGTGTCCAAACCTTGAGCAGAGTAAGCCAAAAGAACTGAATAACTAAGAGGAATCGAACAATGTTGACGGCACGTCAATCGGACATCCGGAGATCAAGTTTTAAGCGTTTCCACCCTGAGGGCCCAGTTGGTTTCGTGATCAAACCAACCCGGTAATATCCAAAGATCTCCAAAACATTGAGTTTAATATACCGAAACGACTGTCTCGATCCAGAGATCTATACACAACTGACTGTGCACCTATCGGAGGTCTGTATCCCAAGTTATTGGCGTTTGAATGGATCTGCCTGGAAATCAGGGGGTTCGGGCCCTGTCCGAGCCGACCCGATACCCCTGGGTCGACCTGACACGGGTCCGGACTGTTAGGGCACAGCCCGGCCTGGTTGGCATAGGCCGGCCCAGCGTGGGTGGTCTAGCCCATTGCGGGTGGTCGGGACCGGTGTGGGCGGTCCATCCCAACGCAGGCCGTGGCTCGGTTCGAGGCTGAGCTGGACGCGGAGGGGGCCACACTGCCCCCCTCATTTTGAAAGAGTGGCCCCCACGTGGAGGGTCCTTCCCCTATCTGACACTGGGGGTTACAATCCCTGGACTTCCCAAATGGCCAGCCATGTTGTCCGGCCGACATGCTGTCGTGGGACCCCCGCCGGTCCTGCCTTCCAAAGCGTCGGTGGCCGGCGGATCCGGCCGCCCTTCCCTGCACCGCCACGACCTTAGGCTGTGGCCCTTGTCTGACCGACGCGGAGTGACGACGTCGCACCCCTCAGCCACGACTCGCCCCAGCTGCAGCCGTCCATGGTACTCTAACGCGGCGCGCCAGCCCCGCGCCCCTCCACCGTTGCCCGCTCTTGGCTGCAGCTTCCTTGGGCTTCACTGGCGCGGCGTGACGGCGCCGCACACCTTCACCAGGATTTTCCTCATTCACGCACGGTGTCGTTTCACCGCGCCGCCTCCGTTCCAAACCACGATGTTGATCAACAAAAAAGGGAGGAGGATCATCCATGTTTCTGTGGTCCGACCTCCTCCCAATATATTGATTAAAGGCGTCCAAATATTTAACAACGATGTTCTTTAAATATCACTTCAACAATGAATTTAACCCATACCTCAAAGAGATTCGCAGAAGCTAGCGTCGCAGAAAATGGCGTCGCGGGGGTGGTTTGATGACAGAATTGGCGTGCATACAAGAAGAGGATGTCATCTCACACTGGCTGCAGATAAGGGAAAGAAAGGCACGTCGTCTCTCCTTGGTGCTCCAGCGTTCTTTACATTCTTCAATGAGGAAGATGAAGTTCTTCAGACTTAGAGTTTTCTTCTCCACAATCCCCTTACACCATAATAAACCTAATAAAATAAGAAGCCTCACATTTTATTATCTTAAGTCATGCCTTTCAAAATTAAAAATTTCAAAATAAATAGCTCACTTAATTAAATTAAAGAGTTGGAATTGAATAAATGTGGGGAGAGGGAAGGTCACAAATTAAAAGGGATGTTTTAAGGGTTACAAACATAAGAGGGAGATTAGAGGAGTTATGGAATATGAGAAGATGGGGGCTCGTGTGGGAACCACCGCCCTCATAGCCTCACATGGGATGTTGGGTGGTTATGGGCCCCACGAACAACATCCCATCGGAGAATTAAACTACCATGGATAGAATAAATTTTCACACAATTTATTTTACCTAACATTTAATTCCCTAATTTTTAGCAACTACTCCCGAGAAAACGCAACTCCAGTAAAGGTCTTATTAAGAAATTTCGGCGCTGAGGTTTCATCAGTTCCCTCAGATTTTAATTCCGAGCACCAGATCAAATGTTAAAAAAACTTGTTCGTTCGTTCCCGAAATGTACCCGAGATAAACTTTGGAATATTATTCCGGGCACACCGGGCCTCAGAATCAGGCGCCATCAAAAACTGTGTATTCGTAAAATCCAAAATAAATTAACAAAAAACATTCCTTGAAATTTACGGGTCTTTACAATATATATTATATTAATTCTTTATTTATCATTATAGAAAATTATTGTATAATATATTTTCTCACCTTTTTATTGATTGAAAAATGATAAAATACTTCGTGTAAATATGTCAACTACCTCCTCCCAAAGGTGATGTGATTCATTTTTTCATCTATGTATTACATGGATAAAATATATGGGTTTATTAAAAGATATATTAATATATTTATGATATAATTATCATTCTGAAAATATAAAATAATTGTAACTTTCTTTCAGTTATGATTGTTGAAAAAGGGAAACATTACTCTACTGTACATATGACCTACCATTGCCATGATTGTAAAGTTAATATTTTTTCATAATTATGACTAAAGTTATTTCAATTATACATAAATAATATATTAATATTTAATTAATTTATTTATTATTAAACTAGGTATTATTGAATAAATTCTGTTTTTTCCATTTTCAACATTCTATGTTCATTTTTGATATATGAGTTGAATATCCTCAAAATGTCTTATCTGAACATAAATGAATAAGAACATAAATATAACAGGACAGAGAAAAATATTAAATTAATAAAAACATAAAAAATATCTCTAAATAAAGTAAATAATTAATTTTATTTTATTTCATATGTTGATAATCAATGTACGCAATGATTCATACCTATAGTATGAGATTTCATCTCAAATTCTATTCATTGAGGAAATTTTAATGTTATTAACAAATTTAATTTTTATGGTGTATATATTTCCCATTAACATGTAATTTATTGAATTTTTCATACTTCTTAGTATTTTATATTTCAATTCACATTATTTCATATTGGAGGATTTTACTTTACTATTAACAAGTGTTAATGGATTTCGCAACCCAAATATTATTCATTGAATTATATTAGTTCATTATTATCATGTATATTATATGATTATTTTCTAAATGAGACATGATTTCTGTATGATATATTTATCCTTGATTTTTTATTTAAATTTTTTATACATAATCACTTCATTAATTAATTATCACTGCACAATTATTACCATTTTAATGAATTTAGACTGAATTTTCATTCCATTAAGACATTTTTTGAATAATGAACCTATTTTATTTTAGCTGTTGTATATAAATATCCTATAATGAATTTAAAATTAATATATAATTACTAATTGGGATTAATTATTCATTTCATTTTATTTTTTCATGAGAAATTCTTAAAATAAAATCAATCCTTATTTCTCCTTGTGATGTTGTATATTAATCATTTGTGACTATATATTTAAAAAATCTTAAAAAATGAACATTTTATTATGGAAATATTTAGTAAATTAATTTTATGTTATCCATGATGTTATATGCATTTTTAAGGAAAATATCTATTAATTCCACATAAAAATGCCATTTCCAACCTTTTTTTTATAAAAATTCAATAGTAATGTTCTCATTTTAAAATATGCATTGTCAATGGGATTCCCCACATTAATAAATATTTTATTCCCTTAACATATTATATAATATTTCAATGGGTTTTCAATAGGAAATTTTTGATAAATAAATAATTAAATATTTTTTTAATTTTATTTGATTCTTTAGAAAAATATTCTTTTTCTAAAAATTCTACATTTTGGCTAGTCATCCCACATATCTTGTTTAATTTTGATGTAATAATCATTATCATGAGTTAATAACTGTATTGGTATCATTGGAAAATACATTTATCATAAATATCAATATTCATTATTTCATGGATATCCTTATTTCGTTATCCGTATATCATTTCTACATACGATTTTCTACTACCAAAGTTATTCGATTGACTAGGGAATATATGAATAATTTGTAATCTTTAATCATTATGAATATTAATTGAAAAACAATATTGTTTCTAAATAAAATCCATCCTCCAATATACGATGAATTCATTGTACATGTAGGAACAAGTGGGGCCTAGTTATATATATCACATCGATGCATTGGGAGGTCTAATAAAACAACAGTTGAACAAACATTAAATTTGTTCCAAGGTTACACATACCAATTGATTGAACTATATTGGACTAATTAATTTATTGTATATATATCCCGATGTTTGAGATCGTGACATGTAACAATAAACATTTCCTTCATTGATAATTTTTAATTATTATCAATGAGATTACAATATTGATATTGTGAAAGGATTCATATAATTAAATAGTTCATTATTAAATGGAAAGTGTTTTTAGTTAATTTTTATTTCATATTAATTATTCCTTATTTATTTATGATAGATTATACATTAAATACCTCTTACTTATCATCTGATAACACCCTTTATTTATTTTCGTTTCACACGTTATGAAGAGGGATATTATGAATAATATAAAGGATATAAGAATGTTTTATTAAATTTGTTATTTATTTCCAATGTAATATGTTAATCGTGTATTAATATCATTCTTTAAGACTACTATATAGATTTTTCATAATGTATATGATCATTTTATCTTATAATAATTTAATAATACAACCATTGTCTCTAGAAGCTTGAATGTAGGTTTCTAAATGTGAGTTATTTGAAGAGTACAAATGGTGTTCTTGGTGAATCATTATTGATCTTGGTGATTCATGATATTATTGGTTTCCATTATGGCTAGTAATTTCTATTTAAGATTATGTAGATTTGATGAGCATCTAAATTCTTTTAAATTTTTGGGGTTGATCTAGTTTTCTATCGATTATTTACTCAGCCCATAAATTTATTCAATAAATTTAGATCATTTGATTATAAACATATATTATGAAAAAAATTATTTTATTTCGTATTGAATATGGTTTATACTATATTATTATTATTTCATTTCTCACATGTTTTGAAATATTCGAACAATGTTCTAGTCACCAGCCCTGGCCTTTTGGATTGAGAATGGGGTGGAACTCCCATCCTAATACTAGCCGAGGTGTGGCCATTATGGTTTCAGTCGCATCAAGGTGGTATCACACTGGGTTGTCCATAGGACAATTTTTATAGTTTGTATCCATTTGTTGATTTATATTATAAATATTCTAAAATAAATTTATGGGTTCTATAGTTATGTTATTATACCAAGGAGGCCATGGTATGTGAGGTGACCAAAATATCTCTTCTCGAAGATAATGGTAACCTGGTGGATGATCCTGATAATTATGGCATGGTATGAGGTAATAAAAATGTTGGTATAAACAATATATAATAGTAAGTTTTCATCATTAATTCCCTTATCCTGAAATATATTCTAGACACTCTATAATCATTATAGGTTGATTCTATGAAGATCGATTACCACTGATCGAAAAGTTTTGTACAAAGGTGGGTTCATAATGATTTTGTTCAAATAGTTTGGATTTTTTTCACTAGATTGTTAGTGGTCAGTTGTTGATTTAGTAAATTGGTTTGAATATATCCTGGAAAAATAATTTCGATTAGATTTTCATGAATTCGTTCTTATTAAAGGATTCCGAAGAATTTGATGGTATAATCAACTGAGTGAGATGAAACCATCCATAATTTAATATGATGTGTTGTTTTATGATTGTGGGGATCCTGGTACATAGAAAAAATAGGTTCAAGAAGAGTCTAAGACAACTATTTCCATCTAGATTTGTGTTTTACAAACAATATATAGATTTTGGTATTGATATTTTAAAACAAAATAGCTAGGGTATATTTTGTGATGTTATTTCATGAACTTTTTATGGGAAATAATTTCCATGGTTTTTGATTTATCCATCATCTTAAATTATGTTTATCCGATGAATTTTGAATTTATACAGGGATGAAAAACCATATGTAGTATACAACAATTTTTTAATGTTATCATGAAATAAGTTTTAGTGAGATTATTGGAACTTCAGATTTATATATTGACTCAAAGGGATACAGTAAGAACTATTTTTTTTAATGAAAAACCCCATATGAATGAGACCCATGAGTGAGCCTTTATATATTATGAATTCATGCAAGGGATACATGTGGTCTTTGGTGTAATGGCCCAGCCCAGGCCACGATCATGATATTGAATGCTTTGGGCCTAGCCCGCACAGTTTTGTTTTTCCCTGGGTTCTGGCCGTTAGACACCCCCTAGGAAAGGCCTCATGATGGGAGAGGTATCCACACAACCTTATAAAGGGGTTCTTCATGCTACTCCTCATTTGATGTGGGATTTCCATAACCCACCCCCCTAGATGGGCCCATCGTCCTCGCTTCATAGAGTTGTATAGTTTCACGACTATTCCATTAGGTGATGAGTTGTTCCTTGAGAGAATGTTTGAGGATGGTCTAAGGCACGACATGTGATCGTAGATGAACATATTCAGGTTGACTTTGATATCTTCTATCATCATACATGTTCTAATTACTGAGCACAATATGAGGTATTATGAAGTTGTGAGCCAGGGCGGTTCAACATCCAGAGTTAGTTTTGCCGTAATCTGATAGTAGGAAGCGCCATAGGGAGAATACATGGGGAGATCAGAGAAGGTGAGATGTATCTTCCAATAGCTAGGTGGTGTGCTACCAGTGTTGCAGGAGCGGGAATATGAGGCCATGTTTCCCGAGAGTCCCGATGGACTTCCAATCATGTGATAAGATGGGCCATCTTCAGTGTTTCTATCAGTTTTTTTCACCAGCAGCTGGGGACATGGGTTCTTCTATGACCCCACATCCAGAAGGATCACAACATGTTTCTCACCAGTTTGGGAATTGGGGTTCATCCAGTCGTTCAGGCCGAGGTGGAATTCGTGGCTGTGGTAGTAAGTCACTGGTCTTTCAGCAACAGTAGGGTGGATCAGTTCATAGTCATCAGGTAGGGTCACATAGCTGTGGAACAGGACAGAATTTTGCAGTGGAGCAGACGCAGTAGGAGCAGGATCCCGGACCATCTATAGTTCGAGGTACGATCTTAGTAGCTTCAGTTTTATCTTCTACTATTTTTTACACAGTGGATTCCCATAGCTTTATATCTATTGAGGTTATGGAGTTCCTTGGGCTATGTATCTTATTTCTTATGATATCTTAATGCTTGAAACTCTGTTGGGGATGAGAACATCTAGCATAATTCAATGAAAGGAGTTCCCTCTAGATGATAGTGGATGTCACTTCTTATGGAACCTCTATGTCATAGAAATTACATGCAATGATGTCATTCTCGAAATGGACTGGCTAGTTACCTTCCAGGATGTTGTCGTTTGATATCACTATAGGGTGAGTTTCGTATCACCAGAGGGTGGTTATTTTCTTTATAAGGACGAGTGGGATGTCTAGGAATGTTTAGAGGGTCCATAACATCATGGGTTTGGAGGAGTTACATCCCAGTTTTCTATTCTATATCTAGATGACCAGGGGACTTCATAGTTATTCTTTCCTATAGTGGTGGATCATTTCAGGGATGTCAATCCAGAAGACTTTTCATTTTTTCCTCTGAAATGTGGGGTAGAATTTTCTATTGAGTTGTGCTAGTAGCGTCATCATTGTTCATTCCTCCTTATAGTATTGTTAAACCATAGTTACAGAGCTCAAGAAGCAGTAAGATGAGTTGAAGGAGAATGGATTCATCTGACCCAGTACTTCTAATTGGGGTTTTCCTCTCCTGTTTGCAAATAAGGAAGAAAACATCCTCAGGATTTGTGTCGATTATCGGAATATGAACAAGTTAACGGTCAATAACTAATACCCTTTTCCTAGGATTGATGATCTCTTTGATTATTTTTGAGGAGCCTGAGTGTTCTTGAAGATCGAATTGAGGTCCAGTTATCATCATTTGTGCATTAGGCCACCATATATACCTTTCACAGCTTTTCGAAGCAGGTATGGTGTATACCAGTATATAGTTATGCAGTTCGGTCTCATTAACATGCCTGTAGTTTCATAGAACCGATGAACTGAGAATTCCATCCATACTTGGATTCCTTCGTGGTTGTATTTTTGGAATATATCTTGGTGTACTATCACACTCGACACGACCATGCTACACATCTTGGATCATTTTAAGTACACTAAGAGAGCATCAGTTATATGATGAGCTCTCAAAATTCCACTTTTGGATGAACCAGATTCACTTCCTGGGTCATGTCATCTTAGAGACAAGAGTATCATTGGACCCAGAGAAAGTGAAAGAACTAGTTTCTAGGGAGAATCCGAATAACGTCTTTGAGGTGTAGAGTTTTCTAGGGATGGATGGATACTACAGTCATTTCATACATGTCTTTTCAGGCTTAGCAGCACCGCCGACGAGTCTGACTAAGATGGGTATGGAGTTCTTATGGTTAGAATCATGTGAGTTAGCCTCTCAGGTGTTGAAGGCGAGATTGAATTCAACACCGATACTAGTCTTTCCAGATCCAGGAAAGAGCTATACTATTTAATACGATGCAATATGTATCGGGATTGGAGCTGTGGATAAGCAGGGAGATGGGGTCATTGCGTATGGGTCACAGCAGTTGAGGCCACATGATAGAATCTACGTGATGAACGATTTGGAGTTGGCAGCTATTTTTCATGCCTTAGATTGTTAGAGACACTATCTTCTGGGAGAAAACTTTGTGGTTTTCTCTGACCATAAGAGTCTCAAGTAAATCTTCAGTTAGCCTGATCTGACTTTCATGCAGTAGATGTTGGCTGAGTACCTATAGTCCTTTGAAATTGATCTTGTCTATACACGTAGAAAGTGAAACGTGGTGGCTGATGTGTTGAGTAGGAGGACTTAGATAATTTAAGATTAGGAAGCTAGTAGTGAGTGGAAGCTTAGGGCTCTGTTCTCTGATATGCATTCGGAGGTGTACAATAGACATGGAAAAATCTTTCTCTCTTATGTAGTTGTTACCTCTATACTTCTTGATCGAGTGCGAATCAGGAAACTATTCAAATCAGCGGGCCTAGAACTATGAGAGAGTGTGTTAGGAGAGGACCCTATTCTGGGATGGGCCATAGGCGGGGAATAAATCTTGTGCTTCCAAGGACACGTATTGGTGCCAGCAGATATGCACCAGGTGCTAAGGAGGGATTTTCATTCCTCAATTTGGGCAGTTCATCATGACATCACCAATATGTATCTTGATATGCACCATAAATATTATTGGCAAGGTATGATGAGGGACGTTACGGGTTTCATCATGAGATTTTCTACTTTCTAGTAGGTGAAGGTAGAGCATCAGTAACCAGATGGGCTTTTACAGTAGTTACCCATTCCCGAGTGGAAGAGTAATGACATCGTGATGGACTTCGTGATAGGTTTTCTTGAGGTCTCGTTGGGGTAATGTTGATGTTTGGGTTGTCATTGACAGACTCACGAAGTTTTCTCACTTCTTTCCTGTCAATGAGACAATCAGTGTTGATGATTTGGGATGATTTTACATCCGAGAGATTTTACGTCTTCATGGAGTTCCACACACTATTGTTTTAGACTGGGATACACGCATTACTTCTCAGGTCTAGTAGGGGCTTCAGAAGGCGTCAGGTACTTTAGTACTTTTGAGTACATCTTACCATCCCCAGAAAGATGGAAAGTTCGAGTATACAATTCAGGTGCTTGAGGACATGCACTGAACATGAATTCTGGATTTTGGAGGTTCATGGGAGAAGCATATTCCTTTTTTGGTGTTTTCCTACAACAATAGTTTTCAAGATACTATTTATATGACACCTTATGAGGCTTTGTACGGTAGGCCATGCCGATCACCCTTGTGTTGGCTTGAGGTAGGAGATGTAGTTTTGCTAGGACCTCGTCTTGTTCAGGAGTCCATAGAGCTGATACATTTGATTTGGAAGTGGATGAATACTGAAAAGTCTCGATGGAAGTCTTATGCTGATCAGAGGAGATGACCTATAGAGTTCAAGGTCGGTGATCATGTTCTACTACATGTCACATCGAGGTTGGGACATAAGAGAATTAGGAGATAGAGTAATATTTTTCCGAGGTATGTCGGTCTATTTGAGGTATTGGAGAGAGTTGGTTATATTGCCTATCGGTTGCAGTTACGTCAGAGGTACCAAGCCATACACGACATTTTCCACGTTTCTCAGCTCCGATGATACTTTTCAGACCCGTGTCATGTCTTTCTACCTGAGGAGGTTGAGTTTGAGGTGGATGCGTCGTTTGAGGAGTATCCTATCTGGATTGTTGATCTAAGTACAAAGATTCTATGTGGTCGGTCTATTCCTCTGGTACGAGTGCTATGGTAGCACGGGCCAGTACAGGATGAGACTTGGGAGAGGGAGGCCAATGTATGAGATCAATGAACGGAGTTGTTCGAGGATTCAAATTCTATGCTACTCTAGGGAAATTCAGGGAAGAATTTCAATAGGTGTCATCTTTTCGGTTTGTTTTTCATTTTCTTGTTGTTTTTGGGAAAAAGAGGACATTCTGGAAATTTTCAAAGCACACATCTTGTACTTTATGAGTACACTCCATGTATTGTGATGCCACTGGAGTCTGTGTACTAGCTGTGTCATGGCCACACATAGAGCTTTGTGGTGGTGGAATCAAGGCCGCCTAAAGTAGAGTACAGAAAAGGATAGTATAGGGAGTGTACTTCAAAAGTACACGCCATGTACTTTTTTCCATTAAACACATCGGGGTCACATCTAATCGCCTAAACACTTCTTTAAGGTCCATTTCGACCGAGAGCACCATACAGTTGTAGATATTCAAAGAACCCCTGAGCGTGCACCCGTCTTTAGAGTCAAAAACGGTTGGTTTCGTTGGAATTACATAGGTGAGTTCTTCCTTCTCCTAGAGCATAATTTCTCAATTCCTCATATTTTTCAAGTTATCGTGGGTTGAAAATTTTAGTTTTTTTGTAGATATTCGACATTATAAGAAGATTCATGCTTCGGGGATCACATATAGAGATCTCCTAACCCCGAGGTTGGTGGTTTGTGCCTTTCTGTTCATAGTATTTTAGTATTATGTGCATTTTCCACCAATACCCTTGAACATGTTATTGTGTGTTTACCATTTTAACCATATTTTTCCTTCCATGATTGTCTGATTTTGAAGAGGTTAAATGGATAAGAATAGGGTTGTTTTTCTATGCCTTGGATATTTTTCCCAGGCATGTTCTGTTTACCACCATTTGGTCATGTTTAGCCATTTTGGCTACTTTGCATGTTTTCCATGTCTGTTGTCGTAGGACAGAGAGTTGTATCCTGAAATTCTTGATATTCTGTAGACTGATTACCTATGTTCTTCTGTAGGTTTACATTGGACATTTTCATTTCTATGTCGTTATCCTATATAGGGTCGTGAGAACCGGGTGTAGTAGACTATACGGGGAATTGACCGAGTTGTCTTCCTCAGAGAGTCTTTGAGGACATTAGGATATAGGGGGATAGACCTAGTGAGAATCCTTAGAGTGTCTAGAAGAAAATTAGGGATATAAGGGGAATGACTGTGTGAGCTTCCTCAGAGAGTCCCTGACTGCTTTAGACTATATGGGGATAAACCATGTGAGATTCCTCAGAGAGTACTTGTTTTTCATTTAATTAACATGATTACCTTAGACTATAAGGGTAATTCGCCAAGTTAGATTCCTCAGAGGGTCTTTGAATGACCTGGGATATAATGGGAATTTACCAACTGAGCTTCCTTAGAGAGTCCTTGACCTTGGGGCTATAAGGGGAATTGACCGAGTGAGCTTCCTTAGACAGTACCTGACTACCTTCAACTATAAGGGGAATTGACTGTCGGTGCTTCCTTAGAGAGTCTTTATGAATTTATTATTTCCAAAACAGACGGGATAGGCTAAGTGTACTGCCCAAAGGGTTGCTGGTACTTGTTAGGTAGGACTACATGGGATGGTTGTGAGTACTTCCTAGAGGGTTACCTGTCTGTGCTTAGATGCCTGTTAGTTGTTACTTGATATTGGAAATGTGGATTTTTTACTACTGAGTACATCTTATTTACTATTTTATATACTTTTACCTCCCATACATTCATAGACTTTTACACACATATCTTTAGGTGGTTTCCTACTAGGATTTAGTCTCACACCCTTTTTGGGCCATGATTTTCAGCACAAACAGATTATATTTTTGCAGGTATAGATAAGGTCAACCACCCTTCCATTTCAGGTACTTGATTGGCTATAGAGATGGAGAGCATTGGTCCAATCATAGTCTTGCGATGCTGAGGAGCTATTTATCTTTTAATTTGTACATGGTTCAGTACTGTTTTTATTCAGGATTGTGACGTGTTTGGCTGTTTTTCTAGACATATGTATCATGAATCATTTATTATGAATTGCTCCAATTGTTTATTATCTCAGTCTTCCACTGTTTATTGTTGTTGGATATTTACTGCTTCTGCTATTGTGTTTTGTTTTATTTCTGATGTGTACTCTTCCAATGAGATCCATTACAAATGGTATCAGAACCGGTGTCCATTTTATGTGCCAGTGAGGACACTAGGCCCTTCTTGGGGTGTGGGTTATGAAAATCCCACATCAAAGGAGGAGGAGCACGAATCAACCCTTTATAAGGTAATTTGGATACCTCTACCATCATGAGGACGTTTCCTGGGGGTGCTTAAGGGCCAAAATCCAGGGAAAAACAAAATTGTGCGGGCTAGGCCCAATGCCGATAATATCATGACTGTGGGCTGGACTGGGCCATTACATATTGGTAAAGGTTACCATTTCAACTAAAATAATATATATTGCTGATAAAGTGGGATCAATGTTTTTTTATGAGACATGAAACATTCATATTATAGATCATAGCAAATACTGAGGAGTTATTTGGTATTTAATGGAGATTTAAACTCAATTTTTGTTGGAAAATGCTTTAATACATACCATAATCACCGGCATGTGATAGTTTATATTCAGTGAGGATAGTTAAAAGATACAGATGTCAGATATGTGTATATGGGATACATATAGATGGGTGATAGTTGTAATAAATCTGTGTATGACTCATGTATTTTCCCCATGGACACCAATAATGGTTAATATGAGCATGAGTTATTCATTCTATGATATGTATTGTTAGTTTTAGATTCCATTATAACCCCTTTCCATCTAGGGAAGTTCCACTATTGATGAAATTTTTAAACCTTCCCACATATAGATAGTTGAACCTATACTTAGTGAAAAAATATATCTTTTTAGTGATTCTGTATGCTGGAGTATATGTGTACTAGTATCAATGTTGGTATGAATTTTTTATTAACAGTTAGTGCAGTAGGGTGATGATTATTGTGTTGATGATTTTGTATCAATCAACAGCATTGAGAAATACCCCTCAAGGGTAGCGTCTAGTTTTAACCCTATGGATTCTAGGAAAATTAACCATCTGCTTATATGCATGGTTCTTTAGATGTAATTGTGGATGTATAACCATCTGCTGATTTTCCACACTACATGTTCTAAATTGTTTTGTCTTTATACATTTATATACACACATTATTTTAATAAATGGAATTCAATTTAATGAATATAGCCATTATAGAAATGTAATTAAAAATAAGTAATGTAATAAAAACATTATGAACACTTAGGATCTATCAATGTCAGAGTATTGTGGTATGTTTCTCTAGTAGTACGTTCCTCTAACAGTATGAAACCAGTGGATTAATTGACTTAGGACACTTTTTGGTATACTAGTGGTGTCTCATCTAATAGATTATGGTCTAATGGTGTATTCTCTAAGGGTATCTCAGACTTTGTATTTTTTTAGTGCTGGAAGGATGAGCTTGGCTGGGATTCATCTGGTTGTATCTCATACGTAGCCACATTTAAATTCTGGTGGCATGACATCCTAGAAGTTTTTTTATCGATGGCGTCACATTATTTTACAATTATTTATTCCAACAGTATAAAAGTATAGTGTTATGATAGTCTGATAGAGTGATATCCTACTAGTATCTCAAACATAACGATTTTTATGCTGGTGGTGTGTTAGGGAAGAAAATGTTTTTGTCAATGGTGTCTCAAACATAGAAATATTTATCACCTATTCTGAGAAAAAATATTATTTATAGGAAAACATGATATTCATAAGTATTATTAGAATCCTGATTTTAAGATCATTAAAACTAGAATTTCAATAATCTCCCTTTTTTTATGGTCACAAACCATGACATCCAAATAATATTATGAATATAAAAACAGGTCATTATAGATATTACAAATCTTTAAACATGATATCCCAGGTAAAATTCAAATTGAAATCAAGACATATGATTCACAATATCTCTAGATAGTGTCAACTATAATAATAAGAAAATAATATGTACTAATGTAAAATATCAAATCTATGAACATATTTCAAAAATACAATAATTTAAAATAGATAGAACCAAAGATTATATGTTTTGAGAATTTATAAAAATAATTCTATAGAATTATTTAAAAAACATATGTCCTAAATTTTTTTCCCCTACCAGGATTATAAAAAATGTATTGATTATTAAAATAAAGAGATTAATTAAAGGTAGAAGGAATTGAATAAAGAATTTTAATGGAATATAGAAGTAAAACAACTAGCACAAGTGGTAAAAAATACATTCAAAATAAGGGAAAACAATTTATTAAAATATAGGTCCCATCAATGACCATGCAGTACAATCAAAAAAATATACAGGTTAATGTATGGAAGAGGTTTCCATCGGTTCTTTTCATTTATGCAGGTCTATCTCTTTCACCATAATCAAGGAAACAAGATCATCATAAGGTAGAAGATATAAAACATTGGATGGGAGTCCATCTATAGTGTTGTGATGGTCTTACACAATAATTACTGGCTAGAGGTCTCTCGAGACATGGGCATAAGACATTAATAATGGCTTGAAATGGGTAGGAAAATGTGTTAAAGGGTCCTAAGTAACTCCAAGTCTAATAGACAATAGAGGAGTAATAGGAAAAACATCCTAAGATACCATAGGTTTTCAATTGAAATGAATAATTAAATTCATGATATTGATGCAATCTATTATAATTTTGCCACAAAATTCCATTTCAATAATTAAATCAGCCTTCACATCCATGAAAAAGATCAAGACTGGGGTTATCTCTTTATGATTTCTAACTTTCCGTTGAAAGCATGAGTCAATGAACAAATTATTAAATTATCATCCATGAACATTAAATGGGAATCCATTTCATTCATGTTATATATTTGAGATAGATAAAACATATTGGAATTGTCTATAGATTCCCTGGTTGCTTTTATATCATAGACATAACTAGAAACCATCCTGAGAACATGGTCAGAATTATTCCAAATTGTTCATAAAGTTTATTTCTGATTATCTGGTACAATACCTAATGCACTGGAAGATGAAACTCTCAGATCATCACATATAATTTATCTCAAATTATTGACATCAAATACTGGAAGATGAGTTGAAACATAAATATAATTATCTAAAGAAGAATCCTCAATACATTTAAGGTTACCAACGACAGAATTTTTATACTCCAATTGTATTTCCTCAAACAACGACTTTAGAGATTTTTGTTCACCACATATCCTCTTATTCACAATATATATCTCATAACTGTGATGCATAATATTAGGTTAGATATTCTAAAAAACCAACTCATATATTTACATTATATTATTTTCAATAATCATTTTCAAAATAGGGGACTGATTGCCTTAACATTTGTGAAAATCAGACATCATTTTTTACAGAAAAAATTCATGTAAGCTTGAGTGACCACATCAATTAGAACAACTTGATGAGATGAATATGGTTTTGGTATAAAAGGTCTCACAGAACTAAACATTTTATGTTGGACTTAATGATTATCCTATGATATCATAGATGCCTTAGGATATCCTTTAACACTATCTTTTGTTTTATAACTCTTTGGAGGGATTCTTACAAAAGTATAGAAAATTCCCCACTCATCTTCCATAGTTTTCATCCAGCTCATCGAAACATATACAATAGAAGTAGGTACCACATTAGCGTTAAAAACTAAATCATCCAAATTTCATTTAGGAACCTAACTTTGAGAAGCCACTATGTGTTTAAAACTTGTAGGGTTTTCATCAAATTGTGTACCAATAGTTGGTGCATCATTCATATCAACATCCTTTTGGGCATCAACATTGGTGAACTATCCTTACAAATTATCATCCATAGGATGCTTATGAACATTTAAAATCTATAGCTATTAATTTACAAATTCAAACTCAATAAGATCCTACTTCTATTGTTCATCAACATGATCTTACATAGAAGATATTACTCTCATCTATTCTGCCGTAGTATAATCTGAAACATAATGACCTATGGAAAATGAACTAGCCTCAACATCATTAGTAATTGGATATTCATGAAAAATCTCCACTGATGGGAAATTCACCCCCACCATCAAATGCATCCTTATGATAAAAATGAATTTCCACATCCCACTTTAGGATTCAACCACTTTAATTATCAGGTTATGAATACTATCCATCATCACATCCATCATCTGTTGCATATTTTTCTTTACCATTATTACTATATTAATTCTCTTCTTCTTCCTTTTCATCATCCTATTCATCAACATCAGTATCATTGGATTTGGAACCATTATTTTGATTATCTCCATATATATGAGTCACTTCTTCATCACTCTTAAATAACTTTTCTATTTTTATAAACAAACTAGGTTTACTAAAAGCTTTAATTGTGATGAAATAGGATTTTAGAGAATGGATGGGGTCACTCCCTATATCAAAAGATTATTCCTTTTCAATTTATTCACAAACAAATTCTTCTTTATCTGAGTATTCCACAACTTCATTAGGTGCCAAGAATATATCATCTTCATTAATAGGTATGTTGATATATTTAGTTAGATTATATTAATCACACAACTTCTCACTATCACCAACTTGTTATCTCTCCCATGGGATCTATCATATCTTCATTCATGAACACGTGAAACTAGATATGGAAAAACATACATTGTCTATATCAGATTATACACTATCACATGAAAAACCCTTGGGCTCTAACATAAACGAAGTCATCTTTGGGAAGATCAAAGAATTTAAGCTGGAGGATGGTTTGATCAGCTCACACATAAGTACAGTGGATATCATTATATATTAATCATGTTTCCTAATTTCATTATAAATATGAGATAAATATATTAATACCTTTGGATTGAAACATATATTTTTCATTGACATAGAATATGCTGAATTAACAAAAATAGAATCCCACATTCCCAATCCAGCTTCGGGGAAAATTGCATCCTTATTGTGTTATCTCCAATTAGAATAAAAATGGAAAAATCATGTATAAACATATCACTGGATTCTAGAACATTTCCTTGGTGATGGTCAAAACATTTATCATGAGGTAGATTTAAACACATGTCCCATTTTCTATAAGAAAAATGACTCACCTATCCTTTTATAAGGATTTTTATCCAATCATCACCATCTTGGTCAAATGGAAACTCTATGTTTTGGTAGAAACAATATACCATATTCAGGTAGCAAGGTATCTATTTTAAGGAAAACCACTCCAAAAACACTTGTTTTTAGGGAACCTTAAGTACTATATACATACTCGATAATATCCACTTTAGGTATACTACCTTTTCTATAATAACAACTCGATTGACAAGCTCTTGATTAACAGATGAAACTGGAGTAGGTGCACTCAATTAATTCTTCAACTTATAATAAATTGTAGCTTAGAAGGATAAACATAAGTAGAATGCTTCATTATCTTCATTCATATCATCATGAACAAGATCAATAAATGGTAAATATAAGGTTTGAACATCAAGGAATGAAAGTGTTTCACATGGCCTGAGAGGGAGAGATATGTGAGTATCATGTGCAGATTAATTTTTTTTGTGAAGAGACATTTTTCTACTTTAATATCATTTATGATATCAGGTATTATAAAATCAAAATTTTACTTGAAATCAATTTTCTAGTCAATAAAAAACCAAGCATTTGGTTTTAGAAAACAGAATTATTTGGGAAAGATAATGTCTATTGAAAATAATGTGATTAATAGATTTTTTAATGTCATGAAATGAAAAGACATGACAAATAAATGTCCTGAAAAATACACAGAATTAAAAATCAATAAGTTGAAGATCCCACAACATGAAAAAACAATGGCATGGTATAACAACTACATGAAAAATAAATAGAGTGACATACAAAAGTTTATGGCATAATCAATTTTATTTCATAAAAAAACCAAAAAATATCATTCCTAACTCATGATTGATATTATTATTTCTCTCATAATTCAAATTCCTATTAAAATATCACATATGTTATGTTCTATTCCAATAAACTCATGATTAATATCTCCATTTTGAAGATGATCTCTCAAAATTGTATGTCGTATATCAATGTGTATCATTATAGAATGATAAATAGGATTATTATTTATATTTATTGAACATGTTTTTTAACAGTTTATGGGGACATGTCATAATTGATATTCGTAGTCTATTATAGTGTTTTTCATCTAAAAAAATTGTGTATAGTAACTAATTGTAGCTATATATTCCGCATCAGTAGTAGATCATGATATAAAATTATTCATTTTAAACACAATAAAAAAAATACATCCACAAAAAGTGAAATTTTCTAGAGGTGATTTTTCTATTTTAATTTCATCGACCTAAATAATAATCATAATAACATATATAACAAATTAATTTTCCTCAATATTAGAACAATACTAAATAATTTGTATATTTTATGTATTTGGAAATTCATTCCACAAAAACAAGATGAAATTCTTTTGGGATTGATTGAAAATGATAACACATACAAACACTGAACACAATATCTTATTGAATATCAATAATGTCAACAAGACTTCCATCCATACCTCTAAAACTAGTCGGAATAATTGGTTTCCTAGCATCATGAAGATCCAATTTACAGGTGTAATCATAGAAGAATCACTACATTTAGTGTTGTCCAATTTAATTTTTTTTATTATATGTTTTTTATATTTGGAGTTGTTTAAAATAATTACTTCTTTATTAAAAAAATGAAATCCAACATATAATTTTAGTTCACCAATTAAACTCATTACAAATTCATTTTTATTCATTTTAAAAAAATAGTACATAAATAATATTTTTCAAATATAAAAATATTATCATCACCATATATTTTTACTACAAATACATCTTTCGAATTTTGTTTATAAATATGGTGGGATTAGTTATTCCTTTTGAAAAATGGTTTGAAATTAAAAAAATTATGATCCTATAATACCAATATTTGGGGTTTCGTTTTAAACTATAGATTTCTTACGATAATTTGAAAACTTGATTTGGAAAGTGGGAATTTAGAAAACAATTTTGATATTCCCCCAAAACATCCTCAGTTATAAAATCTTTTAAAAATGCATTCTTGACATCCATGTGATAAATCTTGAAATCCGTATGAGCTGCAAAGTCATGTGGGATTCTTTTCGACACATGTTTGGATATTTGTGCAAGTTATTCCACATACTCAATCCCTTTTTCTAGACTATACCATTTTTCAACAAGCTTTACATTGTTTTTAACTATCTTTTCTGACTCAAAAAATTTATTCCTAAAGACCCATTTTTTTTCCAACATTAAATTTGTACTTGGGTATATCTAAAATTTGAGACACTTTATTCCTTTTTAACCGATTTAATTTTATTGCATAGATATTACCTAGAATTCATCATAATAGCTTCATTTATGTTCTAAGGTTCATAATGATACAATATATCATGATATTAAGCCTATTTTCTAACTTATGTTATATTTTGAGTTCCTCTATTTAAATTACTTAAAAAATAATATAAAAATGGTAATTAATTGTTCTAATATTTTTAGAGAAAGAGGGACTAATCACTTTTACATTTTCATTTTCATGTTCTAGAATTTCAGTAAAGTCATCAGAAAAGGATGATTTATTTTCTTATTTAAGAGTAGAATATAAAGAATTAAGATTTATGTTTAGATAAGATAAATCATACTAAAGGTTTTATAATGAGGTCTTAGTCTCATATTGGTTTGTTTCATTGAATTTTACATGGACTGATTCTTGCACAATTTTGGAATTCTTATTGAAAACTCTATTGGATTTTCTAGAAATTTAATATCCACGGAAAATTACTTCATCACTTTTGGAATAAAATTTATTCAAATTATCCATAGTGTTAATAATAATTAATGTTCAACAAAAAGACTCTAAATTACATAACATTTTGATTTATATTATTCTGTAACTCCTAAAGGGTATTCTAAAGAATGAGTATGATCAAAATTGATTTCATAATATTGCAAGTTATATTAACAACATCATCCCCAAAATAGACAGATAGATCATAATCATTTAACATGGTCTTGGGTATCTCACGTAATATTCAAATTCTTCTTTAGAAAATGAAATTATTTTAGGGTGTATATGGAGTAATGAAGTAATGATTTTATTCATTTGTAATAAAAATGATTTAAAAATATTATTCTCAGTATCATGTCCTTGTTCACTTTATAGGGTCTTATTCCTAATTCCACTATGATATTCTATAGACTTATAAAACATGAAAAAAATGACAGATTCACTTTTGTGAGCTATAATATATACCAATATATTCCATGAAATTTCATATACTAGGACATAAAGTTACTCCTTCCCATTAATTATTGATACTCTAGATGGTATAATACAATGCATTTGAATAAACTAGAGATGTTGAGAATATTACACATCATTAAAAATTTTAAAATAAACATTATGTTTTTTTCCTTCTTAACATGGGTGAAATACATTTTTAGTTGGGTACTATTATTTAGGTAGATCCCTAACTAACCCTTTTCGAGATATCTTCCATAGTGAATGAATGATGGAATGGCCTAGTCTCCTATACCGTTGTCCTGATGTCTTATGAAAGGAACTTAAGAAAGAAACATTCTAGGAAACTAGTGAATATAAATATATAGCACAAACAATTTCATTTCACTTAGTAGTAATAATTTATGCATTTTCAGAATCTAATGCATTGAAATAATCATTATCAAACATAACATAAAAACCATTAACAAACAAATGAGAACAGTTAATAAGATTATACTACAAACCATTATCATTTTAAAATTATAAATTAAAACTGATTTTTTGTTCACAATATAGCCTAGGATGAGGATATTTCCTTTTCCAGTTTCCTGAAAGGTTATATAGCCACCATAAACCTTTATGAGACACTTGTAGTAAGAGTAATATCCTATCATATATTTAGAATAACATCTTTCCATGTACCATATACTTTTACTAGTGACCTTCAATAATTTTTTATACAAATTTGGTTTTAAAAAATAAATGATTTTGGTACCCTAAATATATTTGGATCCCTAATTGTTACTGATAAGAGATCTGGGAACATAGAATTGTCTTATAAAATTCCAATAATCAGATTGCAGACTCTTAGAAATGAAAAATATTATTGGTTTTTTTTTTGAAAACTATTTTGAAGTAGATATTTTACACCTAGATTGATGAAAAAATTAATCTTAGTTATTTTCCTCTCTCTAAGTTCATATCTTATCCCAGTAACAACATTGGGAGCATCGTCTTTTCAAAAAATATGTTTGGTTGTCTCTCTGTCATTTGTAATTTTTTCATTATCTTCCTTTACATTCATGTTTGAAATTTTATTTTGATTTTTTTCATTGATAATTTGAGTATTTTTGTCTTTTTCTATTGAATGTTCAAATTTTACATTTATAAATACAAGATGGTTCATTTTAATACTTTCATAACTATCATTAAATTCATTTAATGTGTCCATTATCATCTTTCAGAATTCAAAATAATTCTTCTCTTGAAAAGTTATCTTGTTTATCATCATAATTATTAATCACATGCACATAGAAAACACTATAAATAGTAGGTATGTCAAGTAACTCCATGAAATTAGTCATGAATCACATCATTGATATGTCTGGTTTATTTTTAGTGAATGCCTCTATGTCACAAGAACTATATTCTAATGCACTCCATATGGATTTCATGGTATTTTAACCTCATTTACAAATCTTCATATTTTCTTTTTGGTACATTAGCATTGGAAAATCATATTTTATGTGACTTATCCTTTTGTATTATTAGAAAACAAATTCCATTGGATAATCATATTTTTTTAATTTCCATTTTTTGTCATATTTTCGATAATATATATGTTTTCAATAAAAAAATATCCAAGTATAACTTCTTAAATGATCTACCTAGGTGAGACATTTCCTCATCATTGTCTAATGGTGAGTCATTATCACATGAACTAGCTGCTTCTACCTTATATTTTTATTTTTTACTTATTTATTCTATTGTTGATAGTCTTTAAAGCTACTGAATTACTCTTAGACTCTTCATCCTCTTCTCTTTTTACCTTCAACTTCTCTTCATAAATCATAATTTTTCTTATAATCTCATTGACTGGTAATCTATGGATATCACATGATTCTCTGATTGACACTGATGTGCCTTACAAAATATTTGTATACATAGAAAAAATCACATTACCATATCCTTTTCAGATACAGGCATTCCCATTTAGCGGATGGTGTTGACAATATCATTAAACATGTGGTACCTATAAATAATGGGTGCATCAGGATTGATATTAAAACTATTATATTTAAGAGATTAGGTATTTAACCTCATTTATTTAACATTAAATTTCATTCATGGGTAACAAATATGGTATCCCAAATGTCAAAAGTAGTTTTATAAGATGAAATTATATTATATTCATAATCACCTAAAAAACAATAAAAGTCATCCATATCTTTATAGATATTTTTTTAAAGTATCATTGTTGCATCATCCAGCATATTTCAATAAGTTTTATCTATTATATATTCATATTATATTATAGCCCAAATATCAAAAACCATGACATATATGTGTATTTTCATCAATTAAAGGAGTTATGTTTGTATTTGAACCTTCTTGGTGATTATCCACAATAAAAAATTAATCTTAGAACTAATGGAAATTTCAGAGAATTAATATATAACTAAAATCACAGTTTTAAAATTTTAAAATAAATAATAACCATGAAACCAAACTCATTTGATAACTAATATTGGTTGGACTGAATATCTCAAGAGCATGGTTATTTCACTTCCCCAAAATGATTTTGTCAGATATTTATTATTTTAGAATCCCGTAAATGGTTAAATATAGGAATGTTTATCAACAAAGGTAGTATGATATATATATATATTAATATTTTAAAACATTTATCTAATGATTTTTTAGGTCTTGGATGAATAATATATATATTTTTATTTCATCCTTTGAAATAAATATTCATGAAAAAAATGGTATATGAAAAAGAATTAAGATAATCAATCAAAGAATAAATTTCCTTACAGTTAAAAATAGTTTTCAGTTTTAATGTATAGATAAAGTAAAAATTATTTTGAAACATCAAGTGAATAAAATGACTACATGAGGTTTAGTTTCAAGTCAATACTTAGTCCTATTAACTTGGTGATCACCCAGAACCATGGAGTTTATATTAAATAAACTAAATTATATACAACCTATATCAGGTTTATAAAACAGTTTACAATTTTCCACGGTACACACAACCTCTTCTAGAGATATTCATGGGAGTAAAAATATGTTAGACACACATGGATATATACCACTCTTATCCTTGGAAGAAACAAATAATGAAACTCTTTGAGATGAAATAATGTATCTTCTAGTTTAGTGTAGGAAACATTGTGATTCATGTAAAGTATGGTAAGTGTCAAAATGGATAAAAATGTAATAAAACAAAACTGAATCGTGAATTCATGGAGTACAAAGTTCATATGTTCTCGGAAAACATGTGTTTTTTATTAGATGAATGAATTATATATGGTGATTCCTAGACATCCTCAGTCATGTGTTTAGAGCATGTGAGGTCTTACTGTTTTCAATTTGATTCAACTCTTTATCTCTAAGATATTTATTTAATAATGAGATCATTTTTTCCATAAATATTTCCTTTTCTACAGTATTTATTTTATCATTTCATCACATCGTTCACTATAAAAACACGAGGGATTTTTCTCCACTTTTATCAATATAATCAATAATATTCAAATCATATTTTTCATTGTACTACTAATTCTTACATGCTTTCTATCAGATTTTTTTATAATCATTGATATAGTAAATGGTATTATCATTGAATATAACTGATAGAGTAATGTATATAAAAATATGTAAAGTAATTAATGGAGTGGCGATGTCCTAGGATCTGGTAGTGTCAGGACATAGGGGAATATTACTATGGAAGTATGTTTTATTGAAGGTATGAAACTTGAGGTGTCTTATACATACCGAAATATTTGGTATTTTGGCAGCATCTCAACTAATGTTTTATGATCTAATAGTGTATTCTCAAACTATGTCTCAGACATAGATATTTTTTCAAGTGTTGGTAGTCTATCATCAGTGGTATGACATCTTGGGTATTTCATAATTATCCACATTTATGTATTTGCAGCAAGATATCTTGGAATTAATTTGTCCAAAAGTTTCTCATACTTTTTTTAATTGTTTAGTAATGTGTTATGATAGTCCTGTGGTATGACAGTCTAACAGTGTTTCATCCTGGACATATCTGAGACTATGGTTTTTAGGCTAGTGGTCTCTCATAGAAAACTATGTCTACATCAGCTGTGTCTAATACTGAGATTGATTTATCACTTGTATTGAGAAAATTTATCAGATATAGGAAAACATGAAATTCAACAATATTATTAAGAACATGATTTTGTGATCATTAAAACATGGAGGTCTTCATTTATCATAAAAAATTATTTGAGTTTATATAAATAAGTATATATAATTAATATATATTATATTTCATTCAGGATTAATATTATATAACAGAAGTAAAAATGATTAATTTCCCAGTACCGTAACCGTCAAAACAAAAATTGATAAGAAACATGAATCAGTTAACACATAAAATAATGGTGATTATGAATGGTTGATCAATGAATATGTGATAAGTTATTATAATTCAACCATGTTTGATATTATAATTATTATTATAGATACTTCTTTAAATAGAAAAAAACTAAATTTTTATATTAGAGTTCATGGGTATTATAAAGAAACATAGAATTTAGGTAAGGGTTTTGTCTCACTTTCTCTTTGTAGAGGAACATTTTAATGTTACATGACAAGATTTTTATTATTTTATATATACTATACATAAAGCGGAGGGCGGGCCGCTGATGGAGGCTTCTCAAAAAAGCCTAAAATCGCCCACTGGGGCACTAAAATGGGGGATAAATGATTAATCTTTAAAAAAAATTTAAAAATAAACTTCAACTAAAACATAATTTAAAAAAATAATAGATTATATAATAACATAACCTATAATACTAAATAATTCTAATTAATAATAAATAAGAAATATAAAATAATAAAATAGAATTAATAAATTATTAAACTTAAATAAAACATTAATCATATTAAACAAATTAATAAGAATAACTAAATTAAATTTAAATTAATTTAATGTGACATACTAAATAGTTATTTGTTAATAAAATTAAATAAAAAATAACAACTTATTTCATACATAAATAAGCTAATCTAATTAAGATAAATTAGTAAATAATTTAATTTATAAATAATAGTCATCTTTTAAATTAACTTGGATAACTTTAATTAATAAGAATATATAACATTGTAAATATATATTTTAAAATTTATAATTAACTAATTACTTTAAACGATAATTTTTTTCCTTCTTGTTTTTATATTTTTCTAGGTTTTTTTCTTGTTCAGGTTCATTAAAAAGTCAAAAACGCGTCCAAGATAACTTAAATAAGTCATCTGGAGTTAGCTATGTGCAGAAAATTAGTGCGCCTTGTGTGTCACGGAAAAACGCACCTGTATGGTGCTTAAGTGAAGGACTTTTTGGAGTCAGTATATGTGAGCGGTGACATGAAGTAGATGATGGATGATATTAAAAGTAGAGTAGTAGTGGTAATTAAAGGGAGGATTGTCATTCATTCTATGAACACAGCATATTTGAGCAGGGACTCTCAATATGATTCCATGCGACACAATTCGAGAGAAAAATTCTTGGGAGATGATAGAGAAAACATGGAGGATAAAGAGCCTGAGAAACAAAGCATCAACGAGGGAGTTCTTAATTCCTATGTCCTTAATTTTTATACTATGTTATTGGATGGTTTTCCCAGAATTAATCTAGATGATCAATGAATGATTTTTATTATCTTGAGAATTCAATTCTACTAGTTAATCTTTTAAACTTCTTCATTTACTTTTACATTTTTCAGAATCATAATCAATCAGCGAGATTGATTTACGATTTTCTGATTAGTTGTTTCACAAATCAATTTGGTTTCTTAAATAATAAATTCAAGATCAACTGGCGAGTTAGTTCTTGAATACTTTTATCAAAGCATTAATGTCTTCATCTTTGGAAATTTTTGGTGATTTTATTTCCAGATGTTATCCATTATTAATTTTCAAGCAAATGAATGATTATCGAGTGGAAAACTCCTAATGTTAGTCTACTGTGTGTTGAGTTTCATAGTGAGGGAGAATTTTCGCATTTTTCTAGAGGTGTGATTCAATAAAGTGTAATGTAGAAGATATCCATTAAACTAATAGATTGTAATTCTCGAGTATTACATTTGATCTGCTCTTTCATTCTTGCTGTGGAATACTAATATACTCTATTTCTCTAGTTTTTTATACTTAGATAAAATTTTAGTTTCTTTTTTAAAAAACATTTCTTCATCATCTAGTTTTTACATCATCATGTAAATAAAAATAGTAAGGTGATGTTTTCCCCACTACTGTCAACAATGGGGGTATAAAATTTAAATACCATATAATTCACTCACCTTCCATCTCCGTGGATTGAACCTGCACCACCGTGCTAGTGTCGGTTATTAAATGTAATTTTGAGGGCTGTGAAGACTTCCGGCCTGTTCAGTACCCTTCCAACCTAAGGAAAATGTGCACCACGATAATACTCTTGGGTGGATCCCATGCACTCACTTAATCATCCTTCCCTTGGTTTACCGTTACTCCAGCGTATGATATGAAATTTCCTAGAAATTGGACAACTCATAATTAAAATATAAATCTTCAACAGGATCACTTAATTTTAGTGATCTCAAAGTGCACCTAGTAGCATTATCAAGTGTCTTTTTTTCTCCTCCTCGAATGACAAATACACTTGGATGTCATCAATGAAGACTGCCATAAACTAGTCCATGAAGGAATGAAAGATTCATCTCATGTGTCCTAGGAGCACTGTATAATCTTTCTTCACACCATATAGTATCACCAAGTACTAATAGTGAAAATTTTAACATCCAAATTCCATATTTATTATATCATATTCCTATATTCATAGCTGGTTAGAGTCTGGTCTAAGATCAATCTTCATGAAATATTATTCCCCTATCAATTGATCAAAGAGTCCACTGATCCTCAATATTTGATACATATTATTCAATGACACTTGATTAAAATGACTTTAATCTACACATAGCTTTACACTCTCATCCTCTTTCTTGGAGAACAATATTGGGGATTACTAGGGTTAAACGATATATCTCAAAATACCTTCTCCTATAAGTCAACGAATTGCATCCTCAACTCATGAATATCTATGGGATCCATCTAACATGTTGTTTTAGTTATATATGTAAACCTAGGGTTCATTTCAACTTATAATTATATCTCTTAGTGTGAGGGTAAACCCAAAACATCCTCAGGGAAGACGTGCTCATACTCTTCTAAAACCAAATGACCCTAATTGCCCAATGTTTTCACTTCTCCAAGAGTTATGATAGCTTACTACTCAGTGATTGGATGCACTCTCATATTCCTGGTCTCATCAAAATCCACAATGGACTTATTTTCATTGAAAATATAATAGAACATTATGTATCTGTAGACACACAACATCCACTTCTAAAAGAAGTCGATATGGGAATGATATTTGTATATCCATTCCATTCTAGATATGATGTCCTAAATAGTAATTGATGAAATAAATCTATCTAATTCACACCATCACCATTAAGTTCCTGATAACCATACCATCCAATATTCAAAATCGCTAAGTCACCACCTATCAGAGTCTCCATCTACAATGGCTGAGAAAGATGATATACCAAAATATCTATGTCCCTAAAATGAGAAGTGGAGAGGAAGGAATGGATAAAACCTATTAATATAAATAATATAGCTAATGAAAAAAATAAACCATTCTTTCAACTTATCATCACAGGAGCCTCGGGGTTATAGGCCTCCAAAGCCAACATCTGCTTCTACCCCTGCCCACAAGCTCCTAGAGCATAGCATGGACCACCAAGGGTGGTGGATGTATTATTTAGAACCTATAACAACCTCATGCTTCCCATTAGGCCATCATTCCATGTTATTAACCCTATAGACCACCTTGAGGGTGAATTTTCTTAAGATGTGGGGGTCCCTTAAGTGTCTCAGGATTATCTATATGACGGTTTAGACAATCACGAGCCAGATGTCGACAACCAATTCTGAAGAAACACCAACCATCCCTCGGCTAAATCAAGCCTGCCTGAGATCCATCCAACCTAGGAATGGAGTCATTGGATCACCTCATGATGCTTATGATATTTTTATATCCCTATGATTGTAGTCACCTACCTACTGTCGAGGTATAATCTATTGGATTCCCACTACTAGCTCCCACTACTGGTGTCTTCTCTTTTAGAAATATCTCCACCAACAAGGCCCGCTCAAGAACCCCAACAAAGTTGATAATGACAAGGGATACTATCGAAGCCTTGATGTTATTGAATAAGCTCTACTCAAAGGCTTGAGCAATGAGGAACTGATTTTTCACCATATCAATGGAGTAACAGAAGGGACTAGTAAAACTCCCTGGGTACTCTACCATGATCATACTACCCTACTGTACATGTAGAAGATATTTTATGCATATAAATAATAATGTGTTTAGATATAAATACTCTATGAAGACTATCCAATATAGTGTTGTCCCATCATGTCACTAAGTCACCATGATCTACCATAAACATTTAGGGCCCTGAAGCAGACTACATGTGAGGACCTACATCGGATCTGTGATAGTCCTCACACGGAAGAAATTGTGAGTGACAACCTCTGTCTAGTCCTCATCAACTCGGGGTTTTGGCTCACCCCAATACTAAGAAAAGTCACTAGCTATAAAACTTATGAAATAAAATCATCTTATATGTGTACACTTTTAGTCACCACTCCAAAACTAGAGTCCTTATACTAAAATAAAAACATCAAACTGTAAACAGGGTTTCCAGAAACCCATCACAATGACTTCACTCCTAACGTAGAATTGACTCCTCTAATTCCACTCTATCATGACCCAACTCACCAAGGGAAGACCTGTGACTAACCCAAGCCTGCATCTAAAATGCCTAGGGATGGAAACCAACTCTAAGAGTACATATAAAAAAATATGAGGAATTATATTTAAGTATCTATACACATGAAAACATATTTAATCCCACAGAATGATGAAATAAAAAAAACTAAAACAATGCATCCATACATCTAGGATCCCCCAATAGTGTACAATAGTAAAATTATGCATAGTGGAAATGGGGGAAAATATAATCCTAACTAGAATATTTATAAGTGTTACTGACTACAAGGAAGATGACTAAGCTAAAATAAATCCCCTATCAAGCTCCTGTTATGCTCCACCTATTCCCTTTCCTCCGAGGATTCCATTAAAATGCCCATCCTATGTATATGACACAAAATGTGTAGGAAAATCCCATATCGGGGTGAGTATGAAAATACAATGTAGGACACCCAAAAAACACTATACATGAAACACCACTTACATTTTTCACAATACAATAGATAATAATTAATTTATAATAGAAACAACATGATACAATTAGGAAATAAACCATGAAACCAATCGGTCAAAACCAATTTATCTCCAAAGGATTCATCAGGATGAAATTAATTTTTTGAGAGAATCTATTTCTTGATCCATCATATCATCGAAGAAACTTGATGAAGAGGTCTATGTTATTTGGCCCAACTAAGGAACTATTCTAATAAGACTCTAAATCACATATAGGGGGCCATTCTTAGGACCGCATGGGGAAACCATGAACCTAGTCTAATGAAACACAAAACATAGGGTGTTGTATATCAACAATAACAAATATCATTTTGATATGGCCTTAATTATGGACGATATATTCCTTTATCATGGATATCATTCTAATTTCTCATACTCCACCTAGGGAAAACAGGGTGATAGAGGATCACACTATAAACATATAGAAGGAAACCACAACATTATTTGAGACTCAACCTCTAGAGGAGAACACAATCCATTTTTATGGATGTAATGCTGCATTGTAATTTCAAGGGAAAGGACAAGGGAAACATGCTCAACCTGTTCCAGACAAAACTAACCAAATGAATCTACATAATCACTATTGAAAGGGGTACATAGTGTGTACCAGGGGATGAATTGGATTTACATCTATCCTCATGACTTATCATGTGGAAGATATTGACCTGACATGTAGTATAATTTTACACACAGTTTATAAGGAGTACACAGTGTGTAGAGACACATGGTTTCCTGCTTGTTTTGAATAGACACATTCATGTATCGAGGTTGTGTCTGTATTTCGACCCATATATTCTAATTAGTGTCTATGTAAATGTACACATGGTTCCCTATAGCCATGAACTTTTACCCGTGTCTGTGTTCTCACCAATGTAAACATCATGTCCCATGGAATCGGTAACATGTCGCGTGACTGGCATCACACATCGTGTGATACTTATCTATATCCTGTGTCTGTTTGATCACCCATGTAAACATTGTTTCCCATGGAATGGGTAACATGTCGTGTGACTGGAATCACACACAATATGATACTTATCATTATAATGAAACCCTATCTACCTCTAAATGATCACCACGAGGCATGTATCCATGGATTACATGACTTGTAGTTCTTGTTTTTTGCAGATCAAAATTTTTAATTCCATTATTCCTAGCATTCCACTAAAATCATGACTTCCATCGATTCTTACTCTATAGATTCTAGATCTATGTTGAATGGGCCTCTCTACGATTCACTTTTCGGAATCCTGCCTTGAAATGAAGAGGGAAGAACCACCTATGATGTCCATGTAAAAAATTCGGCCCCATTAAGATGAAGAACCCCTGATCTATCCTCATTCTCCCCCGATCATCCCACCACCACCATCAATCATTGATCTACAAACACTATCTCATTTCGTACCAGATTATTTGATCCATTATGATGATAAATGATCATGAAATGATCGAGAACAGTGTCATTTTCAAACTTTTCACAAAAAAAATACAAATTGGTATCACTTCAAGAAATTGGGGAGAAATTCCTACAACATTAAATTTGAGGAATGAGATTCATCCATTATTTTTTTCCTTGAACCATTGTTATGGAGGAGGTTGAATGAAGAAAAAAGAATCAAAATGAACAAAACAATTCTATCAAAAAATTAATCTAATGGTGATGTGTAAATCAATAATGTTCATGAAATTGACCGGGGTTCACTTGAGATTGAATAACATGATGGAACATTCAAAAAAACATCCAAACTAGTGTTTTTCTTAATCAATGACAACAAACTGTTTGTTACCTTTATTGATAATATCCACAAGCATTGTGGCACATCGATCCACATTTTAATCTCAATATATCGAAGTCCACAAATAAAATCTCTCCAATATTTTTTTTTGAATCTATACAGTTTAGAGGTAAACCTATTGAAAAATGAGATAGCCGTATACTTAAATGATAAAAATATTTCCCTTCATCAAAACAAAAAATATTTTTTTATTGTATGTATTTCATCCAATTATTCTCACGATTATTTTTTCAAAAATATTTATTCTAACAAATAGTATTTCGTACAAATGTTCTAAGATCAATGATTCTCTCATATTTTTGATCTAGATCTGTATTCATAATTTATTCTAGCTTTGAAGGAAAAAGATTCATACATTCTTTTTAATATGTTTATAATATTTCATACTTTTATTTTGGGCACACCAATCCTTGTAATTTCACATTGTCTTAGCATTTGGTATAAAAAATAATCCATATAGTAACACAAAATAATAAATGGAAAATCTACAATGCTACAGACCATCTATTCAAAACATATTTTTCTGTTACGATTATATTTAATAAATATTAATGTATAATATATTTTTTTTATTAAAAAATACTTATTTATATATTTTTCACTTTCAAGAAAATAGATAATTATTTATATGGTTACAAAATTAATAAAAAAAATTTCTTCACATATTTATTTATTGATTGAATAATACAATCATATGTATTTGTTAAAATAAATTGTCATTTTTCAATGATTGATATGTACTGAGGAGGATTGACCTACCAAGAAAATATTATGGTGGGAATGATATATATATTATTATTATTTAAATATATATATTCCATTATTTAGATATTAAAAGAATTATAAATAATATTTTATTTTAGTGAAATTCAATGAAATAATGAAATTATTATTATTTGACCCGGGGTTCAGTAATATATAAGTAATTTTATAATGTTTCATAAGACAAACTCATTTCTCTAACCTAGAAATATTAATACAATTCTATAATTTCTATGGTAAGACTATTATTATGCATAATATTCGCCCTAGAGATTATCTCAACCCAAGGGATAGATTTTCATGATCACTCTCACGATGAAAGAGAAATAATTCCCCTCTAACATCTGAAAGAAAATAAAACAACTGTAATAACTCTTCAAACATAAATAATAATAGATGTAATCAATGATGTATAATGCAGTTGGTTTGAATCATTTTCACTAGCACTCAATGACATTATGATGTGATTGCATAGTTTGTGGAGCATGGGTGGATACCATTAATGGATTGTACATTTGAATACACTTATTATATTATGTTATTATAATTAGAGTTAAATCTATTTGGAAATAAAGAAGGAATTACAAGGAAAAGATATTTGTTTTAATGAAAAATAATTATAAATTTCAAGTTAAACAATCATGTATTTGATTCTCTCGTAATTTCATACATCAATTTATTGGTTTTTTTATAAATAAATTAATGAAAACCCATTTATAGGGAAATTAATAACCCACTTTTGTTGTTCCCAAAAACCTTCATGTGGTATCAAAATAGTCCCATAATAATTTATTATTTTTTCTTACTAGTTGATCGAATTAGATATTTTTTGTTATATTATCATTTCCAAATTTTAAATCATTAATCTTATTTTAAATATATCACGGTCACTCACATTTATATGGAATTAAAATTTAAAAAATAGATAATGTATAATAAGATATACCATCTATAGTTGCTACAGATTTTGTCTAGATAACACATGACTATATGGAATGTAACTACAAACTACATGTCGTGTACCCATGTTCAATTCCCAAAGAGATGTTGTCAAATTCATGAAACATCATGTGGGGGAATATAGTGATGTGCAAATCCACATTGTGTACCTTCCATGCAAGATGGAATGATGATTTGTGGTTCATATAAATTTATCTTGAATACATGAATTTTAAATCATAGAGTTTCTCACATGGGAAGTGTGGAATCATTATTATCAAGATATGAAACATATATTAATATAACATTTCATAAATACTGCATTTTTAGAAAAATTATATATATGAGTTTACATTAAATTTATTTTGTGTACACATCAAATACCTAATAACTATTCTCATATATTACATTCTGGTTCCATGTTAATGTATTAAAGATTACCAAAATATCGAATACATGGTGTTAAGCATGATTCCAAAGTTGTGTATCCCATATTTTTTCATATATAGTGAACAAATAAAATGGTTATACAATGGTTTAAGATTAAATATAAAATGTAAATTAAATGCTGTATTAAATATAACTACTTGGGGTGTATCTATTGTACACAATATATGATAGGGTATTTAGAGAATAAAATTCGTAATAAATTTTCCTGTAATTTTACAACTAAAAACCATGTAAGGGCTCATATTATCAATTCTACCATATATTTTCTTGAGGAATGGAGCTATTGAGGGGATGTTCAAATCCAATTTATTCATCACATAATTTTTTATTTAGTTTCAATTGAATTATTTTTAAATTTTATTTAACCATCACATTTGAACCCATCGTATCGTGAAGTTGAATCCTTCTACCCTTATTTGACACCATATTTTCCTACTTTTATAAGGATGGGATAAATTTATCCTCACATTATATATGTAAGAATTATTTTTGAACCTGTGTAAAGGTACACAAATCTCATTTATGATTTTTCCCTATGTTGTGAGAAGGTATCCCGATTGCATAGTGGTAAACCCAAACATAAGTTATGGTAGAATTCATGTTAGGATCATCACATAAAGGCGGATATTTCATACATGGGGTTTCTATCACAGTTTAAATGTCTATTCCTTGTGGATTTTTATTCCAAATTAACTTGAAATATTATTACATAGTAGAAACACAATTTTTAATTAAAATCAATTGATTTAAGATAGATTCAAATGTGAATAGATATAATCATTTACTTAGATAAATTGTGGTGTACTTAAAGATCCATATAAGTGGAAATAAATTAAAATTAATATTATGTGAATTTATAAATATTATTTGATTAGACTTTTATACATATCCATAAAAATTAATATTTTTTCCTTTATATAAATCAGTGCTTCTTTCCCCAATTTATATTCTCATTTTCATGATAAGATTTAATTATTATGATTTTCAAATTTAGTTTAGTTAGACCTCAAAAAAAAAATTTGATCCCTTTCAGTATTTCAAACCTAGTACTTATCATTTTTCACTCTCTTTATTCCTGGTGTAGTTCTGAGTTATGCCTCCTATCATGTGATTGAAATAATATATTTATTTTATTTTTGGGAAAATATATTTAATAATCCTTTGGATTCGACTGTATATGTACATGATATTAATTATGAGATGGAAATAATAGATATAAATTAATAAATTAATATAATTAAATAACAAATTAAAAATTAAAAATTATTTTTTTAGGATTTTTAAAATAATGGTGGGAAAAAATTATCACATATTTGATTAGATAAATAATATTATTTCATAATATGGAATTGGAACTTTTTTATTTCATTTGATTTATGTTATGCTGATATTTATCATTGATTTATAAGATAGTGTTCTATATATTTTTTTTGTACATTGTTTTTTTCATGAATAATATACTAGAAATTGACATAAAAATATAAGGTCATAATTATGTTCAAATTAATGATTTAGGCATGAAAATATATTTTCATAACTATAAATGAGGGAATTTGAAGAGCATATTAGATTAAGGTTTATTTTTAATCTATTTATTCACTTTAATTATGATGTTTTTTCTATGAAATTAGTGCATAATTTACCTATTAATTAATTATTGTGATTAAATAGTTTTGGATAAAGGTACTTTGTTTGGTTTTAGTGATGCCATTCTTGGTTGATAATGAATTCAACGACTTGGATATACTGTGGAGAATGAATTTATTAAATGATTATATGATTAATATTATGTGGTAGAGCCTTTATTTTATATTTTATTGACATATAATGGTATGATAACTCATTATCAATGGGATAGTTTTCTCAAGATGGAATGTTTTTTGAAAATGGTGTTGAGGATGAAATCAGGGAGGTTGAAATGGTATTCTAATTTTTATTTCTCATTTTTGTATATACTAGATTTTTCTATTTGATTGTTGGATATGAATATGATATATTTTTCTAATCATTAATTACGTTCATTAATTATTTCTATACATGAATATTTGTTATCTTTATGTAGTTCAATAGGTCCAATCCGATAGTACAGAGAAATCACTGAATAAAAATTGAATTTATAAATAATCTTATGAGATAGGGTGTTGTTGGTGGAAGTGGTGATAACTAATTTTCATATTCATGAGAATGATATAATGGTGATTAATATTATCCTAATACTAATATTTTAATCAATAAATTATATAATGATTATGGATGCATGTTTGCAGGTAATTATATGGTTTGGTAATACAAAAAAAATTTATGGGGTGTTTAATTAACTATTTTTAAATTATAAATTACTAATATTGAAATCTTTAATGATTATACATGATTCATATAAACTTATTGAAGAACAATTGTTTAAGTCCTTATTAGTGTAGGTCAGATGTCCTATTATATGACAACTTCAATTGAATCGAATTATAGGTATTTTCCCTTAGAAAAATTATATGAAATGTACTAATTATATTTTATGATTTCTTAAGAGTGACATTCCATGTTAGTTAGTATTATGAAACCCATATATTTTTGGGGATGTTTTCATCAACATCTAGGTTGTAGAGGGAACAAAAAGGCAACATCTACCTCCCCCACTCCATATTAGACTATAATACTTTTTTGAGGGAATATTCAAGCTATGATGGATTAAGGTATATGGTATATTCACATTTTTCTATAATGTATCTCATTCCTAATATAAATTTATGTTAGGGTTGTAGAGGCATGAGGTTATAGAACATATCTTTTATTGGACATGGTACATTCATCTTCCCATAAGTGTACATGCATAGTATATTAGGGATAGAGGTATGATGCATGACACATAGACAAAACTAACTTACAAACATCTAATTGACTATGGGAAATTATGATGATGGGATTAAATTAAGATACATATTATGAGTAATAGTTATGAAATTAATGGATAGGATTCAAGATGAGATTTTGAAATGATTTTTTTATATAGGCCATGATTATTTTTTGGAGGGGTGAGCTTTAGATGTGAGTTGTTGGGGTGTAAGAGTGATAAACTAGTAGAGAAGTGAAATTAGGGTTCCTTAATTTATATATATAATTTGATATAGGAATTATTCTATATATTACATTCTAAAAAATTCATCATAAGAATAATAAATAGAATTAGATATTTAGGTTATGAGTTTTTTATTATTTTCATTGGGATATAGTATATTTTTTCACATATTCTCAAAAGAGTTTTTAGATATGATACTATTGACTTTAAATATTATTCTCAACATATATTTATATATATATATATATATATATATTATGTTTCTTGTCTATTAGATCTCATTAGTGGTTAGGTTATGAAATATATCTAATGGAGCTTCCTAGACATTTTTTAATGTCTATGGTCAGAAAATTGTATTTTTTTTATTTATTTTTATGCATTAAATTTTTATTTGAAATTAAATTCATTTTTTGGATGATTTATTATTTATATAATATAGTTTATTTGTTCTTTTATCATTTTTTATACTCTTTAAATTTATAAAGTGGGTAATGAATCTCATTTGGTTCAAATAATATATATTTGAATCAACAAAACTTATCCAATTAGAGGAAGTATTTAGTTTTTATCACATTATATTAATTTCATCCCATCATGGGTACTAGTATAAGGGGGTTATGGTAATGTGATATCAAAGGTGATGATTGAGTTTTATGATTTAATTTAAATATATGTATTAGTGAGTATGAATTGGTTGGTTGAGAAATTGTTCCATATGGAAATATTATTTAATGTAAACAATGTAGAACAATAGTGAAATAGGTATTTTGGAACCCTATGATCCAACACAAGGACCTTCAAGTATAATTTACATTATATGAAAAGTGATTCTACTTGAAATATAGTGATTGAGGCAGGATAATAATTCCTTATTGACTATTCATATATTTTTAATTTTGTTTAATATTATAATTATGTTATATTTCATTAATTAGTTAAAAATAAATATTCTAGATTTAATATTTAGGGAGTCCCTATCATTTATAATTCAGTATTAATTGGTCCATGTTGATATCTCCATCAGGTATACACTGAATATGGTCAACAATATGTTTTAGTTGATCGTCATAGAGAGTTTGAAAATGATGATTAATCTTTCAGGATGATACATTGAGGTTTTACTTATCAGGAGTTATTGAAATATGAAGGATTATTTAATATTAGGTGAATGAGTTTTGGTTTCTGTAGGTGGTAATGTAGTTATGTTTAGTTCTTTCTCGAAGTGACAATTGGGTTTTATTGGATATAATGATAATTTAAGGTGAACCTGAACAATGTTAGTTCTTATTCCATATAGAATTTGAGAAAAAAATGGCTATGGAGGTAGTCACTATCAAGGCTAGAGATGATATGGAATTTTTCATGGTTAGATGTCTTCAATAGAGTTTCTTTATATAGGTGATCCAAATGTTGTCTAAAAAATTGTTTACCAATTTTCTACATTGGTGATTTTACCATATTATTCAAGATCATTTCACTCCTTATTTTCACTCACCCTTATCCATGTATTGGGATCAAAGAAGAAAATTTGGTTCCCATTGAATTGAATATACATGTAAGAGATTTTGATAGATTTTATAATGTATTTAGTGGTTCTGAATTAATTCAAGGGTGGTATTTCCCATAAATAGAATTGTTTTGTTTATGGATCAATCAATATTATATCATCAATGACATGGATTTATTGTATTTGGTTAAGGTGGTTGTGGATTTCATCATGGTGTTGAATCACATTGTATCATGATAATAGAGGTCAGACATTGTTTTTTGGTTGGAGATACCCTTGGATGGGTAAGAGGAATTTTGAATTCTTATCATCACTAATGGTTGAGAATATGTTGAGTTTTATTTAGGATTATCTAATAGCATTTAGCAGCGTTTGAGTTTATTACATTGATATCTTTATGAATAAGTTTGATACACTACCCCCTCGTTGAGAGATCAATTCAGTATAGATCTAGAACTATGTGTAATTCCAATACAATGTCTCTCTATATATTGGACCCTTCATTTTTATGGGATCTGTGGATTTATCATTATTATCTATTATATTTATGATTCATTCCACCTAGCATGTCACCATGGGGTGACCATGTTTTTTTATGAATATTGTCATTGTAGTCTACATATGTTTTTCAATTATCATCACTTAAATTTGGTGACAATGGTGAAACACTACACTTATACAGGGATTGGGGACATAATTGATCATCTAAAGGGATTGTTTTAGTTCTATAAGATATATTTATTATTCGGATATCATCATATTTGAGTAGGGATGATGATATATTGGAAACTATTTTATGATATTTTTACAGTCATTACCAGTTCATTGTAATACTGTAAAATGTATTGAACACTAACAATATGTTCATAGGATTAATGAATGAGTTTTAAAATTTTTCTGTATTGGATTTTGGGGGTCTTTATCTATGAAATCTTTGAATATTCAATGTTTTAGTAGGAATATACAGAGAATATAATAGTCGTTATGGGTTTTCTTTAATTCAAAAATAAAATGAATAAGATTTTGAAGTGTTAGTTTTTGGAATGTATTCTGTAATTAATAGGTCTTTTGTTCCTTATAAATGTGTAGTTTTTTTATATTTTGATATCTAATTTAGTTTTTTCTTGGGAATCCCCTGATAATTTTTTAGAGGTGTAGAGATTTCATTTGACTTTCTAGTTACTATAGGATGTTCATTATCAACTTCTCATAGACTGTGACACCCATGATATCATAAAAAATGATGGATAAACTGCTAGTATTGAATTTCAAGTGATATTTGTCTTTCATTATTTTGATAGAGAATATTTTTACAACTTTATTTCATCATTTTTTGGAGGATGTGGTATAATTTTTTGTATATTTTGATACATATCATATTTGATTGATTTTTGTTCAGATGTTGTTGAAGGAGGATATCTCTTATTTATATTAGTAGTTATAGCCCCGTGATTTTAACTACACCGCATATTACTATAATATTTCTATTGTATTGTTTAATTTAATGGGTTTTAATCATTACCACACTAGTGAACATTTTTTTGTCTACATGGATCACAAAATATTTAGGTATGTATTCTCTCAGGGCACATTGAACCTACATCAATGATGGTAGAAAGAGTTCTTATAAGATTATAAATTATATATATATATATATTATCCACTTAGAAAATGGAATTTCATGCCTGGTTAATTCAAAATTAGGTCACCTAGATGTTTTTTGTGTGAGTATATAAACTCTGGTAAAGGGATGGAAGATCTTATTTCTTCTCACCAAAATATTAGTGTAGATAATGGTGGAGGATGTGTTTATTAGATTATAGTTCTACCATATAAGGTGTAGAAAGTAGAGGAGTCTCTTCTTGGTGGTTCCATGGTGGAGGTAGGGTGATATATAGTTATTTATTGGGATTTACCTAAGGGGTTAAATGATTATGGCTAACATTCAGTGTTTTTGTAGATAAATATATATTTTTCATTTAAGGATGTTTAATGTGGTTCTTCATGAGTCCATATTTCTCCTCTTGTATTGTGTCCTAGTTTGTAACTTTTTTGTACATCCTTATATGTTTTGTTTTGGTTATTTTTAATGAACATATCAGTTTCATATTCTATCACTTGATGTTGAATTACTAGGGCGTATAGATAGATAGACATGTTCTGGGAAGTTTTCTTCAGCCAATAGATATTCCCAAGTGTAAGTGTGGTGACATATTAATAGATTTCATCACCGGTATTTCTCAATAATTGGGTGTATGGGATATTATATTGGTGATAATGGATATCTTTTTGACATCAAATAAATTATTAGTGGATAAGGTGAAGAGCTCAATGTGGATTTTTGAGGATGTATTTGGAGGATGTGAGGAAGAATCACAAGTTTCTGGGGATGATCATATATGATCATGATCTTTGATTCACATGAAATGTTGGAAGAGTCCATTAGTATGATTTATTATCTTAGTTGTACTATAGATATTATTTTTACTCAACAAATTAAAAATAAAATGATATTATTTTCTTGTCTCTAAGGGACTAGTTGTATGCATGCATTATAGATTTTAGAGCATCATGGGAGAGAAACCTACCCTTAGTGGATTTTTAATTCAATAAAATTTATCACTCCATTATTAAAATAATTTCGTATATGAAATTTATTTATTATAACCATTATTTTGGATTGAGGCTAAATAATAATTTTTTTACATGTTTTGGGGCATTGAAATATAGATTAGATACTCATGGTACACGAGAGAATGAATGAAGTACATAATTTTTTAGTGTACTAAAATGATCATTGGAGGAGACCTCGGGAGTTCAATATTTAAGACCAAGTTTTTAGGAAGGTATCCCTTCATCATTGGCCTAGAAAAATTATTTGATGGAGTAATATTTCTCTTTTTTATTTTAAATTTTTAGGGATGGAATGTGTCGCAATTGTGTAATATTGGTTATAAATTCTATTATAGAAGATATGAATCGTCACATATTATATTTTTCACCAATTCACTAATAATTTAATGTTTAATCACAAAAAATAATCTTGGGATAGATATATATTGATGATAGTGTGACAATTATGAAGTTATTTATTGAGATCCAAGACTATTATGATAAGGTGTTACATTTTATGGATATCCCATAGGTTTGTGTCTTTCAGAAGAATTATGGAATTGAAGGAAGCACTTGGTAGTGGGATTCAAATATTCTTGATTAGTAAACAATATTTTTCAATGTTTTATATTTATTGAAGTGATTTGGGGGATTCATTTTAAATTAAGTTGTGTAGTCATTATTGACTTTATTTATTCATTTCTGATCATCTTTGAACTGTTTTAGATGTTACATTCTCTTAATGGGTGTAGTTATTGTAGATGGGTTTATACCTCTCTGAGAGATATCTCCAATATGATTTAGGTTTCATATAGTAGTGTTACCTATTATATATTATTTAATCATGATGCATTGGTTGAGATTTTAATTTTAAATATTGAATTAAAATTATCTCACAAGGTGTTTTCATATACCGCGTTAAATTTTATTCCATGTATTATTTTAAACAATGATGGGCTATAATTATTTTTCAGGTATCTATTATATGGGAAAAAATTTAAACTCCCTCATATATTTTCTCATGTATTGGAGGTGTCAAGAGATTTTTCATATCATCTATCTTAATTATGTAAAGGATTATTTATTTTAAGTTTATTTATATTTAATTTTCAGTTTACCCATAAGTATGGCCTATCCCAAACTTAATGTTTCTCTGTATACCCTTACATAACTCAATTTTCATTCATTTCATAAGGGTAAGATTCATTTTTCATCATCTTGGTAAATGTAAGACTATGTTTTCTTATATTTTAAAGGTATATCTTTTCTCATATAAGGGTAGCCCCATTTTTGAATGAACGTGTCCTTCCTAGGTAAATTCATCCTCCTTGAGTGAAGGTAAATAAGATATATTTTTTGGGTAGATATTGTATCAAACTCAATGAATAATAGTAGATCTCATATACGGGTGGATTATATCACAGTGAAAAGGTCAATTACTTTTGAATTTTAATTATTGAAAAATTTAAAATCATTATATATGTTAAAAATTGGAGTTTGAAATAAAATAAATGGATTTATGATCTGTTACAAATGTAATAGATCAAATCCTTGACTTGTTTAAATTTTCATGTTTTAAAAGATTCATTGAAGAGTAATCAAATTAATATTTATTTAATGAAAATTAAAAATGAATGGTTTCATGAGTATTTTTTATATGTCTAGGTAAATTCATATACATTACTTTTGAAAAACAAGGTATCCCCTTCTATTCATTTTTTTGTTATTTTCTCCTCAATCATGTGCATCCCAATATTTCTATTCAAGTCCAATAAGCCTTCATCAATTTACTCAATCCCATAATATATTTTATAGCTTTCAATTATCAGTTATCGATATATATATATATATATATTTATAATGAACTTTTTAGTGAATCTTAATAGTAGTTAAGGGATTTTTTATCTCTTTTTAATGTGTTAATTAATCTTTATTTAGATTACATAAGATAGATTGATTGAATCAATCATATGAATATAACAACCTGAAAATATATAATATAAAATATAATTCTATATCACTCATAAATTGATAAGTTATAATTTAATGACATGGAAATAATATAATGTATAATAAGTATTATATACACTAGTAGATAAAATCTTTCATTTCATAACATGGAATAAGGTATTTGTGATCACATTTGATTTATGGTTATTTGACAGTTCCTCCAAATTTTCAAGATATTGTTATATCTATTTTCTTTGTGTTTAATTTTCTTAATATGATTGATATTTTAAAAATTAATAAAAATTATTAATGTCCTAATGATGTTAAAATTAATGAGAGGTGCATGTGAATGTATTATTTTTCTTTGATGAAATTGATATAATTGGATGTGTTGATTGCAAATTTTTCTTACATTTATATGATTATTATTTATTTATGGCAAATAATATTTATTGTTCCAATAAATTATATCATAATGGGAAAATATTTAATTATTTTAATTAACAATTTCTTTCGGAAGATAATTTCTTAGGGTAGAGTGTTGTTGTTATTGTTTGATAAATGCTTCAATGCCTTGTCGATATGGACATATTTTCCACATGTTTGAATCTTGATGAAAATAATTTTTTATATTTTATTATTTTTACAGGATGGTAGATATTTTAGGTGATATTTTTTAACCTACTATGGTTGGTAATTGATAAACAATGGATAGGTTTTCCAAGGGTTCTTGTGGTGGTTGATTCTTGTAATGGAAGGAAATAATCTGATGTATATAATGGTGTTAAGGATAAATATAGTATAATTTAAATGATTTGAGAAATATAATTTCTCATTTATTAAATTATTTATGCTTCCTTTTATGTTCATATTTTTAGATGATTTATTATTGTAATTCTCAATTATTTTATGTAATTGGTTTTTTACATGGTATGTTGATATTGGTAGGTTCTCCATTAAGATGGGTCTTAGTGTACCCAAAAAGTTATTATTTGTAAAATTTATTAATTAATAAACCCATTAGACTAGAATTTATCTATTGAAGTAAAGATAAATGATTTACATATTAACAAAAAACCTTTAATGGTAATGATAAATTCCCAATGATCATTAATTGGAATATGTAAATTGAATAATGATTATAGAAGAATGATTAATTTTAATAAAATGGTTTTGTTAAACCAAAAAATGATATTTGGATTTAAGTAAAAAAAATTATGTTTCTGAATTTAAAAATGGAATTGATTAATGATAAATATTGAAACATGTGGGGATTTTTTAGAACTTGTCTTTCAGGTCATACTGGTGTATGTCAAGTGTCTTGTGAGATAATAGTTATTATTGAGTATATGGATACATAGTATCCTTTAGTGATGGTGTGTTTGATATAATATTCATATTTTCCCATTTCATGTTCTTAATCATTATATTCTCTTTTATTTCTATATCATACATATTTATTGGGGGCGTTTTACATAATATCTGGTTTGGAATAGGAAAGGACGACTACCTTCTCCCTCTCCCCAACTCTCCCTTTGGTTGTAACATATTAAATTGGAATATCATGGTTGTGAAAAATTAATATACCAGGTGTGGTCACACGTGGGTTGTGTTGTTTTCTTTGTGTTACTATAAATATGTGTTTGTTATAGTCACATTATGTTATAGAACATTCATGTCTCCATATATGTTGTAAATAACTTCACATGGGTGTACATACATAGGATATTATGGATTATAGTAAAATTCATGAAACATGGGTTATATTTCCCTCTATAACTCAAAATAGTTATGGTATATATGATGATATGTTTTTCCAATCTATGTGGTATAAATAATGTTCTTGATATGTATTTATAAGATAAAATATGGGATTTTGAAATGATTTCCTTTGATTGGGTTCTATGATTCATGTGTGGGATGATAAAACGAGATGGTTCATTAAGGAATGAGAGTGAAGAAATAGTGGGGAAGTAGAATATGGATACCTTAATTAATATATATGAATTAATATGGATATTATACTATTTGTTACATAGTGATAAAGTTATTGGAAGAATGGGAATAACATTACATGATTAACTAACAAGTTGGTTTCAATTTTTTTATCTAGTGGGATTATGTATGATTCATTCATGTTTTCCAAGGTAGGTTTTTGGGATAATCTAACATACTATAAAAAATTTCTAATTACATATATAAATAATATTTTTTAGTTCCACATAATATATTTGGTGATCGAGGAAGGCATTAAAAACTTGTGGAGTTGTTCAAGAGTTTGTTGGATATTGTGGCCAATTCCTCAGATTGATTTTGGTATTTTTTTTTAAAATTTCATTTTATGTATGAAATAAAATTCATGTATTGGTAGGATTCATTATTTATATTATCTATATGATAAATTCATTCATAATTTATATTATTTGATAAATTTATATAGTGGTTAATGCGCATATTTTCTGATTATAAACCATGGTGCTCAACGTTATCTTGTGTCCTATTAGTGGTGGGATTTAGGGTTCATATTCTTCTTTTCATTATCAGCAAAGGAGGTGTACAAGTGGAGGGGGATTTCGGAAACACCTTTTATGTTCCTCATGAATGATGTGTACTTTACGATAATTTATAATTGTATAATCCATGTATATTAATGGCAACTTGCGTGTCCTAAATATTAATAAGACTACTTATGTTGACTCATGAAACTAAAAACCATAATCTATCATTACATTTTGTGTACATCTATGGTTGTTATTTTAGTGGAAGATGATTAAGAATATTCCCAATGATGGTATTCATTAAAATTTAATTAATAAACCATAAAAAAGTTGATAGAGTAATGAAATGTCCTGTGATTATATCTAAAGAAAATGAATGAATCCTTGAACCACTGTAGAGGAAATTTCATATAAAATTAATAATCAATTTATCATCAAAAAATTAACTTAATGTTGAGTTCATTCCAAGATCAGTTTATTTATCCATCCAATCTCATTTTAGTTTCAATATTATTTCACTATGAGCACCAAATGTGAAACTAATAAATAATTAATTCCCATGTCATCCTTGATTTTGGAATATATTCAATATAACTCTTGGTTTTCTAATATAGGTACTAATCATATTGTATCATTAGTGTTGATTACAACACAATACCTTAGGTTAATCGATTGTAGATCTCCCGATATCTTGTTTTTGAGATGATATAGGATGCGGATAAATATAACTAGATTTAGAGGAAACCTATAGATATTCTTTATATAGATAATTCTGAATGTACATAATAATTGTCAAAAATAAGGATTCACTAATTTTAGTTAAACCATGAATTTGAAAAACGTGATATATATATATATATATATATCAGGTTTCATATTTGGTAAATTCACATAGGGCCCTTAATAAATTATTAAAAACTATATATATCCAATTATAATCATTATAATAATAATTTTATCTCTAATGATCCAACTAAATTATAATTTAGTATCATTTTCTAAAATAAATATTTTTTTTTATTTCGGTTATGAACTGTAACACTTATATCACTCTCATAACTAGAACCTTATTGTAACAACAATCCTCTTAAGTATTTATTGAGCCATGAATAATAAATATTTTTTAATTGACAGATAAATAAATAATACATTCCCAGACATTTGAATAATTATTTATTTAATATTCAAGTCATATAAATAATTTACTTTAATTTTTATTATATGGAAATACAAAATAAATATTTCATTCTCTTCTTAAGAATAATATTTCATTCCTCAATTAAATAAAAATATTATTAAACAAAGATCATTTGAATTAAAAAGTATCGGAACGTATAGAATTATTCTATAGATGAATATGGAGGGCTTATCTAATGTTGAGTATTAATCTCTATTGACACATAATGTAACCCATAGAGGATTAATTTTATGATTTAATGATGGAAAACCACATATGAAATATCACTTTATTATATAGACCCTTTGTAACGTTATCTCACCGAGGATGTTTCATATGTGTGTCATCAACCTATATACTCAATATGACATTCTTTGACTATCTAAAATGAATGCATAAATACACATTGGATATGGAATTTAGCTTGACAGTTACATTCCAATCAAAGGGTTGATGTATCATATTCCATAACTATGAAAGGAAAAAAATCCTACTATCACTTATTTATGAATAACATATCATTCATGAAAATATTTATGTATCCAAAATAAAGTTAAATATATTTCATCATGTTTTATTGTAATACATAAAATTATGTTACTAATGATTTAAATTAATAAAAATATTAAATTCTAAGGATCATATCATAGATTCAAAATTAGTAATATCCAAAGAAATTTAAATTTTGGAATTCCTATAGGATATTTAATTATCAGAACCCACTATATTTTTTATTAATTATGGATAACTTTATAAGTAGAAGTCTCAATACCTTATGGTCCTCCTACCTCTGATTTCAGGTACAACATATTTCAATACATATGTTGTCATTTTGAAATGTAAAATTTATTTAAATAATATTGTTATAGTATAGAATGGATCTCATTATAATGAGTATCGGGTTGTTTATATCAACATGGGAAATCCCCTTATAATAATATAAATTTAATGTTAAATAAATGAAAGATAATAATAGGATAAAATATAAAATTAATATTCACATATGTGATTATTTATATAAAGTCTACAGTATAACATGTTTTGTTATATACACTCAACTAAATTAGATTCCCACATTTACTATAGAAAATCATTAACATTAAATTACCATCCTTAAACCATTACATAATCATTATGTTTTAGTTAGTAGTTCACATTATTACATTTCATTAATCATTGTGTTTTTGGGTTTTAGTGAATTATGTCATAATTATTTCATATCTAACCATATATTAAAAATTGGTCACTTCTACTAAATTTATATTTTCCCACAATATAAAACATTTAAAATGTTGCAAGTGTAATTTTTATGAAAAAACCTCATGAATCTCAACAGGACATGTAATTTGTTAACAATAATTCCAAAAACCAATTAATAATATTAAAAAAATATAGGATAACAAAAAGATCATTATAGTACATTTAAAAAAAGAACTAAACATGTTAATCGACATTAAATCCATGAGATCATTAAAGTAGGTTTCCTTTATCATAATAAACTATAAGCTCAAATAATAATTTTACATACATATGAAATTATTTTCTTTAAAAATTTTATTTCATAAACTTAATTATAAGAATAAATATCATAAAAATAAAAAAATGAAATTTTATTATAAAAAATTGGAACCCTTAGAATAATTTCTTAAAAACATTCCCTCCTATTTACTCTAAAAAAAATTTCATTAAAAAATGTTAATACCATTCCATTTGAAATCAAAATAATTCCATGAATACAAATTATAAAGAATAAAAAAATCATGTAGGTATCCCAGAAAATAAACATTATATAACCCTTACATGTTGAATAGTCAATACAAACATATTGAAAAATAATTCACAACATTACATAATCATTACCCAATTAATTATAGTTTCCTTCTGGCCACACATGACTGTAAAAAATATCCATGAACCCAAAAATTCATGAAAAAAACACATTTCAATCATTTTACTAATGAAAATGAACATTTGAACCCATAGTAAAAATTAACAACTATTAATATGTCAATTTCCTTAAAAATGCAAATTTCAAAACAAAAATACTGATAAAATAGGGATGGAGGGTTTTTCGATGATGGAAACATGAAAGCTTGTAAGTGATTTTATATGCAAAATAATATTTATGGTGGTAGGGAAATATCTTGTATATGTATATGTTATGATAAACTATTCATTTTTTTATATAAAATAAAATCGCTTCGTTTAATATGTAAAACAATTCAATTTTCAAAACATTTAAATAATATAAAAACAGAGATAAATTAAAATTTATAATAAACTTATTTACATATAAATAAATATTAAAATAATTTTGAGCACACATACATGGAATAAAAATATCTATAAAAAACTATTCATATAATGAAAATTATTTTTTTATAGAAAATATTCCTTAACAACGGGTCTTACTCATCACATACGTTTTATATCATTATTTAATTCTAAAAACATCATCATTTTTCATACTAAAGCCTTAATAGTATAATTATATAACGAAAATAGAGCCGCTGAAACATGGGTAGGATTGTTATAGATGGGTTTGGGTGTGTCTTGTTCAAAATATAGTTCAAAATGTGTGAGTAAGAGATGATATTAGGTAACGTTTTATATGTGAGAGGAAGGATACAAATTCAATATCCTAAACGATTAAATAGAATATATTTTATAATCAGGTAAATTGGAACCAAGTCAACCAAAATTATATCATAATATGTACTAATTTTTATAAAATCACAACCAATCATATTTAGTCATGTACTGGATATATTTTAAACCTTATCTCTTAGTTAAACCACTTTAAACTCATTTTGATCTTAACCATGATACCATAACTTTTAGTATAATAACATAATATTATGAAAACAATAAAAGAGAACATATATCCATATTTAGAAAAGAGAATATAAAATTTGGAGAGCTTTTAGTCATGATCAAACATTATAGGTGGATGAAATAATATTTAATGTAACAGAAAAAATGTAGGAAAAAGTGTTTCGAAGAAAATACAAGATTTAAGTGTAAATATTATTTCACCTTGAAATAAACTAATAAATTTGATTATAAAAATATTAAATAATATAATACAAAAATAAATATCTTTAGATTGTTTGAGTAATCGAAAACTGAATGGAATCATCCAATCATTCCATAAGATGCAATGACCTAAAAATAATGTTTTTCAAATAAAATATAAGTTATCTTCTCATAACTCAATATTGGTTTCCCAAAATAAAATTTATTTTTTATAATTAAAAATATATTTTATACAAATACTAATCATCAAATTTGATGAATTAGTGATTTTAAGTAATTTTTACCTTTATCTCATTAGTTTTACCCCCAATAAACATTTCCTAACCATAATTATAGTAACACATATTTTTATTTTTATTACTTTTCTTTATGTCTAAAAAATAACATTACTATTTTAAATTTGATTAATTATGGTATTCACAATATTGAATAAATTTTTAAAAATTTATTCAACAAAAATGGAAAATCTTAATTTAAAAACGAACCTGAAAACATGGTAAAAATGACTCTTTACAAAAATGACTTATTTGGTCGGAAATTATTTGATACAAAATTCATGAAATATATTTATTCTATAGAAAAATATATGAGTATTTTAAATTAAAATTAAATAATAAAATTTTAAAAAAAATCCCCATAAATAATATGACTATAAATACAGGAAATAAAAAGTCTATTTCCAGTAAAAATAATAATTTTCCACTTTTCATTAGAAAAAAATTTCAATAAAATATATATAATTCATACTAAGGTAATTTTAAGATGAATAATTCAACAATAATATCATTTATATGAAATATTAATTTTTTTAATTTTTATCTAAATCTTATAAATAAAACCATATAATGCATGAAAACCAAATTTGGATAGAAATAAATCCTTTTCATTTTGACTAAAATATTTCTTAATATTCTTATAGTGAATATAAAACAATAAAATATAACAAATGAATTCACATAATATATTCTACATTTAATGGGTTATTATATTCATCCAGCTTTTTGAAATGGGTTCCCTTAAATTTTATCATAAAAATAACTGGTGATAAAATCTTACCTTCCCAATGATTTTAGATTACCCTAGTTTTCATCGTTCTATTTTTTATAAAACCTTAACTTTTAGAATAACCATATTCTACAATAATTTTAATCTATGTTCCAGAATAGCTAAATTTTGATCTTCATAGGAAATATTTTCTTTCAAATTAACTACATTGGGGCTCAAAATATGTTACATCATTGGAACATAATTGATTAACAATAGAACATAAAAACAATATCATATTGGGATAAAATTATAGGAAAACCTACTCGATAAGTAAAACATAAAATATTACATAAAATTTCATATGTTAAAATAAATTTTGGACATAATAATACAATTTCACCTAAATACTAAAGCTTTTTATTTGAGATATGTTAAAAAACAATATCTACTTCCTCAAATAAAATATCATTCATCTAGATATCTATGTATCATTTTTGAATACATTGTGAAGTCCTCATAGATTAATGAATCATATAAACAATCAAAATCATTTTTTCTACCAGTTTTGGTACAAAATTTTTCAATGTCTGGTTTCATTCCAACAAGCTTTAGTCTAATATCGCATTCCATATAAAACCTAAAAACGGACAATTAGTATATTGGAATGAAAATAGTTTTTATAAGAAAACACATCCAAATATATATTTTTTTCTCAAAGTATCTGATAATCCATTTAATAATTTTACATCATCTCATCCAAATACTAAATTATTTACCTTTACTAATAAAATATTGATGATGAATTGATGAAATAAAATTTAATTCATTGACAAATGAATTATTAAGACATTTGAAAAAATTATATGTAAAACTTATATCATTTTCAGACACAATAATGAGAGGAACTCCACGTAAAACCATAGAATTCATCATAAATATTAGATTAACATGATTTATATAAATAGTATCTTAAATCGAATTTATATTCTAATATTATTTTAATCGACCACCAGTATCCAAAATCACTCTATTACCTCAAGTTATCTATGGTAATTATAACAAAAAATTTGTGGATATAATTTCTCCATTGTACTCTTGAAGATGAAATGTATGAAGAATACACTTTTCTAATTTAATTTCTACATTATTCTATTGAATGTTTCTTCTTTTTATTTTAATGTTAGTGGAATAATTTTTTATTTTATCAAACCTATAATACTCTCAACGATATCCTTATATCATAGTGTTACTACGATAAATCAAAAATGAGGAAATATGATATTCACTCAACAATTTTCTTATAACTGAGAAATAGAAGGCACAAATAATCAAATTCGAAATTTTATAACACATTTTTCATCATCATTATTCTCTAGAATCATACCCTTATTTTTATATTTCACCATTTATCATAAAAATTTATCCTCCTACTGGGATTTCATAATTATTTTTTACATTAAATATTTTATTGAAACATGAAACAAAATAGAGGTAGTTCCTTCATGTATAATTTATAATCTAAAATTTATCAAATCATTATCCAAAGGGTCATGTTCCAATTTAGTGATGGTTATTATAGAATTATATTTCCGATATAATGAATTAAAAACTATATTTTCATTACCTTTATGGTAATTAATTATGATGTTGTAATATTTTTTGAATTCCATCCATCACCAATGTCTCATGTTTCTCTACTTTTCAGTTTATATATACTTCAAACATTTATTATTAGAAAATATTGTATAATTTACTCTAAATAAATCAGGTCTCTATAATATTAAATAAAACACTATAGGTTCTAGATCAATGTCATGTTTTGAATGATTTTGTTAATGGTGACTAAAATGATGTGTTGAAAATAAATTACTTAACCATTTTACATAAAAAAACGTGCTCTCCTCAATGAATAATCAATGTAGATAAAAATGAAAATTTTTTGGATTGAAAGGAAAAAATTAGAGAATTCACTATTATTCATTCCAATTACTTGAAAAAATCATAACATTTTTCTGTCTGAATATACATAACCCTTCTAATAATAATTATTTAATAGGCTAGAAACCCATGAAATGTTTTGAAAAAAACAAGAAATAAATTCCTGCTAATACAAAAAAATATCAGAGATATTTGTGGTTCTGGTACCCACTTAGACCACTTTAGTAATATCTTGATCAATATTTTTTCAATCATTAGTTTATAAATTTCTAATGAAAATATTTCTCTATGAGAAATCACATTTACTAAATTTTCTACATAACTAATCCTACATCTGGTTTTTTATAGCCAACCTCTAATATTTGTCTTGATTAACAAGACAATTAAAATATATTAAAATTTCATCAATTAACATTTCTTAAACATTTTATAAGAACTCATGGAAATATATATTCATCTATTAGAGAAACACATTTGTATAAATTTTCAACCCAAATGACATAATCAAAAACTAAAATTTCCAAAACCTTCTTTGAAATAATTTCTTTGTAATTTCATCCTTCTTTAATATAAGATTATTGTAACATTACCTGAGATGATCATTCAACAAATACACAACTCCAAAATATAGATATAAAATCATCAATTTTTTGCAAAAAATAATCATTCATAATATTAATGATATTTATAGCTCTATAATTAGTAAAAGTCCTCATGGAACCCTATTTCATCTTAACAAATAAAATTGAATACCCAAATGTTTAATTTATATCATGGATGAATCCTTTATTTATAAACCACCATAACCAATTTTTCAATTCCACAATTTTTACTGAATTTATAGACGCGATATTTTTCTTATATGACTACTAAATCATTATAATGATCCAAAACATAATATTTATACAATCATAGAGTGAATGGTTTTATATCATGGTAAAACTAAGACTACAAATAACATATAACTGTCATGAAATAAAAATTATGAGAATTATTCTTATATATCTGATTAATATATTTTATATTATCATTAGTACTTGTAGTCAACTGGGGATGTACATTAATTAATGGTGTTTCAATATTAACAATAAAGGGAAAGATAACATAGTTGAAATAAGAGATATAAACCAAGAGAACATGGGTTATAATATTAATAATCATCATATATTAAGAATAATATCACCATCAATATAGTTAGGGATGAATTTGATAATGAAATGTAATGAGGGAATTCAAAAATATGAATCATCATTCTACAATGGTCAATTACCCTATATAGTTTTAAACAAATATAGATTCACGTTCATCCATAACATATGTGTATAAATCATAAAATCATCATTGGTACCAAATTAAGCATAATTATCACACATAATACACATTATCTCATTTCATACATCACATTACCCAATCTGTTGATGTTCTATAAAATTCAAGACCCACCAATCATATAATAATATTTATATAATCATGCAGGCCACATAAAATGTATAAAAATAATAATTATGGAAAAAAATTTAATGGAATGTGTTTCATAAATAATTTATCAAGAATATTTTCATGAATAAAATTTGGGCCCCAAAATGAGTATGGGAAATAATATATGTAATAAAAATCACCATTCATGAGTGAAGAAGAAGAATAAATTGAAGAAGAGTAAAATTGTGTTTTTGAAATAAAAGTATTTTACAAAAAATATTTCTATTTGGATTATAAATTAAAGCACAAAACATTTATATAAAAGAAAAAATGTATGAACAATGAAATTATATTTAGGAAACATTATTGTAATATTCATACCAAAATTTATTTTATAGAGGTAATACCCAAGGAATGATAGTTGGGTTTGAGAGTCCCCTTACCTAGAATCCTTCATTATGTCATCACTTTTACACCTCCAAAATAATAAACATTTGTTTATTAAAAAATTATACATAAGATAATTATAGTTATTTTTACCAATATTTACCAATTATATTAATTTAACTATATTTCTCAATATCCATCGTAAACGTGGAGTCATTTTTATATTATGCATTCCATAAAATTTTTCAATTTTTATATGATTTTATTTATTTTGTTAAATGAAGTTTATAAATAAGTATAATTCATTCAAAAATATTAATATATATATATGTATAAATTTATATATCAAAAATAATTTATTATAACCATAAATATAGTTGGAGATAAGAAAATAATTGGATATACCCTGATTGTATGTTAACCAACAAATAACGACACACTATTAAAAGGATTGGGAGACATGTCAATTTAATATGTTAAAATTTTAATAATTACAATATGATAACAAAATTAATATAATTATAAAATTATTACAAATTAAATATTATAATATTTTATCTTAAATATAATGGGTAGAAGAGATAAAATAAGAAATGAAAATGTGAGTTGAGTTTGAAAAAAATTCTAATTCCTTATTGTGGATTCCCTTGTATGACACTACACACCCTTGATGAATTGATTTGGTTTACTCCAAAACGTCTCCAATATTTCTAATTGATTTAATAGAGGTTATTTGTGATGAAAAGTATATTTTTAATGATAGGGGGTTGTGGTGTTCAAAGATGACGGAGTGGGGTTATTTATTGTCGAGGGTATTAGTATTTTTAAAATAAAATATTAAATAAAAATTCTATATCAATGTTAAAACTTATAACAGTAATTTTTTTTCAATATTAATGAAAAATTATTTTAATATAATGGTTATAATACTTTAAACCCATTTTTAATTCAAATTAACATAGTTTTTTATATGTAAAGTAGAAATAAGAAAAATTGTTATTTTAAGTTATCTCTTTTTTACTTCAGGTTTTAGAAAATGTTATTCTAGGATAGATATTAATTTTTTTTGTATTTTAAAAACTCATTTATGAAGTAAAAAATATATAAATTTTTTTATAAATATAATTTTCTATAATTATTTAAATAATCATAACATCACAAATTATGTAAATTTTGATTCATCAGTTATGTAAAAACTAATCTGTTTACTATTCCCCTTGAAATTTATGTATTTCATAAAATTACTAAAACAATCATAATTGGAAATTTTCAACATTAAAATTAAAACAATTATATTTATTTATCCAAATAAATTTTTATCATAATTAAATTTAATTTATAATATAAAAAATATAATTTATATAGAATACTTTAAAATGTAGTTTTAAAAATTTTGTGTATATTTTAAAAGAGTGTTTTCAATCATGATATTTTTTCAACATTATAATATTTTTATTTTCTTATATTAAAAATGATAAATATTATTTTTATCAAAATTTATTATTTTTTAAGTTAAATTATTCTTCAGATGGCCATGTTTCTATTCCTATTGGTCAGGTTACTGTTCTATATAGTCTAGTTACAACTCTAATGGTTACATCACTATTTAAATTATCACATTACTTCCTATAAATACCTCAACATTAATTAAATCAATATTCACTAATATTATTCCCAATTTTACAAATTTTCATCATTTAATATGTTGTTTGGTTTACTGATATTTGTTCTTCATTTCTATAGTGTTGGCAATGGGGGCGACGATTCTACGAGATTGAGGTGATTCATATTTTCATATTTTATATTTTTTACAATATGTTTTTTGTCTAAATGTAATTATTTTAATTTTCATGGGTTTTACTTTATAATTTAATAATCATTAATAATCAATTTAGGGTTTTTTGTTTCTCTATGTTATCTATACGTATAATAATTAAAATATATAATATATAAAACACATTTATTTATGAAACAATTTTTATTTAAAATTACTTGGTATATACATGATACATTCAAAAATGGGGTTTTTAAATTAAATTAGTATCAAGAACTAGGTTTATATTAATCTCATACACTAAATATGAAATAAGACAAGGATAATTATTGTAAAGTACACCGAAATATTCATTCACAACTGGATAATCACTTATATGAAAAATTTATTTCATTTCTACAATAAGACAAAGGTAAAATTAACTTATATATTTAATAAATTCTTCTCCTCTTTGATATATTATAAAATTATTGAATTCATTATCGTAATAAAAAATTGAATCTCATTCTAAATTTTTTTTATTTAACTCTATAATCAATCTTATCATGGTATGTGTAAATTTAATCCATTCCTTGAATAATAATAATTTCTAAATATAAAAATATTTATATGTATTTATTTTTCATAAATTACAACAATAAGATTCTTATAATTTCATTAAAAATTAATTCATCCCCCGTGCGTTTTTACCCGATGTCTTGGATTCATTTCTTGATTTTATTTTTATATTTTATTATAAATCTTCTAAAATTTAATGAGTGTATAGTCCATGAATATAAAAAGACATTGGAATAATCAAAATAAATATGAAATCTTCCTGAATCCACATTAATTCATTTTCCAACATCATCAGTGGCAGTCAAAAATAATTTAACGACACAATTATACAAATATTCATCACAAAATCTATCATTTACTATTATCTTCCGACAACTACATTTAGAAATAACCTTTATAATACAATTAAAACATCTTAATCCCAACCTATTATTATTTTATATTTATTACTATGGTCTTTTTATTTCCATTATTGATCAAAATTTATTAGTATTATATATTATAAATAATTCTAATCTGTTATAATATATTATCTACTATAATTTTAATAAAAAATATCACTAGATGGAATGATTATTATTTTATCTTTCATATTCATTATGGGATGCATCCCCATTTCTATGAATCTATTTCTTGTTGTATACTTGTTTTGGTGGAATGTATTATCATAAAAAATAAAAATTTATCCATTATCATCAAATAAAACTAGTTTATCATTAATTTTAAATTGATAGGTATCCATTTTTCTTAGGTATAATAAATTCAATCCAAAATAAAATCGATTAATTTAACTATCCAAATACAAAATAAAGTTTCTTCCAAACCCCACGGGTTTGGTGTTGTTCACTTTAAATTTAGGCACTGAATACTCCTTTATATATCTAAATTACCATAATTATTTTTCCATTATATGTTAGATATACTTAGAGAAATATTTATAATTGAAAATATTCCTAAATCATTACATTTTATGGAATCCATATCATCTCTTTCTCTAATATTATTAACTTTTAATCACTAGAGGTCGACTTTTCCTTCAAAAGTTTATATATAAAAAGTATCTTTTTGATTATAGAAACAATCAATGACTTAAAATATCTTTTCTAATTCGTTAACCCATTCGTAATCAATCAATAGATTATATTATCCTCTTAATTATTGAGGGTGTTGTTTCATAATTTTCTACACAATAGAAACATTCCACTATATTGAACGATGTTTCTATAAATCATTTATATTTCCAACATTTATATCTTATGTTAATTGATCCATCTCAAAAAATATTCTCTATTCCAAATCCAACCAAACACAATTTTTATTTTGGATTGATATTGTACTCTTTGTGCCTTCATGTATAAACTTTTATGTTTCAACTGTGAAAAAACACTCAGAATTAATAATGTCTAGATAATGAAATGTGAATTTCATCAAATAATATATAATGATAACATGAAATTGTAATCACGTAAGGGTAATTACATATATTATCCAATCATCTATAATTTCCTATGTCTTCCCTCAGATACCAATTATAAGGTCCAATATATAAAACATTACATAATCATTATTTTAGACACAATTTCACATTATTATATTTTTAGTATTGTTAAGGGTGATATATTTAGAGAATTAGGTTATAACTCTTAACTAAATAACAATATATTATAAAGAATAAAATTATACCCATTATTTATTTTTCCAAAAATATAAATCTTTCATAAAGAAACAATTTTTATTTTAATGATATCTATTCATGAATTTCAACATGACATCATCTTTATTTTTTCTTATATTTAATCCATATGAAAAAAATTTACAATATGGGATGAGAATAGATAATAAAAATAAGGGAAATAAATAACCCCCAAAATCCCACTTTAATATCATTAAAAAATAAAATATATTATTCATTTAAGATAACAAAATTTGGTCTTAAATATTCTGATTACCTTCACAAGAAATTAGTTTCACAGCCTAGAGTTTATCATCAAACACTTTATAATAAAACATAATGAAAAATTAATAATCATGAGGGTTTACCAAAAAATATGTGAACCCATGATATTAATTTTTTTATATAATACCTTTTTTATTTACACTAAAATTGTGTGGTCATTACATTAAAATAATATTATTAGCTATACTTTTAATATCCAATTATTTTATTGAACTAATATTAGAAAGCATATAAAATTCATGTCGGTTCCTAGAAAAATCAACATCATAGAACATTTAAATGAACCCTTATAAGTGGAATAACCAATACTGTCAACATTCAAGATAATAATTTGGAGAACATAATCATTACTAAAGGCATTTGAGAGAAATATTAGGATTACATGACCATAAGAAATTTCTAAGGAGCATAAACTCAATGAAAAACCGAAAATATTTCATTTTGTAATCAAACTCATAAAAATATAGCTTATAATCTATAAGTGAAATATATTTTGATATTTATATATCAAAATACATTAAAATCCAAATTTTATAAAAAAAATACCTATAAAAAGGGAATGAAGGTTTTTCTTTAAGGAAATCAATGAACCCTTTAAAAGATTCAAAACATTAAATAATATTTATGGTGGGGAGAAAACCATTTGATTTCATATAAATTAAATTAAAATATTTTTTTAAATTTTTTTAAAAAATAAATACTTTTTTTATAAAATATAAATAAATATCCATTTTGAAAAAAATTTAAAGAAAGTCAACAGATGCATAAAATGACCATTATAATCAATTTGGGGTTTGAGAAAAATAATTAAAAATAATTTCTCAGAATATATACATGTGATAAATATATTTTGGAAGTATATATTTTGTAATATAATATGGATAAACATTAAAATGAATATTATTTCTGATAGCGTACATGTTACACTACATCAACATTAATCCAAAACAGAAAACAATTTATTTAAATATGATCGTTACAATATAGTTTTTGAATTAGTCGGTATAAATAAGAATTATGATATTATGATATATATATATATATAATGATCCTAATAATTAAAAATTTCTGTATTAATTCCTAGAAAACAAGTGCCCAATTTCAATTTAAGTCAATTTACGCTTCGTAAATATGATTTCATCAAAAATGATTTTTTTTACTCTTTATGAAAAAATATTATAAACCATTTATGAAAAATTTATAAAATTTATTTAATAAAATGAACTAAAATTTTGAAATCATCAAATTAAAATTATCTTAAGCCCAATTTTTACAATTTTCCAAAAAGAATGATTTTTCATTGAATAGATAAAAATGATAATTTTTATTTGAAATTAAATTTTCATTTCAATTATATACAGCATAAAATTATATTTAATAATATTATTAAAATTAAATTATTTTATTTTTTATCTTATGTAATCTATTAATAGGTTCTTTTATGAATTTTATACTTCAATTTTTTATAAAAATATTTTAAACGTTAAAGGGAATTTTTCTGACAAACTGTTTTTCATCATGTTTGTCAAGTTTTTTAATTTAATTATACTACTTTAATTTATTAAATCATGGAAAATTCATTAAAAATATTATAATAATGGAGTCCAAAATTGCTAGAAAGAATATTTTATTATTTTATACAATGAATAATATATTCTGTAATTTATTTCCAATGTAAAATGTAAATAAAAGAATAAATATTAATAATAAAATGTTAAAAAAATAATGAAAAAAACATGCCTTTATTTTTTTGATGATTATGACTCATCTATAATCATACAAAATTTAATATTTGTATTTTTTTCTATTTTTCAATAATTTCAAACATAACATTGTTTTATAAGTATGAAAACTAAAAAATTTATTCCCTTTTATTTGTTAAATATAAATTTTTTTCATTGGTATAAAAATACGATAGGTTTAGTTATAAGTGTTCATTTTAAAAATAATTTATTTTTACATCATTGTTACGTATTTTTAATTTTTTTCATGAAATAATTAAATTAAATTCTTAAGAAACACTTAAAGAATAAATTTTGAAGCAATAGAAATATAAATAAATAAATTTTAAAAACACAAAAATACAATATAATTTGATTTATTTTAGGTGTTCAATGATATTTATTGATAAAAGTGACATATTAAATTTTTTTTGAATGAATCATAATATAAATAATTTTTTTCGTGTATCATTAAATTTAAATTTCAATCAATGCATCCAAAACTAAAATAAATGGTATTTTATAATGAAAAATATTTTTTAAATTATTAAATACAGCACAAAAAACAATTTTCTACTACATGACATGGTAATGTTATAAAATACCATTCAGGGTCTACTTATAGTATTTTTCCTTTTATGTTATATATATAGAAAATATAGAGTAAAAATAACCTTTTTTGGTAATTGTTAAAAATGGTTAAAATGGTTGAAACAAAGAGGTAATGCTAAAAAACTAATAGAAATATTTTTTAATTTATTTCTATTAGATGAATTTTAACCGTAATCATCCAATATAATATATATGGTTATATTTTTAATCATTTATAAAAAATTAATTTAAAATTAATTTAATATTCTAAGAATTTCTATGACTCTCGCATCCCTCTATAATAAAAAGATAACCTCCTCACCTATTTTTGTCACACCTCACAAAGAATTTTTTATTATAAATACATTCATAAAGGCATTACTTACAACAATCCCAATATTCTATATTCCTTGGTTTGATGAGAAAACTATTCTGGGGATGATTTTAGGGAAAAACATAAGGGGTTTTCTTAATAAGATGCATTGTTATAATCTGAGGATTTTTGTATTATTTATTTTTACACATCTCTAAAATAAACCTTAACCATTATTATATAATAACCTAATTGTCTTCCTTAAACTAATAAATTTTTATGTTAATATAATAACCTATATACATCTCCCACCACTTTCAAATGGGAATGGTATCCATCATTCATGTGTGCGGTGGGATACCACCTCACTAACTGATGTATTTTGTTTCCCATCATTGTATATCATATATGGACCACATAATCCATTTGTTTGTTTGGACTACACCCTCCAAGAAGTGATGTGATTTATTTTTCAATGCTCAATAACATAGATTATACATTCAAATATTTGAACATAAATAATTTGATATTTATGATATAATTATCATTATTTAAAGTTAAAATTGTATATAAATTAATTCCATAATGATCGTCGAAAATTAGAAACGTTACTCATGCGTACGTAGGCCCAACCAACTTTAAGATTATAACATAGATTATTTTTTATAACCATATTTCATGATTAATTATTATTTATACATGATTTATAAATTAATAATTATATCAATAATATTATTATAAAGACCAATTGTGTCAAGGTCTGTATACAAGAATGTTGGGACCCAAGAAACTATCTATGCAAATGGGAATAGTGGAAAGCGAAGGGGAGGGTCCCCTAAGATGGACAAAGGACCCAACGGGAAATGAGCAATCAAGGTGAAAATGTCTACAAAAATGAATAGAAAGAAGAACATGTATCTTGAGATGATGTGGAAGTATGAGTCTTCTGAATGGGAGTCAGCTGATCATGGTGATGAGTTAGCCGACGACAGGGAATGGGATGCATATGATTTTGATGTAATGTGAAATTTATTTTTTCTACCACCTTTACATGCACATTTCCTACAATATATTTGCGGGACGAGGCTTTTACCTGGTTCAGACTTTCCAGGTATTATTATAATGATGATGAAAATATGAAGCCTTTGACCATAGTCAACAAATAGAAGTCATTTTGGGAATATATTACGAATATCACAAAAACATGCTGAAAATAAATTGATTTAATAATTGAATATATCATGTTAATAAAAAAATGCAATAATAAAATAATTTTTTTTAATATTGAATAAAATAAAAAAAAATTATTATTAAGGAAGATAAAGAATGTATGTGACATTTCAGACTCGAGGTATGAAATTTTTCCACAATTTCTATTCATTTAATAAAATTTTAAATATTATGCACAAAATTTCATTAATATAATATATATGAATCCAGTTTATATATAATATCATGGACCATTCATAATTCATTGTATTTAATGTTTTAATTCATATTTTCTTAACCAAGGACATTTGACTTGAACGATACTAATAAGTAAGGAATTTCCTAAATCAATATCCTTTCATATTTTTATATAAATTAATTCATTACTATATTATTAAAAAATCATGTGTGATATTTTCTTTTTTATGTTTTATTCCCTCTTGTTTTAAATGGATTTAAAATTATTTCACAATATCACCCAATTGATTATTTCTCAATTCAATTTTATGATCTTTTTAAGGGTTATTCGTCCAATATTTTCTTCCCGTATGACATACATTTAGGATATAGAGCTATCTTATTTTATGATTTTTATATAAATATTATTTGTATGGTTATATCATAAATCTTTTTAAGATCATGAAATTCATTATTCCATTTAATGTTATTATTTCTTGCGGTTTATGACTGAAAAGTGACCTATGTGGAAAAGGATTTATGTTATATTATCCATTCTATTTGGGAATTTTTTTTCAAGGTTATTTTTAGAGGAAACATAATCTAGTATTTTCATTAAAGAACTATATTTTATTCTCCATTAACTATGAATTTCCTTACAAGTATAATTTCCATTTCCTCTCATAATGATTAATTAAATATCAATAGTTTTATTTAATTGATACTAATAATGAATCTTCTTTTAGATCAATAATACATATCTCATATATCTTTGTTCAAAATTTATTTTAAAAATGGTAATTTAAACATTGATATTATTTACTAAAACTATTTCACATGATATTTGACCATATTTTAAAAAGTTTTTAAATGTTAATTTCCTAAAGTATTCTAAAATGACCCCTTTTGACTCTCATTAACAATTGTTTGAAATTAATTTTTATTTTTATCATTTTGTATATGTAATGATATTTTCACTATTTTTAAGGTTATATTCCATAAATATTTAAATATATATGTCTGATTTTATTTTCAAATAAAATGATTCTCCTAATATTTGGTAATTTTTTAGTTTTTCAATGTTATTTATAATGGAAATATAGTATTTCCCAAAAAAATGTATTACTGATCATTTATTGGAATTTATATTATCCAAAGTAAAAAACCGGTGATGTTAATTGTTATACATTTGGGATATTTTATAATGATACCATCCTCCTATTTATTTGGATGGATTATTATTATTATTTTAAATATATTTTCATGTAACCCAAATATTTTTCATAGTTAATTCATGTAACAACCCAGGTAAATAAAGAATATGAAATTTTCATATTTATCCATATTTGTGAATAAAATATTGATATGACTTTAAAGGGGATGCTATGCTCGATGGCGTACCCAACACGCAACAACGAGTTTCTTGGGAATCTTACGTTGCACTCTAATAATAAAATAATATTATTTTAAATGGTAGTTAACATGTAGCCGTTGTAATGGCAGGAATGGATAGAAATAACTAAAATATGATTATATATGTTTTTAAATGTTTTCACATTTATCCAATAAAGGATAGAGGCTTAAAATATGGAAAGAATTCAATTTTAGGCGTATATGCCCTAGTTTTCACTAAAGGTTCACTTATCACCATTTGATGTTGAAACATCATTAGATATAGTTTTTTTCAATCTTAAACATTATATTGGACCAAATAAAACTCTTCTTAAGAATCGGGACATCAAAATTTACTTTGTGTAAATTTTTGGTATCTTTCCGATAAAGTTCATTTTTTTAATGAATAGTGTAAAATGTTATATTTTAATTCAAAACCTCTTTTTAATCTAATGATTATATTATCTTTTTAATTGGTTTTAAAGTGAAATTAGAATATATTTTTACCATTAAATCCAATAGTGGTTGTTGGAATTAATTTCACTTTGAAATCAGACTTAAACCAGTGTCAATCTTTTGATACTTATTGTTTCATAAAAACCCGCTATTTCCTCTGACATCGGGAATTAATTATTAAATTAATTAATTTGACTTATATGTTTTGAATTTTTTAAAATAGACTTCATTTTTGAATTCGTAATATCAAATATAGCTTAGGGTGAATTTTTGGGATTATTCTGAAAAACATCAATTTTTGATGAATAGTGACACCACTAAGTGGTACTTATAAAAACTGATTTTTCCGTTTAAATGAAATTTTTCCATCTTTGTGTTTTGAATTTATAAAATCAGAAATAAATGGTTTTCATTATGAAGTAAAATGTGGTTCAATGGGATAAAAATAATTTTTTGGTGAATAGTAACTTATTAAGTTTTTAATCGCGATTAGTGGTAATTAGTGTAGTTTAAGGTAAAAATAATGTTTTAATAATATGAAATGAACTTGACACATGTCCTACCCTCATTGGTTGTGTCATGGACGACCAAGAAAATCCATGGGTCAACTTGGGGACCCCATGGATCCACATTGGATGGGAAATGACATAAATAACTTTTTATTTAATGTTAAAGTAAAAAATGACACAAACTTGAGTTATTTTACGAAAACAATTTTTACATGGCTTTATAAAGATCAGATTTTTGATTATAAATAGTCATTGGAATTATAAAAAGATTTCCTACATCATAGTATTTTTTTAAAATTTTTAGACATTAAATAAATTAAATTATTTATGACATCATAATGATGTAGCGATGATATCATTATCTGATGATTTAAATAAAATGAGAAGATAATGTAAACTATATGACCTACACATGTCCAAAACTTATTTTATGGGTGTATTTAGAACCCTAATAACCTTATACACGAATTATAGCTATGTGGGACCCTTTAAAACCGAAACACATTTTCAAATAAAGTAATATTTCTTACATTCCAAAAGTGCCCCTCCCCTCCTATTATAAAAGGCCCCCACCTCTACCTCATTTCACACACTCCTCAATCCTTTGGATCGGCCAAAACCTGCCCATTTACTCTCTCCACATCCCTCTCCTCATCCTAGAGGATTCTATTTGGGAAGAATCCTTTCAATGGAAGCCTTAGGCTCAAATCAAAAGGAGTTACACTTTTAAAGGGAATTCATTCTCTCATGTTCATTTGTTTTATTTTGCTTCTCCAACCACCTAAACTCTTTTTATTTTCTTCTTTTGTAACAACACCAGTATATTCAATATTCTAGGATGTTTTTATAATATTTATTCGAGATACACTCTCACACAACTACATCAAATGGTTAAAGAACATACGGTTTCCGTGGATGGCGAAATTCTGGCTCCCGAAACGATGATTGTTCAATACTCATTTAAAACCTTAAAAGGTGGCCATTATGATGTCACTATTTTTATATATGATATATAATATGTTTATTGTTTCCTCAAGCTTCTGTTTTTTTTTCAATTTGGTCATACCTTTATTGTTTCCATTATGGATAAACGCGATATCTTCATTTAAAGAAGTGCGGACTACCGCCCCCTCAAAGTGATTTGATTCCTTATATACCATATGTGGGACATATAAAGGATGGAACTATGATATTATATATGATATTATACTGGAATTATAATATACCTTTATATAATTATGATTACATTCAATAAAATACGAAATACAAATGAAAGTAGCGTTCATGCGTACGTACAGCTTACCGTCTCCAGGAATGGTGGATTTCATTTCTTACCTATAAATGATTATGAAATGTTATAAATTCATTAATGTACTGTATATATATTACATATATGATATCTACATCATGAATACAATTCTGGATATAAAGAACCTTTGACCACTTGAACAACATGTAATTGTAAGAAGTCCGCTTTCGACTTAAGAACCAAATATCGACAAAACAAACATTATTAACTTAAATGATTACATAATGTTTATAACATGTAAATAAGTGATATAAAAGGAATAATGAATTTTAAAAAGGTTCTTAATCAAATAGAAATTAACTCAAGTTTATTATTCAGGACGTTAATGAACGATCGAGTCATGTCGGACCCGAGGTAAGGGATCCTACTCCTCTCATTCTTTTTAAGTACACACTTTTATGTCATTCCATTTAATGATCATATTTCTTGTTATTGTGATGATATTTTATATTAAACTTACTGTAATTTTTTATGTTCATGTGATGATAGACCCTATTCTCTCTCATCAATCCATTTTGGATGTTTTGAGTGGGGCTGTTAGGCTGCCGAACATTCGTAAGAGATCTAACCTCTCTCTTTCTTTTTAAGTACTCTCCTTTATGTAACTTCTTTTAAGCTCCTCTTTGTAATGTTGGGGGATGTTGTTTTATATTCATATTGCTGTAAATTTTATTTTAATGTGATGAGATACCCTATTTGATCCCATCAATCCATATTCGGAAGTTTTATGTGGCGCCGTTAAGCTGCCGAGTTTCGTAAGGGATTTTTCATCTCACTTTTATTCCCGTGAGATTTATGCTACATTTGCCGAAAATTCCATTGAGTGGTGTATGTTATTCCCATTATTCTACTCTTTGTGTAATATACTTTCGTTTATGAGTATTTACATCAATGATCTATTGTCCTTCTTTCATGGGGTGTATATTTTGAAAGATACCCAAGTCGGTAAGGGAACCTTTCACCCTCCTCTTTTTTAAAAGACTTCTTATGTTGGGTCTTTTAATTTACATATTTTTATATTGGGATATGTTCTCATATATCCTTATTGATGTAAATTTTATTTCCAAGTGATGAGATACACTTTTTATCTCTCATCAACTCATTTTGATGTGATGCTGTTAGGCTGTCAAGGGAACTTTTTAACCCAATTACGATTTCTTTGGGTTCAACGTGTAGTCATTTAATATGTCATCCATTGAATATGTGTGAATTACCATTTATTGTTTTACACTTAATATCCACTTATATTGGGTGTATTTATATTTTTCACACATATTTTTGAGATTTATTTGTCCTTAATTTAAGGATACCTTCTTTATAAGGGATTTCATATCATTTGACATTTCTATTGAGGGTTCATTGTTGTTATGCACCAATTCACTCTTATATGGTGTACATACTGTCCTTTGGAGTATTATATCTTGAATCCATTTATTCTCATGATATTATAAAGTTCTGACTAAATGTTATTCCTCAATTATTGTATTCAAGTGTCTCTAATTTTTGTAAAACACCTTTAACCAAAATATCGTTTTAAATGTCTTAATTATTTGTTCTTATTAATATCCATGTTTTCAAAATGGTTTTAAGGATTTATTTATATGGATATTAATGGTTTAAAATTTTAAGCTTCAAGGTGGTATGAGACACTTTGATTCAAAAATCTCTTTATTAAATGTTTTAAATGGTTTTGGAAATGGTTTCTTTTTTAATGGATTAATTATTTCAATATACTAAAATGTTATATTTTGATTGAAATGTGGAAATGTTATGTTTACATTATGCATGTTTTATGTGATACAGTTATGTTATGGTTTATTGGCAATGTTATGAAAACGGGTGGTTCCGTGATAAACTAAGGGTGGGTGAGCCCGATATAGCTCTCCAATGCATTGGGTAACACGAAGGAGTGAACCGTTAAGGTTTCTCTGAAGAGATTTAGGGAATATACTATGATGAGTATTCCAAACATAACCAAGAGGGTTAATCCCTACGTAAGAATGTTATGAATGCCTCAAGTTACCTATATGTCTTATGATTTCTTTGATTTATTCATGGTTTGATGAGGTATGTTAATGTGCCTATGTTTTATGGGTAAAGTATGATTTCATTCTTATGTATATATGAACTCATGTTTCCTTTCCATATTTTTATAACCCTTACTGAGCTTTTTATTCTCATCCCAAGTTTTTGAAATGTTTTTCACAGGTCGAGGGAAAGGTACATGATGTGATGATAGTGTCAAGGATGTTTCAAGAAAGAATCCATGTTTTATTTTCAATACGTTTCCGTTGATGAGAATGAAGAATACCATCTTTATGTAACCACTTTGTTTATATATGGAATGTAATGCAAGTTTTATGATCTAATTCTCTAAAACTCTAAACCTGAAAAGATCCTCAATGTGTAATCTTGTAATAACCCAAGATTAAGTAAGGTTTAAGGCTGGGGCCTTATAGTTGGTATCAAAGGTTGGTATAGATAACTTTAGAGGTTAGGGTATTCTTTAAGCATAAGGGACATTACCATAATGGTTAGGATTTCATAAAGAGTCCTAGTTTTAGATAAAGTGAATGAGTAAGTGTATCTTATTGTTTTCCTTCCTCATTAGTACATGATGGTTTTATTGATATACTCACACTGACATTTTTGGTTTTAGTAAATGGCTGGATCAAGCAGCCACCAAAGTCACAACAGGTTTGAAGGAAACTGTGGTGGTTCTCTGATTAAGAGACTGGATGAGATGGGGGATTCAATAAAGAATCTCATGGTTGTTCTAAACTGACTATCAAGGAGTCATGATCAACCACTTCAACCTTGGTGAGTTCCCTAATGCATCATGTATGAGATGGCCAACTCGATGTGGAAATTCAGGTAATAATTATTAAGGTAACCATTAGGGTTTATATGATCCTTACTTTTTAGGTTATTATGGGTTACTCTATGATATGATGGAAAATGAAAGGAATGAGATAAACTTGAGGTTAAAATATGTTATGATCATTTTTTAAGATTTTATCTCGTTTTGGGGGATGTTTTAGGAATTATATAGTTTTCGAAAAAGGACAACACACAGACCGTGTGACAACCCGTCGCGTCGGACAAAGCTGCGGGAATCGAACCCACAACCAATGTGCAACTGGTATTTATCGCCTACCACTGCACTACGTAAATTCCCTGGTTATTTTGACTGATTCTTTTTAGTTAAATGATTTTATGAATTAAGATTAAGTTGATTTTGGGTTATTTATGAAAATGATTAACCTATCATGGAGGATATGTGATTAGGTTAATTAGTTTTCAATACGAGACTTTAGGAGCAACTAATTTTGTTTGGAGATAAATGTTACAATTTAACTTGGAAGACTATGTGACTAAATCCTTCAAATATTTGGTTTTCAATCTTATATTGGTTTACTTTGAAGAATTTTATGGACAAATTGTTTATCGGATGGTCCTCGTTGAACTTTGGGTTTGCTGGACAAATTTTGGAAATTAAGCATAGATTTTCTTTTTAAAGGGTTATCCTTTTCTGGATTATCTGACCTTGTACTAACCTTTTTGGTTTTTGTTTTGGTTAAATCCTAAAGACATGGGAAGTATATTGTTTTCTTTTGTGTATTAGGTTATTCTCTAGAAGTTTATTATAGTACTCTTAATGCGAACAAGTCTCCCTAAATACTCGTCTTTTAGAAAAAAGTATGAATTTGATTAAGGAATCTAGTAAAAGTTAAAATTCAACATGATAAGTTATTATGTTTCCTTATGAATAAATTCCTCAATAAAATGTAACATAAAACAAAAATGTTGTCTATTAACGTTTCCTACTGGGGAACCCAACACCGTTTAACCCATCACAAGTTTGTGATTTTCTTATTGTTAACTTTCTCCTAAACATGTTTTCTATCACTCTCCATGTGAACATGACCCTTTGTTTTTTTCCTCCATGTCCATATTTTCATACTTGGAATCCTAGTATGTGTTAACTCGGGTGACCTCTGTTTTTATCTTTCATTATTTTAAAGTGATTGTTTTACCGACTCTTGTTCCAATGTGGGACTTTCAAGGATGTTTCCAAGAACAATTTTAAAAATTGCGAGGACGCAATTCCCAAAAGGGGGGAAGGATGTAACAACCCAGGTAAATAAAGAATATGACATTTTCATATTTATCCATATTTTTGAATAAAATATTGATATGACTTTAAAGGGGAAGCTATGCTCGATGGCGTACCCAACACGCAACAACGAGTTTCTTGGGAATCTTACGTTGCACTCTAATAATAAAATAATATTATTTTAAATGGTTGTTAACATGTAGCGGTTGTAATGGCGGGAATGGATAGAAATAACTAAAATATTATTATATATGTTTTTAAATGTTTTTACATTTATCCAATAAAGGATAGAGGCTTAAAATATGGAAAGAATTCAATTTTAGGAGTATATGCCCTAGTTTTCACTAAAGGTTCACTTATCACCTTTTGATGTTGAAAAATCATTATATATAGTTTTGTTCACTCTTAAACATTCTATTGGACCAAATAAAACTCTTCTTAATAATCGGGACATCAAAATTTACTTTGTGTAAATTTTTGGTATCTTTCCGATAAAGTTCATTTTTTTAATGAATAGTGTAAAATGTTGTATTTTAATTCAAAACCTCTTTTTAATCTAATGATTAGATTATCTTTTTAATTGGTTTTAAAGTGAAATTAGAATATATTTTTACCATTAAATCCAATAGTGGTCATTGGAATTAATTTAACTTTGAAATCAGACTTAAACCAGTGTCAATCTTTTGATACTTATTGTTTCATAAAAACACGCTATTTGCTCTGACAGCGGGAATTAATTATTAAATTAATTAATGTGACTTATATGTTTTGAATTCTGTAAAATAGGATTTATTTTTGAATTCAGAATATCAAATATAGCTTAGGGTGAATTTTTGGGATTTTTCTGAAAAACATCAATTTTTGATGAATAGTGACACCACTAAGTGGTACTTATAAAAACTGATTTATCCGTTTAAATGAAATTTTTCCATATTTGTGTTTTGAATTTCAAAAATCTGACATACATGGTTTTCATTAAGAAGTAAAATGTGGTTCAATGAGATAAAAATAATTTTTTGGTGAATAGTAACTTATTAAGTTTTTAATCGCGATTAGTGGTAATTAGTGTAGTTTAAGGTAAAAATAATGTTTTAATAATGTGAAATGAACTTGACACATGTCCTACCGTCATTGGTTGTGTCATGGCCGACCAAGAAAAGTCATGGGTCAACTTGGGGACCCCATGGATCCACTTTGGTTAGGAAATGACATAAATAACTTTTTATTTAATGTTAAAGTAAAAATGACACAAACTTGAGTTATTTTACGAAAACAATTTTTACATGGGGATATAAAGATCATATTTTTGATTATAAATATTCATTGGAAAGATAAAACGATTTCCTACATCATAGTAGTTTTTTTATAATTTTTAGACATTAAATAAATTAAATTATTTATGACATCATAATGATGCAGCGATGACATCATTATCTGACGATTTATAAAAAATGAGAAGATAATGTAAACTCTATGACCTAAACATGTCCAACACTTACTGGATGCGTTTATTTCGAACCCTTATCACCTTATAGACGAATTATATCAATGTGGGAACTTTTAAAACCGAAAAACATTTTCAAATAAAGTAATATTTCTTACATTCCAAAAGTGCCCCTCCCCTCCTCTTATAAAAGGCCCCCACCTCTACCTCAGTTCACACACTCCTAAAGCCTTTGGCTCGGCCAAACCCTGCCCATTTACTCTCTCCACATCCCTCTCCTCATCCTAGAGGATTCCCTTTGGGCAGAATCCTTTCAAAGGAAGCCTTTAGGCTCAAATCAAAAGGAGTTACACTTCTAAAGGTAATTCATTCTCTCATTTTCATTTGTTTAATTTTGCTTCTCCAACCCCCTAAACTCTTTTTATTTTCTTCTTTTGTAACAACATCAGTATATTAAATATACTAGGATGTTTTAATAAGATTTATTCGAGCTACACTCTCACACAACTACATCAAATGGTTAAAGAACATACGGTTTCCGTGGATGGCGAAATTCTGCCTCCCGAAACGATGATTGTTCAATACTCATTTAACACCTTCAAAGGTGGCCATTATGATGTCACTATTTTTATATATGATATATAATATGTTTATGTTTTTCTTAAGCTTCTGTTTTTTTTCATTTTGGGAATTCCTTTATGGTTTCCATTATGGGTAAACGCGATATCTTCATTTAAGGAAGTGCGGACTACCGCCCCCTCAAAGTGATTTGATTCGTTAAATACCATATGTGGGACGTATTGTAACACCCCGAGCTTCCACGATACGCTTCTCATTCAATAATGAAATAGCTTGCATTGAACGCAACTTCGAGTTCTAAAACACCGCGACTAATCAAAGTAGCCGTTATGAATAGTAATAACCACTTTTTAAAATTATAGAAATTTTATATGTCAAAATGGACTTCATTTTTGTATTCGTAATATCGAAATTAGCCTATGTTGAATTTTTGGTATTTTTCTGAGAACTTCTAAAATTTTATAAATAGTGAAAAATACTTAAAACAACTTTTTTAATCAAAATAATTTATAGTGATAAATTATAATATTTGATGGTTTTAAAGTATAATTAGAATATATTTTTACCATTTTATCCAATGGTGGTCATTAGAATTAATTTAACATTGAAATTGGACATAAACAATTGCCAATCTTTTGATATAAATTGTTTCTTAAAAACACGCTATTTGTTGTGACAGCGGGAATTAATTATAAAATTAATTAATGCAACTAATATGTTTGGAATTTTGTAAAATAGTCATCATTTTTCAATTCGGAATATCAATTATAGCTTAGGGTGAAATTTTGGCCTTATTCTGAAAAACTTCAATTTTTGATGAATAGTGAAACCACTAAGTGGTTGTTAAATAACTGATTTTTCGTTTAAATGAAATATTACCACTTCTGTGATTTGATTTTCAAAAATCCGACATACATGGTTGTCATTAAGAAGTAAAATGTGGTTCAATGGGATAAAAATAATTTTTTGGTGAATAGTAACTAATTAAGTTCTTAATCGCGATTAGTGGTAATTAGGGTAGTTTAAGGTATAAATAATACTTTAATAATATTAAATGACCTAGACACATGTCCCAACCTCATTGGTTGTGTCATGGCCGACCAAGAAAAGCCATGGCCTAACTTGGGGACCCCATGGATCCACTTTTGTTGGGAAATAACATAAATTACTTTTTATTTAATGTTAAAGTGAAAATGACACTAACATAAAGTGTTTTACTAAAACAATTTTTAAGTAGGGTTACACAAGTCCAAATTTTGATTATAAATAGTCATTGGAAAGATAAAAAGATTTCCTATATCATAGTATTTGTTTTATAATTTTTAGACATTAAATAAATTTAATTATTTATGACATAATAATGATGCAGCGATGACATCATTATTTGACGATTTAAATAAAATGGAAAGATAATATAAAATCTATGAACTACACATGGCCAAAACCAATTGGATGAGTGGATTTCGATGCCTTATCACCTTATCCACGAATTCTATCAATGTGGGACCTTTTAAAACCGAAACACATTTTCAAATAATGTAATGTTCCTTTACTTTCCAAAAGTGCCCCTCCTCTCCTCTTATAAAAGGCCCCCACCTCTACCTCATTTCACACACTCTTCAAGCCATTGGCTCGGAAAACCCCTGCCCATTTGCTCTCTCCACATCCCTATCCTCATCCTAGAGGATTCCCTTTGGGCAGAATCCTTTCAAAGGAAGCCTTTAGGCTCAACTCAAAAGGAGTTACACTTTTTAAGGTAATTCATTCTCTCATGTTCTTTTGTTTTATTTTGCTTCTCCAACCCCCTAAACTCTTTTTATTTACTTCTTTTGTAACAACACCAGTATCTTAAATATACTAGGATGTTGTTATAAGATTTATTTGAGCTACACTTCCACACAACTACATCAAATGGTTAAAGAACATAAGGTTTCCGTGGATGGCGAAATTCTGCCTCCCGAAACGATGATTGTTCAACACTCATTTAACACCTTCAAAGGTGGCCATTATGATGTCACTATTTTTATATATGATATATAATATGTTTATGTTTTCCTTAAGCTTCTGTTTTTTTCATTTTGGGCATACCTTTATGGTTTCCATTATGGGTAAAACACGATATCTTCATTTTAGGAAGCGCGGACTACCGCCCCCTGAAAGTGATTTGATTCGTTAATACCATATGTGGGATGTGTGAAGGATAAAGTTAATGATATTATATATGTTATTATACTGGAATTATAATATACTCTCATATCATTATGATTCCATTCCAGAAAATATGAAATAGAAATGGAAGTAGCGTTCATGCGTACGTACGGCTTACCGTCTCCATGAACGGTGCATTTCATTTCTTACCTCTAAATGTGATGTAATATTATAAATGAATGTATGTACTGGATATATATGACATATATGATATCTACATCATGAATACCATTCTGGATATAATGAACCTTTGACCAAATTAACAACATGTAAGTGTAAGAAGCCTATTTTTGACTTAAGAACCAAATACCGACAAAATGAACATTATTAACTTAAATAATTACATAATGTTCATATCATTGTAATAAGTGATATAATAAGGATAATGAAGTTGAAAATGGTTCTTAACAAGGTATATATTAACTCTAGTTTATTATTCAGGAGGTTAAAGAACGGTTGAGTCAAGTCAGACACGAGGTAAGGGAACTTCTTAACCCAACTTCCATTCTTTGGGTTAATCTCCTACTTTCAAATTATGTCATGATATTATTATATCCTATTTTGTATTTTTACTTTATTTATGTGTACCTATAGTGAATACACATAATAGATCTATTTTATTTTAAAAATGATCTTTTTATGGACTTCGTCTCTATCCCCTTTCATTGAGGCATATTTGGCTTTATACACAACTTTCTTTTATATGGTGTATAAACCCCTTTGACTTTTACGTTTATTCAAAAGGAATCTTTTTTTATACGAAGCGTTTTACTAAACGACAAAAAGGGAATGTTTTTATTTCCGTACTTATGCGGCGACAACGACTTCTCCGCCGCCCTGACCATTATTTGAGTTTCGGCTTCCTCTACAAGCCATCATTTTTTTTAATGAAAAATAAATACAAAGTTTTAACTTTCTTTTATTTTGGTATTGAAAATGGTTTTGAAAGCGTTTTTATTATATCAATGTGTTGTATTGATATCTTGTGATTGAAATATGGAAATGTTATGTTTCCTTTATGCATGTTTTATGTGATATGATTATGTTATGGTTTATGATATGTTTAAACCTATTCATATGAGGAATGCATTGGACTTAATAAGTGACGGGTGGAGCCCGCTATAGCTCCTCGATGCATCGGCAGGTCTCATGAGACAAACTAGTGTCTTGGCACGAGGCCTTGACAAAATCTTATTTGTGGTCTTGGCACGAGGCCTTGACTACGTGGTTATGATAGTCTGGCATTATGCATTCCATCATTATGAAAGTGGTTATTGATATTGCATGTGATTATTCGACCAGTAGAATATCCATGTGAAGAAGTAAATGGCATTATCTCATTTTACTTTTGCCATATTATGTTGATGTTCAAGTTTAAAAGTCTTTTGTTTTAGTTATACATTTCCTTAAATGTTTATGTTTATTTATGAAAGCTTCCGCAATATTGTTATCCTTACTGAGCATCTGAGCTCACCCCTTTCAATGTTTTAATATTTTCCAGGATGTGAAGAAGTATTTTATGAATGACCTGCAGGGATAGTCAGAAGAGGATATGAGTGTGGACTATGGAGACTTTGTTATTGTAGTTTTTCACTTTATGATGTAATGTAACGTTTACGAATGTATCTAGTGTTTCCAAGGCTACTAAACTAATCGGTCTTTCAAGACTTGATCTTTTGTGATCATGCCAATGTTACGAAGTAATGCACCGACTCTGGGTAGCTGGGGTCGGGGCGTTACACGTATAAAGGATGGAACTATGATATTATATATGATATTATACTGGAATTATAATATACCTTTATATCATTATGATTTCATTCTATAAAATACAAATAGAAATGAAAGTAGCGTTCATGCGTACGTACGGCTTACCGTCTTCATGAATGGTGCATTTAATTTCTTACCTCTAAATGATTATTCAATGTCATAAATGCATGAATGTACTGGATATATATGAAATATATGATATCTACATCATGAATAAAATTCTGGATATAAAGAACCTTTGACCACGTGAACAACATGTAATTGTAAGAAGTCCACTTTCGACTTAACAACCAAATATCGACAAAACAAACATTATTAACTTAAATGATTACATAATGTTTATAACACGAAAAAAGTGATATAAAAGGAATAATGAATTTGAAAAATGTTCTTAAGCAAATAGAAATTAACACAAGTTTATTATTCAGGACTTTAAAGAACGATCGAGTCATGTCGGACACGAGGTAAGGGATCCTACTCCTCTCTTTCTTTTTAAGTACACACTTTTATGTCATTCCTTTTAAAGCTCATCTTTCTTGTTATTGGGATGATCTTTTATATTACACTTACTGTAATTTTTATGTTCATGTGATGAGAGACACTATTCTCTCTCATCAATCCATTTTGGAAGTTTTGAGTGGCGCTGTTAGGCTACCGAACTTTCGTAAGAGATCTAACCTCTCTCTTTCTTTTTAAGTACTCTCCTTTATGTCACTTCTTTTAAGCTCCTCTTTGTAATGTTGGGGGATGTTCTTTTATATTCCTCTTTCTGTACATTTTATTGTAATGTGATGAGATACCCTATTTGATCTCATCAATCCATATTCGAATGTTTTATGTGGCGCCGTTAGGCTGTCGAGTTTTCATAAGGGATTTTTCATCTAACTTTTATTCCCGTGAGATTTATGCTACATTTGCCACAAATTCCATTGAGTGGTGTATGTACTGCCCATTATTCTACTCTTTGTGTAATATACTTTCGTTTATGAGTATTTACATCAATGATCAATTGTCCTTCTTTCATGGGGTGTATGTTTTGAAAGATACCCATGTCGGTAAGGGAACCTTTCACCCTCCTCTTATTTAAAAGACTTATTTTGTTGGGTCTTTTAATTTACATATTTTTATGTTGGGATATGTTCTCATATATCCTTATTGATGTAAATTTTATGTCCAAGTGATGAGATACACTTTTTATCTCTCATCAACTGATTTTGATGTGATGTCGTTAGGCTGTCAAGGGATCTTTTTAACCCAATTACGATTTCTTTGGGTTTAATATGTAGTCGTTGAATATGTCATTCATTGAATATGTGTGAATGACCATTTATTGTTTTACACTTAATATCCACTTATATTGGGTTTATTTATATTTGTCACACATATTTTTGAGATTGATTTGTCTTTAATTTAAGGATACCTTCTTTATAAGGGATTTCATCACATTTGACAGTTCTACTGAGGGTTCATTGTTGTTATGCACCAATTCACTCTTATATGGTGTATATACTGTACATTGGAGTATTATATCATGAATCCATTTATTCTCATGATATTATAAAGTTCTGACTAAATGTTATCCCTCAATTATTGTATTCAAGTGTCTCTAATTTTGGTAAAACCCCTTTAACCAAAATAACCTTTTAAATGTTTTAATTATTTGTTCTTATTAATATCCTGTTTTCAAAAGGGTTTTAAGGATTTATTTATATGTATATTAATGGTTTAAAATTTTAAGCTTCAAGGTGTTATGGGACACATTGATTCAAAAATCTCTTTATTAAATGTTTTAAATGGTTTTGGAAATGGTTTCTTTTTGAATGGATTCATTATTTCAATATACTAAAATGTTATATTGTGATTGAAATATGGAAATGTTATGTTCCTTTATGCATGTTTTATGTGATACATTTATGTTATGGTTCTTGGGAAATGTTATGAAAACGGGTGGTTTCGTGATAAACTAAGGGCGGGTGAGCCCGATATAGCTCTCCAATGCATTGGGTAACGCGAAGGAGTGAAACGTTAAGGTTTCTCCGAAGAGATTTAGGGAATATACTGTGATGGGTATTCCAAACGTAACCAAGAGGGTTACTCCCTACGTAATAATGTTATGAATGCCTCAAGTTACCTATATGTCTTATGATTTATTTGATTTATTCATGGTTTGATGAGGTATGTTAAAGTGCCTATGTTTTATGGGTAAAGTATGATTTCATTCTTATGTATATATGAACTCATGTTTCATTTCCATATTTTTATAACCCTTACTGAGATTTTTATGCTCATCCCAAGTTTTTGATATGTTTTTCACAGGTCAAGGGAAAGGTACATGATGTGATGATAGTGTCAAGGATGTGTCAAGAAAGAATCCATGTTTTATTTTCAATATGTTTCTGTTGATGAGAATAAAGTATAATATCTTTATGTAACCACTTTGTTTATATGTGGAATGTAATGAATGTTTTATGATCTAATTCTCTAAAACTCTAAACCTGAAAAGATCCTCAATGTGTAATCTGGTAATAACTCAAGATTAAGTAAGGTTTAAGGCTGGGGCCTTATAATTCATGTAACGAAAGGACTAATGGTTATTACTATGAGTATTATGATAAAATGAATGTTATACTTTCTTTATTAAAGTTATTCCTCTAGGTAGTTATTTCAGATAACAGGTGAGCCTGATTTGTATTAATTGTTGGGTTTTCCAAGACAGATATCTAATGCATTGGGTAAATATATTATAAGTCAATAGTAGGGTTATTATAATGTGTAAGGGTTTTTTATGGTTTATTTAGCTTTATATAAAGATGATTTTCCTTATTACCAACAAGTTTTAATTATGTTTTTTATGGGTTTATAAGGAATCATTTAAGTAAGATTTATATCGCATGGATCGTTATTATTGTTTCATATGACTCTTCCCATTAATAAATATTTATGCAGTAATTTGGGTCTTATGATCCTATAAATTTATTTTTATACTTTCTATTATGTTATTCTCAATCACTTTGATTATATCATCATAATTTTATTCTCATTTTACTCTCAATAACGACATTAATTTTATCATGCTTATGTTTACCCATACTGATCATTTCATCTCACCCTTCTTATGTATTATTATCCTGATGTTATGAACATTGATGCTATATTATTTGAATATATAAAGGATTAATATGGATTAAAATAATCAGTAAATATTGAAGACAATGTATAGAATATGAAAATATGAGTATAATTAAAAAATACTCTCTTTATGTTGTGTGTGGTGTTTATGTATGGTTTTCTCCTTATTCCCTAAAACTCTAAACCTAAATGGTCCTTGGTTATATAAGTGATAAAATATTTATTTTTGATGTTTTATTATTATGAAGGAAAAAAATGGGTCACTGTTATTGGTATCAATGCAAAAATGTATTTCTTCTGTTTTTAGAACTCGTTGCATAAGTTCGGGTTTCCATCTATTATAGTTGATATCTGACCATGGTATAAATAACATTGTAGATTATAATTTTTCCATGTGAGTATATCGTAGGAGTAATGGATACAATATTTTTATTTTTATTTTTTTCTTTATCAAAAGATCAATGTCATTGACACCCCTTTTAATCAATAAAGTGGTGGGATTTTATGTTATTTAATGATATTTTTTAATGAAAAATTATTGGGTTGACAGATATATAACCCGTAACATTTACATGTTTTATTATTTGATAAATAATTCTATTAAATTATTTAGACATATGATTTAATGAAATTTATAACATTTATGGTTTGTATTACCTTTCATTCAAAGGTATTAATGGGATATTGTAGTATGGTAATATATGATTTATCATATATATCCATGGGATTGAAGAGTTCTTTCTTCATTCCGTGGTTAAATTTATTTCTAAAGAATATCACAATAATATTATGGAACATTATGTGATATTTTGTTATTTTATTTGAATATTAATGTTTTTATTATATTTTTGATGCATATATGATTTTTAATATGATTTTTTTATGATTCGAGTCATTTATTGAAAGGATTAGAAAATCATGGACATTATATGACTATATAAAATACATTATTGGTATTAAAAATAAAAATTTATTGATATTATTTGGATAAAAACTTTTAAATAATATGTGATTAATTAATTATTTTCACTATGATTCAATCTTATTTTAGGATATAAAGATTAATTTTATGGATAATATTTTACCAAATGATATAGTTTTAACATTGTTTGTTAATGTTAAGTTTTATAGATTAATATATCATATCATCATATAATGGTTTATTCATTTTTTGGAATTATCATTCACTTTCCAAATATTTTTTGTTTTTTCTTATCAAAATATAAATGAAATAACTAGTAGTCCTTTTTTGGACTAATTGGTGTTTTATATGTTAATTGTGGATCTTTGGACATGGGGAATTAAATGTGATTACTTATAATTTATAGAAAAATGATATTTTTTAGGAAATTAATTAAAGGATAAATTTTACAAGGAATTTAATTATATTTCAATATTATTTTAGTGTATAATGTAACTTTATTCCTCAAATCGTGTAAAATGATATTGAAAAAAATTACCCTCTTCAATTTATTTCTGATGAATCTATGGACACTTCACCTATCATAGATTAATGATTTTTTATGTTTTTAACTTCACTTATTACCATCATTTCTTCGGTGAGGAGTGGTGTGAGAATTGCATGATTGGCTGTCTGCAGATCCATGACAGCAATACCTGATTTAGCCAGTGGCACAACGTCGGTGGTCACTAGTGTAGATGATGTGGGCAAAGTGACAGTGGTGATGTCTACTACTGTAACGGTGGTTGTGGTCTTTGCGGTTGGAAAGGGTTTTGCGATGGATGTGACGACTGGTGATTCGAACATCATAGTGGTTCCTTATGTGGGAGGCAGGACAGGTGTGTGGAAGTCCAAATTGTTGTCAAAGGATAATCCCACTAGAACATGCCAGGTCTATAAATCTATGGTAGTAGATGTACCTCCTAAAATTATTGGTGCAGGCATTGTGTGGTCTTCATCGGTGGTGGATATGGAAGCTAGTGTAGCAGTTGATCACCAACTTCATGAGGCTATGAGATCTGATATAATAAAAAAATAAATTTCACAAGCAAAAGATGTTTCTCTAGAGAGAATGGTTATAAAATGAGACATTGCCCATGTGACTACTACAAGTGAAGAAATTCATGATAAATTTTCAATTTCTAAACATTCCATAATTTGTAGTCTTGTTCAAATCATTGGAGTAATGCCTAAAAATATTTTCTATTTAGTCTAGAATTTGACCATTATATGGAGTTTTTCTAGATGGATGTGTATATTCCTATGTCGGGGCTTATTTTGTATGCTTTTTCCATCATAGGATTCAATGATAAGGAGATAGAGAATTTGTTTAATCACCTTAAGACCAGATATGTTATGATTTCAAGAGTTAGATTTTTGGTTTAATAATTTTACAATAAAAAACACTATATATCAATTGAAGAGCAGAATTATTGGCCATAATTGGAAATTCTGGCATCTAAAAATCCTTTTTGATATTAAATATGAGGTAGGAACTCTGTTCATGATGGATAAGAATACTATAAATACCAAATTTCATCACCATGCTAGTGTTCTGGTCAAGGATGATATGAACTCTATCATGATCTATAATATTGGTTTTTCATCCATGGATGACGATATTCCATTAAAATTGTAAAATGAATGACTTTCTAACTTTTTTCGAAAGGTCCAAATGATTGGTCATGTCATGGATAAATGAAAAATACCTTTGGTTTTCTTGTTTTTTCATCCAAATGGCACCCTAAAGATTCTTGTAGGAAGAACATGAATATGTAATCCAAAAAAATAATCTAGACATAATTGGTGTAACCAAAACCATTCGTGAGAATGAGAATGTGATGACGGGAGAGGGAATGTCTAAGGAATCGACACAGGAGACTCACGGGTCAAGGAGGATGGCACTGGAGATCCAAATGCATTTGGCCAGCCTTATACTAGGAGTGACATTAGAGAAAAGAATTTGTTCATGCCATTGAAGGGAAACACAATACAAGTGATTGGAAATGTTCTAGGATTCCATAAAAAATCAATTAATTAAGGGAAACTCATGGCATCCGTGGAATGTGGGATGACATCAAGGAAGATTCCCCCAAAATCATTATATAATAAGGTATTATCCAAATGGAAATTTTTTTTTTGTTGATCAATTTTTTCATTCTATTCCTCTTAGGAATTCAAGAAGAAGGATATAATATTCCTATATCAAGCCAACTGTGGTCACCAGGTCTCAGGGTCCCCAAGACAACTTCGACTGCTATTGTAATTATAATGATTCCAGTTTGTTTGATTCTGATTTTTTAGATACTATAGTATCTATTGGCATGATGGTATGATTATTGTATAACCTCATCCATCTATTTCTTGTACTTTCTTTTTCATTTATAATAATAGGGATCTACATGAATCTTTCCGATAGTACAGATGACCAACATACTTCCCTTTCACTCTTTTTAAGAGTAATATTTTATAACCATTTTAATGAGGAATTTTATCAAAAAAATTATCATTGATATGTTAAACCATTTATTTTTTTTCTCTCTAGTGTATATGATACACAACACTAAGCCTAAATGATCATCAAAATATTATTATTTATATATAAATGTAATAATGATTCCATTGAATTGGTGGGTACGAATATAAAAACCAAAATACCAAATGTACATAATATTCTTAATCTATAAAAATATATTGATTAATAATTTAGAAATAAGAAATAAATTTTTATTAAATTCATTTTATTTCTGAGAAATATGTGTTTTCAAAAATGTTTTTTTAAGAAATATTATAATTAATTTTTAAAATTATTATAAAATTTATTTTATAAATTGAAATTTATTTTTAAAATTATCATGTAGCAATTATCTTCAGCTGAAATTTTGGGAATGTTCTCGAATTATTGATTTTCCAATGAATAGTAAAAAAATAAGGATTTTTATTTAAAATTTTCTTTTCATTTCAATAATTTAAAATTTAAAATTAATTTTGGATTTGTTATAAAATATCATTAGATAGTTTTTTTTTAAAATTATTGATATTTTGTTTTTTAATGTAATTTCTAACTGATTTTAACATTAAGATATTTTATACATAAAAATTCCATAGTCATGAAAAAACAAGAAATTATTATTGTTTATGGTTTAATATTATATTAAATTTTATCACTTATTTTTTTATATTTAAAAATAGATACCAAATTTGGTATCACTAGGTCCGTTTTTTGTAAATAGTACACCAATTTTTGTGGACTTTATGAATACTAACCATAGTAATATTTGTTACCACGGTAATGTTTAAATTGACTAATTAATGTGAAAAATAAAATTATAAGGACTAAAAAATGAACCTAAAACAATAGTTATTATTTTTTGATGATAATATCTCATTCATAATCATCCGAAATTCTGATATAAGGAATTATTTTCCAATTTTCCCATGGTTTGGACAAATATATTTTTTAATCTGATGAATATTATACAATTTCATTCTCTATGTTTGATTACCTATTAATTATTAAAATATAGATAAATAAGGATATGTTTGGTTATGAATATTAATTTAAAATATAATTTTTTTTCATCATGTTACATTACATAGATTTTTTATATTTCAATTTTTTTTAAATTCTTATGAAACACTGACATGGTTCTTGAAAAAGAAGTAGAAAAATTAATATAACTAATTTAAAAATGATAAAAATAGTATTCAATGAGAGATTAATTGTGCTACCATATTTAAATCCAAAAAATAAAATATTATAGATATTTTAATTTAATATATTTGTATTAAATTTTTTTCTTGTATTTTAGAATTAAAATTTAATGAATAGTTATGAAATTGGACAAAATGTTATTTATTAATAAATAATATTTTATTAAATGGTTAAAAACTCCAAAACAATATTTTTTAAAAATTATTTTGGATACTATTTAAAACTAAAAACATGGCCCATCTATGGTCTTTTTTCCCAATTAGTTTTACTATATTTATTGTTATATATGAAAAAATCCTTTATCTTCTTAATGTCAGAAGGGATAAAATGGGATAAAACAACTAGATAAGGGTTGAAACAAAATCTAAATATGGTAAAATTTTATTTTATATGATTATTTTAAACCATAATTAATATATATTCTAAAAAAATTAGTTTTGAGTCAAGTTCACATGAATATTAATTTATATTAATTCAATATTTTTAGAAATTCGAAGAGTGAACCCACCCCTCTCTTATAAAAAGAGAACCTTCTCTCATCCATTAATCATAGATAATTTTTATTTATTTCATCCATTTCGAAAAAAAATAAATTAACTGCATCCTTAATAATTTCCAATAATCCTTGTTTTTTATTATAAAATCATCTTATGGTGTCTTTTAGTGAAAACCTTAACATATTGTATGATGAAAAGGTATAATTCTTAACAGAGAATTTTTGTTTTATGTGTTCTTACACTAACATAAAATATTATGAAATCATGATGACATAATAAAATAATATCTCAAATATACTTATATTTTATTATGTTAGTGGATTAAATATATTCATCTCCAACCTCCACTAAATGGGAAATGAATCCATCATTCATGTGTAAAATTAAATACCACATAACAAATCGATTTAATTCATTTTACACCACGATTTTACAAGGATAATATATATATATATATATATATATCATATTAATGAAATATTTATCCTTCTTAAATGATAATATATCATATTATTTCATACAAATCCCATTATTGGAAAATTATGACGGTATTCATCCATTCGTGTGGACTACCACCTCCACAAAGTGATCTGACCAATTTCTTATCACCACATCACATAGATAATATATATATATATATATATTAATATGTAAACAAGATTTATGTAAGATATGATATAATTATAACTTTTTAAGTATAAAATAATACATAACATTACTCAATAATGGTCGTTTAGAAATGAAAGTGCTTCTTATATGTATGTTTATTCAACTATCTCCATGATTGTAATGTTGTTAATTTTATATAAGAAAACATTAATTTTCATTTTAAAATTAAAATTTATTTTAAATTAGAATTATATCATGAATATTTTTATGGATATGATTATATAATGACCACTTTGACTATAGTCAACCAATCGATGTCATATTTTATATATAGGACAAATACTATCAATATGTCAAACATGAACATAAATGATTATATAATTGAATATAATATTTTAATGAATAAAATAAATATGAATAATGAAATTGTAAAATATTATTATAAAATTAAATATTTAACAGAATAGTATTATATAGGAAGATAAGTAACATACGTGACGATTCAGACTCGAGGTAAGGGATTTTGTCTCAATTTCATTTCATTGAGGTGCATTTTTAATATTAGGTTCATAATTTTTTTTAATTTGGTTTATATAAATCCCTTTCAATTATTATATCATAAATACTTCATAATTCATGCTATTTTATGTTAAATTCAAATAATTTTAATGATGGTGAATTAATATTAAGGTTACCTAGTGATAAATAATTTCATAACTAAATATAGTTTCATTGTGTTATATCAATTATTCATTGATTATATTATGACTATATTATGTGAAAATTTACCTTAGATTGATTTATGTTTTTATTAATCTTTTTTTAATGTATTTATATTTTTAAAAAATAATCACACCATTGATTATTTCTCAATTCAATTAAATGATCTTTGTAAGATAAATTCATGAAAATTCCATTTTCTTGGGACATAAATTTATTATATCCACCTATATTATTATATGAGGTGTATATAATAACCATTTGAAATTTTATATCAAAATAGTAATATTTATAAAAAAACTAATGGTTCTTTTTATGATATACATTATTGGGAACCATGAATGAAAAGGTACCAATGATAAAAAGGATTTATTTAACCATCCCCTTTCCATTTGGGATTGTTAATATATAAGGTCCATTTGTGTGAAATAATATGATATTACTTTCTTTAAAAACATATATTTTATTATCTAACAAATTTGAATGATATTTATAAGATAAATTCTAATGCATGTCTTAACGAATAAGTCTGGAGTGTTGTTTATGTAACAGTGTTATAAAATTCTCTAAAACTCTAAACCAAAATTTATCATGAGTATGTAGGTGATCTATTATCTTCTTTTTATATTGTAGGGTTAAGATGGATAAAATTGGGTCAAATTTGTGTGTATAAAAAAATGAAAATATACGGTTAATATTTGGGCCCAAAATCAAGATTTTTGAGTTTTGGGAAGCTACTAGACATATAAAATGAGGGTTTTAAGGTAAATTGCCACTTACCTAGAGTCTGAAATATCATGTAATTACATTATCTTCCCCTTATTCAGAGAAACACCATTGTTTTACACCTAAATCCTTCTAACAATGGTTTTCTAATGAAACCAAGGATTTTTAAATGTGGTTATGTATGTTTAGATGTTATTTGGGTATCTCATGGATGGTTTGAAGCTCTCTAAATGTGTGAGGAAGGTAGGAAAGTAGGTTCCATTTAATATGTTTTGGTATGTACAAACTTGAAATTTTCCACAAAAATAAATAATATATATATATATATCATAATCATTTAAAGTGGAACCAAGTAACACCAAATTTAGAGACAACTTTTGATAGTGTCGAAAAACACTCGACCAACAATATTTGTAAAAGAATTATATAAATATTATGCATTATCCCATAATTAATCAACTTTAAAATAATTTAACCATAACTGTGATAACATAAATTTTAACCTTTACAAAATACTTTTATGCCCAAAATTAATAGTTGATTATAAAAAAAATAGAAATTATAATTAAAATTTTAGAATATATTTTGTCAGCATAAAATTATAAAGGTGGAATAAATTACATTTAGATTAAGAACACCAATGTTCCTAAAAATAGTTCTTCTGAAAATACCTGATTTTGGTGTAAAAATAATTTCACCAGTAAATCAATTAATAAATTGATTTCCATGAATATTTAATTGATTAATAAATAAATTATAGTTTTTAATAACTTCTATAAAATATAAAAACTAATATAATCATTCAATCATACAATTAAATGCAAAGATCCAGGATTTTTTTAAATTTGAATAAAATATAACATATCATCCCATAAGTCATGATTTTATTCTGAATTTGAAAAAATGTTTTAAAATACGTATATTAACAATATATAGTTATATTTTGTTTACAAAAACTCATCCAATATTATTAAATTTTGTATGTAATTCAAACATATATATATTCTGTTTGACACCTGGAAAACATATTTTGACCTTAACTGTAGATACAAATTGTTTTAGTATTTTTATTGTTCATTATGGAAACTAATTAGGGTAAAAGAGCTATATAATAAAAATTAAATTTATCCCAATTATGGAATAAAATATTAAAAATTTAATTCATATATTTTTTCTAATTTAATTGTAAATTAAACCTTTAAAACATGAAGAAAATGGTTTAAAAATGACTTCTCAGGTATAAAATGTTTTTAATGATTTAGTTATGATTTTGTTTCCAATGATGCATCTTATATTATTTTCAATAATAATTAATTCATTAAAATTTATTACTTATCCATTATAATACTAATTTCTAAATACATGAACATAAATTAATGTTTTCAATAAAAAATATTATTTCACAATATTCATTCAAAAAATCAATATTTAAGGAAAATTCTAACAAAATAATTATAAGAACATTATTACATTATAAATTAAATGATTATATACTTTTCAAAAATTAAATTTTTTTAATTTTTAAATAAATATATTAAATAAAAATATATAATAAATGAAAACCAATTATGGTTACAAATAAAGAAATTTCCTTTTGAATAAAAAATTACCTAATTATATTATACTAAATATAACTATGTAAAATATAAATAATGAATTATTTTTTATCCTAAAATTAATTATTTTTTTATATAAATTTGGTTTTTAGTTGTCAAAAATTATTCATTCTTTTTTTGAGTATGGATATATCATCTGGGCGTAAAAGTTTTTATAGTGGCCAGGGTGGGTCACACCACATATATTTTTAGAAAATATACTTATTGCAACCTCAATATCATTAGAAAAGACATCACAGTGTGATATCTCAGAGTATCCAAAACAGATCCATTATGAGACACCTAATATCATAGATAATAATATAGACAAATTTATCTATAATTATGATAATTCATTTAATATTGTTAAAATAATCTTTGAAAAAAAGTCATTGATAAACTTCTTCCTATATTTTTTTAAAAACTAAAAAATACAAGGTTCATATAGATAAAGGAAATTTTTGTTATAATGTGTTGGTATTTTATATTAACATAGAATTAATATGACCCAAGGTCAAAAGTATATTAATTAATACTGGTGTTATATCCATGGAATCACAAGAATTACCACTTATTTTATACAGAAAAATCACAACATTCTACATTCTCATGTTCTATAATATAGTTCTAACTAAGTGTATTTGTAGTTAATTTGGTTTTTTATATGTCTGTAGATTATGATTTGTGAATAAGTGATATTAAACACATGTATATATCATTGAATATGATTATTATTTATAGAACATAATCTTGTGAAATTATATTCAAAATTTAATCCCAATTCCAACACGCGTCAACCTAAAGAGATATATGTAATGTTTTATAGGTACTAATTTAGTTCTGAATTATTTCAGTTTGTATTTGCAATATCATTCAGTAATTGTACTTTAACTAATTTGGACTACCTCATTGATCAATGCCTATAGATCATGATTCCTTAAAATGGTTTCTTCTTTGAGTCACTCTTGGAGATATTATTTTTTATGTCTAGAAAAATTTGTAAATATAAATAAGAATTTTTTATTAGTCATCAATATATTTGATTGAAATATATATATCCCTATATGACCCCATTTATTAATCCATGGAACACGTTCACTCCAAATTATTATTCTAGGATTGGTATTCCTTCATTATCAATAAATAGATATTTGATGTTTGTTTATCATATTTTAATTTAATGGTATTAACTACCATTTTGTGTGTGGCATAAACAAGAGATTTATAGGGACTATTTTAATAAAACATTTAATAAAATACAAATACCCAATATAATGATCATATATTTTGGTTATAATAAATATAATTAAAATATATTTATTTGGATGAATTATGAAATGTATTTTCATTGAATATATATAGATACTAATTAATAAATTCAATAGTAATTCATCCATTATTTGTACAATCTTATACAATCCATTTACCCAACAATATTATTTTTCCTATAAATATTCAAAAAAACAAAACTCATGTTTTTTGGTGCATGTAATCCATTTCTAAATTCATACAAACTTATCAAAATTATAATTATTTCATTTAATTATTATTATAGGAATCATTATTATTAATGTACAATATTTCACCGAACCCTCTCCATATAAAACCACTTATTTAATTTTAAAATCATAAATTCTCTATTTTTTCAAAAAAATCCTCCAACTAATGATACTAGAGTCTGGTGTTATTTTTCAATCATATAGACATCTAAAGATAACAGCATCCAGAAGTTAAGAATTCTACCACTATTTAAAAAATAGTTTTATATTCCTCATATAGAAGTATAGCTCATTTTAATTTTTCATTAATAACTTTTTTTATATCAGATAGTTATAATTGATTCACTAATTTTTTCCTTAATGTTCATTGTTTCTATAACTAACTATTAGTAAAATAGTTCTCAATAAACACATCAGGCTATCACCAAATATTTTATCATTAGATAAAAACTTAAATGATACCCATTAGTTAAATATTTGGCACACTATTAGATTGAAAATGATATTTTATCAACATACCACGAAAAAAATTCAACAGAGAATTGAAATGTTATTTATGAATCCTCATAAAAAATCCTTTTACTACCATCAATATACTGAGGTGTAAATAGAAATATGAGTTTAGTAATACATTTAATCCACATATAATATCATGAAATAATTTTTTCTTAGTATATACTCAATTAACACACCATGATGATATCATTTCCTTCACCTATTATATTTATTTATTCCCTCATTATTCTTAAAAAATTAAAGGAAACCATAGAATTTACCTCAAGATTTACTTTATTATAGTTCATATATCCTTACAAAAATAACAATTAAATATTTTTGGATTACCATTATTTTTAATGGCTTCCATTAATAAAATATTATAAGTATTGAACTCAATATACATAGTATTTTATGTCAAGGGATACAAAAAATATCTAGATAAAACATTATAACCTATTAAAAATTTATCATGAAAATGATTTATCCATCCACAAATGGTTTTGAGTTTATATTTATATTCTTCACTAACATCCAATATTTTATATAAATTATTAAAGAATTGATGAACTATTATTTGAGGATGAAATACCATAACATCATACATACCATCCAAAATTATGTCACATTGTGTTTCAATGAGACTTTTGACAAATGTTCTCAAAATAAAAAAAACAATAGTTTAACATAAATATAAAAACATCAGAATATCATATATAAATATGAATATTTTTAGATGATCATTCAATACATTTATAAAATAAATTCATTACAACTATAATGTTTTAGACTTTCTGGAGAATATATGCACAATCTTCTCATTTCTTGACTGATCTCCAACATATTCTATAGGGTTTATCTCATTTAGTACCCTATTTAAACATAAAAATATAAATATTTCTCTAGAATAAGGGGGAATGAGACATAATAAAGAGTGATATGTGATTCTCAGTAATAGTTAGCATGGGAGATATTGGTAGATGATCATATGAAATAATAAGATAATTACAAGGGTATGATATCATGACCATGACATAAAATGTTCATAACCAATATATCAATGATCATAAACATGATTCATAGATTAAATCTATATCATTTCTGTAAAAAAATTTCATATGACCAAGAAATCATAATAATTTATTCATGAACCATAATTACTTGTTATAAAAGTGTGGAACAACCATCGGTATATAAATTATTTCATATGTAAATGTTAAATAAAGATATAATAAATTTATAGTGGGTTTGGAATCACTAATGGTTTCCCATTTCATAATGAAGTAAATATCAATACATAAACCCATATTGAATTAATAACATCAACTTGTTTCCCATATTAAGTCAAGCTCATTGACATCCATACCATTATTATCTCTTGGGATATAAACCATTATCCAATTATGTTAGAAGGGTATATAATGTTTTACCACCCATCACTTACTGAAAACAAAATACATGAGTTCCACAAATAATAAAACATTCTTCATATCATCATATCATAACTCGTACAAGGAAAATGGGTTTCATAAAAATATTAAAAGTTCTTCATGTCATAACCTATGGAAAAAAATGGGATTAGTAAACATCTAATACTTATATTAATAAGGTATCTTGATAAATAATATGGATGGTTTCATTGTATCATATCTCCATGAAAAACACAACAATCCTTATAGTATAAAAATGTTGATAATTATTAAATAAATAGAATTACTAGAACGTTTCCCAAAAGAAATACCCTTTTTGCTTTCAAATAAAATATTAAAAATAAAAAAATTAGAATTATTATAGAAATAATTTTCTTCGAAAATATCCTTGATAAAATATATTTCAAGACACAAATAATTTAGAGGGGTTTATATAGGGAATTGTTTGTGATTTTTATAAGATAAAAGAAAAATTACATTTAATTTTTTTTAAATGTCTTAAAGGTTCCCATTTTGAAAATGACATGATGATTCATTTTTAAAATTTAAAAATTAAATAATGATTAAAAATTATATTTCAAACCGGTGATTTATTATTAATCATCGTCATTAATAAATTTCTAGAAGTAATTGATATAGTAGAAAACATGTTTTTGACAGAAGAGATAAATAAAGTTGCATTCCCATAAAATCTTTATTTCAAACAATATCATATATAATGTAAAGAAAATGAAAGAAAAAAATTGATTATTTTAATATAAAAATAATATAATAATAATTAATGAAACTGATGTTAAAAATATTATAAAATTTTCTCAATTGAAATTTGTTGATAAACAATCCAGATTTTAAATAGAAATGAAACATAAATTCAAATCCATATTGGTATCTTTAAAATAAAATCCTCGTGAAGTTAATAAACTTATATATATTTATAAATTCTTATAATTCTAATTATAATAATTATAAATTTAGTTAAAGGAAATTATATAAACCACATAAAACAATCAATTTTTGAATGTGGAATGTTTTCTCACATAAATAAATGTTAGCCAAATATCACAAACCTCAGGTCCAAATTCCTTCACACTTATTCAAGACTCCTATATATTAATTAGAGATATATTATAAATTCATTAAATAATCACAAGAATATATATTATACCATATAATATTTAATTATAAACTTTTATAATACTTTTATTATCAATTGTTTTTTAAAATCACTATTATGGGTGTTAACTTATTCATTTATCAACGATGTTTTAAGATGGTAATTTTGGTCCTTGTACTTTGATAATGTTTTAATAAAATATATTATGTTAATAATGATATAAATATATTATTTATTTAATATATAAAATATTTATTTTCATCCATAAAATTTATGAATATAAAAAAACATCATTCTTGGAGATGGTTGGTCGTAAGAATGAATGAATATTGTTTCAATTTTTTGGATTGATAAAACGAATGAATGTAAAATATTTTTTTCATATTTAAAAATATATTTTATATAATATATATAATATTAATTAATTATTTCTACCCTTCTTTCTATCTATTTCAAATTAAAATGGAAAATATACGACATCGTGTCGTGGTGGCAGTAGTCCACACTTACGAGTGAGCAACATTATCGTTTCCCTATATTTTGAAATTTAAGAAGGTTTATATAATGAAATAGCCTTAAAACATTACATAATATTCAATTAAATTAATAATTCACATTCAGGACCTTTTCAGATTTAGTTTTTTATTGAATTAGACCATAACTATAACATATCAACCTGAAAATTACATGTACACACAACTACTCAGTATAAAAAATTTTATAAAATAAAAACCCTAAAAAAGAAAAATTTCTAGTTTCATTTATTAGTCAACATGACTTTCCCTTGATCCCATCCTTGACCATATTCACCATTAGTTCATGTAGAAAACATTTGAAAAGTGTGGGATGAGTATAAAAAGCACAGTAAGGGTTATAAATTAATGAAAAGAAACATTAACCCATCAATAAATACAAATCAATGAAAACCAACTTTTCAATCATAATATACCTCATGGAATCATAATATTTATGAATAACACATAGAAATAATAAATCATAAAGATATCTTGTGATGTCTATATCATACATACATTGAAGGCTATCACAACTACATAGGGAGTTATGTTGGAATACCCATCACAATATATTCCCCAAATCTCAGAGGAGAAACATTTATTTTTACCTCCATCACGTTACCCAGTTCATTGGAGAGCAATATTGGCTCACACGCCCTAGGTTTTTCAAGGAACAGCCTGTATGTGTAAAAAATTCCCAAAAACAATATCATATTCATAACACATAAAAAATCATTACAAAAAGATAACATTTCCATATTTTAATCACAGTACATCATTAAATGATATTTAAAAAATAAATTATTTATCGAAACATTTTTCAAAACCATTTAAAAAATGGATTGTTGAATCAAGGTGTCCCATACCACTTTGAAGCTTTTAATGAAATTTTAATGTCAAAAATTCTTGTCCATATAAATAAATCCATAGAACCATTTTTAAAACATGGACATTAATGAGAATGATTAATAAGAATAAATCTCTATATAATTTAAAATTATATTTTAGTTAAAGAGTTTTTAACAAAATGAGAGATGCATGAATACAAATAATTTTTGAATAAAATCAATAAAAGCTTATAATATCATGAGAATAAAGAGATTCATGATATATTACGTCAAAGGGTATTATATACACCACAAAAAAATTGAATTGGTGTATAAAAACAATTAAGTCTTAATGGAATGTAAATTGAGACGAAATCACTTATAAAAACTATATCATTAGATTAAGGATAAATCAATTACATAATAATTTGTGACAAACATAAATACACTAAATATGATTTTATATTCAATGTAAATCAATCAGAGAACATTCACACATATTTTTGTAAAAATAACACCAATTACTTGGATGTTTGACTCAATGAATACAAATTGAGTTAAAATTGCTCTTATCAAGTTCATATCGATGACTAGAGAATTTATAAATGGAGTTATTATATGTATCAAAACAATATCCAGTAAAAGTGGAGAAGACATTACAACATATATAAATAAATAGTGATTTGACACATAATCATAGTATTACATAATTAAGAATTAGATGATTAACCCAAGGAATGAAAATTGGGTTTAAAGGTTATCCTAAAGAAATTCAACAACCTAACTATGTCTCTATAAAATTCAGAAATTAATTTGATGAGAGAAAAAGGGTTTCCCATCACATGGAAATAAAATGTATTGAAATAAGAATATATAATTACATTACCCAACAATAGAAAATTGAAATAAAAATACATCACCAAAAAGAAGTTTTTGTTTAAAAGAGTGCTGTGAAAGGTTCCCTTACTGATTTGGTAACTTACAAAACATTCACCCCATGAAAGATGAATCATAAAATGAGGATTTAAATATCCATAAATTAAATTATTTTACACAAATAATATAATCATGGGATGTACATATGCTACACAAAAGAAAGTAGTGTAAAATATAGCATGAATCTCAATGGAAAAAAAAGTGAGATGAAAATCCCTTACCACATTGTAATCAATCGATTCATCTGAGAAAAAGTTAATAACCACCAAATTAATCAATTAATAAAGTTAATATATTTATAACCATGATTATATATATGATACAGTAGTAAAAAATACACAACATGCAATAAATAAGTGGTGATCAATAGAAATATCACAGAATTAAAAGTGAGATTAGAAACTCCATACCTCATGTTCGGAATGACTTGATCATTATTTAATGTAATGAATAATAAATAAAAGTTTATTTCTACTTTATTGAGAAAATTTTCCATTTTTATTATTCCTTTTATATAAATTATTACTTTTCCATAACAATTAGTTAATTATTTGAGTTCATATCGGACATTTTGTCGATGTTCAGAACATGAGTTAAAAATGAACTTGTTATAATTATAAATTGTCCAAGTGGTAGAAATTCCATTATCTACAGAATTATGTTCCTGATTTAGATATGATATATATGATATATATCTATTATATATATATATATATGTATATGTATTTATAAAAGTACAAAATATTTGGAGATAAGAAATGAAATGCACCATTTAGGGGGATGGTAAGTCGTACGTACACATGAATGCTACTTTAATTTATATTTGGTATTTTAATGGAATGAAAAAAGAATTTTTAATAGGTATATAATAATTAAATTAGAATATCATATATAATTTCATTAACTCTATTCTTTATAAGTCCCACATATGGCATGAATGAGTGATATCACTTTGAGGTGCGGTAGTCTGCACTCTCTCAAATGAAATTATCATGTTCATAAATATTGGAAAGCCTAAAAGTATGTTTTTAAAAAAAAATTACCTATGAATATAGAAATAATATGAATAATATATATCATATATAAATATAGTGCCATCATAATTTCCACCATAATAGGTTGTAGGAGAAGATTGATCAATCATCATTTTCTGAGGCAGTAGTTCGACGTCCTCTAAAATAGTATGTTTTTTACACATTAGGTAGAGGTGTGTGTAAGTGTTGTCAAAATAATTATCATAACAACAACTTAGTATATTTATTAGAAAGTTTTTTTATAAAATATTGGAATAAAAAGAGTTTAGTGGTTTTGAGAAGTAAAAAAAACAGTAGAACTTAAGAGAGCACGCTACCTTTAAATCAGGTATCTTCATTTGGTTTGAACCAAAATGATTAATTGAATTGCCTTATCCCAATGGGAAGGGTTCTAGGAAGAGGATAAGGATTTAAAGTGATTAATTGGGATGAGTTTTATTGATCCATGGGTCTTGATAAGTGTGTGGAATTGGTTAGAAGTGAGGGATTTGTATAAGGGGAAGGAGGGAATCATTAGAAATGTTTAAAAATATTATTTTATTATATAATTATTTTTTATTTTTGAAGGTCCAAAACTTATTAAATTCAAAGCTAAGGTGACTAATTTTTGAAATAAAATCATCCAATAATAATTCTACTTGTTTTGGATACTTTTTTAATCTTTTTAATTTTATTTATTTAAATCATTTATTAATTAGGTAACCACTGCATCATTATTGTGTCATAAATATTTTTATTTATTATTTGTATAGAAATTAAAAAAATATTTCATGATATAGGAAATATTTTTATAATTCAAATAAATATTTATAGTTTTGGAGTTAAATTATAAAAATCCATGTAATAATTGATTTATTTAAAGATATATGTTTATGCCATTTTTCTCATTACATTAAATTAATTAATTAAAAGTGTCATTCTCACTCCCAAGTGGCACTATGGGTTCCAAAAATATACCCATGGATACCCATGGTAGGAAATGTATCAAAAAATAGTATTATGACACATTTTAGGGTTATTTAATATTATTATTATAATATTTTTTTACCCTTATTTACCTAATTTACCCTTTAACCATGGTAAATAAAAAAATTTATTGTAGTTAATATTAATAATGTTTAAAAATAAAAGATACCTATTTACAAAATTTCGAACACATGATTACAAATATGGAATCCATTTTTCCAAATTCAAAACAAAAAAGTATAATGAATTTATTTAATGTTAATTTTCGATGTCAAAACAAAAAGCTTGTTTTTATAAAATAATAACTATAAAATGATTGGCAGTTATTTATGCTTAATTTTAATGTGAAATTACTTCCATGGAATAAAATTAGATTCAATAGTAAACATAATATAATTTTACTTTAAAACGAATTAAAAAAATATTCTAACCTTATAAATAAATTAGATTAAATGTTAGCTTTGAATGAAAACACAATATTTTTACTATTCATTAAAATAAATGAATTTTATCCGAAAAATAACAAAAATTTACCCAATGTAAATTTTGATGTCTTGATTCTAAATAATAATTTTATTTTGTCAAATAAAACATATAAAATTGACCAAAACAATATTTTAAAAGTGTTATCCATCAAAATGTGGTAAATAAACCTTTTAATGAATATTATAATATTTATGCTTAAAATTTTATTCATTAACATTTTAAGCATCTAAAATTTATTTGATAAATGTAAGAGAATTTAAAAAATATATATATTTATTTTTTATTTAGTTATATACCTTTCCACCAATACAAAAATTATTTGTTAACTACCATTTAAAATAATAATATTATATTAATATTTTCCATTATTACTCAATGTTGTCTACAAAGTAAGTTTTTAATGAAACCTGTTGTTGCGTATCAGGTATGAAATTAAACATAGAATCCCCTTAAATGTAAAATTAATATTTAATTCAAAAATATTAATTAATATGAAAATTATAAATTCTTTATTTACCTGGATGTTACACCCTTCCCCCTTTTGGGAATTTTGTCTCTGCAATTATAAAATTGGGTTTGGAAACGTCATTGAAAGTCCCACATCAGAAAAATAGTCAATAAAAATATCACATTAAAAGAATAAAATAGAAATAAAAAGGTCCCTTGAGATATCCAATACATTGATTCCATATAGAAAAACATAGATATGGAAGAGAATCTAACTCTCATAAATTAATAGAGAGTGATAGGGAACATGTTCACCGAATGTTAACCACTATAATACAATAAATTTGTGGTTGGGTAAAAGTCTTATGATAAAAGATAGATTATAACATTTTTACTTGACCATATGTTTCATAGATTTTGATAATTTTATTACTAACTATACTAAGATAATAAGTAAATATAATTACTAGTCATGTAGAGTGTCACCCTGTAACAAAATTCTACCACAAACTCATCTTTTCTCTAGATGGTAATTATTTGAGATAACATGGTCACAACTGACGTTCTAGAATAAACTTCTAGTGTATCACATAATATAGAAAAGATGAACTATATATTTTCCATATCATTATACATCATAAAAAACAAAAAAATTAGTACATGACCAGATAATCACAAAAAGGGATAACAATTTATAAAAATAAACACTACTCTTACTCCACAAAATTTGAGAAACAATACACAATGATTGGAAAAGAACATTCAAAAAACAAATGTGCTTAAAATTCTTCATATTAACCCAATCTAAGATTATAATCCAAATCTCAGAAGGATTTAATCACATAGTCACACACAGTAAATCATTACATTTATCACCAAAAACATCAACAACTCTTAAAGTCTCATACTGAAGTGAAATTAACATAATCACGTATTCTCTATTATAGGTCAATAATTTATATAAATAAAATAAATTTTCATATGTCCACAATAAAAACATAGATTCTTCCAAAATAAAATTTCAACAATTAATCCACAAAATAAAATATAATTATTCCTTGATTAAAAATTTCATATATCAAACATTAGGGTTACAAATACAAGAAAAATTATTCTAATTTAATCTCATCCTCAAAAGAGAGTTAATAATTTTAAGAATTTCACCATCATAAAATCTACCATTACTCTTTAATACCTTATATGTTGAATTATTTATCATTCAACGTTCTTCATGATCAATTAACTATTCCTTACCAACTTATTATGAAACACTTATTTCTTACAAAAAAATCATGTATCATATCCTAAGATTCAATGCCATCAAAACATATGTTATGAAATAATCCATACCATTTATTGGTGGTTTTCAGTTTCTTCAATCTCAATTGGAATGGCATTAGGTATTGGTAAATATATATTTGTACGATCCTAGTGATCCCATTCCAGAAACTTCTTTATATGAAATATGATAGTATAATGACCATGAACACCACATTAAAAACATTCAATTGATCCATCTGAAAGAACTTATTTCCCTTTCATAGAGTCAACCAGATAATTCTTTTTTAAGGGTAGGTTCTTGCTTTATGACCTTCATTCCCACATATATAGCATATTCTCATCCCTTGGACGCATTTTCCTTGGTGTTTCTTTTTCACATCCATGATAAATATTTTTTTAATAAACATAACATTATTATTATTACCTAAACATTATGTAGGGATTTGTTTCTTTCATATACGATTCCTTATAAAAATTACCTTGGTTTAGGTGGTCAATCATGACTCTAGATAGTTGGTTGAGAATAACCACAAGTGTTCTCATTACAGCTACCATTTCATTCAGTTGCTCATTCAAAAAATCGTCACAGTTTTCTTCACATTTATAGTTACATTGCTACATACTAGATCAATCCATTTACTAACACCAAAAAGGACAGTGTGAGTATATCAATAAAATAATCATATAATATCCTATAAGAAGGATAAATACAAAGATATATTTATTCATTTTATCTTAAAAACATTTAATTTATCTAAAATAACTATGGATCTTTACAACATGCTAACCATTATGGTTATGTCCCTTATGATTAAATAACACCCTAACCTCTAAATTTATCTAAATCGACCTCTGATACCAACTATAAGGACCCATCCTTAAAACGTTGCATAATCTTGAATTAAATGAATAAATTAAATTGAGGATCATTTCAGGATTTGTGTTTTATAAAACTAGGACATAACTATTACATATCAAATTGAAAATTATATTTATACATTAATACTCAGAATCCGTATTTGTATAAAATAAAAAATCTTAAAAATAAATTTGTATAGTTCCATGTATTAGACAACATGACTTCTCATTGATCCCATCCTTGACCCTATTCATTTTTATGTCATGTGGTTAACATTTCAAAAACATGGGATGATCATAAAAAGCTGAGTGAGGGTTATAAAATATGTAAATGAAACATTAACCCATAAATAAATAGAAATCAATGAAAACATTCTTTTCAATCATAACATACCTCATGAAATCATATAATTTTTTAATAACACATATAAATCATAAATCATAAAGGTAACTTCTGGAATCCATATCATACTTACATTGTAGCTATCACAACTATGTATGGACTTATGTTAGAATACCCATCACAGAATATTTCCTAAATCTCTTAGGGGAAACATTAACATTTACCTCCATCTTGTTACCCAACGCATTGGAGAGCTATCTCAGCTCACATGCCATAGGTTTATCACAGAACCACTTGTATGCTAAAACAATGCCCAATAACAATAACATAGTCATAACACATAAAAAAATCATAATGGAAAAATACCATTTCCAATTTTCAATCACAATATATCATTTCAATATATTGACATAATCAATGCTTTATCAAAACATTTTTCAAAACCATTTAAAAAAGAGATTTTTTAATAAAAGTGTCCCATACAACTATAAAGAATTTAAAGAAATTTTAATTAAAAAAAATTCATTTCCATGTAAATAAATCATTCAATCCATTTTTAAGACATGGAAATTAATGAGAAATATATAGAAGAATAAATTATTGAAACATTTAAAACAATATATTTAACAAAATGAGAGACTCATGAATAAAAGGAATTGTTGAATAATATAAATCAATGCTTATAAGACCATGGGAATAAAAAGATGCATGATATAATACGTCAACAACAGTATATACACATTATATAATTGAATTGTTTTATAACAATAGTGAAGTCTTAATAGAATGTAAATTGAGACAAAATCCCTTATAAAAACAGTTTCCATAGATTAAAGGATAAATGTATTACATAATAATAAGTGAAAAATATAAATACGGTCAATATGATTTGATATTCAATTTAAATCAATCAGCGAAAATTGACACATGTTTTTTTTAAAAACAACACCAATGTCATGGATGTTTAACGCAATGAATAGAAATTGAGTTGAAATTACTCTAGTCATGTTCATATTGATGACTTGAGAATTTATCAATGGAGTGATTATGTGTTTAAAAATTATATCCACACAATTTTGAGTGGTAATTACAATGTAAATAAATAAATAGTGATTCTACACATACTCATAGTACGCCATAATTAAGAATTAGAAGATTAACCCAAGGAATGAAAATTGGGTTAAAAAGTTCTCTTATAGAAAATCGATAGCCTAAAGGCGTTGCTTTGAAATTCATAAAATAATTTGGTGATAGAAAAAAAGATTTCTCATCACATGGAAATAAAATTTACATCAATATGGATATATAATAATATATACCAACATAGTAAAATGGAAATTTATAGACATCACAAAAAGGAAGTCTTTGTCTAAAAGAGTGTGGTGAAGGGTTCCCTTACCAATTTGGTAACATATAAAACATACACCCCATGAAAAAAAGGATCTTAAAATGAAGATTTAAATACCCATAAATTAATTTAAATTACACAAATAATACAATTGTGATATGTATATACACCACACAAAAGGAAATAGTGGAAAATATAACATGAATCTCACTGGAAAAAAAAGAGAGATGAAAAATCCTTACCACTTTGTAATCAATCGATTCATATGACCAAAAGTAAATAACCATAAAATTATTCACATAATACCCTGAATATAAATATAATCCTGATAATATATATCAAATGGTAGTACACAATACACCACATGAAATAAATAAGTGGTGAACAACAGAAATCTCATAGAATTAAATGTGAGATAAGAAACCCCTTACCACATGTCTGACTTGAATCGATTGTTTTTTAATCATCTGAATAATAAAAAAAGTAAATTTCATATTTAATAAGACAAATTTTCATGTTTATTATTAATTTTAAATCAATTATAATGTTTCTATAACAATTATTAAATTATTTGAGTTCATATCAGACATTTTGTCGATGTTTGAAACATGAGTTAAAAATGAACTTGTTATAATTATAAATAGTCCATGTGGTCGAAATTAAATTATCTCCATAATGATATTCATGATATCGATATAATATATATCATATATATCCATTATATATTTTTATTTATAGTAGTACATAACATTTGGAGATAAGAAATCAAATGCATCATTCATGGAGACGGATAATCGTACAAACTCATGAACACTACATTCATTTATATTTCATATTTTAATGGAATGAAAACATAATTATAAATAAATATATTTTAATTATATTATAATATCATATATTATTTCATTAACTTCATGCTTTATACGTTCCACGTATGTCATGAATGAGTCATATCATTTTGAGGGGGTGGTAGTATGCACTTCATCAAATGAAATTATCTTATTTACCCACTATAGAAAACATAAAGGTATTATATAAATGAAAAATACAGAAGTATATAAATAATATAAATATAATATATATCACATATTAAAATAGTTTCATATTAATGGCCACCATGATAGGTGGTAGGAGAATATTGAACGATCATCATTTCGTGAGGCAGTAGTTCACCGTCCATAGAAACGGTACGTCTATTACACATTACATGGAGATTTATGTCTGTGTAGTTCAAATAATTCTCATAAAAATAACTTATTATAATGAGGATAATCGTTTTTTGTAAAATAAATGAATTAAATGTGTTCATGGGGTTGGATATGTAAAATAAAACAAGGGATCTTAAGAGAAAGTGTTACCTTTAAATCGGGTATATCAATTTGGATTGATCCCAAAGGTTTAATTGAATTTCCTTATGCCTAGATGAAGGATTGTAGGAGGAGGATAAGTATGTAGGGAGATTAATTTGGCATATTTTATATGATCCAAGGGGGTATTTAAGTTTGTGTAAGGGGTTATAAGTGAGGGATTTTTATAAGGGGGAAGAGGGAATATTTAGGAATGTTTACAATTATTATTTTATTATATAATAATTTTCAGTTTATAAAGGTCCAAAAATTATTAAATTCAACGAAAAGATGACTCATGTTGGAAATAAAATCGTCCAATAATAATTGGACATATTTTGGATATTTTTCTAATCATTTTAATCTTATTTATTTAAATTATTTCTTAATAAGGTAAACATTATATCATTATTTTGTCGTAAATATTTTTATTTATTTGAAGTCTAGAATTTATTAAAAAAATATCATGATGTAGGAAGTCATTTTAGATTTCAATTTAATATTTATAGTCTAAAATATAACTTATATAAACTATTTTTAGAATTTATTTACTAAAGATATTTATTTAATCCATTTTTTTCTTTACTTTAAATTAATCAATATAAAGTTTCATTATAACAACCAAGTTGCTCCATGGGGTCGAAATATTGACCAAAGGATACCCATGGTCTGAAATATATCATCTAATAGGATTAGGATGTTGAGTCAATAAGGTTATCTTATGACTTCTCCATTCGTTATGGGTTTATATTTTGAAAATAACAAACTATCTTTCTTATGTTCTATTTTTTTCTTTTGATCTGTAATTAACATTCCCTTATACTTACGGATGTTTCATTATGATTTTTTCATTCTACCATACATACATATGTTTCATTTCGATTTACCATTCCATTATACTTACATAGGTGTCAATACAATTTGTCATTCCATTATACATATAGATGTTTCATTACAATTTTTCATACTGTTATACTTACAGATGTATCATTATGATTTTCCATTCTGTTAGAATTAATTTTTTTCATACTGTCATTATGATACTGAATCCAGTGTATATATGATACCGTCTTTATGATACCGAATCCTATGTAAATTTGATTCTGTTTTATGATACTGAATCCGAAGTATATGTTATATCGTCTTCATGATACCAAATCCAGTGAAAAAGTGATTCTATTTCATGATTTAGAATCTAGTACAAAAGTCATTCTGATTATAAGATTTAGTTTCCTGAACAAATGTATTACCAGTTTCACAATATGATTTAATCTTCCTTATGAATCAGTTTTCTTGATAATTTTAGAGTTGTTTAAATGTATATTTATAATGGTATCAGATTCTATATTTTCATATACTTAACATTTATCCTTAACATAAAATTTTTTCTCATACTTGAGACGATGTCATGCAATCTGTTACAAACTAAGCATTTTATATTTGACACATGACCATGTCCCTCCAAAACTTAAGGAAAATATGACCATTGGAGTGGAACCAACCGTTTGGAATCTTTTCCTATAAATATAAGTTCATTTAAATGAGAAGAATATAGTGTAGAGAGTGGATGATATTGATGCATGTGAAAAAGTTGTGAAGTGATTTATAGAGAGGGAGGCTCTTTCAACTCTTGGTTCTTTGTGTGGATGTCATGAAGATCTTTATTGGGTGTGAAGAACATGTTCAGACTTGCTATGTGCAGACTCCGATCATGCTGATCATGGGATTCGGGGTTTGGAAGACAGAGGTTCTGTTTTCCTTCTAAATCGAGGTCTATCAGGGATAGCATGACATATACTGATTTACAAATTGATGTCTTACCTATGTTTGGGTCAGAAAAACTTTCTTGAAAGTATAAATCAAGGAACATTAATCCATGGTTGTTGGATACCCTACTCTTTAGGTTAAAATAATCTTATTGTTACTTGTTTTTTATATCTAGTTATTTTATTTCCCCTGTAATCTTAACTTTTCTAAAGTTATAAAGTATAACATTCTAATACTTTCTAATTCCCTCACTCTGATTATATTACAGATTCTATATGCTTTAAGGTATAATCATTCTTTTAATAAAAATAGAAAATATCTCTTTATGAGATTTTGGGATTGTTTGTTTGACCTTGTTAAACTTAACTTGAATAGTTTCAAAGGGATTTTTTAAAGTATAAAATCCCTCCTCTTGAATATTGAGCATCAACATCATCATTTCGATCCTAAAATTTGTATTACATCAGGTCTCTGAAATACTTGTATCCCCATAAAATTTTTCTTCCTCATGTTTTTTTCCTTTTACTTATAATAATTTTTGTGGAATGAAATACTTTTTTGTATAGATGGCATTCATGTTGGATCTCTAGATAATATCAATTTTACTAGACCACAAATATTAAATGGAAATGAAAATGATTACTGGAGAGATAGATTGAAGACCTTTGTGATAAACACATGTGTAGACTACTAAATTAAGTTAACTGGAGATTAAAAGATATGTTATAAGGAACTTATAACCTTTACTAATCCCGAAAGGGTGGAATACCATATGAACATTAAGGTATGTAATACATTGCTTTGTTCCATGAATAGAAATATATATAAATATCAAAATTTCATCCTGTGAAGTTGCAAATAGTATTTGGAAGAAGATTGAAGTAACTCACTTTCTAACTTCCAATGATATCAAAACTAGAAGAGCTATGCTCAGAACTAAGTATCATGGTTTCTTCTTTCCTTATAGAGAACCCATATGTAAGGTACAACAAAGATTCATGACTATTGTCAATAGCTTATAATCAATGGATGAGAATGGTTTAGAAGATGAAGCTATTGTATAAAAGATTATAGACATCATACTTAATGAATGGGAATCCAAGAGAACTGTTATGGATGAAAATATAAAACATACACAAATCTCTCTTGATGAACTATTTGGAACCCGATTTCAACATGAAACTAGAATGAAGAGTGATCCTGATAATATTAAGAAGAACAATTGAAATAGAGGCTTATCTTTTGCAACTACTTCAAATCATACAAAAGCCATGACTCCTGAGAGAGTTACATGATCTAAATCTAAGAAAATTGTTGGTCAATTATAATCTAGTGAATGTGAAACTTCAGAAAATGAGTTATGAAATATTGATCAGAGGATGAAAAATATTTTTAGGGAGAATAACATTCAACATAGACACAAGAAGAAAGATGGAAAAGAAAAGATAGATGGGGAAGTGACTTACTATGAATGTAGAAGAACTAGTCATATCGGACCCGATTTTCCATTGCTTAAGAAAAGAGACAAGAATGATAGGAATTATGATAGAAACAATAAGATGTTATATTGATCAAAGTATAAGAATTTCCTAAAATAAAATTACACTTGGATTAAAAGTGGTCGATATTCTTTTGATGATTCTTTAGATTATGAATCTTATGAGAAAAAGAATATTTATTTTATAGCTCGAGATCCAATTCAAAATCAACATCTTATGGCTTAGGTACGAACTACTGAATCCTTAACCAATATATCTTTGAGTGAAAATATTCCTGATAAATATTTATCTTCAGATGAAGAATCTTCTTCATCAGATAATGATAATGATTTTCCTTCCTATTAGGAAGTTTCTAGATTTGCTGAGTTTCAATAGATCAGAAGTTTCAAAGTTTTTAAGAAACATGAAAAAGAAAATTCTAGAGAATTTATTTTAACAAAAGAAATTTCAGATCATTCCAATGATCTTGATAAGAAAAATTATGTTTTAGAAAATCATTCTATGAAACATGAGGAAACTAATTATGAGAAGGATAATATTTTTAGAGATCTTAAAAATCTTTTTTTGAAGAAGATGTTTTAGAGGATAAACATAACTCTATGTCAATTAATCCAGAGGATATGAATTTAGTCCTAAGACTAAAGTCTGTAATTTTTTCATTGAAGAAACATCTTGAAAACATTACTACATGTAAGGATAATTTTGACAAGATTTATTCTTATATCTGACATCATCGTAATAATCAAGGATTAGGTTATTCTATTGAAAAACTTGTTTTTATAAATAATTATTTTGTTCCTCCAAGAGAACCTTTTTGTACATAATGTCAAAGTGGTGGGCATTGGATGAGGAAATATTCTGTAAATAATTTACAATCTCTTTGGTGACATAAAGCATACTTTTTTAAAAAATGTGGATATCCTAAATTTTAGTATCCAATAATTATGGATCCAAGCATGTTTAGATTCCAAAAACCGAACTCTTCTTTTTCAGGTCAATAAATGAAGTACCAAAAACATATGGTACATGGATAGTGGATGTTCCCGGCACCAGACTGGAAAGGAAGACTATATCAAAATGATTTTAACGGAAATAGTTGGAAAAGTAACCTTTGGAGATAATTCCCAAATATAAATTTCCGGTATATGTAACATTATTCTTCATGGAAATCATTAATTTGGAAAGTTTTAATTTTTAAAGGTATTAAGCACAACCTCATTAGCATAAGTCAATTATGTGATGAAGTATACCTTGTGAATTTTAGGAATGACAAGTTCTTAGTACATATTTCTAAGGATGAATTTTTTCTATTTTCCCATAGGTAAATGAATATATACACACTAAACCTAGAAGACCTTAGATGTAATGATCTTACTTTCCTAAGTGAAATTGAAGATCAATCAAGGATTCGGCATAGAAGGCTAGGATAATGCAGCTTGAGGACTCTTAGTAAACTCTCTAATAAAGAACTTGTTAAGGATCTACCAGATCATAGGTTTATTCTTCAAAAGTATGCGATCATAGTTAATATGGAATGCAACATTAATCTAGATTTGAATATATAAGTGAATTTACAACTATTAATTCCTTACAGTTAGCAAACATGGACTTATTTGGTCCATCACAAACAAGAAGTTTTGGCGGCAAATACTTTTTGTTTGTCTTAGTTGAGGAAAACACTAGATTTACTTGGGTCTATTTTCTCAAATTGAAATCTGAATCTTTTTCTAATTTAAAAATTTTTAGAGCTCAAGTTACAAATGGAAAGAACCTTCCATCGATAACTATTAGTAGTGATCATGGAGGTAAATTTCAAAAAATTTATTTTCAATATTTTTGTAGTAAAAAGGTTGTTAATCACAATTTTTCAACTACAAGTACTCCTCAACAGAATGGTTTTTTTGAAAGAAGAAATTTTATTCTTCAAGAGAAGACAAGAACCATGTTGAGTGAATATTCTATAGCTAAACATTTTTGTGATAAAACTATATGTACTACATTTTATACTATAAATCGAGTTTTAATTAGACATTTTCCTAATAAAACACCTTATGAGTTATGGACTGGATGAAAACCGAATGTATCATACATTATTTTTTTTGGTTTCAAAGTATTTTTCTTGAATACCAAGGATAACATACAGAAATTTTCACCCAAATCCGATGAAGGAGAATTCTTAGGCTACTATACTAACTCCAAGGCATATAGAGTTTTTAATAAAAATAATTACATTATTGAAGAAATAGTTAATATTAATTTTGTTGAAAATGGTCCTTTAGTTTTCAAAAAACATGGACATAATTCTGATTTATTTCCTAAAATTGATCACCAACCATTGATAGAAGACCATTCAGATAAGGATAATGTTCAAGAAAATGTTTCAGAAACTATTACCATTGATGATTTTCTACCATATGTTTATAATAATGTCTTTCAAAACCCTAATCTGTTATTACATAGAAATCATCCCAGTGATAATATCACTTGAAATGTTAATCAACTAGTAAGAACTAGAAGTTCTTTAAGGAATGAAGTTGAACATGGTTCTCTTCTTTATCAATTAGAACCAAAGGCTCCTGAAGAATACTTTGGGGATGATGATTGGATAATGTCTATGCAAGATGAACTCAATTAAATCGTAAGGAATCAGGTTTGGACCTTGGTTAAAAAACTAAAAGAAACTTCTGTTATTAGAGTAAAATGGGTTTTTAGAAACAAATGTGATGAAAATTGAGTTAGATTTAAAACTAAATAAATATTATTTTCCAAAGGCTATTACCAATAAGAAGGCATAGACTATGAAGAAACCTATTCTCCTATAGAAAGACTTGAATCTATTCATATTCTTTTATCCTTTGTAGCATTCTTTAATTTCAAAGATTATCAAATGAATGTAAAGTGTGATTTTCATAGTGGTTATGTACAGGAGAATATCTATGTAGATCAACCCCTGGCATGGAAGATACAAAAAATCGTAATCATGTTTATAAACATACCAAAGATCTATATGGACATAAACAAGCCCCTGGAGCTTAGTATGATAGACTTTTAGGATTTTTGATCCAAAATAAATATGTTAATGGAACTACTAATACAACCCTTTTTTTAAGAAAAATTAATAAAGATGTTTTGATTGTCCAAATTTATGATGATGATATCATCTTCGGATCATCTCATCAATCATTAACTAATTCCTTTGCATTTATTATCAAATCATACTTTGAGAAGAGTATGATGGGTGAGTTAACATTTTTCCTGGGATTTCAAATTTCTCAAAAACCAGAGGGAACTTTCATATATCAACAAAATTATATCATATATCTTCTTAAGAATTACGGGATTGACAACACTATGAGTATATGAACTCTCATCGATACCTCAAATACACTTGACATTTATGAAGCTGTGAAACTAGTATTTCAAACATTATTTAGAGGTACGATAGAAAGTCTACTTTACTTGACATCTTGTCTACCAGAATTGATGTTTTCAGTATGCTTATGTGCAAGATATCAATCCAATCCTATGGAATCTAATTTAATGGTAGTGAAAAGAAGTTATCACTACATAAATGAAACCATGGATTTAGGACTCTTTTATACTTCATGGAAATGATTTTGTTGGAAATTTTTTTTCGGTTGCTAGCTTTGGTGGTTTTAAAATGGATAGAAAAGGTACATCCGAAACATGTCATTTCATAGGAGATTATTTAGTTTCTTGTCCATGCATGAAAAAAAAATTTGTAGCACATTCCACTGCTAAAGCTGAATATGTAGCCGCTGGAAGTTGTTGTGATCAAGGGTTGTGAATGCAACACACACTCAATTACAATGGTTTGAGTTTTACTAAGACTCAATTAATGTGTGATAACACAAGTTCCATTACCCAAATTGAAAACCCTGATCATCACTCTTGTGCCATGATCATATAAATTAGACATCACATTTTTAGAGATCATGCACATAAAAGAAATATTGTTCTTCAATTTATCGGAATTCAAGAACAAATTGCTGATATTTTTACAAAGCCATTATCTTTAAATAGATTTGAATACATTATACAGAATCTAAGAATGATCTATGTTAGGTAATCATTCATATCTACTTCTTATTTAAATCATCTCCTAACATTAAATTAATCTTTATTTATGTGGGATTATCTATGCTTTCTTGTTTTTGTTGTATTCATAATGTTTTTTAAAAAATTTATCATTCTCTATGTTTTTATAAAAAAATCTGTATTTAAAATTTCGGTTTTGAAAATTTAGTTATTAAAAATTTCGGTATTGAAAATTTATCTATTGAAATTTCAGTAATGGAAATTCCGGTATTAAAAATGTCGGTATTGAATATTTTGGTATTGAATGTTTCCGTATTGAAAATTTTGGTATTGGAAATTTTGGTATTGGAAATTTCAGTATTAGAAATTTCGGTATTAGAAATTACAGTATTGGAAATTTTGGTATTGGAAATTTTGGTATTAGAAATTTTTGTATTGAAAAATTTGGTATTGGAAATTTCAGTAATGGAAATATCATTATTGATATCCCGGAATCTAAAACAACGAAGAAAATTCTTATAATGTCGACTAACTCCTTAGAGTTATCCCAACGGTAAATTTTCTTACTATTTATTTTCTTAACATAAGTTTCTATTTTTGTTATTTCAAAATTTTCAATTCCAGTTTACATTACTACAAAGGATTGGAATTCATATTTTGTATATCCATCTGAAACCATCAGATCAGATCAGGTTATGTTTAGACGATTGATTATCTTATGGATGTTGAAAGGTCATAGCCTCGTCTATATATGGGGTGCCTTGTTTATAAGTGGTGCACCATCCTTACTAATCTCAAGGTCAGAGATATATTTCCATCAAAGTTTTCATTCAGATTATTTTGTCTCTATCTCCTTGAATGACTCATGAATCCTCAGCAGACCAGATGTCGGCTAGCAAGAAAATAAAATATTGGTGAGTCTTTAGGAAAAGGATAGTTTTCCCTAACTTCTTTTCAAAATATGACTCCCTTAATTATATGGTAATAAGAAGAAATGGAAGGGAAAGTGTTTGTGTGGCTAAAGAGAAAAGTCGGGATTCGGTTTATCCTGACCTGTTTATTCAGTTCTATGAATCTGTTACTTTTTCCAAAAGGATGATAAAGATCTTGATATGTTCAAGTGTTATGATAAGACATATAAAATCCCCTATAAGAAGGCAGCAGACGTTTTTAACATTATGTATGAAGGGGAAGCTATTCTATGCTCTCAAAAACTCCTTGAGAAAGAAGGTTCTTTTAATAAGGTTAAAGCTCAGGATTATATCATTATCAAGTATGTTAAGATTCCGAAGATTAAGAATCTTTCAAAAAACCAAAACATGGTAGCTCTCTGGATGCAATGATTTCTTACACCAAGAAAAGGAGATAAGTACTCTCTAATGATATGTGATATCTTTCTGTTAGACTTTCTCATCAACATAAGGAAGATCAACATTGTGATGTACATATTTCTCACAATCCATGAAATAAAAGGTGGATCTATCTGATTATATATACTTATGTATCTAGAAACAATCTTCGGTATTATTTTCATGTCCCTTCAAGTGTTAAATTTCCCATGCTTATCATTCTCAATGCCTTTCAAGATTTTGTTACTCACTGATGAAACTCTAATAAGGATGAAGGTAGATTTCTTAGAGAAATCCATGTGTTTTGAAGAAATGGTTATCCAGAACCAGGGAGATGTTCTTGTGTATTCAAAATTAGTACCATGAAAAGGAAACAAGAATAACCTAGCATTTATATACTAGTTCCTGATGACCTGGTATAAGTGCCTCCTCCGGCAACGAAACCTAAAGCCTATTCCAATGAAATAGTGGCAAAGTCAAGAGAAATGGAAGATACTAGAAAGGAAGGAGATCCAACCATTGGCTTAAATCCTATAATGGCCAAGGCCTTGAAAATCAATAAAGCTAAATATATTGAGAAAGAAAAGAAGGAAAAGAAGTAAAAGAATAAATCCTTGGAAGCGCATGTTTGTCAGTCTCTTCTAAAAGATGTATAAAAGATGTCTCAACAAGTAAAACAATCTATAGTTGTTCATAGGAAACTGGTTGTCACTCCAGAAATACATAATGCCATGAATGTTTTGTCTTTATCAGAATCTGTTCATGAAATATAAGATAATATAGTCAATAAGACTATGATGATGTTTTAATGGTAGTGGAAAACTACATTGGAACTCCTTCGAGTTCAGTATCTAAATCTGTTGCAGAAGAATATGTGGAAGAATAATTTGGAGAAAAAGTTGAAAAATAAGTCGAGGAAGAGGTAGAAATTGAGGAAGGACTAGAAGTTGAATATTAAGAACAAGTAGAAACTGAAGTGTAAGAAGAAGAGACAAAAGAGGTTGATCATCAAATTGGGGAAGAAAAGGAGTTTCAAGAGAAATAAGATGAACAGGGAGATATAAATGTCATCCATGTTTCGGATGAACAATATCATGTTCGAAATCTTATCGATGGAAACCGTTTTTGGTTTCCTCATCTGAAAAAGAAGCACCTCAGAAAATGTTCAGGAGAATAGAAAAATCAGATTCCTTTACTCTAAGACAAGCTCAGAAAGTAATGGTGGTTTCAAGTTTAAAATCCACTTCATATGTTGAACATGACTTTTTCAAGCTATCATTAAGAAAGTTGGCCAGAACCATTCTAGTTCTTGCAAACATAGATTCCTGGAGTCAAATGATGCAAGATAATCTGAATCAAAATACGGAATAAACCAACATGATAATAGACATGGTGGCCAAGGAAGAAGTAGACCTCAAAATTATTTTGATTGATTACAAATCATAGAAGGTGACATGTAAGAAAGTCTTTAACCACACCAAGACTATCAATAAAGAGATAAGACAGTTCAGTGAAATTAAAAATTCAATAAATGTATCCTTCAATTCTTGTGAAACCAAGTTCAACATGGTCGAGGAATCAATCTCAGATAAAGATAGTCAACTAAATTATGTTTCTCGATCTGTTAGCAGTGAGAAGGAAGTAAGAGGAAAATTAGAGAGAATGGTGTTTAATCAAGAAGAAAGGATCCTGTCATTAGAAAAGAATAATCCTGATCAGAATATCTTATTTAAGAAGTTCAAAGACAATCATAAGGAAGTGATGAAACTCAATTCCTTGATAAAGAAGATGTTGTTTGAGAAAAATAAGGATGGGGTTTTTTTACTTACATTCCGATGTTTTGTTGTAATCTAAATTTTATTTCTAAAACTTCCTTAAAAAGATAATTGCATATCTTTCTTTTGTTTTGGAATGTATGATTTCATAACCATACAGGTACATCTTATAATTCTCTATTCCTTTCCCTCTTTTTGAAAATCCGAAAGGAGGAGAATTTATACAAAGTAATATATTAATGAGGATATCAAAAGATTAAAATATTTTAAGGGATAGTATGGTATGGAAGGATAATGTCTAAGTAAGGGGGAGTTTTATATTAATAAGAAATATTAATATAAGGGGGTTATTTCTTAATAATAAAGAAATCTAGATACTAAAGATCAAGAATACGATCCTTGGGAAACCTAACCTAATGAGGAGTTAGTCGTATTCATCAGAAATCTCCGTCAATGGTGGGATAAATATTTCATACTTGTTTATATATTTCAATATATTCTTCTTTAGAAAATTTTATTATTCTTTTCAAAAAGGGGAGATTGTTGAGTCAATAATGTTATCTTATTACTTCTCCATTCCTTATGGTTTTATGTTTTGAAAATCATAGACACGTTTTCATAAGTTCTATTTTTTTCTTCTTAAGCCAGAATTACCATTCCATTATACTTACAAATGATCCATTACGATTTTCTTTTTGTTATACTTATAGATGTTTCATTATGATTTACCATTTTGTAATACTTACAATTGTTTCAATACAATTTTTATTTCAATTATACTTATAGATGTTTCATTACGTTTTTTCATTTTGTTATACTTACAGATGTATTATTATGATTTTACATTCTATTAGATTTACAGTTTTTTTCATACTGCCTTTGTGATACCGAATATGATGTACATGTGACACAATCTTTTTGTTACCGATTCTGGTGTATATGTGATACCATCTTTATGATACTAAGGCTGGTCCAAATGTGATTCTATATTATGATACTAAATCCGGAGTATAAGTGATATCTTTTTCATGATACGGAATCCGGTGCAAAAGTGATTCTGTTTTTTTGATTCTTAATATGGTATAAATATCATTCCGATTTTATTATTCTGATTCCAGAATAGATGTGTAACCTGTTTCACAATATGATTTACTATTCCTTATGAATTTGTTTTTTTGATAATGTTAGAGTTGTTTAAATGTATCATTCCAATGATATCAGATTCTATGTTTTCTTACATATAACATTTATCCTTAACATAAAATTGTTTATCATACTTGAAATGGTGTCGTGAAATATGTTACAAACTAATCATTTTATGTTTGAAACATGACAAGGTCCCTTCGAAATATATGGATAATTTTACCGAACGAGTGGAGTCGACTGTTGGGAATCTTTTCCTATAAATAAAAGTTCATTTTAATGAGCATAAGACAATGTAGAGAGAGGATGAACTTGATTCATGTGAAAATGTTGTGAAGTTATTTCTAGAGAGAGGTTCTTTAACCTCTCAGTGCTTTGTGCGGATGTCATGAACAACTTTTTTGGGTGTGAACAACTTGTTCAGACTTTCTTTGTGCAGAATTCGTTCATTCTAATTGTGGGCTTCCGAGTTTGTAAGATAGAGGTTTCGATTTCCTTCTAAATTGAGGGCTTCCAGGGATAGCGAGAAAGATACCAATCTTCATATTAAAGGATTACTTGGGTTTGGGAAAGACAAACTATCATGAAAGTATAAATCCTGTAACCTTTATCCAAGGTTTTTGGATATCATTCTCTTTGTGTTAAAAGAATGTTGTTGTTACTTATTTTAAATTTCAAGTTGTTTTATTTCTGAAGTAATCTTAGAATTCCTAAAGTTAGAAAGTATAAATTTCTTATACATTATAATTCCATAACTTATATTATATTACAGATTATATACGCTTTATAATAGAATCTTTCTTTTAAAAAAATATAAAAGAATTCTCTAAGAGGTTTTGTGATTGTTTGTTTAACTATGCTAAACTTTACTTTAAAGGTTCCAATGAATTTTTAGAGTATACAATTCACCCCCCTCTTATATATTTACCATCTAAAACATCAATTAGATCCTACATAGGACACATGTTATGGTAATTTATTATATTATAATAATATTTTCTTTCCCTTTTTTACCTTATTTAAACTTTAACAATGGTAAATAAAATTTTAAATGAAGTAAATATTCATAATGTCTAAATATGAAAGATACCTATTTATACAATTTGGAGGTACTAATTCCAAATATGGAATCCATTTTTTCAAATTCCAAACACAGAAGTGGCATAAATTAATTTAAAATTAACTCCGTCTGTCAAAACAAAAAATCATGTTTTTAAGAAATAATAACTATCAAAATATTCACAATTCTTTATGTCCAATTTCAAAGAGAAATTACTTCTAATGACTAAAATTGGATAAAATAATAAAGAAATAATATAATTAAACTTTAAAACCAATTAAAAATAAAATATATCCTTATAAATAAATTAGATTAAAAGGATGTTTTGAATTAAAATAAAATATTTTTCACTATTCATTTAAAAAAGAATTTTATCATAAAAATAAAAAAAATAACCAAAAGTAAATTTTGATATCCCGATTATAAATAAGAATTATATTTTTTTTTGAATATAACATATAAAAGTTACGATAACTAGATTTAATGAGGGTTGTCCATCAAAATGTGGAAAATCAACCTTTTAATGAATATTAGAGTATTTATGCTTAAAATTAAATTCATTCAAATTTTAAGCATACAACTTTTATTATAAAATTTAAAAACACTTAAAAAACATATATAATCATATTTAATTAGTTATATCCATTCATGCAAAAACAACTGCTATTTGTTAACTACCAATTAAAATAATAATATTGTATTAATATTTTTCAGTATAACTCAACATTGTGTGAAATCTAAGTTTTCAATGAAACATGTTCTTATGTATCAAGTATGCCATCAAACATTTCATCCCCTTTATAATAAAATTGATATTTAATTCACAAATATTAATAAATATGAAAATGTTATATTCATTATTTACCTGTGATGTATAGTTTATATGATATTACACTTAAAAAAGTAGAACTATTTAATATATATAATTTATATTTATATATATTAATTAAATATTCATATCCAGATGTTAGAGGTCGTAATGGGAAATAGATAAAATAAGTTGGCGAGGTGGTAGTCCAGCATACACATGATCGCCAATTTTCAATACTATTTGATGGAAGAGAATACAACTATCTGTTATAAAATTTAAATAATAATATATAAATACATGGTAGATATTAATTACCAGAAAAATGAATTAATATTATTTTAATGAATTATATGATTAAATAAAATTAAAATGAAACTTTAAGAATTATAAATCTTCTTTCAGACAACCTCTTTATGATTACATGTAAATCCTTCAAAAGAAAATATATAATAAAACTAGTGACTCTAGGTTTAGTATATGTATTTGAGGAAGGTATTTGTATAGGTATTTTCAAATCCAAAAGGATCATTTAGAGAGGATAAGAAACTGGGTGTTCTTATATAATAGAGGTGAGTGGAACACTTTTAATTTTTGATCGTTTTATAATAATGTCAGGTCCATTTTAAAATATTAATCCTATCATAAAATTATAAGAATAGTGAAACAAAACATATTTTATAAATATATCATGAATTTCCCATATAATAACCCTTGGAAAATAAATCAGTTCATAATAATATCTTTAAATTAATAATAATAATAATAAATCATCCAGATAAAATACAGGGGCAGAATAATTGGATCATATCCTTATAAAAACCAAATTAACATCAAATGATGTTATTGAATATGAAAAATATTCTCAGAAATTTTTTTGAGGAAAATACATGTTTAAATTTGAAATCACTAGTTTAAATTCTAAAATTTTTACAAATACTATGGGAATAATTTTCATGGAAATTTAACATGAAAAATCATAATCTAACATTCAACTAATTGATCCATCATGAAAGTGGGAAATTCTATTCATTACATATATGATAAAATCAAAAATTTCCTTTCACAAATTTTAAGAAGTCAAGAAATTATTCCATTTAGAAAATGATGTCAGTATTAATTTCAATAATTTTTTAAAATACCATAATATGAAAATATGAATTTAAATAATCAAATTAAAATATTTAAAATAATATTGAAAACAATTTTTGAAAGGTGATATATGGAAGAAATATGATTTTGACAGAATAGATAAATAAACTATGTTTAAATTTAATTTTCTTTTCAATTTTATAATAATATAATGTTTTTGAAATGAAATGAAAACATTTTTTCTTTATAAATAATCAAAAATTTGAAAAAATGGAATTTATCATATAAAGGTCACATAATTTATCTAATGGAATTTCAAGTAATAATATTCCTCAGTTAAAATAGTATTAAATCATAAATACCTTTCTAATTTGTTAACATTAAGATAGAAACCTCATGGAATGGAAACCATATATGAATATTAAAATCCCCATAAATTTCAGGAAAATCATCATAAAATACATTCATCGAAATTATATACACTAAATAATGTTACAAGCACTAAATATTGCATGTGTCTCATTGATATAAAAGTTAGATGAAAATCATTTACCCCATGTCTGACATCCTTCGTATGTCATTGAACGTACATTATATATATATTATGCATTTATTCCCAAAATATAATATAATATTTTAAGAATTATATGATATATTTATAACGTTTTATCAAAAAATAATTAACAATTCATTATTAAAATCACTATTCTACGAGATAACTATATTGTTGTTCACCTATGATTTTGTTTGATATTTCCAGTATATTTAAATTTAACCAGATTCTTTCACGTAATAAATTTTAATAAATATATAAATATAATATATTTTAATCATTAAAATATATATAGTTTTCCATAAGTGTTCTAGATAGAAATATGATTTTCATAGTATATAGTGATGGTAGGTCACACGTATGCCTTAACGATGATTCAATTTTATCAGTTGATTGATCCAAGGAAAGGTAAATAATTATTAAAAATTATAGAGTTATTTTTAAATAATATATATCAAATATATTAAATAATATTTCGATAGTTTCATTAATTTCAATATAAAATTAAAATTATATCACATACATCTTAGTGGAGGAAGTGCGCATGTATGTATGAGAGATACTATTATTTTCCAATGGATTGGATAATAAGGTGGTAGTTGTTATATTATAATTATATATGTATAATTATTTTATAAATATTATATATATATATATATGCATTAAAAATGTAATAATATATATCACTAAGATATGTTGATAGAAAAACATTACATCGATTCATGAGATGATAGTCCTCCCAATACATGATCGACAATTTTGTTTCCCATTTCACAGAAGAAAATATGGAAATTGGTTATACCATAAACATAATAAAATCACATAATATATTAGATATTTTTTTATTTTTTCATCACAATTGAATAATATCTTAATTAGCTACCTGAATAAACAAAATGAAAATGCATGGTTTTGAACTGTACATCTTCTTCAGAAAAAATATTTACATTTATTCATAAAGCACTCATAAAATGGTTATCAAATAAAAATAGGGAAAATATTTCATGTGTATGGATGTAATTGATTTATATGGGTATGTATGGGATAACCAAAATTCTCTTTTTGAGTGTATAATAATGACACGAGTCATCCTTTTATAATTGATGACAGTTGCATAGTTGATCTATTTCATCCTTTAATAGAAATTTCCTAATTCATTCTTGATAAAATCTCTCCAAAATAGAACATATTATGATTTTATAAATTGATATTTAAAAAAACCATACAATTTGGTTTCAAAATGTTTTCACATCATTTTAAATCTTTTCCCTTTAGATAAACCTGTTGGTAAATTTGATTTGAACTAAACTGTAGAAATAAATTTTTCACAATTTATAACTTATTATGATGAAAAATTAGTTCAGAAATATTAAATAATAATAATTATTATTATTCAAAATATGGAATCAACTATATAAAATTAAATTAAATTAAATTGAAGAATTTAATTTAAAATTAAACCATTAATCACATTGAATAATAGTTTTCCAATGAAAATGATTTATTACGTCCAAATAAATTATTACATAAAAAATTAACTGAACATTAATTGAAGGGATAAAAAAAGGATAAATATTATTATTATTTAACAAATAATATATTTAAAACAATTTTTAATAAAATTTATCTTCATAAATATTTTAAATGAAAATGCAATTAAAAAAATATTTTCAATATTCATCGAAAAATTATTCATTTCAAAAAAATATAACTAAATTATAAACTAAAAAAATTTTAAAATTATATTTCATAAATGAATTTTTTTTCATTAAAATTAAAACCATAAATTAGAAAAATAAAAAATTAATTTTAAAATATGTTTGATAATGTGAGTAAATCGTTTTTAGTAAATATTTCTTGATCCATAATAACACATTATTTATTCTTACATAATTCCTAGAAAAATAAAATAAGGATGATATAAAAATTGATTTAATATATAATACATATTTTAGTATAATTATTAAATCTTAGTTATTTATTTAATTTATTAATCTAAAAAAAAATTGCCCGCATATAATGTTTTTAAGTCGAATACAAACGTAATTTTCTATTGGTCAATTATTTTAATTTCATGTTAAATGAGAAAAAATAATTAGTATTATATATATATATATATAATAATTTTTTCATTATTTATTTATTATTATTTTTACACACTAATATAATGGATTAGAGATTATTTTTGTATTAAATAATATTTTAAAAGTATGTCACAATTTGATTAAACATGGTGTTGCATGTATCAAAATCAATTAATTAAATTAATTTTTTTACTAAAAATAGATCATAAAATCTCATGATATTACAATGAATCTATCAACCAATACTAAATTCATCCACTTATATATTCCTATCTTGGAATCTCAAAACATCATCTCCTTGGAGATTGAACCTTACATATTTAAATATTTAGATACTATAGTATATTAAATTCATTTTTATGAAATCATATACACAAGAATTATAAATGTGTGATTACATGTATATATTAATATACCTTATTTGGTAACTACTAATAGTTTCTTATTAAATTTATTACAATATTTCAACCATTTCCTTTTATTTCTACATGGGAATCAAATAAAATCTTATTAATAATTATTCCAATAAGTCTATTTCTTCTTTAAAGATAATTTATGTGTAGTAATCCTAATTTATGGTACATGATTATTTTCTACATTTTATTTTACCTTCTTAGTTCGTGGGTTGAATTTCATGAGTTATTTAGATAAAAATATAGCTTGAAAAATGGAATCGGTTATAAGTAATAGATTTATATAGCTAATAGTAATTAATTATGTGATTTAATTTTTTTAAATTCTCTGAATTTCATTTAGGGAATAAATTTTGTTCTGGGTATATTATTCATGATATTGTCGAAGGATGTTAATGTTGTTTACTTGTATTTGATGTTTTAATGAGTTTATTAGATTTTAATTACGATGTTATTTGAATTTTTGAATATATGTAATATTAAAAATCCATTACGTGAATAAATCCATTATACAGTGAATATTGTAAGTCTTAGATAGTTTATTATTCTAGTTCCCTCTAATTGAAATTAGATGATCTCTTTTATCTCAATCGAATGACTCGCTTTAGGAAATTTAGGAGGATCTATTCGATATATAGGAATATTCCATTAGATACAAATTCATATTTTCTATAATTTAATGAAATAAATTTTAGAAGCTAGATCTCTCTAGATCACTATCTTATTCTTCTACTATATAGTGATTTTTATGTAAGTGGTTTCTCTCCTTCAGTAAATTTTTCTATAACTGGGAGACATAGTTTTACCTATTCATTTACATGGACTTTTAAACGAAACATTGGATAATTTAAATATTTATAAAACATTTCACTAATGAAATGAAAATTCGAGATTTTTATTTGTATTTTAAAAACCCCTTTTGTTAAATTATTTCAAATTGAGGTTTTCGTTTAACACTTTCGAAAAGATTGATTATATTTTTTCGAATGTTATTTAATTAAAATAAATATATATCTTTGAGATATATTCTTATATGTTGAATATAATTTGATCATATTTAATTATAAATAACCTTATTTTTTTGGAGAATTGTTATGTGCCATTGTGTTACCTTGGATTCCAAGGAAAGTGTAGACACGACTAGTATAACATGATTCAGCTCAAATTTTAGGGTTTCTCTTAGTTTTATTCATTAATTTTTGTCTATTAGGGACATATTTATTAAAATAAGATTAAATTAGTTGTTAATTTAATTAAATAATCTGTATTTATATGGAAAACTACATTTGTTTTATCTTTTTTTATTATAAATTTGATCTGTCAGATAACTTGTTCTTTTCCATGTTGATTGAGTTGGTATGTCCCTAGTGGAATGCTTATAGGTAATTATTAATCACTCCATGAATATGAAATTTTTTGTCTACATATATATTGTTATTTATGAAAAATAGAAATGAAAATAATTTAATTTCTCTAGGGGAAAATCATGATACTCTATTCTCATTGTTTTATTTGTAGATTTGAGTTTTTACTATGGATTTAAATGAGTGATTGAATATTAGTTTTGTTGAATTTTGATGTATTTATTTTAATTTATTAATTCAATTTTTACTCTTACTCATATATTAACTGTTTTGGTATTTTTTATGAGTTTTTTTATTTACATTTCCTGCATTATATTTTTTTGTTTTAGTTATTTATTTTATTTTCACAAAATGTTATGTTTATTCTAAATTGGAAAATATCCACCTCCATCCCTATAATATTTAATATTTACTTGGAATACCTTTCTATCTATTAGTTTCATTGAGTGGTTATATAAATTTAGTGTCACCTAAGAACATTACAAAATAATGGTTTGGGTTGGGATGTTTCATTAATTCCTAATTGGCCATATATCATCCCTTTAATTTTAAAATTGGCCTTTTATTCTCTTCATCCTAAGGTTTAGAGAACCTCTCCCCCAATAAGTATTCTTTTGGTGAAGTATAATCTACCAAATAATGATAAATCTATTAATATATTAATTCTAGTAATTCATAATGAATTTGGAAAACATGGGTGGTATGGATGATGGTTTGAGACTAAGGAAGAATTTATTATCCAAATAGAGGAAAAAGTTATCTAAATGATAAATAAACATGATTATTTTTATTGAATGGCCAATAAATAAGAATCACTCTTCAATTACAAACATGTATAGTGTCATGAAAATATTATTTATCAATATCATTTACTTCACCTTTTAAATTTATAGGTGATGAAAGAATATGAATAAGAATCCATGTCTCTATGTTTCATCATCATCTCTCAATAAATAGTTTATAACCTGATTTAATAATCTTATGAAATATTCTCAATAAATATCTGGTAGTATTCCTCTTTAAATCTTCGTTGATAATGATATGTATAATATGTAATATGGGAAATTAACATATTATATAAAATATCTTACATTAGTGTAGTGCATTGAATATTGATCCATTATTGGAGGTTTGTGGTGGTGAGGACATCATATTTTTCAAAAAGTGATTCCAGTAAAATTATTTTGAAGTAACATTCATTTTTCTATATTAATTAATTTACATTATGATGTACATTATTATGATTACAAAATATGTGTGGTATGATAAATTTTATTATCCCATTAGTCTCCCAGTATATTATAATGCCCCAATTTCCCTAACCATTAATCTAAAAATGTCTTTATCATACTTGAATTATTTTTGAAATGATCAATATTTACCTTCTCATAACTTGGCCATTAAATTTATAATTTATTTTATTATATTTAGGTAGGTTTAATTTACAATTATTAGCTCATGGATCAAGGATTTGTTGAGTGAACTATCTAATTTTGAAATCATTATTTTTGAATTTCTTAATCAGCTACCTCCAATTAACACCATGTTCTACTTTGTCAGTCAATCCTTGATGATACAATATTTTCTCAACCCAATAGACATTGTTTTAATTGTTGATAAATAAAAACTCTATAAATTTGGTGAGTAAATAAAATAAATATATTTTCCCATTACTAAATTTAGTTATGGAAGCAGTTGTTCTTAATGTAAACTTAATGATTTTTTTATTGTTTTAAAATTACATCATTTTATCCTTTTAAATTGCATGTTAATATTATATGAATTTTACATAAATTATTAACCAAGTACCGATAAAATTTTAGGTGTAATTTTTTTTATTTTAAATTGTAAACATGTTATATTATATATTATATTGTATCATATCCATGTATCAAACCAATATATAAATAATCAACCATGTATCCTAAAAAATTAAAAAATTAAATTTCATAATATTGAGTAATAACATGGTTTATTTACTAATAGGTTGATAAAAAAACCTACAACCCAAGGGAAAAACATCAGGGGGTGGTATTAGCTCAATTTTTAGTATTACAGCATCAATTAGTGTCTCTTATTGATTGGTTTCATCTTAAATACAGTCATGAACCACCTCATATACTTAGAGCTTCGGAAATTACATATTCTACTTACTTGAATATGAGGGGAACCTGGAGCAAGGAATTCCAAAATAAACCATGGACATCCAGGTCCTATATAATTTATGGATGGCATAACTCTCTTGACATAATAATAAATGAAATAAAATGTTATGATTTCAAAAAATACTGAAATAATATGAAATTAAATAAAAAAACAATAATATATTGTTCTTTCAAAGATCCTTGATGGATATATATACGCAATGAGTTATCAATAATACAATCTACCTTACATTTAGAATCGCTCAATTAATTAATTTAAATTTATCTTCAATTTAAAATTAATGTTATTATTAATAAATTAATTCTTTAATTTAATTACTAATCAATGATCTTCTAGAGAGACATATGATATACCATCAACTATTATCTAAATAAATTTAATTTTTTAAAATTTTAAAACACTACATTAGTGTATAGATTGTACGGGGATTTAACACAGTGTATACCCATATGATCTATCTGGATGATTTTGAGGTCATTTATATTTTATTAACATGGAATGTAGAATAATAGGATTTCATATTGTTATATTTTGTGTTGTTACATGTGTAAACCATAGTACCTAGATCATAGTTTGTTGACATAAAATATATTTTTAACTTATAAGGTGTGTAAAAAATTATATTCTCTTGTAACATGAACTGTGTATATGAACACCAAATGGATTGTAATTCCAAAATTTATTCCAAAAAAAATTGGCATTTATTATCCTATAAGTTTTTAACCTTTCATGTTGTTCAGTTTGAATACATCAAATATTTTGTTATGTATAGTTAATCTTATAGGTATGAAGTCTGGAATATTGTGTACTCAGTTTTCACTGGTATGAGTTACATGGTATGTGCATAGGATAAAAACGGTTTAACCCCCTTATCGAACTGCAGTATTTCATTCATATGGACTCATCATGAAATTATTACAGAATGATATGGTTCTACATAATGTATATACCATCCACACATTGTTTAGTACATCTATCCCCTTTTCATTTAGTTTAGATTAAGAATCCTACATGACCCTTAATTTTACGCTGCATTTATTTTTCAAATGAACACCATGTCATGTTATTATTACACAGAGTGTATGGAAGTCACAGTTCTTGTGACCCATAAATTTTTTCCTCGTTTTAGCCCCCACACAATTTAATATATACTAATTTAAATGGAACATAATGTACTACCCCACATAATTACATGATTAGAATAACCATGGACAATAAACTGGTTGACTTGGATGAACAATCTATTTTTTTTAAAGGTTGGGGTCGAAGCCTCATTTATTATTAAAGCAAAGTAAAGACCACTTTAACTGGGTAGAGGGAGACCCATTACATAGACCGAAGGCCTTGTGGGCATTTAGCCCATTACATGGCTCGTTTGCCCATTTTGTATGCCAAAATCCCATTCTGTGATTAGTACTGCTACAGTACCTGCGCTGCTACAGTACTGCACAGTACTCGCCACTACTACAGTACTATGCCGCCGCTACAGTGCCCATTGTTGCTGCAGTACTGCTACAATACAAGTGCCCAATGGCTTTTGAACCCCCATTTTTCATGTAGAATTAAGGGGTTCTTACCACTAAGCCAAACCCCAAATACAGATGAACAACCTATAATATGGTTACATTTCATGTAACTAGATCATCATTTCATGATCTTTTACACCACCGTTTGGTATATTTATGCATCCTTCACAAATTAAACGAATTGTTTTATAAAAACATTGTAAATAAACATGTTATCATAATATTATAATTAAAAATGATAATAAAATTGAGAATATAAAAAATAGTTAAAATAATAATAAATAATAAATTAAATAACTATAAATTTATTCCAAACACTTTGATATAACTGGAAGGTTTTAGGAATAATGTGTTGCAGTTGACCATTTTCCCAATGATTATTTATCTTTTTAATATGATGAATAAACAATAAAAATGACTAAAATTTATCGTTTTTATATATGTTGAATCTAATCAAATGAATACCTGAAATTGAAGGGATGTTTATTCATATAAAATTTATGATCTATTTTTCCAAAATCAAAATAACTTGATATTGAGTACATTCATCAATGTATATGTGGATCCTTTTTAATTTCATTCATGTTTTACTATCATTTCGCTATAAGGGGACAAAGTATAAACCTTCTATTAGTAATACATACCTTATCATTACACCTAGAATGTTTTAAATGGTTCCTCCAGTTCATTAATGATGTTACTAATTGTTTTGTGTCCATCGTGTTGATTGGGACACAATCCCTCAAGATACAAGATTTTCCCACTCTTGATCTATGGGTTTTATGAAGGTGTGGGTGGTATATAAATCACTCATATGTGAGATTAATCCTCTATATATTCTTTATAAAAAAAATTTCAAGGGATACAAACCATGAAATATAATCATTATGCACATAAAATGGTTTTAAAATGATATAGGTGATGAATATAAATAGTTATAAAGATTCATATTTGATAATTACACATTAGTCCCTTATAATATTTATAACTCTATACATACCCCATGAAACTATTATAATAATAATTATTATTATTATTATTGTGCATGCACTAACTCACACACCATTAAATATCGTTTGAATAAATAAAATGTTTTTTATTTATTTAATAATATTTTACTCTTATATCATTCTCTCCTTTAGAAAATTCATGGACTAAAAATCCTCCCAAAAATTTATAGAATCCTAAATAATTTTTATCATTCCTATAATAAATATATAAATAATATATTTGTGTCATTGTGAATAAATATTTAATTATTATTTTACACATACAAATAAAGTGACTGAATAATTTCTTTTAAAAAATAATAAATAAATGTTATTTATCACTCATAATGATAATTATTGAAAACATTAAAAAATTATATTAATTAAAGATTGATGAAAAAACCACATGTGTGACTTTTTAGAACTCTTCCTCAATGGAATTAACTTGGCTTTACAAAATCACAATATTTTCTTATAACAACCCATAAATTAACCCATATAGAAAGAATAGTTTTTTAGAATAACGAAAACCATATAAAAAGATTCACTATTTAATATTCTCTATTTATATCAAAATATTACCAATAAGGTTTCATACTCATTTAATAAAAATAAATTCATGTTATTTATTTATTATACTATAAAAAATTTACCAATATAATGTTGAATTCCATGGAATTTGTTAGAAATTTATATTCTAATCGGTGCATAAAGATATAAGCATCCATCAATATGGTATTTTTAAATATATCATTGATGAGTTAATTTATTACATGTCATTCATGATTCACGCAATGTACCCTTCTTCAAAAAGAACATATATTTTAATAGATTGTGGAATTGTATATAATTACACTACTCATGATACTGATTAAGAATAATATTAAATTATAATGATCAATTAACACATTCACATACATAAATATTCAATGACACTATACATTTTTTATTTCATAATGGTTTGTATATTATAATTACCACATCTCATATTGATTTAAAATCTATGAATTTATGCAATAAAGATTATTCATTATCATCCCCCAAAACCAAATGGAATGTGTCTTTTGTGTCCAGTACGATGATGTTTTCCATCCAATAATCAAGTATTTATAGAATACTATCATATAATTTATAAGATCTCATCAAAGAGGGGAACTTCAATATCAAATCAGTGTTTAGAATACACATATGATATTATCACATTAATATTAAATAGATTAATGATCATTAAATAATATTAAATTCACTTCATATACACATTTCTGAGTAATTACATGTAATCAAAAGTGAAAAGTTATTAGTTCATGGTAACAAACTATAATAAATAATAAATTCTATAAAGATATATTGTAATTGAAAAATACCTCACAATATTCTACTTAATTAGGTACACATTGAGATTCTATTAGATCTCATCATGTACACATTATTTTAAATTAAATTAAATTAGTTCACATATTGAAAATTGAAGTAGTTGGAAATATCAATGATTGTTGGGATGAGAAACAATGATAATAAAATTATTTTATTAATTAATCATTAAAAAATAATTAATTTAAAATGAATGATATCTAGTTCTAAATATATACTTACTGCATGCATGGGGGACTATGAACATTATTGACTAATGAATTTTTTGGTTTTATATATCATTTAATATTTATTACAATGGGTTTTATTATGATAAATATTTTTATTAAATTAAATATGATTACATATGAATCAATGCTCCACATTTATTATATATGTCCAATCTTACCAATAATTTTTTTTGCTACCCCATACAAATGGTCCCCTCACTTGGATTTCCATTAATCCATGTAAAATTAAAGATCTCTAAGTAGATGAGGTAGATAGGAACATGATATGAAGTTTCAACATCCAACAAAATACAATTTATCAAGGAGGATATAATGTAATGAGAACCTATCCCATATCAAATAGATATTCCAACTGGGAAAAGGTTATATTATCTTATCCTTCATAAATATACTGAACATAGATCTCATGACCATCCATATATTTTTTTTGTTTCTAGATCACCGTTTTTATTATTCTTTATAAGATACTAAGTGGAAATCACCTTAAATAAAATTTTTAACAATGATTGTAAAAAAAATTAATGATATTATGAATAAATATTCTATTGATATATAGTTAAGTAATAATATAAAATTTAATTAAATATTTATTATTGAAATTAATTTATAAAGATAAAGTAAATAATATCTATTCTTCAAATTAAATCATTAAATAATATGTTAAAACATACACATCTATCCATCATTTGTGTTAAGAAAAAATAATTTATAAAGTGTTAGTCAGACCATATATAAGGGAATGTTAAGTTAATAGGGAGTATATAAAATGATAATGGGTAAAATTAACGAAATTATTATTTTGTGTAATGGACATTGTCTATTAATTACATGTTTTAGGAAATGGTTTGAGGAAATATGGTTCAACGATTTCATGACATGTGATACCACTATATAGATCTTGGATATTTTATTTAAATACATTTTATATGCCTCATACATAAATACATTCCATTAATTTTCATTTCCCAAATCTATGTTAAGTAGAAGGAAATATGGATTCTTTCCATTAGAATATCCACACGATCTGTTATTCTAAATAAATTGTAATGGGATATTAGGATATTATTATATATTGCAAGACAAATAGATAAAATTTATTGTCTAAAATATTAGTGATAAAGATAATGTTATAACATAATCTTTACATAATTTTAAAAATTTTAAGAAAAAAAATAATACATTGTGATATTTGTTTTGGACTCAGACCATATACCGATAAGAATGAATTTCACATAATGGTAAAGTTTTTCTATAAATTATGCTTATTTGGGAAAATGTTTTCTACATTCTACAGTTATTTTTTCTAAATCATCTACCTCACTAAGCTAGTTAAGGTGAGGGGATTTATATTATAGATTCATGGAGGATACCTCTTATGCGTGATGTATCATTTTATTATCTATGATTGAAGAGTTAATAACGAAATGTAAGGACATGGATTGTTACACCTTGTGAACTCATACACATGATCTTAAAATGAGGAAGGATAGGCTTAAGATACTTTAGATTGTGACCACAATATAATAATGTGAATCGATATATTAATACACATAAGTTTTCTATCCCATAAATATGATTGAGGATATGGACAGGTTACTATAGATAGTCTTCCATTTTGATAAGAAATTATCCATTGATATCATATAATAATAATTAACAACCATATTTTCTATATTTATCAAAAATTATATTATGTATAGAATATAAAGGATAATAATGAATCCTTTGACATTTATTCACTAGTGAAATTAAAAATTTAAGGAACATTGTGAATAATACCATATAGTGAACAAAGTGAAACACAATTTTTGAAATCCCATGACTTGATCAAAATCAATGGTACTATTAATCTTCCATTTAAATAAATTATATATTCAAAGATAAATAAATAAATATGAGGCTATTACATTTAAATTCATTTATAATTGTCACAAGTGGGTGAACTATAAATTACTGAGGATGAATTGATCAAAAGAATCTATTTTAGGTACATGTTTATAAGTAATATTTGTGTCTCATATTTGATTATTAAATATAATAATCATTTATTATAAAATATTCAATCATTATAACAAGGAATGGAAAAATACATTTTAGTAATTGAGATGAAATGTCATTATATCTTAGAAAGGATTGTTCTTATATAAGTAGTGAGAAGGACACAAATATAGTTCTCCAATTTAATTGATTCAGAGCCTATTATTTTTTTGAGTGTTACCAAAACATTTAAATAAATCTTATGATCGAAAAATGAGAAATTATTTCATATGAAATGAAAGTTGTTATAGTATTACATGGTTAGTTAACATTTATGTAGTATATGAATCAATGTTATCCAATATGAGAAAGAAATGGTGAATATAAAATTCAAAACTCATACCCAGTTGAATAAAGTTATTTTTTTGTAATGTATATTTGAATTATATAAAAAAATTATTATTTATTCCCCTTAGAGCTAAAATCCATATGTATTATTGACATTCATTCATGTTAATATAAGATAGAGAAACCATAATAAATAATGTTTTAATTAAAATTGATTCTATATTTAAACCATCCTAACCATATGTAATATTTTAAAGATAAGCTAGAGGTAAATTAATTCACATCATTAAATTAAATTAAGTTATTTTACGAATGACGGGTAGAATTTTTGAATGAAATGGGGAGAAGATATATGATCCTTATTTTGAGTTAGTAAGATAATATCTTAACCAGATTATCTTTAATCTTTTAGATGTTGAGTAATGAATTTCCAAAACTCACATTACATCATTCACATCTAGAATCTTATGGTAATAAAAGTTAAATAAATTAAGAGATTAATATTTATTTATAGTTTTCCATATAATTTTGAAAGATACTTCAAAAATAATTCTGTGATATCCAGCCATATTCCAAATAAATTGACTAATGGATATCATATAATTTATAAGATAATGGGAGGCCATAAAGTTATAGACTTATGTGTTTTTTAGGAACTACAATAATAACTAATTTTATAGTTAAAATTATTCCTTAAATAAATACCAGTATGAAAATAAGTTAATTTTCTTATATCCACTCATCGTAGTACCTTTCTTGAGATAGAAATGTATTATTAAAATATCACAACCCCTCCCCCATGTCATGTTCCGTGATTAACCCATGTCTACCATCCATAGGCTAGGGTCAAGAAACTGGCCCCGAAGAGGAGTATCCCATTATTGAAAATTCATTACCATTAAACCTGTAAAAACACATAATCCAAGAACACAACAAGAAGAATCCATGAAGTAAGATTTTGTAGTAAATTGTGTACTTAATGTAATGGGGATGGAATAAATGCCTAATTGAAAAGTACAAGTAAAAATAAAAATATAAAACAACTCCTGGATTGTACACCAAGGATCCTACTTGATGGGTATGTATAGATCATCTCAACAACACTAAACATTGTCCTGTCTCTTTCGTGTACCTCCTGTTCGTGGCTCCCTCATGTCTCAGCCCTGCTGGTCATCATCTGCACAAGACAGAACAAGGTACGGGAAAAGACCATTCCGGGGTGAGTATAACAATACTCAGTAGGGACCTCGAGACCCATGAAGGTCTCCCAGAGTTCCAAAAAGGAAATACAATAAAGAAATATCTCAATCATAATGCACGATGCATTCATCAATTCTAGTTCGGTATATTCACATAAATATAGATTATTTATCCAAATATACTCATCACATTCATGAGGAAATATAGGGCTTGAACTTTTAATCTATATGAACAACTGATCCATGAGGGAATAATTCCACAAAGGTAACACAACAAAGGTAACAACATGATGGTAAATGTACCATAATGTAACACCACAAAGGTAAAAGTACCACAATGGTAACACCACGATGGTAACACCATGAGGGTAAAATTTCCACAAAAGTAACACCGTGATGTTTAATGTACAGAAAAGGTAACACTAAGAAGATAACACAACGAAGGTAAACGTACGAGAAATGTAACACCCCAAAGTTAAAGTACCAAAATGGTTACACAATGAAAGTAATACCATGAAGGTAAAATTACAGCAAAGGTAAAGACTCATCTCACACAATGTATATTACTCAAGTAAAGAATTGCATAGGATTAGTTGTAAATCTAGATCATCTTATTCTGTTGAGAGGCTCTGCTGCTGACCCACACCGGATTGGTATACGCTGACAACACAAGATTGCTGAGCGCTTTCCCAGACTAGATATAACCCACACATGATCAGTATTAACTGACCCAAAAAGGATTTCTAATCACTAACCCAAACAGAATCGATAGGTACTGACCCACAAAGTATCACTATTCATACTTCATGTCACAACCAATCTCCTCGGCCTCACTGCCAACCATTGGATTCACGCTCATAGCATGCTTGATTATGAGGGAACTTCTCTTCAAGACAACTGTTTTATATCTACTAGAATGATGTTCTATGAGGAAATATTCCAAAGGACTGTCATGTCGTAAAGGTTATAATGGGACATATAGTGCATCAATCGGACGCCTGGTCTGTGAGATATGGTCACTTTTGTAAAAAGGGCCATGTTGGATTCTAGTATGATCCAACCCGGGTTTTATGTCAAATTATGAAAAAACTCACAGAGAGTATTTCAAAAGGACCTCCTTGTCACTAGGTTACTCATGCCAAAAACTTCACATCAATCAGACATCTGGTTATCCAGTTACATCCCTTTCCGTGAAACAGGGGTGACCGCACCTCAGTTCGTCCAGGCTTAGTCAGGCCCTCCAGAAAATGATAAAGGGTCCGCATCCAAAAGGGGTCCTAACACCCCTGACAGCATGTCTGCGGGACACCCGGTTCTTCAGTTAATGGTGTTTCTTTATTAGGGTTCCAATTGGGTCTGGGCCCAGTTCGACTCAGTCAGTTCGGCCTGACGCCATGGGTCTAGTGGTCTACCTAACACCGCATGGGTCCAGACCTCTAAGGCTCAACCCAGTTCTTTTGGTTCACTTCGTAGGCCTAGAACATAGTTGGACCAGCCCACCTGGTGGGGTTCTGCGACCCACGATGGCCTGCTGGGCAGCAGGTTCGGCCCGCTGGGCAGGTCTAGCCCGCATGGCTAGCCCGCGCTAGCCCGGTCCGCCAGAAGGAGGAGCACCACCTTCATGATCCCCTAGTTTGCAGGGTTATTTCACCAAACTGGTGGGCCGCTTCACCACTGCATTAACTGCTCCATCATTTGGCCAACCGGGTTCCGCCAATGCGGCATGTCACGGGCTATCGTCGGCATGGCGTGCCTGTGATTTCTTCTACGGGTCACCAGACAGGCTCCAGTGTCCGTTCTTGATGTTGACTATGCCTAAAACACTTCCATTGTTCCACTAACATAGAGTGACCCACTATTTCATGTTTCTATCGATTTGGAAATTGTTTCCCCGAAGTTCATATCAATAACGAAGTGGTAGAGGGTTAGGGCCTTTTCTATTTGGCCCACCCCTCCGCGTTATGATAATACCAAGTGAGAGAGGATTTAATTCATCAAAGAGAACTTCAAAATAAACCCCTTACCAAAACATTATTGGATAACGCTCGTGTTTTGGGAATGATTCAGTGTTCGTAGTTCCCGCAACAAGCCACCAAGGATGCCGCTCAATTGTCCCTCCTCAGTTGTGATTTAGTGGCACTCAACACCACTCACCGGAATAGGTCCCATCCTCCAATTGGTTGGCATCACGACACTTTATCCAAACTTCGTCTCTTGGTGAAGTCATGCCAATAATCCTTCACAACATCCATATAAATAGGAGAGGGAGAGGGTGAGTAACACATGTAAAATTAATGGGGTAAAATTTATTAAGGATCCATTCCAATTCCAACGGTGTTGTTACAAAGAATTGAGGTGACAAGACATTTAATGTCTTCACACGTCACTAGTCCCACCATGCCGGTTGTCCGTTGGAGGAAAGATAATAAGAAAATTTAAATAACAAAACGTGTTATTTTATTAAATTTTTTTCAAAAGTCTGCAAAATTAACTTTTTTACCCGACCTAATGCAATCTAGATGAATCCTCCCTTAAGAGAATCTCGATGGTTCATATTCAAAAGTTCCACCAGATTTTTAAAATGAGAACTGGTTCCAATGATATTAAATGGTGCTCGCTTGATTACTGAATATACCGTAAAATAGTATTATAATTTATTCACATTCACCCTCGACCCACGTCAGTTGAGGTAAGGCTCCACCTATGGGGAAAATGTCCCAACAAACTCAACGGTTATCTCAAATTTTCAATCCGAGATAACTTTTAGAAGTTATAGATTTTAACAATAAAATAATTGTTACATAATTATTTTATTTACACCCAAAAACTAACTTCCATAGTTGGCCCATGCTATTCAATGTTAGTATCTTCCTAAAGAAATAATATGCTCACGATCTCAGAAGTGGTCTCAGATATTTAATCTGAGTCACCGTTCATGAGTTTTAAGTATTAGAAAATTAAAATAACATTATTTTATTATTTTATTTAACATTTTTTAATTTTTGTGTTTTCTCACCGGTGGCCTTCACTGACTAAACATAAGTTGAGCCTAGTGTAAAACTGCTATCCTAAATGCAACAGTGCCCTTGGATTTATGATCTAGGACCCCATTTAAGAGTTGTTACACTTTTTTAGGAAAACATCTCACGTTCGATAATTAATGCTTAACAAAAAATTGACAGATCATTCTGGGCACTCCGATCCTAAAAATAGTGTGCCTTAAAATTTCGAGACCTCGAAATAAAACCAAATAATTAAAAAAAACTATATGGAATTTCCAGGACTTTACATAAATCTTTTCTATTTTTATTTGATAAAAGCCCATATCCTTTGAGATAGTGGGAGAAATAACTAATTTAGGGACATCTAATCTTTGAGTTCACAAAATTTATCATAGGAACACAGAACTCCATAGGTCATAGTATAAGAGACTAATATACAATCTTATACTTTATAAAAAGTAAAAACCAATCATGTGGTTCCATATTCACTAAAATATGTGACATATTATGCGATAAGAATAAAGAATCATACGTAGAGTTTTTTTCTTCATCTTAATGTGATTAAATATTTCATACATATTTAATTATTGAATATATTTACCTAAATCAAATCTACATATTGAAATTCTATTCAGTTGATATAAAAATATTGGTAAGTATTCTAGAGAAACTAGTTCATGGATACAAGCATTTTACGAATATATAATAATTAATTATACTAAGTAATTATGATTAAATTATTTTCAATTATATCTGTCATTGAATATGTATATTGTCTTTGTAATGGGAATTATATGTTATGTACACATCCCTTTGGGGATACTATATAGAATATGTTTATATTACATAACTGGAATGGATTGGAGGAACCAAAGAAAATAATGAAGCTATGTACGTTTCTGGGATCAATTTGTGGATAGAAATACGACTAATGATCATAGAATATTCATTTTGAGTGAATGTGTTCCTGGTGACCCCAAGAGGATAGTAGAAACACCATTTTTTCCAATATTTAAATTTTTTATAATATATGAAAATAGATGAGTAGTCTTAAAGTAAATTTTGATTAATAATAATTTCTCTATGAATGAATTAAAGTAAAAAAACCTAGTTCTTGGGAATATGATCTAAAAAATTCCATCTATATAGTTTCTTATTCATACATATAGTATCAAAAGTTACATATATTGAAAAATAAAAAATATGAAAATAAATAATGAATTATTTATAGTTTCAAATGTAATGAAATATTTCTATGTTAATATGTGAACGAATATTTTTAAAATACATGGATTCCATGTTTTTAATAGTCCTTTGGAAATATACATATCATTTCATGATATATATTTTGGTCTGATATTTCATAAGTACAAGAAATAACATTAGAATATTGAACAATACCAAAAGAAATACAATTATAGACAGTCAAAATTATATGACTATGCGAGAGAAATTAAAACATGATTATTACATCATTAATATAGAAATTGGAATACTTTTTTCAAGGCACTAATTTTTTTTTGTTTTTATAGAAATTTTCGATATAGAATCATAGTTTTTTGAGGTATTATTAAATTGAAAAACATATTTGTGCTAGATGTATCCATATCTCTATAGACTGAGAATGTTATTATTTTTTTAAGTAGCTCAAGAAGCACTTTACCAGTGTTTAAATCTAGATTTTGGACTTATGCCCAGATAGTAATGTGTAATTATAATATGATAAACGTAAAAATATGATCGTATCAATGATTACTATTATTATTGAATAAAAAAATATATACTCTTCAATGTCGCCAATAGAGGGATTTTTTGAGAGACATGATTTTATATTATGAGTAATATCCACTTGAATGTGGTAGTCCCCATAGATATAACCATATATCAGAATTAGGAAATTCATATTATAAATATCAAATTAAAAAGGTATTTTTAGTTTTTTCTAGAGGAAGTGGGATTCTAATTTATTTTTTATCCTAGAAACAAGTTTCTTATCTTGGGATGACCATTATTTTACATAAAAATAATGTTATAATGTCTTATGATAATAATTTCCATTGAAAGATCAGATTAATTCTATGGTATTTTAAGAAAATTGAGGTGTTAATATAATATTATTAATAATGTTTTCTTTGTCTATATGAAATCTACCTTGAATGATAGATGATTCATGGTATTTTATTGAAGTGGTTCCTAACATATTGTGACTTCTCCTTAGGATGTTATCAGTTATTCTTCTAAAATTATGGCCTGGACAATAGTCCCATATATATCAGTTCCACATGTTATATATCTGATTGGATATTCCTATCAATGGGCCTATGGATTGACCTATAATATAAAAATTATTATATATAAATATCAAGAATCATGTAAATTAATATATTTAAAACAATAATGGAATCATATGCAGAAAGCAAGGAGGGATATATCGGGTTAGTTAATTGTGATGTAACATTAATTAATATTTTAATTAGAGATTTGTTCCTTATATTTTAATGGAAGCAGGTATCCATGTACCTATAATTTGAATGGAATTTTATGATAAATCAATGAACATGGAATGATATAGAATTATTCTTTATAGGGAATCTAAAAAATTATAAATCAAGCATGTTGATTGATGACAACATGTATACAATGTACATGAAGAGATATCAATACAAATTAATTGGTGAAGAACTGTGAGTTTTTATTTAACTAGTGGATGATATAATTTTATTGGATCTAGTTTTTTTTATAATTTACCCGTAAGATATCTCAACTTCAAATATCTATAAATCACATGACAATAATGAATATTAGAGAAAATATGGATTTAAGGTTACCTATGTATCCCCTTATTAGAAGTGAAATACCAAGAAAAATCAATCCATGCTAAACTTAAGAAATTATCCTCCATCATTTTTAAATTTAATGTGGAGAAAGATTATTTTTATTTTACCCATAGGTTAATAAATTATAAGAGGGATTATTCTTGTGATCCTACCAAACCCTTGATTTATGAATTCCATTGGGAAATGTCCATTTACAATATTCAATTTCTCCCCAATTCATAGTAGTTTTTATAAACCATTGCATTCTACAACTAATTTCTCATACATTCTACCAAGAATATCTTGGAACCTTCTACTTAGAGGAATTGAAATCAAATTTTCCATAACACATACATTATCTCATGAATTTCAAGTGTTTCAAATTACCTATTACAGCTTGTGGTGTCCTAAAATACTATAATCCTATTGACCCTAAGCGTAGTGTACCAAATACTGGTTTATTTTTACAATCTAAATATTTTCTATGTCAGTCACACAGTTCATTAAACCCATAGTAACATTATATTTTTACATTCTCAACAATCCTTGTTATCCTAACCCAACATTTATAATACTATTAATTTATAAACATTAAATCACAATTTGTGTGCGACATACTTATTCTAGTACAAATTAAAACAATTCATGTATACCAAATTTTAATACAACATAAAATATATTTCATCAATATTCTAGTAGGTTCATTCATCAAATAATGAGTTTGAATAGAATTTGAAAACTCATCTCCATCACCCCTTAATTTCACCATTATATCACTGAGGTATAATTTAATTCTGTGGACAAAAATTATTGAAGAAAAAAATGTTATTTAATTATTATGTATTTACTATCCATTAAAGAAGAAAAGATAATTACAACTTATTTCAACATGTAGAGATATTTACTAAATTCATAATATATATTTTCCAATATATTTTTATATTTATATGGATTGATTCTAAATAACACAAGGATTAAAAACATTTATTTCATACCATGTTTATTATATAAAATATAATACATATGATCAAAATGTATGAACTATATTTCATCCATATAAGTATTATATTAATCAATTATAGTGAAAAACATAAATAGACAATACACCTTCAGTCTTGACATTAAGATGGATCCTAAATGACTCAACAAATACTAGTCACAAGGACATTCTAGCTTCTAACCCAATATATTTTACCCTTGAAAACATGTAAATTATAAGTAAACATAAATAATAGATTGTAACTATCCCTAAATTATAAACCACTTTAAAAAATTTAAATATATTTAAATCATACAGGGAATGGGGTACATTAACATTTCTTGATGTTAAAGAATGGGAATGGTTGATTTAGACTAACCCTTCATCTTAAAAATTTCACTCTCATATTATTTAATTTAGGTAAAGGAATAAAAATACCATATCAATTTTCTATTATTCTTAGTTATTCTTAATGGAAATATTCTGCAACACATTTAATGTGGTTCTTCCTTTTATAATACCACTTACACACATTTCTTCTTGAAGATGATAATTTTCATTCCTTGGATAATTATTCTCTATTATCCATACATATACATTGATTCCTTCGGTAAATATTATCCACTATTAGAGGAATCTTCCATGAATTTTCAATTCATTCCATATAGTGATATTTGTGAGACCACATAGTTATGATTCTTCTTCTTGGATCTAATATCCATCTTAGACCTCTCTTTTCATGGTGGATCCTTCTTAATTGGTTTATATATCATTAGCTCAACTGGTGTATCGCCTTAATTTTAATTCCATTTCTATTATCGTTCCTTCAATGATTGATGTTCTTATAATACTAGTTTTTTTCTTCAAATACTTTTTTTAAAAGTTCCATAATTATTTTGTAAAATAATATATATATTTTCATACTTAATATACCTAAAAATATAAATTATTTCCTTTTATATTTTATTAATGTATGTTATCATTTTGATTTTTATTACATCATTCCAATTGAAATGGAGAATCATATCACTAATGTTTGATAAAATAAAACATATCCCATAAAATTAGGACCATATATCATATTCTCTTGTGTGATATGTTGGTTTAGTAGTATTATTTTTACCATTGTGTTTTTAACTTATAAACACACATCTTTGGTGCATCCTTTTTTCAATAAAATAATCACTTTATTCTACTCATCCTTGATAACATTTTTGTCAATTTTTTTATGAAACATGGGTTTTTAATATATTTGTTAAATAATATTGATTCTTAAAAATTAAAATTTTATGCTTTAATTGGTATATTAATTTCGTATTCCATATAGGTTGTCTCTAGTTTCATATTTTCCTATTGTAACTAAGAATTATCTCATGTTACTTAATCTTTTAATTTATTTTCTTCTGTTGGTCATCTATTTTTTCAATTGTGAGGCCACATCTCTTCTATTTTTAATCTTTTATACATTTTTTTATTAATATTGAAGATAATTCATTTTAATTACTTCTACATGACCATCTACTTACTTATCTCTCATGTATTTCTTCTAGTAGATTACTTTTTTTCTTTTATTTAAATTCATAACTTCTATATATCAATGATTAGGGAAACATAACATTTTTAAAGATTTTTATTTCCCAAGGATAGATCTTCTAAACATCCATAATAAATATCACACATAAATATGAATTAATCCACCTTTTATTATATGGCTTGATTATATTTTTGTACTTGAAATGAACAACATGGAGATCGGTAGTGTGATTTCTTTATGTTCTCTCATTATAATATTATCTTATAACAAATTTGAGCTATAATATAATTTTTCTTGAAATGTATATATTTTTCATAACATTTATAGCTATAGATAATAAAAAGAATCAAAATTTGTTACCTCAGTGGGAGAAACATTATTATAAGGATAATTGATCTAATATTTAGTCTTCCGGATTGTTGGCATATGTCAACATTCACCACCATTTCTTACTGATTTCTCTTGTTAACCAGTATTTCAGTATTCTTTTAACATATATTAAATTAAATAAATTTATTAATTAATTCTCAATGTTTTCCTAGAGTACTTGTGAAACTCTATGTATATTGTTTTCAAAGGAAAATCGATATTGAATGGGACAATGGTTTTTCTGAAAATATATTTCAAAGAATTCATAGTTATCCAGTTTGATTAGAAATCCATTGAAATTATTTTTTGTATTTCATAAGTTCTCAGTAAAGATAATGTGTTTTGATGTTATTTGGAAGTTGGAAACCTTGCACAGAATCTTAAAAACTGTAGATATTGTATTGAATGGAATTTGGGTAAAATTAGAGGGTTTTATTTTTATAGAATTTGGGACAATTATTTAGTGTTCAACTACCATACCAAAGGGGTTACAAAAATTCTCATAGGATTGAAACAACAACTTAGTGAATGTAATTTCTTTCAAATAGATTACATAAATAGAATATAATGGATCAACATGGACTTAGTTGGAATCACTGTGGAATTTTAACTTCAGTAAGTATAATATATGATTTATAAGAATAATGGAGTAATAGAGGAAATATATAAAGAGGGAAAAAATAAGTCCATCTCTAGGATAAAACTGTTTGATAAAATATACCCATCAGGGAGAGTGAATAAGATATCTAATATTGTAACGCCGTGATATTTTTGGATATATTTATTTTTCAAAAAATTCAATTTCATTAATTGATTTCTTTTCATGTAACACCGAGTATAAATAAACTACGATAACTAGTAAATTATTATTATTTAATATAGTATTTATTGTCTAGAAATTGTATTAGTGGGTATCAAAAATGTAAAATATAATTGAAAACAAATTTTCAACATGTTTAAAATGAATTCTTTGGTTATCAATTAGTTATAAAATAAAATAAAATCATTTAAAGGTCAAAAGAGAATTTTTTTTTTGAAAAACTATTTTTAGTTGCACAATGAGTCTTTATCATAATAAATTAAATTAATAAATATTTATGATTGATTTAAATAAATTCTTTATTTAAGATATTTAATAAAATTTATTATCTTTAATTTAACTTTGTTTATATTAATTAAATGAGAATAATTCCATTTTAGGTATCCAAAATACAGATTATTCAGAATGGTTTTTAATTCACTTTCACAAAAAATATTATAAATAATATACTGAATGTAAAAAAATTAAATTTTAAAAATTGAATATACATTTTAAACGAATAATATAATAATAGGATTCAGATGAAAGTTGTTTTAATTTTCTAAAAAGGGCTTTGAGTGATCGATGAAAATAACAATTTATTATATACTATCACATTTACAAAATTATTATATAGAAATCATCAAATATTAAATTTGAAAACCATTAGATCTGAAAACTATATTTTTTTGGTGTAAAATACTAGTTTTTGTACATTATTTTTTTGTATCCTAATCATGACTTTTTTGAAAATAATTTACATTTTAACAAAATTAAAAACAATTATGGGAATTTAATTTTATTGGTGGGTTGGAATGTTATATTTGGATTTATATTAATCCAAAGTCCAAAAACCTATAATTTTTTTTATTAAATATCCATTAAAATTATGGAAACCATATATTAATTTGATTTAAATTAGAAATATTTTTTATTCTTAAATCTATTTTTTTCAATATAAATAGTTTTTTTGTGTTTTTCTCTTATATTAAATTTTATTTATGAAACTTGTGAAAACTAATTATGATAAAAAGGATTAAAATATTGTAATCATCATTACCAAAAAATATTTCGAAGTCCAATTTTTTATCTTATAATTATGTTATAAAAATAATAGGTCAATTAGTTGGGGTTATAGTTAAAATGGTTTTAATGTGGTGTAACTATGAGATAATGATTAAAATTTCTACCATACATATATAAATGTGATTGGTTTTGTTTATTTTTATGATACCTATTACAATACCATCTTTATTATGATACCCCTCATAGACTCGCATTGATGGGAGATATTTAATATCACCCAATTAATTCATCGAGTAGGACTTGGGTTGGAAAAATGTACAGATTGTATTAAAATCCCACATGGGAAATGAATTACCGTATTTAAAAATACAGGATCAAGACACATGATAAAATACCAAAAAAATAACTCTAGTATATAAATTAATAGTAAACCTAAAACCATCACAAAATGCATGAAAAATGCAAAGAGTTACAAATAATATTTCTAATAAAATACCGAAAGAGAATCCCTAATTTATTAACACAATAGATTCACCCAAATCAAAGATATTAATTTCCAGATCAATATATATATTCATTGAAATAATTCATAAAAATATGTTATATATATATGGTGAGTAGTAAATTTATACTTAGTAAAATCATACCCAAAGTCTCAATTGCATATATTAATATAGAATTCTATGAACCGGTGAATAAATTGCAGAACCTATAAGAATCAAACCAGTTAAACTAACAATTATAAACCTCAACCAATATCAATATCTAAATCATGTATCAAATATAGTAATATAGATCAAAAAAATAAGGGGACCCACTACATATTCCCCCACTTTTTTTTCAATCATTCCCCAACAACAAACATTATATGTTTGTACCACTTTTTCACATTTCACATTGGTTCACATTCTACCCAAAGAAACCTAGGTTATCATATCACACCACTCCATAACACACCTAGTCTTTCACATCACATCTTTCTAAATTACACCTTGTCCAATACATAATATCTTATAAAAATGGTAATATCTAATCATTAATGTGAAGAAAATAAACTTTGTTCCCTCCTCCAACCATGAATGACCCCACTATATATCACATCACATAACATCCTCATCACTTAATATCTCTACCAAAAACACCATATCTAGAACTACTATAAAATATGTAACATGAACTAGTATCATCACTTCTATTAAATGATCAGTAGGGAAGATTTTGTAGCTAGCCCGCTCTGTCACCACTATCCTAGATTTTGGGGAAAATATCTATAACCCAAATCTATTGGGTGTTTTAAAGGTTACCAGACATGGGTGTGGAATGTATAGAATTAACATAAAATGTCGTGATATATAGAATAAATTTTTTTCATAAGCTATAGGTCTAAAACAACCACACAAACATACTATACACGAAAATAATTTCACCTCACAATATCCATCACAACCATTTCTCCACTAAATGAAACACATCACACTACCACCATGCCACCCTCCTTTTAGAAATATATTCCACCATTTTCATAGGTTATATGATTCCAAAACCCCCATTTACAGGGAATATCATTTTTTGATTAAAAATTAATTTCATGTATATCTAAGTTAATAAAACCACACCACTCAAAAACACTATCATATGACAAAAACCATCACCACAAAACCAAAATAACAATTACATCTTGCCACAGTAGCAACACATATAAACCAATTCACACCACCCCCATGGAAATACTACACACATCACATCTCATGTTAACTAACCAAAATGCACATTACAACCAATACATCACGCATATAACCCTGTTTTTTTCCACTATGCCTACCACCTCTATCATTTTATCATGGACCAAATCATGGAAGGAAATATAATATGAAAAACCACACATAATAACACAATCCATTTCTATAATTTATTCATGAGAATATATTTCTTTAACTCAATTTTTAGAATGGTTATTATGACAAAAACTAGATTTCCATGGGAATACAATTTATTAGATATATATATATATATTATTATAATTTTTATTAAAGTTGATATCAAAAATTAATCACAGAAAGGTTCTCACATCTATTAAGTAAAATGTAAGATATGATCCTCAAAACCATGATTTATAGTATTTGAAACAACACACATAATTTTATCTAAAAAAATCAATAAAGTAAAAATATTGAAGTACACCCCTCCCCATATATTTTGAATATAAAAATTAATTTTTTATGAAGAAATCCCATTATTATTCAATAAATGTATGGTTAAAAATACAAAAATCCCCACAAAAATATCAAAAATATGGATAGAATGAGGATCCCCTAACATTGAGAAGCTTTCTGATTCATTGCACACCATTGTGGGAAGATGAAAGGATCATGAAACCAAAATATCCCTAAAATTTCCAAGATCAAGTTTAACCGCACAAAGTGATCATAAAAACATATCCAACACATCACCAGAACCATAGAAATATTGTACATTGAATATTGAGGGTGATAACAAAGGAAAATAGGTGGGGAACTGAGAAAAATTAACCTCACATCTCTAATGATAATCTTCCAGAACCCTAAAATCAGTTCTGGTTGAAAGCGGACAAATGATCCACCAATGGATTATAATGTTTTCCCACAAAATTTAAGAATTCAAGGTTCATTGAGAGAATATGGCCAAACATCAAAAATAAAAATAGGTTGAAACACACTATATTAATTATGTGAATTCCTTATTCATGTTATTAATTCCTTCTAGCCCATGGACTACAAGCCATAAATTTTATTCATGTTAAAAATTTCCCAAACTCAAACAACCACTAAAAATGTGGCACCCTGGAATGAATTAATAAAAATCATTAATTTCCCTTTGAATTATTGTGTTAATTTCACTCATTATGCATCCACTGCATACAAGACATTAATAACCATAAACACATTCCATAAATCATGAAATCACATCATGAATTCCATTTCCATGATGTCAACATGTTGTTGTAGAATCACTGCAGCTCCAAACACCATTGAACCCTCCTCAATTCACTTTCAAACACCTCCTACACACAAATTATAATATTAATAGTTCATCATGGTTGGTACGATTATATTTCATACCTCTTAAATGAATACCATCATCATAAGTCCAAACCAAACCAAAATAAAGGATATGGTCCAAACAACCATCCCAAAATATTTCTCTGAATAATCTCATTACACCTCCAAAACGACCACAAACCATAACATCTAAACAAAATTACCACAAAACACAACAGATAGCCCCATCACCATCTCACCAAACACAACACCACATTCTCTCACTCAAATTACGAGACACCATTTCCCAAGTAACCATCCACACAACCACATCAATATCTCATAACCCAATATAAATAACTATTATTATAATTTTCTGTATCAATGGTTTAAAATCATGGTTATATCCCATAAAACGTTTCATATAGGTTATACCCACTATTCATTGAATCAAGTGTTATTAATCTGTTAGGATTTACCATTACCAACTATTTGACAAAACTGTGGTCATATTCCACCTATACCCATTGTTATCAAAACATTATTGAATGTAAATTCAAAGAAAATGCCTATACCAATGGTTTGGTCAAACTATGGGTATAGGTCCTTTAATAAAAATCCTATGTTAGTATTTGATCCAAGTACCTTCCACATATACCCCAAAGAATTTACCACTATCCGATAACACATTATGTAGTCCTATATTCATATATATATATATATATATATATATTAAATAATTTATTTTAAATTTTATTATTATGAAAAAATAGTTATTCAAACTATACCAATTCTTTTCTCAAACCATTTGTATATGTCCTCTATTAAAAAATATTCTCCACTGGAAATTTATCTAATCACCTTCTTCCTATACTCTAGTGACATTAACACTACCCTATTCCATATTTTTTATTATTATATTAATATATATTCATATTATTTATTATTATTTTTATTATTGTTAAAAAAGATCCAAACTATACTCTTTGTTTCATCAATCCATAGGTAGAAGTGACAAATAAAAACACTTTATCGAAACTATTTGTAGTACTTCCCCGAAAAATGTCTTATATAAATTATTTGGTCAAACCACGAGTATAGGTTCTTCCCATTATTTTTTTTACCAAAACCCTATTTACATTACATAAAAAATCATGGGTATTGGTGTGACCAATACACTTTTTATTTTGAGAACTTTGGGTATATGTATTTCCGATGAAATTTTTATCCCCGCGAAACCTATAACCATATATATATATATATAAACAATGGGTAATGGTGCGACATATACCCATAGTTTTTGTAGAACCGTCTGTATGAATCCATAAAATGGTTTTTCACCATGGATATAGGGATGACCTATACCCATGGATTTTTCAAAAAACATTCGTATATCCCTGCTTTCTAGTGGCTACAACTCCCAAATCCAAAAAAAACTACCCCAAGCATTAAAACATGTAATTTTATCTCTAATATCATGATATTATGTACATTGTGTGCTAATTAATCACCCACATGGGATTAAATGTTTTGTAATATAATTATTCATGATTAAGAAATAGTTTTTTACATACTATATATATCGTATGATTTATAACACATCACCTCTAGAGAGAGAACATCTCCTAAAACATCAATTTTTAAACATCATGTCATCACAAAAAATGGAGAAAGGGAAAACAGAAAACAAAAATATTAAATGGAGAATCCTATGTGTCTCTCAATATGATGTACTCTCGTCTGGGCCACTATGTCTCCAATATACATCAACAAAGGGGATTATCTTCAAATGCAGTACCATGTCTGGATGATCTCAGATTTCTACTATTATCTCCATTAACATCACATTATCATCGATATCCAATTATAACTAGTCAATGATTTGAGAGTCATAATGAATATATCGATAATGTTGGGAAACATGAAATATTTAATGAGTCATTTAATTACATGTTGGAAGTTATAATTAATAATCCACTTCACCAGCATGCTCCAACACCTCCAGCATTCCAGCATATTGAAGAGAAAGTTCAATTCCCCAATGAATACTTTATATCAAACATCGATTAAAGAATACTATGGACACAAGGTCCCTAAACTCAAAATACATGATGCTCAACATAAAATCATCATAGGCCCTATAATCATCATCCATCACCCTTATCCTCTCTCATAAAAACAAGATATTTTTAGCACTTCCCTACACAAAATCAAGACCAATAACTATAAACATCAAAACCTCCATCCAGGACAAAAAAGAAGGGAATTTATACCCCTAAAAATACATAATTGGAGTAATGGGAAATGAGGAATGCTAGAAATTATATTAGGAAAATTAATCCAAATTAGGGTTCCTTTCCCATGATATAAAAAAATCAAGATGAAATCTCACAATGTATCCTATATAACCTGAATGGTCTACTCCATCTGCCCATATATATTTGGATGGAATGAAATGTTATGTATTAAGTGAGAACTAAAATCATTCTTCAATAACAACCATATCCATGAGGTAAAATGAGGATTCTCATATGAATAGTTGGTACATGGAACCCTCTAAGGCCTAACCACATCATTTATATGATCTGAGATTTCTATTAATGTATATTTTTGTTGACATTTTTTTAGTTTCTAATTTTGGTTAAAAATGTATTTTCCCATGTTTATGTGATGACCCGAGGGTGTTATAAGGGATCGGGTCATAAAAGAGGAATAAAAAGAGGGTTTCTGAGCATGATGCACAGTTTCTGCACTGTTAGGGAAAAACATGCAGAAATCCATGGAAACCATGCAATGGGTTGTTTTTTTGGATAGAATCATCCACACGGTTTTTCTACTAATCGAAAAACCATACGGCTAAATCGTGCGGCCAAATATTTTTTAGAACATTACAAAAAATCCATTACATAATTTCTCATACCAACTCAGGTTTTTCCTCTCTTCATCTCCATTGAACTCTAGTTACACCCCAAAATCTTCAAGAGATTCCATGGATCAATCTCCCTCATATTAGGGAAATTATGTCTGTTGTTGGTTTCAGATTGATGATTTGGGTAAGGCTATTCACACAATTGCTTCAGTTTCAAGTTTAGGGTTTTCATCCCTTCCTTCCCTCCATCTGAAGCTCTAGAACCATTCTTATCCAGTGTGATTTATCTGGATTCTTAAAAGTGGGGATGAATGGGTATCTAAGTCCTAGATTAAGAGTTTATTCAACAACATATTTAGGGTAGGTGGTCTAAAAGTTATATCCCTTGGTTTTATTATAGATTTGTGCATGTAGGGTTATGTTATTGATTTTCCATTATTGTGATCTTGGTTTCCATCAAAATTTATAATAGATTTGGTGTCAAATAAACCAATTTAACCCATCAAATTTCCCATGGGATGCATGGAGGATGACTTGACAAAATTAGGGACACCCATGGGGTGCGTCGGCCCTCCCATTTTGGAAAACGACATTGTAAGGTGTGTAATTGGACCATGATAAGGTAGATCCCTAGAGTATGTGTTAATTGTTTTTGTAATGAGACAGAGGGAAATTTTAGGCTGTTATTTATAATATGGTTAATGGATAAGGGATTGTTTGGGTGTGATGTAAATGGGGATAATTTAAATATGATAAGGTTATAGGTATACATTTGATCATACATAGTGAGATATGTATGGGGGAAAAGGTAAATTGGTAAATTGGTATGTAATATGAATGTTAAATGTGTTACCAGATTGTGGAATGATATAAATTCCATTGATGTTATTGTTTTGATATTGATAATGGTTCTAGATTTGATTTCTGGTTAGTTGTCTTGAATGATAAAAATTCATGTGCACATGGCTTTGTAGAGTGTTCAATAGACATGATGTTCAATGCCTACAGGTAAATTTGGACTGAGGTTCTAAGGGTTAAGGAAGGGGAAGGAGTTCTATTTCTCTAACAGTTTCATTTTACCAAGACTGAGTATTCGAGCTCTGGATTATGAGGTTATTATATTGTGATGCCTAGTGAAATATTACATGATTTTTTCCCATATACTTTAGAGTATTGGAAATCCCTAATCCATTGAAAAAATGAAAAATTCAGTTTAAAAAATTGGATGCCTAATTAGTGAACCTAGATTCACTGGTAGTGTAATTTTAAAGGAATATAATCTAGAATGGATTATTGAACTATTTACCATTACATGACATTATTTTTCTTATGCATCAACAATCAACATTTAATTAACGATTTGTATAAACCATTGGTGGTGTCCTATAATGTTTTACTCACACCCTTCTCGGGCTTCCATTGGGTACCTTAACAGATTTAATAGTTTTATTTCATGAAAAAGGAATGGGCCCCATGATTGGGAATTGATTTGGGTTCATTATGTGCATGGATGTGGTCTGGGACATGTATCCATGACTATTTTGGGGATTCCATTGTTTGACATTCTTTTGGGTTTTGTTTAATTATAACTATAACATTGAACACAATGTTTACTATTGTATATGTCTGTAACCAGTTTCAGAGTGAGCTATTTATTCATTTTATAGATTTTTGCTTATTGTTTCTACTATATAATTCATTTATTTTGTGGAATACTCTACTATTGAGTGTATAGTCTCCCCATGTATCCTATTAGACCATCACTTTTAGTCGTAAACCTTTGGGGTACGGGGAGCCAAGCTTGAGTTCATGTGGTGACCTGAATGGGGGCACCGATTTAGTGGATCCCCGGTTGGAGACATTTCAAAGTGGTATTATATGAGTTCTTTTCTCTTTATTACTATTTTGTAATGGTAAATGGTAGGTTAGGAAAGTGTTGTGACATGGTAATGATCTCGTTATTTGGAGTATCTAACCCATGTATGAGGGAAAACCCATGTCACCCTGGGAGGGGATTTCTATTATTATTTTTTGTTGTTATATTTGATGATATTTCTCCATTAGGTAATACACTTGGGTGATTTTATAGTTTTTTGATATTTCTCATGTGGCCAAAAGGGTACGAGGTTTTACATCCATTCATCATTCTAGGAACCTATATTGGTATGTGAAATTCGTCATGGAAGGCACACACACTGGATGGTTTTGCATGATATACATGTCAGGTTGTATTTGTTTTTCTTAAAAATAATGTAATCATTCCTACAAAGATTGTATGAATAGGTAAAATGGGATTTTAAATTGTAGCGTAGTAATTAAAAAATGGTGTATTATAAAGAAGTAAAATTGGATTTACATGTTTTTTTAGAAAATTGGGATATAGAAATTATTTTGAAATGGTGTAAAATATTATGCATGTAGCTGTGTGAATTAGATACCTGTGTTATCCATGGGCATAGGAGAGACAACCAAGGGTAATGTTTTTATTAGTATTGGGCTCATTTGGGTGGTGTAAGCGGACTGGTTTTGTTATGACACTTCATGACCCTACCACTATATTTTTTATTTTCATAAAAAATATTTATGGTTTCATTATAAATCTTCTCTTTGTAATTTAAGATAATTACCACCTCGAAGGTGTGTGACTATTTCGTGACAAGAAGAGATTTCATAGATTTCTCCTCCATAATTAGAGCTAGAGAATGTGGTGATCCAATAATATATGTATGATTAGTATCATGAAAAAGTTAAATCATTTTATGAAAATGATGGAACAAGACCAAGCTTGGGCTGTACTGAGTATGTTTGAGCGGCCTTGGGAGTTTTAGTTGATGAACCAACCATCCTTTACCAGAGAAGGTGGGCCAGAGGCAACAATTTTTTCTATAGAGTCCATCCAACCTATTCTTTACCATCTAGATACTCTTCTAGAAAAGTGAGTCACTTTAAGATACTATATGCTGAGAGGTTAAGAAAAGCGTTAATGTGACATCATGGTAACGATTGAGCAGGCCAAAGAAATGATGGGGAAAGATTTATCAGAGAAATTTATTTACCACTTGTTCCCAAAAACATTGAGGTATGAGAAGGCTGTGGATTTGATGAGGTTTACCCTGTGAAAAAAGTAGGTAATGGAGTATACTACTCATTTCACTGATTTGCGATGCTCTGTTTTGACGTTGACAAGAGATGAGGTAGCTGTGGAAAATCCATCCAATATGAGGTGAGATGGGAGATAAAGATTTAGGGGAATTTATTCAGTATAAAATTGTTTACTGATGTAGGGGACTAATACCTTATCCCGGAGGGGATCTTGAAAGGATCTTCGGGTAGTGAAATTGTTGTACGAGTTGGGCGGACAAGTTATGTGGATTCTGAGAGTAGGGATTTTCATTTTGGAAATTTTTTGTATTGTGGTAGTGATCATAGTAGTCATAATAAGGGGTTAGCTTCTTAGGGTGGTGACTAGGAGTTTTGTTATTAGGTTGACAACTCATTGAATAACTGTGACCAATGTCCCCACCCATGAGTCGAGTGCTAAGCATGAAAAAGGATAGTCCATGTGGAGAGGTTTGGTAGAACCTGTGACAGTCAAGGAATGATGCAGGTCAGAGGTAGATGATGAGTTTAAGAAGGGGGTCTGTTACTCCATATCAGATAGGTAGATGGAACTCCATGTGCCATACTAGAAGGTTTGGTGTACGTGTAACTTTATGGTGAGATAATCCTTGTCAATAGGGCAGTGCAATTCTAGGTACTTAGTCTTGTGTCCTGGGTAATGGGGTAGTTATTCTCCATGTCGTTCATACTACACCTGAAAGTGGTGAGGCATGATCGTCTACTGTTCGAGGTATGATTCTTATAGCTTTCTCGGCCACTAGTGCAATATTTGATACGTGTTCTACACATTCTTTTATATATTATCTTCCTATAGTTATGATGGGATAAACCTAGGAGAGTGCATGTGGAGTAATTCCACCTGCTACTCCACTAGGGGTACATGTTTAGGACATTAGGAAGTGTAAGGTTTGTGCTCTAGAGGTTTGTAGATATGTTTTTTGTGCGATCTATTTGTCTTAGAGATGTTAGGATTTGACCAATCATGGGGATGGATTGGTTGGTGTCATATGAATCCAATATAGACTATTAACAACATCAGTTGACATTCATGACTCTCAATGAAAGAACATATGTCATTCGTGGTGAGTGGGATTCTCGATCGGGCCACGTAGGGCTGCTACAAAAATAGATGTGAGAACTCACAACCCAAGTTGAATTCCTTTTGTTGGATGGTATATAGAAATAGAATCTAGTATTCCCTCTAGGGGTGGACTAGTTTTAGGATGTTTTTACACAAGAATTATTAGGTTTAACACCTAATAAAGATGTTGATTTTACAATCGAATTGTTGTTGGGGGTGGATGTAGTTTCCATTGCACCATACCGAATGGAACTAGTAGAGCTCCAAGAACACAATGTTAAGCTCAAGCTATTAAAACATAAGAGTTGTATCCATCTTAGTACATCGTCGTGGGGATATCCTGTATTGTTTTAAAAGAATATTGGTGGGTCAATTAGGATATTTCTAGATTATAGGACAATAAACAAGATGATGATTAATAAATGATACAATCTTACTATAATCGATGACCTATTTTATCATCTCAAAGGCGCCTTTGTATTTTTTAAGATCATTTTAATATCATTATATCATCATTTGTGTGTGAATATTTTTACATAACCTGAAATAATTTCCAAATTAGGTACATGTTGTATGAATTTTTTATGATGCATTTTGGATTTACCAAGTAACTAGCTCTGTTCACAGCCTTGATGATCCAGATATTCCACACATACCTATATCAGTTTGAATTTTCCTTCGTTGATGACATCTCGGTGTTCTCCATAACTTGTAATGATAATTCCAATCATCTTTACATCATCTTGACAACACTAATAGAGCATAGAATTTACCCCAAGATTCCAAAATGTTTGTTTCGGATTTATATGGTGCACTTTTGGGGACACATCATTTCTGAGATGAGTGTGTCAGTGGATACAGAAAAGGTAATGGTTGTGGGGTCTTGGGAGAATCCCATGAATGTTTCTGGTGTTCCTAGTTTTTAAGATATTTCTGGTTATTACTTAAGGTTTATTCGGCATACCTCTCATTTGGTAGCATCGCTCACAGGCCTAAGCAAGGAAGGGGTTATGTTTTATTGATCACAGGATTCTAAAAATTCCTTTTAAGAGCCAAATAAGTGGATGAATTCCAAAATGATTTTGATCTTACCTGAACCAGGTATAAAGTAATCCTTTTTCAATGATTTGATTGGTGTCGTACATGCGGTAGTGTTGATGAAGGATGTCTAGGATGTACCTTATGGGTTGAGGTAGTTAAGAGAACTTGAAAGAAATTACCCTACTTAGGACCTTGAACAAGTCACTGTGGTTCATGACTAAAATAATGGACACATTACTTTTGTTTAGAAACATTCATGGTATTTACTGACTATAAAAGTCTAAAACATATATTCTCTCAATGGGATTTGAATCTTTGACAAAAAAATGTTGGTCGAGTAACTACAGTCCATTGATTTTGAGTTGGTCTACACACTAGGGAAGGGGAAGACTGTTGATGATTATCTGATATGAAAGAGTCTTAATCAGGTGGTTTAAGAATTTAGTTCATAGTGGATTTTGATGGAATTTTTTATTGAGATAAATTTGGAGGTATATGATGGGCATAAGAATATAATGATTTTTAATATAGAAGTTGAATCCTCACTTTGGAGCTGGGTTATAGTGGTCCTGCTAGTAGATCCCTATTGTTTGGCCTTAATAGAAAGATATAAATGTGGAAAATCACCTTATGTTTTCACTTTCAGTGATGATATAGTGTCTTATGTTCATGGTCATGTTGCGGTGCCATCAAGTGTTTGAAATGATATTATTAATGTGTTTCACACATTAAAGTGGGCACTGCATCCTAGATTGACTAAGATGTATTGTGATATTCATAGACAGTTTGGTGGCCAGTAATGATGAATGAAGTTGTGATTTTTGTGGAAATATTCCTTACCTGTCAACAGGTGAAGTCTAAACATCAACATCCATGTGGGTATTTACGATAATTGATAATTATAGAGTGTAAGTGGAATGATGTAATGATGGAATACATAGTGGGTCTTATAAGGATTCTTTGTAAGAATGGTTCAATATGGATGGTTCTAGATCCACTAACCAATGTGGTCCCTTCTTTACCAATACATGAAACCAATACAGTCTACAAGTTAGAAGAATTGTATTCAAAAAATAGTATGATTTCCTGGTGTTTCGAGAACAATAGTTTCTTATCGTGACCCATATTCTACCTCTCACATCTAGAAGGGACTATAGAAGGCACATGGAACACAGTTGTTTTCGATTATTGTTTTCACCATTAGATTGATGGTCAATCAGAATGAAAATTTCAAGAATTAGAATACATATTGAGATCGTATGTTCTGCATTTTAGTGGTTCGTCGGAAAGGCAAATGTCACTCGATCTGTATTCTTACTACAAAATATTTCAGGATACACATCAGATGGCTCCACATGAGGAACTCTATGGGAGACCATGTAGATCCATGCTATATTGGTTAGAGTCTTGGAAGTTTGAGCTCTTAAGACTGAGTATTGGTTAGGATACATCAGAGAATCTTCGATTGATTCAATAGTTTATGAAAGAGGCTCAGATTAAACAGAAATCATATTTTGATTGGTTTTTTAGACCTTTTGTGTTTACGGTGGGTGATATTGTGTTTCTTTGTGTATCTCCAGGGTTGGGTCGCCGACGTATTGGGAAAAAAGGAAAGATAACACCTAGGTATGTGGGTCAATTTTAGATTTCAGAGAGGATCAAACTCATGGCATACGTATTAGCTCTTCTAAATATGGTATAGTGGATTCTTGATATTCTCCATGATTCCAAACCATTAAATTATCACCTAGATCCATCTCATGTGATAAACACTGATGATGTTGAGCTTGATGCTAATTTTTCCTTTGTGGAGAACCCAGTTATTATATTCGATTAAAGTGAGAAGGTAATTTGGGTAAAGGATATGCCTTTGGTTTGTCTTCTATGGTTGAATGGAAGTGTTCAGGATGAATCCTGGTAGTGGGATTTAGATATGCGAGCCCAGTGGACCGATCACATTTCTTTGGGAACCCAAAGATGCGTGAGATGAGTAGCTTAAGGAAGATATGTCATAATATAAGGATGTTGTATGATCCTAAATATCCCATTAGGTATGTTTTTATTTACATTTAATTTTATGTTCCTATATTGGTTAAATAATTGTTTTCCTAGGTTTATGTGAAGACTTGGGGGTGTTTCGTGGGTTCGAGACATGAAAGAGGAAGAAAAAAAAGAGTATTTCTAGTCTTGTTTCACGGTTTGAACATGATTAGTGAAAACTATGAGGAAATCCTAGAGTAACTATTTGAAGGGTTGTTTTTATACAGTAGAATCTGTACAGTTTACGTACGGTTTGGAAAACCTGTGGGTAAACTATGCGGCCGATTATTGTTGTTAATATTAAAAAAATGTCATTACTAGTTTTTTATTCCAACATGGTAATTTCCACATTTCTTATCCCATGATACCTAGTGAAACCCCATAATATTAAAGAGCTTCCTTGGATCAATCTCCCTCATATTAGAACCATTTGGAGTGTCGTTGGATGAGGATTGAAGATCCAGGTAAGGATAATCAAAATATTTCATATCTTTTTTGTTTAGGGTTTGCATATCTTTTTTATGACCATACAATGATCCAAATCCATTATTTTCTTGTGATATTTATGTTGAGGCTTCAAAGGGTGGTTGAATTGGGATCTAAGTCCTCGATTAAGAGTATGTTCACAAACAAAGTCAAGGTAGGTTTTCTACAAGTTATATCCCATGGTTTTTTGTAGGTTTGTGCATGCATGTTTTTTTTCATTTTACCTTATTGTTTTCATTGATTCCCTTGAATGGTTTAACTTAGTGGGTTTCGAATCAGAAAATTAAACTCTACGTCATCCATGGGGGATTCTTGGAGAATGAATAAAACAATTATGGCCACCCATGGGGTTTGTCAGCCCACCTTATAGGGCTAACGATATTGTAAGGTGTGATATTGACCCATGATGAGGTAGACCCCTAGGGAATGTGTTAATTGGTTATGTAATAATGTAGAATAGAATTCTCGGTAGTTATGTCTAGTCATGTTAAGGGATAAATGATGTTTTGTGTGTTATGTAAAATGGGTTAATGTGAATATGATAAGGTAATAGGTTTACATTTTATCATACATAGTGATATAGGTTTGGGGAAAAGGGAGTTGGGTATAATAGTATAAAATATGAATGTTAAATTTGTTAATGTACTGTGGAATGATATTAATTCCCTTGATGTTATTGATTGATTATTTATAATGGTACTAGTTATGATTTTTGGTTTTTTGTAGTGAAAGATAAATTTGAATGTGCACATGGCATAATAGAGTGAGTTAGAATTTTGAGGATCTACACCCATAAGTTGAGTTGGAATGAGGTTCTTACTCTACGCCCAAATGCATAGCTTTGGGATGGGGATTGAGTTCTATTCCATTAATGGTTACATTCAACCTAGACTGAGGCATCGAATTGGGAATTATGAGGTTATTATAATGTAATGCCTAATAAGATAAGACTTGATATTGTTCCAATATGCATGAGGGTGTTGAAAATTCCTAATCCATTAAATACAAGAAAGTGGTAGATCAATCCATTGGATGGCTAAGTAGTTATCCTTGATTCAATGGTAGTTTAATTTTAAAGGAACACATCCAAGAATATATTATTGAATTGTTTTCCATTACATTACATTATTCATCACTTGAATGCATTATATAATTTTATTGAATATTTTATAGACACCATTTGTGTTGGCCAACTATGTTACACTCACACCCTACTCAGGCCACCATTGGGTACCCGAGTAGGTTTCAGGGTCACATGCCAATAAAATGGCAGGGAAATCATTCTTAGGAAGTGAGTTGGGCTCAATATGTTCACGGATGAGGTCCATGACTTAGATCTCGGACCCTTTTAAGGATTCCACTATTTTATTTTCTTTTGGGTTTTGATTACATGGCACTAGAGCATGGAATGACATTTTTACTATTGAATATGGTGGTACCTAGTTTAGGAGTGAGTTATTTGTGCATGTTATTTATTTTTACTATTTTTTTATTTAAATTGTTTTTTTATTTGGTTTACTCTTGTAAAAAGGGTATAGTCTCCCCACATATCTTATTATTCCCTCACTGCTAGTTGACAACATCGAGAATATAGGGAGGTTCACTTGATGTCATGTAGTGACCCAACATGGGGAACCTTTAGTGGCTCTTGGGTGAGAGACATGACATCATCCACAAACCACATCTCTTAAACATCCATGGAACATGACTAAAAGATTTCTATAAAATTTAATTACACCATTAATGGATCTATTATCACAAAAAATGAATCACACCCACCCTTATCATTGTATACTCCTACGATGAAATCTATTGATATGTCCTAGAATATCCACATAGTAAAATCCAAGGTCTATAAAAAACCGCTAGGAACAAGGAAATTGGGATTAAATTGGTGAAAATGTAGACACATTTCCATAAACTCATCCCCATAATGTTTCATCCCCAACCACCCAAAATTCCTCCACATACAAAATTATATATTTTTCACACAAAGATTACAAAATTAAATTCGAGCTTTTAAAATCAAAGAGAACTCCCCCACACATTTTAAATTGAATAAAATGTATCCCCCAAAAAGTCATCTAGTTTTTCCACCCTCAAACCATCCATTTGGATCATCACCATTGCCAACACGATCACATGTCCACTCTTCTTATTTGATTCTCCACTGAGACTATAAGGATATGTCCTTAAAAATTAAAAATTATATTTTATTTAAACTATAACTAACCTGCATTCCATCAAAATGAAAATTTTTATTTAGTGTTTTATAGAATTACGTTGTAACTCTTACGTAACAAAACCATAAGTTCCAAAGATACCACTTCTGATTAGTATCCATTTTTCATTTAATATGAAACTTCTATGATTAGAAATTTTTTATTTCTTGTTGATTATTCTTGATGTTCATATTGATTTCTTATTTTCATTTACCCATCCATAAAAAATGTGAAAAACAACTTAAATTTTTTGGATGATCATAAAAACCATAGTAAGAGACAGAAATAAGAATAAATATGGTAGTCCTGGGAAAATTATGAAAACCCATGAAATACATTTGTAAAACATATAACTTCATACCTATAAATAGAATAGTTATTTTTAAAATTTCATGTATTATTCAATTTAAAAATGAATGATTTCCTTGTAAATTAATTATATATAATACAAAATTCATATAGATTAATTGGGACATTGTGTTCGTAGAAACCTTACTAAACACTTAAAAATTGGAATAACAATACGGATGACTTAAAATATATTTCATAAGATAACATAATTATTAAAAAATTCATTTAATAACTATAATGGTGATATACCATCATATAATGAGTTTTAATGTGTCTCGACCTATTATACCTTGAGATATAATGGAGATCAAATTTTCATATATTGAATAATAATAGGTCTAAACCTATTATATAATTTGAATCAATATCATCCATTATAAATAATAATTTCTATGGATCAGATCATGAATAAAACATTCTAATATTTCTCCTTTTCATCATAAAACAGAGGAAAAATCTTTTAATCATGGGTGAAAATAACATTTAGGTATCAATATGCACATTTATTTTAACAAACCATTTTCAATAAAAATATATAACCATAAAATGGGGAAAGCGTTTTTTAAAATAAAACATGAAATATTTTCATGTTATCTAGACTTTATATTATGATTTCAATTGTGGTAAATGTCATTGTAACCATATACATTAAAATAGAACATTCTTTTTATCTTTTGTAACGAATTTCAAAACATTATGTAAAACGATTCCATTTTTGAAGAACAATGATAGAAGTTAAAAAAGAATGAAATATGACCATTATAATTCTATTATTTCCATATAAAAATATTTCCAAAAATAGTTTTGTAAAGTTATAAATGGAAAAAATATATTTATAAAATACATCATTATAAAATTTAAAATGAGGTATCAAGTTACCGTGTCCCTTACCTTCAGTTAGAATCATCATGTATGCTATTTATATTAATAAATAATAAATTTATGTTAATTAATTAATTTAGTAAGACCATTTCTACTTTTTATTGTTCTATTTATTATATCTCTTTCCATTCAATACAACATTATCTAATCATTGATGTTCACTTCAAAATATTTTAACGGTATACAACTTATATGTCAAAAATAACAACAATAAGACCACTATAATAAAATAAATCATTATTACATAATATATATAATAATAATAATAAAAATAACATATTTATACATCAATTTTACTTTTTAATTCAATCATTGACGATCTTTATGAAAAATGAATTGTGCAACAATCATGGAGACAGTATGTCGTACTTACACATGAGTACCATTTTGATTTTTCAATGATCATTATATAACAAATTTGTGTATAAAAGTATATGTATATAATGATAATTATATTATAAATATACTTTTATTACTTAATATTAACGTTAAGATATAATCTATATGATGTAATGATGAAAAAAGAGTCACATTTCATTGTTGATGTGGTAGTCCACAGATAAAAATGAATGATGTTATCATTTATTAGTGAATTGAATTTGAAAAAATAAATGATATATTATCTTTAAAAAATTAATCATATTTTATTAATATCATATATAAAAATAAATTAAATAATTATAAATACTTTGGAGAAGAAATTATTGAAAATGAATTACATTAGTTTGTGAGGGGTTATTCTACCTTAGACATAAATGGAGGTTTAATTTCAAATTTTATTAAATAGGATAAGTATTTTGGTTATGTACATAAAATAATTAAATCTCAATGTATGGTAAAAACTATTATTATTATATCATCATGGTTGAAAAATATTCTAATTAGGTTGAAGTAGAACCCAAACTAAAATGTTGGCTAAAGAATGATACCTCTTCTTCAGGCCGCCTCTTCTTGATTTTACCTAAATCCTTCTTAGATTGTATTTATTACCAAAAATTCACCTAGGGTGTCATTTGGGAATTAATTAAGTGATATTGGTATTTAATTTTCAATTTTAAAAGATTTTATGTTATGAAATGGATAAGAGAGTTGGTGGCCTTTTATAATTCGCTGAGAGGAAACACTTGGAATTTTGGAAGAGAAAAAGTAATAAACTCATTTTTTACATGGAAAAGGCCTCTAAATGGACCATTATTGAGTCTAATATGATATAAATTATAATTATATCCATTAAATTATATTTAGATATTTTTAGGTCATTTTAACCACTATAGATTTCTTTTATCCCCTTAGTAAACTTTGTTTCAACTTAACCGCGGTTAATGTTTTTTTATTTTTTTCACTATTTATTATGAAAAAATTATGTTAATAATATTTTATAATATATATTTTTTCCATATTCCATATATAGAAACCATTTTAAAAAATTCAACTCATATATGTAGTGGAATTTAATAATAAAAAATCCATAGAAATGATGGAAAGGCGTTTTTTCATGAAATATACTTTTCCATAATAAGAGGGTGTCATACACTATATAAAATTTAATAATCATTATATAAGATTAAAATAATATTTAAATATAGATAATATATAAATTTAACTTATATAATTCCTCACTATTGGTTATTTTATTTAATTAAAAATGAGAAACATTACCCACTATGAAACAGTTTGCAAAAAGTTAAAATTTTAATTGAAAAAATATACTAATATCGAGTATAAAGATCATTAAAATGAAATTAATTGGATTAAATATAAATAAATAGTCATTATTTTAATTTATATACAATTTATTTAATAATTATATATTTTAATTTCTTAATCTATTGAAAATTAATGATAGTTTTAGTAAAGTTGGTATTCTCACAATTCACTTGAAAAATCAATATTTATCTAAAAATACCAAAATTTCATTATATTTAATTTTTTATATATAGATTTAAAAAATGAAATTATTTTTATAAATTTAAAATTTTATAATTTATAATTTTAATTTTTAAATAATTCTAAATAATAAAATATTTTAATAAAAGATGTTTTATTTTTTCTAAAAATTACATAAATTGTTTATAAGGAAAATTAATATCTAATTCATAATTATTAATAAATATATAACTAATTTATTCTATCATTAAATGTGTTTCAGAAATCATCCACATTTTTTAAACTATGTACTTACAATTTAATTCACTTAATAAATGGACATGGATATCTTTCCAATGTAGAATTTTTATATTCCAATGTTGCTTGTTCAGCCACATGGAATTTATATAAATACATGACATTATGAATTAACATATTCTGCAACAAATTATATATATTTTTAAGAATAGAAAAAACATTTTCCTTGTAAGAATGATTCAATACTAACTGATCTACTTCAGAGCTCAAAACATGAGAGGAAACCAAAATAAATTTATCTATCATTAAAAATTGAGAAACACTATTTAACTAGGTTACTAATAGAGGAAATTATACTTAATATGAAATTTATATAACATTATCAAGTAATTAATAAATTATAGTGAACTATGGAGTTAACATTACATTTTCACCAAAATTCCGGACACTTTTCCTTGGAAATACTTTGAGAGATGTATGATCACTTACCTCAAAAGAAATATATTTCTTTATGTTATCTACATTACTATTATAACTTATCTAATATTTCCTCATAGGTTTCTGAATTAGATTCTACTTATAAAAAATTTCAGCTAACAACTCTACTCTCACTATCTTCCTTTCTCTAACATTATCCCAAATATTCGGCATCTAACACCACATTCTATATAATGGATCTAAATATGTCATTTTTTATGACAATAACATGTATTATTATAATAAATATCATCAAATGAAATATGATCACACCAAATTACATTTTAATACATTTAACATAATTGAATCATATATTCTATGGTCTAGATCATTCACCCTAACTAACCATTAGATTGAGGATGAAAACTATACTGAAATTTAATTCAGTGCCAAATGATTTATGAGGTATGTTAAAAAACTAGATATGACCTTGGGATCACATCCTGATACTGTAGAGAAAATAACTCCATATAACATGACTATCATTTTGAGATATAGTTTATAAATATGATCAAGTGAAATAACATGTAGTATTGGAAGAGGATGAGAATATTTTGTTAATTCTTCAAAAATAACAAAAATTATATTGTTAATACAAAAAGTAATTTGAAATCCCACCATAAAATCTATTAATATATGTTCCCATTTGAAATATAGCACCAAAAAATTATGAATAATTCGATTCAATAATTTTTTCATTCCTTATCCTATTGAGAAGTCATAATTTTCTTGTAAAATTCCACAATATCTATTTTCATTTCATACCACTAAAAACACTTTAATAATACTTTGTACATATTAGTGCATCTAAGATGAATGGAAAATTTTTTACCATAATATTCAATCAACAATTCTATATTAAACTAAAAATTATAAGTAACACCAAATCTCCCTCCAAATTACAACACACCTTCATTTACATGAGGAATAATGTAATTTTTTTTATAAAAGCTATGTTATTGAATTATTTATCATCAATACAAAGCCTTATAGATCCAAATTCCATTTTAATAATTAAAATAAGATCACCCCATGGGGATGTTCTAGGTCAAACTATATCCTTATTTATTAAATATTGTTAATACTTTTAAATTATAAAATTTCTATTGGGGCCATTTAATAAGGATCTTCAAAATAGGCATTGTGTCAGGAAATAAGTCAATAGTAAGCTCAAAATCCCAATTATAAATTACATGAGGTAAATAATTTTAAAAAACATCAATAAATTCATTCACTACTTTAAAATCACTAATCATAATAGTATCAATATTTTCCAAAAAAAATATTTGGGTAATATTCACTACCATCTCAATTTAATTTGTCATTATATTGTTATGATACCAAAGGTTTGAAATCATCAAAAAAAACATCCATATCTATTCATTATATCATACTATGATAAACTGAAAGACATACCTTATCATATTGAACCAGCCCTATACCATTAATGCCTCTTACTTTGAGATTCAAATTTTTTATATGAAAATTTTCTTAGAACTCGCAAGATACATGTCCAAAAATTATACATAGGTAACACTTCCTATAATTTACAAGACAATTACAAAGATTATTTTTCCATAGTTATCATGATCATGGAATTTTATTTTCATAAATTTGGATTTCTTTTGATGAATTAGTCCCCATCACATGCCATCTGGGCCATTTTTCAATATGTCTTCCTATATTACATGATCATCGGTGAATTTAATTTCTAACATCTTGGATCACTAAACAAGTTTATCATAACATTATAATTCATGTGAAGTTAATTAAATTATAATTCTTATTTTCAACCCTAATTAAAACCGATTAATAATACCAATAAAATCCTGGAAAAAATATATTACATATCTTCCCTGTATTGTAAAAATTTCTTCATATGTGGCTACTAAATCATCATATTTTTATATAATTCCAAAAAAATTATCAATTATTAGTCAAGAAACAATATCAAAATACTTCTCTAGAAAAATATTATAAAATAGTTCCCATTCCAGTTCATCAAGCTCATCTCTCTCTTTTGTATTTTTAACTATATATAACCACTAATCTACATCACCTTAAAAATGAAAAATATAAATGGGATACCATTTGAGATTTTAAAATACCATGTATTCAATTAACATATCCTGTGAATCAATCCATCCTTCATATACAACTGGATCAAGGGTTTCACTAAAAAATAGAGGATTTTTTCATAGAAAACATTTTAAAATCCTGGAGTTTCTCTATGTAAAACCTAGATACATTCAAATATGGATACTTACCATATTTATAGCTTGTTTCAATAAAGAAATCGTAGAAAAAAATATGTTATTAATCCATAAATCTATGGATGATGATTTTAAATAATGTTTTCCTGTTAGTGCCTTCCTACTATAGCTTCCCTATTTCTTCTTTTTGAAAACCATTCTGATAGAACATAGTTTAGACAATGCAAAATCATAACCATAAAATTACAAAACATCACAATCAGAGATTAAGATTTATTAAAGGTATTTACTAAAATTTTACTAGAAACTAATATTTTTAAATCTTTTATTTGATACCAACTATAAGGATCCGATTATAATCATTTCATATTATTTTGATTGTATACCAGAATTCAAGTCCTTTAATAATTAAATATCCATTATGTTTGTATTTTTATTCAATTAGGTCAAACATTATACATAAAAAACAACATATTACAAAGTGGACACATCCTATTATTATCCATTATCCTTATAATATAATATTTTTAAAATAAAACATGATTTCTTTTCAAGAAAAAAAACATGACATCACAAATGCCTTTTTATTTTCATTTAATCATCCTTAAAACCTATGAATAACTTTTCAAATAAATGATATGAGAATTAAAATATCATTAAGGGACATAAAAAATAAAAATATAATATCTACTGAAAAACATATAAACCTAAGAATAGCATTTTTTTCAAACCATCCATTTTTTCTTAGAAAAGTAATCAAATTTCTTTTAAAAATATCACTTTTTCTATTTTAGTAAAACTTATTCAAATGAAAACTCATTAGTAGGTTTATGAATTTCATATAAGTTTCTTGGAAAACTGATTTCCTTAAACCCTTATAGAATAAATACAAATTAGAATGACCATATATTCATCATCAAATATAATTCTATAAAGAAATTAATCATTACTCAATGGATTTGAGAGATATAGATGGACTCACCCATTATATAATGAGGCATAATTGGGTTCACCTCATAATACATTGATTTATATAGGAGATCAAGTTGATTAGTGGTATCTTTTAGTGTTTAGTTTCTAGCGATGTCTTGTGTGGGCCAATCTAGCAGCTTGCGTCTACTCCGGGTGCCAGTCTTAGCCTTTATGATTTATAGATAATCATTTCACCCATTTCATGTTTTAGTTTGATTTTGGAATATTTTTTCATTAATTAGGAAATATGTTGTCTGGTTTCCACTTAACTAGTAATTGGATTCTGAAAATACAAAAAAAATAGATTTGGATGGTAATTGGGATCAACCCATCATATCTTGGGATATCATCGGATCAACCCATCGTATTAATGGTATCAAGGTCAGACATTATTATAAATAATTGAAAAATACAATTTCATGAAAAAAACATTTCCATCTTGCATCTCTTCATTATAAAACCCTTGAAAATATCTTTTAACGATGTCTGAAATGATATTTTAGATAAAAAATTAGGTTTCCTCTAAAACTCTAATCAATTCAAAAACATATATAAAAATGGGGGAGGGTTTTTCATATGAACAAAACATGAAATATCGTATATTAATCCAAAATTAAATTAATTTTTATGGTGTTTGGAAATAATTTTGTTGCTGTTTAAGTCAAAATAAAACATTAATATTTTTTTTAAAAAAAAGCATTCATTAAAAAGATATATTTTATGAAAACCATTGAAAGATGGTAAAAGAGGCATAAAAATGTGTTTTATAAGTATTTTATTTCTATTAAAATATATTTAAAATATAATTTTAATAAAATGGACATGGAAGTGATATATTTATAAAATAAATCATTAAAATGATTAAAAATATCATTTAAGTAAAATTACCCTTGCATTGTGTATGGATCATCAAGTATATTTATTATCTTCATAAATAATAATAATATATTAATTATTTACTATCATACTAAACTTTTTCGTTTTTATTATTCCATATATTTTATCTTGTAATATTTTTTACATAATTATTTAATCATTTATGTTCACTTGAAATGTTTTTATGGTATTTCTCTTATATGTCAAAAATGACTATGGTGGGTTGACTATAGTCAAATTGGTAAGTATTACATAACATAAAGAACAATAATAATGAAATATTAATCATATTAATAAATCAATTATACTTTTAAAATAAATCATTAATGTTGATTACGAAATATGAACTACATTTTAGTCTTGGAGAGGTGAGGATAAACAAATGCTAGAGTAAATTTTAATTTTTCAATAATATTTATTCAAAGACGTTGAGTATAAATTTATCTATATAAAATCGTTATTTTTTTTATGATATTTTATTATTTTGGTAAATAAACTTATATATATCATCCATGTTATGTGGTGATGAGAAAAGAATCTCTTCACTTCATAGAGGTGGTAGTCTATACGTACACATGAATGACGCCATCATTATTCGTTGAATGGAATGTTAAGAAGTAAATGATAAATTATCATTTAAAAATGATAAATATGTTATTAGTATAATATATAAATATTAATTAAATCATTATAAACATCCATGAGATGAAATTATAGAAAACAAATTACATCAGGACACTTGGCAGGAGTCCTCCCTACTCAGTAATGTTAGTTATGTTTTTAATTTAATGAAGTAGAAGATGGGTTTAGGTTATTAAATTAAAATAATAGAATCTAAAATTATGGTAGATACTATTTTTATATAAAAATTTTTAAATAAAATTTTAATGAGGTGGAAAATTAATCAAAACAAAAAACACTTTGTTAAGAACGATACCTATTCTTTGGACCACCACATTATGTTTATAAAAAAATACTTTATATATTTGATTGTTAATCAATAAAAGGACTATTTTATTTAGGAATGGAATTTAGGATTTTATTAAAGTAGGTATTCTTTAGTAGAATATGATATTAAGGTGTTAATAGGAGAGGATATGGAGAAGCCTTTTATAAGTGAACGAGAGGACGCAATTGGTATTTTTTAAAATAAAAAGTTAAACCCATGTTATAAACTTGCCAATAGTCTACAAAAAGGACCATTATAATATTTATAGGATTTATGGTCTAAATATGTATAAAAATAGGTTTTATAAATTTATATATGTTATTTAAACCCTTATCATATTTTCAAACTCATGTTAAATCCGTTTTAACCTTAATCATAGTAAAATAAATTTACTTCTTTCACTATTCATTAAGACCAAAAATTGAGATTAACCTATTATATAATATAAATTTTGTTTATTAAAAATATGGAATTTATTTTTCTAATTTCAAATTCACAAAAGTTTTTTAATTTAATTTAAAATTAAACACATCAATATGATGATCAAGTAGTTTTTCAGGAAACATATTTTTCAATAATAAGATGATATTATAACTAATCAATGAAAGGTAATCATTATTATATAAATTTCAGTCAATATTTATAGATATATAAATATAAATTTATTTTAAAACGTTCCAAATTAGTTGTAATTATAATTAATTATTCATTATAATCATTACAAACTTTATAATGGTGTTCATAAAAATGTATTTTAAATCGGAAAAATTAATGTATTCTTAGATCCAGTATAATGGTTATTAATATGTATTTAATTTTATTAAATATAATTGATGTATAATGTTTTAACGTGAAATAAAATTATAATATATATATAAATTTTAAATTTCATCTTTTGTTCAAATGGAATGAAATTAATACAGAATTTATTTTTTTCTATATTCCCATTAATGATCAATGTTCACCTAAAAAATCCAAAACATTCATGCTATTTTAATTTTGATAAGATAATTATAAAAATGAAATTCAATTTCTAAAATTAAAACTCTATAATTTGTGAAATTAATTGTTAAATAAAATTTTATATGAAATGATTTTTGTAAATGTATTTCATTTTAATTAAAAAATGAATTATTATTTATATAATGAATGAAGATACATATTCCATAAATATTAATAACAATTAAAATGTTTTATTGAATTATTAAAATTGATTTTTAGAAATAATCATCCACCATCTACACTTTTATTAATCCATAGTCATATTATAAAGATTACCACAATGACTTCTCTCCCACATATCAAGGTACATCACCAAATTCTCTTTTATCCCTTTCTAAACAACTATGGAATTCTAATCTATATCTCTTTGAGAATTATTACCTAGCGTATAGGATACAACATTTCCCTTTCATTTGAATTGATTTATATCAAAATAAAAATACTAGATATACTTTATCCACCATAAATGGGTTAGATTCATAACCCGCTGGGAAAATTTAAATTTTAGGCTCTTGTGGTATTTGAAAAGAACAAAGAGCTCAACAGTAAGGTAATGTCGCCATATCTTCAGCACTAACACAACTACCGCTAGATCCTCGTCATGGGTGGAATGGTTATACTAATAATGAATCATATTCCTAGACATGTTTTATATTAGTAGACTGTCATGCAGGATGACACATCCAAATCCCATATTGGAGTCATCGTAGTAAACCTCAAACATCACACCCTCCTATGGAAGAAAAAGAAATATCCCACAGAACAACTTCTACTTCAGGATGCAGAATGTTTCTTAGACCTAATATGTCTATACATTTTCTAGGTTATTCCTAGTCAAATATGATAGTGGGGATGAATCCTGATATAAATTAAACATAAAACATTGATTATAGTCATCCATTCAATTAAAATTTTGAACCTCTACCACATTCATGGTGTATTAATTTTAAAAAGGCCTTGATCTTTGATATCTCCATGTCCACATCAAACGATGACACCACATGTCTATGTACATACACCTATCACATATAGAACTTACAATTGCATAATTTATTATAAATCTAGTGATTTCAACGGACCTTCAATACAACTGTGAGATACTTGGAATTATCTTCATATGTATTCAAGTAGATCATGATATCATAAATGGACATGATGGAGAACTACTTTAGGGACTCTGGGAAAGTGGATTTCATGATCCCATTAACATTGTTGGTGAATTCATGACACATAATGGTGTTACCACAAACTCAAAGTGCACATACCTATAATTTATAGTATTATTGGAGATATCCTCATTATTTAAACTTATCTAGTGATATATTAGGAGCTAGTATACCTTTGAAAAACAATTGGATCTCCATAGATGGTCAAATAAATCACTAATCCTAAAAAGGTGTAATTCTTCTTGACCATTATCAAATTAAACATCTATTAGTCTGCACAAAATCTCGAACAACTATCCTTCTTCTTTTTAAAAAACACTATAGCTTCCAAAGTAAATAGTATGGGTTGGATAAAAAACATTACATTAAATAATCAACAAAAAACCTCAAATTAAATAGCTCCATAGGCATCATTCGATATATAACCCTTAAAATTAAAGACCAACATGGTTGTAATTTAATCCCATACATGACATCATTTTATAGGGGTGGCAGCACAACATCATTCTTGATGACATCCGAAAGAATCCAATTCCCATGAAATACCCTCTACCTTATATTCCATAAAAAACTCTTCCAAATGAGATAAACTAGGATCCACTCACCTACCACCCATATGATAACCCCACTCACTAATGAATTCCACTCACTAGACATCCATGTTAGGAAAAAAACCTTTCACCATGAATTTTTTAATTATTTATGGAATGAAATATAGCCATACCATGCCATGGATATAATCATATGATTATATCAATTGCAAGAATAAATCTCCCAATGACCGGTGCTAACCCATAACTAGTATACACCCTTAAAACACATAAAAATAACCAATTAGTCACCCAATTGATATAGATTTTACAAGGGGAACAAATGGACTTCCCACATATAGTCCCCTGGAATTAACCAATGTAAGAGAAAAGCATGAGTGTGAGTCTCGTGAATCAAAAAAAAAAAGAGTAGAGAATGTGTTTATTATACCTCGAACAACCTATGGTCGTACTGGAACTACTACCTCCAACCGATATATCTAAACATGCCCATATTCTAAATATCTATAAATCATCATACACAACCATGATATGTCATAGGTACCTATGTATGGGATCCACCATTATGATAACCCTAACAAAACCATATTTCCTCACTTTATGAACATGTTTTAGTGGTCCCTGTTACTGATAACGTGTGAGAGATAATGGCTATAACTACCAAAAATGTAACTAAATACCCATATGAACTCATCCTCCCAAAGTGGTCATAAACTAAACATTTAAGTAAAAACATATTTTATACACATATAATGAAAATAATGAACCCCCATTAGGTGATCAGAATCCACCTACCCTAGAAGAAAGAGAAAGGATCTATCACAGTTGGTTTCCCACTAGATTAAGCACTAAACTCTTGAATGTTTGTAAAAACTACATTAAAACCTTCTCCACAATTGGCCCCTATATTCAAACTCTCATGTTTCATCCCCATGATAAATTATCCAATCAATAAAATATTTCATCTCTTAAACTACTAAGTACCTAGGAATAAAAAATGGTGTTACTTTATACCTGATAGTTGAGTTCTAATCATCCTTTTGAATCAGTGCCCTTGACTCCCCATATATATTAACATTTTTGGGAAAATTAAATAGTTCCATAAACCAAATACAACATTCTCCAAAGTAATAGATCACGATTTAAAAGTTGATGAACATGTACCTCTTTGCTCTCTATTTAATTTATGACTATAAGTCATCATGTAACTCATTATAAAAGTATCGTGACAACAAATATTCCTCCTCTTAGTAACCTAGATATAGTGTCTTATACTAAAGAACATCTCCCTACAACTAACTGGCATCTAATTACACATAAAAATCATTCTGAAATAGATCTCGGTATCCAGTTACCAGGACTATATATTTAAATCTAAAATTGTCCTCTCGTATATTCAAAAAATATATTTCTTGAAGATGTGAAATTCCTCCTTCAATTCTCTGTCATCTTCTATTAGATCAATACTGCAATGATTAACTGAATTAGACTATCGATCCAAAACAACCTGAGATTCTTGAAGATAGTGATAATGATCCATTTTTGAAAAACAAGGAGGAATCAAAATCCAGATATCATTTTATTTTACCAATTTTTATATAATTAATTCAATTTAATTTTGAAAAATATCCCAATTCAGACTTGAACACTATCATTCTGGATCAATCTATGTATCATATATCTCTACACAATAGTATCGTTCACCTCACTTGTTAATTGGATAATCTCAACGCCCATGAATCAGATCATGGGGGGCCTAAAATCTCATGTCTCAGTTGATGTTGTAGCATATTTCATGCACCAAGGATAACTGGTACAACTTCCCTACCATCCAATGCAATCTTAACAGTCCCTAACCTGAAAGTCTATTGTATCTCTCGAAAAAAACCTCATATTCTACTCTATCATGATCAACATAATGAAAATATACTCCTCATGGGAATTATAGGAATAAAGATGGATAATGACCTAGTTGTACTACACATGTTTGACATGGGTTGGAGACAAGAACCAATTGTATAAAAGTCACACATGTGGATGAAATTCCCCTCTATATCAATATTGGATTGGGATATATGATAATCAACCACCAAATAACATCAAAATATAAAAAAAAAATTAAAAAAAAAATCAACCATTAATGAATGAAAATTTCACATATATACAAATAATGTCTCAAATTAAATACCACAATATTATTCCAACATCTATGAATCAACCGAAAATCTAAAACCCAAACTAGTATTGTTCGTATTAGTCCAAAAATTTATCCTTAAAAAGTGAAAAATATATTAGATATAATACCTGAGAATAACATGTATACTCAGTTTTAGCAATCCCAAGGTAAAAAATACACTTGTGAAAACAATATAATAATGATTCCGGGAATAAAAAACTAATTATAACCTAAACATGAAAAATAAAAAATACAAACCACATCATGGATTGTTCACCAAATTATGTATCTAGTATAATAATATAATATCCAAAAACACATTATGATGGATCCATAATTTTGCTTACCAATTTATCATCCACTCTCCGGACCCAATGTTGAATTTCATGTACTCACATCCTTTTAATACATATAACACCACATAATTTTCTCCCTAAAGACACATGGGAGATCACATGACACCTTTCATAAAGATGTCTGGGTCATCCCAACAGATCTCAATCGATAACACTGATAGAAAAAAAAAATAAATAATTTTACATTGAATTTATATGTTTTAAATCTCAAAAAAGTTTTATTTTAAGGTAGATTTTCACATTTTATGATTATACTGGTATTTTATACTTAATCGAAAAAATGGTCCATTTTGGATTTTAAAATTTTTAAATTATTTTTCTATTTCGGATATAACATTTTCTAAACATATCTAAATTCCGAAATTATTAAATTTTAGGATTTTATAATTTTTTCATTTCATTCTGCTAGACCCAAAGAAAAATCAACCATTTGGAAGCCCAAAATTTGATCACAAATTGGGCAATGACAATTGTACATAGATCTGGTGAATTTTCTTGTGAGGACCATAACTCCAAAATATAAAACCCAAATGGGATGAAATTTGGTTGGGAGATGTGAAATAAATTGGTTAAAAACATTCATAAAGGATTCCATTATTTAACTTACCTTTTTGATAGACATTAATTCATGGGACACTGAGGATAATATATATGGGGAATCATATTTGGGAGAATAAATTGTCAAAGTAAATAGTACATTACTATCTCAATACATGGCCAAATACACTTGTGTTGGGGGGGGGGGTGTTGCACAAGATATTGATGAATTGATATTATGAAGGATACAATTCATGAATCTGAAATTTAACTGTGATAATATGTGGTGAATGTTGGAGGAAAATTATGGCCTTTAAAATGTGGAGGGATCCTCCTTCTCGAAGAATTCCAATCCACCCTAACTATCTAGTCAACCACCGAGGAAGAGATATCCACCAAAGAGTTTTGCATCACCATAATTTCCCCATCCATTTCTTATTATTATTTTTTCATTGCCTTATTATTCCCCATTGATCCTTATTAACCTTAACATGGTAGGGTAAATAGTTGAGTGGTTGGGGAAGGGATGGATTTTCTATTTTATAATGTTAATGCTCTTGGAATTAATTGGATGAAATATCTTTCCCTCTTATGTGATATTGATTTGATTTTCATATGTAGTTATTATTATCATGTGCAATCATATTTTTTTGTTGATTCTGTTATTGATTTTTTTTGTTCAATGATAATTATCTTCAATATCTTAATTCTAGTATATATATGATGAAATATACCAGGGAATAGTGGTGAAGTACTCGACAATCGCTTATTTGTTTGAGAGGGGTAATGGTTGAGTTAATATTTTTGGGATTAACATGACCTGATCTGTTATTCCCAAAGTTAGTTGATTGTATTCAATTCAAATTTCTCCCACTTGGATGGATAGTAGTCCAAACAATGATATTGGTAAGGTTTTCTCTCAACATTACCATTTTATGAAGGGACTGAGAGAAAACGATCATGGAATTTCACAATAATCGACTCGGGATAAGAGTATTGAATAGATTATAACATCTATAGCATTGAAATTTGAAAAACAATTCTGACCTGATCACCCATCTCATATAGTATTCTTTCATCACATAAACTTCTAATTTCATTACAATCATTTTTCAATTTATTTGTTTTATTTCATTTCTTCTGAAACAAAAAAATTATAAAAACACTACATTTTCCCTCTAAGTTAATTTTTTTGTTCACTCATTTTCGTGATACTACCTATGGTTAATAACTATACTTCTTAGAGGTAATGAAAGACAAAATCAGGTTTCATGACAAGAATGCGTCAAAATTGTAACTGTGGGTAGGTAGGTAGTGCAACATAACAAAATTAAAAAAAATATTTTCAAAAAGGAAAGACCCTCAACTCAAACAAATCATTAATTGAATTTTATTTTTAAATTAAAAGAACATTAACTCAGCTAAGAACAAAACCTAAGAGGGCTATTTTTGGAAGTAAACCTATCAGGTTCATGTGAAACACTTAGTGTTCACTTTCAGCTTGAATTAATGGATGTAAATCCCAACCAAACAGTGTGTGATATCTACACACCTGAATTTTTTAATAAAAATAAAAAACTCATTGTCTATATAATATAAAATTATTCTGAACTATGGATTTACTTGATCAATGTTCTACTTAAATTTCATGGCCCTGTAGGTGAATACCTAACTCTACACATCCAAGTGTTCGCATATGTCAATTGTAGCTTCATAACCCGAGGAGTTATAGATGAATATGTAAATTGGATGTGGATTACCTTCTCACTTTAGGGGATGAAAAAGTAATGGGTGTAAAGTATCCATCATAAAAAGGTAAATGTTTGGTAATATTACAAATGTTTCTTTAAGAAATGGTATTTTCCAAAATCCGGGAGAATAAATATCCATAAATAGATATATTTTATTCTCCAATAAAAAGGATAGAAACATTATTTTTAATGGTAGTTATTCAATAAATTTTTTTTCATCTTCCCACACCAGACTATGGAAGAACACCACTTACATATTTTCTTCTACTAAGGACTAGTCAAATGTTATTGGAATTTTCTAAACTCCTCACCTAGAAGGTCATATATTTACAAATCACATGTGTATTCTAGTGGTGTAATTTAAAACATTGTGAAAAATCATATAAATTAAGCACTAGAGGTTCAAACATCAGAGGAATCCATGATTTAAATAATTTTATTATTCCCAACCCTTAATATAAGCAATATTTAATGAAATGACCAGTTTGATGAGACAAATTTTTTTGAACCTTGTGAAGGAACAAAAATGCCAAACTCGTGTGTGAGGTAAATTCTCTTTTACTTATCATTACACCAATAAATGTCCCAAAGTTGATGGGAGAAAAATTTGTGCCACTGTCTATCAATAAAGGAAATTCCATCAATATCAGCCACACAAACCCTAGACTCAACGAGGATATGAATTCCAATATACCTATGACTGACCTCCTTTTTAATTGAAATATCAAAACCCATCTAAATTCATAATATTATATAAACAAAAATTCCAATAAAAATAATACTTCTATCCAACACAATTCCAAATAATGATATATGAGTATCCTTTCACTTGTGCACTAATAATTAAAGATAAAATGATACGAACCAATGTTGAAGTGTTGGTAGATATGATTAATAATCTTGCTGAAAAATTCATGAGTTTTATGGAAAATATAAAAATTAATAATGGTGAAACTAATTATTAAGAAAATCAAATCCCTAATGTATAATGCTATCATGGGAAAAGAATAATTGGAAATGAACTTCCACCACCAACTCCCCTTGAACAGAAAAAAAATCCTATTTTGAAAGAGAATGATGTTGAAAATTCTGTGAAAATTTACCATGATGAAAAAAAATAAGATGAGGAAAATAATAATAGGATGAGAAGGAAAAAACAACTTAAATGAAAAACATTTATAATAAATATATGGAATCAAAATTTCTATCAAGGATTTTTGAATGAATAATATTTCTGAAAGAAGATGTTCGAAATGAAATTTTGGACACCTTCCCGAAAGTGGAAATTAATATCCACCTCCATAAATCCATCAATTATATTCCATGATATACAAAAAAATTAAAGGATCATTTCACTAAGATGAGAATACTTCACAGGACTGAGAGGATCAACATGGGAAGAAACGTCTCAGTCATTATAACACTACAATTTCCAACCAAATATTGAGATCTAGGGATGTTTTATATTTCATAAAACATTTGTTCTTTAAATATCTCTAATGAATTTTCTGATCTAGGATCCTAAATTAATGTATGTCCTCTATCATTATACACTTAATTTTATATTTTATTTATGATTCCACTAATAGTGGGGGTCCATTGTGAAAATAAATTAAAAAATATCCTAGAAATATTACTAGAATATATCATAGAGAAATTCAAAGATATCTTATTCCTAGATATCTTCTATATGATACATATGGAAGAAAAAATAATCCCATCACACTCACACATCATTTTTGGGAGACATTTTTTAATAATGTCCAAAAACATCATAAATTTTCAGGAAGGGACACTCACTGTGAAATTTGGAGATAGAAATGTTCAGATAAACATTTTTGAATCCATAAGGCACCCATCAGATGATGACTCAATATTATTTCTCTCCCAAGATGTTGGCACTGAAATAATTGAATAATCTTGATTGTTCCATGAATTATTAGTCTTGGGAGAGAATTGTTTTATTGAAAAGGTCAATGATCATCAGAATTCCAAAAACACTAGACATTCTAATTTCATGATGGAAGAAGTGGTAAAATATGATATTCTATGATGATTTTTTATGTAATGAGGAATATGGTATTGTTTCTGGTGTGTGGTAGGTCCTTGATTTGGATATTATGAACTATAAATTTATTTCACCAATTTATAATCCCCCAAATCTAGAATTAAAACAACTTTAAATTTATTTGAAATATGTGTACCTCATTGAGGGAGATAAATTATCTATAATAATTGTTAATAATAAATTTAAAAACCATGAATAATAATTGATTGATACTTTTATATAGAATATTGAAACATAGGATTGGAATTAGGTGATAGCCCAGGAATTAATCCTATAATATTTTCAAATAGAATTCATCTTGAGGGAGATTACAAACCTATCAGAAAACCACCAATGGAGGCTTTTACCTACCATGATGAATGTTCTCAAGAATGAGATAGATATGATCTTGAAATCTAGATCATCTATCCCATTTCAAATTCATAGTAGGTTATCACCATTCATGTAGTAACAAAAAACTATACTAACCACCATGATGAACAAAAAAGTGAATAAATCACCATGAGAATTCATAATTTTTAGAGAGTATGCTATATTTTAGGAATATGTGTTAGGTCCCACGAAAAGTCTATTTACCCATCACAATCATTGACCAGATGTTATATGCAGGGATAACTGATTATTTCTTTTTAGATATATTTTCAGGTAATTTCTATGTACGCATTCTTCATGATGATCGTTGAAAGACTACCATTAAATGTCACATTGGGACTTCTTTAAAAAAGGATTTAATTTTTATTATGTAATGTTATAGGTACATTTCATAGGTGAATGGTAAATATATTTTTTGATCACATTGAATATTTATTGGATGTTTTACTATATAATTTGATTATGTTTATAAATTCTTTCGTTGATTATTTAAAAAATATGAAAGAAGTTTTAAAAACATAAATTAAAAAAATTGTTTTAGTTTTCAAAAGGTTCATTTCAATGTTGATATAAGTATTTTACGTAGGAATTTCATGTTATAAAATGTAATTGATGTTTAAGAGTCATTATGTTAAGTGATAAATTCTTCACCTTACCCTGCTTTTGTGAAACATGTTAGGTCATTTTTTGGACATGAATGGATCTATAAGAGGTATATCAAAGCATTAAGTAAGATTTATCTCACCCTCAATAGATTAATTTAGAAAGATTTTTATTTTTATTTAAGTGTTATATATAGGGGATCCTTTAATGATTTTTTGAGTATATTTATTTTCCACAACCGTCATGCATCCACTAAATTGGAAAGAACCATTTGAGCTACTTCATGTTGCATCCTAAACAGAAGTCAAAGCTGTCCATTCTCAACAAATTGATAGAAATCTATAATTCATTTCATATGCTTAAAAAACCTTATATGATGTCCAATTCAATTATACACCTAAAGAAAAAATAAATTTTAGCTGTTTTTATTGCTTTGTAAATATTTATATCACATATTCATAGAACTAAAATCACATTGTTTTCTGATCACACAACACTTAGGTAAATGACAAAGAAGAAAGATTCTAAACTGATGATTGTAATATTGTTGATACTACTATAGGAGTTAAATATATAAATAAATGATATGAAGTATAATGACCCATACATTACATACATTGTTATTACTTTAGAATTGAATCACACTTATTACAACATATAACAAAACCAGGAAAAGACCCTATAGGTATAGTGTCTTTCGAAACTGGGAAACATAAAAAACTGGTTCATAAAGCGTCTGCACTGTCTCCCATTTATTTCATCATATCTATAGTCCCTTTTGGCATATCTTACATAATAACCATCTTCCTGACCTGCGGAATGAAAATATACAAAAGGGTGAGCTCAAATTCTCAGTAAGGGTAAACAAAAGAAATATCAATCACATCATATACATAAGAAAATAACTTTTGGAAATCATAACCTGTAAAAGAAATCATAATCTCATAACATGGGATAAATAATAGTAGTGAAATGTAATCCCAATAATCATAACCTAAAACATGAAACTTTGTGGAATACACACATAATCATAGAGAATCATTTCTTATTACTCAAGGCTCATTGCCAAGACTATCTTAGTGGACAAAGTCCATTTCTGAACCGAGTTCACTCCTCGTTTCAGTCCTATTTCACTGAACTAGTTTAACCTGCCATTACAGCAATGTCTATCTCATGAGATATAAAATCATTACCCAATGCAATGGAGGGAGATATAGGTCCCACCCATCTCATAATGATACCATTCTTATGTGTTCCACAAAATCATAAACCATATATCATAGAATAACCCATGTAATAAAAATGGGAATCTTAAACATCGTGACATCATAAAACAATTCTTATAAGATAAAGGAATAAAAATAATTCCATCACAACATAGTCAAATCACGGTAATAATAGGGATAGAAACATAACCCTTTATTATATTAGATGCAAAGTAATTTTGATAAAACACTTGAACTCCATTTTTGAGGAAAATATCCTTTCTACTTCAAAAACATTTTTTCTTTCTTAACATGTCATACAATTTTAAACTAAAATAAGTTGATTGAAAAAACATGAAAACTTGTAAAGGAAGATTCTTGGAAATATTGTTTTAAAAATCCATTCATGCCGTACAAGTTAAAAAAAATATTCTTCTCGTGCTTTTATCAGAAAAGTCAAAAAGTACCTCGTACGAAAAACGACAAAATATTCCTTTCATATCTTTTACTAAAAACTCACCGAAGGGTAAAATTGGATTTCAACAATTGTAAGTGGATGGAAATAAAATTAAATATTGAGGAAACATGGATGTGGATGATAAAATACACCCTAGTAAATTCCAAAGTATAAACAATCTCGGATAAAAATGAGATTGTGATATTTCCCTTACCATGGGTCTGATTTGCTTGGTAAGTGTCCGAACCTCCTGTATAATGATTTAAATAATGTTATTGACTTATTCCATAATCATACGTAGTTTTATGATATCGTATATGGTCATATTCTTAGCTTCTTATTAGTAATATTGTATTACTACTTTTTATTCGGGTGTTTATTACTTTTTGTTCTTATGCATGTTTTGTCGAATAAATTCTTATTTTTGTTTTTAGGTTATATATACCTCATTTACAGAATGATATTAGTGTAATATATATCATATTAATTCATTCAATTCATTTATATAATCATTATGAAATGAAGATCATGTAGAACAAGTTGCATCACATCTTGGAGACGGTATTCCGTACGTACGCACGAGTGATGACATCATTCCTATGATCGTGGAATTGTATTGGAGTGTATGTATAATATTTAAGAATCAATATCACTTCAAAATAATCAAATATATTCATTCATTACACCCTTATTCCCATCCAATTAAGGTGGTGGTGGAAAATAGATTACACTAGGGCGTGGAGACGGTATTCCGTACGTACGCACGCGCGATGATTTCATTTTCTGTAGGTTGGATAGATGGTTAAATAGGGTTGTTTCATAATTATAAAGACATATTAGTATATGAGTTAAACTGATGTTATTAATTCATAATTAAACAACAAAAGAAGAAGAAGTGGAAGAAGAAACAATGATGAAAGAATCGGTAATGGACATTACCTCTTCTTTGAAGTGCTTCATTGAGATCTCCTTTTAGGGCACTAAAATTGGTATTTGAAGAATACCAGGACCTCTAGGATGTCTTTAGAGAAGTTGAGAGAAGAAATTGGCAGGGCTTGGCCGAGATTGATGGCTCAATGTGGTGTGAGGAAGAGGAGGAGGCGGTTCCCTTTTATAAGGGAGGAGAGGGGCTCCTTTGGAAAAACTAAAAATATTATTTTATTATAAAATCAAGTTCGGTTTTAAATAGCTCAAAATTGATTTATTTCGATTCTAGGGTGGGGATGGGTCTAAATACTCCCATACAATAGAATTTAGACAAGTTTAGGTTCCTATTTTAACCTTATCATTTAGATTTAACATTAAGTAAAATAATTTTACTTTTACCGTGTCTTCTTGTGTTCTTATACTATAAAGTTAATAAACTTACTATAAGCAGCCAAACGAAACCCAAGTTGTTTATTATTAATATATATAACTTTATATAAGTCATTTTTATGAACCGTAGATTTTTAGGAATAAAATAACAATTACTAATATAATATTTGTTTTAAAAACTATTTTATGTCAATTTTGACACTATTTACTAATTGATTTTTTTGAAAATTATAACAGAATTATTAGTTAAAAAGAAGTTAATTAAATAAATACTAACATGTCATATTAATCTATAAAATTATTGGAATTCATAAAAAGTCTCAAATTATATTTATTTGGGTATTTATAACATCAATTATGTCAATATTTCATTAATAAGATAATTACTGCGTCATCTTTGTGTCATAAATAAATTAAATAATATAAAGTCTAAATATTACAAATAAAATATCAGTATGTAGGAAATCTTTTTATATTTATAATGAATATTTATAGTGGAATTTATCTTATTTATAAACCTAAATTAAAAATTATTTTCTTATTAAACATTGATTTTAACTATTTTAACCCTTCTATAAATAAATTAATAATAAATGTCCTAATCTAATCCAAGTGGGCCTGAATGGTCATATTTTATTCCTAAGGTTGATTTTGGTCGAATTACACTTATCAAATAGAATTAGGACATGTGTTAGGTTAATAATAATATCATTTTTATCCTTAATTACCCTATTTACTTTTAACCATGGTAAATAAAAATAAAAGTTACTATTCACCAAAACTTATTTTCAACTCATTTAACGACATTTTACTTACTGAAATCAACCGTGTCTCTCAGATTTTTAAGATTCTACTCACCAAAGCGGTAAAATTATGTTTCATGAAAAACTCAGTTTTTTTAACTACCACTTAGTGGTTTCACTATTCATCAAAAATTGAATGTTTTCAGAAAAATACCAAAATTTCACCCTAGGCTAATTTTGATATTCTGAATCGAAAAATGAAGTCCATTTTGAAAAATAAAATTTACAAAATTTCAAAAAGTGGTTATTACTATTCATAACGGCTTGTTTTAATAATATTTTAATAGCATATCGTTGTTTAATGAAACTCGGTATTGCGTACGACACAAGCTATCGAGGAAGGCCACGGTTGTGTGTAAAGAAAGCCAAACTAGTTTTGTGTGTAGTGAAAGATTCCTTTGATGATTTATATAACATAAAAACAAAATATTTCTCTTAAAAGTCTCGGGTGTTACATTCTACCCCCCATAAAATGAATTTCTCCCTCGAAATTCGTCAGTTTGTAACAAATAGATGTGGATACTTCTCCCTCATTATATCCTCAAGCTCCCATGTAGCTTCTTCTAATTGGTGGTTCCTCCATAAAACTTTCACCAAGCAAGTGGTCTTGTTCCGTAGGACTTTTTCACTACGATTCAGAATCTCTATCGGTTGTTCTTCATAAAAAAGATCTTTCTCCAGCGGAACAACTTCTGAGCTGAGTACAAGTGAAGGATCATGTATGTACTTTCTCAGGAGGGATACATGGAACACATCGTGAACTTGAGAGAGATTCGGTGGAAGCGCCAATCGGTAAGCTACCTTCCCAACATGATCCAGTATTTTGAAAGGACTGATATACCTAGGGAATAACTTTCCATTCTTTCCAAATCACATGACCCTCTTCCCGGGAGATATTCGTAAGAACACTTTATCACCCACTTCAAACTCTAGGTCTTTTATTCAGTTGTCAGCATAACTTTTCAGTCAACTCTGAGCTGCTCTCATGTGTTGTTGAATAGATCAGACTGTTTCTTCCATTTCATCAACAAGATCAGGTCCTAATAGCTTTCTTTCCCCATCTTCATCCCAGCAAGTTGGAGTCCTGCATTTCATTCCATAGAGAGCTTTATAAGGAGCCATCTGAATACTGGAGTGAAAGCTATTATTATAAGAAAATTCCACCAATGGTAGGTTTTGATCACAACCACCTTTGAAATCCGTAGAGCGAGCTCTCAACATATCTTCTAGAGTTTGAATTATTCTCTCAGACTGACCGTCTGTCTAAGGATGATAAGTAGTGCTGAAATTCAATTCTGTATCCAGAGTATGCTGAAAACATCGCCAGAACATTGAGGTAAACCTCGGATCCTGACCAGATATAATAGAAAGTGGTAATCCATGCAATCTTACCTCTTCCTTCACATATATCATAGCAAGATGATCCAGAGAGAAATCATCTCTAATAGCGATGAAGTGTGCAGACTTTGTAAGACGATCAACTATGACCCAGATAGCATTATTACCTTTGGATATTTTAGGAAGTCCTATGACAAAGTCCATAGTGATGTTTTCCCATTTCCATTCGGGTATGGGTAATGGTTGTAACATCCCCTTAGACTTCTGTCTCTCAGCTTTAACTTGATGAAAAACCAAGCATCGAGAGACATATTCAGCAACATCTCTTTTCATGCCATCCCACCAGAAGTACTCTTTCAGGTCCCTATACATCTTCGTGCTTCCCGGATGAATAGAGAATGAAGAACTATAGGCCTCATCAAGCAGCTCCTTATTTAATTCATGGATGGGAGGAACACAAACCCGATTGCTGAACTTTATTATCCCATCACAATCAAGGTTGAATTCAGGAACATTTCTCACCTTCTTTTGTAACTCGACCACTTCTTTCTGTGCCTCTTTAATCTTCACATGTATAGATGGTTGAACATTCATTTGAGAAAAAGATACGATTTTCCCCTTTCATTATAATTCCAAGATCCATTCCTTGTAAATACATAAATATTGGATCTTTTGTGATCCTCATCATAGATAAACTAGAATGGTCTTGTCGACTTAATGCATCTTCCACCTTGTTTTCTTTCCCAGGGTGGTAATGGATTGAGCAGTCATAATCAATAATCAGCACCAACCATATTCTTTGGCGCATATTCATCTCCTTTTGTGTGAAAATATACTTTAAACTTTAATGATCTATATAAATGTCACACCTTTCTCCATAAATATAATTCCTCCAAATTTTTAATGCAATGATTACCGTAGCTAACTCCAAATCATGAGTGGGGTAATTTTGCTCATGTATTTTCAACTGTCATGAGGCAAAAGCTATCACCATATCATTTTTCATAAGAACACACTCCAATCCTTTACTGTATGAAAAACTATATATCACAATCCTTTCTCCACTACAAGGCAGTGTCAGTACAGGTGCACTGGATAACCTTCTTTTCAACTCCTTGAAATTCTCTTCACATTCCTCCGTCCAGAAAAACTTAACTCCTTTCCGAGTCTACTTGGTGAGTGGATTAGATAATCATAAAAAATCATTCACAAAATGTCTATAATATCTAGCCAAACCAAGAAAACTTTGGATTTCAGTCACTATTGTTGGTCTCGACCATCTTTCGATAACCTCTGTTTTTGCTGGACCCACAGATATCCCCTCTTTTGAGATTATGTGACCCAAAAATGCAACTTTTTGAAGCCAAAATTCACACTTTTTAAATTTGGCATAAAGCTTCTCATTTCTCAGGGTATTTAATATAATTCTCATGTGATCTTCATGTTCTTCCTTGCTCTTTGAATATACCAGAATATCGTCTATAAATACTACCACAAACTGATCAAGATAGTCTCTAATGACTCTATTCATCAGAACCATGAAGATAGCAGGGGCATTAGTAAGACCAAATGGAATCACTATAAATTCATAGTGTCCATTCCTTGTACGAAAATCCTTCTTTGGTATATCCTCCCTTTTGACCCTTAATTGATGATACCCTGAACGAAGATCAATCTTGGAAAAGTATTAATCTCCGCATAGTTGGTCAAATAAGTTATCATTGCATGGGAGAGGATATTTGTTCTTGATAGTGATCTTGTTATGTTCTCAATAATCAATGTAGAGTCTCATTGATTTATCTTTCTTCTTAACAAATAGAACAGGTGCTCCCCAAGGTGACGCACTAGGTCATATGAATCCCTTGTCAAGATTTTCTTGGAGTTGCTTCTTCAATTCCTGCAACTCAATTGGGGCCATTCTATAAGGTATCATTGAAATAGGCAAAGCACCCGGTATGAGTTCTATTGAAAACTCAATTTCAAGATTTGGTGGAAGGCCCAGTAATTCCTCCAGAAATACAACATCAAACTCTCGTACAATGGGCATATTATTAATAGTCAGTTTCTCACCAACCATTTGAGATAAATAACCTTCATTTTGTGGAATCATGACCCATAAGATGGAATAAATTTCCACTGGAAGGTTATGTTCATCCTTGCATCGATAGACGATCATAGATTGATCTGGAATATGAAATGTGACTTCCCTTCATTGGCAATTGATATGAGCTCCATATAAAGAATGCCAATCCATGCCAAGAATCACATCAAATTCCACTATTTGAAGGATCACAGGATTTCCAGGAAGCACTTTCCCACAAACTTCAATTGGAAAAGAATTATAAACTTATGATGCGACTGTTGTGCCATTAGGAGTTGTCACAGCTAACTCAACATCTAATTGTTGAGGTAATAAGGCGATACCCTTAGAAAATTATTCAGAAATAAAAGAGTGGTTGGACCCATAATCAAATATAACATTTGATACTTTAGAGTGGATGGTAAGTGTACCTTTCACCACATCGTTATCGTACTCCACATCACTGATATAAATTTCATGTGACTTTTCTTTGACTTTGGACTTAAGAGTTTATTGACGTTGACCATCATCATCAACCCTTGGATTTGGGCATTGATTGGCATAATGCCCCATCTCCTTGCACTTGAAACATTGTTGTGTAGTAGGTTCATTATTTGTATCCTTTCCTTTTTTTGCATCATTAGACATCTTCTTCCCATCATTGCGGCATTCAAATGCCCAATGACCTTACTTTCCACATTTGAAACATTTACATGTCCCTTTAAGACAACTCCCTCCATGTTTCTTTCCACACTTTCACCATAAGGGAAAGCTCATCTTCTTTTCAGTGTGCTCTTTAGATTTTCCATTGAATTCCATTTTCCTCTTCTAATCAAACCCATATGACTGATAGGTTACTCCAATCTCCATCTTGACTTTGAGATCACATCGAACGATTTCCGCGTAGCTATTAAAGTCCCTTATGGCTATCACCCTTCGAAGACTTGGTTTTAAGCCACTAAATAATTGATCGATCTTACTCTCAGGTTGGATAATAATACCATAAGCCTACATTGCAAGTATTCTAAAATTTGATTCATATGTACCAACAGATTCGTCATCCTTTTGCATTAGATCAGGAAACTCCTTCTCCAACTTTTTTCAGAGAATATGAGGCAAGTACTTATTGAAAAATATGTTCTTGAACTCGTCCCATTCCAAGGACTCAATTTCATCCCTTTGGCTCGTATTATTAATAAGATTACACCATTGATCAGCATCACCTTCCAAACAATACACTACTAAGATGACTTTATCATGTTCAGAACATTGAAGAACTGAAAATATCTTTTCAGTAGTACTAATCCATTCTTCAGCAACTAATGGATCAGTAGTCCCGCTGAATGAAGGTGGATGCTGTCTCATGAAGGATTCAACAGAATGTTGCTCCTTCCTTTGCTCGTTTGAAAGTATTTCATGATTCATAGCTTGAGAAAGTTGTGTGAGCATGTCTACAATATTTTTCATTCCATCTCCCAAAACATTTAGTTGCTCTGGGGGACAATCATTGCATTGCCCGTCGCATTCCGCATTAACACGGTTCCTTCAGGTTCCAGCCATTGACTAAAACCAAGAATAATAGTATGAGCAACACTATTTATAATAGGAAAACCACATAATCAAGAATAAAATTTCACACTTAAGGTCTTATCCTAGGTTATTCAGGGACATTTTTAAAACACTAAGATTGTGTTCAATGCTTAGACTTATCCTTAGGGTTCTTACTAACACGTTCATATCCTAGTTTCCAAAGGTTGACTATACCTTTCCTCTGATACCAACTATAATGACCCATACTTTACATACATTGTTATTACTTCAGAATTGAAGCACACTTATTAAAACATATAACAAAACCAGGAAAGGACCGTATAGGTATAGTGTCTTTAGAAACTGGGAAACATAAACAACTTGTTCATAAATCATCTACACGGTCTCCCATTTATTTCATCATATCTATAGTCCCTTTTGGCATATCTTACATAATAACCGTCTTCCTGACCTGGGGAAAGAAAACATACAAAATGGTGAGCTCAAATGCTCAGTAAGGGTAAACAAAGGAAATATCAATCACATCATATACATAAGAACATAACTTTTGAAAATATTAACCTGCAAAAGAAATCATAATCTCATAACATGGGATAAATCATAGTAGTGAAATATAATACCAATAATCATAACATAAAACATGAAACTTTGTGGAACACAACCATAATCATAGAGAATCATTTCTTATTAGTCAGGTCTCATTGCCAAGACTATCTTAGTGGACAAAGTCCATTTCTGAAAGGAGTTCACTCCTCGTTTCAGTCCTGTTTCACTGAACCGGTTTAACCTGCCGTTCCAGCCATTTATATCTCATGAAATATAAAATCATTACCCAATGCATTGGAGGGAGATATAGGTCCCACCCATCTCATAATGATACCATTCTTATGTGTTCCACAAAATCATAAACAATACATCATAGCATAACCCATGTAATAAAAATGGGAATCTTAAACATCGTGAAATCATAAAACAATTCATATAAGATAAAGGAATAAAAATATTTCCATCACAACATAGTCAAATCAATGTAAAAATAGGGATAGAAACAGAACCCTTTATTATCTTAGATGGAAAATAATTTTGATAAAACACTTGAACTCCATTCTTGGTGAAAATATCCTTTCTACTTCAAAAATACTTTTCCTTTCTTAACATGTCATACAATTTTAAACTAAATAAAGTTGATTAAAAATAAACTTGAAAACATGTAAAGGAAGATTCTTGGAAATATTTTTTTAAAAATCCATTCATGCCGTACATGTTAAAAAACATTCATCTCGTACTTTTGTCGGAAAATTCAAAAAGTACCTTGTACGAAAAACTACAAAAGATTTCTTTCATATCTTTTACTAAAAACTCACCGAAGGGTAAAATTGGATTTAAACAATCGTAGGTGGATGGAAATAATATTAAATATTGAGGAAACATGGATTTGGATGATAAAACACACCCTAGTAAATTCCAAAGTATAAACAATCTCAGATAAAAATGAGATTGTGATATTTCCCATACCATATGTCAGATTTGCTTCGTAAGTGTCCGAACCTCCTATATAATGATTTAAATAATGTTATTTACTTATTCAAGAATCATTCTTAGTTTTATGATATCATATATGGTCATATTCTTACCTTCTTATTAGTAATATTTCATTACTACTTGTTATTCGGGTGTTTATTACTTTTTGTTCTTATGCGTGTTTTGTCGAATAAATTCTTATTTTTCTTTTTAGGTTATAGATAACTAATTTCCAGAATGATATTAGTGTAATATATATCATATTAATTCGTTCAATTCATTTATATAATCATTATTGAATGAAGATCATGTATAACGAGTCACATCACATCGTGGAGACGGTATTTCGTACGTACGCACGGGTGATGATATCGTTCCTATGATCGTGGAATTGTATTGGAGTGTATGTATAATATTTTAGAATCAATATCACTTCAAAATAATCAAATATATTCATTCTTTACACCATTATACCCATCCATGTAAGGTGTTGGTGGAAAATAGATTACACCATGGCGTGGAGACTGTATTCCGTACGTATGCAGGCACGATGATTTCATTTTCTGTAGGATGGATAGATGGATAAATAGGTTTGTTTCATACATATAATAACATATCAGTATATTAGTGATACTTATGTTTTTACTTCACAATGAAACAACTAAAGAAGAAGATGTGGAAGAAGAAATAAAGATGAAAGAATCAGTAATGACATTACCTCTTCTTTGAAGTACTTCTTTGAGATCTCCTTTTAGGGCACTAAAATTGGTCTTTGAAGAATACCAGGACCTCTAGGATGTCTCTAGGGAAGTGGATAGGAGATATTGTCATGGGTTGTCCGAGCATCAAGGCTAAAAGTGGTGTGAAGAAGAGGGGGGGGGTGCCCTTTTATAAGGGAGGAGAGGGGCTCCTTTGGAAAAACAAAAAAATATTATTTTATTATAAAGTCAAGTTCGGTTTTAAATAGATCCAAATTGATATATTTAGAAGCTAAGGTGGGGATGGGTCTAAATCCTCTCATCTAATATAATTTAGACAAGTTTAGGTTCCTATTTTAACCTTATAATTTAGATTTAACAATAAGTAAAATAATTTTACTTTTATCGTGTCTTCTTGTATTCTTATACTATAAGGTCAATAAACTTACTATAAGCAGCCAAACGAACCCCAAGTTGTTTATTATTAATATATATAATCATATCTAAGTCATGTGGCCGAACCATAGATTTTTAGGAATAAAATAACAATTACTAATATAATATTTGTTTTAAAAACTATTTTATGTCAATTTTGACACTATTTAGTAATTGATTTTTGTGAAAATCATAAAATAATAATTAGTTCAAAAAAGTTAATTAAATCAATAATAACATGTCATATTAACCTAGAAATTTAGTTTAATTCATAAAAAGTCTAAAATTATATTTATTTGGGTATTTATAACATCAATTATGTCAATATTTTAATTAATAAGACAATTACTGCATCATCTTTGTGTCATAAATAAATTAAATTATTTAAAGTATAAAAATTACAAATAAAATATCATTATGTAGGAAATCTTTTTAGAATTATAATTAATTTTTATAGTCTAATTTATCTTATGTATAACCCCATATTAAAAATGATTTTCTTATTAAACATTGATTTTAACTATTTTAAACCTTCTTTAAAAAAATTAATAATAAATGTCCTAATCTAATCCAATGGGCCTAAGTGGTTATATTATTTTATTCCTAAGGTTTTTTTTGGTCGAATTACACTTATCCAATAGAATTAGGACATGTTTTAGGGTAATAATAATCTCATTTTTACCCTTAATTACCCTATTTACTTTTAACCGTGGTAAATAAAAGTAAAAAGTTACTATTCACCAAAAATTATTTTCATCTCATTGAACCACATTTTACTTACTGAAATCAACCGTGTATCTCGGATTTTTGAGATTCCACTCACAGAAGCAGTAAAATTAACTTTTATGAAAAATTCAGTTTTTTAACTACCATTTAGTGGTTTCACTATTCATCAAAAATTGAAAGTTTTCAGAAAAATACAAAAATTTTACCCTAGGCTAATTTCGATATTCCGAATCAAAAAATGAAGACCATTTTGATAAATAAAATTTAAAAAATTTCAAAAATTGGTTATTACAATTCATAACAGCTAGTTTTAATAATATTTTAATAGCATATCGTTGTTTAGTGAAACTCGGTATTGCGTACGATGCAAGCTATTTAGAAAGGCCGTGGTTGCGTGTAAAGCAAGCCAAACTAGTGTTGTGTGTAGTGAAAGATTCCTTTGATGATTTATATAATATAAAAACAAAATATTTCTAATAAAAGTCTCGGGTGTTACATGAAGGAAGATGAGAAAAAAGTGGATAATCACTTAAGTTGACTACCTAAAAATACTGAAGATTGAATTCCAGATAGAGACCCACTGAATGATCAACTTCCATGAGAGAATTTATACTGGATTTAACGATAAGTGACATTGTATATAGACATGGCCAATTATGTGATAAAATATGTTGTAACATCTTATTTTACTTATCATTGAATTGAACAACTAAAAGTTGAACCAATATGTCACATTTGGGATGATCCATTTGTTTAAAATATTTTCAATGAACAAGTGATAAAAATATATTTTTCTAAGAGTGATATTAGTTATGACTTTGATTTTCATTAGAAATTATTTATTAAAGGCCTATTTGGAATTCAATGTACAATAATTATAGTTTTTTAATCTAGATTTATTGTCTCACCCTTTTTAAAGATGATCATGAATTTTAAAAAAGGTGTTAAATATGTCGGTTTTATGGAAATATTTCAAAAAGACATGAAATTACCCAATAATAACTTAATGTTTTTGATATTATTGATATATGGGAGATATAAATTATGTCCCCTTTCTAACATTCATTTTAAAATTTATATATCTTAAATGTAGTTGATTAAAATTCCAAATGGGTGGAATCCAATTCTCATGGGACCGATAATGAAAAAGATGATTGTGAATTTTGACTAGGGTGACATTTTTTTAGGTATGGAGTTCTTAGAGGCATGATATATAATCAAAAGACTCAATTTTAAAATATAAGAATATATGATTTGATAAAAATGTATGGGGTGCACAATAAGACATAAAATTCCTATCATCCATAGACTGATGGGAAAGTTAATGTGTCCTATATTGAAATCAATAGGATTTTTAGAAATAAATTTTAATCCAAATGGGGAGCATTGGTGCCAATGGTTGGAAGAATCATTATTGGCTTACAAGATATCCTAGAAACCCCAAATTAGAATGTGTCTATATAGGATGATTAATGGGAAAATGAATCACCTTCCTATGGAATTAGTGAAAAAGGTATAGTGGGCTGTGAGGAAGATGAATTTAGATATTGATTGTTATTGGATTGATAGAATATCAAAGAAATTGGAGTTGGAAGAAATTAGAATGAAATAATTTGAAAGTTCAAGGATTTACTAAGAGAGAACAAGAGTTTCCCATCATAATCCAATCCAAGCAAATGAAATCAATCCTAGTGACAATGTTCTTTTATTTAACTCAAGGCTCAATCAAATTCAAGGTAAACTTCATTCAAGATGGGAAATAAGTTTTATATTTACTCATGTATGTCATTTTTTATCTAGATTATAAAGAATGGAGTCCTAGTTCTATCCACTATTAATGGTCATAGGCTAATTAAATTCATTGGGACCCTTCCATCAGATCTAGTAGAGGATATCACACTTCTCCAACATGTTTTTCAATAAAATCCATCATTCCATACTTCTCTTTTACACCTGCTTGCTATCTGGGATTCATTTTCAAATCTATTGTCATGGTAACTCCATTTGAAATCATTGAGGTCACTTCATTATTTATGTATGGGGTAGATAACCATTATAGTTTTGGATTTTCATTTTTTTTTTCTATTTTCGAAAAAAATGTTGTCTGTTTTTTAAATTTTGTGTGTTTTATTTTAATATGTTGTGTTCTATTAAAAAAAATTAAGCTAATATGATTACCATTTTAATTTTTAAACCTATATCAATGATTGAACCAATCTATTCGCCAAAACTAAACCTAAATGATTACATAAAATGATTTCATTTCAATTTCTAGTATTTGGGGAATGATTATAAAAGTCCACTAATTTTTGAAACACTTTCTATAGTTCAATATATTTATATTTGAAATCACATGCCCTTTGGTAGTATAAATTTTTTTTATCATATTAATTACATTCATCAAACTTTATGAGAGAACCAATTCGTGCCTTCATTATCAATATTTTTTAATTTCTATCAAAACATAAGGATTTCTGATAATTGTGTTATAAAACATTGAGGCATATATTTGGTTTCAATGCCCCATTATTAGGCAAATCATTTTTATTCTGTCCTAAATAATATTTTTAATCCATTTATCCCTTAGAATCCATGAAAATCATGTTATTTTAGACACATTAAAATCCAATTTTCTCTATCCAACCTACTCTTCTTGTTAAATTGCTTGATTTTGTTTGAACATATGTTTGGGGGAAGACATATTGTATTGGGATACCAAATTTTCTTGTATATTTGGTGGAAATAATATCATTAATAGTTTGTTTTTATACTAAATAAATCATTCTATTAAAATATGTTACTTTATAGAGCTTTCATGATAAAATAAGTTCTGCCATTCAGGAGCTTCCTAAGGAGAATGAAATATGTTCATATATGGATCTTTTAAGAAAAACAATGATTGAGACAATTGAAATTTCTATTAATGAAAGGATTAATGGTGTTAACATTCCATGATAGTTTAGGATAATGGAACTTATTTTCTACAAATTGGATTGATAAGGATACTATACCTGAGTGAAAATTAGAATCTTGAATGTTTTCTTCTAAAACATCCAAGACCTCCTGATTTGGCCTCATAATTTTTAACATCTAAATACTAAAATTCAGAATCTACAGAACAACTATAAAATGTGATCATTATAAACACATCTCCTTCACTCACTTCTAGTTGAAATTTATAAATTTATTAACCCTATGGGGACTTTTTCAAGGGTTTGGATTAGAAAATCATTTTTGAAAATTATCATTTATGATATGGGAGAAAATTCTTGTGAGGTAGGTGTTTTTTTTGAATGTGATGTAAAATTAAGTTAAAATATATCAAATCATATAATTTCATGAAATTAAATTGTGGGTTTTAATTGGGAAGGATATCTTTTTTTTTCTATTTTATGGATCTTATGGGTTAGTGTTTTGAATTTTCATTGATTTGATTTCGAGGTTACATGTCTAAGAGTCTATGTGATATGTGTCGGGAATTGATAGAAAAGTTATTTTAAATAATTTTAAATAAAATTTCACCTTTTTTAATCCCATAAAAGTGTTATTTTGAGTGAAATGTTATAATCATATGATTTACTGGTATTGTGAGATTATTAGAAAAAAGGACCCATTTCATTATTTTAAAATATTTAAATATTTTGGCTATAAAAATTTCGATACATAAATAAATTTTCAAATATTTTATTTTTAGAATTATATAAATTATGAGATTCATTTCATTCATCTAAACCCAAAGATAGATCTCTAATTTTGAAGCCCAAACCAGCTCAAATATTGGTCCATGAAAATTGTAAATAGATTTGGAGATGTTTCATGTCAGGAGAATAGTTACAAAATTTAATAAGAAAACTAAATTAAAATCTTAGGGGACATGAACAAGACATTTATTAACTACATTCATGAAGGATTCTCTGTGTGAATCGGCCTTTTTGAAGGCCATTATTGCTCAAGAAACTGGAGATATGAAATATAAAGATTATATAGGGATGATTAGATTCTCTGAAAAAATTAGAAATAACTCCATCTGATAATGGCCAAATATGATTAAACATGCATGAGAGATAAAAAAAGACATTTAAGAACAACTGTAGTTAATTATTCTATGCGTGAATCAACCACTTAATGGGGAGGTGAAGCAGTAACATTCAAATGGAAGTTATGGACTATAAAAAGTGGAGAGCTCCTCCTTTCTAATTCATTCTAATCAATCCTAGACCAACCAGATGACCATCAAGGAAGATATCTCTACCAGGGATCCATAACTTTTCATATTCTCTCTCCCCCATTTCTTCTTCTTAGTTTCATAATGCCTTCTTCTTCCCTAATCATCTAAATTACCCTTACCATGGTGGTGTCAGTATTTGAACAATTAGGGTATAAATGGTTTTTATATTTTGTAATGATTGATATAATGGAATTAATTTAATGAAATGTATTTCTATCTATAAATATGTTTTTTTTAAATATCATATAGTTTCATTTATTATAAAGTGTTATTGTATTTGTATTATTTTTGTAATAGATTTTTTATTTTGTTAATGGTAATTACCTCAATCAAATAGTTTTTGGTTTATATATGATGGAATGGAGAAGTGATTAGTGGTGAAGTACATGATGATCGTCAGTATGTGTGAGAGGCATAATGATTTTTTTTAATTGTTTTAGAAAAAAATACCCGATTAGGTATTTCAAAATTCAATTGAGGAGATTCAATAAAAATTTATCATGCATGGATAGAGAATAGACCAAACATAGATCATGGGTTGTTTTTCTCTCACCATTACCATTTTACCATGGGATTGAGAGGAAATTATCATGTATTCTTAATTTAATAGACATGGTAGAATAGTATTTAATAAAATTTTATTGGTATACCATTATAATTGTAAAACTAACCATGGAACCATCACTCTTCTCATATCATAGTTCTTAATAAATTATGTTTAAAAATTCATTTCACTCATTTTATTTTTTTGTTTCATTTATTTCATTTATTTAAAAACCCTAAAATTCAAAATAAACACTAATTTTTTCACTATGTAAAAAAATGTTTTATGTTCATTCTTCATGAGGATATTACGTAGGGGTAATCACTTGACTGCACTTAGGTAATATAAATAATTCATTTTCCCATTCCCTATAAGAGGCGTGTGTCAAAAATATTGGTCAACAAAACACATCTCTTGACCATGATAGTAGGGTATCATGAACATGAATTACATAAACATAACAAAATCCTCTTAACATTATTTACCCCTGTCATATATCACATCCAATCACTACCCCATCACATATAGTCTCTCTAGAAATCCTCAGTGCCATCACTATTTGAAAATCTCCAACAACAACAAGTACCATCACTTCAGCTAAAGGAATATTCATGATGTTGGGGTATATAGCCATCTTTTTTAACCCAATCCTAGATGTTGGGGAAATCATCTAGAACCAAAAACATTGTGAATTTATAAATTTATCCATATCATGTGCGGAATTTTTAGGAGTAATATAAAAACACCTAGTACAATGAAATGAGCATTGAATAATTACGTATTTTTGTAAGATAACCACATTGATATATGAAATATAGCAGTATTGTAGTGGTAATATAGTTGTATTCTGTTGGTATTGTAGCTGGGACTATAAGAGGTGTTGTTCGGTATTGTATCAGCCATAACAATTCACCTTGGGCAATTGTTTTGTGCATGGAGTCCTTATGTTCTTCACTCCACCCAGGCCTTCTGGTTAGTAAGGCTTTTCGGCCACTTCATGTTTTTTGTGCCACCTCAAGGCTTTTAGGGCCACATGATATGAAGATAAACAAATAGATTCTATAAAGAACCACCTCCATATGAGGATTCAAGATTAGGGTGCATTCAACAGAGAATGGATAATGGATTAGGAAGAATTAAAGGGTATGGCATTGTCATCAGTATCGGGCATGTGCATCTCTGCATAATAAAGCTAGTCGAATAGCCCTGGAATGGTGTAAAGTGGATCACGATGTAGATGCTGGGGAGGGGATGTTTCAAGTAGACATAGTATGTATAATTCCATAGAACTACATGTCCTATAATGTCTCCAAGCCTACATGAAATATAAATTCTAAGCCTATGGTCCATATATGGGTTCCCCCTCATCCCCTGAGATGGGTGGGGGGGGGGTTATAAAAAGTATATAGAAAAGAAGGCCTTCAGGACATTCATGAAACACATTACGTAACATGTTTCTAAACAATAACCACCCTAACATAAATGAAACCACAAAAAATGCTCCAAAAAACATCTTTCATGGTCATTTCCACAACTAAATGGAACAAATTACACAACTACAACAAAAACTCTCTTTTAGAAACCAGTTCCACTATTTTTCCATATTACAAGATTCCATAAACCACATTTTACATGTACTTTCATTTCTGAATTACAAATGTATTCCTTGGAATAATAGGAAATTGACATACAATTCCATAAAAATCCCATCCATTTCACAAAAACAATTACCACTACACTACAATAAAAAATTATCTAACCAGAACAACCACTTGTCTCTACCACCACACACTAATACCATGTCACTACATACAACACTACATCCATCTTACTAACGACATAAAATTTCCTAGCCACTATATCACATATCACAACCCCATTTATTTTTATAACATATATGGTAACCACTATTATCACACCATGGACCAAATCATGCAAAGAAGCACAACATGCATAACCACATGCTACAACATATTCCATATTTCATAGTTTATTCAAGGACATCCATTAAATTAAAAAATTATTTAGAATGATATTAAAACCCAAACAATATTTCCAAGGGAATCCAATTCATTATCCACATATACATTCTTACCATTTATTTCATTTAGGTTTTCATCATCAATCATTATAGAAACTATCCCACACATACCAACTAGAGAATAAACAAGGTTATCAACAACCATGGTTTACATTATTAGAGAAAACCAGAATAATAAATTCTATAATGTAATCATTGTAACAAACAATTTTAAGACAACCCGTCCAAATAATGATTATATTTTACACATAATTTTTTGTTTTAATTAAACCAATACTATAAAACCAAAAGAAGAAAAAAGCAATGAAATACTTACATGTATCATATAAATTGGGAGAGAACAAAGATACCCTTAATCAATTAATATATTTTTTTAAAAAACAATAATGAAAAAAAAGAAAGTGTTCATAAACTGTAACCCCACTATGAACCCATAGATCAACCTGAACCACACTAATATGTCATCAAAATTCATCCCCCACACAAAAAAAAAACACAACTATAAATCTACGAGGTAACCACACATAGAAAAATGGTGTAATGATATAAAAAACTGAAATCATATTTTCAAATGTTAACCATAATCAATCAGTGACTAATTATACAGGAAAAGGGTCAAATGGTCCTTTAAAAGCATCTAGGGTTCGCACAAAAACCGCGAGCAATGAAGGATGTATGTGGGAATTTAGCCAAGAAAAAAATATAAAAACAATCTATAATGAAATTTATTCATAAATTAAATTCTATATTCATGAAATTAATTCCATTAGGTACATGAAATAAAATCTTAGAATTGTATTGAAGTCATTAATTCTCTAAAACATAGAATTCTACAAAAATACATGGTGCCTCTGCCCGAATTAATACACATCATGAATTGTCCTTTCAGATAGTAAATTTTTACCACATTGTACTCCTACACAAAATATATTTTTTTAATTACCTGGATCATATTCCATTAATCCTCAACTCACTTCCTGAATTTAAACTTCGCAACATGAACTGGAAGTATAAGTTTCACTGCACCTCCAAAATCTATTTGAACAACCTCAATCCTCCTCTAAAAACCTCCAACACTAAAAATAAGTTTATAATGGGAATGGAAGTAGAAACACATTACACTATCACATATTATATTATAATTTTGGGTCCCTTTTTCCCACTTGACATGACTATGATATATTTTATATATAAATATTTTAAATAATTACATGTGTGACTTTTCCCTCATTTGTAGAAGGGAACCTCCTATTATCTGTTTTTCTAATTTTTTAGCATTATATATTGTCCAAAACCTAACCTAATAACATCTTATATTACTTAAATTATTTCTAGATATTTTTTTCATTCCATAACACAATCCAATGAAGGTTTAAGGTGTATCTCAAAGGAGGACTCTTAAAAAAATGTAACCCAGTTACCCACCTTTTTCAAAGTGTACCTATTCTTCTTCATCCGATAAAAATATTTTATCTATCATCTCTTGATGGATCATGTATCATAAAAATACTAATATGTCATTAATATTATGAGAACCCCAGTTTTGACTACATTTCCACCAAATGTGAAATTAATGTGTCACACATGAATACATGTTGACTACCACCTCAACATAGCGACAAGAATCATTTTTCATAATAATATTTCAATGTTAATTCATATGATGGATTTAATGACTATATATCATATTTAGGACATAATTATTCTTCTATAGTTTTAATATCTTATTTACCTTTTTATGTTCTTATCTGCTCAAAAATGATAACATGTCACATGTATACATGTAAACTACCACCTCAATGAGTTGATGTGATTTGTATTTTATTTAAAGTTTAAATATATAGTAATAATGATAGATATAATATATACATATATATTATTTCAAATATAATATATATTATATTATTGTGAATTAATATTTTTGTTTCTTTTATTTCATCAATTGAAAAGGGATAACATCACCTCTCCGTATGTAAGAACTACAATATCCATGAAAATATGTAATTCAGTTTTCATTGAACATTTATATGAATTACTATTACAAATTATATAATTTATAAATGTTGTACTTATATCAGGACCAATATTCTAAATACATTGACTTTATGATCAAGTTTCATGTCCCGGAACCTTCATACTGAAACCTACGTAGAAAAAACATGTTTTCACCAGAATGATCATTTTATTGATGAAATTATAAATAAAGGTATAATTATAAATTATATAGTAATGGTAAAATGAAATTTTATATAATAATATTGTTCTAAAATATATTGATATTAAATATATATTCAATATATATTATGTTTAAATTTTTATAAATAATGATGATATATTATGTATACTACTTATGTTACAATCTCATTTTTTTCGGGATTGATTATGTTAAATTTATGTTGAAAAACATTATATCAATTTTATTCCTTAAACCACAACATATTATTAAATTATTATTACAATATTTGTTATGTATTATTACATTTTTCTACACGTTGATACATAATACAATCAACAAAATATTTGTAAATAAAATCAAACCTTCTTTCCCATTTGGTGGATTAAATATTTCTTCCCTGTCCATATTTTTTTTAAATGGTACTAAAGAATATTTTTAATATTTTTAAAATATATATTAATTTAATTTTTTTTCATTCATTACCTTTTATAAAACAATTTAAAATGAATATTCTCATTATTTTCCAAATAAGGTTCCATTTAATATATATGTGAATGGAGTCCTTATGGCATAGTGTATCACAATAGAGTGAACCTGTTTTTTTAATAATAATAATGTTTCAATGTTTCTTTTTATTGATTATTGAGATCCTAAAAACATAAATATCTAGAAAAAGTATCCTCTACCTCATATTGATGAATTTTTTGATCAATAGTTTGGATCACAATACATTTCCCTGATTGAAATTCATTCTATATATCATCAATTGTTGGTCAAGAAGTATAATATTAATAATATTTCCTAACATATGATGTATAGTCATTATTAATTTGTAGTGATTCAATTTGGGATTACCAATTCCCATATTATCATTATGGATATAATGAATAAATTATTTATATATTACCTCATTCATGTTTTGGTAGTATTTATAGATCCTTTTTTTTATATTCCAATAATAAAAAAGAGAATAAAAATAAAAATTTAATAATGTACTTAAAAACTATATGAAGGAGAATTTGTATTTCGAATTCAGCATTTGGTAATTCTATTTAAAAAATATCATTCTCAATTCATATAATCTAATTCAATGTCATATTAGTGGATCCTTCAAAGATGGATGTTATTAAATAATGGCCTCGACCAAGTCTAGAGATAGAGATACTTAGTTTTATTGGGTTTTCAAGATACCATGAACCCTTTTTGAATTTCCCATGGTTATCTAATTAAATAACAATGTTGGCCTACAAGGGATCTTGGATCCGTTAGATAAATGAATTTGATGAAAATTTCAATGTAAACAAATGATTCTTAGTCAGTGTACCTAGGCCTACACAACCCTATAGTGGATAAGGGTTAGTGATATGTTATTATACATTATAGAATATGTAGGAATTCATCATAATTCATAATTATATGGTGTTAACTTATGAATTACTCTAATTAAATATTCATGAGAAAAAATTCTGTAAATTTGATTTTCAGTTTGCAGAATTTTTTTAGTTGAAAATATAGAGGTGTTATTTTTATTCTGAAAGATGTGGTATACATACAGATCATAAAATATATTTGTATATATTATCAAGGAAAGTGTTATTAATGTTCTATAGGATATGGTTTGAGTTTATTAATGATTATAACTACTCAATACAATACCACCAGTATAGGCTTAATTATGGGGATGAAGCTCTAAGTCAAAAATACGAGGCACGATTCCACATGATGACGATTAAAAAATAAACCATATCGAAAAATGTGTAGAAAATATACCCTGAAATCAGGAGATGTGTTGATATATCATATCTTTCTCATATTAGTATTTTACAGTCCATCCATGTAAGGATTTAAGAGGAAAAAAGGATGATTTGGAACGGAATAACATGGAGATAAATATTGCAATGTTCTGTAATGATTTTGATGAAATGATTAGGTTTAAGAATTGAGGATTCTTACCATCAATACCAAACATGAATAATGATCTATTGGGTGAATATAAAATTTCATCATTTTATATTTATACTGTAAGTAAAAAATATTTATAGACATCAAAATGATTATTTCTGGTCTTATAACAAGAAAATAGATAATTCATTGTATTTATCCTGATGCGTAGTATGTCAATATGTTATGTCTAATAGACAGAAATATAAGAGGATGTTATAACCATTTCTCATATGATTGTTTAAATGGAAAACCAATTTCATTGTTTTTATCCTCATAATCCCCAAAATAGCTAAAAAGAATAATTCCATTGGGGTTTTAATAAAAAAATTTATGGGATAAATATATTTTTTCATCAAATAATATTTTTCCATTTACCTAATTTCAATGATAAAAATTAATTAATTTGAAAGGCTTTACAGAGCACCACATTCTATGGTATCATATCAGGATCTAAAGGTTACCTCAATGTTTTGGAGAAGATTTAAGCATGCTTTACATATGGATTAAAATAAGTGATTATCATCCTCAGAAATGTGTTTAGTTTGATATCACTATTAAAAACCAACAAAATTTTTTTATAGCATGTTCGGTGGATTTTTAAGTCATCTGAGATCTACTCTATTCTCTGGTTTTATTTTCTAACAATAATGGATCTCACTCAAATATTCAGATGGATATTTATCAATCCCTCTATGTAGGGAAGTGGAGAGCCCCAATGCGAAGCATTGAAAATAGAGAATGAAAAGAATTAGGATATTTTATATCTAAATAAATTGAATATAATATCGTATCCATTCTGCATTACTTTATAAAATCTCACAGATGAATGAAAAATTATGTTGACAGTCCTTAGTGAGATCAATAGTTCAATGTTAATGACATTTTGTTCATATGAATATCTCATATGAATAAGGTTATTGGATTTTTAAATAAATGGTTTTCAAAACCTATATATTGTGTTATTTTTGAGATATAAAGTCATATCGATAAGGTTACATATCACCTAGCTCTTCTACAAAATCATTCCAAAGTTTATGATATGTTCTATGTATATATCACAAGGAAGTATATACCCGATCCTTCACATGTATAGAATAATGAGATCATACTATTGGAGAATGATCTCACTTATAATTAAAAACTATTAAATGTTCTATATTGAATAATAAATTTATTCCAAACAATACCACGACACCTGGTAAATGTTTTCTAGACAAATCGTAAATTTGATAATGCAATATTGGAACTAAATGATGTGATGAGGTAGATGTATCATCGATTCCTTATATTAGAGTGGAATAATTTTGAGGTTCATGATATTATAAGGGTTTTAATTTAACACATGGATACTTTTGAATATTTTTATCATTAAATAAATTTAATTTCATTTATAGCATTGTTTATGTGTAACGATGAGTTTAAATGAACTGTGATATATAATTGAATTATTATTATCAAATATGACAGTTATTTTTTCTTCTTTGGGTTGGTATGTATGAAAAATGACAAATACATTACCCAATATTATTGCCTAAACATATATAAAATTAATTTTTTGGTTATTAGTTGGAAGGAAAATAAAATAAAATCATTTTAAGGTTAAAAGAGATGTTTTTCATTTATTTGTTCATAATGGGTCTTTATAATAACAAATAAATTTATCAATATTGGTGATAGATGTTAATGAAATATTTAGGTACTCTATTTAATAAATATAATAACAATCATTTAATTATGTTGATTAGGAATGGATTAAAAATAAAGTAATTTTATTAACTAAAAATAATGTTCATTCAAAATGTATTTTATTCATTTTGTATGTGAATATTATAAATATTTTTTTCTAATTTAATAAATAAAATGGGAAAAAAATATTATAATTTTTTAATATATAATTTCATTATAAATTTATAGAAATTTTTTGGTGGTATTATGAAGTGATTAATTATTAAATTAACAATGAAAAAATTTCAATTTTTTTAATATTGTCACTTTTTTGGGAACTATTATACTGTAATTAATACTGAATAAATTGTGAAGAATTTTTGTAAAAAATGATATTTTTATGCATTTAAATATTACATATAATATATTATATTGAATTTGAAAATAAAATCTTGACTGTTGGGAACAAAGGTTATATTTTCATATAATTAAAAACTATTTTTGGGTCTATTGATTTAATGGTATTTTCTGTAGAATCCATTTATCTTTATTTATAAAAAAATTTAACAACAATCCATTTTTTATTAAATAGCAAAAAAATCATTAAGGTTGATGTGTTAATAGATTTCAGTGTGAACTAGTTTTTTCCATAAATCATATATTTTCATAAAACATTTTTTTATGTGTTTTATGTGCTAATATTTAATGTAATTTCTAAGACATATATAATTTGATTTTGATAAAAAGGATTCAATAATTTTAATAAAAAATTAAAAAAATATTATTTCAATGTTATTTTAATTCAAAAAATTATGTTCTCATGGTAAAAATTTTAGTTATCATATTTAAGGTTAAAATAGATTCAAAGGGGTTTAACAAGTAGATAATGATCCAAACACAAATAGGAAATTCATAAATGTGAATTTTGGACTTTATTTCAACCATATAACACATTATAATTTAATCTTGGTTTCCTTGGATCTATATTAAAAGGTTATGATATAAATTATATTCAAATATTTTATAGAATTACATGTTTTTCAATTTCCTCAATTCTAAAAGGGAACATCATCATTCCCTTTATTCAAAATATTTGATCATTATAGCAGTCTATGACCAAGCCAAATATGTGTACAGTTTCATTCCATCACTCTATGATCTTCTACCTTCACCCAGAAACTATACTAATAAATGTTAATGTATAGACCAAAGGAGGTCTCTCAAAGAAGAGTTAATCATCTTACTCGACCCTTTCAAAGATTATATCTTCTAATACAAAATATAAAACTAGTATATCTATAATAACGTTATAATTGAAGTATAATATATAAAATAATATGTTATTTTTTTTGGAAACCCATTTTTGACCTCTTTTACATCAAATGAGAAATAATTTGTTTTCTTCTGCATAAGTGTGGACTACCACATACATGTAGCGATACGACTAATTTTTCCATCACATTATTCAATGGTTTGTTATTATGATGGATTTAATGTTTTTAAATGATATTTAGGTCCTAATTTTTCTTATGGAATAATAATTTTTTATATACCTTCTTGCCATACTAACCGTTGGAATTTGGTAACGTCACCCATGAGTGATTGTAGACTACTACATCCATGAAGTGATATGATATATTTTTTCATTTCTTCTTTAAATGGATGGTAATTGGGATTTATTTATCGTGCATATATTATATTTATAATATAATTATGGTTATAAAATGGTGAATTACTATTTAATTTTCCCTCAATCTATCCATCTAAAATATATAACATCACTTCTTTCTACTTACAAAATGTCATCTCTATTAAATTATGAAATTGATTTTTATATTATCATTATGATAATTGATATATAAGTTTATATAATGAATAAATATGATACATATTTCATGATTAATATTATGTATGTGATGAAACAAAGAAAAAGGACAAATTTCATAAAATATTGAATAGTTTATAAGAAGAACAAGGGTGTAGTGGGGGCGATATATTAAAATTTATGTTAATTTTCACTACCCATAACCATGCGTGAGAATATTAAACATAAATTTTATAATTAATATATTTAATATGTACAAAATGAATGCGCGTTCATAGTAACATTCTTTTTTGAGAAATATATATCATCCAAAAATACCCATTCATATTACCATCATTTCAATGTGATGATCCAAGGATAAAATCCCTCTACCAATTTTCCACATGTGCTCATTTGATCTATGAGAAATGTTCCTCCATCTCTTGATGCAAAAACATAAAATTTACTGTCATATGTTATTCATTCTTGATCGCTAATTCTTCGGTCTTAAAGAAATCTTGTTTTCGTTTTTGTTTCTTGAGAGGGAGAATGGGGGGTTTCTAGATTCAATTCGTTCTACACAATAATTATATTTTTAGATTTCACACACATGATCCCCCCAGTATACATAATTATATATTTATAATGTTATGGTTTAGGTTAAATAATTATTCAATAGATTTTCATACATTAAATAATATTAATAAAATTAGTAAAAACCAATTCCACTTAATAATAGTATTATTATGAAAATTATTATTATTATTTTGTCCACGCCAAATTTTAGAAATTCATATATAATATTTTCCATATTTAAAATAATTATTTTTAGTGGATGTGGTATTGGATCGTTGAAATACCTTGATATTTATTTAATTGAAAATTAAATATTTTATTCATTAATATATATTCTATTTCCATATCCGATAATTCATATTGATTAAATATTCAATAAAATAAACAAATATACTTGTATTCAGATGCTAGTGTATGAAAATTTATTAAATTTACACGATCAATATATCATAAATAATATTATTCAATGGTCTTGAGATTAATATTTTTTATATAAATTAAATTCAATTAAAGTTTAATCGAGAACAATATAAACACATATTGAGCAAGACTCTTATATATTTTGTTATTTTCATTAGGAAGGATTCTTTAAATAATGATATTACTATTTAAAAATGGGCTTTGGAAGCCAATATAATGAAAATAATGTCTGAACCTTGAAAACCACATAAAAACACACACTATGTAATATAACCCCTTTGTCAACATATCTCATCAAGAAAATTACACAACTGGTGTATCAACCTATATGTTTGATACATCTTTCTTTGACTATCTCAAATAACAAAATTGTTACACCACAACCATTTAATTTTAGTTAACAGTTCTATTCTAATCAAATGGAATATATTTCAGATTCCACAAAGTTGGAATGAAAAAATACTCCCTCAACTTATCAATTAATGACATCTAAATCCTGATTCACCCAACCTACCCATCTTCTTCCAACATATGGACTTCCAATTTTAATCATAAAATATAATTTTTGGAGTCATTAAATGAACCAATTATAGTGTTAAAGTCTAAGGACCATTATACATGCTCCCAGAAAAGAATATTCGATGACACTAAAACATAAAAAATTACTACAGACTGTTATTTTCCTATAATCTCCTATAATGGAGATATATAAGTAAATAATATAAGAGATAAAGGCTTATCCACTTATGAGTACTCACACTTGACTTTGAAAATGCTATTTTTTTCTACCATAGTACATTATTATACCATAGAACTATATTATGAAGAGAGGAGATGAAGTCGCATGGGGGAGCGGCGGGAGGGAACCCCAACTCCGACGATCCGGATCCGAGCACAAAGAAGGATTTTGATTCCTTGCCTATTAATGATTATTTTATTGGGATGAAATTATATTGTGTTAGCCATAATGAGATGTTTCTATGTGTTCCTGTAAAGAAATACTTGGCAGCTTCGGCTTTTGAATAAACATGCCCTAGGAATCTTGCAGATGTTCTGAAATTGGCTGGTAAGTTCCCAAAAATATATTTTCCTCCCCCAAGGAGGATCATTAAAAAGGGACATGTTTCCCATGTCGCCGCTGACCAAATGGTTGTTGAGGAATGCATCATCCTTTGTCGATTCGCGATCATCGCTCTGGTTCTTCTTCCAAAGGGAGGATCTCTTTGTAAATTCAATGATATCTCTTAATGAATCTCATTGCTTTGGAAGCTTGATAATTGGAGGATGTTCTTTATGGGCCATGGCTACTACTATATTTATTTCTCATCTAAGGAATCAAAACGAATAGCATGGAGCTCCGGGTCTATTTCATTGAAGCTAGGTGTTCTTTGAATTCAAGAGTGGGATATAAGTTTTGACCCTTAAAATGTCAAATACACACACGCACAAGTTGGGATTCGCATTTGTATGTTAAATTGGCATTATTGGCATCTGAGGATTATATGGGTCATTGCCTCAATGGTTGGAAACCCCATTCGGATGTATAAGTAAACTGAAGATCCTAAGTTTGGTCATTTTGTAAGGGTGTTGGTGGAAGTGTACATGGCATCGATTCTGGTTGAGGAGGTTGTATTGACAACAAGGGATAATCGTTTTAATATAGAGATTCAGTATGAGAGGCGAATGATGTTCTTTGTCACTTGCCACTTCTTTGGTCACATGAATTTTTAATGCAATGGGAGCAAGGTCTATGGTCTGTGAAAATCAGAGTGTCACTATGATAAATTTTGTAGGAAGGGCAAGGAAAAGTTCCACTCATCTGATCCTATTTCTAGGCCGAGTAACCCTATTTCTTGGATGAGTAATCCCCTTTTTAGTAGATCTCTGGTGAGGCTTCTATTCCCAGTACAGAACCTATTCTTCAGGGCCCAGTGTAGGAAGCTATAAATCTTGTTGATCAGCGTTCTGTACAGGATTCTATGTGCCTTAATGCTTTGGTCAATGAGACTGTTGATCTGGTTGTAGTACATGTTCAACCTGTGATCTCTTATCTAATTCAGACTATGATCTCTCATCTAGTTCATCCTATGATATCTCATCTAGTTCATTTTGGTACTCTCTTAGGATATTACACTGGTTAATGGTTCTGAGTCTTCTTAGTTCTCCTTGCAGGTGAAAACTGCTAGTATTATGACACTGTTGAGCATTCATTGCTGGTCTTCATGTAAGGGGAGACTGCATGTATTTCTCCTATTGATCATGCTTTGTAGATCTCCATATAAGGGCAGACTGCATGTATTGAGTATCCAGTTGAGAATTCATTGCAGGAGGCAATGCCGGCTGTTGCTGAACCTATTTCATCATCTAAAGTAGCTACGCAAATAAATTTGGGCATGGAGTCTAGTGATTCATTAGGACAGAAAAAGTATGTGGTTCTGCCTACTGAATCTGTTATATCATAACAGGTACATGTTTTTTCTTAATCTAGCGGGAAGGACATGGTTCCCCATTCTATTGAGAATGATAAGCGTTGTGATAAAAATTCATCTAGGTCCTTCTCTCAGGTCCCATTGTCTAAGGTTGTGAGGAAGACTATGGTGCAAACTAGTGAGAATCCAGTTAGTTCATTGAATAAATTCAATCATTTGCATGGTGTTTTTTGGTCAGATGATAAGGAGGACAACTGTAAGTGATGAGAAAACTCCATCATTAGAAGGTTGAGCCCCTATTACTTACTCATTAGCCCCAGAAGTAAGTAAGGGGAAGAAAAAGAAGAGTGTGACGCATGTTTAGTCAGTGAATATGAAACGGGAAGGAGGTCCTAGAACTATGTCTAAATCCTCCCTCTCATGAAGATTTTCTTTTGGAATTTCTAGGGGCATGGGAATTTTTCCACAGTCACAACCCTTTTGAATTTTATTTTGGATAATAAACCTATCCGCATTGAAATTTTTGAGCCTCATATGTCTTTCTGTAAATGTAAAGGCTTTAAATGGTCAACCATTGGGTACTGTTCGGTTTTTCATAATGCTGGAAAGAATTCCTCAGAGTTTCTTTGGTGTTTTAAACATGAAAGTGTCTCAATGATATCCTCTTTTTATGATCATTAATCGATTACTCTCTCTATTGATATAAGTGGTTATGGTATGTCCTTTACTTTTTTATGCTTAAAATCAATATATTGGGAGACGTGCTATGTGGTCATCTCTGGAGAACATTTCTCTTGTAATGAGACAACGTAGGGTTTTTATTGGTTATTTTAATTATGTGATTCGGCCTGAGCACAAGATAGGAAATTTCTTTAATAGGTATGATGCTAGTGAATTATCTGCAAGTATTGATGTTTGTATTCTAATTGAGCATCCAATCATGGGGGCTGATTTTACCTAGCAAAGATACACTTTGAATGTGGTACATGACAAAAATATTGATAGGTGTTTTTGTAATGTGCATGGGGATTCTTAGGATTTTTCTATCTGGTATAACTCTCCCAATGGATAATTTTGATCACAATACTCTTTTAATGGGTTTGAATCTTCATAGATTGATAACTTCTACTCTACTATTCATGTTTACTATTTCATGGTTATCTATTCAAGGTTGTAGATTGGTTGTCAGTGAGGTTTGGGAAACCACTTTTATTGGATGTCCCTTTCATATAATGGTTATAAAGTTAAAGGCTTTTAAGGAAAATCTCAAAGAGTAGAGTAATAAATCATTCTAATATCCGGGGCACGATATTCAAACTATTGAGGACAATATCTTTCAATGTCAAAGGCTGAATGAGGGGTAGGATATGATATCCAGGGATGATTTTCTTGCTATTTCTAAATTTAATGAGATCCTAGATTTAATGTAAAGTCATTCCCTGAAATAATATAATGTCAAGTGGATGAAAGATGGGGATAGAAATACAAGACATTTTCATGGTTTGCAAAGGGAAAAAAGGTGAAATGGGGTATGATTGACCTAATAGTTGATGGAGTTATTTTCCATTCTGAAAATTGTATTTATGATGCTGCTTGCTGGTATTTTGAAAAGTTGTACAATGTTTAAGGGCATGATAATACTCATAAAATGTTCAGAAATATATCTCCTTCTGTTGAGGCCACCCTGAATTCTATGCTCATTATTATTCCTTCAGAGGAGGAGATTAAGAAGGTGGTGTTTTCTATGAATGTTGATAGTGTTGTAGGGCCAGATTGATTCTCTAATAGATTCATTATGGATTGTTGGTATATTATCAATACAGAGTTTGTTAATGATGTTAGAGATTTCTTTTATCATTACTTTTTCCCCATTGCGGCCAATGATATATTCATTTCTCTGATTCCATAGAAGGATAAATATCTCGATAATCTGGATTTTAGGATCATGTCCATTGGGAATACCATTCCAAAAGTTATCAGCAATGTCCTGGCAAATAGATTGGGATGTATTGCTAAAGATTTTATTTCCACAAATAAGTTTGGGTTTGTGCCTGGAAGGAATATTCATAATTGGTTGTATATCCCATCAAAACGTGTTAATGTTATGTGGAAAAAGGTGAAGTATTGGAATATGTAAATTAATGTTGACATTTCTAAGGCCTTTGATACGATGAAATGGAGAATCATTTTTGTGGTCTTAAGAATGCATGGTTTTTCCAATTTTTGCATCAATCTGATTGGCATCATTCTCAAGAGTTCATGGATATCTGTTCTTGTTAATCGCTTTCCTAGAGGTTTCATTAAAGGTTCTAGGGGTTAGAAAAGGAGATCCCTTATTTGTCCTTCTTTTTTCTATCGCTGAGGATTACTTGAGCATGTGTCTTTCAGATCTTTTACATGCTCGTTCTTATCAGAAAATTACTGTCTGCAGAGGTCTATTTTATTCTTCACTTCTAATTTATGTGGATGATATTCTATTGTTCAGTATGGATGATGGGATCACTATTCAATTTATTTAGGTGTATTTTGAGCATTGTGAGGTTGTTTCTTTTTATGTTATCAGTTTGAAGAAATCCTCTTTGTTTTTTGGGGAAGGTGTTATTGTTTCAATGAATAACTGAATTTCCCTGAAGCTTGGGGTGAAAAGAGGGTCTCCACCTTTCAACTATCTTGGGGTTCCCCTTTTATGGGGTGCTGTTAAAAGTTTTAATCTGGAAAAAATCTATCTCAGAATTCTCAATAAAATGGATACAGGGAAAGGTAAATCTATGTCAAGGGCATAAAGGGTCTATCTTGTTAATTCTATGATCACTTCCATGCGTGCCTATGTTTTTTCTTAATATAGATGTATAATGAATCTCCTTAAGGATTTATATAGTCTAATTCAGAATTCTATTTTGACTGGTTTTATTCATGAATGTAAACTTGTTACAGATGCCTGGAGTGATTTCATTCGGCATGATGACATGGGTGGTATGGGGCTTATGGATCCTAATCGTTTTAATGAATCTCTCATTAAAAAGTTTCCTTGGTACCATTTGACCACCACTTATTTTTCTTGAGAGTTTCTGTGTAACATATTTGGATCTAAGATAGTTAGTTAATATTATATTTATGTGTCTTCATCGATATGGCTCTAAATTAATCATGCATATTGTAGCCTCTCGCAGTCCTCTAAGTGGTTGGTTTGTCGAAACTCCTCTTTGAACTACTGGAAGACAGTTTGGTTATAATTTTACATTGGTGAGTATACTAATATTACTTATTCATTGAGGGATATTTCTATTTCTAAATTTCACAAAAAATATAAAGGGGGTTCTCTTTTATTCTCTAAAAGTGGAGTTGGTACGTTATCATTGCTCTGCAATGGATACTTTGATTTGGTTACCAAGTCTTACTGGAAATTTCAGCACTAGAGAGGATAATATATCCATGTGTGCTGAGCCTTAGCTGGTTCCTTCTTGGCTACTTATGTTCCATTCTCCTCTTATTCCACCAGCTCAATATTTGCTCATATGGAGTTTTTGGAAGTGTCTACTTCCTTTCTAACAGATGATAGAGTGATCATGATTTTCTCTTGCACCTTTTTGCATTCGTTATCATGGTGCAGATGAAACTATTGATCACTTATTATATCTTTATTCCCTTCAACTGATTTATGGGATTATTTACAGGTTGTCTATAGATTCCACCTAAATCTGGATAGTTTTGTACTGCTGATGGATTCTATTTATCAAGCTAATTGTAGCTCTGAAGTGAAACTATTTCTCCTTTATGTAGTCTCAATACAGGTTTCTTTTATCTGGAGGGCTCGAAAGGCTCTTTTCTTTAAGAACAGAAGTACAAAAATTTCCGTTGGTATTAGAGATCTACATATTGGTGTTCTTGCTGCTGCACGGGCTCGAATTGGAGTCATGTAGAATGATGTTTCAGATCTGGTTTTATTGCAAAATTTGGGTGTTTATTGCAGATGTAAGAAGCCGGGTATGATGATCCATATATGGTGGATCCCACCAATCTTTCGTTGTCTGAAAGTTAATATGGATAGAGCAGCTTTAGGTGCACTAGAACCTTCGGGATTTGGTTGTGTTTTTCTCACATATAGGGGCTTTGTTAAAGGAATTTTCTACCACTTTTTAGGAACTATCATAGCGATTGAGGCGGAATTATATGCTATGATTCAGGATGCCCGGTATGATTCTTTTATGAGTTTAATGACCTTATGTCTGGAGTCTAATTCCACCTTGGTGGTTGATATTCTTAGAACTTGTTCAAGGAATGTCCCTTGGAGGATGCTTTCTGCCTAGGATGATTGTCTAAAGCTTGTGGAGAATATTTTTTTTGGTTTTCACTCGTGTTTATAGAGAGGAAAATTAGGTTTCTGATGTGTTTTCCAAGCGTACGATTGAAGAGGTTTTCTTGCTTTGGTCATTTGTCACACTGACCTTCTATTTTGGTTTGGTTGATGTTTGTTCGTGTGGAGATGTGTACACCCATGTTTTTTGACCCCATGTTTCCCCTATTTTGATGCATTTAATTTTTTATTAATACAGTTTTCTGGGAGTGGGCTTGCCCGCTCCTGAGTCTTCTGATAACAATATTAAGAATATTTTTGTAGAACATCCATTTTCTTATACATATAGGAAACATCAATGACCTTTTCAATATGATAAATATTATAGGACATAATCACATTAAATTTTTATAGAATATTGAAAATTGTGTAATAAGTTGTTTAATTAATATTCAATACTTTGAATATATATGTAATAAAAGATCAAATTGTTGGTCCAAAGATGCCAAATTCAAGAAAATCCCTCCTAGATTAGAGAAAACTACATAAAACATTCAGTCTAACATACCTTACACGATAGTCATGTTTTTTTGAGTCATGAATTTAGTAAAGCGGTCCACCGCATTGTCATCATTAGATAAAATAATTACAAAAACCTCACCTCTTTGATAAAAATAACTCTAGAGATAATACTTTTGGGTCATGTTTTTTTCACTGATGTGACCTAGGCTCTTTTGTGAGAGCCACCATTTTAGTATTATCATAATAGAATGTGATATGATCAATATTTTTAGTTACCATATCAATATATTGGATGAATATTCAAATCTATAATCCTTGTTAAGTTTCCTTAGAATCAAAAGTAAAAATAGAATATTATATAGATTATGTGACCACATATTTCATTAATCCAATCCATCCTATAGAACCTCCATTCAATGTAAATATGTATACTATTTGTGATATCATGTCATCTTGAGCAGTTTAGAAACTAGAATCTTCATTTCATATGATAAATAGTTCATTATTTCCAGTATAGTCTTGGAACAAATCCTTAGAATGAATTTGATACTTAAATATGATCTTGGATTCCATCCAATAGAGTTCAACTAGATCATCTTGATATCTTTGTTCTACACTCAATGCATCTGAATCATCTATCCTAGTATATATAATATCATACATGACTGAAAAAATCATTGATTCATATGGAATCAATTTTATTCTATTTCTTTCATCATGTGTTTGAAACCATGTTTTCATAGAGAGATTAATGTCATGTGATTCTAGAAATGATCCCTTCTTGGATATTTAAATACAAAATCACTTTAGTAACATGTTAATGTGTTTTCCATGACTTAGGTCAAGTAGTCTCATGAATATTCCATGATTAATATTGATCACATGAACAAATGCTTCAATGCCTATGTCCTTTATGAAGAATCATTTATTAAATAATTTATTAACATACTATAATAATCATATTCTATTTTTTATGATTAATATTTTGTTATCATATAAAATTAACAAAAACAATTTTACTCCCAGTTAACTGTTTATAAAAATAAGGATTTCATTAAGTTGATGGGAAACCAAGTTCCACTATGGACTCATAAAAAATAATTTTACATGACATGGATTATTTATTTAATCCATTATTTTTTCTTTTCATCCTTCATAACATTTTTTAATCTTTGAGAGTTATAGACCTTTTGGGTTGAGTCATCTTGACATCTTCCTTATGGTTATCATTAAGGAATCCTATTTTTAAATACATTTTATAAATATCATAATAATGGAAATTTGTATTATAAAATAAAATTAAGATGGATTTTAGTATTGTAACTATTAAAAGGGTTTCATCCATGTAAATTTCATGAAGTTATATAAAAAAATTTGTTTCTAGTCACTTATTATAGGTACTCACTTGTCTATCCATTTCCAGTTTGTTCTTGAATATGCATTTTAAAAAAATCATTAAACCTATGAGAGTATGTACAAATATTTCAACATTATTTTGGTAAATCGAATCCATATGAGAATTTGTGAGTTTTTTCAACTTGGGAACATATATTCTACTAACTACATCCTTGTATGATTGAGGATAATTATTATCAACTAATATTGATTCACCATCCTCAATGAATAGAAATCATAAAATTATGGTTCTTTATCCTCTCTAGAACTCTTTTGTAGTACTTGATTCATCAGAATAGTTTCATCTACCATGGGGCATTGTGGATTCTATTTCTATATCAACTATTGTGTACCATGATCATCAAATTAATAGAATTTTATCTTTCTCCCATTATTTGTTTAGAGATTCTCTCTCTTAGTGAATATGAAAATTTTTATCAATGTAACCTTTTTTAGGAGTTCATATAGGTAGTATCCCCCTGTTTAGTTATGGTATTCTGTGATGGTAAAATTTTTTCTTCAGGGTATATGCTTTTTATCTAAATAATCCCAAATAAATAATTCTCTTCCATTAACATGTAAATTATATAACATGATTTGTATTCCAATCTAAAATTCATATTAAATACCATATATTGATTTACATTGAAATCAGTTTAGTATTTTCGATGATATTTATAACACATATCCCTAAAAAGATAATGGAAAATAGTTATGACTTGTCGTTTCTCATACAATTTCCAATATGGGTTGGTTATTCCTTTCACATACACCATCCAAATAATGAATTTTAGGAGGAGTGAGTTGTGATAGGATCCCAAAATCCTATAAGTAATCGATGATGTAATGATTATGATATTTTCAACTATGTATTGAACATATTTTCATAATATTCTTTCCAAGATGGGTTTCAAAATAATTATTATATTCCTTCAATTTCTAAAAAGAATCTGACTTATAACACAATAAGTAGACATATCCATATCTTATAAAGTAATCTGTAAATGATATGAAGTATGAGTACCAACACATGGCTTCAATATGAAATGATCCACACAAAGCACTTTAAACTAATTCCAGAACCACTTTAGCCATTTAACATATCCCACTAAATGTGGATTGGACATTTTTACATGTATATAGTAGTGGCATACACAAAGTGGATTTAGATAAAAAAGAATATAAATATCTATCTTGATGTGATTTAGTCATGTTTTTTTCATTTACACGACCTAGTTGATGAAGCCAATACTGATTGTGGTATGTTTCATTTGAAGTAACAACATTACTGATTTCTATTACATTTTTAGTGTAATCAAACACATTTAGAAGATTATTTAATGTTTCCTTATCATAAAAATAATATCTTTATAAAAGAAGAAATAGTTATTGATGAATATTATATTAAATCCATATGTATAAGTTCTAGATATATAAATAATGTTTTTTATAACAAATGGTTCATAATGAAAACCATTCAAAAACAAGATCATTCCGGTTGGAAAAATTAGGGCGCAGTGATTGATTGTTGAAGTGTTAGGTTTAGATAAGTTTCTAATTAATAGATCTACCAACCATTTTCAATCATTCTATATTAACATGAAGCCTATATTTAAATACATATGTGACCACCATAAGATATATCTAATTCCAAATCTGTAGAAATAGTTAAATTTCATTTGATGATAAATGAACATGAATAATCCCTTTGGTTAATTGGAATGGTTTAGTTTTTCTTCAAGTGGCCCCTCTTTCTATATGAGAGACACAGATCATATAGTTCCCTATCGTTCCCATTGACCTTATTTTCAAGGATGGTTGTGAAGATTATTTGGGATTAAATATCTTTTCTTGTGATTTTTAATTTTTCTCCATAAGGAAGAAATGTTATTCAAGCATTTTATCCTTATATACATATACAAGAATAGTAAAAAAAATATTGAAAATATACTTTTCCATTTTTTTCATATTAAAATAAAAATAATCTTGATAATATCTAAGGGGGTGATTCCAAAATGATAACAGTGTCTAGTTAACAATGTATTTTAAACACTAGACCCTCTAAGAATTGATTTTTTTTAATGATCTAGACTACATGAGGCCCATTTGGGTAACCCTATTCATGATTTCTATTAAATAGATCCTTGTAATCTCAACCCATTCATGTTTATCACTCTCGAGGTAATGACCATGTAGGTGATCAAGTATTCAATATGCATCCATGCTTTCATGAAGCTTTATGAGTTTACTCAGCATAGATGAAAAAATCAAACATAGAACACTTAACACGTCACCCATATGATTATCATAGAATAAGAACTCTTTATTACATTCATCCTTAGTAGTCGGATCATGAAATGAGGTTTCTCAGATGTATGATATCCATTCATGTTGAAATACAACCAAATCTTATTTATACATTTCATAAAAGTTACTACCATTTAAGAGGTTGTATACATCCAATATTGATCATGTGTAAAATGTGGACGATTATATTTTCATTTTATTCTACAATAAAAATATAAGATTATTCTTAATTTTCATAATTACAATATAAGTGGAAATAATATATTAATTTATTTTATTAATTATTAAACCTCCAACTATATTATCAAACCCCAATATCCCTCTCCATTGAAACTGGAATTTATAGTTTCTATGAAATTATAGTGGTAAGGATCCATATTCCCATTTGAATTAACCCGTCAAGGGCAGGACAATATATTTGAAGGTATTTAGGTAAGAGGAACTTTTCCAACAATGGACTTATGTCTCCTTTATCTTTTGGGTGGATTCCTCACTCCTAAAATCCTTACATGGATTTCCTCAACACTTTCCTCCAAATTAAAAAAAAATTATTGTAAGGGATACTCCTAATGATGAAAAATAGTTAATTCAAACATTTATAATTATAATAACCCCCTTATAAAATTATATGTCCCAACATGGTTTGGTAAAATACATAGTTCTATTGAGTTCTATTCCCAACCATGTATGAAAGAATGGTATAACATAAAATTTAATTAAAAAATGATATTTTATTATATAGATATTTAATATTTTCACAACCTTTACATGTAGTTTTAATATTCAATGGATGTTACTTAATAAATTAACCATGTTGGTTAATATTATTATACACAATTAATTTATTTAATTTTTATCATTTCATATTAATTCATTAATTTATGTGATCTCAACATTGAATCCATATAAAATAATTACATAGATATAATTAATTAATTAATTAAATAAACCATTAATGAGCTTTATCATATAGTATATTTGTTGTGAATACATTAAATCGACATTTTCTCTAGGATAAATATACCTTATTTTCAGTCTTACAGCGAGTTAAAACATTCCACTTATCCGAGAGTGTGTCACCTAAGGTGGAATAATAATGAAAAATGCTTGAACCACCTTCCAACACCATTATATACTCTATTAATTACATATATCTATGACTCCCACATAGGGAATGGGAACCAAGGATTTATTAAAAGGAGGTTGAATGAATATTAGTGGACACATTAGACTTATATAATAATGGAAGGCAGGATAACACAAAATCCATCATATTTAATTAAATAATAAATAATTGAATAACATGAAATAAACTAAATTAAAAAAATATAATTCTTATATAGGTCTTGGTAAACCTCAAGAATAATCATACATGATATGAATTTGAAAAAGTAACTGGAGAGCATTCATTTAATTATTATTTTTTACAATAATGATTCATACACATGAATTAATTAATTAAGTAGTTCTCAGTCATTTAATGATCATCCAAATTTATTGTAGATACCCATCATTTATGGAATTACAGGAAAACATTGTAACAGAAATAATGAAATATATTTATTGTAATAAATTAAATTTTCATTAAAAATTCTATAAAACCATTATTAAATTTTCAAACACACAATGGTGTTCCATTCAATAAAATAAAATATTAATACCATAATTTTTCAATTTCGTGTTGTTTTTAATTCATTCCATTAATGGAAAACTATGCGGAATGTACAGATTTCTACATGACATGTATCTATATTTTAATGTATCTAGGTTATATGTCGGGGTCCAAATAATTTACATCATCCACACTATATATCATCTACAAAAAATTTACACTTCACGTGATAAACTTTGTGTGTATTAAGGATGCATTACTGGGTCTCCAATAATGGTTTTGGAAAAGTAGACAAAATGTATTTTCTAGTTACATATTGTGTATCTTTTTGGGCAGTGTTTTTGTTTTCTCCTTGGGAGGATCGACGCATCCTTCAAGTGTGGTATTTGTTCAAATACAGGACATGTACACTGCATACAGATCATGTATATCATAATTTATCTTTTTTGTTAGTCTCACACGGTTTTGAAAATGATTAATGACTACATGTATTGCACAATTTACAATTTTACCCATGTATACTACACGATATGTACATAGATACACTTCGTGTAATCTGACGACCATGTTCCATGTTGTCTGGTCAACACATGACACACACCACACACAGTTAATTAATGCTACATCCTATACCCCTTTGAATGTCTAGATGTAGTTCACATGGTTATATGGCATATAATTCATGGTACACACCATGAAACATTATTATACCAGCCAAAAATTTTAAATTTCCTGATAGCATATCCATTCATTCTTCATCAATTCATAAACTTTTTAAAAAATAAAAAACTAAACTATTTCGATTTATTTTGTCCAAAAATTTTAATTTAAATCATAGTAAATAATGAATAACATGAAATAATAATATAGCCATAATTTTGCATAAATAATGTAACACCTTGAGAGTTTTTGAAATATATTTTTTTAATTAATTTATCTTTTAGATATTTTACATGTCATGAAACTCTAGGTATTTCTTATGTTAAATGAAAGAAAAATGTTTGGTTTATTGTTAATGATAAAACCTAGTAAATCATTAAATACATTCAATATATACATTATCTAGCGATACATGCAACACAATGTGTCGCTTGTGTATATGAAATATTGATTTCCATCGATACCCTTTATTACAAAAAAGACCATGTTTTACAAAACCGATGCATAATATTAATATTATAGTTAAAATACTATTATAGTTTTCACCTATCCATTAGGATTGATGTTATGAATAAAATATGATTTAAACATGTGAATAAAATGATCCCTTCTAGCTAAAAATTAAAGGACAAACTATTTCACTGTAAAAAAAATTTTTTCTAAGAAAAATACCTTCCTATAAATAAACACCATTAAATATTTTTTAAGTAAAACAATCACTATCAATGAATGTTTAAAATATATTATATATTAAAAAAAATATTTTTATACTGAACAAATAGATTTGATAGGGAAAAGAAAATAATATATCCAATTTCAGGAATTAAAAGATTTATTTTTTCTAAAAGGTAATTTTTCCCTCTTTTAATAGAGATCCAAACATTAATATGAATTTTGACAGTATTTTTATTTTTATTTGAGAAAATAAACTTCATATATTAAATTGGAAAATAAAAAAAAGATTACAGTGATTGATTTGAATTTTTCTGTGATGTTTCATTTTTTATGAATAGTGAATGATACTAAATTTTAATTCAATAATGTTTTTTCTTAAAATATATTTATAATGATATATTACGTATTTGATCAGTTTTAAGGGTATATTATAACAATTATACAAATGTCAATCCAATTTAGTTCATTTTAATCAATTTCACTTTAAAATTGGATAACAAACATAGAAATCATTTAAACCACTACCACAGATCTGGGAAAGGGTAGTGCTAGCCATTATCAATGCTATGAAAAACATACTGATAAAAGTAGTGAATTTATCATCATTAGATAATGTCATGTATAAGTCTTCCCTTTATCAGCATTAAAAATTCACTAATAAAGGTGTATAATTTATAACTACTTTTTATCACTGATAAAATGTATATTTATCATCACTATTATTAGTGATGATAACAGTTTATACTAAATCCTATTATTATTTGATATAAAATTATTATATTAATATTAAAAAATAATTTTTAATTATATGAATTAAATAAAAAAATGCAGATTTATATTAATATATATATTTTTAATAATTCAAAAATGATGTTCAACAAAAAGTATCTATAAGATTATAAATATAGGTACATAACTAATTATAATATTATAATAAATTTTATTAAATATAAATTTTATTTATAATATTTTTAATTAATATATTTATAATCATATATTTTTTGTAATTATATAAATACTTTTTAAATATACATAATTATAATTATATATTATATATTACATAAAAAAATATGTTTCTAATAAATTTGGTAAATAAATATATAGATTTTTGAGTATAATTGATGTTCTTATGTTATGTATTCATCATCAATTAATGTTCATTTATTCATTACACCCTTATTATTATTATTCGTGTTTTCCATGTGTGGTGATTCGTTTTTTATTATCTATATACTATACTAGGTATATGATTCAATCTGTTATACATATAAATCAATTTATATAAATACTAATAAAATTACAATAAATATATTTAAATAATTAATATATTTTTTAAATATATAATTATAAATGTTTAATTATATATAAATAAATTTTAAATATATGTATTTATAATTATAATTATAACTATATATATAGTTATAAAATTACAATAATTACATCTATCTTAATTATATATATAAATATACATACTTATAGTTATAATTGAATATATATATATATATATATATATTTAAATAATTATAAAATTATAATAAATATATTCATTATACATATAATGTTATAAATATATGCAATTAATTATATAATTTATATATAAATAAAAATATTTATAATTATAATTCTAAATGAATATAGATATATTTAATTAATTATAAAATTAAAATAAATATATTGATTATATATATTTATAAAATTAAAATTATAGAAAATATATTTTTCATAATTTTATAATTATGTTAATATATATATATATATATTTATTATAATGTAAAATATATATATAATTAATTAAATATATTTATAACTATATATGAATCTTTTTAATAAATAAAAATATTTATATATATAATTATATAAAAATACAGATATAGTTAAATATTTATAAAATTATAAGTTTAATAAATATTGTTCTTATAATTTTCTAATTATTTAATGATATATATATAATAAATATATATAGAAATTAATATTTATAATTATATATATATATATTTAAAATTATAAGAAATATAATAATTTTACATATGATTTTATAAAAATAGATAATTAATTAATTTCATATAATTATGTAATTATTTAAATAAATCTATATTTTTTATAATTATAATTATAAATAATTTTATTTATATATAAATATTTTATATACATTTACAAATATACTTATTTAAATATACATTTTTTTTAACACTATAAAATATATATATATATATATACATATTTATTAATATAACTAATTAATTATAACAAATATATTTATTATATTTATTATTTTATGATTATTAATAAATAAATATTTATTTATAATATATATAATTTCATTATTATATATTATTATGTAAATATATATTTTTTTATATATAAAAATATATAAATATTTATTTACTTATTTTTATATTTATAAATTAATATATATATTTATTAATTGTATAATTAAATAAATATATATTATAATATAAATAAATAATTAAAACTATAGATTTATCAATTTTTTATCAATGAAAAAGATATGCCTTTTTAAACGCTAAAAAAGTAATGATAAACAATGTCTTTATCAGCGCTAGAATTATAATGAAGATAAAGACAACATTTATAAACCCTTTTTTGCTGAGAAAACATACCGTTATCAACAATTTTTAACTACCACTGATAAAAGATTTACTGGAATTTATAAATAAACCCTAATGGAGGCTTCTAATGTATCACATTTCAAGCTCTCACAGAATCTGACCTCTACTACTGCCTACCCCTCCTCTGTTGCTGCCAACCACTCCTCTTCGATTGTTGACCCCTCTTCTATGTTTGACCACTCTTATTCCATGAACCCTCATCTTCCATAACGAATCTGTAATGCCCTGATCCTAGTTACCTAGAGTCAATGCATTGTTTTAATAGATTTTCATGATTACAAGGAATCAAGTCCCGAAAGATAGATCAATTTAGCAGCCTTGGAAAATAGATTACATACATGAACATTACATTACACCTTATATAATAAAACACATCATTAATTATCCTTTGATAATTCCATTAATCACCTAGATTAACCATGCTTATCAATGATAATACACTTCTTGGAATCCTGATAAAATTAAAACATAGAAAGGGGTGAGCTCAGATTCTCAGTAAGGATAAAAATATAGCGGAAACATTCATAAATAAGCACAAACATTTAAGGAAATGTATAAGACTAAAACAATAGCTTTTTAAACATAAACTTCAGCATAATATGGAAAATATAAAAAAAATAATGACATTTACTTATTCACATGGATATTATACTAGCCAAATAATCACATGAAATATCAATAGCCACTTTCATAATGATAGAATGCATAATTCCAGACCTCATAACCACATAGTCATGGGTTTGTTCCAAGACTACAAATAATATTTTGTCAAGGACTTGTGCCAAGACACTGTATTATCTCATGATACCTACTGATACATCGTGGAGCTATAGAGGGCTCGACCCGTTACTTACTACGTCCAATGCATTCCTTATATGAAAAAGTTTAAACATAACATAAACATTCGTATTAAAACTACCATAAGGAATACCAATACATTATCCATAAACCATGAATGCTATAAAAATAACACAACAACAGTCAAACTTATCACCAAACCTTCATTACAATAAGGATGATTTGTATCTTAATAAATCAACTTCAAATAAGTTTAAAATCTATCAAAGGATGTTGACATAGATGATAATGATTTGTAAAAATCTTTGAGAGAAATATCTATTTTTCATGAAAACATTTAAAAGTCACAAAATATAAAAAGGAAGAAATTTAAATACATTTTTGAATCATAGTGTCCCAAAAAAATTTGAATCTTTTAAAAGTAAAAAACATTTCAAAAATATTCATGTCTAAATAAATAAATCCTTAAAACCCATATTGAAAACATGGACACTAATGTGAACAATTTAGAATCATAAATATTTAAAACATTTAAAATGATGTTTTAGTAAAAATTAGATTAAAAATAATTCCATTGAAAACTATTTTGTGAAACAAGGACCTGGGTAATAAATATTTCCCACTAGATAATTACGTAAAAACAACCTCGGATAATAAAGAGATTGTAAAATTGACCCTTACCTCACACTTTCTTTATTCAAGGGTACGTTTAACCTCCTATAAGAAGACCGTAAAATGTTATCAAATTATACCAGAAACATATTAATATTTATGATATCATTCATGATTCATTTATTACTTTATACTACCCATTTAATAATACTTTCCAGGTTAAATTAACATTTCGGGTAATAATCGCTTTCTTTATCGTATGTGTTTTAACTTGTTACTCTTGATTGTATCACTTAGATAAAGATATAAATTTATCCAAGATATAAAACATGGTTTATATATCAAATATATTTAGAATATAAATATGTATAATAGACATATATATGAAATGGAAGACACGGTTTAGGGAGATGGTAGTCCGTACGTACGCATAAACGATGTTTCCGTTTTCATATCGTATTGAACAGAACTAAGTGGATAAGATATATGTAATTACACACACCCACATATATATATATCCAATAGAATTATTATTTCATATATTACATACTTATTAATGATATATATTTTATTGTCATCGTTGAATGGTGATCGTGGAAATGAATCTCATCAAGTCGTGGAGACGGTAATCCGTACGTACGCACGAGTGACAATATCATTATATTGATGGTTGGGATCCAAAGTAATTGGATGTTATATCATATATACATAATAATTAACAAGTTATATTTATTATTTACATCAGATATACTCATTATTATACCCATCCAAATAATGAACTGTTTGAATAACAAACTACACCACGATGTGAAGACGATAATTTGTACCTACTCATGTATGGAGACTTTTTAATTTATAGGATGTATAGAATAATAAATATGGTTTTAACATTTATATAATAATATCAAATTATATATATAAGATACATGACTTATTATTTTATAATGGAATCAACAAAGAATGTGGAAGTGGAAGAAGAAATGAAATTGAGAGATGTGATTAAATATTTGCCTCTTTTTCGGGTTCTTCATTTTGAGTTGATCAAAAAGGCTCCTTATGATGGCTTTCTGACCAAAATAATGCATCCAAGATGAAGGGTGGTATGTTTTTATGATATTTGGGAAGGTTTTGGCTGAGCCAAATGGCTTTGGAGGTGTGAAATTTCGAGATAGAGAAGTTCCCGTTTATAAGAGAGGTGTGGGTCACTTTAGGAAAAATTTGGAATATTATTTTATAATAAAATCATTTTCACATTGTAATTGCTAAAAAATGAATTATTTAAAATATAACATGGGTATGGGTAGAAAACCTCTCAACCAATTGGTTTTATACAATTTTAGGATACCATTTTAACCATATCTTTTAGATATAACTCTTAGTTAAATATTTTAACTTTTAACGTGGCCTCTTGTATTCTTACACTATATGGTTAATAAACATACTCTAAAATACTGAGAGAACCTCAAGTTGTTCATTAATGACATATTTAATATTATTTAATCACTTTTTCTGAACCTTAGTTTTTTAGAAATATTATATAACCCAATAATATTGTATTTGTTTTGAAAACTAATTTCTGTAAATTTTGACATTATTTGGTATTTGTTTTTTTGTTAAATTCATAACAGCATGATTACATGGAAAACAATCCATTGAATCAACTCTAAAACATCATAGTAACCTATAAAATTAGTGTAATTTCTCAAAAGTATCAAATTACATTTATTTGGGTATTTATAATATCAATTATTTTAATCATTCATTAATATGATAATTATTGCATCATCATTGTGTTATAAATAAATTTAATTATTTAATGTCTAAAAATTATAAATAAAATACTATTATGTAGGAAATATTCATATCATTCTATTTAATATTTATAGTCGAATTTATATTTTTTGTAACCATATATTAAAAATGGTTTAGTTATTTAACCTTGAAGTTAACACTTTAAAGTCTTCTTTAAATAAAATAATAATAAATGTACTAATCTAATCCAAGTGGACCAAAGAGGTTAATATTTTATTATATGTTTGTTTTTGGTCAAATTTTATTTATCCAACAGAATTAATAGATGTGTTATGGTAATAATAATATCAATTTTACCCTTAATGACCCTATTTACTTTTAACATTGGTAAATAATAGTAAAAAGGTACTATTCGCAAAAAATTATTTTCATCTTATTGAACCAAATTTTACATACATATATTAAATTTTTCTCTCTAATATTAGAAATTCAACTCACAAAAGATGTAAAATTATGTTTTATGCAAATTTGAAAATTCTTCTAAAAGATGGCTAAAAGACGGTAAAAAGTTCAATAAAATTTTTTATATATCTAAATTTATTTTAAAATGACTCTAATGAATTATAATGAACTTATATAGGAATTATGTATCTATTTTGACCTATAATAAATAATTATTTAAACAAAATGTCGGTTTTAACCAATAACTCTGTGTTTTTCACTATTCCTCAAAATTTGAATGTTTTCAGAAAAATACCAAAATTTCACCCTAAGATAATTATTGTATTTTGAATTAAAAAATTAAGTCTATATTACAAAATTAAAAACATATAATTTGAATTTATTTATATAAAATTAATTCCTGTTGTCAAAACCAAAAAGCGTGTTTTTGAGAAATAATAACTAACAAAAGATTGATACTTGTTTATGATGAATTTCAATGTGAAAATAAATCCTATGAATTACATTATATTAAATGGTAAAAATATAATATATTTATAATTCCAAAACATTAAAATGTATAATTAAACACTATAAATTATTTTGATTAAAAAAGTTGCTTTTAGTTAAAATATAGTATTTTTTATTATTCACCCAAATATGAATGTTTTTAGAAAAATCCAAAAAATTTATTGAAACTGAATTCTTATTTCCCGATTCTAAATAAGATGTTTATTTTGTCAAATTGAATTTATAAAAGTTTAAAATTTAGGATTTAAAAACGGTTCGCCATTAAATGTTGGTAAAATTGCATTTTTTAAAAAATACTTATTTTTTTTTGAAAAAAATGAATTTATTCTTAAATTATGTCTATGAAACTCATAATATTGATTCCAAATTTATAATGATTATATAAAGTTCAATATTCAGTTAATACAATTCATAGTCACTTTTGAGTGGCTGGTTTGGTAAGTCATGGTGCGCTTGAACTCGTTGTTGCGTGTAGTGCATGTTATTCAATTGCTTTGAAGAAATATTGTAATATGAAATATTGGGGTGTTACATTATACCTCCTTCAATAAATTGCATCCTTGAAATTTTAAATTGTTCTTCGAAAATAAATGTTTAAAAAATAGAAAAATACCTTTGTGGAAAACACACATTGGAAATTGGGTTAATAAAATTTAGTCTTAATAAGAAGAAATGGTAAATGAAAAGGTCACCACACAATTATGACCTCGATTTGGAGAAAATTGGGGGAAATTAGAGACAAATAATTGGAGGAAAAACATATATATTTTTAGGGAGTGATTCATGTCATCCATCACAGACAAGTGTACAATTGAGAGCCTCAAAGCCATCAATCTATGATGATTCAAAATATCACCGGTTCAACAAATAATAACGTATTAGGATAACACATTTTTGGTTTCAAGATCCCTTCCATAATGTTTAATTATTAATTTATTCATATAATAAGAGGATATATATATATATATATATAAACTTGACAAGTAGAGTTTCATCCATTAACTAATTTTTACAACAAACTCATATTTCATTCCAAAAGATAATAGAATTCAAAAATATTCTATTCATTCTAATTGTATAAGTTCACAAACGAAATTAACTTATAATTTATTTGTTATAACATTAAAAAAACTAAATTATACAATCCAAGACATCACGTAGGCCAGTGGTATGTAATGCACCCTTGTCGGTCTTCGGTTGTAGGTTCATGTCTCGCGACCATGCCAGACGCAACGGGTTGTCGCCCAACCATCAGGTTGTCCTTTTTATGACAATACAAAAATAATCACGAAAAATTATTTAACATTAAAAATATTATCAATTTTCACACTTATTCAATTCCATCCTTTTGACATATCCAAAATACTTCAATCCAAACTCATAGTCCAAACTTTATAAGGAAGGTAAACTTAGTGAAGATCCTTATTTCCACGTAATAACATGTGTTTACCTTCATCATGTATACTTTTAAAACATAGTAACACACTGAATTACCATAAATCCTTATTTATTACATTCATTCTCCCTTATTCCTTGTAGAATACTTGATATACTCCTTATATTCAAAAATGTTGTAAACTCCAACAATGATGGAATATACAAATCACTAAGCAGTTTCAAGGTAGTTAAGAATATCTTATATAATTTATCCAAGTCAATAATGTATTATTCTAAAATCATTATCTCAGTATCATAACCATATTATGTTTTATCATTCTCTCAACCATATATTTTATGAAAATTTAACCTGCTATTGGGTCACTTTTCGTGGTTCCACACTATGTCAAGTCTTTAATGAAATAGTACTGCAGTACAATCCTTATATACTCTATAATTCAAATAACATGCACATCATTAATACAATACTAAAATGACAGAATAAATTAATAACAATTTATGAAATATAATCATCCCTCTTCATCTTCGGTTGTATCATAACTTTATTATTATCTAATAGAAGCATTTTAGGTATACTCTGATTATTTGGACATTGATTCGCGTAGTGTCCAAACTCCTTGTTGATGAAGCATTGTACGGTTGACACATTTTTCTTACCCTTTCAATCATATACTTGGTGTCCTTTTTCTACACACTTATAATAATCTAATATTCCCTTCAATCATTTACAAAGGTGATTCTTTCCACAGTTATCACATATGGGAAAATATTTCTTTTAACCCTTCCCTTTATCCATCATTATCTCTTATATCATTTTCTTCTCTTGATTCCCTTCAAATCTATAGGACTCAGTGAATTCTTTAGATATTTAATTAACACATGATACTATTTCTTCATATGTTAAAAATTAATGGGAGACTATTTCCCTTCTAAATGTTGGATTAATACCATGAATGATATGATCCTTCTAACTCTTTGGATCATACGTATTTATGGAATTCACAATCCTTCTACTGGGATCCATTTCTATACAATGGCATACACTAGGTCAGTTTATGAATCGAAATACATAATTATGAACTTGTAAGACACTTAACATAAACTAAACTGTTTATAGATAGAATACATAATCATAAAAATGTTTTCATTGAGGATGTATATACTCATAAACCCTTCTTAATGATTTTTAAGGAAAATGAGAATTTTCCTAAGCATATCCCCTAGGACAATCGTAACCAAGAGTGCAGCAAGGCCTGTCTTCGTGCACCAGTTCTCGTTCGAGTCTTCATCAAAGATATTTTTTGGTTTTTAACCCTAGGTACAACTGTTCCAGAACTACCTCTACCTGCTCATACCCCGAAATGGATGTATTGCTTGGAAAACCCAGAAAATCTCTACAATACCAAAATTCTTGGATGTCCTTCTATAATAATCCTCAAAATCTATCTTATGGTATTGTGATTTAATCAGGGTTTATCTTAATAACGATTCCAATGTTATTGATAAAATTCCTCTGATACCAACTGTAACACCCTGACATGAGTTACCTAGAGTCAGTGCATTATTTTTATACATTGGCATGATTAAAATGAATCTTATCCCGAAAGACCGATCAATTTTGATGTCTTGTAAAATATATTACATACATTAATGTTACATTACATATAAAAAATAAAACACAACATAAATTATCCTTTGATAATGCCATTAATCCCCTAGCTTAACCCTGATTATCAATCAAAATACACTTCTTGGAATCCTTGGAAAATTAAAACCTAGAATGGGGTGAGCTCAGATGCTCAGTAAGGATAAAAATTTAGCAGAAAAATTCATAAATAATCACTGATGTTTAAGAAAATGTATAATAATAAAACAAAAGCATTTAAAACATAAACTTTAGAATAATATGGAAATGATAAAATAAAATAATTCCATTTACTCATTCACATGGATATTATACTAGTCTAATAATCACATGCAATATCAATAGCCACTTTCATAATGATGGAATGCATAATGCCAGACTTTATAACCACATAGTCAAGGCCTTGTGCCATGACCACAAGTAAGGCTTTGTCAAAACCTTAGTTCAAGACTCTAGTTTGTCTCATGAGACCAACTGATGCATCGAGGAGCTATAGAGGGCTCCAATTATCACTTACTAAGTCCAATTCATTCCTTATATTAAATAGTTTAAACATAACATAAACATTCATATTAAAACTAGAATAGTAAATGTCAATACTTTATCCATAAACCATGAATGGTAAAAAATAACACATCCACAGTCAAACATATCACAAAACCTTCAATACAATATAGAAGATTTGTATCATAATAAGTAAACTTCAAAAAAGTTTAAAACACATCAAAGGATGTTGACATAGATGAAAATTATTTGTAAAACTCTATGAGAGAAATATTAATTTTCCATGAAAACATTTAAAATTAACACAATTTATAAAGGAATACATTTAAAGACATTTCTGAATCAAATTTTCTCATACCATGTTGAATCCTCTCAAACGAAATTAAATTTTAAAAATATGCATGTCCTTATAAATTAATCCTTAAAACCCATTTTGAAAACATGGACATTAATGAGAATGATTTAGAAGAATAAATATTTCAATCATTTAAAATTATTTTTAGTAAAAAATACCATAAAAATAATTCCTTTTTGAACTCATTTATGAAACATGGACATGGATAATAAATATGTCTCAGTAGATACTTACGTAAAAACAACCTCGGATAATAATTAGATTGTGAAATTAACCCTTACCTTGCTCTTTCCTTTAGTCGAGGGTATGTTTAACCACTTGTATGAAGGTCATAGTATGTTATTAAATTATACCAGAACCATATTAATATTTATTATATCATACAAGATTCATTTATAACTTTATACTACACATTTAATAATAATTTCCATGTTAAATTAACATTTCGCGTAATAATCATTTTCATTATTGTACGTGTTTTAACTTGTTACTCTTGATTGTATCGCTTAGATATAGATTTAAAGAATTGCAAAATATAAACCATTATTTCTATATCATATATATTTATAATATAAATATGTATAATAGAAATATATATGAAATGAAAAACACCATTTATGGAGACGGTAGTCTGTATGTATGCATAAACGTTGTTTACATTTTCATATCGTATTGAACAGAACTAAGTGAATAAGATATATGTAAGTACATATATATATATATATATATATCCAATATAATTATTATTTCATATATTACATACTTATTAATGATATGTATTTTATAATCATCATTGAATGGTGAACGTGGAAATGAATCTCATCACGTCGTGGAAATGGTAATATGTACCTACCCATGAGCGACAATATCATTAATTTGATGATGAAATCATATGTAAATGGATGGTATATCATATATAAATTATCATTAAAATGTCATATTTATTATTTAAATCAGTTATACTCATTATTATGCCCATCCAAATAATGAAGTATTTTGAATAACAAACTATACCACGACGTGGAGACGGTAATATGTACGTACACACGTATGGTGACATTGTCATTTATAGGATGGATAGAATAATAGAAATGGTTTAAACATTTCTATAATAACACCACATTATATAGAATATAATTTATTTATTATTTTATAATGGAAACAACAAAGAAAGAGGATGTGGAAGAAGAAAAGAAGTTGAAAGATGTGATGAAATATTTACCTCGTTTCTGGGTTCTTTTTTTTATTTTATCGAAAAGGCTCCATAGGATGGTTTTCTGACCAATGGAAGGCCTCTAGGATGAAGGGAGTAATTCTATGCGATATTTTGGTGGGTTTTTTCCGAACCAAATGGCTTTGGAGGTGTGAAATTAATAGAAGGGGAAGTTCCCTTTTATAGGAGAGGTGAGAGTCACTTTGGGTAATGTTTGAAATATTATTTTATAATAAAATAATTTTCGGATATTAATGGCTCAAAAATGAATTATTAAAAGTATAAGGTGGGTAGGGGTCTAAAACCACTCAATAAATAAGTTTTATACATGTTTAGGTTAACATTTTGTCCATATCTTTTAGATTTAACCGTTAGTTAAATAGTTTAACTTTTGTCGTCTCTTCTTGTATTCTTACAATATATGGTTAATAAAAAAACTCTAACCTTCCAAGATGTCACGACCCATCCTTGGGGCCCATGCCGTGACTACCCCAAGCCCGCCTTCTATAGGCCAGGGGCTAGTGACTAGCACAAAAGGCGTAAATCCCGATAACTGGGAAGGCATTGCCTTTATAAAAGTAATCAAAACACCACAGAGTACAAGAGGAAGTAAAACACTAAGTACAAAGAGAATTGCTAAAAGGTATATCGGCCAGAATACAACCCAAAAGAAATTACAACTATAGCTGAACAAAGTGCAATAGGAAAATACAATAGCTGGAAGGACAGAAGCGGCTCCTGGGTCATCCTCCTCGGATCCTACCTAAAGGGTATGTACAGATGGCGCAACTCCTGGATCATCCACCACGAATCCTACCTGAAGGGTGTTGGGTCGGAGAGTGATGGAAAGAGGGGGGGGGGTGAATTTCCTTTGAAAAAATAATTAACAATTTAAAATCAAAGTAAAATGTGCAGCGGAAATAAAAGAGGCAAGAAACAAAACTTGATAACGGAGTTCAGCTTAAACCAAAGCCTACCTCTCCGCTCCCAACTCAACCGTTGAGAGATTTACTACCGCTTGCTTTTTAATGGTTTTAGAAAGAAACCCACTAGACTTTAAGGTAGTCTAGAACATATTATAGCTTGCTTTTAATGGTTGAGCAAGAACCCACTAGCTTTTAATGGTTGAGCAAGAACCCACTAGCCTTCTTATATGTGAAGGCTAGCTCACCTATGACTCAAGCCTTTTAAAGGGAAAGCATGACTAACCTCTTCACACCTTGAAGGTGGTGTGAAAACCCAAACAAAGAGAGGATGAGAGAAAGTGGGGTTTGTAGGCACAAACCCAAATTGATGCTCAAAATAATTAAAACCAGAAAAACCGTAATGTTGAGAAGTCTTGGGCGCCAATGGATAGATTGGAGTTGATGAAGTGCGCTCCCAAGCTTCTATGGTGGTGCTCCTTGGATGTGGAAGTGGGTTGGAGCAATTGGGGATCTTTGAAGGAAAACGCCGGAGGTTTTCCAAATGATCAAAAAATGTTCCCGTGGGCTTCCGTACATTTCTGGGGCTTCCTAGTCCTTTATTTATAGAGGGGGAACCCTCAAATGGCCTTTGGGGTTCTTCGGAGCCGTTGGAGAGGCCTTCAGAGCCGTTGGGAGTCAAGTGGACAAGTCTGGTCAAAGCCCAACGGCTAGTTTGACTGGCTCCACCGGATGACCGGTGCTTGGCCACCGATTGGCCGGTGCTTTGGAAAAGGGAGGGGCCTTTTGCCCAGGCTCCACCGGCTGGCTGGTGAGGAGGCCACCGGTTGGCCGGTGGTGAGACAGTAGGGACACCTTCTGCCTGGGTTCCACCGGCTGGCCGGTGATGGGACACGGGTTGGCCGGTGGTCTGGACAGAAAGGATGCCTTCTGTCAAGACTCCATCGGCTGGCCGGTGGTCATCCACCGGTTGGTCGGTGGACTGAAAATCAGTCCACTTTTGCCTTCTGGCTTTCTTTGCCCAATTCCTTGGAAACCTGAAATCATGCCTATCATCCAAAAACACTTAAAACAAGATTAGATAAATAAGAGAGTGATTGTGATCATGAAAATTAAACCACGAGGGGTACGAGAGGTACAACAATCTCCCCCTATTTTTATGATCACAATCACAAAAACAAGAAATGTAAAAGATTGAAAAACAAAGCATGAGAGAAAGATTTCTCCCCCAATCAACCAAGAATTTCTCCCCCTTTGTGATTATCAAAATAGCACGGGGAATAAAACTTGATTGAGGGATTGAGTTGAAAAACAATATAGAGATTTTAAACCAATTGAAATTTTTGAAATTGAATTGAATGTTTTGAATTGAATGTTTTGAATTGAATGTTTTGAAAAGAAAGTTTTGAATTGAATGTTTTAAAAATAAAGTTTTGAATTGAAAGTTTTTAATTGAAAGTTTTGAATTGAAAGTTTTAAATTGAAAGTTTTGAATTGAAAGTATTGAAATTAAAGCAAAAAGGCTTAAACGATCCTAACTCCCCCTAAATAAAAACAACAAATCACCGGGGAGAGGATTTTAGAACCGAGACAAATTTTGGTCCAGTGAGACTCGCTAAAAGGGATTTTTCAATCCAAACTTGTCTAGTGGCGGGTCTTCTCCTATGAAATTCATCGCTAAAGGAAATGGTTTTGGGCCTTCCATACCGTGCATTTTTTCAATCGCACTCATAAATTAAGTGCCCGGGTTTTTTACAATAGTTGCAAAATTTATATTGGGAGCTCCCCCTTACAAAAATAGTAGGAGCATGGGAAGAGGAAGCATGCTTGGAATAGCCAAGACCTTGGGTGGTTCTAGATATGCATTGGGAACCAATTAATTTTGTCAAATTTTGTTCACCTTGGGTGAACTTGGCAAGAGACTCCCTTATATCTTTAATGGTTGAATTCTAAGAATCAACATTTGGAATATCTTGGATCTTAAGGGTAAGTTCCTCATTCTTTTTGAGAAGCTGATCTTTTTCAGAAATTTGAATTTTGTGTTTCTTTTTTAAGGCCAAAAATTTAGAGGTAAGTTCGTGAAAAACTTCTTCTAATTGATCTCTAGCATGTTGGAGATCCTCATAAAATAAATGATTGAAATAATTTGAAGAACTAGAGGATGAGGAGTCGGAAGAGGATACCTCATGAAATGCAATTAGGAATTTTTTACCGTTGTCACTTGAGGAGGAGGAGGAGGAGGATGTGGATCTATCACTCCATGTGGCCTTGAATGCCTTCTTCTTTTCCTTTTTCTTGGCCTTTTTCTTGTTGAGTGGACAATCGGGCTTGTAATGGCCTTTCTTGCCACACCCGTAACATGTTACCTCGGGCACGGATTTTTCTTTGGGTTGACCCTTGCAGGATTTCTTCTTTTTGCGCTTCTTCATGAATTTGTGCATTTTGCAGGCATGATTCTCCATTTCTGAATCGCTGTTTGAACAGGAAGACGATGAGGAGGAGGAGCTTTCTTCTTTTTGAACATTGAAGGAGATGTTCTTTGGAACTTTGATCGGTTTGCCTTCCTTTTTATCTTGCCTCCTCATGGTGATCTCGTAGGTCATGAGGGATCCGATGAGCTCTTCGACCGGCATGTTCTTGATGTCTTTTGCTTCTTGGATTTCCGTGACATTCGGTGCCCATGTGCTTGGTAGGATCCAAAGGATCGTCTTGACCATCGTTTATACAGACACATCATCACCAAGGGACATTCTCCTATTGTAAACATCAGTAAAACGCGTAAACATTTCAGTTATATTTTCAGATGGATGCATGGTAAAACATTCAAAATCTTGGCGATACATATCCAATCGAGTATCCTTGACTTTGTTGGTCCCCTCATGGGTAACCTCCAATAGTTTCCAGATTTCATGAGATGAAGTGCATGTGGAAACTCGATTGAATTCATTACGATCAAGGCCTCAATGAAGAGCGTTCATGGATTTTCCATCAAGATCGAAATTTGTAATGTCGGCTTAAGTCCATTTGGATTCATCGGGAGAAGAAAGAGAATAACCATGCATGATAATTTTATAAATAGGTTAACCAATGCTTCTAAGAAAAGTGGTCATGCGGGTTTTCCAATAAGTATAGTCGGTTCCATCAAAGAATGGAGCACGACCCAAAGAATAGCCTTCGGGGGTGAAAGAAGTTGAAGCCATCACAAAGGATCTTGAATTTGAAACCGGTGAAGGTATTACTCAAATTTTTCCTCTGATACCAATTGTTGGGTCGGAGAGTGATGGCAAGAGGGGGGGTGAATTGCCTTTTAAAAAATAATTAACAATTTAAAATAAAAGTAAAAAGTGCAGCGGAAATAAAAGAGGCAAGACAGAAAACTTGATAACGGAGTTCGGCTTAAACCAAAGCCTACGTCTCCGCTCACAACCCAACCGTTGAGAGATTTACTACCGCTTGATTTTTAATTGTTTTAGCAAGAAACCCACCAGACTTTAAGGTAGTCTAGAACCTATTACAGCTTGCTTTTAATGGTTGAGCAAGAACCCACTAGCTTTTAATGGTTGAGCAAGAACCCACTAGCCTTCTTACAGGTGAAGGCTAGCTCACCTATGACTCAAGCCTTTTAAAGGGAAGGCTTGACTAACCTATTCACACCTTGAAGTTGGTGTGAAAATCCAAACAAAGAGAGGATGAGAGAAAGAGGGGTTTTTAGGCACAAACCCAAATTGATGCTCAAAGTAATTAAAACAAGAAAAACCGTAATGTGGAGAAGTCTTGGGCGCCAATGGATAGATTGGAGTTGATGAAGAGCGCTCCCAAGAATCTATGGTGGTGCTCCTTGGATGTGGATGTGGGTTGGAGAAATTGGGGATCTTTGAAAGATAGCGCCAGAGGTTTTCCAAATGATCAAAAAATGTTCCTGTGGGATTCCGTACATTTCCGGGGCTTCCTAGTCCTTTATTTATAGAGGGGGAACCCTCAAATGGCCTTTGGGGGTCTTCGGAGCCGTTGGAGAGGCCTTCGGAGCCTTTGGGAGTCAAGTGAACAAGTCTGGTCAAAGCCCAACAGCTAGTTTGACTGGCTCCACCAGCTGACCAGTGCTTGGCCACCGGTTGGCCGGTTCTTTGGAAAAGGGAGGGGCCTTTTGCCCAGGCTCCACCGGATGGCCGGTGAGGAGGCCACCGGTTGGCCGGTGGTGAGACAGTAGGGACACCTTCTGCCTAGGTTCCACCGGCTGGCCGGTGATGGGACACCAGTTGGCCAGTGGTCTGGAAAGAAAGGATGTCTTCTGTCAAGACTCCATCGGCTGGCCGGTGGTCATCCACCGCTTGGCCGGTAGACTGAAAATCAGTCCACTTTTGCCTTCTGGCTTTCTTGGCCCAATTCTTTGGCAACCTGAAATCATGCCTATCATCCAAAAACACTTAAAACAAGATTAGATAAATAAGAGAGTGATTGTGATCATGAAAATTAAACCACGAGGGGTACGAGAGGTACAACAAAGGGTAGGTACAGTTAGCCTCCACAACGCTCTCACCCGTCAACCTCCTCTGAGTTTCGTCTCGCCGTGAATTCCACCTCTGGATACTGACTCGTCGTGTAGTCCACCTCCGGGTACTGACTCATCGTGTAGTCCACCTCCGGGTACCCTCCAGTCCTCGAACACTTGGCCTCCATCAGCACTGTCCATCGTCTGCAACCAACAGAATGAGGTGCGGGCATAGCCCGTGCAGGGGTGAGTATAACAATATTAAGTAGGGACCCCAAGACCCTCAAGGTATCACTAAAACCAACATGGATAACCACAAAGAAGATCTCAAAAGAAAACCTCTACTTAGGTATATTCCCATGCATATACCTAAGTTATCAAGTAACCCATCTCAATCATGAGGAAAACACCAAGATCATGAAATCAATGGATAAACACCACCCAGGTATATTCCCATGCATATACCTAAGTTATCAAGTGACCCATCTCAATCAAGAGGTAAACACAAAGGTCATAGACTCAGATCAAACCATGATTTTCATTATCGAAACCGTAATTGCTGAAGAGCTCCGTCTCTGGAGTGTACAGTGGTCCTGTCACGAATCCATGGTACTTCTCACTAACCTAAGACTACTGAGGTACTCCTCCTGTCGAGTATTATGGGCCTGCTGCTACAACCAAGCGCTTCCCACCATGGGTCTTCCGCTACAACCAAGATCTCCCCCTCATAGCCTCAATAGGTACTCCTTCTGTTGAGTACCGCAGGACTGCCGCTACAACCAAGCGCTCCTCCGCCGTGGGTCTACCGCTACAACAAAGTGCTCCCCCTCATAGCCTCCAGAGGTACCCCTTATGTTGAGTACCGCGGGTCTGCCGCTACAACCAAGCGGTCCTCCACTGTGGGTCTGCCGCTACAACCAAGCGCTCTCCACTGGGCTATCCGAAACACACCGAGTCGATCGGTCAAGCAGTCGTCAGGTCTCAGCCAGCTACACGGTCTTCGTACTCTGCCCCCTCGTCTCCGGTAGGGTCTGCTCCACGAGATGCAGTTTGATACTACATGTATCAAAAAATTACATGAAGAAGTATCTCAAAGTACCTCCTCATCACAGGGGTCTCAACACAATAGACGGCGCGTCAATCGGATGCCCGGTCTGTGAGTTATTAGCCTTTTCGTCCCCAGGGCTTGATTGTTTTCGTGTGCGAAGGAACCCAGCCATAACTCAACTGTACCCCGAACTCTCATAGGGTATACTCAAAGGGACCGTTTCTCAACGTGATCACCAACGCCGCTGACGGTTCGTCAAACGGACGTCTGGTCTGAACGATATCAGCTTTTTCGTTTCAGGGGCCCGGTTGGATTTCGGGTGCAATCCAACCCGGCCACTATCCAACTGCAACCAAAACTTGGGTGAAGTATTCCAAAAGTTCAGTCTCAACAAGTGGAAATCAACGAGACAGACGGCGCGTCAATCGGACGCCCGGTCTGTGAGTTATTCTCTTTTTCGTTCCAGGGGCCCGGTTGGTTTCTTGTGCGAACCAACCCGATCGCACATCGACGTCATCCAAACCTCGAGCGGAGTAAGCCAAAAGACCCGTCTCACTTAGAAAAATCCATCAAAGTCGACGGAACGTCAATCGTACGTCTGGAGGTCATGATATAAGTGTATCCGCTCTGAGGGCCCGATTGGTTTCGTATCCAAACCAACTCGGCCGAACCATAGGTATTCCGAAACCTTGAGTGTAATATACCGAAAATACCCCCTCGATCCAAGGGCCGCATCGCCGCTAACGGCACGTCATTAGGAGGCCCATAGCTCATGTTATGAGCAAAAGACCGAAAAGGTCAGGAAATGGGGGGTCTGGGCCCGGACCGACCCGGCCCGACCCCCCTGGGTCGGCCCGAACCGGGTCAACCCGACACGGGTCCAGGTCCGACCAGACCGGCGCGGCCCGGCCCGGCCTGGGCACGACCCGGCCCGACCACCTGGCGGCTCGGCCATGATGGCCGAGCGGGTGCAAGGGGGCGCCGCACCCCTTGATGATTTTGCGGCCCCGCGTGGGGGGCCGCCTCTCGCCAACGGACGCGGCAAGGCCACATCCTGCCTTCGGTTCCGCACAGCCGCGGAACTGCACCTCGCCGCTGCGCCGGCGACCCGTGCCGCTGGTGGAGTCCGCGGGCCACCGGAGTTGCTCCGGTGGTCCGATTTCATTTCCGTCTGCGCCGTAGCTCATCCCGGGTCTCGTTCTTCACTGTGAAATCAACAAATCGTCTATGCGGCCCATTGTGTCATCATCCTCCATTACGCACACCATGAACAAAAGGGCGGTGGGTTCAGACTTGTTCGTTGGTCCGCACCCACCGTGTTAGCGGTTTGAAACAACACCATAATTCCCAACAATTGATAAACCTCGACCCGCAATAATAATCCGCGGACTATCATTTTAATTGGTTGGTCCAAATTCTTTCCTTGAAGGAAAACAAACATGGGTATTATAATTTTCAAAACGACATCTACCTTTGTCGTCGTCGAATGCGAGTTCGTCGCGGAATTGAACGTCGTGGAAAAATGGATTGTCTCGTCGTGGAAGGGTGTCGTTGTCGCGTGGTACTCGGCGTCACGTAGACAAACTCAAGATGCCGATCGAAGATTGGCGCGGGGATGGAACGTCGTGGAAGAAGCGTCGGCGTCGCGTCGCGTCGATCTCTGGGGGTCTGGCATTCTTCGTCACCCTTCATCGGAGGTCGGCGTTCTTCACATTCATCGTCTTCTTCGCGAAGGAGGATGAAGATCTTTAGAGATTCTCTAATGGATTAGCACAACAACCATCTAATAAAAAAAGTCCCCATCTTTTTTTTATCAAATAAATAATTTGAAAAACAAAGATAAGTAAAGAACAATTAATTCATAGAATTAATTGCAACGAACTAACCACCCAATTAATAGGGGCGTTAAGAATTTAGAAAATGCGTCCGTTGACTTTCATTTAATAGGGGTTTTCGCGGGTTCGTTACTTAGTGGGAATGAAATGGTGGGGATCGTGCAGGCCCCACCTCACAAATATCCTACAAAGAGGGTAGGATATTTTGGGTTCCACCCTATCTTCTTCAACTCATCATAACCAGATTTAAGTGGCTTTAAGCGACTTTAAGTGAAATAAAATAATGTTGTCGCACCACTTTATTTTATTTTCTTCACTTAACCCCCAAAAATTAAAAACCACACCCGAAAAAACGCAACTTCGGAAGAGGTGTTTCTAAGAAAGTACAGGTGATGTGATCCCATCGGTGCCCTCAGAATTCGATTCTGAGCACCTGTTCAAAAGTTAGAAAAACCCGCTCATTTGTTCACTTAATGTACCTAAGCCATACTTCAGAAAATGATTCCGGGCACACCGGGCCTCATAATCACGTGCCGTCAGAAACTGCGTTCTTGTAAAATTCCAAAGAAAATTAAGAAAAAAAATTTCCTTGAAATTTAAGGGTATTTACATCACTCCCACCTCAGGGATTTACGTCCCCGTAAAGATACATATAAACTAGAGAAAAAAAGTGGGTACTGAGCACGCATCTGAGCCTTCTGCTCCCAAGTGCTCTCCTCGAGGTTCTTGTACTGCCCGTGATTGTGTACCCGAGAAATAGGTCGGCCTCGAAGGATCCGCTCCTGTCGATCCTCGATCCCCACTGGAACCTCCGTGAAAGACACCCCATCGCCATCGTCCAGCTCCCCATGGTCGATGATATGCGAATGGTTGAGCACGTAACTCCTCAGTTGAGATACGTGGAAATCGTCGTGCACTTGGTGCAACTGAGGTGGATGGGTCAAGCGGTAAACCACCCCACCTACCCAGCTGAGGACCTAAGAAGGTCCACTGAACCTTGGAGATAACTTGATGCATTGGTCACATCTCTATAAACCTCGTCGAGGTGAGACCCTTATAAGGAAATGATCGTCATCCTCGAACTCTATAGGTCTCCAAACTCCTGTTAGAACTGGAACTCAAAACGACTGCGGCCATGAGTGTATGGTTGACCGACTCAAGAGTGTTCGGTCGCACCCCCCCCCCCCCCGCCTGTGTATGAGTTATCCTGTGCTGCCTGGGGTTACCTTTTCACCAACCAAGGAAAACCCAACCTGACATCGTAGTTAAACGACAACCTTTTTGCCTAATACCGTCAATTTATGTATGAACTGTGATTGCCCCGTCCATACTCAAACCAACGTCGTAAGGCCTTGATGCTGCCACCAAGAGATTCCAACCGAAACTCTCGACTCGAGGGTCTGACCACACTGTTGGCGTATGTGTGATTATCGAGTCTCCTCCCAAGGTATCTCCAGACATAAGGGTCAAGTCCACGGCTTACCGGAAACTCTAGGTCTGGAACAAGATTTGTGAAAGTAAGGAATGATTCATATCAATGTCCGTTACTACAGCAGCTAGTAGTTGACAAAGACTGTCCCTTGAATCATTCTTAGAGCCATCGGGTCACTATCCTTGACCGCATGCAGCCGCACTCTTCCTCCGCCCTCCAGCTCCCTGAGCCTGGCGAGGATAACTAAGGCGGGTGGTTGTAGCATGTTAAGATGTACACCACCTCATGCTGCTCTCCTAGCTCTGCCTTCATGTCGGCTGCTTTGAAAACTCATCTCTCCTCTAAGATTCCTCTTATGGAATCATTTAACATGCCCGAGTCTCCAAGACTGGTGCCAGTTTCCTATTTCTTACTACACTGTGCAGTCTTCATCTACTCTTGGATGATCTGCACCTTCTTTTCCTATGATCTGAAAGAGCTGCTAAAATTCCTCCTTTTCCGAAAATAGAAATTGGGTCTCATCCCCTGGATGAACCACGCCCATTGCCTAATACAGTCAATCCTGACATGAATGATGTATTCATGCCATGGATGACGTCGTAAGGCCTCGATGTAACTACCAAGAGATCAAACTATCACTCTCAACTCCAAGGGTCGAGTCACACTGTCGGCATAAGTGCGAGGTCACTGGGTCTCCTCCAGTAGAAATCTCGAAAGTGAGGGTCAAGTCAACAGTTTTAACTGGGACCACTCAGTATCAACCAAACAAAAGGACAGGAAATTAAACATCACAAAGATAAGTGTCTTTTTATTATTGCATCTCATAGTACAAAGACATGAATACAACCGCAAGATAAAACTAGAAGTACAAGGGACGTATCCACTACTTCCACTCCTGTCCACCTGCTCCTGGAGCTCTACTGCCTTGTCCACTGCTCGGCTGTTGCTCAAGCACCTGCCACTGCTTCTACCTCGGTGGATCCTCCAAAGCCTGCGGATCAACTGTACGAGGAGTCGGACAATCACGTGCCAGGTGAACCTTTCCACCGCATTCATAACACATTCTGCTCCTCGTACGGCTGGCTCTAGCCCACTTGGACCTCTGCATCATCTGTCTACTACCCACAGATGACTCGGCTACTGATCGAAAACCCTACGGCAAATGTAGAAGCTCTTGTACACGCTCGGGGTATAGAGCTACCGGCACAACTCCTCTTTGAAGAAGGTCTCAAAGTCTTCCCATGTGAAGGTCATCCCGTCACAAAACTAGAACAAGTGGCTCCACCACCTGCCTGCTGCTGCCTGAAGAAGGCTGGCAGCAAAGATCACCATGAAGTCTGCCGGCGTCCCCACTAGCTTGAAGACTCTCACCACTGCCTCCAGCCAATCCTCAGCCGCCTGCGGGTCCGTCTCTCCCCGAAACCTGGGAGGCCTCTGGTGCTGGAACTCGTGCAGTGCGCTCAAGTGGCGTGCATCGCCTACAGCTGGGGCTGGTGGCATCGGTGGCCCAATATATGGTAGTACCGCTGGTGCCTCCGTTGGTGCCTCAACTGCAAGAGGGCCATGTACCGAAGCCTCGTCGCTCGAAAGGCTATCAGTACGCACATCCCTCTGGGCTCTAGCTGGTCGTCCATGAAAAGGCATCCTGAAAGAAACAACGTGACACAGTCAAATGATTATACCTGGTGAGCTGACCTAGTTTGAGCTGACATTTAAAAACATCTGGAAACACAAACGCAATTAGTGTTTTCGTGCCCATAGTCGGAAATCGGTTGTCAGGGTCTTGGTGTATGGATACGTCGGCCGCCCGCACCGACACTGGACTCCCTAAACTGAAAACCACACTCGGTACTCTTAACACTATTGCTTCACAGAAAGGAAATATTAGAGTTATAAGTTCTGTGGTAGAAATGACTCCTCTGATACCAATTTTTCATGACCCGTCCTTGGGGCCCATGCCGTGACTACCCCAAGCCCACCTTCCATAGGCCAGGGGCTGGTGACTAGCACCAAAGGCGTAAATCCAGATAACTGGGAAGGAATTGCATTTATAAAAGTAAACAAAACACCACAGAGTACAAGAGGAAGTAAAACACTAAGTACAAAGAGAAGTGTTGAAAGGTAAATGGGCCAGAATACAAACCTAAAAGAAAGTACAACTACAGCTGAACACAGTACAACATAAAAAGACAACAGCTGGAAGGACGGAAGCGGCTCCTGGTTCATCCTCCTCGGATCCTACCTGAAGGGTAGGTACAGATGGCGCAGCTCCTGGTTCATCCACCACAGATCCTACTTGAAGGGTAGGTACAGATATCCTCCACAATGCTCTCGCCCGTCAACCTCCTCCGTGTATCGTATCATCGTAAAGTCCACCTATGGATACTGACTCTTCGTGTAGTCCACTTCCGGGTACTGACTCATCGTGTAGTCCACCTCTGGGTACCATCCAGTCATCAAACACTCGGCCTTCGTCAACACTTTCCGTCGTCTGCAACCAACACAACGAGGTGCGGGCATAACCCGTGTAGGGGAGAGTATAACGATACTCAGTAGAGACCCCGAGACCCTCAAGGTCTCACTAAAACCAACATGGATAACCACAAAGTAGATCTCAACATATAACCTTTACTTAGGTATATGCCCATGCATATACCTAAGTTATCAGGTAACCCATCTCAATCATGAGGAAAACACCAAGATCATGAAATCAACGGATAACCACCACCCAGGTATATGCCCATGCATATACCTAAGTTATAAAGTGACCCATCTCAATCAAGAGGTAAACACAAAGGTTATAGACTCAGCTCAAAATAGGATTTTCATAATCGAAACTCTAACTGCTGAAGAGCCTCGTCTCTGGAGTGTATAGTGGTCCTGTCATGACTCTGAGGTATAGTTCACTAACCTAAGACACCTGAGGTACTCCTCCTGTCGAGTACTGTGGGCTTGCTGCTACAACCAAGCGCTTCCCACCATGGGTCTGCCGCTAAAACCAAGTTCTCCCCCTCATAGCCTCAAGAGGTACTCATTCTGTTGAGTACTGCGGGTCTGCCACTACAACCAAGCGCTCCTCCACCGTGGGTCTGCCGCTACAACCAAGCGCTCCCCCTCATAGCCTCCAGAGGTACTCCTTTTGTTGAGTACAGTGGGTCTGCCGCTACAACCAAGCGCTCCTTTGCCATGGGTCTGCCACTACAACCAAGCACTCCCCACTGGGATATCTGAAACACACCGAGTCGGTCGGTCAAGCAGTCTTCAGGTCTCAGCCGGCTACACGGTCTTCGTACTCCACACGCTCGTCTCCGGGAGGGTCCTCTCCATGAGCTGCTAGATGATACTATAAGTATCAAAAATTACCACGAATAAGTATCTCAAAGGACCGCCTCGTCACAGGGGTCTCATCACAACAGACAGCGCGTCAATCAGATGCTTGGTCTGTGAGTTATTAGCTTTTTCATCCCCGGGGCCTAATTGTTTTCGTGTGCGAACCAACCTGGATGTAACTCAACTATACCCTGAACCCTCATAGGGTATACTCAAAGAGACCGTTTCTCAACATGATCACCAACGCCGCTGATGGTTCGTCAAACAGACACCTGGTCTGAATGATATCTTCTTTTTTGTTCGAGGGGTTTGGTTGGATTTCGGGTGCAATCCAACCCGGCCACTATCCAACTGCAACCAAAACTCGGCCGAAGTAGGCCAAAAGTTTTGTCTCAACAAGAGTAAATCAAAGATACAGACGGCGCATCAATCGGATGCCCGGTCTGTGAGTTATTGGCGTTTTCGTTCCAGGGGCCCGGTTGGTTTCTTGAGCGAACCAACCCGACCGCACTCCGACGGCATCCAAACCTCCAGAGAAGTAAGTCAATAGATCCGTCTCACTTAGAGGAATCCATCAAAGTCAACGTCACGCCAATCGGACGTCCGGAGCTCAAGATATAAGCGTTTCGGCTCCGAGGGCCCGGTTGGTATCGTATCCGAACCAACTCGGCTGAACCCAAAGTATTCTGAAACCTTGAGTGTAATATACCGAAAAGACCATCTTGATCGAAGGGCCGCATCGCCTCTGACGGCCCATCTTTCGGAGGCACATAGCTCACGTTATCGGAAAAAGACCGAAAAGGTCCGGAAACGGGGGGTCTGGGCCCGGACCGACCCGACCCGACCCGGTCGGTGCAACCCGTCCCAGCCTGGGCGCGACCCAGCCCGGCCGCCTGGTGGCTTGGCCGTGATGTCCAAGCGGGTACAAGGGGCGCCGCCCCCCTTGATGATTCCACGGCCCCACGTGGGGGGGCACCTCTCGCCAACGGACGTGGCAAGGCCGCGTGCTGCCTTCGGTTCCGCACGGTCGCGGAACCCCACCCCGCCGCCACGGCTTTAGCCGCGGCGGCTGCGTCCGGCAGCATGCCTCGGCGCCGCCGCCTACGGCCGCGGCGCCGGCGCCCCGTGCCGCCGGTGGAGTCCGCGGGCCACCAGAGTTGCTCCGGTGGTCCGATTTCATTTCTGTCTGCGTCGTAGCTCATCTCGAGTCCCGTTCTTCACTGCGGAATAAAAAAATCGTCTCTGCGGCCCGTTTTGTCGTTGTCCGCCGTTCCGCACACCAAGAACAAAATGGCGGTGGGTTCAGACTTTTTCGTTGGTCTACACCCACCGCGTTAGCGGTTTGAAACAACACCATAATTCTCAGAAATTCATAAACCTCGACCCGCAATAATAATCCGCGGACCAACTTTTTAATTGGTTGGTCCGCATTGTTGCCTTGGAGGAAAACAAACATGGGTATTATCATTTTCAAAACGACCCCTACCTTCTTCGTCATCGGAAGAGAGTTCGTCGCGGAATTTATCGTCGTGGAAGAAAAGGATCGTCGCGTCGCGGAAGGGCGTCACTGTCGCACGGTACTCGGCGTCGCGTAGACAAACTCAAGATTCCGATCGAAGATTGGCATGGGGATGGAATGTCGTGGAAGAAGCGTCGGCGTCGCATCGCGTCGATCTCCAGGGGTCTGGCGTTCTTCGTCGCCCTTCATCGGAGGCCGACGTTCTTCACATTCTTCGCGTTCTTTGTGTTCTTCATGAAGGAGGATGAAGATCTTTAGAGATTCTCCAAAGGTTTAGCACAACAACCAGCTAATAAAATAAGTCCTCATCTTATTTTAATATCAACTAAAGAATTTGAAAAACAAAGATAAGTAACGAACAATTAATTCATAGAATTAATTGCAACGAACAAAACACCCAATTAATAGGGGCATTATGAATTTAGAAAACGTGTCAGTTGACTTTCATTTAATAGGGGTTTTCGTGGGTACGTTACTTAGCGTAAAAGAAACGATGGGGCTCGTGCGGGCCCCACCTCACAAATATCCTACCAAGACGGTAGGATATTTTGGGTTCCACCATATCCGCTTCAACTCAGCTTAGGCAGATTTAAGTGGCTATAAGCGTCTTTAAGTGAAATAAAATAATGTTGTCGCACCACTATATTTTATTTTCATCAGTTAACCCCCAAAATTTAAAAACCACACCCGAGAAAACGCAACTCTGGAAGAGGCGTTTCTAAGCAAGTACCGGTGCTGCGATCCCATCGGTGCCCTCAGAATTCGATTCTAAGCACTAGTTCAAAAGATAGAAAAACCCGCTCGTTCGTTCACTGAACTTACCTGAGCCAATCTTTGGAAAATGATTCCGGCCACACCGGGCCTCAGAATCACGTGCCGTCAAGGACTGCGTTCTTGTAAAATTTCAAAGAAAATTAAGCAAAAAAAATTTCCATGAAATTTACTAGTCTTTTCACAAGAGAACATCAACTGGTTCATTAATGACATATATAATTTTATTTTAGCCCTCTAGGGGAACCATATATTTTTAAGAATATTATATCAACCAATAATATATTATTTTTAAAAAAAACTATTTTATGTCAATTTTGACATTATTTGGAATTTGTTTTTTGTTAAAATCATAACTACTTTATTACTTAGAAAAAATTTATTTAATATACTCTAACATGTCATATTAACCTAAAAAATTAGTGTAATTCATCATAAGTCTGAAATTACATTTCTTTGGGTATTTATAATATCAATTATTTTAATCTTTCATTAATACGGTAATTACTGCATCAACATTGTGTCAAAAATAAATTTATTTATTTAATGTCTAAAAATTTTAAATAAAATACAACTATTTACGAAATATTATTATCTTTCCAATGAATATTTATAGTCAAATTTATATTGTGTATAACCCTATATTAAAAATGGTTTAGTTATTAAACATTGAATTTTACTCTTTTAACACTTTTTTTAAATAAAATAATAATAAATGTTCTAATCAAATCCAAATGGACCAAAGACGATCATATTTTATTCCTACGGATTTTTTGGTCAAATTATACTTATCCAATAGAATTAGGACATGTGTTAGGGTAATAATAATATCATTTTTACCCTTAATTACCTTATTTACTTTTAACTGTGATAAATAAAAGTAAAAAAGTTAATATTCAACAAAAATTACTTTCATCTTATTGAAAGAATTTTTACTTACTGATATTAACCGTGTCTATATGATTTCAAAAATTCAACTCACAGAAGCGGTAAAATTATGTTTTATGCAAATTTTCAAATGCTCCTACGAGGTGGGTAAAAGACGGTAATATGTTCAATAAATTTTTTATATATCAAAACATATTATAAAATGACTCCGATGAATTATACAGATCATATATAGGTATTTTGTATCTATTTTTTCCCAAACTAAATTTTAATAAAATAAAAAAATATTTAAATAAAAAGACGGTTCTAAAAAATAACTCGGTGTTTTTCAATATTCGTCAAAAATGGAAAGTTTTCAGAAAAATACCAAAATTTCACCCCAAGATAATTTTTATATTATGATTTCAAAAATTAAGTCTATTTTACCAAATTAAAAACATATAAGATTAATTTATTAATTTAGAATTAATTTCCATTTCCAAAACCAAAAAACGTGTTTTTAAGAAATAATAACTAACAAAAGATTGATACTTGTTTATGTACAATTTCAATGTGAAATTACTTCCAATGAATAAAATTGAATTAAATGGTTAAAATATAATCTTTCAATATTTCAAAACCATTAATATTTATAATTGTACACTACAAAATATTTTTATTAAAAAGGTTTTTTTTCAGTTAAAATATAGTATTTTTCCCTATTATCCAAAATATGAATGTTTTTAAAAAAACACCAAAAATTTATTGAAAATAAATTATTATGTCTTGATTATAAAGAATATTTTTTTCGAATTTAATATATAAAATTTTCAAATATTGAATTTAAGAAAGGGCTCTCCATTAAAAGGTGATAATTTTTTTTTAAAAAAAAACTTCTTTTATCTGAAAAAATGAATTTATTCTTAAATTATGTCAAAGAAACACATAATATAGATTTTAAAATTATAAGGATTATATAAAGTTTAAAATTCAGTTATTACTATTCACAGCCGCTTTGGAACGGCATGTTTGGTAGGTCGTGGTGCGTTTGAACTCGGTGTTGCATGTAGCGCATGTTATTTAATTACATTGAAGAAATAACATAATATGAAATCTTGGGGTGTTTCAGAATCCCTCATCTGACTCCTTAAATCCCTCCACTGCTATAAACCCCGCCTCCATCATGAACCCCACTTTCATTTCCCACCAAACCCAAACTCCACCGCAAACCCCTCCTCCATCATGAACCTACCTCAATCGTGAAATCCAACTCCATCTCTAAACCCCAACTCCTCTTGGAACCCCTCTTCCATAATGAACCCACCTCCTCCTCGAACCCCACCTCTACTTTGAACTCCACCTCCATGGTGAACCCCTCTGCAGCCACCGCTTACATTGTCATTTTTGCCACCAATGGACCCTACTTCTGTTTTCGAACCTATATATCGATGTTATGTTCTAATTTAGTATAGGAGAATAGTTTTTGTATTACATTAATACTAATATTTTCACTAGTGGTATGATATTTTACCCTATTCTATTGATCGATACTTAGATAATGTGTATTGTTTAATATCCTGAATATTTATTTTTGAATTGGTTGTAGGTTAGGTGTTTCCTGATGAACAAAGAGAATTGTGAATATGAGCATGTATAATTATCTGAGGTGTAGATCAAAATGGGAAACTTCACTCTTTGATAGATCAGAATCTAGAAATGGATTGATTGCCAAAGGACGATGTACATAATTATGGGTCGTGACATGTATCACCATGAAGGATTTGTGTTAGAGTTTTATAATGGGTGACTGTGGATCCTATGGTGAAATTATTCTTTGATGGTGGAACCTATTTAGGTTTCACTCATGGAGTAATTTAATTTAGGCAATATGGTTGGTAGTGTTCCATTGGTTGTTTATGGGAATAAAACCAATTATGATTTACTTTTTGAAAGTACTAGGGAAGATTTACCCATGTGTAGTGATAGGGAGTGATTATTGTTTCATATTAACAATCAGTAATGATAAATGTGGCCATTTCTAATCAATAATGGAGGTAACAATTGAATATGGGCAGTGAAGATTGGGTTTGACGGGTGATAAGGAAACTCCAATATTGGGAATTGTTATGTCACTTGTGGGTGATGTGATATCATGTAGTTAAGGTAGAGTTTTAGTGAGATGGACCATTGGATAATAATTATGGTATTCTAATAGCAGTGGGAAAATGGATATGAATTTATCTGGATTTATCTAGTTTGAAAATTTTAAAATTAAAATTTATAAAGTATGAATGCGGAATTTGTGCACAAGATTGGAATTGAGGTAATTCAATCATGGATTAGATAGGTGATGTATCCACACTTATGGAGGATCATGATGATATATTTGGTTGATTAATGAATATTCCATAGTATTACAATGGAGATTATATTTCATCTTTAGTTGATGTATCAGGATGATATTAGGTTGACTTTTTGAGTAATGGAATCATAATCAAGTGTTTCAAGTAATGCATATCTGGGGGAAACTGAGTATTTTAGGCATGGCATATTTTGAATGTTCAACATATACCATCAATTAGAATTGTAATTGGTTTAATAAGAAAAATTTCAGTTATGTATTTTTGGAAATGATGGGTATGTTTGGGTTGTTATGAAAGGATTTTTAAAGAAAATTCGTTGTATTATTTATTATTATATACATGGTGGGTATGAATTAATATTTACTTGGAAAATTAAAATGAAAATTAGAACTAATGTTATCACATTTTTGGAGGTGTTTTATATCAAAAACTACACTTTTCATGTCATTGGAAACCTAAGAATTTTGTTGATAGGAAATTATAATAGTTGAGTGTACCATATCTCATAGTTAGAGTCTTTCTTCTATGTCCTATGGTGATGATCACCACGTGCCAAATGATTTGTTATATGAAAGCCTGTGGGTGTCTCATGATAGATTGTTTTTGGTGACTTTCGTTTTGGGGTTTTAATAATGGATTTGATATAAGGATTGTGTTTTTGTAGTATAAGCACCTTCAATTCAAATTTGCACTATAAAACCATTTCTATCATTCATGGATTGAACATAGTCATTTTTATTTGAATTAATAACAATATAATGCCATTTGGAATAGTTTTATGACAACAATGGATTATTTATGATGAGTTGGGTTATTATAGAGAGATTTTAAGAACTTGTTTCTATACAGGTCTTAAATTTTACTAAATCTTTGTATTTATATTTATTTAGACAGTATAATTTATAATTTTACATCAAATTATTATTCTAATGGATGTTAAATCATAATTAATTGTTAATAGAACGAGATAAATTCCATTAGATATTGGGATGTCTTGATAGATCACTAAAGCGGGCCTCGATTGATTGGGAAACTAGTGGCTAGTATTCTGCAGAAACCAGATATTCACTAGACATCCCCCAAATTGTCAATATGTTATTTAAAGTGTAAAATTACATTTTTAACCCATTTAATTTTCTAGAGGGGATCTAATATTACCCCCCTTTATTCTAAATTACTTATCCATGAGATTATTTCGCCATCATATTCCATTCAATCCAAGGGGTGTTTTAAGTTGATTTTTTGAATTAATCAATGGTATGATTTAACCTATGTCAGCGTCTTTTGTTCTCATCCTCTATTTATTACAATTTTACTTATATTTTGTTAGGTATTTTTGATATGATTACAACCATGCATGGTGGAATAATATAATTCTTCTGAGGATCTTACAAATCCAAGCTATAAGAAATCCCAAGATGACATCTTCATGTCTTCACATACCATTTTATATATATATTTCACCGTAGTAATCTTTCAATTTTTTTTTAAAAAAAGATTCAATGTGATGGGTTTCTATGTTAATTGGACATGTAATTGGAATAGGATGATACCAAGAGTGTGTAATAGTCATCCTGTGTGCTTTTGGTTGGGGTTCAGTTGTAGTGATATAACCTAGAGATTAATTTGGAAATAATTTTTAATGGGATTAACAAAGAATTTAATTGAGATTTTCTTAAATTTTTTTTGTTTTACCTTTATATTTTGGATCATCTGTAAAACTTTATTATACTTACATTTTATAGAATGTTGATTATTTTTGTATTCAGATATCATTTATAAAGTGCCTATCTTGGGATTTAAGTGTTTTTTAAAATGCCAAAGTGGCTCTTTTAAAATGATTCATGTGTTTTGGAATGTTTCCTAAACAAATATGTGTTCAAAATACCATTTTTGGGTTTTAAATAGCTTTAAAATTATTTAAACACTTGGAATGGACATTGGATGCATGCAATGCATTTTCAAACTCCCCATATTGGCTTTCATAATGGGATGTGAATGTTTTGAAATTGTATTTAATGTCTGTTTCATATTTACAAGAGGTGTGAGTAGTTTCAAATAAAAATTTGTAAAATATAGAGGGTTATGACTCACATTAAATGAATAATATTGTTCGGTTGCCAACAAACCTTAAATACCATAAAAAGTAATGGTTCTTTTGTTAAAGAGTCCATGGAATTGATTGATTTATTTTGAGATGATTTATATTATTTTAAAGTAGAATTTGTGTAAACGGTTGGATTTTTAATGGTATTTCAAGTGTGATTTTATAAATAGTTTTCAAAAGAAATTTGAAATGTAGTTTTTCTATAATATTTTCTGTTTGTATTTTTTTTGAATTATGAAAACCATTACATTATATAGGGAATATAAGTTTATTGATAATAACACCATGGAAATGGCATGTCACTAACTCTATCAAACCCACAGGATATCGATCATGACCTCAATCCTAGAAAAGGTGAATTAATGTTTCACCCCAGTGAAACCCCTAATCCTATTATGATTCCAACATCTCCAACATGGTTTTAATAAGATGATTCCTTTATAATTACATATTCTTTCTGTTTTGGTGTTAGCTTCAAAGGTGATGAGTCTCAGGTAACAAAATGAAATAATAACTATCATTCAAATGTTGATATCCCATTATATGAATGACCCCTTTTCTGTATATTTTTTTTCGAATTTAATATTAATAAATAAAATAAGATGGATATGAATAATGAATGGTCAGATTCTATTTATCTGACAAAAGAGTACGTTGATGGTGAAAAAATTTCATCAAGTTTTCAAAAGATCAAGCGTGTGATCCATAATAAATTATTTGTTTGAGTTCACAATATTCTTAATAAATACTAATTAGTCTAGAGGAGTTGGAATAACACATGGTATATCAGATAATATATCAAAGTTATAAATGATATAAAAAACAAGGGATAAAAGATAATGTAGCTTGTTGTTGGGATAAAACTGTGCTTTATGGGTCATATGATATGATTAAATTTGAGGAAAACGAATAAGATAGTATAAAGGATTTGATTACAGATGTGAATGATTATGAAGATCATAGTGAAGAAATTATAAGTATAGTGTTAGATGGTGTATGTGGTTTCCCAAAATAGATTGAGAAGTTTAAGGGTTTTTCCACTACACCATTGTGTACTAGTTGTACTAAATATACGACATTGTTTGTCGTACTGAAGCTATATAATTTGAAAATGGAAAAGGAATGGAGTGATTTCATTTTAACAGAACTTAATTGTCCCTTGAATGAAATTATTCCACATGATAATTATCTCATGATACAAATTTACGAATCTAAATAAATTCCACGCTTGATGGTAATGATTCCAAATAGAATAAACACCTTCCCAAAAACTTTTATACTATTTTACGAGGTGAGAAAATCACATACACAATGACCAATGTGTGGCACTTCTCGATACAAGAAATATTAATATGGTTCTATGAATGTTTTATGGTATTATCCAGTCAATACAATGTTTTGGTACCTATATGAAACAAAAGAGAATGCAAGGCGATTTATGTTCTTCATAAACACAATAAATAAATATGGGAAACTTCATCTCCAGGAAGAATCTCCTTAGTAAGCGAGAATTGATCATGAATATCCTATATTTTAACATGATTCAAGAAACCATTATCTCAACTCATCTATATATGGAGTAAATTATTTTTGTTTTTAATGTAGCACTCATAGTACCTAGCTGGTTATGCTGGTAAATGATAACATTCCTCCGTGGTTATGCATGAAAACAAATCATAATGTTATCTATCATAATATCAAGACATAAAGAGTTGTCTAATGATATTGATATATATTGGGCTCTATTGATGAATGATTTTAAATTATTGGGAAATTCAGGTGCTTGTGATTTTATGATTATAGAAAAGAATATTTCACATATATATCCATGTTGTAAGGGATGATAAATAGCTTTCATACTTATAGAAAATATTCAAGATATAGAAATAAATGAACTCATTGGTGTCACATTTGCGAACATGGTACCCAGTCAATTAGGATAAAACATTCATTGAACACCCTGTTTCTAGGACATTGAAGATTTTTACCCCAATGACATATATACTAATCATCGATGGAATCATTCAATTGAAGTTCTGAAGAACTTACAGACACATCTCTACAAATTGAAGATCATCTCTTGGAGAAAATATAATATATTGACACTACATATGGTAAATCATTTTTTTTAAAACCATACAAAAAATAGTTAGAAAATGATATCAAATTTTTGATTTACAAAACTTGAATTGTATATATATTAGACATTTTCTTGATGTTATGAATGTTGAAAAAAATGTATCCAATTGTGAAATTTATTTTTCACTAAATGCTCTAGAAAAAACAAAGGATGGATTTAAGGGTAGGTTGGACATGGTTGAAATGGGAATACGAGAAGAGTTTTTGCAAGTGAAGGGTGAAAAAGAATTTTTATTAATCCATCTTCTAAAACTCATTCCATGAAGGGGGGATATCTGTTTAGAAACATCTTGAATGATGTAATGGTTCTATAAGGTGATTATTCAAATATCAAAAACATCATTTTAATTGCTGATTTATTGTTAAAGGTTCTAAAATCACATGACTGTCACGTTTTGATGGAAGATCTAATTTTTATCGGTTTATGTTGAATTTTTTACAATAATTTATATAATATATTAACAATGACCAATTTCAACTTGAATTATATATGCAAGAAGTTTACATAGCCAAAAAAATTATTCACTACAAAAAGAGAAATTTTTGATATTTTATGGGAAATGGAAAACTTCTTCCTATAAATATTCATTGATATGATGGTTTATTTGATGGTTCATTTGTGATGGAGATTTGACTATGTGGACATATACACTATAGATGGATGTACCCTATTGAATGTTATATGAATATTTTAAATGGTTTTTCATAACTCAGTGTTTCTGAGAGGGTTTTATTGTAGAGTGATATAATTTTTAGGAAAATGTTGAATTATATACCATATTCTTTTCTGGTGTGGAATTATTTGGTCTACCGAAAACTCATCAAACTAGGCATCTTGTAGGTGAAAAAATTTATGGAAGATATGTTCTCAGAAACATTATTATAGATCAATACTAGGCCCAACATTAAAATTTGGTTAACTGTTTGGAGTTTTCCCCATATGTTGAAACACATAAAAAAATTTAGGATTTGGAATCCATCAAGGGTTGAATTACTGATATAAAATACACATAATAAAAAGTATATAGGATGGTTTTGAGACCATATTTTTAAGGATACATATGAATATTTCGATTCAATTTCAGGAAAAATATGATGTCTATCGAGGAGACCAAGTGTGTTTGTACTATCATACAATGGTTATATAATTAAGGATTTTATGTTCTATAAAAATGAATATGATGAAGAAAGTAACATGAAAAATAGTGGAGTTACACATGTGGATGAAATGATGCATGTTTATATTACTAAAGACACTTATCCAATTTATGAAAATATTTCATAATTTGGTATCATCAAATAAACATGGGAGTTGGATTTTACAACATTCCAAGTCATGATTTTTCAATGCATGTGGGTTTATAAAAGGAGTTCCATTAAAATAGATGAATTGGGATACTTGAAAGTTGATTTTATTAAGGAAGGGTAAATAAAAGGACTATTTATAATGAAATCACATGAAGTACTTGTATTTTTTGATCTAGATCATATAAACCAAAAGGGTTCAATTGTTATGCTATCAACCAAACCCATTGAAGGGTCAGAAATTGAAATTTGGATAGCCATTTCATTGGGATGTCGCAATCATTTTTCTGCCGTCATAATGTAGATTGTGCTTTAAATGTTAGAGGAGACCACAATAAAGGGATTTGGATAGTAGAGATGGGGTTCAGATCCAATAATCCACTAAAAAAGATTTCAATAATCATGGAATTTTTTAGTAATATACTTAATGTTACATCATGTTTTTATCCATTAGCGGGCATATTTATGTAACCTAAAAATATAATCCCACTTATATAGATAATTTCTTCTTCACATTATGGAGCTTCTAATCTTGTGGAACAACATGTATTTAAACATGCATCTTCTCACAGTGTAGAAGTACACTGACATTCTACACGAGCTGGTACTCCCAATCCTAAGGAACAACATGTTTTTCAACCTACTTTTCCTTAGTACTGTTGTACAATGACCATATACACATGATAATGCTGCCACCCAAGAGAAACATGTTGATGATGAGGAAATTTTATTCTATGAAGGACTGATGAGGCAACAAAATACAAGAACAATAGGTTGACAGTGTTAGAAAAATTCATTAAGGAAAAAATAAATGTCATCAAAAACGAGGTCGGATGGAATGTATAGGATCACCATGTTTACCCAAACATGGCCATGTTCAATAGTTTCATTAGGATCATCATTGAATAATGTTTTTCAATTGATTTATATTCATGGAACCATGTTTTGATCAGTCTGAAGATACTAATGATGGAAGTTATTATGGTAACATTATGAAATCATTTCGTTATTTTACGAAAAAACAAAATAAAGAATCATTGAATTACTCTTCATCACCCCTTTTGGATTTCATTTATAATAGATTAATCCCACAAGAAATGTGTATTAATTCTTACTAGAAGTATTCATATATAATTTCGTTAAATTCTATTTAGGCATCATCTTAATGATGTTGAGGGGAAAATAAACCAACACCAACACTTACCTATGGACACATGATAACCAATGAAGCTTGGGATGTGTTTAATGGTCATCATGATAATTTTTATCTACAGTTACATTGTGGATAGAAATAAGTTGTTTGAAAATACAAAGATTCATCACTTTTATTTGCAATTTATCATTTACGAAACAACAAATGTGTGCTAGAAATAAGAAACAGTCAGTAAATCTATTATACCCCTATCAGAATGTAAGGATGGCGTATGTTTCTCATGAGAAAAATTTGTTACATATTGAAAATCTTTTTTAATACTATTATGTGAAATGAAACAAAAATATAAGTATGTTCCTCTATTTATATTTATATGGATGACTCTAAATCCAAATACACTTCTCTCCCACACCATATGTTATAGAAGGAGGCACATGTAAATAAATATGGGAAACTAATAGATGAAAATTCATAAGTGTGGGAAATATGTGTAAGTATGATATACTAATAAAATTATTTAAATAACTATAACATAATAATTATTACTTACTTTCCTCTATTTTTATCTGACATAGTCATATGAATTATTAATTCTGGTACCAGACGAACACATACAATCATTGTCCCTGAAATGAACAGAACAGTATAGCCACATTAGAGGTACGAGTCTTGGAGTGACACCCAGAACATATTTTGGGGAAAAATAAAAAGATGATAATGGTGAAACAATATAATATATTATTTAAATACTAGATACCTATTAATAACAATTACGATTGTAGAGAGTGATTTTAGAATCATTAATGGGGGAGAAGAAAATAGAATAAACAACTCAAGAACATTCATTTACTAATGACCCCACCATCTTTGAGCTGAGCCATTCCCCTTGAAGAGATCTCTTGTTTGAGTTTATCAATGTTTTAGTAATTGTTTATACGAAATTTTTATTAGATATACATTAATATCTTTCATGTAATAATATTCTATAGGGTGAAAATGAAAATGAATTGTATTTATCAACACTCAACCATTGCATTATAGCAAGGGTGGTTGTGTTCAATATCAGACAGGTTGTTCTACACAACAGAAAACATGTTACAGGTTATTTGAGAGTTTCAATTATTGTATCCCATGAGTTGAGTTCCAAGATACCTCTTCTAAATGATGAGGAAGTTATTCATAATCTCACAAAAGCTGTTGTAACATTCATCATACAGATATCACATCTTGGAAAAAACATGTTGACAAAGTGGTATTCATATCCAGTTTATTTTGCAAGATAAATCATTAAATATTAATGAAAAAATTTCTAAACTGAAAAATTTTATTATAAACGGACAAAGGGAAGGGGTGATTTGAAATACTAGCTCAAAACCATCTAAAGGATCGACCAACCGATCGAAAAAATCTACTGAAATCACCTTTACCCCACCATTTCTATATCTTCATTTACTGTCATTGAAGGTACATGTGGATGCAAATTTAATAAATGGTCATACTCACATTGTTGATTTTAAATAAACTATGTATTTAGAGGAAGTTCAAGATATCATTATTGTTGAGAATGTAATTAAGATCCCCTAACTATGATTGGCTAGGTGGCTCAGTTTTAAATGTATACATGAGGTATGACTTCTTGATTTTATTTTCCAAAATATGATATACTATATTAATTATGAAAAAATAAATTCCATTTTTTATAAGCATATATATCAATTGAAATTTAATGGATTCCCCATGAATTTTATTTTGGAATAGTTAGTCCTCACATCTCCTCTATAGAACAACCAATAATAGATTCCAAAAATGTGGATGAAATACTTGCAGGCATGGTCGAATCATTTGAAAATAAACATAAGGATGACAAAAACATCTTTAATACCATAAATTTATGGGTAAAATTCTATAATTTAATCAGATAAAATATATTTTCATTTCATCAATTACTTTTTTTTTGTTCTAATGTAACCTTGTATTCCCATTACGGTCAATTTAAAAAATCTAAATATTTATTTTTTTTCTGATTCAATGCATGGATATCAAATAAATAGACCACACATGATAGAGTTTTTCATTTTTTAATACATTTTGTCCAAAATTCATGAACTAATAAAATGTTACATGTTTTATATTATGATTTAATCATTATTCTTTTAAGATAGGGTGATGCATCAATTTCATGAAAAACATGTAATGAGGCCATAATATTAGTGTGAGGAACAAGAAAAGTACTATAACTGGATAATTATAATTGAATATATAATAAAATTTCAATATATAAGAAAATATCAAAATACAATACTTCTTACATTCAATTCTTATATAGTTTCAGATATAAAAAAATAAAAACTATTGTGGTTATTATGTTTTAACATTTATTGGAGAGATCATATTTTTTCAATAAAATATCCTCCCCAAAGTGGTATTTTCAAAAATAATTACTATTTCATTTGAAATATTTATTAATCGTTTGTGTATCTGTATTTTTGATTACTACTATGACTGTTTAAAAGACTCATATTCACAAGATGATATAGATTTTCCCTGAACCAAATGGGAGACATACATAATGGAAGAATGTACACACATATCATGATGATGAGATGTCAAAATACGTAGTGGATTGTTTCATATTTGTGTTTTATTTACTTATTTTTAGTATTAATCGTATAATAATTGCTTCTATATAATGGTGGATTCCATTTTTTGAGTCAGTATGGTTTGTTCAGTGATTATCATGCTCATGAGATATAGGGATTTGAGTCTACAATAAAGGTAATGACAAAAAAGGAATGGTTCAATCATGTATAATGTTGAATTCTTAGTACTTATTTAATTAAATATCTTTTCATCATTTTATTTACTATTTTGAGGTTAATTTGGTTATAATATTTATATAATACTTATTTATTTTTTACAGATCTTTTTCGAAGTCATGTTTTCTGTCAGATATCTACATCAATCTATAAAGGAGAGAACATGTTCTTTTCTACTTGAACAGGAAACCATATATTGGATTAAATATAAAGTGATTATAAGGATTCATATACCAAGGGATTTAATAGTTATTTAATGAAAATTATGACAACACAAAATATATTTCATGAATATTTTCTTTAACAATATAGTAATCTATTATAAGACAATCAGTCACACCTTAATCTGATAAACGGTGTCCTCGGAATGACTCAAACTGTATGTTTTTAGTTTATAATATGTTTATTTTTTTATATTGTGTCTTCTAAACTACCATGATTTGATCCATGTCACATGATTTTGATCTATCATGTGCAGGTTATGAGTTTTTTGTGTTAATATCACCTTCTAACACATTTACTCTCATTTTATCCTTATATGATCATTGTTATCTCCATTTTTTAAAATTATTGAGCATCTATGATCACCCTTTATTATGTTTCATATCATTATGTTATGAAGAATGTTTTTAGAAATAATATTTATAAGATGTTATCTAGAAAATAATAGCTTAATGAGAGACTCTTATAAGACAATTATCTATATTTCCATGTATCCTAAAGCACTAGACCTAAATAATTCTAGCATGGCTAATTATGTTATGTAATGAATATTAATCTGATATGATGTGATATCTATGTATAAAATTATTGGTTCAATATAGTTGGTATCATATCAAATAAAATTCTCAAAAATGAGAACATTTATTTAGATTGTTTTGATTCTTTGGGAAAATGAAATATATGTCATCTATGATGTTTAATAATCAACCACCCCTCAATATGATGCATGATGTAACTGGTATCACTCAATGTATCTCTTTTAATTTTAAATTGACATTAATTTATGTAAAATTTAAAAGTGTCGTTTTTATTATTTTATTATATTAGGACAACGATACATTAGTAATTAATGATTTATGAGAATCACCCACACCTCAATCTGATGCAAGGTGAGAACTGTATGACTATAAGTGTTTATTTTTATGTTAAATTGACATTAAATTTTACCAAAATATTATGTGGGATACTAAAAACAGAAAAAAAAAATATTCGGTTTATTTTGATACTTTACGACAACAACCCGTGAGTCATTTCTGATGTGTAGGATTCAACTATACCACAATCTGATGCATAGTGTGACAAATATGATTAAAAGTGTCTATTATTTGTTTAAAATTGATATTTTATTTGAAAATTTGTTTCTCACAAAAAACCATGAAAACACTCTTTGTTTTTTCTTCTTAATTCAGTACAAGGTAGCACAAGTCATTTTTTATGACTATGAAGTTGTTTTACATAAAATCTGCACACAATGAGATCTGTTTAACTCAAAAAGCATGTTTCTAGTTTGAAATGACATTTTAGTAAAAAACAATCATACTAAAAACTGATAAAACACATGCATATTGTTTTGATACTTTATTTCAATGACCTATAAGTCATTTTTACTTTGTAGGAATACACCAAAACTCAATGTGATGCACAATTTGACCGCTATAACACTAAGTGTCTCTTTTTATTTAAAATTGATATTAATTTTTAAAAAAAACTAGTGGTAATTTAATTTTTTTGATACATTATAACAATTATCCATAAGTAATTTTTGATTTTCAAGAATCAACTTCACCTCATTTTGATGCACTGTGTGGCTGGTGTGACATTAAGTGTGTATTTTTATATTATATTGACATTAATTTTAGAAAAAAATAAGTGACATATGAAAATCAGAGAAAAGCATTTAAGATTGTTTTGGTACTTTATGAAAATTATCCATGAGTCATTTATGATGAGTAAAAGTCAACCACACCTCAATCTGACACATCTGGTGACTAGTATGACTAAAAGTGTACATTATCAATAAAAAATTTACAATTTAGTTCAAAATTTTTCACTCATTGAAAACCATGAAACACATGCTTTTATGGTCTTCATAGCTTAAGAGTTCATTTCAAAAGACATTTGTGACATGTAGGAAGCAGTTTCACATCAAACTGATGCGCAATGTGACCGGTATGACTCAAAATGCATGTTTCCAATTTGAATGTCATTTTAGTCAAAAGACACCACATGGATATTAAAAACTAAGAAAACGAGTTCATTTTTGTTTCATACTTTTTAAAAATGATCTATATGTTATTTATGATTTTTATGAATCAACCTCACCTAAATATGATTCAAGATGTGGCTGGTGGAACTGACAATGTCTCTTTTTATTTTAAATTGACATTAATTTTTGTAAAAAAATCTGACATAATGAAAACTGAGATAACATGTTCATATTGTTTTGATAATTTATAGAAACGATCAATGAGTATTCTGTGACTTTTAGTAATCAAACCCACTTCAATAATGTGTATAGTATGACTGATAAAACTCCTAACGTGTCATTTTATTTGAAATTTACATTAATTTAATTAATAAAGAACAAGTATCATACTGAAAGCTGAGAAAACATATTAAATTTGATTTCATTAATTATGAAAATGATCCATGAGTCATTTTTGACATAAATGAATCCACCAATCCTCTATCTAATGCATGTTGTGACTGTTATGAATAAAAGTTTCTATTTTCAATTTAAAAGTAACAATTTATCTCAAAACATGTCACTCACTAAAAACCAATACATTTCACTTGATAATTGAAGATAATTATTCACACGTTATCGGTGATGTGTAGGTAGTAGTCTTAGGTCAAAACGACACATGATGTGACAGGTATGACTCAAAATGTGTTTTTTAAGTTTGAAATGATATTTTCGTAAAAAATATTAACTTACAAACTGTAAAGTAAAAATAAGAATTCAGATTATTTTGATACTTTAAGAAAATGATCCATAAATGTTTTTGATAGGTAAGAATTAGTCACACTCAATTTGACATATGATGCGGCTGTATTACTCCAATTGTGTCTATATTTAAATTTGATATTAATTCTTGTAAAAGAACTTGTGAAAAACTCAAAACTAAGAAAACGCATTATGATTGTTTGAATATTTTATAAAAACTATCCATAACACATTTGTGACATAGAGGAATCAACCTCACCCCAATATGTTGCACAATGTGACCGGTATAACTCCATGTATGCCTTTTTTAAAAAAAAATCACATTTATTAATATATTCTTTCTTATTTAATTTTAATTTATTTATTTATAATATTACAAGAATAATATCTGTTTTATTATATAGGGGTAATATTTTAAATAAGTAGGGATGAATTGTCCATCAACTAATTCCTTGGTTGATTTTTTAAAGGGGTTAATTGGTGCCAAAATATAAAACATTAATGATTTAACTATTTTTTGAATAATTGTAAATATAATTATATAAAACATTGTTCTAAATTTATACAGTAGTTTTTTTATGTTTCATTAGTGGATATTTTTGTATTCATGATGTCAATTAAATATAGAAGGATTATTTTATTTTGTGTTCTATATATACCTACAGGTTTTTGTTGGGTGTGTGTATATATTAAAAGCACATTGCACCAAGTTAGGCCTTTATAAACGCTCGAAATAACACTAATAAATGATGTCCTTCATCATCTCATTTTTTACCATAGATAATGGACACCATATATTACTGATTTTTGAGCACTGATAATTTACCCCTATCATCAATACAATTACTATGTTTTTTATTGCTGTTAAATGTATTTTTTTAAGATATTAAACGACATCTGTGTAGTAGTGAACGTTTTTACTTTAAAAACCCCACATTTTCATCCCATCTATGGGATTAAATTGAAATTAAATTATGCGACATATTTTATCTCAATATATATAAATGGATTCTATAGTTTGAATTAGAGTAATATATAACTTCCAATGATTTCAACATATTTTTTGACCAAAAATATTAGTGACTTTAATTAAAAGTAATTATAGTGATTAAGATAAAATTATTCTTTATAAGGGACTAAGCATTAATCATAAGATAATAATGACATGAAGCTTGTGATAACTCCATTAGATGGACTTATTTTTACTGTATCCCCCCTTTTATCTATTTTGGTTCATTATTGGAGACATTTTTCATAGTAAAAACGTTGGTGAAATTCAGTTTCAAAATATTTATAAGAATGTCCCTCCTATTTATCTATAAAAAAGCACTCACCCTCCCACATATTCACAGCTCTCAGGCCTTTTGTCTCACTAAAACTCTTCTCAAATAAAACCCCAAAATCCCTTACCGAATCCTATAATAATTTCTTTGGGTATAAATGGATCCAAGGATTTCATTTGGTGAAAACCATAAAGAGTTACTCAAAAAAGAGGTAACCCTCTTCAATAATCAGCTTAGAATTATTTAATTCTCCACTTCATAAAGAATCATCATTACATGCTAATATAATAACATCAATAAAAATACTGAGATTTTTCTATTTTATGGGTTATACCTACACTTATACACAATTCTATTTACCATGTAATAAACTTACTATTCGTGTGTACGACAAACTACAGCCTCACAAAATGTGGTTGTTCATTTTTATTTTACCACCTATCATGGTTGGGAATTATGAGGTAAAATATATTTTTATAAGGTATTTATGATTTATTTATGGTTCTATTATTATAATATAATACATACCATCATGATTTCTATTTTGTTTAATTGTGATATCTTTAATTGTAGAAGTCTGAACTACCACCTCCTCAATGTGATGTGATTCATTCACGCTTTACATGGAATGTATTAAGAATATGATTTTAAAATTTGTTTTATTTATATGTCATAATAATTCTATTATAATTACATTATATATATATTTTCCTTACATTCTATTTTTTAATATGACAGTAAAAGAAAAACTATGTTTATGTGTACATAAGGCATACCATCTCCATGAACGGTGACTTTCATTTAATATTTTCAAATTTCATAGAATACAATAAATAATTATATAACACATATATATTATATTCATATCATTTTTACATTTTTTATATCATTAAATAAGTATAAGGGCAAAAAATATAATAAATCCAAACACAAGTGAAAAACAAAGCGATTATTACCTAAAATGTAACATTAAATTTGAGTTCTTAATGAGCAAGTAATATGAAGTCATTATAAAATCATATATTCTATTATGTATAATACTATGGTTCAATGATATATTTATAATAAACATATATTTATTATATAGGAATTTTGAACAAGTATGAAGAGAGTGAAGACAAAAGGAAAGGGTTTTCTCCTCTCAGTTATATTTTCGATGAGACAAAATCCATTTTCACGACATATTTCTTATATGTGGTGTTTTACGGAAGATTAATGTATTCTATTTTTATTTTATTAAATTTATAGTTATTTACATTTTAGTCTCATGTTATTTATTTCATAGTGCTTACGGTTCAAAATATATCAAATCAGTAATGTAATTATGTCTCAATATTTTTAATTTGAGATACATTCCATGTCATAAACCTATATTTTTATATGGGGTGAATATAATTACATTTTACATGTTATATAATGATCCTAATTATTTTATTTATATTTTAATCTTCATGAAATTTCATTTTCATATAAGGGGATTATAAATTTATGATACCAAGGTCTAAGAGCCTATTGAAAAATCTCATCGTTTATCAGGATTGTTTAAGAAAACACTTGAAATGATGAAATATTTGGATCCATATCTCAATATAACTCTTAAATTTTCATATCCTGTGGTTATAAATTATTTCTTAATGTATTATTACAATTTTAATGATATCTTTTCTTAATAAAAAATTTCATAAATTTAATTTCATTCTCATTTCTGTCAGAAAGATTTGTTCTCATAAAACCATGTATTCCAACAATAATTTAAATAATGTGTAATGATTATCCAATAATGTTTAAATGAAATTTTACCCTTTATTTATATTTTTCCAAAATTATATTAAAACTAATATTATTGACATTTTCTTATGAAGTATATTTTTCAAATTTTTATGCTTTAAAAGAAATGTTCAACATGTACATACTTTGATGCCATCATTAACATTATTTTATTCAAGATTACATTGTAATAATAAATCAAGGAAACATTTTCTAATATTAATCAAATTATTGGATTATAAATTATTTTTCAGATATTTTGATTAAAAAATTATATATAAAAGTTATTTTTAATAATTTTCAAAACCTCGTTTATATATTTTCAAAAAGTGATTCTAACAAAATGAATTCATGGATTTCACTATATTTTATATTTTTTCATATAAATTTTTTATAAATCGGTTTTCAAAATTATTTTTAGCCTTTTTTATAGTTTCTTAAATTATTTTACATGAAAAAGGATTTCAAAAAATTTTCAAATATCATTTATATGTTTTCCTAGATAAAGCATTTCAAAATTTTTTCTATCTCCTTTTATATTTTTCCTAGGAAAATGTGTTCCAATAAATATCAATATTTCATTTTATGTTATCAATGTTATTTTCATAAAGATAGTTTTCCATACGTTTTGAAACATTCTTTATAATTTGTCAATGGAATTTTCAACTAAATGGGTTTTAAAACATTTAAAATCATTCTTTATATGTATTCAAATTTATTTTCAAATAAAAGTTTTTTTTAAAAAAATCATGATTTATTTATATGATCTCAAATTTATATTCAAATAAATGGGTTTTAAAAACATGAAAAATTTATTTATATGTTTTTAAAGTTATTTTCTAGGAAAATGGTTTTCAAAATTTGTTAAATATTCTTTTATAATGTTCCAAGGAAAAAGGTTTTTCCAAATGTTTTTAAGATTATTTTATAAGAATTCAAGGAAAATATTTATCAATATGTTTTCAATATTATTTTATAATTTATCAATGAAAAATATTTTAAAAACATTTTCATGATTATTTTTTAAGTTTTCATGTAAAAGTTTCTTATATTTTTTCTGAGATACATTTATATATTTTCATGTTTATTTTGAAGAAAAATGTCCTTTAAAAGGTTTTATATTTTTCAAATATTTTTTTAAAAAATAAAGGATAATTTCCTCATGAAATGTTTTTAAAATATCATCCAAATTATCTCATATCTACGATGATATCTGTTAGTATTACTCATTACATTCTAGGGAAATGATCCAAATGATCTATTCGTATTCATTCTGTGAATAGTTATGTACTGATCAAATGATATTTATAAAAATAATTTATATGTAATGCCGTATATATTTAGGAAACTTTTTTTTATTTCATATGTTATATTCAATGAATGCCACTTCCTTTCATGGGTTATCATTTGAAGAAATGATTATGAAACATGTCTTTTGTCTATAGTTTAATTATGATTACATGTTTATGAAACCCATTTCATTTCATCTATATGGATGTGATGATTGATTATGACCTTTTGACATATGTATGAATGATTTTTTTACAAGATGTGTGGGACTTATATCCCTCACTAGTGAATTAGGAAAATATTTATATCTCATGAGATAATTATGGGATTCAGGTCAATGGGATAGATCAATTATAGAAGATGGAAACATGTTCCATTATGGGACGATGAGGAATCCTAATCCACTATGGGATGATGGGGAAACCCCATCCACTATATAAAGAAAGGGAAACCTAATATCTTATAATTAATGAACTGTGATACTGTTTGGTAGATTGTCCCACCCCATAGGTGTAGTCCCCATGAAGTTACCTGGCCATTTCTAGAAATGTGTATTGACTTTTAAGGAATGATATTACATTTTTAGGTGTATTCCATAATTTTATATCTTACTCATATGTTATTAATCCATGGATTAATCTATTTATTTCCTTATGATTCATGACTTATGAACTACTAACCTTTAATCCTTGATACATGTTTATGATATTTGATTTGTATGGTGTGATCTTCTAATGTTATGATCACATTCACATACCCATATTCTCATGTGTATTCTTATATATCTATCATTTTTATCATTACTAAGCATCTAAGATCACCCCTTTTATTTTTGCATTCTCCATGTTATGAAGATAAATGTCATGTATAGTAGGTATAAGAGTGGTTCTCATCTTAGTTAACCTAGTAGGATATAATTTAGCTCACCCATGTACCTTAATTTATGTTTCCAAACATCCTATGTAAATAACTATTATGGTCTTTGGGAATCTATTTTTTGAAATCTATAATATATAAAAAATGTTATAATTTATATGTACATTAAAAGTGAGTTTTTATATATCAAAACGAAAATAAATAATTAAAAATTAAAACATGACTACTCTAATACCACTTTTTGGTCCCAGGAATAATGGAGGTGTGTGCTGTTGGGTGATATATTAAAATTTATTTTAATTATCATTACTCAAAGCCATTACTGATGATGTTTCATGTAAAATTTAAAATTAATTTATTTAATATCTGAAAAAAATGAATATGCATACATATGAACATTATTTATTGATGAATGTGGAACACCCAAAATGTCCCTTTTAGATTTCATTCGTTGTTTTATAAGGATCAAATTATAGAATAATTTTAGAAGTTACCTATACATGTTAATATGATCTTCAAGTAACAATACTCGAACATCAGGTGACAGAGTAGTGTGTTTAATTCCTTTAATTGATCGTTCCAGATAACTCATTATTTGGTATTAATGAAATATATCTTATGTTTATTATTTTAGAGAGGGAGATAGAGGGAGAAGTCAAGAGATAATTCATTGGGTTCAATAATTCTCTCTATTGATTTCACACACATGAGCCACAAAATAGACATAACCACCAATTTATAGAGCTTGATACTATGAAAAATTAAAGTTGTAATTTCATGTCATTCATTAAATAATAGTATACCACTTATTGAAAAAACAAGGTATATAATTATAACAATGTTGTTATTATTTTTTGGAACACTCCAACTTTCAAAAATTGATAAATAATATTTACCATCATGTAAATAATTATTTATCACCAAACGTGAACATGGACCATCCATACTCATCATTATTTATTGAATATCCAAATTAATATTTTATTTATAAATAAATAATTCATCCACATAACATTGAATAATTATTTTTAATTCTAAATAAAATATATAAATATAATTTTATACACAATAAGGTGAATAAATATTTATTAAATTTATGAGATAACTATAAAATGAATAAAATTATACCTTAGTATTAAATAACATATTTATTACATTCAAATATAATTTAATTACAATCAATAGAATAACATAGTGGGTGAACTTTTATGATTCTTTCTCATTGAAATTAGGCATGCATACCAAGTTGAAGATTAATTTCAACTAATGGGTCAAGGAACCCAACAGAAGGAACATAATGTTTCAATATCAACAACAAAATTTGAATATACACTATTCAATATAATCTCTTTATCATAATATTTCATAAATAAAGTTGCATGATAGGATCATCAATCTATATTCTCGATACATCTTTTTTGACTATCTAAAATAAACATGACTTTAAACCATAGCCATGTAAATAGGGAAACAACTCTATTCCAATAAAATTTTAAAGATATCAGTATCAATAAGGAAGGGATAAATCCTTCCTCGAAATATCCATTAATGACATGGAAATCATGACGCACCATGCATACCCTACTTCCAGCCAACATATAGTGTTATTTTTTTCATTATAAAATATATGTGCATGATTCATGACATGAACCTCGAATATTATTACTACCTTTATCACCATATACATGACCATATATATTATTATACAATGATATTAAAACATGTCAAATTTCTACTAGCTAGAATGTTCTCGTAATCATTTATCTTGGAGATTACCAAGTTTAATCCTCATGATGAGAAGGCCCATATACTAATGATTACTCACACATTATGGTATAAAAAAATATGTTTCCAATCATAGTACATTATCCAACTATTGAACTATATTATGAATATTATCATAGCACATCAAGGATCTCAACATTGTGGGGAAAAACTACGACCTTTTCAATGTGAAAAATACTATAAGACATTATTACATTGAATATATACATAACATTTAATAATAATTAATAATATGTTTAGTTAATATTAAATACATCAAATATAAATTTAATAAAATCCCAAAAAAATTACTAGGGCATTAACTCTTTCAATATTAAATCGGAACATGCATGGAAAATGACCCAATTCTCGCATAAATGTTCATTTCATTAATAAAATTTTTATCAATAGTATAATTAAAAAAATTAAGAAATAAACATATAATTATAAATATAAATATAGTTATGGAGTATATGTATAATATATATGTATTTATTATTTATAGAAATATGGGAATTCATTAATTATATACAGGTCAATGAAAAAAAATTAAAAGTAAAACTATCATAGTCAATTAGTTAAAATGTAGTAATTGGAATATTTGAGGTCGATCCCACGTTGATGGAAAAATTATTTTTATTAGATTTTTAAAAAAATTTAAATTTATTATATTAGTGAAATAGGTGAAGATAGAATTTTTTTTTATTGATTTTATAAAAGAAGAATCAAAATGAAGTAGAAGATTTATTGGATCTAAAGCAGATTCTTAAAGAACCCCAGGGTTTTGTAATATCAATGATAAAACTGAAATTGGATTTTTTTTAAATATATTTTTTCATTACTAGAATTTGAGTCAAGAAAAGGAAGATCTAATAGTTATTGTATCACCTCATTAACATGGTAATACCCTATATACCTTGGTCTAATAATTTACAGTGCCGATGAATCAGGTTTCTTTCAATACAATGTTCAAACCTAATTTCCCATAATGTTCACAATGTTCATGACTTATTTTTGGTTGTATGTTTACCAATTTTAAAGTTCCTTTTTAATTAAATTATAAATTTTCATGATAAAATAAAAATGAATGGATTGGAAATTTGTTGAAGGAATTACACAAACCAAATTCATGAAAAAATACAAATAAAATTACTCCATAACACATTCCTACTTATATTACATCTCCCTAGCCCAAAAATGAATTACATTATAATCCTAGTGATGAGAGGTTTATAAGGAAGGATAAAATAAAGTCAATCCTTAATGAAAATAGATAAATAACTCAAGGAGGAATATGTATAATGATGCTTCTTACTCAAATTGTTTTGCTTCCGAATCAGAATTCATCCACAGTAGTAGGAAGATCCACTATTTATAGGATTATGATAGACATTACCAACACATTACACAAAATGTAATAGTGTTTCATTTCATGTAATCACAATCTGAGGTTGCCTCTAGGATTTTTGAATCATAATGAATATCACATAGATCTCTTTGAAATATTATTAAAATTTAACCATTTCATGGTGTGAAATTGAGACTCACAATTTTTAAATGCCATTCAAAGTGTGTATCCTCTTCCCGACATGTCCAGGTGATGAAAGCTTCCATTGGTGAATTAATGTTGTGTAACTATATTACACGGATTTCAATAGTATTTTTATATTTTCCGTGATTTCTTCATCTTCGAAAATTTGGTGTTTCAACGCTTCGCTTCACTCGTGGAATGAAGTTTCATTAAGGTTCTAATTGTGCCTCTTTTCATTCCTTTTCTGAAATTTCCTTGTATCCTTCCACACTACAAAAAACAAGTTATATTTTAAAAATATATCAAGTCTATGAAATTAAATACGCTAATCAATCCATTAAAATACCCAAAAATGTATGCATGAAATAGACTAAAAAATTATATTTTATGTTCGAAGGCATACAATGAAATTAAGAACCTTATAAAAGAGATTTATTTGAATATATCATTAAATTTCATGATAATAAATGGTAAATTAATTCAAAGGAAAATTATATTAATCTTATCCTTTTATAAAACATCAATTTTATTCTCTTATAGTAATTCATGGAATTTTTATTATTTTTATAATTTTATGCTCTTTGTCAATTAAAATTATTAAAATAAATTAAATAAAATTCAACCTTATTTCTTCATTGGTCATGTAAATTCATAATTCATGATTATATTTTAATTAATTTTTATTAAAGACAATTTTACCAATTAAATAAATCTTTATGAAAGTAATTTTTATCCATTTTATACTATCCATAAAAATATTAAGGAAGATTATTATCATTTTCTATGGGAGGTACTTTTTACCAATGGTGTGAATAAGACATTTGTTCTTACATATATATCATGAATAACTTTTCATTACATATTGAATACCCTTTTCTTTGATCATTCCATTATAAAATTATATGGTTCACTTCAATGAATTTTTTTCTTGTTATTTTTTAAATATATTGATTTTAGATAATTTATTCCATATTAAGAATGGTATTTTCATCAAAAAAATATTCCAATGATATTTTAATGGTATATTAATATGTGAAAACATGCTCTAACATTATTAATGATTCACTAAGGATAATATCTGATAATGTAATTCACTTCCTATATTATGATGGATTGTAATTATATAAAATACTTTGTTAAAAAAAGTAAATTATTTTCAAAGGGTTATTCGATTATGATATGATGAATAATTTATGATCTTGTGGAATACATATGTATGAAATTCATTGTGTAATGGGTGGGCCCAAAATTATATAACCCTCTTATTAATTAAGTAAATACTTATATATCATGAGATATTAAAGTCTAAAATGGGAAGTACACCATATTTAGGATGGGAACCTATCCACTATAATAGTCATGAAAGTGAACCATGACTAAGGAAACGATGCAATAAAGAGTGAACCCAATCCAATTTGTGGCTTCAGCATTGATCCTTGGAAAAGTAAAAAATATTCTATACTTATGTGTGTCGAAAAATTATGTATTATGATTATAATATATTATCATGGGTCATGATTGATTATTATTGATTTTTCAATCTTATGTATTATATCTTATCACTGAATAAAATTTTATGCCATGGTTCATGATTAAATATAATTGAATGATTGGGTTTTACTATCATAAGTTATGATCAAGATCATATCCCCTTATTCCTATTATCTATTATGATAAATGACTGATATAAACTATGTTTAACCTTACTGGGCATATGATAATTCCCTTTATTTTTTTCCTTCTACTATAAGTCATAAAGATATGTTTTAAGTAATAAATTTATAAAAATGATATAATTAGGGAAGAAGCTTGTTGAATATATTGAAGGAATTTTTTAAGATAAGTTGATCATGTATATATAATACAAAAACACTACAACATTATAGTCCTTGGATGGGAATTATAGAGACTTTTTTATAAATAATCTTCAAAATACAAGTAATATTTATGAATGTTATGTTCATCTAGGTTGGTATCTGAGAAATGTTTAGTTGTTTTTAAATATTAGGTTTTGAAAACATTGGTTTTAGACCTAAGGATAAGTCTATGTATAGGAGATCATATTAATACTTATGGAAAGAATACAATGTGTGGTTTTCCTGGAACGTACATCCTTATATAGACATTAGATGATGGATATATATGAGAAAAAGTTTCATCTAAGTTTAATAACATTTAAATGGTCAAATTGAGAATATAATCTATCGTCACCATCATATTTTGAGTATTTATAAGACTAAAAACATGGATAAATATTCTTAAGGGATATTCTTTTGTTAATTCTTGTCCCATATATAAACCATTATGTTGAATGAATGTTTATAGGCTTTGAAAATAGATGACAATCCAAAGTGACATGAGATTAAAATATAGTGTCATTGGTAGGAGGATGATTTCATAAATTATGACATGATAATAATTACTTTCAAAACTATATGATGGTGTACTCTAATTATTCATGTTTTATACTAAAAATATGTTTTTTGGGTTTTAGTCAATTTTCAGAACCATGAAGATTCATTTGGACATCAAATGTGATAGAAAATATAATGATTTTCTTCCTATGAAACAAAATGTCATTAGAGAAAAAATTAGAATCCTTTAGATTAATAATAATAATATATATTTATATATTATAAATATACCCAACTTTGGTGAGTTTAAAAACCAACATAATAGGAGTAAAATAGATTTTTCAGGAGAGTTTAGGGGAGATCTTCTATGAAAGATGGACAATTCATCTTATTAATATTGAAATTGTGGGTAGAAAACAAATGTTAATGGCTCAAATGAATGGGAATATATATTATGTATAGAAAATAAGGTCATATATATGAATATATATTAATTTATGTGAAAAAATTACTATTTTGATAGTGGTAAATAAATTACAAACTATGGATATAATTATTGTTAAATATATTGTGTTTAGGGAATTTTGTCATTTTCATAGTCAATTACCTAATAAAAGAGATAAATATTATACCATGGTTGAGAATATGTTATCTCAATAATTGTGGTGGATCATGACAGTTAAGGTACATATACCATCCACTCTATAGTAGGCCATGTCTTGTTAATGATTGTAATAATGTTCACTTTGATAATATTACTATAATTAATTTAGTGTAATTTGATTTTATTTTGAGCATTGGTAGCTATCTCTACAGAAATCCCTTATAAATACAGGGAATAAGGATTTGAAATTTTATATCTTATATAAACCAATGATCATCTATAGGTGTGAGGATGAACATGAACTTATTATAAAAAATGTATGGGTCTTGATTCTTATTCATGAGTTGTATACATCCCAAATGGATGCGTAGAAACTCATTATTTAGTAAATTCATATTTCTTATAAATATGTTAAGGAGTTATTGAAGGCTTTACATGTCTTACCCTAATTATTTTGTGTTTTCATTGGAAATTATACCTTTTATAATTTCAATTTCAAAAACACCTTATAGAATTTCTTTAATTTAGTTATGGGAATTGAAAAAGAAACTCCCAATGATTCATCATAAGGGATTCATAAGCACTATTTTGACATTGTGGGGTTAACCAATTATTTATTATAAGAAGTAATATGGGGATATGTGTGTTTTCATTTATTTTTGGTAACATAAAAATATTACTATAAAGAAAAAATATCTTATACTTAGTTTTGGTGAATTTTGTGATCATCTATGTAGAGAATAATAAATTTACAACAGTGTTATTATTTTTGGATATCAAAAATTTATGGAAAATATTGAGGATATACCCATGAAAACCATCAAATTTAGTTATGGTCATTATGAATTTATACTGATTAAATTTTGACATAACAATTCCCCCATTATTATAATGGATTAAATTTATATATTATTTAAAATTATGTAGATATGTTTTTTGTAGTATTTATACATTATATTGTAAGATGTATAATGAAAAATGATTATTTGGAAGGTATTTTAAGGATTATATTAAATATCATTAGGAAAAATAATTTTTATTCCAAACAAATCATGTGTGCATTATTGATATAAAATGATTCATTCTTGGGTCATTAGATATCCAGAAATTATATTACCTTAGATCCTTCAAAGAGAAATTATATTTAAAAAAGACAAACACCAACCATGTTGACAAAGATCCATAGTTTTATAGGTTTATTGAAAAATAATGACTCTTTTGTGGGATTTATCAAGTTTTTATACTATAATATACATGTTGACTTGGTTAGGAACCAAGTTTCTTTCGACATAATAATTTGAGGAAAATTTAATGGAGGTGAAAAATGTTTGATCAGTGGACTTGTGCATGCACTAAAATGTAGTGGAAAAGTGTTTTTGATCTATTATATTTTAAATAAATAAAGGGTTGGAATTTTCCATCATGTATATTGATATTTTTATATCTAATGAATCATAACAAGTGATAATTCTTGTGAAAAATTACCCAAAACATGATTATTTGTTATAAGAAGTAATTTATTGCATTGAGAATCTGGTGGAGTTATATTTATTAGGAATGATGTGATATATATACTTATCACAAATATTTGATGTATATATTCACAAATAAATAGTTAAATATGAATCAAAGGATATAGTTTGAGTCGATTAAATAATGTTACTTCCCAATAATTGAAACCCTTATAGTAAACCATATGTCTGATGCATAAATATTATATAATTATGGATGAATATACAATAAATTTCAAAAAAATACTATCTCGATAAACATATAGTTTTAGTTTCATTAGAATCTTTGATAATTAAAATCCATTTACATGATATATCTACAACATTATTTATTATGTTCTTCAGAACTAGAATACTTCATAGACATAACATTCTTAAAACCATTCTTTATTACATAGGGAAGGGAAATATATGAATTGGAGAGAATATATGAATAGTAATTTTAAGCCTAATAGATATCAATCATTGATCATGAGTGATAGAAGATATGTACAAGGGTGTGATAACGTGATTAATAATTACAATTTTATCATTCAAAAATGATGGGTGGTAGGAAAAAAATTGCCCAATGAGATAGGGAATTCTATCCTAATGGTTTCATTTTTAAAGGTTGATTGTGGGCGTTCTAGTATGGTTGCAATAATTCACATTCAATTCATACATATAATTTACTAGAAACATCAAACGAATTCCACATCCATAACAAGATACATACATTCTTTACCAAGGTATGAAATCAATTTAGGTTTTAGGCCCAATCACACTTAGGAACACACATTATTTGATTGAATGGGAGGTCAGTCTCATCACTCCCATTTATGGGGAATATTTTCTTACTTGGGGACTCTCTTATAGATTTAACATATGTTCTATAATCTCATTCTAATCTCAATACGATATTGGTTTCCCCTAAAAATGATCAAATTTTGTTTCCATCCATGTGTAATGGGGGGGTTCTATTAATGAGACCGTCTATATATATGTAAGGTTCTTCATCCATTTCACGTCATTACATAGAAATGTGTATCTTAATAAATTGTGAATCCATATAAATAAATACTCTAGTGTTTATTTCCATACATGGAGGTGATTATTGTTTTGAGGTTTTGATTGAAACTTTATGAGACATCCTAAATATCATGTTTATAAAATGAATAAAAGCAACATATTTCATTGAAACCATGTAGTTTAACCTCATGTCAAAAGGATATATATGAGGGAACCGTGTCATAAGATAAGGAACTATAACCTTAAGAATTAATCCTATGTATCATGTTTATAGCAGGAATCAAATTTTTCGTAGTTTGACCATTCTATCATGACATACATTGGTGTGGATTCCCCTATATTGGGTAGTCATATCATGATATAATCATGGATTAGACACAATGGTTTCCCAAAATGGTGGATATTCATGATATGAATGATATTTTCATTTAAAACCCCTAATACCATGTGATATATTCTTTGTGTTATAAACATGGGAATGATTGTGATCATTATCATAGAATACGGATGAAGAAATTATGCACTTGAGGAACCCTTATGGGGTGTTTTTTATGGAGCGCTAACCTTAAAATGGAATAATACATATCCAACATATATCAGGAATAAAATTAATTTTTATTTGTCCATATTCTCAATATACTGATTGATAATGTTGGGAGATGAACCAATAGGAGAGTTTGGTTCTCATGGGTTTGAATACTGGTGATATGGAGAGACTTACACTAAATTGGGTACCCATTAGAGCTCAGAAAATATTATGGTGTCCCATATAATTTGTTTTACGCAAATCATAGTTCTCATAGTTCAGTCGACTACTCAATCAACTAATGATTCAAAATAATGGTGGACCCATGGGGCATTTTTGGATCCCATGGGTTAATGTATCAAAAACATGGAGGGGATTACACAAATGCAGGTGACCATTAGAGCTTCAACAATATGAGGTCATCCTAAATTATATATTTGGATAGTAATTGGAGTTGTCATAGTTCAATTAGGGTTATTCAAAAGTATATACATAGGACATGGTTATATTGTCCCAAGTCATCTGCCTGACATGCCTTTATTTTCTAAATAACATGTCCTGATTATCACATTGACACATCCTAATTTTCATTTTACATGTTTAGTGTTTATATCTAACATGCATTTGGATTTTTGATCATTTCCTGGTTATTTAGTGTACATTTCAAAAAATTACAAGATCTATCTGATTTTTTCTTGAGGGAATAAAATGATATGGATTGTATGCCCACTGGGTGTTCCATGCTATAGATGACGTGTCGGGATGTCATTGCATAACCCTACTGACACATTTATAGGATGTCACATGACTGTGTTGACATTTCCAGAGGGCATCACCTGGCTTGGATGAGTAGTTCTGAGGGCACTATATGACATGAATGACATGTTCATGTGCTGCAATGTCTCCTGATCAATGCAGTTGGAGGGATACATATGACCATGTTGACTTGTACAAAGGACTTTTCAAGTCATAGATTACATGTCTTGATATTTTCTCAAGACTTGGGAAATATATCTAGAAGAGATCCTAAGACCCGTTTTATATAGATTAGTGTTATCATATAATATAGTTGTGTTGTGAACATTTTATGATGATTAGTGTATTTTTCATTGCCTAATTTATCCTTATTAAGGATTCTTTAATATTTTTTCTTTCAAATGTTCCACATGGTTTTGAAATCATTAGATTATTTTTCTTAGACCAGACCTAGTGAACATGTGGAATCTCCTTCATATGAAATAGATGATCTTCGATAAGTCCATTGTGTTATCTATAGGGTGATCATAAAAAACATATTCTTTTCATGTTAACCCTTATGTTTTTCTTTCAACATTACCTTATGGAAGACATTTTTGAATGCATGACTTTCTTCTCTAATAAGTCTTCATTTTCACTCTCGTGTATCATTCACAATAATGTGTGTTTTTTTTCTTGGTGAGGATTTATGGGCCACGACACACCATTTATAAACATATTTTCAAGATGTGTATCTCAAAAATGTGATCCAGGATTAGTGGAGGTTCTTTTATATCAAATGCTTGAAATTATCCAATAATTGGTGATCTATGGATTCATATAGTAACAATTAATCTAATAATTTCTACCATCTCGGTTTTTAAAAGGACCATGTCCTATCAAAGGGATGTCTCATAATCCTGTTGATATATCAAAGATCATTTACATGGTTATGATGACATCTATAATAGTCTTTTTGAGATCAGATCACTGATGGAAGTTCTTTCACGTGGCCAAGAAAGACTTTTCTATGATAATTCATTAGATTAAGAAGACATGTCAGAGCCTATTTTGGGAGATCGAGATATCATTTTAGGGGGTTCTTATGAGAATAGGTTGGCTTGACAAGGGGTCTTCAGGAGACTAATATGGCATTTTAAAGGGCCTTTACAATGTTAATGTTGATCACCCGGGGCACCTGACCCATTTTCCATGACGATCAATGTGTCTTCCATTCTTGATAAGCATCATACTTTTCCCATTTTATTTCATACAACTTTTTACAATGATATGTGATTTTGTGACATCATGAGACCATTATTATTGATGGACACTATGATTTTTTGAAATTAATTTCATGATCAATGATGTTTCTTCAGATGGTGCATGAGAATTTCCATAGATAATCCCTATCTTAATCTATGGAGACATAGTGGAATCAAATTGTTTAACATACATTTATATGTACTTTTATCTGATGAAGAATATATTCCAACATGATTGAATGTGACTATGTGAACAAGAAATTGGGGGATCCATGGGGTCTTGTGAATAACATAATCACCTCACATGAAGATCAATGTAACTCTAAATCATATACATCTTTATACTTTATCCACCTTTTTTGTAAGGTAATTTTTATTATTTTCAAGCATCCATTGGTTGAAAAGTTTCATGATTAGAGGAACTCATGTGGAAGAATTCGGTTGACCATCATCGTTTTTCTGGAGTCCCTCGTAAGGACATGATATGTTATCCCAAGGGCTTCACATGATCACTAGAAGATCATGTTTGGTACATATATTTGCCACAAGACCATCCAGGGTAATGAAATTATGTGTCCTTATCAAAGTGACATGATCAGTGTGATTCTTCTACCTTGACATCATACTACTCATTCCTATATTTTCAGAGAAACTAATACCCATTTCTCAGGTATTTCATCAATTCATGATTTGTTGATGCACATTTAGTGGTGGTAAACCAATTACCCCCCCCCCCCCCCCCCGAGAGAGATGTCTATAGTTACAAGGAAATATTTTTGAGGAGAGTAAATTATCACATGAATCTTTGGGGCTTCCTCAGATTAGCATCTCATTTGACATTTGGTATCCTGGGTGACCCATTTTATTCTATAAAAAGATTTATACATAGGGGAGGTAAGTTAATCTCATTTAATGTGTGAATCCAAATCTCAATATGTTTTTATACTCTTCTCATCATGTGATTTATATAGAATTCCATGTTTTACAATCCCTTTCATAATCCCTATCTACAAGAAAAAATAAAAATAACTGATCATAAGAACTGATTTGTAGAACTATTTCATGGAACACATTAATGAGACCCTAATTTTATGAACTTATTTTCACACATACTTGTTTAGATGATACAAAAATCAACTAAGTAATTTTCTTGAACCTTGACTAGGGTCCTCATCTGTATAGCTATCTTTCCGACTTCTCATGGTCTACAAGTTTGTTCATGAGAGCGATATATCATTATATATTTTTCATTACCATCTTAGGGTAATTTTATTTCATGTATTATAAAGGAAATTATGATGAATAAATTCCCCATCGGTTATGTTAGTCATGATATCTACATCTGTTATACTATTCGTGAGGCCCATATGAAGTCATGAAATTATAAATCCATTAACGGTTCATGAAAATTTCATGATGTTTTTGGGGTCATGAATATCTTGACAGTTTTTCCCGACTAATATTCTATGTTATTATTATTTTCATATAGTCATCCTATAGATCTCGTAGATCTTCAACCATGGTGAGGTAGGGGGACATTGTTACTAGGAAACAATGTTTGAACCATGGTTGTTCATTGCATAAAATAGAGTTTGATTTTGTGTTTTTTTAAACCACACTCGGCTAATCAAGGATTTAATTTATTATTGACAATACATACATGGAATATTGGTGAGTTTTAATGGAAAGGGTTCATATAGATCGAACATGCAATAATATTTAAGGTGGAGTTTTTTCACATTAATTTCCAAACATTTGGGAACAAAGATTGGAGAATATAGAAAATGGAATTTTTTTTAAGGGAGTTATGAGAAATATAAAAGGATGTTTTTAATCTTGCACACACGGTATGTTTAGTGATCATTCAATCAAAATATGGGAAAAAGTGCACAAAATATTGAAGAATGAGCACAAAAAAATAAGGTTGGTCAGAAGAAACATAAGCACCCAATGCGATGTCCAAATGGGTTTTATGTACTCTGAATGAATGTTATGAACATCGATGATGACATGTTGGAAACTTCAATGCATGTTATTCAAGGCTTATAAAGAGGTAACTAGCCCCGTATATAAGACATAATAATTTTTTAATGAGGATTTTCTTGTGCTGCCGTGTGAAATATTTTTGGGTGAATGTATTATACATAGTTAATCATGCACACAAGGTGGTACATTAGACTGAAAATACAATGATAACCCTTTTGGGGTGGTTGTGTGAAATATTATAGGTATGTATAAAATAAGGGTTAAATAAAATACATCTTGTGTGAAAACCCCAAATCTTGGGTAGAAAAACATTTGTTGCATGAAAGTGTAGTATTGACCTTCTAATAGTTTTTGGATATCCTGTTTGTTTGATATATGATTTCAAGTGTATCATTTTAAGACTTCCATGAAATTAGTTTCTCTTGAATGATTGATAAAAAGACAAATATTTCAAATTTTTTTAAGATACCTTCTAGTCGATACTGAGTAATATGACATCCACAATAATGAGAAAGGAGGATTCAATAGATGTGTTCTGAGGGACGTGGTTCCATGTCCTTAAAATAATTTAATGGTAGTGTTCTAGTCATAGAGTGACATTGAAAAAGATGTATTACTCCACAACTAGTGAATATTAGTGGATTTAGAAACCACCAAAACACATTGAATGTATGATCCTTACATATATACCTTTGTGGTGAAACAAGTAAAACTGCTTTTCCATCTTTATGCTGGTAAAGGTTTGGGTCAAAGCCTCATTTATTATTTAATGTAACGAAAAAACCTCTTTTATCTGGGTAGTGGGAGACCCATTACATAGACCAAAGGCCCAGTGGGCATTTTTCCCATTACATGGCCCATAGGCCCAAATTTTTGGCCCCAGGCCCATTTTGTGAATAATATTGCTACAGTACTCAGTCTGCTACAGTACTGCCTAGTATTCGCCGCTGTTACCATACCCTGCTACCGCTATAGTGACCCGCTGCCTCTAGATTCCACACCATTTCTACAGTTCTTCCACTGCTACAGTACTGCTACATTACTGCTATCGTGCCTTGCACCCAATGGGTTTTGAACACCCATTTTATTACTATTCGAATCTATCATACAGGTCTAATGAGTTCCAACCTACAAGGGAATGAGATCCATCACTTTAAAAGAAAAACATTACACCCTAATTTAACCCTTCCATCTATGGGTTCTTTGGGGTCCGACAATCATTAAAAATACCCTTAGTATCTTATGTGATCTAAAAATTTGGTTTTGAATGTTATTATCTAATATAAATATTAGAAATATCTCTTATCACAGTGGATCCATTTGTATGGATTCGGTCTATAGGATGATGTATTTATTTCCACAGCATACTATAATCTTAAATTATGATGGCTTCCATATTTCCATTTTTATTTTAAAATGAAAATTTTTTAAGGCATTCAATTGGTCATGGTATTGTTGAAATTGTTTTCCTATATGTCATTGAACTCCCATAGAGGTCCAGATGGTTGTGATTTTTCCCATCAACGAATTTCTCAATTTTATTCTAGAATTCCCATCTTTTATATGAATAATCTATGAGGAGGATAGATATATACATGGGTATTATGATCTAGTAGTAATTGTTTTAATTAATTGGCATTTCCATTCTGGGATACACTGAGCATCTCATAATTTTATAAACAATTACATGATATTCACCTTTAAGATAAAAATTGGAATTCATTGCTAATCATATATCATCTGTAAAAAAATCTTAAATATAATATTATCCAAGGGTTCCAAAAAACTAATCCTTTCATTTTTCGAATGGTGACGTAGAGATCATCATCTAGTACATGTTCTTACTATGAGGGATATCTCCACTTGGGGTGATGTTTGATGAGTATTTTCAAACCAAAAATGTTTTGGATGACCTCATAAAAAATATAAAAATGAAAAGGGTAATTCATTACATCATAAAATAAACATTAAATAAGCTTGTAATTATATGCTCAGTCATATTCCTTTTATACTACATTAGAAAATATATCTTCTGTAGATGAATTCGGCAAACCACTATACACCCTCATCCATTGTATTCTAGAGAGGCCCATGATAGCTTAGGATCATATTTAGAAATCATTATGATTATATAGTATACAACGTTGAGATAGTTGGTGATTCTATATGTACCCTCTATTCATCAATTAGTGGGTTTTTATCCATTTTTCTAAATGGATGCACCTTACCAGCAGAGGAGACATGATAAAAAATATTTGTTGGCCCGATGGTGATAACAACACAACTAAAAGAGGGGAGACATCTTAATCAAGTCATAGTAACTCTTTATTTACTCCACAAACTCTTAAAGTATAACCAACTATGAGAATTCAATTATAGTATTTCTAGATCTTTCCAATTCATATTTTTCATTATAAGATAATATTTCAACTATTACAAATTCCATAACATTAATGGGATCCCTAATTAATCATTTTTTTAAAGTTGTTGAATATTTTCGGGGTCGAGGAAATTACACTTGGTTTGGATATGGTCATTGAATAGTTGAGATATCCTAATATTTTAATCTATATATCCTATACCACACCGACAAGAACAATTAATGATAACAGTTACGACACTCCTGATAAATGTTCATAAAAAATATCTCTTTGGGTGGGGAACTAGTTACCTATGTATTTGATATTATTTTTTGTGAGACTTATACACCTTATCGGTTATGTCACCAATTTTATTCCATACCTATGATTTAACTTATCAATTCAGCTATCATATGGGGGGAATTAAATCCTATAATTATTCACTAATTATTGATTATATTGGCACGTGAAGAAAAAAATGATAATTTTTTCAATCCACCTATTGGTACCCTTGTCTTCCAATCATATGATTATTACCTGGCATAGATTGAATCATACCAAAGTGGTATACTGAATTTTATTTCCCTTCAGTTTGATAATCCATGTTCTACACTTACCTATGAATCTATAGTAGCAATGGAGTTGATTTAGTACTTTGGGGAGCACTCAAGGAAGTGTCCTTGTCCCAGAAACTACTATCCCATTTGAGGGGAAGATTTAATTTAGGATTTTTTTCCTTTAATATTTGCTATTTATAATGATTCGTTTGTGAGATGAAAACAAATATCTTCCTCTCTTTCTTCTTCATGGGATCATTTAATAATTCCCCCTTATGGGATACCTACATTGCATGTAGTAGATAACCACACGTGGAGTAGGCTAAGCTAGTGGCAGATTCACACCTTGACTATGAAATTCCCTTTGAAACATTGTGTGTCTAAGAGGATATCATTTTATAGGTCTTTAATGATTTGGGAGTAGTCATCATTAACCACTGGCCATTCTATTATATCCTGACTAAAATCACATTGACGTAACAGAAAAAACATAATAGAGAGAAGGGCATGCCTAGTTTTGGTGATAAAGGTTATCTAGCCCAGTCACTAAGGTAAGCATTATAGGTTCTTGATTAGATACCCAATAAAACCTCCCATCCACACACTATAATTTACCATATGACTATAGAAATAGTATTATATGAATCCCCCATAGTTTTCAACATATCTGATCTTTATAAGTTGTCATCTCAACTAATGACCAGTTAAAAAGAAGCAGAATATTTATCATATATTACTGACTCACTTCACCCTAATGTAGATATGTAGGTGTAGGGAATCACACATTATCATTATATTGATATTTCCTACAATACTATGTCTTATTTGGAAAATTAAGATGATTGATTCTTAATATAAACTGGTAACCATTGTTTTTTTATGGAATCCTTTGATAGGCCTGGAAACATTCAGATTAATTTTTTTCATCATATCAATGGTTGAATCTTCTAAAAATTATATATCATTAACCATATTTCATTCATTCTTGATTTACATTACATCTCATAGATCGATCTTATTAAGAAACATCAATGATACCCATCATTTATAAAATATCAAGTAAACATAACAAATCATATTTGAATGTTTAAATAAAAATTTAATTTTCTTGAGAAACCCTCATGAATTCACACCAACATGAGATTCCTCATTGATGTACATTCTCCAGTTGTCTTAAGATTACCTAATTTACTTTGAAAATTTCAGTCAAATATATTACCTAAAGATATGATTCTATATATTTTTTTGAATTAAGTGGACTTAGCGAGAAGATATTTATTATTTATTGAGACAAGTGATGATCCCTACAAGATTTATTTCTTTTATTTTTATACGTAACTAAAAATATCCAAAAAAATATATTTTGGATAACCTAGTGGGTGTGGACATTGATTTTTCTAAAGCCTCCCTTTCATAGGTTTTCAGCCATAGAAATATCTGTTGATATCCCCCTTTATGATCACCCAATATTTCTTAGAGAACAAAAGGTCTGCGTCCAGTTATCATAGAATATAATTTTCCCTATATTCAATTTGTTTGGTATTCAAACTGGTGACTAAGGTTTCTTTTTCATTTGTTTATTCAATGGTTTTTTAAACTAGGCCATTTTTGGGCTATATTTTATGAAATTTTAACTCGTACATTATTCTTCTGGTAGTTTTGAGTATTCTAGTTATGGAATTTTCCTTCTAGTATTTTTGGGTCTTGTATGTTACACATTATAAGATATGGTTTTATGAATATATATAATCAGATATATATATCATAGGAATGAACCCAAACTCTCTATGGTGATGAGTTCTTCCATGCTATTTCCAAGACTCACGACACTTGGAGTTCCTTCACGGCAAGGAGGAGATACATCTAGTTGGTAGGTTAAAGCCCTTATACATCACATGAATGGTCTAACATATGTTTCCCCACTAATTTCCAATGTAGATGAAATATTTTTCAATTCATTTTTGGAAGATGGGAAAATACAAGTTGTGTTGAGTCCATTGAATAGTTGGATTGCGGGTTTATAATTCATAACACAAAAGATAAAATCGGTGAATATGGAATGATGATTACATATTGGGGATGACCAAAAACACCCTAAGGTGTTGTGTTCTTCCAGAATGTTACTAAGGATCATAGGGATTTTATTTCCTTACTTTCAAGGAGTATATGCCTCTACATCATTGGGTAGAATCCCTTATGCATAATCCATAAGGTATTACATGAATTTCCAATTAAATGGGATCCCAATGCATATCTAAGGTCCATGAAATTTTTTTAAGACTGAAACATTTAGACAATACAGTGGGATGTAGAGATAAATAAATCCAAGAAAAGGTTCTAGAACCCTATGTAAATTTTGAATTTTGTTGGGAAGTATGTGACCTATACTATGTGATTTCGATTCACATGTTGTGGGCCATTAAAAAATTCAGGAATGCACTGTCACATTACTTATTTGAGAAGGGGAATAATGCATGATTACATAATGTTTATTATATTGAATATACCTAAATATTTTTGTTGTGTTGACTTTAAATCATTGTTGCGGGTTATAAAATTTAAATTGAGGTGGGAATCAGTGTGTACTGATCCAAAATCTAGAATGTAAGGATCATGTAATGTTCCATGAATCCTGGAAATAACCCTTGGATTTATGGGGGGGACTTCTTTAGATCCAATTATTATTTAAGAGGAACCAATTACTGCTACTAGTCTTCTATGGGGACGATACAAGGGAAAATCAATACATTTTCCAAGTGGTTATAAGATAAGTCTAATAACTGAAAGAACTAGTTGTTTCTACTTTAACATCCTAAGTGAAATGTATGTTAGTGAAATACATAATATTCAAAATCAATTCAATCACCATAATGTTGTGGCACTTGATAATGTAAAATTAATAGATATTTGGAGATTTAACAAAACTTTAATCTATCTTTTTATTTGACTCGGGGATCCAATGAGCATGAATGATTTTTTATTAGGGCCTCAAAGTGGTCCCTATGAAATTTATGTGTCATTTATTTCCACACTAATTTATTCCCAAAAATATACTGATGAATATTATTAAAAGATTATACATGGAATTTTCATAAGTCTCCCTTTTCTGGTTTCATCCTTTTATGTTTTGTGTCTCTTTCACAACCAATTTTTGGGTCTTATGGTCTATTACATTATGTTGTACAATTTCATGTTGTACCTATTTGACCAAAATGAATGTACTTTAATGTTACGATACACATAGAATTAGTATTCGGGTAATTTCACACAATTTCTTAATTTAGATACATAGGCTCATGAGTAATCCAACATCCATTTGATAATGATATGAAAATGTTGTAAATAATTACTCAAGGATCTCTATACATGAGTAATGATTTGGGAAAATCATATCGGTGATGACCGAGAACAACTTATGGTGTTTAGTTCTATCATGGTGATGTTAGGATCACGGGGATATGGAAATCAAACCCACAGGTTCATGATATATCGGTTTATGTAATATTTAAAGAAAACTGAGGTTATCTAGACATGATTCTCATTTTATTGGTTGTGGTCCTTAAATGATTATGAAACCACCCTATTTTATGGTTGACTAGGGTAATTAACATGTATAATTTTAAAAAATAATGATTATAGATGATAGAATTTAGATTTTAACATCTTATATAGGGAAAATATAAATCATTTAGTATTAATTTCATGTGATAAAGACTTTTTTCATGATATTTAATATCTTTCGTTAAGGATTTTTTACATTAATTGTGGTCAAACATCATGTGGTAAAGATGTTTTACATATAATTTCAACATTATGTAGTGATTATATAAATATTATATATCGTTAAGAGTTTTTTTCCTTGTACATGGATCCCAATATAAGTTGTGTCTTAGTTTCATTCGCTAGAGTGGCTTGTTGGATCAAAATGCTCACATGATTCATGCTCAACATGAGAAATAAGGGATAACTGGGAAATCAACTATGTTGTGTGAGAGAGGTTCACACATGTATCACTACATAGTTCTGTCACATTTTTTGTTAGGGGTTTATTTTTTTCAACAATATTACTAGTGGACATAGGATTGGATATCTTAGAGTCACTACATATCATATGATGGCATGATTCAAGGAACATGTAGTTCTTACATGAAATCACTCTATATAACTCTGCCACTTATGTAGTGAGGGGATATTTTTATGTTTTGTTTGGAACTAAGAGTGGATATTAGAGTTTCAAGACTTATATTTTGGTAATATAGATCAATCCACACAATTTTTTTCAAAGGGGGACTCTCTACACTAGTCTAAACCATGTATAGAGTGGAATGTTCCCATTGATTGTAATGTTAGGACCCATGATTGGAGATATGGGTGTTACTATGTATCTTGTGATTAAAGGAATCAAGACACATGTGGTTCATGAATGGGAAAATCCCCCATAGTCCTAACAAATATGAAGAGGGGTAATTTTTACTGTTTAATGTTTTGGCTAGACCCAATATTGGAGATCCATGCCTTACTGCATATCCTATGATGAAAGGTATCAAGCTACACATAGTTCATGAATGGGAAACACTCCAAAAATGACTTACACATATTTTTAGGGGTGAATTGTTCATGATTATTTTTTATATCTTGACATAGGATGGTAGATCCTAGTGTCACTACCTATAATATGATGATAAGAATCAAGCCACACATAGTTCATAAATAGGGAACTCTCCATACAAGTTGTACCCATATGTAGAGGGGGAAATTATTTTCATTGATTATTTCATTTAGAAAAGAGACTGGATATCCAAGAATTAATTTATATCATTTTATCATATGAATCATTCCACACACTTTAATAGAATGGGAAACATTCCATTTATGTCTGATCTATAGACATAGGGGGGTTTATATTCATTTATTTTCGTAGTTGGACCCATATTTGAGATCTTATTGTCACTATATATATTGTGCTAATAGGAATAAATCAACACATAGTTTATTCATGATAAATTATCCACATTGGTTTAAACCTTATTCATAGGGGGAAATTATATCCATTAATTATTGTAGCTAGACCCATGAGTATAGATTTCGTTTTCATTAGGTATCATGTGTTGAGTGAAATCTTCCCAGACATAGTTCTTGAATGGGAAAAACATCATATGAGTTTTCCCCATGTATAGAGGGGTCATTTTTTCAATTGATTATTATAGCTAAACCAACGATTAAATTGCAGGTTTTCACTATATATCATGTGATGACATGAATCTATCCAAATGTAGTTCATGAATAGGAAACTCTCCATACAGGTATGACCCTTATGTAGAGGGGGATATTGCTCACATTTATTTTTGAGTTTGTTCCCATGATTGGATATCTAGGGATCAATACATATCATATGATAATATGAACACATAAAAACATAGATCATAGATGGAGGTGTGGTAGGGGACTAACACCATGGATAGTTGTCCTCCCAGGTGAGGTCCTTTGTAATGCATGATTTTATTTCATGATAGAGTCTTCAACCATGCAGTTAGACATAATGCACCAAGGAATCATGTTGTTCCTTTAATGGTCATGCATGTAGGACTATTATTACCGTAAACTAAGATGATATGTATCAATAATTCTAGGAATCCATTAAAATGATTCCTAATCTCATGTGAGTTAAGAAGGATGCGAGAAAAATGAAAGGGAAAGGATTATCTCACTACATAGAGGTGACTAAAGGAAATATAAGGGTAATTTTTAATCATGTGGTGAATGGGCCAATATATATGATCTATGAATCTCTAAATATCTCATTAGAGTGGGAATAATGTGACATGTTGTTCTATGAAAACCATGTAGTTTTTCATCATGTGGAAAGAATGTCATCGATGCAGTTTAATGTCATATGTTAAGGTAGATGTTTACCAAACATTAACAAAGTAGTCTTAAAGATCAATAAATTCTTTATATGAAATCAAGAAATCATATCATAAGAGGAATCCCACATTTTTTACATCGGTATTTCTAATATAGTATTCTAGGGAATCTCATTGCTGGTACATAGGGTTAGAATACATTTTAATTTTATGTTCTAATGACATTGTTTCACAGTATATTGTCTCCTGACTAGTATATATATTAAAATTGAGAGAAATTGTTTAGATATAGTGGTAACTATATATACTATGATGGTAGGAATCAATCTAAAAATTGTTCTTAGATAGATAGATTACCTATGTTGATTCGACTCATACACAAGGATATGTGTACTTCAATATATGTTACAAAGATTAAGATCATGTGTGGTGAACCATTTGGGATATGATGATTAACATTTTGATTCAATTTATGATATTACAAATTCATTCTTGTATTTTAACATCATGTGGTAAAGACATATCATACAGTTTAATTTCACATGACCATGATGAAAAACACAATGCCGTTTAATGACTTTCTTCTATGACATACTCTATACTGTTCAAAATCATGTCATCTCGACAACTTTTTTAATGTTTAATTTCATGTATTTATGATTTTGGAGGATTCGAAAGTGTCTACACAAAGTATTTCTTATAAAACCATTATTTGTTCAGGGGAATGACATGTTCTTCATCCATTGTAGATAGTGAGTAAGATCTATTATAATAAACCATATGTATGATATAACTCCCTTCTTATATGGATTAAAAATTTAGAGGTTTATTACCTTTTTTCTCATTTTTGTTTTGATATCAAATAAAAATTATCTTTTAGGGAATGAGTTTATGTGAACCTCTTAATTGAAGGACCTTTAGATATTTTTTATTGGACATAAATGTTGTGTAATGTACAAAAACATTTCGCATAGGGCCATTCCAAATAATCTATCCATTGTTGTGACTGCTCATAATTTGAGAGTTCTCTGAAGATAACTATTAAAAGTTCAAGATTCATAAATTATTTGGGAAACACAACCTCAGTTCTATAAACAAATGAATATGAAATTTCATGAAATGCAATGTGCATGGTGTTATAGTAGGATAATAAAAAATAAATGAGATGGTTCAGCCAAGACATATTAGAATTATACAATATCTTCTGGAGTCTATTTATCCATGTCTTATTAAAGGCCTCAATACGTCAATTTTCCACTACATGATAGTTGGATATTGGTTGGACTCAATGTTATACAATGGGTACAAATTCTTCAACTCGGTATAATATATGTTGGTTCCATTTTCTGTCAATATCATATGAGGGACTTCAAATATGGTGATGAAATTGTAGTTCGTGATGTTAATTATAATATTTGTCTAGAAATCCTTTAGTGGTATTACCTTATCTCATTGGTAAAAGAATTCAGTACTAGTATGTATGTACTTAAACTGCTTGTTCGTGGCTAGAGGATATTCCCTCCAAACATCCATTCACTACATATATATGGATAGGAATATATATATATATATATATATATATATTATGTGGGATGATGGATGAATTTTGAATGAACATGGAATGAATGAAATTTCATAGTTAGATACACACAGCCCATAATCATGGTTTTCTAGTATTAACTATTCCACATAATTTGATTAATTATTCTGGTCACAGACTGATTGGTGTTGTAAGAGCCTACCTGGAATTCATCCAAAATAGTAGGAATCAAAATTTATACAAAGAATCTAAGTAGTATTCCATCAAAACCTCAATTTTAGAGGGATTATTTCTCATTTGGACCATCCGGATGGGTAATATTTAATGGTCAGTGTCGATTCAATTCCCATCGATCCCAATCAATAGAGACTATCCTATTTTAGAGATAATAAAATATGGGTTCCATCCATCAAGGGGTAGATATTGGTTAATCACACTTTGTGGAGGTGTTCATATGAATTATTTCATCCATATCATAGATGATGATAAATGCGACCATCCTTTGGTATGTAATGTGTAAGAAAACCTCATCAAGATTAGGGTTATCCAAAACAATAGCTACATTAGCTAGTTGGTCTCCATGAGCATTTGTAATCAATGTACATTATGAAATGTTGGTTCAAAGGGGAATACATCCATCATTCCTATCACACAACTAATGAGAGGGGACGATTATTCAACCTTAATGGAATATTTTTCATTGTTCTTATTTATCACTAGATCTGAATGCCATTTGATGTTCTCGTATATTATTTACATCCTTAGTAATAGATCCAATACATGGATTAAGGCTTCGTATTCTACCTCGTTATTAGTGAAACAATTAGATAATGAAAATGATTATGGATTTTTTTTATCTTGATAAAATATACAGTCCATAGACCAACTTGGTTGATCATTGTATCTCTTAGACTCGTGAAAATATGAACACATGAGGAATAATAAAAGTATATCACCCATGTTCATAGATATTCATGTTCATAGAAAACCACTTCATAGAGATGCTCGGTGTCCATTAGTTTACATTCAAGGGAGGGATGTGATGTAAGGAATTCATTAAAAACTTTCCCTTTCACTTTCATCTATATGTTGAATTAGATGTAGTATTTCTACAAGAGACCAACCCATTGGGGAAAATTCTTGATCAGCATTGGATGTCCAATGATTTACATGAGTATATCAATATGAGAGTCCATGTGGACTTCATGGTGCTGCAATTAATTCCTTAGATATTATACTATAAATTTGTGCTTGAGAGAATTCATCTTGGCATCAAAATACATGTTATTAGTTCCTAACAACATTGTGATGTGGTAGTTGAGATTGTTCACATTCCCCGAATCAATTTTATGTGTGAGGAGAGTGTCAGGTGAACATTCCATAGACACCACATATAATATGAGTTGATCTCTACCCACATGTGGGATTATGATAGGTGTCTAGAAAAGGTAATTATTGATACTCTCAATGGAATATTGGTATTCCTTATCCCATTACTAAGTGACTCCCTTCTTCATTAGTTTGGTGAAAGGGATAGAATTTTTTTCTTTTTTATCTATGTAACATTGAACTTTTGAAATGATTCCTTAGATCATCTTAAATTACTTGAGATTCTAATGGTGTGAAATTTCTATAATATCAATACTATTTTTTGTGTTGATCTTGATTCCAAGGTGGAATAACATAGATACATGGAATGTATATGATGTTATCTCAAAAGAATATTTTAGTGGATACATGTTTTTATTTAATTATCATTACATATTAATGATTTTTGAATATTCATGAAGTGATTGTATCACTTTATAGATTTTACCACATGTAAATAAACCGAGAAAAATAATGTTCATCTTATTAAGGTATTAAAGTTACGATTCATGGCATGCTAGTATGTATTGTTAGCATTCATTAATTCAAAGGAAATTTACTAATAGAAATAGATTCCCAGAGGTTCTATGAAGGTGGTGGATTCCTCATCATCATGGGACATATTTATCTAATTGTACCTTGAATACTGATACACAATTAAATGTATTATAAGCTAGTATTTTTACCGATAACGTGCTCTATGTTGGGAAGTGGAAAATATTCTTTTGGGTAATGTGGATTAATGTTTCTGAAATCGATGAAAACCATAATTTTCCCATTGTTTTTCATTACGAGGATGATGTTGGTGAGACATATTGGGTGTTTTAAATCCCAAAAAATGTTTTCAATGATCAATTTGGTGAATTAAAAATATACATTAGCATCATGGGATTGATTAATCCTCTCAGCCACCATCTTGAAACCTTGATGTTCATCGGTTAATCATAGATGGTGTATAGCCACATTGGGGATCAGAATGGGAATTTCTCAATAATTATAGGTGAACACATATTGATGTTGATTTAGAAATGATATTTATATCTATTTATTCTTGAGAGGCATGGAGAAACTAATCAATATAGCTCTTGGGACATATTATATTCCTATATTCACCAGCCCAAGATCACTACTGGTGGTGGAGATTCTTTCTTCAACTGTGGGAGGGAATTTTTATGTTCATCCTATTCTTCATCCACCCCTATGTACATTGAGTAATTTTTAGATATGGTAGGAAATCTTTGTAAATATCATTCATTGTTTTTATGAGTTAGGCTATGAAGAGGAAACATTTTCATCCCCAATACCCATAGTCATTCATGAGAGATTTCGGAGCTGGTTAATTTCTTTATTACACTATCACTGTAGAGAGGAGGAGTTTGGACATCTAAGATTAAATCTGATTCCTCAATTTGGTTTACAGGTAGCACATAATCACAATCAATCATACTCCATGTATTTATACTGGTGTTACTCAATCCATTTGGGATATAATTTATTTACCATAACCCACCATTGGTTATGTTTCTCAATTATTAAGAAACCTCATTCATTATATACATCTTTGTAAGACACGATGAGGAAATATTAACCATGTAGTATACTGACCATCCCATCCATTGGTTATTATAAAGAATCAGGAAATGTTGATGTTACTTCCACATGGTTATAAAGACAAGACCTTCCTAGAAGAGTAATATATGTGGTCTATTTTTGGATAATCAAGAACTCAAAATTATATGTGATATCCTCAAACTAATCTTTGATCTTGATCCTCCCAATAGGGATTTAATCACTCATATCATACCCTTGAATACTTTTCTATGTAATAGATTAATCTACCTTCATATATTCCAAGTTATGAAGGGTCCAAACCATGAGAAGGTTAATATCAGAACCATTTTCAATCATATCCTTTTGGATGTTAAAATGATCATGATTTCCTAGAACATATAGTGGTTGTATATGTCCATGGATGACATCCTCCTTGTACTACTCTTTAAATGAGATGGAAACACTGTATTTGGAAATGTAGTGTCCGATTAACAATCATAACCTATAGAAACTTATGTCTTGATCTCTTGTAAGCTCTAGAGGGCCTTGATAAATTATTCTATGAGTTATTTTGAGTGTTGCAGAGCATCCCGTATTAAGAGTTTGGAAGGAAAGACTTCCAACTATTTTTGAATGTAATATTTTTGTGCCAAATGTATACAATTTTCAATTTGGTGTTTCTAGGTATTATGTGGAATGTGTGATAAGAAATTTGTGGTGATGAAGCCTAGTTCTTGTGCAGAGGTCAAGGGTGCATCTGATTTCAGTGATTTAAGTCATGATAACCTTCCTAATTATCTAGGATGATCATAAAATAACACCTCTTCCAGTCAATTGTGTATGATGTCTAGGATGGTTGACTACTAGAAGAGATATTTGAAACATCTTTGTTACTATTGGGATTTCTATAGTTTTTTGTTTTCTGTCTCAGCTATGTTTATTTCCACTGTGATGATGTGACTGAGATATTTTTCTGGACCACACCAATGTCATCCACTGTATACATGACTCTCATGCCATTTTTCTACTGCTCCAACGTTAGGTTTGGGGAACTCATGCATGGATGAGTATTCATCATCAGATAAGTGGTATTCTAAGGGTATAATGTTAAAAATCCAAAGATGGTCTCTTTTTCTGATATGGGTTCTCTTTGGTGGGGTAGTCCCCATGCTCCGAACATGTATGGGAAGAATTATTTCAGAGTCATAGCTTGCATTAGGCTAAATAGGAATCTTCATATTCTATTTCTCCCTATGTATGATGACTAATTCCACCTTCAATATGTGTATTTGATGTCACATCCCATGGTGGGGGACCTTTTATGGGATTGTGACGTTGTTCCCTCATGGTTGAATGAGATCAATCGTCGGTCTTTTGAGCTATAGATTAATCAAACATCTTCTATTGCCTGGTCATAACCCCTTTCGAATTAACCACTTCTACTGATTGGGTGACGGTATCACAAGTCCCCAATTTCAAGGAATTATCCAACATCAACTTTCTAGAATCATACGTTATTTAGAGGGTGTCTATAAAGATGAAACAATCAATGATGGTATGACCAAGACTCCTATGAAATGTGTTATATCCAGGATGATCGGGGAGGTTGACCTCATTGGGTTTCCACGGCTATAGTAACTTGGGTAGGTTAAATTTCATAGATAAAATGATATGAACAATGACCAACTCATTTTTAATGAAAATTACATATTCATCCATTACTCAGATCTTGGATGACCCTAATCTCCTCTAGCTTCTGGTCTAGAGAGATTTTTTGGTTTTTGTCTCTTGATAGGATATAATGGACAATTTGGGGCCTCACACCATGCTTCAATGGGAACTACTATTGGATTGAGGGTAAAATTGATATTATCTACCTTACATTGCCTTTTACCATTTGTTGTGAGGATGATTCAGGACATGGCTCATGTCCACTACATGGAATAATCATTATATTATTTCACTTTTGAAAACTCATGGAATATGTAAGGATACTTCATAAAGATCAAAGGTGTCCATAGATCATCCTAGAGATTCAAGCACACATTTCTAGTAACTAATTCTGTGAGAGAGGGTTTTTGAGAGGATAGGATAAACCATTCCATCTAGATATAGATTCATATTACCTTTTAGTTTCATGGTACATAGAATTTTGTAGGTTGACATTTTTCATTTTCCTTATTGTATCTCTAAACTGATAATGGATTTGATGATAAATTTCTTTACATAAAATAACAGATCCATCTAGAGGACTTAAATAAAAAACAAATGCATTATCTATAATATTCTATAAAAATAAATTCATCTTGTTCAATTCCTGTTAATCTCATGGAACCATTATTGAACTGCATTGGGAAACGAAATGTGTGAGATGCTATTATGGAGATCTCAAGCTATCAAAGGATGAAAAAGAATGATTTATAAAATTGGGTGAGGTAAATGTGTCATTAAATCATTTTGTATATAGATTCTTATTATTCTGTATAGGTTTCTACCTCCCTTCCATGGATCCCATTCAAGCATTTAGGGATTCAATGGCATTAATCGGTTCTAGAGGTACCACTATCTCTACCACATCCCATCTAAAAGAAGTGGGATGGGATTGATAATTATGATCTATTTTTATAAACATTTTATTTTTAATATATGTGGTGATTTGATTATTACTATTGAATAGTAGAGTTTTTTTTTCCATAATTGAGGAATGTTAGGACCATCTTCGATTTCCACATTTAATAACATTGTATTCCATGACCTGAAGTTGGTCAGACTCTCAGATCAAACTTTTGTATGACGATTATAACATTTATATTGTGTTGGAGGAGGGTTATTCATCTCATCCTGAATATAATACCTATTTGTAATTTTTCCCATGAGTAGATCCTCATTGAGATGCATGATATTTTTTATCTCTTTCTCGAATTATGAAAAATCTTCCCCCCTATATTTAATTTGTTCAAATCTAAGTGATGTGTGTGATCTAACCCCTACTATCAATTTATCATTGGTAGTGTAATAATATAATGAAGGAAACTGAGTATTTATATGTTCTATGTTTTTTATCAACATTTTCATTCAAGAGTGTGCAAACTATGTTGGTGAATTGAGATCACAATTATCTAGAAATTTATATTACATTTTAAATCCCATTAAATTATCATCTTGATGAAAATTATTTTTCATCTTGATGGTGATGAAATTCACTAGGGCGTATCAAGCAATGGTATTTTTCCCATTACTCACAACACAATGGGTTAAATTTTTACAACATAGATCATGACCATTAGTCAAACCTTGTCCATATTGAGCCTTTTTATCTTACAACATCTATGGATTTTGATAGATTTTTTCATACACTCCTCCCATATGGGCCTGTGAATAGCGACCTTGATGGAGTTTCTAGTTGTGTTTGACAAATGATCCTTGAATTGGAATTTTTTTCTAATGGATAGAGGAACATATACGATGTTGACGATTCTTATTTACCTCCAAAAATAGATAATAATTACTCCTTTTTGGATGTTAATAATGATCAAAATACACCCAATAATATGGGATAGGGAATATTTGTGGTCACAATTGGCACTTTATGATCATTCTATTGATTATTTGATAACACTTATGGAGGATTTCACAACTCTTTTGATGGGTACTGAGAAATAAATTCCCCCAAACCTACAGGATGGTGTTTATCAAGATCCGCTAATAATTTTCCTAGGACCCTATTAGGGTGTCATAAACATAGTGATAGAGATTAAGACAAAAAAGACCCCAGTATAGTGGGTTGTGGTTATTTTTCATTTGATTAATATATTTCTTGAAACCTCCTAGGGACTAATGATCCATGTATTATAGGATGTGTTATATATCCCCCAAACTAGTGGGATAGGTTCACTATTGTATGGATTCTATTATAACTACTATTAAGAACCATTTTATTTTTTGCAGTTGTGCTCGAGTATGAGCTTGGTGTAATGGAAACCTGTGATGGGAGTCATTTTCTATGAGAAGTAGTCACGTTGACTATAAAATTGAAATGGATGTCGAAATTGTTTTCCCATTTCTTCAAGGGGGCTTGTTCTAGGATTTATTTTTGGTCTTCTCCCCATGTTCCAATTGTGTTGGCATCAAAAAAGTGGGAAATTATTTTTGTATTGACCAACTAGAACATGCATTACCTGGTCCCCTAATCTCTCCTAAGGCTATGACATTACAATATGCCAGGTATAGTTGGGTATACTATTCTAGAGACATAGTGAAGTGTAACGTTTTCTATTTCCCACATCCTTGGACATTCTCGTCATATGGGTATTTGAAAATCAGTCTATTAATAGTCACGATGATACAGAGACAAACACTATGTAAGTGTTTGTTGTTATCTTCCATCCATGGGTTTTAGGTTATAGTGAATGAGGTCATGTCTATATAAAAACAATGTGTATTTATGGTATGATGGTTACCCTTGTATCCTAGATAGTAGATGTGTGTAGCCATAAATCATTGAAAAATTTCCCACATATTTCGTCATATATAGGTAATTCACTCTTAATATACCTTGTCTAGGATCGTAAAGAATGAAGTTATGAGGGGAAATAACATAACTATGATGTTGATTCAAGATATAACCATCATTATGTCCTTTTCATCAACCTCTTCATCATACATACATTCATCCACCCAGTCAAACCACAATGATTGGTTCCCTAAGCCTTATGCTGATTGTCATGAAGTGTTGTTGATAGTTGATGGGGAATTATAAACATTTGACAGAAGTTTTTCTAGAAAATTTATATATAAAGTAATATTATTTTTTATCACCTCTATAAATAGAGTTTTCTAGGAAAGGGGAGGATTTCCTAATCAGAGGGATGTATCACCCTAGGGAGTTCGACAATAGAGAATGTTAGTCGTAGAGTCAGTGTGATCAATATCCACACTACCATGAGGAGTTCTATTAATGTAATGACCAGCATATACATTTTTTTGAATAGTCAATGGACAATTGAGGTGCTTTAGATCGGTTTCAGACAACTTCATAGATGCTGACAATGACAAGGTTAAGGATATATGCCTGAAACTACCACATGACAAGAATATGTCGACCTTCCTTTTTGAGTTCAGTAGGGGTAAATGCCTACTCTCTGATGGCTACTAGAATTTATTGAATAATGTATTTTACTATTGCAATACGAACCCACTACTATGAATATTATAGATTATTCTCGTGATCCTCTATATTTTTGTATGGAGTATAAGCCTTCTAATGGGAAATATTAGGAATATGCAGATCAACCTTAGATAAATTAAGAATGTGATCCCGGTTCAAATATTAATTCCCAATAGAAATATATTGATGGACCTCTAGAATGGGATAAGGAATTTGAACCTTATCCTGTATAGGCTCTAAAATATTCATGTGTTGTCATTCATTGTTAGAAGTAGAGTTGTGATCATAGCTTCTATGAGATACAAGAATATGAAATGTATCCAAACTGATGGGAATATGATCCCTTCTTGAGATGTGTGACACTCTCACAAGGTGAGACCATGTTATATTGGGAATATGAGAATGATATAGTTCTTTTGAGTATGTTTCTACTTTTTTTATAGATTTATGAACATTTCTTAAGGTATTAAACACTATAAAATGATGATCCCTTGTAGGATCAATAATATAATGTTATCCTAGTGCCTTTGGAGTTTGTCGGTGGCCTTTTTTGATAGAAATGAGAACCTTTCTTTAGGTATGTGATACTCTCACTTGGTTATCCCCAGTTAGAAAATTAATATGATCCTAGTCTGGTGCCTCATCCATTAACCGAATATGCTTATAATCCTCTAGGATGGGAGAAAGAATGTGTTCCAGCTTTTAAGTAGCCATTTTTTACTAATATTAGTGTTTTTTTCTCCTCATATTGGGAGTGAAATATGCATATATCCCTATATTTTTACTTATATTTAAATATTCTAGTATAATTATTTATCTATTTCTATAATGTTGGGAAATTTTAGAAAATTGGGAATAGAGATATAGTGATACAAATTTTTTTTCTCCAATTTGTACTGGTATATATCTATTATTTAACTAGGTATATAAGTCCACTAATTTCCTCCATGTTCCATTGGAATATGCCAATGGTATTCAGGGTTGGTGGTCGTGATATATGCCATCCCAATGACTTTTGTAGGAATATGCCTATTGACATGATAAAAGTGTGCAGTAATATGAGGGTACTCACTGGATACATCCAAAATAGGACAATAGAATTTTTCCATGGAAGAAGGTATATGATCCCAATCCCATTTATGCATTGTGTTACCCACCCTATGTGACATCATAGGTTCCCTTTACAGGAGTATTAAAGGTTGAAACATGTTGGATTGTTCTCTATATAGGTGAATAAAGGTAAATGGAAGGATACATTTGATGACAATGTTTTACATTAACCCTCCTCGATGTAACATGAATTGGACTTTATATATAGTGGTCTTGTTGATCCACCTTCCTCAGATGTGTAAAGTGATAATTATCACACTCAATGGGTAATATTATGATGTTGTTGGTGGTGGAAATGAGTGCCCCAATTTTCACACCATATTTAATTTGATTATGCAGACACATCAGTTTTAGCATCTAGATACCCTTATATATCACCTCAAGGGTTTGGATCGTACCACATTGGAGGTATTCCTATACAATTGCATTATCCACCAAATGTTGGAGGTGTTGGGTTGTTGAGGTTGTTCTGCAATCATCAGGGGTTGCAGTTATAGAAGATGTTCTAGAACATTTCCTAGATAAAGACATGAACTTGAGATGAGGTGTTATTTGTGAGAAAAATATCTATAGGCATGAACAAAACAAGGGGGAAGGTTTCTGATTAGTCCAGTATTGCAAAAATGATATATTCTCAATTAGTTATTCATCGGTAACACACTTGTATTTTCCTAGTCTTAGATTATCCAGCTTTCTTTCTTGATGTTATCATAACAATAATGGACTCATTTCATTGGAACACTAGATACATGGAATTTGACATCATGCATTCCATTTTTTTGTAGGGGACGCTAAATAAAATTGCATGATTAAATGTCAACCAATTTTCGTTTTTTGAGAGATTCATGTTTGGATCCCCATTATTCACTCAAATGTAATGGGTGGAACAAATGAAATATGTATGATGGGAATAGGGAATTATATACATTTTGATTTCTTTTAAGTTTTTATTTTAGTGGTTCATTTATGGTTTCAATCATTCACCCCTAAATCAAAATTTGTATTTCATAGATACATTCAGGGCCTCACACATCCATAACATGATACAATCCTCCTATTAAAAGGTTGGATTTCAACTAGGGGTTCTGAACCAATGAAATATAAGAACACAATTTCATCCATAGGATGGTAGTATTGGATCATCAAAACCTTTAGGTGTATTTCTTCCTATTATGGGACTCTCATATAGATTTATGATATGTTCTAGAATCTAATCCTAATCCCAATATGAGAAAAATTACCCTAGAAAAATGATCAAGTATTTAATCCTTACATGATTAAAGGGGGTTCTATTAAAGTGACAGTCTGTATGTCGCTGATTTTCTTCATATATTTTCTTCAATTCATAAAATTTGTTATATTATTACATTCTGAAGACATATTACTAGACACTCTGGAGTTCAATACCATCCAAGGTGGTGATTAATATTTTGAGGATGAGATTTATCCTTTATGGGGATTCCTATGTATCCTAATCATAAAATAAATAATTTCCCACATAGTTCATTAAATTAGTTTAATTTAACTTCATGTGCGGTGTAAATATATAAGGAAACTTAGGTACAACTTATAGAACTCAATCAGTAGTAAGGAATCCTACATATCTTTTTTATTGAAAGAATCATAGTCACCATAGTTTGATCATGGCCATGGGACATACCCTGTAGTGGATGCCCTTATATGGGGGTTGTCATGTCATGCAACCAATCGAGTCTTAAACATATAGGTTTAGCTTGAAGGTTTAGGTTCATGATATTAATGATTTGATCATTGAACATCTCTGATCCCACGTGATCTGTTCTAAGTGTAAGAAACAAGGGATGGTTGGGGATCAGTAATATTTCATAAGGATGTGGGACTTATCCCCCAAGGTTGCCATTATATGGTGTTTATTGTGGATAGATAGACTCATTAAGGTTTTATATATATATTTTTTATAGAAGGAATCACGTTCATTTTAGATTGTTCATCCTCTCAATCTTCTAAATGATGAGGTAGGGAGATAAACCCATAGGGGAGTTTGTTTCGCATGGGTTTGAATGTCAAATACATAGTGGGAATTACAATGAAGTAGGTTCCCATTGGATCTGCTGATTTAAGAATATTTCCCACATATCTTGTTTGGGTGGGAATCTAATTTCTCATATTTTAGATAGCTAATCAATACTCTGATGGAATTGGAAAAATTGTGTACCCATGTAAGTGTTTTGTATCCCACGGGTAAGAGTGTCCGAGACATGGAAAAACATACGTAGAAGTGGGATACCATTGGATATTGCTACATATGAAGGAATCCTACATATCATGTTTGTATATGAATAAGATTTCTCATAGCTTGGTTTGGGTTATGCCTGAGTATGTCCACTGGACAAGGTTATTAAGTCTCGGGACTTCTACTTAACATGTCTTTACTATTTACCTAACATGCCCTGATTTCCTACCTAACATGTCCTGATTCTTTTCCAGATATATCATGGGTTCATTGAAGATATTTTTTAGTATTTATGGACATGTACTAGTCTCTTATATGACAAGTCCAAAGAAAATCTCAAGATATGGTGAACTTCTCCATAAGCTGTCATATGACCTAGATGTTATGTGTGGTGGGTGTCACATGATATGAATGCCATGTCGAGAGGTTGAATCCTGAACTAGATCACACATCTGGAGGATGTTTTATGACCTGGTTTATAGGTCCTTAGGGGAACAAATGTTTTATATTACATATCTTTAGGGAGTTGTGTGACCTGGATGACATATCCATAGGGTGTCATGTGACCTAGTTGATATGGTTGGAGGGCTTATCAAGAAGTGGTCAACATCTCCAATGGACATCTCATGACCTGTATGACATATTCTTATTATTTATCATGACTTGGGAGACATTTACAAAGAACATTAGAATATCTATTTTGCATGTATTGGTGTTTTTACATTATATGGATGGGTCATGTAAAGCATATGAATATTACTATATCCATATTCTCATAATAATTCTTTATTTTTCTTAAATTATTAGTAATTATTTCATATGTACATTAATTTTTTCCACAAATTATATTATTTTGTTTTCAGAGGACCTAGTCAACATGTGGATACTACTTTACCCGAACTAGTTAGCCCATTGAAATTCCTTCACGTGATTTATTATTTAATCATGAGAAGCCCATATTCATGTCCTGTGATTCCTTAGGTCCTTCCCCAAGCATTACATGGTGAAAGACAAATATGATCACCTGAATTTAAAATCTGATAAATCTTCTCATTTACACTAATGTTGAATTCTCCATTGTGTGTCTGTGTGTGTTTTTTTGTTCTAAAGGATACAGATTAATAGGCCTCATTTCCCTAGTTATATTCCAGCTTGTGTGGTGTGTATCTTGGACATATCATCTTGTGTTTGTGGATGGATTATTGTATCACGTGTTCCACATGATTCTATCATGGTTCTTCAATGGAATCACATGATAACAATAGAAAAAGTAATATTTCGATGTTTCCATGTTTATTGGACCCTATCTTATCAAAGGGATATCTCTTTATCATGCTGATATGTCAAAAATACATCATAATGTCTAGTAGACATTTTTAGGTGTCTTTGTGATATTTTGATACTCATAGAAATGATTCCATATGATTGAATAAGATATTTATAGGGTCCTTAGCAAGAATAAGTTGGCCTGCCAGAGGCTATTTTGTGATATCAAGACGACTTTTCAGGGGACTCCCAAGAGATCATGCTACCTTGTTTAGGGGTCTTTAGAAGGCTGAGATTGCTTGTTAAGGGTTTTTCACATGATCAATGGTGGTCACATAGGGAACATAACTACTTTATAAGGATGATAAACATATATTCCCTTAGTGAGAGGATTATTCATCTTCTTGTTTTATTTCCTCTCACATTTTTGAGTTATGTTGGATCTTGTGATGACATGAAATCGTTTTAATGGACAAATTCACTGCTTGTACACAATGTGATGCAATGTAAATTATGGGTATTATGATGAAACACAAGCATTTACATTGAATATTCATTTTTTTTCTATGGATCCTCAAGGGAATCAGATGTTTTACTGTACATGTGTGAGGTCCTTCATATGATGAAGGTTACATGTGAGATGCTCCTTATCGACATGTTGGACATACTGCTAGGGGTACTGGTTAATCATGTGAATTTCATAAGAATATCATATTAAGATCTATGTAACTTTCCTTCCCATAAGGCTTCTGACTATTTTCACATTTAGTTTTTAAGGATTCTTTAAGGATTATCAAGAATCCATTGGTTGAAAAGTCTCAGGATGGAGGAACTCATTTTGCATCTTCCCTCTACCCATCAACACATTTCTAGACACAATCATAAAAACTTGATGATTTGTCATAGGGGCTCCATATGATCACTAGATAAATATTCAAGTTGTTAAATATTCTTATATTTCCTTTCTAGGTTTATGTTATCTTGTGTCCATCGGAAAGACACATAAACCGCATGATTCAACCTCTTTAACATCATGATACTCCATTTTTTACTTAGTGTAGAAAATAAAACCCATGCCTTGGGAATTAATTCAGTTCTATATTTATTGTTTCCTATTTAGAGGGTGTTAATAACAATAACTATATCCAATATGTTAAATATAGTCAATCTTAAAACATGGTGTAATGTTTTTTCAAACTAGTGACATAAGCCATAAGAGGGTGGAATCATAAATAAGCACACATAATTCTTGAAAACTTATCATATCACTAAGACATAAGTCTGTGGAATTCATAGGTCTATGGCCTAAATTTTATATTGTTTGATAGATAATATCAACTATTTTATGGGTATATTTTGATAGATAATGTGTCATATTAAAATATTAATTATTTAATAAAATATAGTAGAAATTGGAAATCATATTCAAAGTGGTTGAAATGAATTAATTTTTTAATAAATATTTCATTATATTCATTAATTAATATTCTATTAACATTCATTCAACTTAAATTTTCGATCTATAATTTAATTTGAAATAACTTTTGAAATAACTTTTGAAATAGAAGATAAGAGTTTTTTTATTATATTATTTCCCTTCATTTTATTGATTTCTTTTCTATAGGGAAAGTTCATTTTTAGATATGTCATTATAAATATTATGTCTTTATACTCAAATTTCATATTGATAGTTTTTTTAAAAACTATCATTGGAATTAAAAATTATTTCTTATTATTTCATTCTATATTTAATTTTCAAATTGATATATTGAATTTTTTAATTTTTCTTTCCTATGAAATTTTATTCTAAAATTTATCTTTTACTAATGGATTTTTATTAATGGTAAATTAATTTTTATTGAAGAATTTTTATTTTTTGTTTGTTTTTGATTTAAGCCATAATTAATGTCATCCATATTATCGATAACATCCCACCACTTCTTATTGTCTTGTGAAGGCAGTGGGAGGTTACTTGGCCTTAAGAGATAATCCCCAAGACACCAAATAATTGCAGTAAATTCTGTAGAGTTTCAATACTTGTTGGGATGATTTACCCTATAATAATAAAACCTCAAACCATATAATATATAACCAAACAACCAATATATGTTGCATGATAACATTTAAAGACAACTCAACATTTCCTTTATCAAAATCGTACTTAATCTAGCGTCACAATAAAAGACTACAAAATCATTGTAAACAGTGAAAGCCTAACTAAAAACTCTCTATGATATCCACCAGACTCTAATATCCACTATATCAATGCTACAACATCACCTATTATTCCAAGTATCATGATGAATTGCTAAATACATGTGATACTTTATTATTCCACAATTCCGGATAACTGACATTTGTAGAAGCACCGAAGTGCTAAAGCATGGGTGAGAAATTTAACTCAATAGGTTTCGCCAATAACATCTATACTCATACCACTTGGATTTAAAATTATAGATACATTTATATAATACAATTTATAAACATTTTTTGAATCATACAATTTCTAAAATACTTTATAAAATATATATACTAAATCCATTCTGAATTTTATTACAAAGAAAAAACATAACAATTCATCAAATAATTTAACATTCCATTCAGGGATAACCCCTTCCATTCCACAAATCCATTAATCCAATAATTCATTCAAACCATTGACCAGAAAATACAATCAAGTGGGTATTTATCCTTGCACTAATTCATCACTTAGTGGACCACTTTGACTGGGGTACTTCATGCCCATATCTGTCACAACCTTTTTATGGGGTTACTTAAAGCCCATATCTATCCCAATTCATATGAACACATGCCACATAACCATTACAACTCATTACAAATCCAAGTGTTTTCAAACCATTAAATAAGAAAACATTTTTTATTGAAAACCATTTTTTTCACGTAGAAAAGTGGCCAAATATTATAAAATCAATATTTTAAAATCATGATATCAAAACACTTTCCAATAACACATCATTTTCCTCAAAATCCAAAACCCCTTCATAAAAGATAGTTTTTAAATTTATTTCACAAAAAATAAATATTCAATTTCAATCAAATAAATAAAATTGAAACTAATCATTCATGTTATAAGATATAGGATTTGAAAGTGAATCCACAAACATTGATAATTTTTGTGAAAATGATAAACACCATGAAATAAATCACAAAACATGTTGAATCTCCATGAACCTACCTTAGATATCACCCCTTTCAATAATAAACCCAAATCTAAACTTTTATGACATCTACTACGTTATATATATCTAAAACATGCATAGAACTAAGAAAATTAGAGGAATAACAGAGTAGATCTAAGAAACGCATCAAGAATGATATATATTTAAGCCTTGATATAAGAATAGGGCCTCAACGCACCATGGTATGGCTCCGGTTCTCTTCCAAATCACATGGGATAGGTTCTAAAACCTTTGAGAGACCAAAATATTGAGTTAGGGACACCATGGATGAAAATAAGGGGGTTAATGGGTAAAATGAGTGAGATCCATTTTTTAAGGATCTAACATTGACCATGGAAATGGTTTTCTCATACTGTTAGGAAAACCTTGCGCTAACCATGCTCATGCTTCTATATTATGGATAACTGAACATAGTTGGCTAGTGCAGATTTAAAATAACGTTTCGACCATTCCAAATCACTCAATCCAGAATTTTCATGACACTTCATGGGTTTTCCTATGCTTTCACAAGATATGGAAATGTCTTGTGCATCTCGTGAGCCTCCCCATTAGTCCATGTCTCATTGTGAACGGTTTCTTGCAAGTGTTGTACAGTTTCCACAAACCATGGAGCACTCGTGTGCCTCTATATGTTTCCTAAAAAACTATAAAAGTTCCCAAAAATCTCCCACACATAACCCATATACATTATGTACATAAAAATAATAAATAAAACATTATATACTAGAAACCTGGGGTGAGACATTCTCCCCATAAATGGTCTTTCTGTCCCTGAATATTAGAAAAGCCCCATTAGTTCCATGAATTTTTCTTTCATTTCCTTCTCGCATTCCCATTTCTCTGACTAAATTTGACCATATTTTCACAAACCCACAGAAGGTCTATGATTTATCTATGCAATTATTTCTCTTACACATCTACAATACACACTAGGATATCTACCAATGATTCATCTAGATATATTTTAAGGTGATCCCATATGATCACATTGTCAAGAACGTGCAGAAACTTTTTCAACTGAGATACAAGAAACACAATGAGACCCATACTGAACTATGGTGGTAATTCCAACTGATATACCACCTCTCCCATCCATTCTATAATCTCAAAATTTCTTCGGTATCTAGGAGATATCTTACTGTGATTCCCAAAAATTCAATGTCTAAACCAAGGAGAATTCTTCCAAATCACATGATCACTCATTGATAATGACAAAGGCTGTTGATAATGATCCGCATATGATTTATGATGATAGTGATCCCTCTATCTATTTTTCGATAACTAAATGTTCATTATGGTTTCATGGACAAGGCACAGTCCGACTAGTGAAGTCCAACATATTTCAACCTAGCAATGTGGATAACAACATGGATTACAATAAAATGACTCTATTGGAACCATATTTATAGAGTATTGATGTTTTTTATTATAAGATAACACTACAGAAGACATATGCTCCTTCCATGAGCTTCTATAATCCATTACAAAATCCCACAACATGTCTTCCAAAAAATTTATCATAGTTTCATATTTTATATCCACTTAAAGATGTTACACCATACGAATAGTCAACTAAGACCCAAAGTCATTCTATATGGATTTCTAGAAATCAGAGGTAAACCTCACATCTCTGTCTGACATGATCAAAAACGGTATGACCTATCTCTTTACCGCCTCTCATATATATATTTTGGATAGATCCTTTACCTTATGAGTTACAAAAATGGGGATTAAATGGGATGACTTCATGAGTCAATCCATAATCACCCATAAGACATCATATTTCCAAAACATTCTTTGGAGACCTATTATAAAATCCTTAGAAATCTGATACAATTTTCAAACTGGGATAGGTAATAACTATAACAATATTTTTGATTACTGATGTTCTTCCTTAACATGTAGACATGTTCTGCATTTTCAAACCAACTCAACCACATTTTTTCATGGTAATATTAAAAAATTGTCCCTTCACCACCATATACATATTCTATATTCTAGGATGGATATAATATCATGATTGATGGAAATCTTGATGAAGTTCTTCCTAAGAAGTCATAGATACAACCAACTGATATCAAAACCACAATAATGAACTCTTTACCATCCTCTAGCCCGTAATGGTCTCCCCACCATTGATTTTTGACCTCATTGAAACACATTATACCTTGGATGTTTGGTCTTCCTTTACCATATTTACCAAATAAGGATCCATCGAAACTAGAATGAACACCAATACATAACCTCAGTATTAACATTCCACATGAATATCAATTGGGATTAACGTCAGTTTCCACTCATTTGATTCTTCTTTTTCCAATTATGCACACACATTTATACATGATGCATCTTCCACTAAATTTCCTTAACTCAATGTATAAATAAATTCAATGTCAAACATCTATTGATACTCAATACAACTATTTTACCTCAAATTCAAATCCATTTATGGAAGAATACGTTTCAAGGTAATATGATATGTGAATATGGTAAATTTATCACCAAAGAGATAATGAAACTATTTCTTCAAGGCTTTGAGGATTGCAGGTAAATACATATGGTGTGTTGGGTAGTTTTTCTCATGATCCCTTAACTATGTAGATCTATAAAAAAACACATGGTCTCATTTATTGAGAATAATCCCTAACCCAGATTCTAAAATATCACAGTACACCATGATCCCTTGTCCTATCATGGAAAAAATCAAGATCGGTGTGGATGTTAGTAGAAGATTTATCTCTTTAAAAGATTTATAGAATTCTAGACTCCATTGGAAAGGAACATTCTTCTTTGTCAAAGATGTAATTATAGAGGATATCTATGAAAATGCATGCACAATGTGATAGTAATAACAAACTATGATAAGAAAAATCCATATCTCAAATATATTCTTTGGTTGTTTCCAAGAGATAACAAAATCTACCATTTCTGGATCCACTGATTTTTTTTCAATAAATTACATGGCTAAGAAATAATACTTCTTTATCCAAAAATCTGACTTTGATAATTTTTCAAACAAATAATGAACTATCATGATTCCCAAAACTATCTCCATGTGTTTATCATGCTCCGACTTATCCCTTCATGACACAAATATGTCATCCACATACACAAAAAAAAGAATCTTGATATCTCTAAAATATAACATTCATCAATTATATAAGATAAATTGGTGCATTCATAAGATCCTAAGGGATTACCACATATTCATAATGACTATATCTACATCTAAAAGCTATTTTGGGTGTATACTCATTCCTAACTTGCAATTGGTGATAGATGAAGCATAAGACAGTTTTGGAGAATGACCACAAACCCTCTAACTGATCGAACATATAATAAATTAATGGAAGTGGATACCAATCCATTATCATATAATTTTTATGATTATGATAATCTATTCAAAGCCTTAGAGTTTAATCATCTTTCATCAAAAATAAGACTAGTTCTACCCACAATGATGTGCTCAACCAAATTGAACCCTTTATTTCATTAACTTCTAACTAAAATTTTAGGTCCCTTAATTGTTTTGATGCCATTACAAATGATGGAAGGGAGATATAACTAGTCCATGGGTGGGTATTAATCATAAACTCCACATCCCTTACTAGAGGTATCCTAGAGAACTTTTTATGAAACACATCTGTAAACTAATCCACCACTACTATAAAACTACTATTCATGATCTCATCCATTGATACGAAATCCAAAGACACTATTTAAGATGATTTTGATCCAACTTTTGGTTCTACGAAATCCATTGCACCTGTTGTTACATCGATATCTTCTTTGAAGAGACTCTTAAAACCATCCCAAATCTAGAATCTAACTGTTATTATATAATAGTAAATTTGATATTTTAACATTGTTAACTAATCCATATCAAGTCTTACATAATATAAATTCATCTTTATTACTAGGAATTCCCATTTCATATCATATCATTCAATTTTTTTTTAACATTCTCTACATAAAAGGGATTGATATTCACTTTCACCCACAGAGGATTTTGATGTTTTATCACAAAAGGAATCATATAAGGTTTTAAAGTAAAAAAATTAAAACAATGAGAATCTATAATGGAATGTGATTCACTTGAATCAATAAAATATTTATAAGGGTATAATTTAATAAAATCATTTCTCTCTCTATAAAAATTCATTCATGATCACCAATAATCTGGTGCTCAGCTCCATATAATTTTTTCATTTTTGGACCATGTTCTTTGTTGACTAGTTGAGATTTACCTTCTTAAGGAGTCATGGTAATCTCGCATAACTATGTTTAGCTCTGTTATGCTAATGATATTGATTATTTGTCCTCATCCCATCACAGAATATAATGGTTGTGATACCTAAGAAGTGTCTCAAGCACCTGACCTTGGAGCACTTCGACAACAGGACTGATGATGCCTCATCTAGTTGTAGTTGTAGAATAATCTAAGTTATATAGTACACTCTCTATTTATCTTGTCAAGTGAACCACATGGGAAACGACCAGATTTTATCTTGGGTGATGGAGGAAGGTTTACTGATCCGACCATCTAATTCTGATTCGCACCCCCACCTTGGATGTAGGTTCCCCTCTTTTTCTTTATCCCAGTATTTGCGTTCCCACCGTGGTGTATAAGTATCAATATAATTCCTCCCCCATAGCTGCTAATATTTCCCTTTTCTCCATCATCTCCCTATTCACTATCTCTGTATATACATTAATAATTATCATATCTATATTTGAGTGAATCTTCTATCTTATCCCGGATTCAAATATTAATGCCTTCAAGGATTCCCTAGCTGCATCCTCATGTGAAAAGCGAACTAAATTCATGAATTTAGCTGTATAATTGGTGATAGAGAGATTTTCAAATATCATCCTTAAAAAGTCTGCTATTCTCTAAATCATGAACTTATTTGGATAGAATGTTTTTTTGGAAAAGTTCTCAAAATACATCCAACTAGGTTCTTGATCTTATTCATATTGCACTGCTAGATCCCACCACTAGTGTGAAAGGTCCTCAAGAATATACATTTCCATATTTACATTCAGCCCCACTGTTGTGCCGATGAAACTGAAGATACGATCTATTATGTTGAACCACACTTCTACCATTTATGGTTCAAAATCATCATGGATGGTGGGTGGATTGTACTTCTTGAACGGGACTAAGTGATCAACTTACCTAGGCTCATTCCTCTAATTACCTATGTCCCCAACTTTAAATTCTTGGATGGTACTTTGAACTAACTCTTGTTTCACCTATGGCTCAAGTGCAACAATATTCTCCGCATCTTCCTTCAGTTGGTTTTTATAATGACTATTAGCTTCCATTTTTTTTAAAAATAACCAATTCCATAATTATCACTCTCTAGAATCTAGTGGCTTAATAATTTTAAATTCTACTACATTAACTTTCACAACACTTGTTTCCACATTTTACCACTTTGGAATACCTAAAATAGACTTTTGGAAATCAATCCATATCCAAAATACCACAACTATGCTCTTTTTCAAAATCATTCTTTTTAAAACACCTTCCAAATTTACAAAAATAAGCACTTTTACATAGGATCATAAATCATTACACAAAATATTGTATATAATTCTTGTGGAAATTCATCCCTCTAACGCGTGTCATCTTCTTCTCATTGGCTAAATGATAACCCCATAGGGTGCCATTTGTTTCCTAGGATGAAATGGATAAACAAAATTTTTAAAACTCAACCATCCTAACTCAATGTGTAGTACTTAGTATGTCCAACTGTCAAAACCACATGGATGATATGTATATTGTAAATTAATAATGAAATTAAAATTATGATTGTTTGATTTTTTTAGAGAAAAATGAAATAAAAACCTGAGTAATGGTTGATATGTAATTTAATAGGGGAGACATGCCAGCTTTAGTGATGTTTTGGGTCATGTTCTAGGGATTCAATTGAGTGTGCGTTGATTATTGTTGGTGTCAGATTTAGGTTGCCAGGGATCATTGGTCTTTTTATCCCACCATGTCCCTATGATCACAACTTTGGAATGGTCATCTACCTAGATCAACAACATAAATAAGCAAACCAAATCCATTATTATACAAAATTATCATAGAATTCATGATGGTTATGGGAAAAATAGGATAATTAATTGATGTAATAATATGAGAAACCTCAATTCGCACACAACGGTCATGCAATATGAAGAGAGATTGTTTTGGAATTGGAATTGGATAAATAATTTGCAATAATCCAAAACGTGAATATAATTTAGAAAATAATCCCTAAGCACACATCCCCCAACAAATCACATCACCTAACACAATAAGGACTACATGCCCATGGAGAGGGAAATCATATTTTGTACCTGTTGATGAATCGTGGAAAAGAGAGACCTCGGATCATCACTCCATCATCTGGAGGCTTTCCATTGGTGCTTCTTTACGTCCTCGGCCTCTGAGTGTCTTGGATAGGTGGCCAGATTCCTCATTTTAACGAAAAAATTTTCAAAAACCCCCGGCCGGTGTCGCCTATTTTTCTCAGTGTGTCGACATCATAATGACGTTTAATTTGGATACATAGCATGTACCTTAGATACTAATTTCCCCTACAACATTGAATAAATGTAAAATTCATATTCCTTTTTGTATGATGTCATGTCATGTATTGATTGTACACAACGTGTATTTTATGTTCACAACTTTTGTGCTCGTCATGACTTTTCCTGCGTATATCCATTTTTCTTTAATTGGTCACTACGTGTACCTGTGGTACACGATGTGTAATCAATTTTTATTCAGTTTCCATCTTTTCATCATCTCTAAAAGTCTTTTATCAAACTGCTTCGCTTTGATCAGGGAACAAAGGGTCATTCAACACATTTTTCATCCACTTTTTGTTCCTTTTTCATTTATCATATGTTTCCTACCACAAAACATTAAACAAGTATATACATTCCAAAATTGGAAATATTAATCATCTAAATACAAAATTAAACACATAAAAACACATTAAATTATATACATGTAATAGATGTATCACTAAACGCATGACAATGATATTTCAAAATACAATAAGTGTTCCCAAAACACCTATATACCCAACACCATGGTAAATACAAGCTCAACATAAAAATAATAGCTATGTATTTTTATGCACAAAATTTTATGTCTCATAAATCCTACACCTCTCTGAAAAACAAACCTAAGTAATAGTCTTAAATCACTATGAACTCCAAGACCATGAAACTGGAGAACACATGTTCAACAAAATAAGGACCAATGTGATGCCATTTTCTCAACATTCATTTTGACCGAAAAAAACGATACCATTTGTAAAATCCTACCACATTTCATTCACTTTATAAGGTGGTGGGGGTCACTTGAACTTAAGATACATCCCCAAGATACCAAAGACATGAAATAAATAATGAGGGGTTCAAATATTTATAGAGTATGATTTACCATTTAGGAATAAAAACATTAACCAATAATCCATAACAAAACAACCACTATATGATTAAGGATAACATTGAAAGATAAATTGACATTTCATTTATCAAAATCATATTAAAACATGTTTCACAATAGTAGACTAAAAATCAATATAAATATTGGAATACAATTTATCAATACTCCTAGACAATCAAAACACTCCTTGCTTCACAATATCTATGCTCCAACATCACCAAATAGAAAAAGTAACATGATTTAGTAATAAAGACGTGTTATAAATTAAATTCCCCATGTACTGTTAAGGACATATTCAAAAGAAAAAATCTCACAAGGCATAGGACATTACTAAAACTCAATAGGTTTTCCCTAATGACTTCCCTACTCATTATTTTATGATAGAACATGTTATCAACATTTATATAAAAAAATTAATAAAATAAAATTTCTAAAATAGTTGGTAACAAAATATAAACTGAATCCATTATAAATTTTTTTCCAAGGAAATCACATAACAATTCATTAATTCATTTAACATTATTTTTTGGAAAATCCCCTTCCACTGTACACAACAACCCATCCTACCATGAACAAAAAATTGACCTTCCTATACTCAGTAGTGGTTATTTATCCCTACACTATGTCACCACTTAGTGGAAAACTTTGACTAGGGTACTTCACAGCCATATCCATCCCAACTTTTTTATGGGGGGGTGGGGTGGCACATCACACGATTTTCAATCCCATTTCATATGAACACATTCCACACAACCATGCCAACTAACTGAAAATCCATGTTTGGTCAAACCATTAATTAAAAAATGATTCTACTTATTAAAAACCATTTTTCTTGATTACATTAGAACCAAAAAAATAATTTAAAATCAAAAATTTCAAATAATTTTATCAAGACACTTTCTAATAACACACCAAATTTCCAAATTTCAAAAAACCATCACTCAAGAGGGTTTTAACAATTATTTCAAAGAATATAAAAAATAAATTTCATTCAATGAAATCAATTTCAAAATAATCCTTCTTGTTCAATGATTGATAAGTCGAGAGTGAACCCACCTACTTTGAGATTTTTGGTGGAAGTAATAAAAAACATGAAAACGTTTCAAAAACAAGTTCAATCTCCAGTAAACCACCACATATCTCTTCCCCTATCATAAACAAACCCAAAAAAAATTAACTAGAATACACAACCTTTGATATACCCAAAGAAACATATATCTACGAAAAATAGATTAAGGGGAAGTAGATCAATGAAAACACATCCAGAATAATGAAGATTGAATCCATACCATAAAAAACGGGCTTCAATGTACTAGGGATGGCTTCAAATTGCTTCTAAATATGTTGAGAGAGGGTATCCAACCATTAAGATACCAATATCTCGAGTTAGTGATTTATAGGAGTAAAAACGAGTGGTTTAATGGGTAAAATGAGTGAGATCCTATTTTTAAAGAGCAAACATTTACCCTATGCATGGTTCGAAAAAGCATAAGCTAACTGTTCTCATGATCATGTTTTATGAAATAATAGTCCCGGTTGGATTGAAAGGATTCAAAAAAATGTACCAATTAGGGAAATTCTCTCTATCTAACATTTTCACCACACTTAATAGTTTCTCCAAGGTTTCTACATGGTTTGGACAAACTGTTTCCAGTCCGTGCGCCTCACCTTTAGCCCTAGTCTCACTGTACATAGATTCATACATGTGTTTAATGGTTTCCACAAACCATGAACTTCCTTGGATCCTGTATAAAAGTACCATAAACACATTAATGACTCCCTAATTTTCCAACACTTCACCCTTATACTTTATGTAATTAAAAAACATAAATAAAGGTTTACATACCAGAAACTAGGGATTCTACATTATCAATTTTGTGAGCTTGTTTTTGAGTTATGGTTGAAGGAAATTTATTCAATTTAGATTCCAAAGGAATCATTGGACACAAACCCAGTTCTAATTTCATTATTTTGAGAGAAATAATCATCCTTCACTGATTCTTCCCCAGTTTTCTAGAGTTTTCTCATTCGAAATATAATTACATGTATGAAGGTTGCGACTTATTTAATGTGGGGTTCATTTTTAAATCTTACAGCATGTAGAAATTGATCAAGTTATATATTTGAGATTTCTCCCAATTTCCATTGGTTACTATATTTATTCACTATAATTGGATTTGTAGGGGAATTATTGATGGCTATTCAATAAAAACCCATAATTTTGAATAAATAGTTCAGATCACATATAGGCAGTCCTAAGTTTCTAGTTATACAGTTTCTATTACTTAAAACTCAAGGGGATAGATATTTGTTTGTTTAGTTCAGCCAAGGGTCATCAAAATTTTTGTTTCGGTCCACCATAGTTGAAAATAAATTTACTCTTTAGTTTTATATTTTTATTGGATCATGGAATCATGCCTGAAGCTAGTTAATTATATTTCATTGAATTTTATAATAAAAGTATATCATAGGATAAAGGGTAAGCTGGGTGAACATGTTGGGAGTTGTGACTGGAAATATACTCAGTCACATGTAGGTTTTTTGATACCATGTCATGTGTGGAAAATTGGAAGAGTTAAGTGCTATCAAATTAGACTAAAACACATTTACATATTAAGGTCGATCACTAGGTAATTAAAATTGGTGAAAGTTAAGTAATTTTGATTATATTTAAAAATTCTGAAATTTCAAGATTGAACATCCTTTAATTTAATAACCAAGGATCTCTCAGACTATCTACAGTTAGAGAGGGGGGTAGACAGTAGGGGTTTGATGTTTACATAAAATTGGAGTTATCTTCCTCATCAACATATTCATAATTCATAATTTTTTAATCCTTGATAATTTTTTATATTTTTTAATTATTTGTTCTCTCAAAAATTATATCTGAGTAATTATGTCTTCAGGATTTATGTTGTTTCCCTTTCTCACACTCAATTCATTTTAATTCATTTATGTATTTGAAATTAAATTTCATTTCAAATAAAAACTAAACCTGAATTTGATTATTTTTCGAGGTCATATATAATATTAGTGATGATTATATAATTATTAGGATAAGATTTATAAATTTAATTTAAATGAATTCTTAGTATATTGATTCAATGTATGGATAGATGAAGATTTCAATCTAAAATAATTCCTTATTTAGAATCTTAGTTATCATAAAAAATAATGTAGAGATATTATTGAAAAAAGAATTTAGATAATCACACTTGGTTATGGGAATATATGATTTTGATGATGCTGAATGAATTAATTTTTTATTTTTTCATAATTTAGCACTCTCAATTAATAAAAGAGAATTTGGTATAGTTTCAATAATGCAAGACTCGAGATAGTTTCCTATGAAAAAACTGTTACTTTAATTGATTATATAGAAAATTTTAAGAGTAAATTTACATTTTATGTGTCTTTAATGAAATTATATTTCCTAATTTCTTCAATCCCCTGGATTCATTATTATCCATCTTCTTAAAAAAATCTTTTAACAAATCACACATTCTAATAAAAATCATCACAAAACACACTCAAATAAAAATTCCTTTTTGAAAATTTTCAATAATTTAAATTTAGGTTTAACCCCTTGATAAATCACCCACCTTTCCTTGGGTTTGATCCTTCCCAAATATACATGTGTATGTTTATAAATGATATTTTAGTGGTAATGAAAGTCATCAGTACCATTTAAATTTGGTATCATTTCCTAAGAAGCACTGAATTAGTGTGATAATGTTTTAAAAAAAATCAGACATTCAAAGTCAAAACACAAAATAAATTAAAACATTTTTTCAGGTGGTTAGAAAATTCTTATAAAATTATATTGAAGTTGTTTTATTTCTCTAGTTTTTTAAAAATATTATTCTTCATGAATGTTTTCAATCAAGTAATGTTATTTGTGAATAATTTTAAATATAAATAATAGTTGTTGACAGGTAATAAAATTAAATTAACACATTGTATAAACATAGGTATTATATTATTTTTATCATTGTTTTTTTCAGAGTTTTGATGAGACTTTTAGTGAGGCATGAGATCTGTTTAATGAGTTTTTTAGTTCCATTTCTCAATAAATAAATATCCATGATATTTTTATAATAATTTTTGTATTATGTATTAAATTATGATAAATCATGTGTTCTTGACAAACTCAAAAATGTTTTTTTACTATATCTTAATGATAATGATTTTGGTCAAATTTTATATGCATTGGCTCGATAAGATGTGAATAAATATCAATTTTAGACACATTGCATCATAACTACATAAAACATGTGATCAATGAACTGAAAAAATAGTATTGATTTTTTAAATTTATAGTTTATGAATTCATGAATTAAATATTGAATAAAAAATATGTCCTTTTAAAAAGTGATTAATAGCAAGTCATTAGGGATGTATAACGGTGAAACACATTATGATACTGAAACAAAAACTAATGATTTGGAAAATGATGATGATGAAATTCTTCACAAACAATCATTTTATGAGGATGAGATACGTGATCTTGTTTTGGATAAAAATACCACACATATGACGAGTAGAAATGATGAGATCACCCAACTTGATATAGAGCTTGTTATGAAGGTGGGTGATACAAACATATTTTATTTCATCTAAAACAATAATACACCAATGAATATAGATCTGGAAACATGGTTTTTTGATCATCAACATTTTTCAATGATAATTGAGGAAGGGATGTTATAATGGTTTTAAAATGAACAGAATCGTTTCAAATTAAAAATTTAAGATTCATTTCGAATAACTAGATTTCAAAAAATATATGTGTTTACCTATAATTAATTTGAATATGAGTTAATTTATTTTAATTAAATCCATGAGTTTTTTATTATATCATTTAATGTAACTTATATGATGATTAGATGATAAAAAACTCCAATTTGGTCATAAATTTAAAGAAACACTAAGTGGAGAAAAAGAATAATATCATTGTAAATGTGGACATCCCAATTTTCATCCATGATGAAGGGGTCCTCTAAGGATATATAGTTGTTAACAAAGAACATGGTATCTACTTTATAAATATTAGAGTCCACCATTCTAAATTTTCACCAAGAAAATAAGTTTTGTCTTATATCTGGTAATTTAAGTATAGAAAAAAATGAAAACCAAGTGATAATGGTTATGTTTTTATTAGATCATGACTGGGAATACAAAAAAATAGAATTTTTTGGGAGGAAAAACATTATTTTGTTTATATCAATAAAATTATTTATGTTTTTTTCAATAAAAATTTTCTTTCATTTACTATTTAATCTATAAATACAATTTTATCACTGTATATTTTTTTATTTTTATGTCACAATATTATTAAATTAGTTTTTGGTTGAGTGTATAAAGTGACATCAAGCTTTCCTAATTTACACTATAGAAAACCTCAATATATGGGATCTTCATGGCCACCCCTTTCTATCCTTTTATGTAGTTTCATTTTTCATATACATAAAGGCTTGAATGTAATATTTATTTATTTATTTGTTAGGTAATTTAAATATAGAACTTATGTTGATTGAAATATATAAAATATGATGGTTTGCATATTAAAAAGGAGAAGACTTCATTATCTCCATTTAATTCATTACATTGATATATTATGTTTCAATTGGTTCATGATATAGATAGTTCTTCATATGTCTAGGAATTGGTCCTCAACTCAATATACATTAGATTAAAAATAAAAAAATCTAAAAATAATTTTTTTAACATATTGGATACCATGTTCTCTTAATTCCTCCATAATAACCACATGGATGATTTTTGGTCTCAATTATTTACATTCCCACAAGTTTTTGTTCCAGTTTCATTTTTTATATAATTTTTTATTTCTTATTAAGGATAAATATGAATGTTTTATTGGAACTCAAATTGTGGAATCCAAATTTATTACCTTATAATAGATAGTTAATTTAAAATTCTATATTCATTACATTAAACTACATTCATTGTGGTAGTGTATCATTTTCTAGTTACATTTAATTTATGAATTTTATTCCAAAGAAAACATTGGATATATTAATATTCCTTTATTGATATCTCCTTGACAAAATATTCTACATGCTAAAGTTTTCATGTGTATGTTTTCTTCTAGTAATTGTTAAATATATGGTAGGGATAAAAAAAATAGTGCACTGGGAATTTGAATCAATTATTGTTATATTGTTTTTCAATATTTCAATTAATTCAAATATGTTAACTATATAAAACTTTCATTAATTTATTTTATTATGTAATCTATATTGATGAAAAATTATTTTCACATTAAATTTATGTATTTTTCTACAAAAAACATGTGTTTCATATGGGTTTCAACAATTTTATATTCCAAAATAAATATTATAGCATGCTTCAATCTAATTTATTTGAAAAAATAATGTGATATATCTTTAAAAAATTCATGTAATCTATATAAAATGTAGTGAATACATAATTGAAATATTTCAACTTTTCAAGAGTATAAGAATGGTCTTAAATTTTTTTGTATGCATGGCTATATTTTTATGTTTTCTTGTGACCCTTACACATATTTTCACAACTGAATAACAATACATTATGAATTAATCCATATATATTCATTATAAACCTTAAGTGTCAATATTGGGTAAAATTATTAGTGTTATGAGTTAGTGAGTAGTTAATTTATTTACCAAACTATATATCCCTGATAACTCTTCAAAATAACCTCAAAAGGTTTCAGATTTCATAGTTTTCATGAAACGGTTTTTATTTTCATTATTTTAAATTATTATTTAAATTCAAAAATTTCTTTTCCATGTTCATGGATTATTATTTTCTACCCAACAATAGATTTAATCAAGTAAATTATTATCATATCAACCTTGAAAATTTTTTAACATCAGAAGAATATTAGAAGTATGTTTTACATTTTCAATTTAATTTATCTATCTTGTTATATGTTTAAAAAATATTCCATGAATTTCAATGGTCTATGAAACTCACTCATAATCCTAGGTTTCCATTTTATTATTTAAGCTAAAACTATTGGTTGAGTTATTTATGCTTCCTTGTAATTATTGAAATCAAAAATTCATTCTATTTTTTCTAATTAATTTTTATGAAAACTTATGTGTGACTTTTCCCCAACAAAAATAAGATAAATTTTAAATAATAATTGAATAAAATGTTATTTTGGTTTACTATATTTTCTTATTTCCATGTCAATCATCTTTTTAAAAAAATTATAAACAATCGTATTTTCAAATATCGTTTCATTTTAGAGAGAAATCTTATTGTCTTTTTAATGATATTTTATCAGGTAAATACATTTATATTTCGTTTAATAGTGGAATTACAAAACATTCATTCTTCAGATAAATTATATAAAAATAATAAATTTGAATTGATTCCCTGAGGGGAATAAATTTTCTTCATGTGTGGGAATTTCATTGGGTAGTAATTTGATGTAGTTTAAATATAAATTCCCATTATATTTTGTTATGTTTTGATTAATAATGGCCTCATATTTAAAAATAAAATTTTCATGTTTTATTAAACTATAAATTTAAAATCCTTACTATTTTGGGTTAATTGAGTTAAATTAATAATGAATATTTCATTTTTTCAGTAATTGAATATACAGTGAAAATTATTTCATTTCTAACTGGAAAAATATTTTGTAATTTCAAATCAACATTACAATGTAATATTTTTTTGTGTTTCTATAATTTTCTATTAATTTATTAAATTATTTTTTATACGGAATGTTAATTTTTGGAAGTGTTAGTTTAATAATTGTGTGCTAGGATTTTTATTCCAATTTTATATTAGAAATTTTTTTAAAATAGTTTCATTTGAAATGAAAATTAATTTTAAGGATAAAATTGTGAATTTAATTTTCAAATTGAAATGTTGAATTTTTTTAATTATGCCTGCTTAAAATTTAATTCTAAAATGTTCTTTTAAAGATGGAATTTTATTAATTGGTAATGAATTTTAATTATCATATTTTTCCTATTTGAGATTCCATCCAATCTTTATGTTATATTTCAAGTTATTTATATGAATATATTTATTGAGTTTTGGTTGAATTAAATCCATTCAATTTAGATTCTATGGGAAGCTCCGTCTACAACCCTATAACCAACGTTTCCATTTTGGCAGGTAAACATGGCCTCCAGTGATGATACACCACTACACATGAGTTTTTTCATTCAAATTATGGTTCAATGGATAGAGGTTTCTACTTGATGGAGGTAGGACTTACAATTCAATAATGTGTTTTGTCAGGAAGGATCTAGTTGTAGATATAGGATTCTCCCCAGTATCCTTTATTTTCAAAATTAATTCATCCAAGATAGATTTGAAGAGGGGTCTCAGGAATTTTATTGTAGAAAATTTGATCACATTATAGGGAAAGATTTTATAGCATTTGTGAAATCTTGAGTATCTAGTTATATTGTCTTTATTCCATTAAAATCATGTAGAAACATGATATAATTTTTTTCAACCATGTTTCATCATAGTACTAATGTTTTTCCACAACAGTTGAAATTGGATTTTTTTTTTGTTTTTAATAACTTTTTAGATCTTGGTATTATTCATATAACATGTTTTTTAGGTTTATTTCTATGTACACAATAAAGTGTTTCAACGGAAAAAGTGTGAGCCGATTGAACTAGGTGGGTGTTGTGTCTAAAAATATGCTAGATCATGTGAAAATTTGTGGATGACATGTCACATGTGGACAATAAGAGATGTTGGGTGTCAAGGAATAAAAATATTAAACCTTTACTTCTTGTGGTGGTGTACTAGGTGATTAGAAGTCATGAAAGGAAGGAATGTTGGTGGTATTTTTGAATTATAAATATTTGAGACCTAACATCAATGTAAATTATAACCTATGAGATCTCTAAATAACTATAGTGGGTGTTAATGAATGTCCATATTTGTTTGAGTTTCTCTTCAATCTAGAGTTCTCTTGATCGTCATCTTCTTCTTACTTTCTATGGTTTTATTCTTTGAAGATATTATATTTGATGTTTTTTTATGATCTTGAACATTATATTAGATTAATTTTCACTTTGGTAGTCATGTTAATGTATTTTTTCTCTCTCAATTATTTTTAATTCATTCATATTTATAAAATAAAATGTTCTCTCTAATTCTAAATAAACTAGAGTTTGTATTCTTTTCGAATTCAAATAAAAGTCGTGGTATAAATGTTGAATTCATTAGTTAATCAATATATTTTTCATTTAAAATGAGTTATTATTGGGTTAAGAACACTCATTTAGATATGAATATTTCAATGAAATAACATTCATTAATTTTGAATGTTCTTTTTTCATAAAAAATTATTGAATGATTTTATTTGTCAGAGAATATCTAAAAACAAACTATATTTTTTGGTGAAATGTTTTTTATACATAAAAGAATTAATTTTATATTATTTCATTTTTTAGTACATTCATTTAATAAAAGAGAATCCATTAAAGCTTCAATGAGGCAACACTCAAGAGTGTTTTCTTTAAATAATTTCATGTTCAGTTCATTATATTGATAACGTTTTGAGTGAATGTACATTTTAAGTGGTTATAATAATTTTTTCCCCTATATTTATTAAATTTATAGAATATAAATTTTCTATATATTTAATCCTACATCATAAAATCATAAAATACTCCCATTAAAATATTCACCTCCAACATTCAAACACATGTTCTATTTCTAAAGAATTCAGTAGAATAGAGATAAGTTAAACCCCTAGATCACTCACCCACCTTACCCATGCTTTAACCCACCACTAATATACTACTATAATATTATAAATGATATTTTTTATTCCATGAGTGAATTTGGTCTCATAACATATAAGAAATTGAAATAAATTCTGTAATAAAGGCTTACTTCTAGGACAATAATCTTGGATTTGGTTTAGTCTCCATTTAATCATTTTGTTATTCAAGGTTTACTCCCAAAACAATAATATTAGACAATTTACCTTACTAAAGTGGGTTAATTAAAAAATTCAGTTCTGATTCTCTCATGATAAACTATTAATTACCCATTTTGTCGGAGAGATAAATAACTTTGGTCCCACTAATAAAAAAAACATATTTATGTTTTCCACAATATCATAAAACATTAACCCTATCATCAAATCATGAACCATGCAAAGGATACAGATTACAAAAACATTTCATCCCTAAAATCATATACCATCCAAATTAAGAATAAATTTGATTGATTTTGATCATATTCCTATTAAATTATTAGAAACATTAATGTATGTTGTTATAGCTAAAAATTATTTAAGATATTAACAAATCATTTCTTGAGAAACATACACAGTTAATATGAAATCACTTATTTCAAATCAAATTAATTATAAAATATTAATAAATAAAATTCTTTTAAAATAACTGAGGAAACATATAATGTAATATTCCTTTAAAATAGTATTAATCATGGGAAATGAATTCAATTACGTGCAGTATGTTAAAACAAAAATTCCTTTTACATTGATGGTAAATTTTATAAACCATATTTAGAAAATGATAAAAATATTTCGTTAAAAAATTTATATAAATTCATAGATGGGTGAATATGAATTTAATACATAATTTTAGAATAGTAAAAATATTCATGAAAATTTTTTAGTTAAATTATGGACATGGATGGTATAATTCCCAACTAATGAAAAAATGGTTGATTTTACATAAAAAAATTATTTCTATTGAGTATACAAATTAATGATAATTATAGAAAAATAAATATACATTATTTCCCAATGGAGAAGAAAATATCTAATACATAATCTATATTATCAATTAATCACACCATCTAAAATATTAGTCAAAAAAATATTTTAAAAAATGGCATCGTAATATAAATTTCTTACATCCTTTCTAATATTTATTTAAAACCCCATTAGTTATAAAACATTAAACAAAAAAAATTAAATATAATGATGAATAAGTAAATAATGATAAATGAAATTGATCAAGGGGATTTATTTAAGTCATTTAAATTATACATGGTACATAAAATAAACATGTCCAAAATATTTGAGTATGATATGAAAACCCTTGCCTCAAGTGTGTCTTACATCAGAAGCAATGTATACATCCATATAATAAATTTAAATTATTTTATTCTTATTTAATATAACCATAATCATATATGTTAAACCATAAATGGTTTACCTATTTCATATTATCACCCATTCATTATCAATATTGAATTTTTATCATTATTTCTAGTGTTAACCACATTGTTTTTCATTAATTTTTTTGGTTCAAATGTTATGGTCATGTCACTTTGATAATGTTTAATTAATATAAATAATATTAATATATATATATAATTTATAAATTATATATATAATCATTGCAGTTAATATATATCAGTGATGTGAAAATAATTACATCCCTATATGGATATGGTAGTTCATATGTACGAACGAGTGATGTATCAATTTTTTACGTATGGAATAAACAAAATTTAAATTTAAATTTAAATTTAAATAATAAATCTTATAAAATAAATATAATATAAAAGTATTTTATATAAAATAATTACCAACCATGAATGATTTTGTGGGAAAACGAATTGTATCTCCATATAGAGGTGGTAATATTCACATAAGCAAGAGTGTTACTTTCATCCCCTATTGGATTAAGAATAGGTCATAAATTTTTGACCAATTTCCAAAATAACATTTAAATATATCTATAATATTTGATGAATAATTTATTTAAGGATAAAAAATGTTTATAGGACATATAAGAAGAGATAAAATTGAATGAACTTGGTAATGATATATATCAATTCATTGAGAGACCTGCTTCCGCTTACTCCATCATCTTTGAAGGATTGGTATTAGTAGAATACTATAAGATCGTTATTATAGAGAAATATACTAGGAAGGTTCTTAATTGGTTATTTAAATGATATAAGGCTCCAATAGTAGGAATAGGGGGAAGAGGTGTCGTTTTATAAGTGAGGGGAGGGATACAAATTGAATTTATTAAAGAATTTCAATGAGTTACAATCCCTTTTATGGAAGTGTGTCTACAAATGGATATATATTAAAATCTTATATAATATATGGTTAATAATATTTTTATTTTTTATGGAAACAGTACTATTAAATCCTGGTTAACCCCCCCGGATAAACCAAGTTTAACATTAAAAGTGATAAAAAAATTAATTTTTTAATATTATATATAAAAAAATTTTATAAACTATTTTAAAATAAATTAATAATGATGATTAAAAAAATCCACTTACCTGATTCAATTTATATAACTGGAATAATTTATTTTTTATTTATTTGACAAACAGCAATGAAAAACTGTTTTCATAAAATGATTTTATATCTAAATGAGATAATTTTCCTTCATTAATATCCTTATAAAAAACATAAAATGAATTATATGAAATTATATTTAATAAATAATATATATATTTAATTAAAATAATTAATCAATATATTTTCAATTAATTTAATAAGATAAAAACTTATTACATGTATGAAAACATTTTTTTAGAAAATTGTGGTTTTAAGACCAAAAAATAACTTCAACCAAAAAAAATTATTAGGATTATTACTATGTATTTATTTATATTACAAAATATTATATTATATTTGGGTTACAGGGGAAAATTGAAAACAATGTGTGGAATTTATTTGAAAAAAAGATAATTTTTATAATAATCTGCATTTTCACTATTCATTAAAAAATATATCATATAGAAAAATCCTAAAATTATACCTTCTTTCAGTATTGAAATTTATATTTTAAAATTGATATTAATTTTATAAAATTGTATTTAAAAAAATGTTATAAATTAATTATAAATTTTCAATGCCAGATTGTGATAAAACCCATTTTTATAGAAAATAGTATTTTAAAGCATAAAATGACATTATTGAAAATTGTGTAAGTATTTATAATGAATAACTGAATAATTTTTAATAAATCAAAAACATAAAAAAAAAATTACATAATGTTTTTATGGCTATTAAAACCTATCAATTTAGTGGCAAGGTTATGATATTTTACAACATAACACTTTATATAGACTTGGGGATGAATGCTACACAAGTTATCAAAAACATCAATTTTACATTAAATGGTAATACATATAAAATATTATTGTGTTAAATTATACATCCCTCTGGCCCCCACAAACAACTAAAAGTATTTTCAATATTTAAAATCATACACTATTTTATATACAAATAATGATATTGTTTTACCACATAAACATGTTCCAATGTTCCTTCCTTAAATTTCTTATTCCTACAATGAAATTTAACTATGTGAGTACTAATATTCAATAGAACATTATCAGAAAAATCAGTGATACATATGATATATTCTTTATATTAATCATAAATCTCCAATGGTACAACCTTGATCATAGTATAAGTGAAGGATCATGTTTGTACATCTTCAGGATAGATACATGGAAGAGATTATAAGCCTGAGAGAGGCTAGGTGGGAGTTCCAAGAGATATTCTATAGTCCCATCATGGTCAAGAATATAAAAGGGGATAATAAAATAGTTATTATTATACCCTATGTTCAAAATTCTTATATACTTCTTCAATAGAAAAATTCATCGGAAAACCTTCTTAATAACATCTAATTACAGATATCACAGACAATATTCATCATAAATATTCTGTTGACTATGAGCTTACATGATGTATTGTTGAGTGACTCTGACTATCTCTACCATTTTTTTATCTCTCTTAGATCTCAATTCCCTTTTTTATATAAATTCACCCAATATATCTGATTAATACACAACATTTCATATAGAGATTCATTTGGATCCATTGAATTCTCAAGTAAAATATATTATTGTAATAAAAGTACAATTGAGGAAGTTATTGATTCCAACCACCTTTTAAATATAGATAATTGTATCTCAAAAACTCTTCTAGTTTTGATTGGTCTATCATATTGATCTTCAATCAACGTATGATATGTTTTAATGAAACATAACTCTATATCTAGGACTTCTTAAAGACATCTCCATTACATTGAGGAATACATCGAATCTAGATTAAATAAAATCGAATATGGTTCCACATATAATATTAAATCTTCCCTAATGTATGTCATATAAATATGATCTAGAGATGAATATTTTCGAATATAAATAATGTGCAATAACTTTGTAAGCTGGTCGACTATAACCTAAGTTGCATTATAGACATTAGATGTTTTGGGGAGTCTAAGAAAAAAATCCATATTGGTTTTTTCATTTCCATTATACTATGGGTTGGGGTTGTCACATTCCCTTATAATTTGTTCTCTTAGAATAAACATACTGTCATGGAAAGCATCGATACACACACTCTCCAATATCCCTTTTCATGTTTTCCCTCTAGAAATACTCATTAATTACTCTATACATACTTCTAATTCCATAATTAATGGATAAATCGTTATCTATGATCTTATTTCAATACATCTTATATATCATAAAATATTTATTAGAAAAATAATCAATTATTAAAAAATATCATTCACTCAAAATCAATGATTAACATAGAAATATTTATCAATATATTATACAGCTCTACATACTCATTTTTGACTACTTTAATATTTACATAGATATACGGTTGAATAGACATTCAAGGTTGATAATATTTATCCCCTTCAATGATTATTTCAAGGTCTACCCTTTTAAAATACATAATTAGAAGATTTTTAATTATAATCATCATTTATATTATAGTTTTATCCTTTCAACTCAATGATGTATCCACCTTATTCACATTCCTAGGATGGTAGTGTATTGATTATTCACAACCATTTATATAATAAAAAAACATTTGTGAAATTTGAAATCATTATAGTTAAAAACATACATTATATTTTATTATAATTATATATGTCTCACATTTATCTGTAAAGATAATTCCTTCATATTATTAATGAAAATATTACCACTATTATCTCTAAATCATGATTTGGGTAATTTTTCTCATCAATAGTCAACCAGCATAAGGAAAAAGATATCACCATACCATTATTCATAATAAGATACCAAACACACATTCATTAATTATTATAATAAATCCTAAACCCTTCTCTACTATATGGTAGTATGAACACAGGTGCACTAACCAACCATCCCTTTTGTTCATGTAAATTTGCTTCACATTCATCCATCCATGTGAACTTAAATTTATTCATAGTTAACATGATTAGTGGAAGATACTGTAATGATAAATCATTCCAAAATAATTTATATTATATATATAATATCCCAAAACTATGGATAATGGTCATATTGGATGATATGAGCTGAAGTCCAATAATTTCTATCTTGGATGGATCCACCGATATACCCTCACATGAGATTATGTGATCCCAAAATGAATCGTTATTTATCAATAATTCACGCTCTATAAATTTTTCATAAAATTCATCCTTATTTATGTAAATTAGTATAATCCCATAGTTTTCATCACGATCATTATTTCTCTCAAAATATATAATAATATCATCTATAATGACTCCTAAAACCATATCATGGTAATCTCTAAATACTATATTCATTAAATTAATCTACATAATTGGAGATTTAGAATGACCAAATTGCATCACTATAAATTCATTATTTACATACCTCAAAGAGAAATATTTCATGGTTATACCTTCATATTTGTTCTTCAACTAGGATCATCCATATTAATGTTGAATCATGGAAAAAAATTACATCGATTTAATTGATAAAAAAATCATTAATACTAAGAAGATGGTACTTATTCATGATTGTGATCTTGTTCAGTTCTAGATACTCAATGAGGAGTTTCATTGTTCATTATTTCTTCATAAATTTTTTTTATTACACCCCATGGTGACAAACATTCCCAAATTAATCTCTTATCATGATTCCCCCAGAGTTGTGCCTTCAATTCTAGTAACTCAATGACTGTCATTATATATGACGTCGTCCAAATCGATCTAGCCTGTGATTTGAGATATATTATAATAAACAAATTAAAATTTGTTTTAAAACTAATATACTCTTCCAAAAATACATAAAAACCTCTCATATAATAGGGAGATCTTATAGTTTGAGTTTCACAACAACCATCAATGAAAAATTTTGACATTTAATTGTAATAAAGAACCATACAAAGGATATAATATATATTATAAGATAAAATTTATTCTCACACCAATAAAAAACGATAGGTTGTTTATAATATAAAATGTGACAAACCTTCCTCCTTAATCGTTATGGTATTTGTATAAAAAATTATATTCCACGACCAAAATCACATCAAATTAAAAAATATTAAGAGTAACAAGGGTTGGGAGAATAATATTCCAAAAACATCAACTAGGGAAGAATCAAATACTCAGTATGTGATCAATATAATGTCAATGTTGGATTTCTATAACATGATACATTTGGATTATGGTGGGACAAATGCAGTGGACCAGTGTAAATGTCAGGCCGCAACTCTGACCAATTATAGTGAAGCTAACTAATTGACAGTGATAGGGAACTATAGCACTGCATACCTTTGCACGATTATTGTATCATCTCATGCATTGGGGACAGTGGTATTATTGTTTCACAGACCACTTGGTACCAAACATTGTAACTTCTTATACTACGGTGGATATAACACTATAACATTGCATACACCCATTCAAATTTCACTAAAGAAAAGTTGACTTACTATGCAGTTTGTGATACACTACATTATCTTATTAATTATATCATTTTGTGCAATATTTTTTTATTTGGATCAAACTCTGATCTCCATGTAATTGTTATCATTAATTACATAGGGAAGTGATTTTTTATCTCTATAGATGTTGGTATTTTTTAAAAACCATGAAAATATCTGTTTCTTCATTAATATTTTTCTTCATCTTTTATTTATCTATATTCTTCATCTACTATCCTCTATCAACCGACTACTAGAGTTTTTGCAATAATTAAGTGTTTTTAATACAATTTCAAAATCTAAACATCATGGTATTAAAGTGATATCCATATCAAATTCTTTATATATAAATTATTAGGTGAATATATAATCCAAAAAAATTATTTTTAGTTCTATAGTGGCTTCTTTATTATATTTTCACCACTTTGTTATCACATCCCTCATAAAAAATAGTGATTAGATGATATTTTCCTTTTCTTATATGCTTAAGAAGTTTTTGATGTCAATCATCATCATTAAACCTTAAATTAAATCATTTATTAGAATAATGTTTTTAAACCATTCAATTATATAATTATAGTGTGGCTGCTTCATTCTATGGATAATTTACTCTATTTGAATCATTAGTTGACTTCGTCCCATTACTTCAAAAATTCAATTGCCTAACATGATTCTTTTGCATAATTGAAACATTTATCATAGAAATTATGTAAATATTATCATAGTGTCATTATATACCTCTACATAAAGGAAAATTTATTTTCTACCATCCATTTGTTTTTTTATTATCGATTTATTGAATTTTCGTCTTTATTTTCTTATAATAACATTGATATTAACGGGAGACTCCAATCTATATTTCAAATAAGAAAATAAATCAAATGATTTATAAACAAATATAGAAGTATATAACTGTTAACACCCTCAAGAGAATTGATTTTGAGTAATTAAATAACTGAATTATATTAGTTTTTGGTTCAACAATAATAATATATGAATTCATTGAAAGTCTTCTTATATTCACCTCATAAGTACCAACTGATTAATCGTCCTTTTATTTAAGCTGTAATAATTTTTTCTCTATCTTCATTTTATGAATATCTGGATTTTACATATTAAAATAGAAACCAATAAACTCATCCCACACTAAAATTTTAATTTCATTCCATTTCCTCACATTTTGGATAAGATTAAACCATTGATCTTCTTCACCTTCCAAATGATAAACATCTTAGAAATCATTTCCATTTTCTTATCACTAGAGGAAATAAAATTTTATTTCAATGGTATTTTTCCATTTCTTACTAATTAGTGGATCAGTGTACCCAAAAACATAAGGTGGAAGTTTCATCATGAATGACAAAATATTATATTTCTCCTTATTTTTCTCATTTAAAAGACCAAAATCATTAATTTAATAGGAATGTTGTCTATGAACAACCACAAGATTTTATATTCCATATTACACAACATTTTGTTTTTTTAGGAAAATCATTATATTAAACATCACATTCATTGTAAACATGTTTACTTCTAGTTCTATACATTGACTGAAACCCAAAACCATAGGTGGATAAAAATTAATCATTTTGGTAAATAATATAATCATGATAGTCTTTTATAGGATGTCAAAACAAGGACACATACTTTTCCATTTATGAAACCATTGGTTTAACCTAGGTCATACATAGTCATTATCTATTAAAATCATTCATGTTTTTTCATAAATAATTCATTAATAAACCTAATTATATCCCTTGATAGTATCAAACCATGTTCATAGTAAGGTCCAATCCAGCATAAAATGAAATGATAAATAGGAAGCACTCGACCAACTATTATTGGGGTTATTACCCATGGGTATATATGTTCCAAAACCATATCCACTTGTAATAACCTTATAAGGATGCATCTGATTAGTGAGAACAAAATAATTTCTTTATAATTACTTAGGATATTCTCTTATATGTATGTTTTTCCAAAGGGACCTAACGAAAGATTGATTTTCTTACTTTCCCAAAGTTGTTAAAATTTCCATTGATATAAACTATAGTGACCCAAATATTTCATACATAAATATTAAATAATTTTGGATGAATATACAATAATTTTTTAATAATAAATTCCAAAGGATAATAGAGGTTTAGTTTTATTGTAAACTAGAATATGGAAATAAATAGTACATTAAAGATCAAAATCATTTCAAATTATGTTCTTTACCACTAACACCCTTATTATACATATAATTCTAAAAATATTTATTTATAACTAAGGGAAGGGGAAATAAAAATGGATGGGCTTAGATACTCAATAAGAAAAAAAACAGATATCAATCAATGATCCTAACTCAGTATAAGATATGAATAAGGGAATAATAACATGGTCAAGACATAAAATTATCATAGACAATAACTTATTATTGGGAAAATTCCCATTATAAAATAGGATCATTCCACATTATATTATTTAATATCTCACATGATATCCTTCTCAACCCAATTAATTATAGGGATAGATAATTCTGGTCCCGCCCATTACATAATTAAAACCATACATTTTTGTGCCACCAGATCATGAATCATTCCTCGTATTATTAAATCATATTCCATGGAAGGGATAACATGTTTGAAAAAAAATAATATTCATCGTAATACACCATACAGATAATAAATAAATATAATAACATTTTATTATATAACAATAACATCATAAAAACATCAAAGGGTACTTTTATTGACAAATTTTCTCTAAAATATCACTAAAATATTAATGAGAAAAATAAAATTTTATTGAAAATAACATTTATATAGTATAACATATAGAATAATATTAAGGGAAACATATTATTTTAACAAAACCTTGTAAAATTTAAAATTAATCTTCAATTAAATTGGTATTAATTATGGTGGAGATAATATCACATGAATTGTATGTTAAAACAAAAAATCATTTAACATTGTCGATATAAATATAGAAATACATTGTTCAAAAAGAAGAAAAAAATTCAGTTATGAAAATATAATAGAAATTATGACATGGATGAAATTGGATTTATTAAATCATTTAAATCTAGAACTAATATTATTAAAAACATTTTAAAAATGATATATTCATGGAAGAAAATATTTCTAATAAAATATATATTCAATATTGTTTTTCAATAAAATGATCATTTGGTCTCTTTAGTACATAAAGAGAGGTAAATTAAATGAAAACATGATATATATGAAAATTAATACAAGAGAAAAAATTACATAATTATGGGGATAGATAGTTACTATACTTTCATCATCATAAAATTTAATCATAATCAATCCCAACAAAAATGATATTGTAAAATAAAAAAAAATTAAGTCCTTTATAACATCTAAATAAATAACTAATGAAATATGGAATATTAAATAGAACATTTCATAAAATTAAAAATTAGTAAATAATACTTAAAAATTGTTAAGGGGTAATTATTTAAACAATTTAAATTAAAACTTAGTGTGTGACATAACCAGGTTCCCAAGATAAGAGTTTTGAGTTAAAAATTATTACCTCAAGTTAATATTCTATCATATGCACTCTAAAATCATGTATAATAAATTTTATTTTTATAATATTATATAAAATTACCGTAATAATACCTATAATTCCATTTATTTTTTACTTAAAATTGTTTGTCACAAGTTCATTTACAATATTTCACTATTATCATCATTTTGAGTATTGACTGGTTTGTTATTCATGTAAGTTTTAGTTTTTCGATTATGGTACTTTCATTGTGATGAATGTTAATTATTCGGAATAATTATATTAATGATATAAATAATATATATATATATTATAAATATAATTATAACCATTCAATTAATGTGGTGATGAAAAACTGAGTACATCCCTATGTGGGGATTGTAGTCCCCACATGTGCATTACTGATGTTTCCCTTTTTTGATGTATGGAATAAAATATTTGTAAATAATAACTCATACTTAATGAAAAATTATTATAAAATAGATATAATATAATTACATAAAAATCTACCATAATAAGAAACCATAAATTATGGTGGTAGAAAACGAAATGTATCTCTAAGGGGAGGTACTAGTCCTCATTTATTGATGGACATTACATTCATCAACTATATTATTGATAATAGATTGTAAATTTTTGTGAAATAACCATAATTATAGATATATATATTATAATAGATATATCATTTTATATGCATACAATATTTTTATTGTATGTAGAAGAAGAAATTCTATTTGATGACCTTTGTTAAGATCTATATAGTGACCTAAATATTCATTCATTACTATTACATCAATTTAGTGATACACAATATACAAAAATTACACAATGTGGATAGAGAGTTTTAGTGTCTAGGAAAAAATAAGACAATACATAAATTTTTCAACATAATTCATAAACAATTATTTAATTCCTTCTTCTATAGATTTTATAGGAACTTGAATTCCACTTGGTAATTGTAGTCACTTGAGGATATACAACAAAAATGGGTAAGATGAAATCCTATTAAGACGATATACAAGAACATGGAATAATATAACATGCGGTGATAATAGTCATAACATCATAATCATAGTCAAGAGATGAATCATTATATAATGGAATAGAATGCGGTAATGAATAAAAATAAAACATGATGTATTAGTGGTTAAATACCACCCATAGTTGTGAAACATGCTAGCATCATGTTCACAAAATTTTCACATTCTTCATGAGATAGATCACATTACCCAATAAACTTGATAAATATAAAATACCTTTCACACCCATCACAAATTAACATATAAACTACGCTATATAATTCTGGGTGCACCCATCACATTATTGAATTTACATTATCATTCATACCACAACGAGCATATATCAATATTGAAATTTAAATTTACCCATGGAAAGTAATGTTATTAATTTTATAAATAATAAATTCATAAATGTTGGGTTCCCAAATAATGTTGGGAATGACATTAATGATATAAGAAACATCATACACGAGTGAATAAGAACCAATATCGAGAAGACAAAGGTGTGTTTTAAATAATTTATCCTTTAAAAAACATTATCATAAAGTCACGTGAAGAAAATTTATATCCTATAAGATGTAATTATAAGGCCCCAGCCTTAAACCTTACTTAATCTCGAGTTATTACAAGATTACACATTGAGGATCTTTTCAGGTTTAGAGTTTTAGAGAATTAGATCATGAAACTTGCATTACATTCCACATTTAAACAAAGTGGTTACATAAAAGACAGTATTCATTCTTCCCATCAACGGGAACATATTTAATATAAAACATGGATTCTTTCTTGACACATCCTTGACACTATCATCACATCATGTACCCTTCCCTTGACCTGTGAAAAACATTTCAAAAACTTGGGATGAGCATAAAAAGCTCAGTAAGGGATATATAGATATGGAAATAAAACATGAGTACATGTATACATAAGAATGAAATCATACTTTACCCATAAACATAGGCATATCAAATCATGAATAAATCATAGAAAACATAAGACATAAAGGTAACTTGAGGCATTCATAACATTCTTACGTAGGGAGTAACCCTCTTGGTTACGTTTGGAATACCCATCACAGTATATTCCCTAAATCTCTTCGGAGAAACTTTAATGTTTCACTCCTTCGCGTTACCCAATGCATTGGAGAGCTATTACGGGCTCACCCGCCCTTAGTTTATCACGGAACCACCCGTTTTCATAACAATTCCCAAGAACCATAACATAAATGTGTCACATAAAACATTCATAAAGGAAACATAACATTTCCATATTTCAATCACAATATAACATTTTAGTATATTGAAATATTGAATCCATTCAAAAAGAAACCATTTCCAAAACCATTTAAAATAATTAATAAAGAGATTTTTGAATCAAAGTGTCCCATACCACCTTGAAGCTTAAAATTTTAAACCATTAATATCCATATAAATAAATCCTTAAAACCATTTTGAAAACATGGATATTAATAAGAACAAATAATTAAAACATTTAAAACGATATTTTGGTTAAAGGGGTTTTACCAAAATCAGAGACACTTGAATACAATAATTGAGGAATAAAATTTAGTCAGAACTTTATAATATCATGAGAATAAATGGATTCATGATATAATACTCCAAAGGACAGTATATACACCATATAAGAGTGAATTGGTGCATAACAACAATGAACTCTCAATAGAAATGTCAAATGTGACGAAATCCCTTATAAAGAATGTATCCTTAAATTAAGGACAAATCAATCTCAAAAATATGTGTGACAAATATAAATACACCCAATATAAGTGGATATTAAGTGTAAAACAATAAAAGGTCATTCACACATATTCAATGGATGACATATTCAATGACTACATGTTGAACCCAAAGAAATCGAAATTGGGTTAAAAAGTTCCCTTGACAGCCTAACGACATCACATCAAAAAGAGTTGATGAGAGATAAAAAGAGTATATCATCACTTGGACATAAAATTTACATAAACAAGGATATATGAGAACATATCCCAAAATAACAATATGTAAATTAAAAGACCCAACAAAAGAAGTCTTTTAAAAAAGAGGAGGGTGAAAGGTTCCCTTACCGACATGGGTATCTTTCAAAACATACACCCCATGAAAGAAGGACAATAGAACATTGATGTAAATACTCATAAACGAAAGTATATTAAACAAAGAGTAGAATAATGGGCAGTACATACACCACTCAATGGAATTTGTTGCAAATGTAGCATAAATCTCACGAGAATAAAAGTGAGATGAAAAATCCCTTACGAAAATTCGGCAGCCTAACGGCGCCACTCAAAACTTCCAAAAATGATTTATGAGAGGAAATAGGGTCTCTCATCATATGAACATAATAAGTACAGTAGGATTAATATAAAATAACATCCCAATCATAAGAAATATGAGCATAAAAGGAATGACATAAAGAGTGTACTTAAAAAGAAAGAAAGGTGTAGGATCCCTTACCTCGGGTCCGACTTGACTCGATCGTTCTTTAATCTCCTGAATAATAAACTTGAGTTAATTTCTAATTCCTTAAGAACCTTTTTCAAGTTCATTATTACTTTTATACCACTTATTACCATGTCATAAACATTACGTAATCATTTAAGTTAATAATATTTGTTTTGCCGATATTTGGTTCTTAAGTCGAAAGTGGACTTCTTACAATTACATGTTGTTCGTGTGGCCAAATGTTTATTATATCCAGAATTTTATTCATTATGTAGATATCATATATTTCATATATATCCAGTACTTTCATGAATTTATAACATTACATAATCATTTAGAGGTAAGAAATGAAATGCACCGTTCATGGAGACGGTAAGCCGTACGTACCCATGAACGCTACTTTCATTTCTATTTCGTATTTTATAGAATGGAATAATAATGATATAAAGTTATATTATAATTCCAGTATAATGTCATATATAATATCATATTTCCATCCTTTATACATCCCACATATGGTATTTAACGAATCAAATCACTTTGAGGGGGCGGTAGTCCGCACTTCCTTAAATGAAGATATCGCGTATACCCATAATGGAAGCCATAAAGGTAAGAACAAAATGAAAAATACAGAAGCATAAATAAAAAATAAACATATTATATATCATATATAAAAATAGTGACATCATAATGGCCACCTTTGAAGGTGTTAAATGAGTATTGAACAATCATCGTTTCGGGAGGCAGAATTTCAGCATCCATGAAAACCGTATGTTCTTTAACCATTTGATGTAGTTGTGTGAGAGTGTAGCTCGAATAAATATTATAAAAACATCCTATTATATTGAAGATACTGGTGTTGTTACAAAATAAATAAATAAAAAGAGTTTAGGGGGTTGGAGAAGCAAAATAAAACAAATGAACATGAGAGAATGAATTGCCATTAAAAGTGTAACTCCTTTTGATTTGAGCCTAAAGGCTTCCTTTGAAAGGATTATGCCCAAAAGGAATCCTCTAGGATGAGGAGAGGGATGTGTATAGAGTAAATGGGCAGGGGTTGGCCGAGCCAAAGGCTTTAGGAGTGTGTGAAATGAGGTAGAGGTGGGGGCCTTTTATAAGAGGAGAGGAGGGGCACTTTTGGAATGTAAGAAATATTACTTTATTTGAAAATGTTTTTCGGTTTCAAAAGGTCCCACATTGATATAATTCGTGGATAATGTGATAAGGATTCTAAATCCACTCACCCAATAAGTTTTGGACATGTGTAGTTCATAGATTTTACATTATCTTTCCATTTTATTTAAATCGTCAAATAATGATGTCATCGCTGCATCATTATTATGTCATAAATAATTTAATTTATTTAATGTCTAAAAATTATAAAAAAATAATATGATGTAGGAAATCTTTTTCGCTTTCCAATGAATATTTATAATCAAAAAGATGACTTGTATAACCCCACTTAAAAATTGTTTTCGTAAAACATATCATGTTTGTGTCAATTTTACTTTTACATTAAATAAAAAGTTATTTATGTCATTTCCCAACCAAAGTGTCCCCATGGGGTCCCCAAGTTGACCCATGGCTTGTCTTGGTCGGCCATCACACATCCAATGGGGTTAGGACATGTTTAAAGTTCATTTCATATTATTAAAACATTATTTTTACCTTAAACTACACTAATTACCACTAATCGCGATTAAGAACTTAATAAGTTACTATTCACCAAAAAATTATTATAATCTCATTGAACCACATTTTACTTCTTAATTACAACCATGTATGTCGGATTTTTGAAATTCAAAACACAATGATGGAAAAATTTCATTTAAACGGAAAATCAGTCTTTATAAGTACCACTTAGTGGTTTCACTATTCATCAAAAATTAAAGTTTTTCATAAAATTACCAAAAATTCACCCTAAGCTGTATTTGATATTACGAATTCAAAAATGAAGTCCAATTTAAAAAATTCACAACATATAAGTTTCATTAATTAATTTAATAATTAATTCCCGCTGTCATGACAAATAGCGTGTTTTTATGAAACAATAAGTATCAAAAGATTGGCACTAGTTTAAGTCCGATTTCAAAGTGAAATTAATTCCAACGACCACTATTGGATTTAATGGTAAAAATATTTTATAATTTCACGTTAAAACCAATTCAAAATATTATCTAATCATATAAATAAATTAGTCTAAAAAGATGTTTTGAATTAGAACACAACATTTTACACTATTCATTAAAAAATGAACTTTATCGGAAAAATACCAAATAATTACACAAAGTAAAATTTGATGTCCCGATTCTTAATAAGAGTTTTATTTGGTCCAAAAGAATTTATAAGAGTGATAAAAACTATATTTAATGATGTTTCGCCATCAAAAGGCGACAAATGAACCTTTAGTGAAAACTAGGGCATATACGCCTAAAATTGAATTCTTTCCATATTTTAAGCCTTTTATCCTTTATTGGATAAATGTATAAACATTTAAAAAACATATATAATCATATTTTAGTTATTTCTATCCATTCCCGCCATTACAACGGCTACATGTTATTTAAAATTTATTATTAGAGTGCAACGTAAGATTCCGAAGAAACTCGTTGTTGCGTGTTGGGTACGCCATCGAGCATAGCGTCCCCTTTAAAGTCATTTAAATATTTTATTCACAAATATGGATAAATATGAAATGTCATATTCTTTATTTACCTGGGGTGTTACATCCTTCCCCCCTTTTGGGAATTGCGTCCTCGCAATTTTAAAATTGCGCTTGGAAACATCATTGAAAGTCCCACATCGGAACAAAAGTCGGTAAAACAAACACTATAAAATAAAGAGAGATATGTACAAAGGTCACCCGAGTTAACCCATACTAGGATTCCAAGTATGAAAATATGGACATGGAGGAAAAAACAAAGGGTCATGTTCTGATGGAGAGTGATAGAAAACATGTTTAGGAGAAAGTTAACCACGAGAAAATCACAAACTTGTGATGGGTTAAACGGTATTCGATTCCCCAGTAGGAAAAGTTAAGAGACAACATTTTTGTTTTAAGTTACTTTTTATTGAGTAATTTATTCATAAGGAAACACAATCACTTATCATGTTGGCTTTCAACTTTTACACAAACTCGTATTTTCTCCAAAAGACGGGTATTTAGGAAGACATGTTCACATTAAGAGTACTATAATCAACTTCTAGAGAATCACATAATCCAAAAAAGAGAACTATATACATCCCATGTCTTTAGACATTAACCAAAACCAAAACCAAAAAGTCAAGTACAAGATCAGATAATCCAGAAAAGGATAGCCCCTTATAAAAAGAAAATCTATTCTTAGTCTCCAAAATTTGTCCAACAAAACCCAAAGTTCAACGAGGAACATCCGATAAATAATTTGTCCATAAAATTCTTCAAAGTAAACAAATATAAGTTTGAAACCCAAATATTTGAAGGATTTAGTCACATAGTCATCCAAGTTAAATTGTAACATTTATCTCCAAACAACATTAGTCACTCCTAAAGTCTCGCATTGAAAAGTAATTATCCTAATCACATATCCTCCATGATAGGTTAATCATTTTCATAAATAACCCAAAATCAACTTACTCTTAATTCATAAAATCATATAACTATAAAGAATTAGTCATACTAACCAGAGACTTCACGTAGTCCAGTGGTAGGTGATAAATACCAGTCGCACTTTGGTTGTGGGTTCGATTCCCACAGCTTTGTCCGACGCGACGGGTAGTCACATGGTCTGCGTTTTGTCCTTTTTCCAAAACTATATAATTCTTAAAATATTCCCCAAAATGAGATAAAATATTCAATGATGATCATAACATATTTTAACCTCAAGTTTATCTCATGCCTTTCATTTTCCAACATAACATATAGTAACCCATAATTACCTCAAAAGTAAGGATCATATAAACCCAATGGTTCTTTATAACTATGTCCACAAAAGAAAAGATAACTATTACTTGAATAAAATTTGCCTATATTAAACATCAGGGTTACACATAATATAAAAATTCTTCTAATGTAACCCCATCATTAAAAGAGACTTAATACTCTTAAGAATTTCACCATAACTCTTGAAGCCCTTATATGTTGACATCTTACTCATTCAACATTCTTCATGATCCATTATCCATTCCTTTCCAACTTATTCCGAAATACCTCTTTCCTACAAACAAAATCATGAATCATATCCTATGATTCCAAAATAGGAAAACAATAGTCATGAAATAGTACATACCTTTGATTGGTCATTTTCAGTTTCTTCATCCTCAATTGGAATGGCATTAGGTATTGGTAAACGAATATTGGTACGCTCTTGGTGACCCCATTCACGAAACTTCTTCATAGGACATGTGTTTGCATAATGACCATGCACACCACATTTAAAACATTCAATTGATCCCTCAGAAAGAACTTCTTTCCCTTTCCTCGAGTCAACTGGATGCTTCCTTTTTCCATGTTAGGTTCTTGTTTTATGACCTTCATTTCCACATCTATAGCATATTTCTGTCCCTTTAAAACATTTCCCTAGGTGTTTCTTTCCACATCTTTGACACGTAGGTTTTTGAACACACATACCTTTATGATTATTACCTGTACTTCCGTAGGGATTTGTTTCTTGTATATATGATGTCTTAGAGAAATATCCAAGGTTTAGGTGGTCAATCATGACTCCAGATAGTTGGTTCAGTATAATCACAAGAGTTCTCATTGCTGCTCTCATATCATTCAGTTGCTTGCTCAAAACACTGTCACAGTTTCCTTCACATCCACTGTTACTTTGCTTCCTGCTAAATCCATCCATTTACTAAAACCAAAAAGGTCAGTGTGAATATATCAACAAAACCATCATGTACTAATGAGTAAGATAAACAATAAGATATACTTACTCATTCAATTTATCTAAAACTAAGACTCTTGTCTGAAATCCTAACCATTATGGTAATGTCAGTTATGCTTAAAGAATATTGTAACCTCTAAAGTTATCTAAACCGACCTCTGATACCAACTATAAGGCCCCAGCCTTAAACCTTACTTAATCTTGAGTTATTACAAGATTACACATTGAGGATCTTTTCAGGTTTATAGTTTTAGAGAATTAGATCATGAAACTTGCATTACATTCCACATTTAAACAAAGTGGTTACATAAAAGAAAGTATTCATTCTTCCCATCAACGGGAACATATTTAAAATAAAACATGGATTCTTTCTTGACACATCCTTGACACTATCATCACATCATGTACCCTTTCCTTGACCTGTGAAAAACATTTCAAAAAATTGGGATGAGCATAAAAAGCTCAGTAAGGGATATATATATATGGAAAGGAAACATGAGTACATGTATACATAAGAATGAAATCATACTTTACCCATAAACATAGGCATATCAAATCATGAATAAATCATAGAAAACATAAGACATAAAGGTAACTTGATGCATTCATAACATTCTTACGTAGGGAGTAACCCTCTTGGTTACGTTTGGAATACCCATCACAGTATATTCCCTAAATCTCTTCGGAGAAACCTTAACGTTTCACTCCTTCGCTTTACCCAATGCATTGGAGAGCTATTACGGGCTCACCCACCCTTAGTTTATCACGGAACCACCCGTTTTCATAACAATGCCCAAGAACCATAACATAAATGTGTCACATAAAACATGCATAAAGGAAACATAAAATTTCCATATTTCAATCACAATATAACATTTTAGTATATTGAAATATTGAATCCATTCAAAAAGAAAGCATTTCCAAAACCATTTAAAATAATTAATAAAGATATTTTTGAATCAAAGTGTCCCATACCACCTTGAAGCTTAAAATTTTAAACCATTAATATCCATATAAATAAATCCTTAAAACCATTTTGAAAACATGGATATTAATAAGAACAAATAATTAAAACATTTAAAACGATATTTTGGTTAAAGGGGTTTTACCAAAATCAGAGACACTTGAATACAATAATTGAGGAATAATATTTAGTCAGAACTTTATAATATCATGAGAATAAATGGATTCATGATATAATACTCCAAAGGACAGTATATACACCATATAAGAGTGAATTGGTGCATAACAACAATGAACTCTCAATAGAAATGTCAAATGTGACGAAATCCCTTATAAAGAATGTATCCTTAAATTAAGGACAAATCAATCTCAAAAATATGTGTGAAAAATATAAATACACCCAATATAAGTGGATATTAAGTGTAAAACAATAAAATGTCATTCACACATATTCAATGGATGACATATTCAATGACTACATGTTGAACCCAAAGAAATCGAAATTGGGTTAAAAAGTTCCCTTGACAGCCTAACGACATCACATCAAAAAGAGTTGATGAGAGATAAAAAGAGTATCTCATCACTTGGACATAAAATTTACATCAACAAGGATATATGAGAACATATCCCAAAATAACAATATGTAAATTAAAAGACCCAACAAAAGAAGTCTTTTAAAAAAGAGGAGGGTGAAAGGTTCCCTTACCGACTTGGGTATCTTTCAAAACATACACCCCATGAAAGAAGGACAATAGAACATTGATGTAAATACTCATAAACGAAATTATATTACACAAAGAGTATAATAATGGGCAGTACATACACCACTCAATGGAATTTGTGGCAAATGTAGCATAAATCTCACGAGAATAAAAGTGAGATGAAAAATCCCTTACGAAAATTCGGCAGCCTAACGCTGCCACTCAAAACTTCCAAAAATGATATATGAGAGGAAATAGGGTCTCTCATCATATGAACATAATAAGTACAGTAGGAGTAATATAAAATAACATCCCAATCATAAGAAATATGAGCATAAAAGGAATGTCATAAAGAGTGTACTTAAAAAGAAAGAAAGGTGTAGGATCCCTTACCTCGGGTCCGACTTGACTCGATCGCTCTTTAATCTCCTGAATAATAAACTTGAGTTAATTTATAATTCCTTAAGAACCTTTTTCAAGTTCATTATTACTTTTATACCACTTATTACCCTGTCATAAACATTACTTAATCATTTAAGTTAATAATATTTGTTTTGCCGATATTTGGTTCTTAAGTCGAAAGTGGACTTCTTACAATTACATGTTGTTCGTGTGGACAAATGTTTATTATATCCAGAATTGTATTCATTATGTAGATATCATATATGTCATATATATCCAGTACTTTCATGAATTTATAACATTACATAATCATTTAGAGGTAAGAAATGAAATGCACCGTTCATGGAGACGGTAAGCCGTACGTACGCATGAACGCTACTTTCATTTCTATTTCGTATTTTATAGAATGGAATAATTATGATATAAAGGTATATTATAATTCCAGTATAATTTCATATATAATATCATATTTCCATCCTTTATACATGCCACATATGGTATTTAACGAATCAAATCACTTTGAGGGGGCGGTAGTCCGCACTTCCTTAAATGAAGATATCGCGTATACCCATAATGGAATCCATAAAGGTAAGAAAAAAATGAAAAATACAGAAGTATAAATAAAACATAAACATATTATATATCATATATAAAAATAGTGACATCATAATGTCCACCTTTGAAGGTGTTAAATGAGTATTGAACAATCATCGTTTCGGGAGGCAGAATTTCACCATCCACGAAAACCGTATGTTCTTTAACCATTTGATGTAGTTGTGTAAGAGTGTACCTCGAATAAATCTTATAACAACATCCTAGTATATTTAAGATACTGGTGTTGTTACAAAATAAATAAATAAAAAGAGTTTAGGGTGTTGGAGAAGCAAAATAAAACAAATGAACATGAGAGAATGAATTACCTTTAAAAGTGTAACTCCTTTTGATTTGAGCCTAAAGGCTTACATTGAAAGAATTCTGCCCAAAAGGAATCCTCTAGGATGAGGAGAGGGATGTTTAGAGAGTAAATGGGCAGGGTTTGGCCGAGCCAAATGCTTTAGGAGTGTGTGAAATGAGGTATAGGTGGGGGCCTTTTATAAGAGGAGAGGAGGGCACTTTTGGAAAGTAAGAAATATTACTTTATTTGAAAATGTGTTTCGGTTTCAAAAGGTCCCACATTGATATAATTCGTGGATAATGTGATAAGGATTCGAAATCCACTCACCCAATAAGTTTTGGACATGTGTAGTTCATAGATTTTACATTATCTTTCCATTTTATTTAAATCGTCAAATAATGATGTCATCACTGCATCATTATTATGTCATAAATAATTTAATTTATTTAATGCCTAAAAATTATAAAAAAAATACTATGATGTAGGAAATCTTTTTAGATTTCCAATGAATATTTATAATCAAAATTATGACTTGTATATCCCCACTTAAAAATTGTTTTAGTAAAACATATCATGTTTGTGTCAATTTTACTTTTACATTAAATAAAAAGTTATTTATGTCATTTCCCAACCAAAGTGTCCCCATGGGGTCCCCAAGTTGACCCATGACTTGTCTTGGTCGTCCATCACACATCCAATGGGGTTAGTACATGTGTCAAGTTCATTTAATATTATTAAAACATTATTTTTACCTTAAACTACACTAATTACCACTAATCGCGATTAAGAACTTAATAAGTTACTATTCACCAAAAAATTATTATAATCTCATTGAACCACATTTTACTTCTTAATGACAACCATGTATGTCGGATTTTTGAAATTCAAAACACAGTGATGGCAAAATTTCATTTAAACGGAAAATCAGTCTTTATAAGTACCACTTAGTGGTTTCACTATTCATCAAAAATTGAAGTTTTTCATTAAATTACCAAAAATTCACCCTAAGCTATATTTGATATTACGAATTCAAAAATGAAGTCCATTTTACAAAATTCACAACATATAAGTTGCATTAATTAATTTAATAATTAATTTTCGATGTCATGACAAATAGCGTGTTTTTATGAAACAATAAGTATCAAAAGATTAGCACTAGTTTAAGTCCGATTTCAAAGTGAAATTAATTCCAACGACCACTATTGGATTTAATGGTAAAAATATTTTCTAATTTCACTTTAAAACCAATTCAAAATATTATATAATCATATAAATAAATTAGTTTAAAAAGATGTTTTGAATTAGAACACAACATTTTACACTTCATTAAAAAATGAACTTTATCGGAAAAATACCAAAAAATTACACAAAGTAAAATAGTATGTCCCGATTCTTAATAAGAGTTTTATTTGGTCCAAAAGAATGTATAAGTGTGATCAAAACTATATTTAATGATGGTTCGCCATCAAAAGGCGACAAATGAACTTTTAGTGAAAACTAGGGCATATACGCCTAAAATTGAATTCTTTCCGTATTTTAAGCCTTTATCCTTTATTGGATAAATGTATAAACATTTAGAAAACATATATAATCATATTTTAGTTATTTCTATCCATTCCCGCCATTACAATGGCTACATGTTATTTAAAATTTATTATTAGAGTGCAACATAAGATTTCGAAGAAACTCGTTGTTGCGTGTTGGGTACGCCATCGAGCATAGCGTCCCCTTTAAAGTCATTTAAATATTTTATTCACAAATATGGATAAATATGAAATGTCATATTCTTTATTTACCTGGGGTGTTACAGTAATACAATGATTAATAAATGATATTTAATTAATAATCATACATAAAATGGGGTAGAAGAGGGAAACCCCAATGAAATGGAGTTGTGGTCAAGAACCCCCCTACATTTTGTCAGGTTGCTTCATTCACATTAATGTCTTGTATAATGACATTAGATTTATTAATTGAAAGTTATAGAACCATTTTAAAATTAATATGATTCATTATGGTTTTATTATGTACTTTATTGGGCCTTTGAATGAGTTATAGAGTATAATGCCATCATTCAGTAGAGTTTGTTTTCATAGTTTTAATGATCAGAACAATTGTATATATGAATGGAAGCTTGTTTAAGATTTAGATAAATATAAAGAATTATTATTATATGTTACTAATGATATTATATAATTTAAAATCATATCATAATGAAATTGGTTATATACCATGAGGAGGTATCACTAGATAAAATCTCATGATGATCATTTAAGGTTAGTTTTGGCGGTTTTGGATCACATCGAACTCCTTTTATTTGATAATTTAGTATCATGTATATAAGTTATTTAAAAAACATATGAAGTCATATAACAAAAAATTTAAATTATTTTTATACCATTTAATGGTTTTGTTAACATTGTTGAATGTGTTAATGGATAAATAAAGGGCATCACCCATGATGTCTATAAATTGATACATCACGGGTAGCGGTTTCATTTTTAAAATAAAAGATGTAGAGGATAGAATTTAATAATTAATATTCCATTAAAATTATATAATTAAATTATATGAAACAGACTAGATTTAACATTACATTTGGATAATATATGGTGAGGATAATAGATTAAACGAATTGAAATTTAAAAGGAATTTAATAAAACAAGAAGTGTATTTTACCTCTTAGATTCTCCTCTTGAAATCCTTTTTACGGATCCTACTCATGGAATTTTGATGATACAATAAGCTCATATACATGAGGTAGGGAAAAGAGAAGAGTATTTGGAAGAATTTAGGAAATTATCATTGATTTTGAGGTATGAAGAGAAGAGGATGTGAGGGTGTTATTTATAGTGGAGGAGAGGTATATTTTCTGAAAATTATATTCATCAGTTTATTATTTTACCTTAAAACTATGAAATATTTGTGAATTATCCTGAAAAAGATTTAGATAATAAAGGTAATTTATGGATTATGTTTCTTACATCATTTATGATGTTATTAACAGTACATTTAACATAAAATATATATATAGTTAAAATTAGAATTTTTACTATTCACCAAAACATCATGTATTTCTAAAAAAATATCAAACAATCCATTTTTTTAATGTGTATAATTCAGAACTGTACTCAATTTTATGAAAATAATTTTCTATATATGTTTAATTTAATTTTCAATTAAAACATAATTAACGAGAAAAACACAGATTCTAAAATTACATCTGGTTTTTTAACACTATGAATTATTATTTAACGTCTTGTAAAGTTAATAAAATCTAAATACATAAAAATATAAATTTATTAATAAATTTTATTAAAATTAATTTTCTATTAAATTATTAAATTAATTTTAAAAACATAATGAAATAATTATGACTTATAAAAATACAAAAACATAATAAAAAATTTCTAAAAAAATTGTTCTTATATACTATGATATAATTATATAATTATTTCATTTATAAGATTCCTAAATCTTATTTATACTTTCATTTCTTATTTTACAATTCATTTGGCCAGTTCACTATTCATAAGGGTCATATTACTATTCCTATGGTAAAGTTTACATTTCATTTTTAATGGTTCCCTAACTTCTCTAAATAGTTTATATTTCAGTAATTCGTTATTTATAAACCATTTATTATGGTATCCATGTGATTTTAAGTGATTTATACTATAGTAAATTACTATAATAAGGGAGAAATTCTATTGGTAAAAGTTCGTGTCGATACACTCTATACAAATTCTTTGACATATCTCCTTTGGCTTACTCCTTATGATTGAAAGGATTAGTCTTAGGTTAAAAAAAGAACTTCTAGGATGAAGGGAATGATTATAGGAAGGGCTTGGTGTTGGTATTTTGTAATCAAGAGGGATAAAATATTGTTTATAAAAGATAAGAAGAGATTCCATTTTATAAGGGGAGGGACACCCATTGAATTTTTTAAAATATTTCAATTATTTAAGGTCACTTTCAAGGGAATGTGGATAAAAACTGGAAGTTAATAAAATATCGGATAAGATAATATTAAAATATTTTCAAATAAAATAATTTTTATAGGTGTGTGTGGATACCCAACCCATATCTAATTTTTTAACACCACCAATAAACCTTTTTTAACGTTTATTGTTGTAATATAATTTAAATAATTTTCAATTAAATATCAAAAAAAAAATTATGTTGACCTATTAAAAAAATTTATTTATTATTATTCAAAATATGGAATTCATTTTACTAGACTTTAAGCATGAATACTATATTGAAACTCCATATTTTTAAAAAAAAATCAATCATAAAACTAAATTTACATCTATTTCATTCTTTATAAAAATCCATAAAATTAATGCTAACATATAATATTTAATATTTAATCTCAATATTTATTTAATTAAATTAATAAATATGTAATAAATTTATTTTAAAAAATAAAAAATCATTACTAGACTAAAAATAATTTTTATAGAAATGTGTTTTCACTCCAAAAATTTTACCTATACCAAAATAAATTATACCAATTATTCATTATAAATAAATAATAATTTTTAATTAAATAATACATAGGATACTTTAATATAAATTTAAAAACAATTGTACATTTACATGAAAAGAATTCATAATTGTTTTGAAATCTATATTTTTCTGAATTCACTAATATATAGTAATTTTTGGAAAATCCTAAAGATTTATTGAATGATAACATTAATATGTTTTTTCAAAATAATATTCACTTTCTCAAATAAAATTTCGATAAATAGTATAAATTAATTATAAATATTTTTTGTACAATTATTTTTGAAAACCTTTTTAATGAAAACAAATTTTTTATTATGAAATTACATTACTTAAAATAGAGTGATTATTTATTATTAATTAATTAATACATTATTTTTAATAAAAACATTTATACACATTTTCCATAAATTGGTTATTAATATCCACACATGAAATTTTAATGGTTCGTTTATAATAGATCACTATATCATTCCTCATATTGACTCAATTTTGGGTATAAGGAAAGATATCAAATTCATATGTTATATTTCAAAGAAAATGGATATAAAATCATGTGGTGTTATAAACCTAGAATGTAAAATAAGGTGGATGATGATCTAAGTCATAAATCCCATGATTGTGTGACCATGATAAGTATTATGATATATGTAATATTTATTGATTTTTATAATTTGTTTCATGAAATTAATAGGAAAGGGGATGGATCATATATTTCATTGATGAATATTCATCCATCCATCCATGTGAGGACTAATAGGAATATATGGAAGATATTGAACTATCAAAGAAGTTGAGAATGTTTCTTGGATTCTACAATGATTGTGATAGAATGATAACTTTATTAGAACTTAGTATGTGTCCAGTAAGTATATGATTTGAAGAAGGATCTATCAGATAAATCTCTTAGTTCATCATTCCCTATTCTTTCGAAATGTATGAAAATTTATAATTAAATAATAGAGTATTTATTGTAAGATAATTAGAAAATGTATATTTAAGATTTTTTACCTTTTTCTGTAGTATGTTTGATAGTTAATTATGAGGGAAAATAGTCTAAGGAGGTGTTATAGAAACTATCCATATTATAATGGAAATGGTAAAACATTATATTGTATTTAAATTTCAGACTCACCAGATCATTTTATGGGAACAATGACATTTTGGTTGTAGTCAATCCCCTTAGAAAATCTATGAATTTTATTAATATCACAAATTATTCCTTTATTTATCATCATTCTAGAATATAAATTAATGAATTGGTATGTATTCATTTATTACCACATTATATTATATATTATCAAGATATGAGGTTTACCTTTATTTCATGCATGTATTCCATAATCATTTTATACAAAGTTGATCCTTATAATTTCTTATAGTCATCATAAAAATCGTTAGTATGAGAGGCACTGAGCATTGTAGTAGATGTAGTGTGAGGTGTTACAATATGATTTTGTTGTTGTTACATTAGAATTTCCAGGATAATAAATCACTAATCACTACAATTGAATCATCAGTGGGGGACAAAGGGGTATGATATTATTCAACATCAAATGAAGAATAGTGATTTTTAGAATCTAGATTTATTATGGTTGGCCTAGATAGTTAATGGGTTAATGATAAGGGGTGCCAATCAATATCATTATAATATTTTAAATATTTTTCAGATCTATAATAGGAATCCAACTGACAAATAATACTGAATTTAATTTTTTATAGTGGTTCTAATCAATGCGATCTTGTGTGTATTCTTAAAAATTTCAAAATGTGATTATAGAACCCACTATAAAAGTGGACAACTTTTTTAGGGGTATTTAAAACCCTTAAAAAAATTTCCAACAATATTCACTACCAAATTTACCACACATTTTTCACACCTAGGGGTGTAACAAAAATAGAATTGAAATTTTCACACCGAGAGGAATAACGCAAAAAAATTATTTCAAAGTGATGAGGAATCCACCCATGAATTTTTAGACCAATAAAAAAATTTACCTTCCTTTTTCAACTTGGAGGCATAACCCAATATGTACCTTTTATATAGGATGTACAACCAAACAATGAGATCATGATTATGAATACTAAAGCATAAACAAAAATTCCAATACACTTGAATGGTAAGAATAATAATGTACGATAGAAATTAGTTTAGAAAGTGATATAATGAATATTAATGATGATTTAGTTTTGATATTGTTTTTTAGTAAAATCTTGATGGATTACATGAAGGAAATAATCAAATGGTGATATATAAAGTTTACATGTACATAACATGATGTTCAAGGAGCCATCCTTGATACTTTTCATTGGTTCTGTCAAACTCTAATTATATATCTTATTCAATAACATAACATTTTAAAAATGATATCACCTCACATAGCCAATTAATTTTATATTTTCCCATAGAGCCACACTTTTCCTTCTCAATGATAATGAACTACATTATAGAATAATGCAGTTTCAATAATCTGGAAAACAAAAATGTATTTTATAGATATATAACAAAATAATTATATAAAAACATTTGATCAAAATAATAGATACAATTTTAAATATCTTACTTATAAAATATTAATCAATATAAATTACATTTAATTGTTTTAAAAATTATCGTACAAAATATCATTCCCTAAATACCTTGAAATTTTGAATTTAAAATTTACTACTATAAATGTACAACATAAATATTCATTCGTGCTTTATCACATATGGTGTTTATTTAATTATGTATAAAAAAATTCAGACAATGTTTCATATGATCATAATAATTAATAAATAATTATAAAATAACTAAATAAATAAAATTATTCAATAATAATATATACCGAATCAGAATAAAATATATATGCAAAAACATATCATATTTTTCATTTAAGAAAAACAATATACTAGAGATCATAGGTTTCATGTGGGTGGTAAGGTTTACCAACTTTTTTACCTTAACAGTAAGTTTTATCTTATTTTAAAGGATCACTATGAGGTTTATAGCATTATATGTTATATTTTTCATGTGGTTCAGTGTCTTCAAGGGTTACATACGTTGTATGTTCCATTATCATTGTGGGGTTTAAATTTCATAGGGATATAATTTTTTGTATTATTCACGTTATTATATGGTGAATTATTCATAGTTTATGTGCTTTATAAAGTTCAATTTCATGTGTTATAGATTATTTTTAGGGTTAAATATCATCATAAGGTTCATATTTGTAATTTTAAAGTGATCATAAATTGTTACATATAATACTTATTAGAGTATAATACTTTATAAAATTACACCTTTATATGGTACATCCAATTGTTCATAAGGTATATTAGTTTTATTTAAATATATTTTTATTAATTAAACAACCATTGAATTTGATGATCAATAAATAAAAATCCTTTTAGAAATTATCTAATTAAATAAACACAATTTTATTTGAAAATAATTAATAATTAATGGTTAATAATAAATAAATCTTAATCAAAATTCATTTCTTATACAAGAAGTGAAATTTTGAAAACTTTTATTTGTGGGAATAAATAAAAAAATTTAATTATGGGATTTATAATTAAAAAAAATATTATATAAGTCGAAGTGAGATAATAAAAAATAGTACCATTTGATAATTTTAAATCCAAATATAATTTAAATAATTTCAACATACTTCTGAAATTATTTGAAATATTTCCCCTCCTTTTTATAAAATATTTTAACATTTTTCTCATCCTTTTAAATTAATATTTAATTATCTAAAAAAATAAATGATAACTTCCCCATATTTTTAAAAATATTATACCTAGTTTTATTGTATCACATTGTAATATATTTAAAAAAATATTCGAACAATTTAATCAAGTAATTAGTTAAAAACAAATATTGTCATACTCCCCCATAATACAACCTTTTCTTCCTTCTCTAAATCATTGTATATTAAATACAACATGTGAAAATTTTAAATCATCTATGAGAATATTTCAATGAAAACCTATATAATTTGTTTAAATCCTCTTAATTTTTTTAAAAATCTACAAGGATCTATTAAATCATGAGAATATATTCAAGGAATTATAAAATTATCCCATTGGGGTTTAATATTGAACAAATTTAGAAAAGATCAACAATTTACATGATCACAATTTAAAAGTAAAATATACATTTAATAATATGTTAATAAACTGAATAATGACATACGATTTCATGCTTAATAATCAAAACAAGCATGATACAAACAAATGATGAACTACTGACTAATATAATTTATATAAAGTGGGAATATAAATGTGAAATAATTTTACTCATCAAGAAGGACCCTAAATTAAATATTAACATGTCTGGGTCCTAATATGATAGAAAAGAAAAATATTTAATTCCATAATTAATATGAATATATCATATTTATATTGTACCATTTTCAAACATAATTTTAAAGAAAAGAGAATTATTTAACGGTTTTTAAAAATGTATTCCAACAGATAAATAATTACTAAATATTCCAAATATATTTTTCACATTAAAAAATGATATTTGAAAAATGATATTTGACTTCATTGTTTTTTAATCATGAATGATCTATAAGTTTTATATAAATAGAAACACTAAATTATTTATCACATAAAATAAATAATTTATCAAAACAAACATCCAAATCAATTTTGGTTTCCAGAATTCCTATTGATTTAGTGAAAAAACTAAAGTATATATTTATTCTTCCTCTAAATTGGATAATGAAACTGAAAATTTCATATATGATCTCCATGAAACTATGATTTGTCCTAAAAATGTACACATTCCACATATACACTTTGTATTTATTTTACATTCACCAAAATAAAAAACCAAAAAACATTTTAATTTGAAATAAGTTTTTATATGATAGAATAAACCATGTTTTAAATAACCACAAACATATTTATTTATTCTTTTCACAACTTTTATAAGACTATCTATAGATTCACATTTAAATTTTACAGTTTCTCAAACAATAAACATTAAATATGGATAAAATGTTATAAAAAATAATAAACTTCCAAATATACCACTAAAACATTTTTATCCACTAATTTTATTAGTTTCGTAACCCATTTTACATAAAGTACTCCTGGGGATGCTGGAACATTTATAGTTATCAGGACTAAATATTTTAACAAGTTTCTTATCATATTACATCTTTCCTTCAAAAAATGTATATGTAAATTTAGGAATTTCAATTCTTCTATAAGACTAATATCAAATTTATTCTTCATTAAATCTTAAAAATCATTATATAAAGTATCATTTAAAGATACAAAAAAAAGTATCATCTGTATAAATTTTAACAATAAAAAAATCATTAAATAAGTTCTTAATAAACAATGTATGATCATCCATCCCTATTATAAAAAAAATCCAAAACAAAATTACATAATCATTCATAACATGCTCTTAGAGATTTCAAAGGCTTATAAAGATACATATAAAGAATAAAAACATGGTTAGAAATCATTTCATATACAAAACTCAGGGGATATATTACAAATAATTTTTTATAAATAAATATATTTATAAAATAAAATCTTAAATCCAGTTGAAATAATATAAATAAATTAAAAACAATATAGATAAAAATATACAAAACCGTATAATCTAGAATGTTGTGAAAATAGTTCATCATTGTCTACAACATTTTCTTGTGAATAACCATGTAGAACTAAATTATATTTTTTTAATAATATATCATCATTACTGAACCATGTTATTAAAAATTAAATTACTAAAAATTAATTAATGGTATTTGAAGGTCAAGCTAATGTCAAAAAATTATTTGTTAAAAAGTAATATATTTCCTCATCCTCAAAAAATCAAATTAAAATTATTTATTTATTTATCAGTAAAATTAAAAAAATTAATAAATGAAATCATAATGGGAACAAAAATTCCATAATGTATTTCTAGTTGGATTTCATAAATAAATAATTCTAATCACTTTATCTGAAAGGTGATATCTATATGATTTCTATGTCCTTTAATATGGGTACCTCGGCCCCTCAATATGTGAATTTTAATTTTTGGGTTGAATATATTCAAAATTACAATATATAAAAACATATTTAGGATTGTATAAGTCACAATTAGTTTATTTTAAATTATTTTCATCAAATTTAACATGTGTATACTATTTAACAAATATTATTCTTTAAATATAAAATCTATAATATTTATTATAATTTGAATAAAAAATACCTTTACTATGTCTTTAATCAAAATTTGCTAAGGAATATTTTATATTATTAAACTAAAATTCACTACCAAAACCTGTAAAGTATCTGATTTTTTGTTTTCTTCCATTCTAATGTTTATAAGGATTTTTTTATAATATGGTAATAAAATAAATCCATTGGAAACATAGATAGTTGTATTTATTATTTCTGACAAAAAATAACTATTAATAATCAAATTTAATTATTCTATTCATTTCTTATAGTGAACTATTTTTTCTCTCAATAACTACATTTTGTTGTGAAGTCCGAGGGGTTGAAATATTATGGAATTAAACGTTATCATTAAATAATTTATTTAATATATATATATATATTTTTCACCACTATAATTTAAAATAAAAAATATTAATTAATCTTTTTTCCATTTTGATCTAAATTATTATAAGTATAAAACACTAAAATAGTTTATGGTTATTGATTTAGAAAATAAAACCATGTATATCATTTAAAATCATCAAGAATAAAAAAAAATACCTTTTACCATTGATACTGGTATTCAGTATAGGTCTAAATAAATAAATTATAATGAGTTATGTGGGTATTGTTATTTGAGATTCATTGGTATATATGAAACATCACTTATGTTGTTTACCATTCATAAAAGATTCAATAATGATGGTGATATATAACTTTAATTTAGGAATATGAATTTTTTATTTCAGTTTGTATAGATTATATAGTAACTAAAATTTATAATTATAATATCATATATTCCAAGCAATGTTATGAGACATTATATCACATAAACAACAATCATTTTTTAGTTAGTTCAAAATAAACATTAGAATTTATAAAATCTTTTTATTTTTCAATAAATATGAAAAATTAATCCTTAAAAAACTAGTAGCATACCATTTTGATATTTTACATGATTTTTATTATGAAATAATTTTTAAATGTTAAATAAATTCTATTTTAAGCATTCAATATATATATTTTTTGATATGATAATTGATATTGAAATTCCAACCACCACAAAAACATTTACATTACCTGTAAAATTATAAAAAAAATGTAACATTACCATTATCTCATTTTTTAGGGTTAAAAAAGTTGGTGCATCAGTTATCATGTGTCGTAACATCATATATTGATGTTCCAAGTTTCCTTTCTGAACTCTAATGGAACTTATCTGAAAAATTAAAATTTAAGAATATCTTAACACCCATAAATACTATTATTCCATTTAGTTAGAAAAAGAATTAATTGAACACCTTAAAAATTTAAAATATTTGTTGACTACTAATTTTAAGGATTAATATTTGGTGATATAATCCTTATTATGTCTAAGAGGTTGTGAATATATAATTGAACACTCATTTTTATGGAATCCTTTCAGCATATATCAAAAATAAGTATATATATATTAACTTTATTTGGAACCTTTTTCAAATAATGTCTTATAAATTTTAGTTAATTGATTATCATACACCACACCTATTTTATTTTTGTCAATTACTTTTAAACATAACATTTTTTCATAGATTTCCTTTACTTGAATAAATCTAGATATATCTATCATTTAACATTCAACTAATTATTTTAAATTCCAATCATAATTTAAAAAATCGATAAATACTTTCTCATTATCCTAATTAAAATTTTAATGGCAATCCATGAGTTTACTATATTCATTTAGAATAAACTCAAAATTGACACAGAACTTTTCACTTGTAATAAAATTTGTATTCATTAACCAATAATTTTATTTAAGATTGATCTTGTTTTCCTAAACAATTTTCTAATAATTTTTTTTATTTTCATTATATATTTCTAATAATTTATGTTTCACATTTTGGAAAAATTAAATATCATCATATAAATAATCAATTGGTTTTTTTCTGAATTAGATCCAAATTGGTGGATGTTGATTAACAAAAATTATTTGAAGAGTTCATTAATAATGGAAATATTTAAACTTTTTTTCAAATAGATTCTTATCTAGAATATTAGTCCTCGATATAGCTTTAACCACCTGAATGAGTTCCCTAATCCTTTTTTGATACTAATATTACTTCCTTTCTGGTTCAAGAATTCATGGTTTATACTACCTTTTCATATAAATCGATATGAGGAATCTACTAGAACATAATTTGATACAACATTAACTTTTATGTGACTGTTATAATCCTATATTGGATAATCCCTTTTATTTATTCTTGAATATAAATTCTTAATTATATTGAATCCTTTGAAAAAATGAGATAATTTATCAATTTTTTCTTGAAAACTCAAAATCAAATTTCTAAGTGGTAATAATCATTTTTGATATAAAAGAAATATCTTATATTTTTATAACTTATTCTGAATCAATATCATTATGTTCCAATACATATTCCAATAAATAGAATATAATTTCATCTGATATTTTTTTTTTACTATTTTTTACATTCATTAATAGCCCCACTTTTTTCATCAAACATCTAAGGTAAAGACCTAAGAAACCATTCTAAAAAATTGTATTATCCAATGCTTATCATAAAGAACTCTTACCATTTATAATACCTGTAAACTAAAAAAACATTTTATTTATATTTTACTTTTCCCCGATTTTAATGTCATCATATGCGTCTCTAAGTAGATCATATTTAGTTATTTGTAATTTATAAATTCTATAATTAGTGACATTAAATATTCTATAATTATCATGTGTAGTTTTTCAAATTTTTATTTGTCTAAAAAAATTTCTTCTAATTAAAAAATTAAAAATATTCAATACCTAAATGTTTAAAACAAATTTTAGTGAATTGTTACCAGTCATGGTCTCTATGTCAATTTTAGGTAACTTGTATTGTTTTACCGTAATGGTCTAACGATTAATGTTAATGAATCAAATATAATATTCCATCCTTTGTTTGTCAATGACTGTAGTCAATTCCATAATGAAATAGTGGTCACTTAGGAATATAATAATCATTATAACTTTCTAATACCATATCAAATTTCTATTTACCATAAATGGTTAAGATTCAAATATAGTTAAAATAAATAATTATATAATGATGATAATTATCAATTTTAGTACTTTATATGATACCGAGTTTTTTTCATATATTTTTAGATAGTTTAATGATCAAGGGAGGGGTAATAATAATATTTATAAAATTATGAATATTTATTAGAGATAAGATAATAATGTAATCAAAAAATAAAATTCAACACAATTTGTTTTGTAGCTCAGATCAAATTTTCCTATTTCCTACTCTTAACACTCTCAGCAAGAGTGTATGAAGCCCAAAATATGAGTGTTCTAACATTTTAATGTGATTCATAACCCTTTACAGTCCAGTTCTTCACACCTAGTGTCACAACAAAAGTTAGCAAAACTTTTTCACACATGAAAATAATTCATACTTATTACTCTAATTTTCACAACTATATTCAAAACCTAGAGCATTCCATTTTTATGGGAGGAAGATCCAACCATTCCCTTTATTTCACAATTTCACAACTAGTGACCTCTTATTTTCTATATAGATTCACCACCCAACACCTACCCTTTTAAGGGGTAGTATTACCTAACAATAAGGTCCTTATTTTGAATGAAAAAATATAAACCAAAAACCACACATGAATAAGTTATATAATGAAAATAGGATAATAAAACCCATTTCATACAGTGATGTTCTAAATATAGAGAAATATTCATTTTAGATCATCTTGGAAGTATAAACATTCATTATTCACTTCTGGAAAAAAATAATGTGCAATAGATAATCATTTTTATGTAAAAAACACTGAGTATTCAATAACGTTTCATCAATATCTCTGAATTTTTTTATAAAACAACATTTCTAGAGTTTATTTATTTATAAAAAATTTAAAAATATATATTTTTTTGGTCAGAGTAGAGTACTCAAGAGGGGGGGGGGGGGTTGAATTCAGTATCAATAAACATTTCTATTCACAAATTTTCTTAAAAGGTTCCCTAATAAAAATAAATATAGCCCAGTAAATCAAGGTAATACAGTTGTAAACATTTGACTTTTAAAATAACCGCTCAGAAGATTAATTATTTCAAAGTAATATAATTATGAGTTATTGATACTACTTTTGAATCTATTCTACTAAGGAAAAACAATTATAACTTATATCCAAGATTATCTATTATGTAGAATGTAGTTATTTCTAAATGAAAACGTAAAATAGAGAAAAATTAAATTAAACAACACCACCGATAAAACTAGTGTTTCACTATCAAGATGAGACCTAATCCAATCCACTTGGGGATATCCTACCACCTTGATGTTTATATTAATAAATATGTATCTACACCTTGGATCTGGTTAAACAATAGTTCCTAGGACTGTCTAGGTTACACGACCTCTTCCAAAGTTCTTTATGTGTATAAGCTACCTCGTAACCTAAGGACCTCTACAACACTTATATGTGGGAGTAATAAATTGAAAAGTATATGAGAGGAATGATATATTGTATCCTTTAGTTTAATGTAGGATGAAATATGTATTTTTAATATGGACACACACACACTCACACTGCTCGAAAGCTAAAACAATACACAACTAAGCAAAAATTATGAGAAAAAAGGATAGAAGTTCTATGATTTTTATTTAATGAAGATTTTTACTTGTATAATGAATCATATGCAGGTATAAAGTCCTCATATGATAAAAAAATAATCATAAGTTTGGTACTCTAGATTTTAGTTAGATAGTTTCTCATGTTCTTTGGGGTGTTCATATAGAGAAGATATTTTTGGATATGATCTATTGTATTCTAACCTATTGATTCGATAATGAATCATGTGTTATTATAGTGTATCTTGTTTCATATATCAGTTATCTTCAAAAATAATGCTCATGTGTCTACTATTATACTACTGTTTATTATATTGGAATCTCAACTTATCTTCCATATTAATTGAGGGTGCACACATTAGATCGGATATAATGCATGTATTATGAACATCCTACCTCATACTGTTAGGAGAAAAGTCTATACCTAAGCATTAATTATGTTAGTATAACGACCCATACATTACATAAATTGTTAATACATCAAAATTGAATCATACTTATTACAACATATAACAAAACCACGAAAGGACCGTATAGGTATAGTGTCTTTACAAACTGGGAAACATAAAAACCTGGTTCATAAAGCGTCTACACTATCTCACATTTATTTCATCATATCTATAATCCCTTTTGGCATATCTTACTTAATAACCTTCTTCTTGACCGGGGGAATGAAGACATACAAAAGGGTGAGCTCAAATGCTCAGTAAGGGTAAACAAAATAAATATCAATCACATCATATACATAAGCACATAACTTTTGGAAATCTTAACCTGCAAAAGAGATCATAATTTCATAACATGGGATGATTAATGGCAGTGAAATGTAATCACAATAATCATAAAATATGACATGAAACTTTTTGGCATACACACATAATCATAGAGAATCATTTCTTGTTAGTCAAGACTCATTGCCAAGACTATCTTAGTGGACAAAGTCCCTTTCCGAACCGAGTCACCCTCGTTCCAGTCCTGTTTCACTGAACCGGTATAACCTACCGTTCCAGCCATGTCTATCTCATGAGATATAAAATCTTTACCCAATGAATTGGAGGGATATATAGGTCCCACCCATCTCATAATGATACCATTCTTATGTGTTCCACAAAATCATAAATCATACATCATAGCATAACCCATGTAATAAAAATGGGAGTCTTTAAACATCGTGACATCATAAAACAATTTATATAAGATAAAAGAATTAATAAAAATATTTCCATCACAACATAATCAAATCCATGTAATATTAGGGTTAGAAACATAACCCTTTATTATCTTAGATGGAAAATAATTTTGATAAAACACTTGAACTCCATTTTTGAGGAAAATATCCTTTCTTCTTCAAAAACACATTTCCTTTCTTAACATGTCATAAAATTATAAACTAAAAGAATTTGATTAAAAATAAACTTGAAAACTTTTAATGGAAGATTCTTGGAAATATTGTTTTAAAAATCCATTAATGGAGTATAAGTAAAAAAAACATTCTTCTCGTACTTTTGTTGGCAAACTCAGAAAAGTACCTCGTACGAAAAACGACAAAAGATTCCTTTCATATCTTTTACTAAAAACTCACCGAAGGGTAAAATTGGATTTAAACAATTGTAGGTGGATAAAAATAATATTACATATTGAGGAAACATGGATGTGGATGATAAAAAACACCCCAGTATATACCAAAGTATAAACAATCTCGGATAAAAATGAGATTGTGATATTTTCCCTTACATTAGGTCCGACTTGCTTTGTATGTGTCCGAACCTCCTGTATAATGATTTAAATAATGTTATTGACTTATTCCAGAATCATACTTATTTTTATGATATCATATATGGTCATATTCTTAGCTTCTTAGTAGTAATATTTCATTGCTACTTGTTAATCGGGTGTTTATAACTTTTTTGTTCTTATGTGTGTTTTGTCGAATAAATTCTAGTTCTTCTCTTTAGGTTATAGATACCTCATTTCCAGAATGGTATTAGTGTAATATATATCATATTCATTCATTCAATTCATTTATATAATCATTATGAAATGAAGATCATGTAGAACGAGTTGCATCACATCGTGGAGACGGTATTCCGTACGTACGCACGAGTGATGGTATCATTCCTATGATCGTGGAATTGTATTGGAGTGTATGTATACTAATTCAGAATAAATATCACTTTATAATAGTCATATATAGTCATTATTTACACCATTATACCCATCCAAGTAAGGTGGTGGTGGAAAATAGATTACACCACGGGGTGGAGACGGTATTCCGTACGTACGCACTCACGGCGATTTCTTTTTTCATAGGATGGATAGATGGCGAATTAGGGTTTTTTAATAATTATAATAACATATCAGTATATGATTGATACTTATGTTATTACTTAATAATGAAACAACTAAAGAAGAAGAAGTGTAAGAAGAAATAAAGATGAAAGAATCGGTAATGGATATTACCTCTTCTTTGAAGTGCTTCTTTGAGACCTTCTTTTAGGGCACTAAAATTTGACTTTGTAGTAGAACAGGACCTATAGGATATCTCTAGGGAAGTGGAGAGGAGAAATTGGCAGGGGTTGGCCGAGCTTGAAGCCTCAATGTGGTGTGAGGAAGAGAGGGAGGAGGTGTCCTTTTATAAGGGAGGAGAGGGGCACCTTTGGAATAACTAAAACTATTATTTTATTGTAAAGTGAATTTTGGTTTTAAATAGCTCCACATTGATATATTTCGAAGCTAAGGTGGGGATGGTTCTAAATCCTCTCATCCAATAGAATTTAGACATGTTTAGGTTCCTATTTTAACCTTATAATTTAGATTTAACATTAAGTTAAATAATTTTACTTTTACCATGTCTTCTTGTGTTCTTATACTATATGGTTAATAAACATACTATAAGCAGCCAAACGAACCCCAAGTTGTTTATTATTAATATATATAACCTTATCTAAGTCATTTGTCCGAACCTTAGATTTTTAGGAATAAAATAACAATTACCAATATAATAGTTTTTTTAAAAACCATTATATGTCAATTTTGACACTATTTAGTAATTGATTTTTGTGAAAATCATAACAGAATTATTAGTTCGAACCAAGTTAATTAAATCAATACTAACATGTCATATTAACCTATAAAATTAGTGGGATTCATAAAAAGTCTCAAATTACATTTATTTAGGTGTTTATAATATCAATTCTTTAAATATTTCATTAATAATATAATTACTGCATCATCATTGTGTCATAAATAAATTAAATTATTTAATGTCTAAAAATTACAAATAAAATACCATTATGTAAGAAATCTTTATAGATTTATAATGAATATTTATAGTCTAATTTATCTTATGTATAACCACATTTTAAAAATTATTTACTTATTAAACATTGATTTTAACTATTTTAACCCTTCTTTAAATAAATTAATAATAAATGTCCTAATCTAATCCAAGTGGGCCTAAATGGTCATGTTTTATTCCTAAGTTTGTTTTTGGACGAATTACACTTATACAATAGAATTAGGACATGTGTTAGGGTAATAATAATATCATCTTTTTCCTTAATTACCCTCTTTACTTTTTACCGTGGTAAAAAAAAGTAAAAAGTTACTATTCACCAAAAAATTATTTTCAACTCATTGAACCACAATTTACTTACTGACGCCAACCGTGTCTCTCGGATTTTTGAAATTCCACTCACAGAAGAGGTAAAATTATGTTTTATGAAAAATTTAGTTTTTTTAACTACCACTTAGTGGTTTCACTATTCATCAAAATTTTAATGTTTTCAGAAAAATACCAAAATTTCACCCTAGGCTAATTTCGATATTATGAATCCAAAAATGAAGTCCATTTTGAAAAATAAAATTTATAAAATTTCAAAAAGTAGTTATTACTATTCATAACTTCTAGTTTTAATAATATTTTAATATCATATCGTTGTTTAGTGAAACTCGGTATTGCGTACGACGCAAGCTATCGAGGAAGGTTGCAATTTCGTGTAAAGAAAGCCAAGCAAGTGTTGTGTGTAGAAAAAGATTCCTTTGATGATTTATATAACATAAAAGTCTCGGGTGTTACATTCTACCCCCCTTAAAATGAATTTCGCCCTCGAAATTTGTCACTTTGTAACAAACAGATGAGGATACCTCTCCCTCATCATATCCTCAAGCTCCCATGTAGCTTCTTCTAATTGGTGGTTCCTCCATAAAACTTTCACCAATCGAGTGGTCTTGTTTCGTAGGACTTTTTCACTATGATCCAGAATCTCTATCGGTTGTTCTTCATAAGAATGATCTTGCTCCAGTGGTACAACTTCTGAGCTGAGTACTTGTGAAGGATCAGGTATGTACTTTTTCCGGAGAGATACATGGAACACATCGTAAAGTTGAGAGAGATTCGGTGGAAACGCCAATCGGTAAGCTACCTTCCCAACACAGTCCAGTATTTTGAAAGGACCGATATATCTAGGGATCAACTTCCCCTTCTTTCCAAATCTCATAACCCTTTTCCAGGGAGATATTCGTAAGAACACTTTATCACCCACTTCAAACTCTAGGTCTTTTCTTAGGTTGTCGGCATAACTTTTCTGTCGACTCTGAGCTGCTCTTATGTGTTGTCGAATAGATCTGACCTTTTCTACCATTTCATCAACGAGATCAGGTCCTAATATCTTTCTTTCCCCAACTTCATCCCAGCAAGTTAGACTCCTGCATTTCTTTCCATAGAGAGCTTCATAAGGAGCCATCTGAATACTGGAGTGAAAGCTATTATTATAAGAAAATTCCACCAAAGGTAGGTGTTGATCCCAACCACCTTTGAAATCCATAGGGCAAGCTCTCAACATATCTTCTAGAGTTTGAATTGTTCTCTCAGACTGACCGTCTGTCTGAGGATGATAAGTAGTGCTGAAACTCAACTCTGTATCCAGATTATGTTGAAGACTTCGCTAGAACTTTGAGGTAAATCTTGGATCCCGATTAGATATAATAGAAAGTGGTACTCCATGCAATCTTACCACTTCCTTTACATATATCCTGGCAAGCTGATCTAGAGAGAAATCCTCTCTAATAGCAATGAAGTTTGAAGACTTTGTAAGACGATCAAATATGACCCAGATAGCATTATTGCCTTTGGATGTTTTAGGAAGTCCTGGGACAAAGTCCATAGTGATGTTTTCCCATTTCCATTTGGGTATGGGTAATGGTTGTAACATCCCCTTAGAATTCTGTCTCTCAGCTTTAACTTGCTGACAAACCAAGCATCGAGAGACATATTCAGCAACATCTCTTTTCATGCCATCCCACCAGAAATACTCTTTCAGGTCCCTATACATCTTCGTGCTTCCAGGATGAATAGAGAATGAAGAACTATGAGCCTTATCCAATATCTCCTTCTTTAATTCGGGTATGGGAGGAACACAAACCCGATTCCTGAACATTATTATCCCATCACAATCAAGGTTGAATTCAGGATCATTTCTCACTTTCTTTTGTAACTCAACATCTTCTTTCTGTGCCTCTTTAATCTTCACATGTATATATGGTTGAACATTCATTTGAGAAAGATAAGATTTTTCCCCTTCCATTATAATTCCAAGATCCATTCTTTGTAAATCCATAAATATTGGATCTTTTGTGATCCTCATCATGGATAAACTGGAATGGTCTTGTCGACTTAATGCATCTGCCACCTTGTTTGCTTTCCCAGGATGGTAATGGATTGAGCAGTCATAATCCTTAATCATATCCAGCCATCTTCTTTGACGCATATTTAGCTCCTTTTGTGTGAAAATATACTATAAACTTTTATGATCAGTATAAATATCACACCTTTCACCATAAAGGTAATGCCTCCAAATCTTTAAAGAAAAGATTACTGCAGCTAACTCAAAATCATGTGTTGGGTAATTTTGCTCATGGATTTTCAACTGTCATGAGGCATTAGCTATCACCATATCATTTTGCATAAGAACACACCCTAATCCCTTATTGGATGCATCACTATAGATCACAAACCTTTCTCCACTACAAGGCAGTGTGAGAACAGGTGCACTGGATAACCTTCTTTTCAACTCCTTGAAATTCTCTTCACATTCCTCTTTCCAAACAAACTTAACTCCTTTCCGACTCAACTTGGTGAGTGGATTAGATAATCGTGAAAAATCTTGCACAAAACGTCGATAATATCCAGCCAAACCAAGATAACATCAGATCTCGGTTACTGTTGTTGGGTTCGACCATCTTTCGATAACCTCTGTTTTTGCTGGATCCACAGATATCCCTTCTTTTGAGATTATGTGACCCAAAAATGCAACTTTTTGAAGCCAAAATTCACACTTGGTAAATTTGGCATAAAGCTTATCCTTTCTCAGTGTCATCAATATAATTCTCAAGTGATCTTCATGTTCTTCCTTGCCCTTTGAATAGACAAGAATATCGTCTATAAAGACTACCACAAATTGATCAAGATAGTTTCTAAAGACTCTATTCATTAGATCCATGAAGATAGCAGGAGCATCTGTAAGACCAAATGGAATCACTATAAATTCATAGTGTCCATACCTTGTATGAAAAACTGTCTTTGGTATATCCTCCCTTTTGACCATTAATTGATGATACCCTAAACGATGATCAATCTTGGAAATGTATTGAGCTCCGCGTAGTTGGTCAAATAGGTCATCAATGCATGGGAGAGGATATTTGTTCTTGATAGTGATCTTGTTAAGTTCTCGATAATCAATGCAGAGTCTCATTGATCCGTCTTTCTTCTTAACAAACAGAACAGGTGCTCCCCAAGGTGATGCACTAGGGCGTATGAACCCCTTTTAAAGATTCTCTTGGAGTTGCTTCTTTAATTCCTACAACTCAATTGGGGCCATTCTATAAGGTGTCTTTGAAATAGGCAAAGCACCTGGTACGAGTTCTATTGAGAACTCAAATTCACGATTTGGTGGAAGTCCCGGTAATTCCTCCAGAAAGACATCATCAAACTCCTGTACAATGGGCATATTCTTAATCATGAGTTTCTCACCAACCATTGGAGATAAATAACCTTCATTTAGTGGAATCAATACCCATAAAATGGAAGAAATTTCCACTGGAAGGTTATGTTCATCCTTGCATTGATAGATGATAATAGATTGATCTGGAATATGAAATGTGACTTCCCTTCTTTAGCAATTGATACGAGCTCCATATAAAGAAAGCCAATCCATGCCAAGAATCACATCAAATTCCACTATAGGAAGGATCACAATATTTGTAGTAAGCACTTCCCCACAAACTTCAATCGGAGAAGAATTATAAACTTTTGATGCGACTGTTGTGCCATTAGGTGTTGTCACAGCTAACTCAACATCTAATTGTTGAGGTAATATGGTGATACCCTTAGAAAATTATTCAGAAATAAAAGAGTGGGTGGATCCAGAATCAAATAAAACATTTTCTACTTTAGAGTGGATGGTAAGTGTACCTTTCACCACATCGTTATCGTACTCCACATTGCTGATAGAAATTGCATGTGACTTTCCTTTGTCTTTAGCCTTAAGAGTTTGTTGACGTCGACCATCATCATCAACCCTTGGATTTGGGCATTGATTGGCATAATGCCCCATCTCCTTGCACTGGAAACATTGAAGTGTAGTAGGTTCATTCTGTGTATCCCTTCCTTTGTTTGCATCATTAGACATCTTCTTCCCATCATTGCGGCATTCAAATGCCCGATGACCTTTCTTTCCACATTTGAAACATTTACTTGTCCCTTTAAGACAACTCCCTCCATGTTTCTTTCCACACATTGTGCATAAGGGAAAGTTCATCTTCTTTTCAGTGTGCTCTTTAGATTTTCCTTTGAATTCCATTTTCTACTTCTTATCAAACCCATATGATTGATGGGTTTCTCCAATCTCCATCTCAACTTTGAGAGCACATCGAACGATTCCCTCATAGCTATTGAAGTCCCTTATGGATAAGGCCCTTCGAAGACTTGGTTTTAATCCACTAAAGAATCGATCTATCTTACTCTGAGGTTGGATAATAATACTAGAAGTGTACCTTGCATGTCTTGTAAAATTTGCTTCATAGGTACCAACAGATTCATCATCCTTTTTCTTCAGTTCAAGAAACTCTTTCTCCATCATTGTTCGGGGAATACGAGGGAAGTACTTATTGAAAAATAAGTTCTTGAACTCGTCCCATTCCATGGACTCAATTTCATCCATTTGCCTCGTATTCTTAATAAGATTCCACCATTGATCAGCATCACCTTCCAAACGATACACCGCTAAGATGACTTTATCATGCTCAGAACATTGAAGAACTGAAAATATCTTTTCAGTAGTACTAACCCATTGTTCAGCAACTAATGGATCAGTAGATCCGCTGAATGAATTTGGATGCTGTCTCATGAAGGATTCAATAGAATTTTGCTCCTTCCTTTGCTCATTTGGAAATCCTGCATGATTCATATCTTGAGAATGTTGTGTGAGCATGGCTACAATATTTTTCATTCCATCTCCCATAACGTTTGGTTGCTCAGGGGGACAATCATTGCATTGCCCGTCGCATTCCGCATTAACACGGTTCCACCGGGTTCCAGCCATTGACTAAAACCAAGAAGAATAGTGTGAGAAACACTAATTATAATAGGAAAACCACATAATCAAGAATAAAATTTCACACTTAAGGTCTTATCCTAGGTTATTCATGGCCATTTCTAAAACACTTAGATTGTGTTCTATGCTTAGAATTATCCTTAGGGTTCTTACGAAGGCTTTCGCATCCTAGTTTCCAAAGGCTGACTATACCTTTCCTCTAATACCAACTATAACGACCCATACTTTACATACATTTTGAATACTTCAAAATTGAAGCATACTTATTACAACATATAACAAAACAATGAAAGGACTGTATAGGTATAGTGTCTTTAGAAACTGGGAAACATAAACAACTGGTTCATAAAGCGTCTACACTGTCTCCCATTTATTTCATCATATCTTAGTCCCATTTGGCATATCTTACTTAATAACCTTCTTCCTGACCTGGGGAAAGAAAATATACAAAAGGGTGAGCTCAAATGCTCAGTAAGGGTAAACAAAAGAAATATCAATAACATCATATACATAAGCACATAACTTTTGGAAATCTTAACCTGCAAAAGAGATCATAATTTCATAACATGGGATAAATCATGTCAGTGAAATGTAATCACAATAATCATAACTTAAAACATGAAACTTTGTGGCATACACACATAATCATATAGAATCATTTCTTGTTAGTCAAGACTCATTTCCAAGACTATCTTAGTGGACAAAGTTCCATTCTGAACCGAGTCACCCTCGTTCCAGTCCTGTTTCACTGAACCGGTATAACCTACCGTTCCAGCCATGTCTATCTCATGAGATATAAAATCATTACCCAATGCATCAGAGGGAGATATAGGTCCCACTCATCTCATAATGATACCATTCTTATGTGTGCCACAAAATCATAAATCATACATCATAGCATAACCCATGTAATAAAAATGGGAGTCTTTAAGCATCGTGACATCATAAAACAATTCATATAAGATAAAAGAATTCATAAAAATATTTCTATCACAACATAATCAAATACATGTAATATTAGGGTTATAAATATACCCCTTTATTATCTTAGATGGAAAATAATTTTGATAAAACACTTGAACTCCATTCTTGAGGAAAATATCCTTTCTTCTTCAAAAACACATTTCCTTTCTTAACATGTCATAAAATTCTAAACTAAAAGAAGTTGATTAAAAATGAACTTGAAAACTTGTAATGGAAGATTCTTGGAAATATTGTTTTAAAAATCCATTCATTGAGTATCAGTAAAAAAAATTCTTCTCGTAATTTTGTCGGAAATATCAGAAAAGTACCTCGTACGAAAAACTACAAAAGATTCCTTTCATATCTTTTACTAAAAACTCACCGAAGGGTAAAATTGGATTTAAAAAATTGTAGGTGGATAGAAATAATATTAAATATTGAGGAAACATGGATGTGTATGATAAAATACACCCTAGTAAATATCAAAGAATAAACAATCTCAGATAAAAATGAGATTGTGATATTTTCCCTTACCTTAGGTCCAACTTGCTTTGTAAGTGTTCGAACCTCCTGTATAATGATTTAAATAATGTTATTGAATTATTCCAGAATCATACTTATTTTTATGATATCATTTATGGTCATATTCATAGCTTCTTAGTAGTAATATTTCATTGCTACTTGTTATTCGGGTGTTTATAACTCTTTTGTTCTTATGCGTGTTTTGTCGAATAAATTCATATTATTCTCTTTAGGTTATAGATACCTCATTTACAGAATGGTATTAGTGTAATATATATCATATTCATTCATTCAATTCATTTATATAATCATGATGAAATGAAGATCATGTAGAACGAGTCGCATCACATCGTGGAGACGGTATTCCGTACGTACGCACGAGTGATGGTATCGTTCCTATGATCGTGGAATTGTATTGGAGTGTATGTATACTATTTTATAATCGATATAACTTTATAATAGTCATATATAGTAATTATTTACACCATTATACCCATCCATGTAAGGTGGTGGTGGAATATAGATTACACCACGACGTGGAGACGGTATTCCGTACGTACGCACGCGCGATGATTTCTTTTTCTGTAGGATGGATAGATGGAAAATTAGGGTTGTTTCATACTTATAATTACATATCCGTATATGAGTGATACTGATGTTATTACTTCATAATGAAACAACTAAAAAGAAGAAGTGGAAGAAGAAATAAAGACGAAAGAATCGGTAATGGATATTACCTCTTCTTTGAAGTGCTTCTTTGAGACCTTCTTTTAGGGCACTAAAATTGGTCTTTGAAGTAGACCAGGACCTCTAGGATGTCTCTAGGGAAGTGGAGAGGTGAAATTGGTAGGGTTTGGACGAGCTTGAAGGCTCAATGTGGTGTGAGGAATAGAGGGAGGAGGTGTCCTTTTATAAGGGAGGAGAGGGGCACCTTTGGAATAACTAAAACTATTATTTTATTATAAAGTCAAGTTCGGTTTTAAATAGATACAAATTTATATATTTCGAAGATAAGGTGGGGATGGGTCTAAATCCTCTCATCCAATAGAATTTAGACAAGTTTAGGTTCCTATTTTAACCTTATCATTTAGATTTAACATTATGTTAAATAATTTTACTTTTACCATGTCTTCTTGTGTTCTTATACTATAAGGTTAATAAACTTACTATAAGCAGCCAAACGAACCCCAAGTTGTTTATTATTAATATATATAACCTTATCTATGTCATTCGTCCAAACCTTAGATTTTTAGGAATAAAATATCAATTACCAATATAATATTTGTTTTAAAAACTATTTTATGTCAATTTTGAAACTATTTAGTACTTGATTTTTGTGAAAATCATAACAGAATTATTAGTTCGAACCAAGTTAATTAAATCAATAATAACATGTCATATTAACATATAAAATTAGTGGTATTCATAAAAAGTCTCAAATTACATTTATTTTGGTGGTTATAACATCAATTATGTCAATATTTCATTAATAAGATAATTACTACATCATCATTGTGTCATAAATAAATTAAATTATTTAATGTCTAAAAATTACAAATAAAATACCATTATATAGGAAATAATTTTATCTTTCTAATGAATATTTATAGTCGAATTTATCTTATGTATAACCCCATTTCAAAAATTTAATTACTTATTAAACTTTGATTTTAACTATTTTAACCCTTCTTTAAATAAATTAATAATAAATGTCCTAATCTAATCCAAGTGGGCCTAAATGGTCATATTTTATTCATATGTTTGTTTTTGGTCGAATTACACTTATCCAATAGAATTTGGACATGTGTTAGGGTAATAATAATATCATCTTTACCCTTAATTACCCTATTTACTTTTTACCGTGGTAAAAAAGTAAAAAGTTACTATTCACCAAAAAATTATTTTCATCTCATTGAACCACATTTTACTTACTGACATCAACCATGTCTCTTGGATTTTTTAAATTACACTCACAGAAGCGGTAAAATTATGTTTTATGAAAAATTCAGTTTTTTTAACTACCACTTAGTGGTTTCACTATTCATCAAAAATTGAAAGTTTTCAGTAAAATACCAAAATTTCACCCTAGGTTAATTTTGATATTCCGAATCCAAAAATGAAGTCCATTTTCAAAAATAAAATTTATAAAATTTCAAATAGTGGTTATTACTATTCATAACGGCTAGTTTTAATAATATTTTAATAGCATATCGTTGTTTAGTGAAACTCGGTATTGTGTACGACGCAAGCTATCGAGGAAGGTCGTGATTTAGTGTAAAGCAAGCCAAGCAAGTGTTGTGTGTAGAAAAATATTCCTTTGATGATTTATATAACATAAAAGTCTTGGGTGTTACAGTTAGGGCCTTTAAATGACTCAATTATGATAGTTATAAAGTATATTTAAAATGAGAAAAGGGATTAAAGAACGGTGTCACATTCTATTTAGAAACGACATCACATTGAAATTGTGTCACCAGGAAACAATCTCTTCTTCTTTTACTTTGTTTGGTGAGGCAGTAATTATGGAATAGTTATACAGAGATCAGAAACTTGTATCATAGATGCGGTGTTAGGATCACGGTGTCTATTCCTTTTCCAACTTCAAATGGTGTTTTAGTGGCGGTAGTAGGGAATGGGTGTTACAGAATTCATTGGATCTGAAATTGGTTACGGTGTTAGGTCTCAGTGTATTGGTTATGATGTCTAGGTCATAGTGACTGGGTCATAGTGTCTGTTTCATGGTGTCTGGTTCCTTTTCCAAAAAACTATAACAAGGGTTAGACTCACGGTTTCTCAAAAGTAGCCAAATATTTGTATACAGACTTAAGCAGTAATATTTATAGAATGAATTAGACTTTATCACTCATAAAATAAATTCATTATAAAACGAATTAAATATAGTTTACAATAATAAAATATGATTTATAGTAATTAAGATCATGGGTATGTTTATTTAAATCATAAATAAACCAACCATCTTCAAACATTATTTGATGTAGATTAAATAGGAGTTGCAGGATTTACAGGATGTATAGGATTTGTGATCATTAAAACATGAGGAGTCCAACAATATAATTATATTTAAATCATAATGAAACCAACCATCTCAACACATGATTTGAGATATATTAAATTTGAGTAATCGTATTTATAGGATATATTGTATTTTTGATCATTAAAACATGATTACAACATAAGGAGTCCAACAATATTCAAATGAATATCTAGTGTAGCTTATCTTTTCCCCAAGAAATAATATTTTAACACTCAATGATAATTTACTACTTCAGTGTTGATAGAATCATTGATCATCTACAAAACTAAATATAATTGTATAGATAAATCATTATAATATAAAATGATTAAATAATTTATCAAGAAACTAAACTCTTTGTTTAAATATAAATCTTAAACAATATTAATCATTTGTAAATACATTGAATATTTCCAATATAAAAATTCTTAAAACTTTCCAAAAACACCAAGACATTTTGATTTTTGAATATATTATTGTAAATATTTAGCATAAATATATAAACATTCCTTAATTACTATGGACTTAATTAAATTCAACTTAAAAAATTCAAGTAGTATTTAATTTTATTAAAATAATTAATAATAATTATTGAACTAATAAATTATTTAAATTACAAAATCTAGAAGTGGTAGTTGATATAAATTCAAAAAAATAACCATGAAGGGAAAATGTTTTCAGTTTTATAAATTCAAATAGATCAGTTTCATAAGGTTTATTTTTTATTATGTATTATCCACTTTATAATGTTATTCATCAGGTTCTTTTACTTAATAAATTTCACCATATGGTTTATCTACAGAGTAACATTCACTTCATGGTTCATTTAATTATATGATTTAATTTTTGGTTAGTAGACTATCATTATTGTGTATATCAATTGTAAGGTCAATTCTATTTATAGGGATAAATATTTTTTAGGTACTGTTTCTATTAAATATTTCATTTTAACTTAGTTTCATTCTTTATAGGGTACACCCTTCCCAGATTCCAATTTCATAATATTCAAATTCTTTATAGAGATCAATATTCTCATAAGTTTCATATCTATATGGATAATTTTATCTTTTTTAGGTTACATATAAAACATCATAGGTTACAATACATTTTAAAAAATTCACTTTCGTATGGTAAAACCTAGTGTTCATATGTAATAATACATTGATAAAAATCATAAAAATTATGTAATGTAGCAAATCATTATATTTTATAGAACATAGAAAACATTTAAAAATAAATGGGAACTTTAAAAATAGAATAAAATAATATTAAATTGAAATATGTATATATTAACAAAAAAATATTTTTTTAAAAATTAATTCCAAGAATTAAAAATAATTTAATAATTAATAAATAAAAAATAAAATAAAATATTTATTATTATTAAATTAAGTGAAAAGGATCCACATAATAGACAACATCATTGAGTAGAGGGACAGTTATAGGGTGATATAAATATAAAGAGTGTATTCTCACCATCATTAAAAGAATAATTGTTTTTCACATTAGAACACTACCTATGAAAAGTAGAAAATAGGAACACACCCTAGTTGTCCAAATTTCATGGAATTGGAAGAGAAAGTGATATAATAAAACTAGAGATGATGAAATCACATGAATACATTTTCACTTTTAATTTAAAATAACATGGTTATAAATTATAAACTGAAACATATAAAATATAGTGGCCATTCCATTGTATATTTCATTTTAATTTTGCATTTTAAAATTGTAAAATGTGATACAACACCATGGGCGTATCAGTGGGTTTTTTCATAATTGTTTCAAACATTGATATTTCTGAGGAGATAGTTTCCTAAATCCAAATTTAGACTGGATAAATTATAAATGATTCAAAATAATGATGATTTATATTGAAATCCATGATTAATGTAAAAAATTTAAGGTGGAATTAATATTGACATTTGTATGGATCAAATATCATGTTTCAAGGATGAACCATGAAGCATTGCATACATGGGGCATAAATGAGTCTTGTAAGACTCGATATTAAATTATTATAGAGTTTTTATATCATGGGAGACAGATAAATTGAATAAGACCATTTCTTATGTTTCCATAGGTAATGTCGCATCCTGAGTTCCATTCACCGATGTCCAGAGCCAGTCGATCACATGTCCTCATGTGTGCAACCTCGTATGCTATAGGCAGTCGACTAGTAGTGAGGGTCTTGTATGTTGATCAAGGGGAAAAAATACCCTCTTTTATTAGGAAAATAAACCAGTCTAAATAATGAAACAATAGATGGATCTTATATAATCCTGAAAATACTAATATCTAAAGATGATCAAATAAGTAAATACAATATACAACTAGAACATAAAACAATCCATGCTAAAGTAAGTATGAAGTGTCTAAAATGAAAATAAAAAATGAAGCCATCAATGACTACCATGTGGGTCTCTTACCACATGTGGACCCCTAATCCAATCTTCATTCCCAAAATACCAATCTAACATATTTCCTTTTCACTTAACCCAACATACAATAATGAATATTTTCGGGCATCGATTAGGAATTTTTAGTAGGGTGTGAGTAAAACTCAGTAGGCCACCCCCAACGATGTCTAGAAAAATTTCAAGTCCAATAATAATTTATGTAGTTATATATTTAAGAAATTAAAATTCATATTTAAATTGTTATCACATTATTAATTAATAATTATTTAAATTTATATATCATTGGGATCCTATGGATGCCCAAACCTCAATACCTTCTTCGTCCCATGCTGATGTCTAAAGAATTTCACATTACCTATTCACAATGCATTTATTATTGGGATTTCATTTTATATTTCATTTCATTTCATTAGAATGACTAATTGGAACCATATTATAATGCGAATATTTTGGGTATGGATCGTTATATCTAGGACCCTATGAGCATAGGAAGTTGTAAAACTTTTCCCACACATACTAATTACAACGGCCATGAGGGAAAAAAACCTTGTCCTGCACAAATTTTTCACAATAATATTTCACTACGAGATTCGGATCTAGAAGACTATGCCACATACATATTTAATAAATAAATTTTCTATATGGGCTTTGAAAGAAGAAGACGATATCTTAAACATATTTATCACACAATCATTTTCCATAAAAATGTCATAATATTATAATATCACATCAAGACAAATTAATGAATATTAATTCCCTTGTCACAATTTTTCATCATAGCTTAAAATAATTAATTTTACAATTATTTAATATATTCACATCTCATAATCCAATAATTAATTAAAAATTAATTATTTCCAAAAATCAAAATTTAACATCCTTGTAATTAACATATAATTAAATAACCATAATTGAACAATAAACCATTTTTACAATTAATCTATCTATTAATTATCCCAAATTTCACTAATTAATACTCTTATAATTAACCCATCAATTAATTATCTTAATTCTAAAATTCAACCATTTAATCAAATCTATAATTCCTCTATTAATTAATTGACTACATTAATTAAATCAATTTAAGAATTTCTAATTGCTATATGAAACCAAAAATTCTACTATTTCATACCAATAATCAAAATCATTCCTATGTGATTTTAATATTATACCACCTTGATCGATTCACTGATGAATACTTCCCAATATAGATAACTAAAATTGAGGAGCATAATGACATAGTAATAGATCTGGATCTAAACCCCTAAATCAATATTAAATACATATATATCCTATTAATCAAGATCAAGATCTAAAATCCATGATCCAGATCTCATCATATATGTTTAGATCAAACAAAATAGCGGATAAAATCCATCAAAATAACAAGAGAATAATTTTTGTAATTGGGAAAGCATTGGTCTGATGAATATGGATGAAAACTTTCCCTTTATATATATATATATATCCATAGATGACCCAACCTATGAAGAACTTGAAATAAAACATGCTCACCCTCTATAAACTATATAGGTAATCTCGATCTATCAGCATAAAATTTCTGTCTCCTTAGAGTTGTATCCATACATTTCTGAGTCACCTAAACCTTCTCTCACATAACATGTATGATACTTGATCCCAATAACTATGAATCACTAGCCACCATCCAGAATAGTGGTGATATACATGGTATAACATAACGAGACCCATATAGGTCCATATTTATAATTTCCTAACAACTATTGTAATAGGAATAATTTTCTAAATCCGTGTTCTTCTACCAAAACTCACAGAAATCAAGGACACATTCTCACAACATGCCCTCAAGAACCTGTATAGTACATTATGATTTCCTATTTTCCTCTAGGTGGGAATCCATACATAAAAATATTTTTGTTCCATGTTCCATCTTTAACACCATCTAAAACTGTGGGAAAAATCATGAATCGTGATCTGAAATAATAGTCGGTGATACCCTGTGAAGACAGACCATCTCTCGTATATACAAATCCTGCAGCTGCCCTACTGAGATTTTTTTTCATATAGTCATAAAATATTATACTTTTTCATTTTATCCAAAACAACCAATATATCATCATTATTCTTTATAATCACTAGAATAGTAACCATAAAATCAATTTTCACGTCATCCCACATCCATTCTAAAATGGGAAACGATATTAGTAATCCTTCGGGTTATTGATGTAGTTGTTAAATCGTGTCATGAATTCTACTATCTATTTTCTCATACCTAGCCACAAAAACTATAATCTTATGTCAATATAAATTTTGGTCACCCCTAGATGTACCTTACACTTTGATGCATAGGATTTTCACATCATCTCCTATCACATGCTTCTAGGCATAGAAAAATGATTCTCAATCAATATGTTCTTATCTTCATCTATTCTCCAATCGTAAGGCGACTACCTACTTTAAAGGTTTCTCCTCAAGTTTAAACATTCTTGTTCCTCATACTTTATATATATAATTTATCTCTAAAGTATATAATACACATAAACTAACATTAGTATCATCTTTTCCCGGTTCTCCTGAACCACCACATTCATCTCAACCTGTAAAGTTATCATCTTTCACCCAGCACATTACTTTTGACGTGTATTAGTCTTATTCTCCTTTATCAAATCATTCACCAATATGTTATCTTTCCCTATCATATATACTTGCTAAAAATAAAAATAATTTAGTTATTAAACCCATCTATGCTTCCATAGATTTAAATATATTTGTGAAAATATTTACATTATGATCTTTTGGCCCATATACATAGTAATTGCTTTACCAAAATATAATTTTTCCAATAGATAAAAGCATAAATCGTTATAGCTAGATTATTTCCATTTATAAAGGACTTCCATTCCTGTGGCCTCACCTTCAGAGAACCCTATTCCACAACTCTATCTCCTTGTATCAACAAAACTCCATGTCTAATCCCTGAAATACCATAATACACTATGTACTCCTCACTGGGAATAGAGAGGATCAAGGTCAGTGCCAAAATAAAATGTTTCTTCAACTAATTGATGGAATATTCTCATGATTCTGACCAATAAAATATTATCCCCTTCATGGTGGTGCCTAAAATTGGATATTCCAAATGAGAATATTCTATAATAACTCTCTAATAATATCTAGTTATCCCCCAGAATGATATATATATATAAATAATTCTTGGGTTACTCCCAAGAAACCACATCTAGTAATTTCATCGGATCTTCTAGTACACCTTCTTATTGTGTCCCAATAAGTTTACATGACCAATAAAAAACTAATTCATAGATATATTTGTGTGTATCCAATACTAACTAGGCGTACGGATATCATTGTTAAGATGTTTACCATGATCACCATGAGTTTTTGAGGACACCATAATGTCATTCCCAAACCCAACAACAAACCAATCTAGGTATGAATGGATGATCATGTTAGTCAAGGACATTAAAAATTTTACTTAACTCATCAATAAAAATATCATTACAAAATAATCATATAATTCATATATTATTTTGAAATCATTTTCTACTATATTCGATTTTCTAACTCTCAGTTGATGATACCCCAATCTCAAGTCAGTATTCAAGAATATATAAGATCCTCTCAACTTGTCAAATAGATCGTCAATACACAAAAGTGGATAATTTTTATTTACATTATTCATGTTCAACTTCTATTTATTGACACACATGTGAAAACTCTCATAAACCTTCTTTTCTAACAACATTGGTAATCCCCAAGGAGACGTACTCAGATGGATACAACATTTTTTCTCTAACTAATCCATCTATGTCTTGATCTATTGATGCTCTTTTGGTGCCATTTCATATGGTGAAAGAGATAATGGCTCATCCACTAGCAAGAGATCAATATTTAATTTCACATATCTCATAGGTGTTAGGCATGAGAAGTGTTAATAAAAAATTATCCTGAAGCGGTTCCACAACTAGTGGAAAGAGATCATGGTTTACACCTCCGTAATCTAGTAATAAAATAGAAACCTAGGCCATGATTTCTCATATTTTATGATTAACTGGACCTTTTTGACCTACCAAGATATCCTATTCTCCATGGTTAATATAGATATAACCCTTAGGAGATGTAAATTTATCTTTCATAGGTGTTAGTCTTGAGAAGTGTCTGGAAAAAATTGTCCTGAAGCAGTTCCACCACCAGTGGAATGATATCATGGTCTACACCTTCGTCATCCAACAATAAACTAGAAACCTAGGCCATGTGTTCTCATATTTTCTGAGTAATTGGACCTTCATGACCTACCCAGATATCCTATTCTCCCGGGTTAATATAGATATCACCCTTAGGAGAAGTAAATTTTTCTGTCCTACACTAACAGTCAATATGGGCTTCGTATGCGACTAGCAATTATAGGCCCAAAATCCAATTGAATACCAACCTATCAAGAATATATATATACTAGAGGAAACGGTACTCCTTGATCTAAAGAGAACATCCCTTTAAAATTCAGATGTATCAAGACAACAATCCCAATGGGGTAACTATTCTCATTATCCCGCTCACCAAATCCCCCAAAATTATCAAACCATTGATTATCATTGCATATATAAAGTAATGAGATGCACTATCATCAAATAAGTAACTATCTAATGTAAAATATACAATAATAGTACCTCTCATAGTTTACTATCCAACCTCTTTATCCACAAGGGTTGGTTTCACTAAATGCATCTTTACTACCCCTCTTTACAATGATGTCTTATCACTCTCCTATGTTTCACCACTTTGCTGATGTGGGTGGTCTTTCCTAGATGCCCAATGTTCACATCCTCTACCACCTAAGCTAGTATAACTCTATATGTATGTTGGATAAGGTGTTGAAGATCCCCTTACTACACCATTGTTTTTTCTAGATCCTGCTTCACGAACTGTCTGTATTGGATTCCTACAAAAACTCTATAGATGTCTCATAATTCTAGAATCTCGAAACTCCATTGGTGGTTAGGGACAATTTTTCTGGAAGTGACATGTCCTACCGCCCTGGTGAAAAACATGGGTATGGTTCTATGTATCTGACCCTACCCCTTGGTTACCTTCTTGACACTACTCTGGGAGATATTATCATATTTAATTTCTTTCTTTCACTGGTCACACCTTCAGTCCATGCAGAAGAAACCACTTATCTACCAATATAAGCCTCCTTTAGGTTCCCCTCCCAAATTAGATCATGATTAACCACTTCTGAAAAACGTTTTTAGCCTCAATATATTCACATTGTACATAATTCTATAATTAAATTCATCTTGAAATCTCTTTTACATATTATCCCCATCTTCTACAAATTCTGTAGGAATGTACCGCAATTATATGAAGTGTCTATCATAGTCCATCATAGACATGCTCCCCTATATCCACATTATGAATATAGTTTCTCTTTATTATCTCAGTGTGTCTGGATAAAAGTGCTCAATGTACTTCTTGTGGATGTTCTCACATTTAATAGCTTTCATATATCCATACAATGAATTGATGTCCCACTAATTCTTCTCTTCTCCACTAATATGTAAGCAACTAATTTGACTATCTTCTCAGTTGGATTCTCCATTTGATCAAGTATATTCTGGATGGATTTGACCTAGAACTCTGATATCATAGGTCCACCCTCTCCAATTAAATTCACAGGATGTCACAACTAAGAATCCCTTGCTAGATTGGACATAATTTTCACTACCCTCTATGGTAATCATTCCAGGAATGACATGAACTGAGCGTAGTTCTCTCAGAACCTCTGCTCATCTTTCTTACCTTGAACTATCTTTGACACTGGTTCAGATACTAGAGAATCATTACATGCCATGTCTTTCAGTAATCCTCTCAACAAGAATCTCCGTGGATGAATATTTCTAAAAAACAAAACACACACATAAAGATATGTCACAAATTTAAAACATTTTCATAAGTGGTAAGAAAATAGGCTAAAACATGTCTTCTTAAAAACCAAACCACATAGTCAATAATGAGTCACTACCAATAACCTTAACCATCCAACACCTAGGTCCTATTTAACATTGGTAAACACAATCTCATTGTTTTGGTTTCCCATTTAGACCCAAATTTATTCACAATATTGGATCATTTTTCCACATATGATTTCATATTAGGCACCATTCTAAATTAAACATCAAAAGCCAAGAAAATAGTTCATGTTTAACAACTTACCCAAAACCCAATTTCCTATGTGTGCCTAAAATAATGCATTTCACAAAATAATCTTGAGTTACAAGAATAATTCATGTAGAATTAGTTGAAATAATATTCAACAGTAATGGATACTCCAACTGAGAAGATAATAACGAATAGATACAAAAATAATCCCAAAGTGGGTACTTAGGTTTTTCCCATGTAAATGGGTTTTAAATTCCATTGAATTAGCTCAATTCCAAGCCCCCGAATCTTCCGAGTATATTTTCTACCTTTCTTAAACGGTAATAAAAAAATAAAAAAATATTCAAGCCTCTGATACCATTTCATAATATCCCGAACCATGTTCCACACACTGTTTTCCTAGACCAGTTAGTCACATGACCACCAGCATGCATACCATAAGCTATTGCTGCTGATTAGTTGTGAGGGTCTAGTGATTTAATCATGAGGAGACTATACCCACTTTTAACATAATAAATCATCATCAAAAATAAATAAACAATAGATTAATCATATATAATCATAAAAATACCAATATCTCAAGATAAACAAATCCATAAATACAATATCAAACTGGAATAGAAATAATGCAACGATAAAATAAGTGTCAAGTGTGTAAAATGAAAACTGAAAATAAAAAATTGAATGACTCCCATGCAGGTCACAAATCACATCTGATCACCTCATCAAATTTATATTCCCAAATTATCAACCTCAACGAGGTCCCTTTTCCATAACCTGACGTGCAATAATAAAGTCTATTCAGATATTGATTAGGTATCCTTAGTAGTGTGTGAGTAAAACTCAATAGGCCACCACTAATAGTGTCTAAAACAATATCCACTCAAATAATACTATATGAAGTTTTATAAATATATAATTACAATGCATTAGTAAACAATTATTATATTATAAATTAATCTTTATTTAACTACATAATCCCCCAGGCACTCATGGATGCCCGATTCACAATACATGCTTCGGCTCATTATAGAGTTTGAACCATTTCACATTATCAATTCATAATTCATTTAATAGATGGGATTCATTATACATTACAATTCATTTCAATAGAATGACTAATTGAAACTATAGTCCAATTCCAAAAATTTTGGTCTAGTTTGACATGTCATGGACCCTATGGGCTTGGGATGCATTGGACTATGTCCCTCACATATTAATCACAACAGACTTCGGAAATAATAGACCATGCCCCACACACATTTAACACAAAAATTTATCCATAAGGTATTCTTATGTACTAGAACATGTCCTAAACATATCTATGACACAATTTATTCCAACTAGATTTTGAAGTAGTAGACCATGTTGTTGATCATATTTATCACACAATCAGTTATCTTAGATATTTCACAATATAATAATATATCATCAATATTGATTAATCAACATTATTCCCCTTATCATATTTTTTTTATAAAAACATACATTATTTAATTCAAATATTAATTATTGAAAATAAATTAATTAATTTTACAATTAATTAATATTTTCACATTTAAACATCCTAAAATTAATTCACAAAAAATTATTTAAAAAACACAATATAACAACCAGATATTTAACCCAAAAATTAAATATCCTTAATTGAACCATTCAACATTATGATAATTTATCTATCAATTAATTTTCAAAAAAATCACCATGTAATAAATTGATAATATGAAAAATAATCTAATTTTACTAATATATGAATTCAAAAAAATTATCAAATCCCCAATTATCTAATTAATTAATTGAAAAAAATAATTATTTCAATTTATGAATTCTTAATTTCTTAAGGAACCAAAAAAATACTATAATTTTAGGCACGAAATAAAAATCAATACTATGGTAATTCAATATTAGACCTCCTAAATTGATTCATTAATGAAGATTTCCTAATAAAAATATCCAAAATTGCACAACATAATGATGTAGATCGGGATCCGTATCTAAAACCCAAAATCTATATAAAAGATATCAATATCAAATGAATCTTGATCTAGATCTAAAATCAAAGTTCATGATCTCACAAAAAAGTTTTATATAAAATAATAATAATATAAAAACTCCATAAAAATAATGAGAGATGAAAGAAGGTTCAATGGGAAAACATATGGATGAGATCCACCTTTCGAGAGAGGAGAATATCACTGATTTATGATTTGAATCGCAAATAACAGAGGTCATACGACCATATAATCCTAGTAAAAAACTCTAAAAACATGAAATACCTCCTTGGGCTGAATTAAGGTTTAAATATATGTGTATTGAAGGTTTAGGGGATTTTAAAATTATTTTTTTGGCCACATTAAAAGTCGTGCATGGTTTTCTCATAAGGGCGCTCATTTTTCCTTAACTATGCACCAACTGGGATCCTTTTATTTTATGGGTGCTCAATTTATCTTTTTTATGTCATACAATTAGTCAAAATATATTCCATTAATGTGAACCCTCACTATCCTAGGCTACATATTTTCATGGGTTGGGATTCATGGTTTTCTCTAAGTGTGCGCCGACTGTTCACAACCCCATTTTAATCCATTTTTAGTAGTTTTCACCCAAAAAAACCCAAAGTAAAAAACAAAGAAAAAATACTTAAAAAAGAAAAATAGTACCTCAAAACATGTCTAATAACACTCTAATAAATGTCAAGATCTTACACCATATTTTTCAATAAAGAAAATTCATGTATAATTATAAATGATTTGGACCAAGAAAAAAGAATAAATCAAATCCCATATTTATGTAGTAATATAAATAAAATTATATGAATATTTTTAATGAATCTTTTATATATTTTATAATAATAGAATAATGATAATGAAGAAAAATTTGTTTTCAAAAATATTACTTCTTATACATTTTTATATTCAAAGAAGAGGGACATGCACCTTCATGAAGAATTTCCTTCCTGAAAGAATGAGAGACTTTATTGAAGTCACAACATAGAAAGGAAATACAATAATTACACTATAAATTTAATGAAGATTTATAATTACTCAATAATAAAATAATATTTTATTTTAAGTGGATTTCACTTATTTTTTTTGAAAGAGTTGTCGCTGATGAGTTAAAAAATGCATCTATCTGAAACTACAGATATACAGATTCATGCATTTTTTGTAGATCATAGAGAGAAATAAATGTCAATAAAATGTTATTTTTCTTCCCATAATTAGTTCAAAATGGATTAGAAGATTTTTTGATCCATTAATAAGAATATATCAAGCCCTGTAACAAGTATATGCAGTGATCCTGGTGTAGTGTGAAAATTACCATTTTTATCTTCTAGACAAGTGAATGTGTAGATGTTTATGCATTTTTATACTACTGATTTCATGAACCATGGTAATTTAATTGTTTTAGAGAACAAAGTAAAATATTTTTGTACCTTACTTATTTAATTTATAAATTTCACTTGTGGGAATTTTTCAAGGTCATGTGTAAACAACTTGAGGGACTAGTAGAACAATGTTACAATATATGTGACAAAAATGATTCAAGTAAATATATCAATTAAAATGTAAAAACCAATTTAAAATAGTGGTACGCTGATTTAAACATGCTTTTAGGGTGAATTAGGGACCTAATAGGATTTTATTACATTACGATAAATCATACGATGTTTTTATCAAAGTGATATTAATTTATTTATATATGTGAGTATTTATGTATTTCTAAATACTAATAATGGAATTTAGTCTAGTTATACAAATTGAACTGAAAAGGCAGTCTAGAGGTTCAAAAACTATGTGTATCAAGAAGAATATAATAATTTTATTTGAATTTAAATAATTTAATAATGATAATTCCTCACATATAATTTAATAGAAATTTACGTATGTTTGTTATCATTATTTCAAACAATGATTATTCTAAAAATAAATACATGATTTGAATATTATATATATATTAATTCAAAAGGTTAAAAAAATAATGCACCATTTTAAATGTGTTTTTTATAATTTTTTATTCATTATTCAGTGAATAAAATATTTATTTAATACTTTAAATAATAATATGATGATATTTATATTTATATATATCTGGAATATTCAATTTTCAGTAATTATCGAGGTGTATTGATGTAACAAAATAATTAATTTATGGGAATGATATATTTAGTATCATTAAAATTTATATGAATTTATTAATTTAAGAAATTATATTTAAAAAATCAGTGATTTTACCACATGTCATGGAAATAAAAATAATATTGTCATTATCCAATGTGGGGTTCGATAAGGATTAAGAGATTAACTATGGTTATATGTGTAATAGCCAATTCTCAAACCAAGATATATAAACATGATTATATCATTTATAGAGAAATAAGTTTTTTGTGAACAAAATTCACTCTAGTGAATACCCGAAGACTTATGGAGTGATTCTAAAGACTACCCTCACGAATAATGAAAAATGATCTAATTTCACTCTATCAATGAGTGAGATAAAAATAAGAATAATTATACTTATGGGAAGAATTATTTTAGTGATCAATTTTGAATGGTGAAATCAGATATAATCGTATTCCTATAATCAAAAAACGATAGAAACTTTTCCAGGTTCATTCATCATGTTTGGATAATACTAGAGGTATTCTGCACTAAAATTCACTAATTAAATGGTTTAATGATAAGAAGAAGGAAACTGATTTGTCAATGAATAAATAATTTAATGAAAATATACATCCTATTAATATATATTCATTTTTACATATATGTAAATATATCCTCTATTAGATTCATTTTTTGGTTCACGCATCATGTTTTTATGTTTTACCCCAATATAATAATGAAAACCCATTTTTTGTTTGGTCCAAACAACTTCTATTGTTCCCTGGAACCATTTAATGAATCAATGTGATTTATTTAGGATATGTTGAGTCACTATGACTTGGAAGCTATGTTTTTTATGAGATTTCTATTGGTTATAAAATTATTGAATAAATAATTTGGAGAGATAAAATATCATTTAAAGAAAAACACCTAACATTGATCCTATGGATGAAAAATACATTACATGATTGAGATGGTAGTCTAGAAAGGTACAATTACACATGGACAATATGTGGAAAATACTATTGATATATAGGTATTATCTTAATTTGAGGGGGGTTTTATATATCTTTTCTAATTATTATACTTATATGGCCTATTAAAATCATTATAATCAAGTTTTCCTTAAGGGATGTTGAGATAAATGATTTTCCATTAAAAAGGGTTCAAAAATAAATATACTCTAGGTATTTCACTGATATATTAGATTTCCCATTCATTTTCATCCATAAATTCTCAAGAATGAATTATTTTATTATTTCATCCTTTTATGAACTACTTTTCTAGATTTTATTTGAGAATGAAATAGGAAAATATTATTGTTATTCTTGCATTCATAAAATATTTTTATTTTCAATCAAAAAAATACATATAGTTTACTAGATGATTACTATTAGAGAAACAACTATTTTGTGAACAATATTTTATTCCACTAATACTTTTAATTTTTTCCGGATCACACTTTTATAATAGTACTATTTTCTAAAAGTTTATCAGTATTAATCATTTTTAATCTAAGGGAACATGAAAAATGAAAATTAAGAAAAGGAAAATAGGAATATACATTCAATTAAAGAATATTCTTTAATATTTAATGATGATATCCAAATTTTAATTTGATGTAAAATAGTAGAACAATAGTTGATAAATGAATAATAATTGGGTTTATTAAATATTTAAACTTTTTATAATTATTTTCATTAGTAATATAAATACACTAAATAATTATAATTATTTTTCAAAGTTATTTCAATCCAACAACCCTTTTATTTTTCTTAATCACTAGAATACCCTATTGGTTGTCTCAAAATTGCTTATTTGTCATTGTTTCATAATATTGTTCATTTTTTCATTACATTTGATTTTTCAACATCGATGATGTTTTTAATGGTAGTCATTTTCACCATTAGTATTTTTGGTTTGTGATGTTCCTCGTCTTCAATACGAATTTTAATTTTCCAATAAATAACAATGTAATTAGGGTTTGGGAACACCATAAATAAAATCATTACTTATTTAAATTGGATTAGTACATTTTTATAAATAATATAACCTTTGAAAATTACACACCAAGAGTAACAGTTCAAATAATACCTAACCTGGAAATAAATTATGTTTTAAAGGAAGAGGTAATCAAATTGTTAAATAAATAAATAATTTAACACACATTTGAAGGCCCTTAATAAACCCTTATTTCAGTAGTACATAAAAATTGGATGGGTAATATTAACTACACATTACATAGGTGAGGCTACTCGAACAAGGAAAGACACCAAATATATCATTTTCATTGATTATAAACAGTTTAATTCAAGTACATGGAATGGACACATCTATATAATATTTTAAGACTAAATATTATAAATCCGAAATGGAAAATAATATTTTTATTTCCATGATTGATATTATGGTTATAGCTACATTAAAATATCCCATGAGGTAAAATTTAATAAAAATATTACATATCCATTTGAGATGTTTTTTCTACCATTGAATTATCTTTTGATCATTTGGTATTTTACCCACATTTAAAAGATATATGTAGGCATTACTTTCCAATATTATTAAGATAATCATTGCGGTGATTATTGATTTCTTCTCCATAGTTGTAAATATATTTAATAAAAATATAGATAATATTAGGTTAGTATTGGTAAGGTGTTAAGACAATATCCATGTATTAAATTGAGAAAAATATCAATCAATTGTAAATTAGGGATTTTTATTTAGTCACAAAATCATTAGAAAGGTCATTAATGTAGAAACTTCATTTTTATAGGTAATTTATAAATCACCTCAATTTTTGAGTTTCCATAGTCATAAACTGTTTTATCGTAATTTTTTCAAGGATCTTTCCAAAATGGATGATTTCTTCCTCTCCCAAATATTTATGGAAAAACCATTCATATTTTTTGAGATGTTACCTATGTAATTCAATATTTTTATACGAAAAATGATATCCTAATCCATTATAACAAATCATTACAAGATACATTATTTTGAGGAAACATTTCATTCAAGTGATATGACTATATTGGTAGTTTTAGTACAATGAAATGATAAGAGGGAACAAGGTTTTTATTATACAACAATGATTACAAATAAAATACATAGGAATTTTACCATAATTGAAATAATATTTTTAATTGTTTTATTTACTCTAGATATGTTTAGGGAATTATTTAATTGTTCTAAAGTCATCCATGAAAAATATATGTATAAATTAGACAAAAATATACTAATCCATAATTTTTTGGGTGGATTATAATACAATAATATTTTGAAATCCAAATAAATGATAAAAAGGATTTTGAAAACCTAGATGATAATTACATATTTAAGATGTATAAATATATTAATAGTGAAAATGGAGAGATAAACAATTCATTTTTGAATAAATATTCTATATAAGCTCTCAAAATCAACACTCATTAGTTTATTTATTTATTCAATTTCTAGGATAGAAAATTTCATTTCATATAACCATACCAAAAATCAAAATAATTAATTCTGTTAAAATTTTAGAAACTAATTTTGGGAGTAATATTTTTGTTTCAATGGTTCAATAAAGGTGTTTTGGGCATATATATTCTTATATAGTAAATGTTTAGGTATATTTTGGATTTCTTATTAGTGTCCCTTTACCTAAACATATATTTTCGAAAATATTTCTATTTTGAAGGATTTAGTATAACTAAATTTAATGAAATGAGATTTTTAAAGTTTCATAGTAGATCCCCACTATGATTTTATTTAATGTAAATGTTATTTATTCAGTAAAAAGGAAAAATTTTATTTTTTACCATAGTGGTGTTTGGGATTCATGAAAATTCTAAATAATTTATTTTGTAATAGTGTGTTTCAATATAAATAATATGGAGAAATTTTTTAGTTATTATTAAAATTATATTTTTGGTCATTATAATTTTATTTAAAAATAGTTATTAAATTAATATTTGGATCTAAATTATCTATATATTAATTATGTATATTAAATTCAAAATTGAACAATGATTTATGAATTCACATTGCATAGATTTTTCCATAGTATATATTGGCTTCATTAAAGAACAATAAATCAATATGGATGTGGTATGATACATTAATTTCAATACTCCTTTTTAATAAATTATGTGACCTCTAAATCTCTCTTCGTGCCCTATTTCTTATTAAATAAATCAAGATATGATATTAATGTATTTAATTTTTCAAATTATGAATGTTATAATGGAATTTAAATGTTTAAAATACAATGAATGAATTTTTAGTAAACCTAAGGAGTGGTTTTAACTAGAAAATATCCCTCTATTTTTAAGGATTAGAAAATCATACATAAATTATGATTATTATTTGTTAATATTTTTTTATTTGATCCTAAAAGAATAATAATCTTGATTTATGAGATCTTATAATAATATGATTTAGAGATAAAAACATATACCTTAAATTCAATAAGTCTTAATTATTCCAAATCCTTTTAGAGAAATATTTTACTTATTATCAAAAAACCAATGCCTTTGGTATTTTAAAAATTTGTGTCATCAATTTTGATAAATCTTAGAGAGATGTTTTATGTCGTATTATTAAAAAACTGGGACAACTTCTTCATCTGAATGAATGTTGTTGAGATCCTTTTATCACTAAAAATATATTCAAGTGATAAAGTTAATGATGTTTTGACCGACATAATTAGAATTTTTATTTTATATAAAATATTGAGATAATATTATTTAATTTAAAAAGGGAAGGATATTTATTTGATAGAGTGATTATCTAATAATTTTAGGTAAACTACTACATTATATTTATGTAAAAAATATTATTATTAATATATTGTTATTTTATTAAGTATTATGACTTGGAATATTTTAAATAATCAATATAAGGAGTATTTATGGATAAATAATGATATGATGGATTAATTATGGTGATTTAATTATTCATGTAAGGATATACATAGATCTATTATTGATGATTTAGATATTATATCAAGATAACTAAATAAAACAAGGGGATTAAATCATTAATTTTATTTATCACATATATTTTTAGTGGTCCATGTTCTACACACTCTTTTCCTGGACCAGTTAGTCACATGACCACCAGCATGCATACCATATGCTAGTGATGCTAACTAGTTGTGAGGGTCTAGTTATTTGATCATGAGGAGACTATACCCACTTTTATCATAATATTACACCATCAAAAATAATTAAACAATAGATTAATCCTATATAATCATAAAAATACCAATATCTCAAGATAAACAAATCCATAAATATAATATCAAACTAGAATAGAAATATTGCAATGATAAACTAAGTGTCAAGTTTGTAAAATGAAAATAGAAAATAAAAAAATGAATGACTCCCATGCAGGTAAAAATCATATCTGATCACCTCATCAAAGTTCTATTCCCAAATTATCAGTCTCACTAATGTCCCTTTTCCATAACCTGACCTGCAATAATAAATTCTATTCAGATATTGATCAGGTATCCTTAGTAGTGTGTGAGTAAAACTCAGTAGGCCACCACTAATAGTGTCTAAAACAATATCCCCTCAAACAATACTGTATGAAGTTTTATAAATAAATATTAACAATGTGTAAGTAAAAATTTATTATATTATCAATTAATCATTATTTAACTACATAATCCCTCAGGCACTCGCGGATGCCCGATTCACAATACATGCATCATCTCATACTAGAGTTTGAACCATTTCACATTATCAATTCATAATTAATTTAATAGATGGGATTCATTATCCATTACAATTCATTTCAATAGAATGCCTAATTGGAACAATAGTACAATTCCAACAATTTTGGTCTAGTTTGACATGTCATGGACCCTATGGGCTTGGGATGCATGGGACTATGTCCCTCACATAATAATCACAATGGACTTTGGAAAAAGTAGACCATTCCCCACACACATTTAACACAAAAATTTATCCATAAGGTATTCTTATGTACTAGAACATGTCCCAAACATATCTATGACACAATTTATCCCAACTAGATTTTGAAGTATTAGACCATGTTGTTGATCAAATTAATCACACAATATTTTATCTTAGATATTTCACAAAATAATAATATAACATCAATATTGATTAATAAACATTATTCCCCTTATCATATTTTTTTATAAAAAAATACATTAAATAATTCACATATTAATTATTGAAAATCAATTAATTAATTTTACAATTAATTAATCTTTTCACATTTCCAAATCCTATAATTAATTCACAAAAAATTACTTTAAAAAACAAAATATAACAACCTAATATTTAACACAAAAATTAAATATCCTTAATTGAACCATTCAACATTATGATATTTTTAAAGTTTCATAGTATATCCCCAGTAGTATGTTTTAAAAATTAATTGTTACTTATTCAGTAAAAGCTAAAAAATTTTTTTTACCATAGTGGTGTTTGGGAATCACGAAAATTCTAAATATTTTTTTTAATAGTGTGTTTCCATATAAATAATATTGAATAATGTTTTAATTGTTACTAAAATTATATTATTTTTCATTATAATTATATTTAAAAATACATATTAAATTAATATTTTTATCTAAATTATCTAGATACTAATTATGTATATTAAATTCAAAAATGAACAATGATTTATGAATTCTCATTGCAAAGAATTTTCCATAGTATATTTTTGCATCATTAAAGAACAATAAATCAATATGGATGTGGTATGATACTTTAATTTCAACACTCCTTTTTAATAAATTATGTGACCTCTAAAGCTCTCTTTGTGCCCTATTTCTTATTAAATAAATCATGATATGATATTAATGTATGTTATTTTTCAAATTATGAATGTTATAATGGAATTTAAATGTTTAAAATACAATGAATGAATTTTTCGTAAACCTAAGGAGAGGTTTTAACTAGAAAATATCCCTCTATTTTTAAGGATTATAAATTGACACATAATTTATGATTAATATTTGTTAATATTTTTTTATTTGATCCTAAATGAATAATAATCTCAAATTATGAGATATTATAAATATACGATTTAGAGATAGAAACATATACCTTAAATCCAATTACTCTTAATTATTCCAAATCATTTTAGAGAAATATTTTACATATTATCAATAAACAAATGCCTTTGGTATTTTCAAAATTTTTTTCATCAATTTTGATAAATCTTAGAGAGATGTTTTATATCGTATTATTAAAAAACTGGGACAACTTCTACATTTGAATAAATGTTGTTGAGAAACTTTTATCACTAAAAATATATTCAAGTGATAAAGTTAATGATATTTTGACTGAAATAATTAGAATTTATATTTTATATAAAATATAGAGATAAGATTATTTAATTTTAAAAGGGAATGATATTTATTTGATAGAGTGATTATCTATTAATTTTTGGTATACTACGTTATATTTTTGTAAAAAATATTATTATTAATATATAATAATTTTATTAAGTAGTATGACTTGGAATATTTTAAATAATTAATATAATGAGTATTTATTGATAAATAATGATATGATGGATTAATTATGGTGATTTAATTATTCATGTAAGGATATACATAAATCTATTATTGATGATTTAGATATTATATCAAGATAACTAAATAAAACAAGGGGATTAAATCATTAATTTTATTTATCAAAAAAATTACTTATTTTAAAGGTAATTTTATTTTATTCTCCATTCATGATTTGTTTTGGAGATTTCCCAAGCTTTTATGGATGAATGGGTGAGTTTTTATGAAATGGGCCAAACCGTGAGCCCAATTCCAAATTTAAGAATAAATTTTTTTTCTTTTATAACTCATTTATTTTTGAACATTTTTTATCCTTTATAATTTATAGTTGGCCTCCCATGACCTATTAACACCACCATTTAAATTTGGTGCCTTTATAAATCCATAATCATGGGGGATTTGGATTTTTATTTTAGGATTTGGGCCACCATGAAAGCCCATTTCCAGTTAAAAAAACATTTTGTTTATTTAATAACTTATTCAATATTAACTATTATTAGGTTATTCTACCTATAAACTGAGTCCACTAAATCTAGACGCGCCCCCAATCTCTTCTCCCCCTCTTTGGAGCTCATTTGCTTCACAGAACATGTCGAAACTTCTTAAGATTTCTCAATTCGGGCAGATTTATAAAGGTAATTTGTTTCCTTCATAACTCATTCAATTATCTCTATTTTTTCCCCATTCAAATTCCTAAATGGTCTCCATTTACTTGGTAGAACCTCCCTTAATGTTTTTGATTTTTTCAAATTCATCTACTTCTGTATGTGAGGGGATTTCTACAAGATCCCTCAAGTATGTTGGTCTTCTTCATTCTTCTTTCAAAAAGCATAGGGTTACATTCAATTTGATTAGGATTTCATACCATATCCATACAGTTCCTAATGTCTAGAAGTTTGGGTTCAATGATTAGGTTTGATATCTTGACTTTTTTGTGAAATATTCTGGTTTTAGGTTGGATTTCACTTCCTTGAGGTGCGGTGGTGGTGCGGTTTATGTTTCACACCATGTTTTGAGTGTTTCGGTATAAAAGGTAGGTGATTCCATGTATAATCATTTTATGATGAGTTATCTGACTTGGTTTATTAATTTATAATGTTTCAAATATGTTTTTATGTGGTGGAAAAACTATTTTTGATGGATTTGGTTAAGTGTTTAATTTTGTAGTTTCATTTTTTCTTGGAATTTGGTGTTTTTCATGCATGGCTCTGGGGGAAATGTTTGGGTGTATTTTAAAACATATGAAAGTTATTTATTAGTGTTTAAAGGGGCTTAAAATTATGGTTCATTATTTCCTTAATGTCATGTGGGCCTTTTAATGGGGGTTTTGAATGGTTCTAATGTGTGAAACCATGTTGTATTTCTTGAACGTGATTTGTGAAAACATTTGTTTTTCATGTGTACCTTTTGTGGTATTGTTTGAGGTATTTGTATAATACATGGGGGTGGTTTAATAAATGTTTTTAGGGCTGAAAATTCTGCATTTTATTGTTATTGGCATTTTTTGGTCTTGAATTATGGTTTTGAAATGGGTTCTGTATGAAAACCATGGTTGCACCTCTTGGGTAGGTTTTATGAAAGCTGTAAATGATTTAATGAGTTACACAAAGTGTGAAATGGTTGCTTATGTACATTTTTGGGGAATGTATGTTACTAAAATGTGTTTTTGAAACATAAAGTGGTTAGTTATCTTGTAAAACATTTTGTTAATGTTTTATAATTTGTCGAGGTGATTTATTAAATTGGGATGTGGGTGTGAAACGTGTTTTCTGGATGTTTTGCGTGAGTGTGATGTGTAAAATGGACTTTGTTTATGAAAAAGATATTACATAACATGTGAGTGGGATGCTATGTGATGTTTAGAATCTTGGGAAATATTTTATAAAATTTTTAATGGATTTTTTGAATTGTGAAAGATGTGAAAAATGTGTTGTGGGCTATTATTGGTTTGAGTATGATTTCAAAATTCATTTGATTGAAAAAGTGGATTTTTATAGTTTTGTGAAATACATGTGGGATTTTTGGTGAACTTGTGATTTGAAAATGATTTTTTCATGTCCTAATTATATTTATTGACTTGTTGAACTTGTCTACGCATAAGGGGAATACCCGGGTATCTAGGTTGGTGGACGTGTACTTGTATGCTAGTGAATCCTTGGGGTTTGGCATCATTTTCACTTAGAAATATTGATGCTTATAACTCTCACTAAACAATGATGATGATGATTGGGGACCACTAGGTTATGTGTATATTCCCAACTATTGTCTCGTGAACGAGAACAAATATTGTGATGGTTACTCTCACCGAGATACGAGGTACCTGGGACCCACAATGAAATAGTGCCGAGGGGTTATTTTCTATTGCTTGTGCTCATTAGTTACTTTTTTATTACCATAGGCATATGGAATGGTTCTCCGAAAAATTCAGTAGTTTTGACATTATTTTTCAAAATTGTTGATTCTTAATGATAGCCCACATGAAAAATGTTTTAATTTTTTTAGTTTAATCTTTGAGAAATTTTAACTAGAAATTTCTGTTTATGAAAACTTTCAAGATTTTTGTCTTGAATGTTTATCACATGGGATATCTTAGTGGTGGTATCCTACTGGGAATTGGCTCACACCATACTTACACCCTTGGGTGAAAGTAGACTTGGTTTTTTTTTTTGTCGTAGGATGGGTACAGTTTTTAGTGCTAGTGGTTTGGGTTTCTAGCAGGTCCTTGGTGGTGAAGTCTTATGAGGATTTCTTGAGGGTGGTGCCTCTTTCCATGTAGAGGTTCTTGGGATATTTCATTTTTTGTACCTTTTTTATAGTCTTGTCGAGTTTTTTTAAAACATGTAATTCAGTTATGAATTTTGAAAAAGATGGTTTTAGTTGAAAAATACAGATTCATTTTATTGAGTTTGTTTGTTGTTTAATGTTTATAAATTCGGTTAAATCATTCCCAAACTTCATTTTATGATAATCTAGCACTTGTGCATGCCCGTGGGGATCGGGAATGCCCTTCGGGCCTTGTCACTGGCTAGGTTGAGTGCTGGTTTTTATAGCGACCAGATTTGGTTCGTGACAAAATGGTATCAAGGGTTGTTTTAATAGGATGATATGTTTTGAAATTGATGTGAATATCTTGAGAGTAAGTTCATTTCAAAATGGTGGTGTCTTTCTGAAAAGGTTTTTTAGATGTGAGTTGGTATTTTGATCTCGTGGTTGGCGGTTGTGAGAAAAAGGATGTGTTGGTTTACCATTTTGGTTTTGAAAAGAGGAAATATTTTTTAAACCATTGGTATTTTCGTGAGCAACGACATGCATGGGGTTATATGGTATGATGGATGGTTGATGGAATTATTGTATGAGTGTTGGGATGGATATGAGGAGGGTGTCCGGTGTGGCATAGAAACATTCATGTGTAAGGCCCATGGGGTACCAATGGTGGATGCGCTAACCGCTGAATAATTTGTTTTCAAAAACATACTTTTAAAGAAAAACATGATGTCTTGATGAATAGTTTGGGTTGGTTTATATTATGTGTTTTTGGAAAATGTTGATTTTGTGGGATGTTTTGAGTCCAAGAACACCTCCTGTTCGAGTTGTTTTTTGGGTTTTTGTTTGGTCGGTAAGTTGGGTAGAAGAACTATTTAGTAGTCTCCTCTGAGATATGTTCTGAGACACCATTATGGAGGTCCCCTTCATGTGTTTGGATCTGGTTTGTGGAACTTTTTGACCAATGGACCATTTTGGTTGGGTCCTTGGGTTCTTTTTTGGATAAGGTACACCCCCATTAAGGGTTAATGCATAGCTGAAGTGCAACCCGGATTGTTTCTCCATTGGAAAATCCTCCAGTTGATCAATATAAGGGATATTTTTTTTCTCAAGATCTGTAGATTGAGTATATACACATTACATTATTGTTTTTTAGCCTCTTTTAGTGGGAGACTGCTCAAGTAAGGTTGAATGAGACCTTCATTTCTTAAGTTTCCTAATTCGTTAAAGGTGGATGTGATCTAGGGTTGTTAGTGTGGATGGGTGTCTTGATGGTGTCTAAGATGGCCTCTGGGTTCTTCATAATTTCTTTGAAGCATGAGTTCATGTTAAACCACCAGTGTGGGACATATGGTCATGATAGGATATTATGCCCACTTTCTAGAATTTTATGTTGTTTGGGGATATTTTATAAGGCCCCTCTCCATGCATTGTTTATATTAGTCGCATTGGTCATGTTCGGTGATGCCTAATGATGTCTTGTGCTCTATTGACCGTAGAGTTGAAATTCGGGAAATCATATGAGAGACTCTGTATGTTGGGACACTGTGTCCCTTGGAAAAACTTAAAAATATTCTATTTTAGAGGAGGGTGAGTTTAGGTGTTCTTTAATTCTATTGTTTCTCACCAAAACAAACAAGGTGTGATGTGTGTGCATCTACTATGCCCTTGTTTCAGTGAAATATTGTGTAAGGGTAAATTTATTTTCGAATGTGTTCTATCTTAGAAAAATTATCAGGGAATGCATTGTAGTTGTTGGTTGCCCCGAAAGAAGAATTCTCGTTCATGGGGTTTCCAAAGCCTAACTGTGAGGCCGAAGATGCTTCAATCATTTGAGCTCCAGCCCTAGGTATCAGAGATAAGATAGCTTGTAGTCAATGGAAATCATAGGGTTGTTTAAACCCATGTACAACGTCCAATACTCAGTATGAATTTTAGGAAGAGTTTAAACCTATGGGTTCATCATCTTTCTTCTCTGGTTCATGTTTGGTGGAAATTTGTGGAGGGTCATGTACCTATATCAAGGCACAGTGTTATTCCCTCCCCCTTTAGATTCCATTGAGTCTTTGGAGAAAGGTTTGATGTTTGGATAGAATGGTTGAGAACACAGTTTTCACTTGGTTAATAGTGACCATGCACTAGAAAATCATGTGGATAGAAGGATCCACACTGTTAGAACACGGTTTCCCAAACCGTGCAGACTAACCATGTGACCTTCTCAACACTTTAAATTTGGGGGTCTTTCTGTACCGGCTCATGCTGGTCGGTTATGATGGTTGGTTCTTATGGTGGGGAGACCCACTATGAGTCTTATATATGTTCTTTCGTAAAGGTCTGATGGAAGTATACTCATTTTACTGGGGAGTCGGTTCAAGATACCCCCTATTAGTGTCCTGACTCTGTCTTGAGAAAAATATAGGTTGTCTCTTATGGTGCGGAGCCTATTTTTATTCCCCCGTACCAGTAACTCAGATTTATACATGATATTGGCTTGCCGTTAGGTAGTCTCATTTGGTTTTATCCAGCTACCTATATCTTCTTTGGGTAAACGTTGAGATTGGAGAGTGCCCAATGGTTTAGTTATAGGAAGTTAAGTGTAACCTTGTTCGATGTTGTTGTTTGTTTGGGTGAATTGCTTGAGTCTTGTTCGAATAGTGTTTAAGGAGTTTTATTTTAGGATTAAGGTTTAATTTGATTGATCATTTCAGGAAATTGGTGTATGTTTTGGTTGTGAGAGTAATCCGTAATTGAACACTAGATGTGTTTTGCCTTCGGGGGAGAAACCTGGCAAGGGAGTACATCTTGGTTTCTTAGTTGGTTTTGGTTGATACTTTGACCTTGATGTGACATTCTGGGGTGGAAAGTTTTCATTGTGGGGATAATTATCACATAAATAACTTATTTTAAATTTAATTTAAATTTATTTTACATTCATGATTTGTATTGAAGGTTTCCCATGCTTTTATGGATGAATGAGTGAGTTTTTATGAATTGGGCCAATCCGTGACCCAATTCCAGATTTAAAAATAAATTTTGTTTCTTTTATAACTCATTCATTTTTTAACATTTTTCATTCATTTTAATTCCTACTTGGCCTCCCCTTTACTATTAACACCACGATTTAAATTTTGTGCCTTTAGAAATCTTTAATCCTAGTGGATTTGGATTTTTATTTAAGGATTTGGGCCACCCCGAAATACCATTTCTAGATTTAAAAAAATATTTTTTTTTTAATATTATATTCAATTTTAACTATTTTTCAGTGATTCTACCTTTATCCCGAGACCGCTGAACCTAGGCAGGCCCCCAATATCTTATTCCCCTCTTCGGAGCTCTTTTTCATCGTAGAACATGTCGAAGCTTCTTCAGCATTCTCAATTTGGGAAGATTTATAAATGTAATTTGTTTCCTTCATAACTTCTTAAATTCTCACTCTTTTTTCCCCATTCAAATTCATACACGGTCTCTATATCCTTGTTCTTACCTCACTTAAATTTGTGGCTGTTTTCAAATTCATCTACTGCTTTATTTGAGGATATTTCTACAAGATCCATCAAGTAAGTTGGTCTTCTTCATTCTTCATTCAATATGCTTAGGGTTACATTCAACGTGATTAGGGTTTCATACCTTATCCATAAGGTTCCTAATGTCCAGATGGTAGGGTTAAATACTAGGGTTTCATATCTTGTATTTGTTTTGTGAAATATTCTGGTTTTAGGTTGGATTTCACTTCCTTTAGGTGCGGTGGTGGTGCGGATTATGTTTCACACCATGTTTTGAGTGTTTCGACATAAAAGTTAGGTGATTCCATGTGTAACCATTTTATGATGAGCTAGCTTTCTTGGTTTATTAATTTAGTATGTTTCAAATCCGTTTTTTTGTGGTGCAGAAATTATTTTTGATGGATTTGGTTAAGTGTTTAATTTTGTAGTTGCATTTTTTCTTGGAATTGGGTGCTTTTCATGCCTGGCTCTTGGGGGAATTCTTGGGTGTATTTTATAATATATGAAAGTGATTTATTAGTGTTAAAATGGGTTGAAAAATATGGTTTGGTAATGACTTAATGTCATGTGGTCCTTCTATTGGGGTTGTTGAATGGTTTTAATGTGTGAAACCATGTTGTACTTCTTGAACGTGATTTGTGAAAACATGTGTTTTTCATGTGTACTTTTTGTGGTATTGTTTGAGGAATTTTTATAAAACATGGGGGTGGTTTAATAAATGTTTTTTGGGATTCCAATTATGATTTTTATTGTTATTGGAAATGTTTGGGTCTTGAATTAGGGTTTTGAAATGGGTTTTGTATGCAAACCATGGTTGCACCTCTTGGGTTGGTTATATGAAAATTGTAAATGATTTAATGAGTTACACAAAGTTTGAAATGGTTTCTTATGTACTATTTTGGTGATAGTTTGTTCCTAAAATGAGTTTTTGAAACATAATGTGTTCATTTATGTTGTAAAACATTTTGGTAATGTTTTGTAATTTGTCCACGTGATTTATGAAATTGGGATGTGGGTGCGAAATGTGTTTTCAGGCTGTTTTGTGTGAGTTTGATGTGAATAATGGACTTTGATTATGAAAAGGGTATTATTTTAAACATTTGAGTAGGATGTAATGTGATTTTTAGAATCTTGGTAATGATTTTATAATATTTTTAATGGATTTTTTGAACTGTGAAAGATGAGAAAAATGTGTTGTGGGTTATTTTGGTGTGAGTATGATTTCAAAATTCATTTGAATGAAAAATAGTATTTTTAGACTTGTGTGGAATATATGTGGATCGTTTGGTGAACTTGTGACGTGAAAATGATATTTTCATGTCCAAAATATATTTATTGACTTGTTGAACTAGTCTGGGCAGAAGGTAAAACCTAGGTATCTAGGTTGGTGGACGTGTACTAGTATGCTAGTGAAACCGTGGGGTTTGGCCTAAGTTTCACATAGCATGATTTACGCGTACAACTCTAACTAAACTATGATGATGATGTTTGGGGACAACTAGGTTATGGGTATGTTCCCTACTAGTGGATCTTGCATGAGAATAGATATTGTGATGGTTACTCTCACCGAGATATGAGGTACCTTGGACCCACAACGAGCTAGTGCCCTAGGATTATTTCTTATTGCTTGTGCTGATTATTTACATTGTGATTACCATCGGAATATGGAATGGTTGGATGGAAAATTAAGTAGTTTTGACATTATTTTTTTTTTAAAATTGTTGATTCTTAATGATAGTCCACATGAAAACTATTTTAATTTTTATAGTTTAATATTTTAGAAATTGTAACTAGCATTCTCTGTTTATGAAAACTTGAAAGATTTTTGTCTTTGAATGTTTATCACATGGAATATCATAGTGGTGGAATCCTACTAGGAATTGGCTCACACCCTACTTACACCCTTGGGTGTATGTAGACATGGTTATATTTTTTTTTCATCGGTTGGGTACAGTTTTTAGTGCTAGTGGTTCGGGTTTCTAGAAGTTCCTTGGTGGTTATGTCTTATGGGGATGGCTTGAGGGAGGTTCCTCTTTCCATGTGGAGGTTCTTGGGCTGTTTCATTTTGATTTTGTACCTTTTTTATAGTCTTGTTGAGTTGTTTTAAAACATGTAATTCAGTTCTGAATTTTTTAAAAGATGGTTTTAGTTGAAAATTTTGGATTTGTTTTATTGATTTTGTTTGTTGTTTAATGATTATAAACATGGGTAAATTGTTCCAAACTTCATTTTATTATACCCAGGAACTTGTGCCATCCAGTGGGGATAGGGAACACCCTTCGGGCCTTGTAGAGGGCCAGGTCGGGTGTCGGTGTTGATGGCTATCAGATTCGGTTCATGACAATATTAATTGTCTCTTGGTATGTTTTTGATGGTATAAAAATGGTTTATATTACTCACATGGTTTAAATAAATTTTATATGATTGTATAATATAAATCGAATTGAAATCATAAGTAATTAATTTCAATTATAGAGATTATGAGTATGATCATGGATAAAAGGGATGATTATAATTGGATATATGATAATGACTATAAATGTAGGAAACATTAAATTGAATAATTTATGTGAGAATAATTATTCAATAAAAATTTGAGTTTTATTAATGATGATAATTGAAACAAAAACAATGAAATTTTTTTGATAGGTTATTATTTTGATTGAAATATACTAAAAAATAAATTCAAATTACTATTTTGATTTATGGAAATATAGTAAAGAGTATCTTTTGTATAATAAATTAATTGAATGAAAATATGATGTTATTAGAGTTAAATAGATACACATATATGAAAGAGTTTCTTGTAATGGAGTTGTCAAAATTTAAATGATGAACTATAATTCTTGGGAAGAAAATGATAATTGATGTTAGGGGTTATATTATCTAAATAGGTGTGATCTTTAGAGAATATGTTCAAGTTAAATATGGGACTGACATAAATATTATGTTGTAATATAAATATGCCTTATTATTGGGAATGTATGATGATGAGTTGGATAATTAAATAACATAAATGGAATAGTTATTAGATTCCAAATGGATTTGATTTTGAAGATTCGTGTAAAATGATCTAAAGACATCATTGATTCAGTTTTTTGGGACCAACAAGTTATGATATGATTCTTAATTCACCTTAAGGGAGTGTTTAATTATGATGATCCATAAATAAAAAAAATATTCCAAAATCATACACAATTTTTAGATCTTGTTCCCTTGTTGGAAGTAACAAAAATCAATCTATCACACACTCAAATGTGGTTATATAGAATTTCTACACATATACAGATGTTGATGCACTCTACATCATAATAAATTTACCGGTACCAATCACAATGGGATATGACCTTGGAGTATACACATGATTAATATCTAGTTTAAAAAATACACGATTATATAAAATTTCAGTGTATAAAGTGTTAATTTGTTTGTCACTCCAACCCTATGATAGCTTATCATACAATAAATATTTAAGGATTATTCCATAATCACCCTAGGGACACTCCCATTGTAATTATCTACACACATTTATTAATGTAATTAGTATAATTTGTAGACTATATGTATCTTGATGATCAAAAAAATTATGTAATTCTATTTATATCACAAATCTCTTGATTTTATGCAACAAAAAATTTCACATTACTACACATAGTTTTCTAATCCATATCTGATCAATTTAATAACTTGATTGCTGAAACACTTTCTTCCCCATAAACATCCTTGATTAAAAATTAACTTCACCAAATTAAAATAATTTTGGAATGGAATTTCATTTGTTATTCTCCATCATCATTATATAATTAGTTGGAAAAATCAATGTAACTCCATCAACAATTGAACTTATATTATATTAAATAAATTTATCTATATAATTAATCTTCTCATAATTATCTCCCTGTAATCCACAATTTTAATTACTATTATGACTCATATAGATCTGTAATAATATATTTTATAGTCTCTACAAATCACTAATATATTTAGCTAACATTTATGATTAATTCAATTTTTAGGGTCCTCTGTTTTTATTCAATGTATACCTCATGAATTAATTTGTTAAATTTTTCCATTTAAATTGTGCGATCATTTTAAATATAAATTTATTACAATGTACTTTTATATTCAGTTGAGTATTTAAGATTTCTATATCATCATCCACCATGTAATATTTTTTCTATCATTGCATAGGGGTAATGTATTGTTTATCAGTCAACATAATGATCCAAGACTTCCTTATCTCTATCTTTAAAAAACTATATCCCTTTTAAACACCCAATTCTTTCTAATCTATAAACACTACATTACATAAAAATATGGACAATGGAATTGTCCATGTCTTCTTATATACAAATGAAATTTCTTACCCCATGAAATTATTTTTGTCTAGTTTGCTGATTCTAGTCCATTATAGTAATCTAATGCTCCACTATGATACCCATTATTTTATGGCTTAAATCCAACTACTTTATTTAATTTCATCCACCATGATAACCAGGAATCAAATTTCAATACTCCCTAGGGTATATAAGTATTTTTCAATCAAACATGAAATAACCATGATTTGGTCATATAGTTCTTCCCATTTTCTAGCATTGGATATGATCCACTAATAGGTTATTCAATAGCCCACAATCCACATGTTCATTCCCATTAAACACTTCTCCTTACAGCACTATGAATTGTATTTTTCCATTGTTAGATTTAAGATCTTATTTTAGCTAAATGAGATGGACTATGATAAACGATACACCTCAAACATGAGGCCATCATTTTTTTCTCGCACACAATGGTCACAACCATGACATAATTAAACATACCAGCGATATTACAAATTCTTATAATTCTATTTTTAAATCATAAAAATCATATTATCTAATACTATGATGACCAATAAATTTTTTATTTTAAATCAATGTGTACTTTCTACAAAAAAAATGGTATATTTTACCTCCTTTAACTATATTATGTCATTCTTAAAAATATTATTTTCAAACACACACATCTTCTAGTTGAATAAAATGATATAATAGAAAATATTACCTCAATAGTATGTCAGTAAAAGACAGATAAATATTTCATTATTCTTGTATGAATTTCATATTCTACCATAAAAACAAAATCATGTTCATAATATAATTACATGCATGTTAATATCATATTTACATCAACGAGTTTGGTTTACATTAATGTGAATCATTTTTAACTTCCTCCATGAATCCCCATATATATATATTTCTCCTCATATAAATTTTTTTATGCATTCCATGTTCTCTTTTATCTATAAAAATAATGTCTTATAACCACTGGGTTTCTACTCCCCGCCTCATATTTTATTATGTTAAAATACATCCACTCAATGTCTTCCAATGTATACATAAATCAGTTTTCACCATTGAATATTATTGTATCTAACAAACAACCTATCATGGGTATTAACATTCTCCCATTATCCATAAATCCAAAATAACGTGAAAAAATTCTATCACACAACCATTGGCTGAAACACTATACCCCTTTGGATTTGGTTATTAATTTTTACATAAATCCATCACATGTATTTAAATCCATAATTTCAAGGTGAAAAAGAATAATCTCAATATAAAAACCCTTCTAATTATTACACAAAAAAAAATCAATATTTTTAGTTAATCAAAATTCAACACAAAATATTTACAATTATAGTGTCTTTAAGAATTATGTAAATTTCATTACAAATTTAAAAATTAATTAAAACCTATTTATTGAAAACTTCATTAACATAATTGGTCTTTATACTACATTGGATAACCTGGATAAATAAATTAGAAATGGTTTATCCATAAAGCCTAGTAAGGTACAAATCATTGAATGAAATGAAGATAATAATACCTGTTAGACCAGAAAAATCAATGGGGCATAAAAGAACATTAATAATATGGCATGATGTTGCATGTTAATCATAACTTAGGGAATGTGGAAACCACTTAAAAAATGCATTATAAACAACATTCACGGAAAAAGCACTATGACTTCATGGTGGAAAAATTTCAATAAATTAATCAGGTACACCTATATCCCAATATTATTTATCATTATACTAAACATTACCCAATTCATAGAAGTGAAAAATAATTCTGGGTGCACTCATCACTTTCAATTGATTATGATACTTTAGTGTGCCACATAGATAATAAAACATGGACTCATTCATAATAATAATTTATTCAATGATAAAGGAGTGTAAAATAAATACATTTAGTTCCAAAATTATAAGATATATGGTAATAAAAGTGAAAACCCTTGTTAGGAAATGGGTATGGTATTCACCACACAATTCGTGTCGCATTGAATACATTGTGAAAATTTTGTAGCTATACGATGTCACTTAAAATGTCATAAAATGTGTTTATGACATAAAAGTGGTTCTATCATCATTTGGATATTATGTTTATAGTAATAGGGACATGGAAGGTCATTTCTACACCAAAAATAGAACAATAAGGCTTATGATAATAAATAAGTTTGAATAAAAATAGAAAGGAAAGGATGCTCACAAAATTTCAGCATTGTAACAGGTGTTAATGGTAATTATTAAAGAGAGATAAAGTTGTATCTCATCAATTATTAATAATAAGAGAAGTATTTTGTGGTTATAAAACACACACCCATCAATATTAATTAAAATTAAAAGGGTATAAAAAGAAAAATAAACAATGCATAAAGATGAGAAAGGAAAGAACCCTTACTGAAGTGTGTGGTACCAAAAGCATGAAAAAGGGGATTATTAAGAAATGGGGTAAACTAAGTCTAATTATATATAGGGGAGGGTAAAATTAGGATATGTTACAAGGATTTTTATTTAAGTGATGTTAGATATTTGGTGGGTTTATATAGTAAATAAGAGGGAAATTCTTTAATATTTCATAAAATTAGGTTTTGGACTCTATATAATAAAATATTCAAAACCAAAAACATTCCCATTGTTTTTCCCATGGTTTTTCAATATTGGGGAGTTTTTTAGTATTTTATTTTTAAAAGGTCTTAAAATATTAAAATATTACCCTTTCTTATGTTGATGTTGGTCACTCTATTAAAGAAATGAATTTAAAATCAAAAAATATATTATATATTTTGAAGGATTCATAATGGAAATATAAATTTAATAAAATAAAGTTAAAATCACATTATTTTAAGTGTAAAAATTTATTTGAATTATTATAAACCTTATAGTATTTATTACATCATTTTTATATTATTTTTATGTTATAAAACACACTGTATATTTATATGGTATTAAATTTGTTACTCGAAAATTTGACTCTCAGAAAATAATTTAAAATTAACCATTAAATAACTTCATCATTATGATTCCAAAAATAATATATATATATATATATATATATATATATTCTATATAATTATCTAAATATGTTAATTTTTTACATTAAAATAATATTCTACTTTTATTGGGAATGCATGGATTTTTTAACAATAATAGTTTTGAACCTTTATAAAAGGTACATTTTACATCATAAATTTGTTATGATAATTTATAATTAATAATCCTCACTTAATATTTAGAATTTATTAAAATAATATTGGTTTTAAAAATACATTAATTCATCAATATAAATCCCATAATTGAATTGGAATATTACCCAAAAATAAAATTTATGTTTAATTCAATCAAAATCTTAATCATGTATAAATTAACAACAAAAATGAAGATATATTTGCTATTATATAAAATATAAATATTCATATTATTAATGTCATAAGTCATATACCATTATTACACTATCATATGACCAAATTGTAATGTCTGTGACTATGAGACATTCATGGGTCATTCGATGAACATGGTTTGAGCTGTCTCTCTGAGCTCGAAGTTCTCCCGTAAATAGTTCCCCACATGAATTATTTAATATATATATAAGCTTGGGTTTAGTCATGGAATAATCCAATAAAAGTTATCCTCATATGAATCTTTGATAAATGGGATTTATAGGAAATGATTCTGATGGTTGAGACTGCCACTTCCTTTTTCCGAGTCAATTGGATTTGTTAAAAGACCTATATCTATACTAATAATATGATCACTATTACTCACCATTATTGACGAAAATAAATATTCACAAAATTCTTTTAAATCCAACAAGATATGACCATGTATGTGCATGTGTTTTCTATAACCATATTGTATAATAATACATTTAATTAAATCACAAAGGAAAACATTATTAAACAGTTTGGGTCATTAAAATATTTCCCCTCATGAAATTTTTCTCTTTAAATTTTTATTTCCCACATTAAAATAAATAAGGGTAACTCTATTTCATTACCTCCTCTAGTTCTCACATTGCTTCATAAAACCTGTGGTTTCACGACATCACTTTTTCTATGTGAATTGTCTTATTCCATAAGACATTGTCTCTATGGTCTAAGATCATCACTGGATGCTCCTAATTGAAAAAACCACTCCCCAATGGTACCACCTATGGATTGAGTACATGTGAGGGGTTAGGTATGTACTTTCTCAATATTGGTACATGGAATACATCATGAACATTTGATATGTTTGCTGGTTGTACAAGTTGATAGGTTACCAAACAAAAGAGATCAAGGATCTCAAATGGGATGATGTATCTTGGAATAACTTTTTCAATCTTAAAAAATCTCATCACATTCTTATATTGAGATATATAGAGTAATACCATGTCTCCAACATCAAACTCTATGTCCCATCGATGACTGTAATCATATATATTTTTTTGAACTTTGAGAATTAATAATTATATACTAAATGGTCTTAACGTTTTCCACCATTTCTAGGACCATTTTTAGACCTAGAAATTTGTATTCCCAATCATCATCCCAACATGCATGTGTCTTGAAACACTTCCCATAAAGGGATTTATATAGATCCATTGGGATGCTCATGTGGAAAATATTTTTTTAAGAGAAATAGACAAATGGAAGAATATTATACCATCCTATATTGATGTCAATTGATTATTCTCTCAATATATCCTCATGTTTTTGGATAGTCCACTATGATTATCCATCATTATGAGGGTGATAAGCCGTGATAAATCTCAAATCATTATTTTGAGCATGATGAATACTTTTCCAAAACATGGAGGTGAATCTTCAATATTGATATGATATAATCAATAGTGTAACTCCATTTAGCATGACCACTTCCCTGGCATATATCTATTCAAGTAGATCCATATATAATTCCTGTCATATCACAATGAAGTGTGAATTATTTGTATGTTGATCCACCACAACCAATATAGCATCATTACCTCTATATGTATTTGGAAGAACAACTATAAATTCAATGGTGATGTTTTCCCATTTCCATGTAGGTAATGGTAATGTTTTCATCATCCCATTGGACTTTTTTACCTTTTGATTTTTCATAATTAAATAAAAAAATATGATATATATTTTGGGATCTTTTTCAACATATTGTACAACCAATAGTGTTTTATAATATCTTAATACATCTTTGTGAATCATGGGGGGATGGAGAAGGTTGAGCAATGTGCATCCTATAATAGCTCCTTCACCAACATGAGATTTGATGAAACACATAGCCTTTACCCAAATCTCACAACACCTTCATCATTATCATTGAATACTGTGGATTTCCATTACATTATAGTCTCAAGTTTCTTCTAAATTCCCTCATAAACTCATTGATCATCCTTTAACCTCTCTATAATTGATGGTTGAGCAATCATTTGTTAAAGTAATGATATTTTTATTTCTATTATCATTCTCATGTAAATATATTCAAAATTTAGGAACATCAAATCCTTCTAAATTCTAATCAATAATAGAATTTATAGATCCTTTCTACATAGATAATCTTCCACTTTATTCTCATTCTGTATAAGGTAGTGAAATGAGTATTACATGACGTTGATAAGCTATAAACATCTTCATTGGTTCATGTTCATCCCTTTTTGGGGGAAACAATACATAAGGTTTTTTTGATCTTTATATATTTCACACATCTCCCTAGAGAGATAATTCCAGAAAATTTTTAAAGTGAAAGTCACTGCATCCAACACTAGATAATGTGTTGGGTAGTTCAGTTCATTAACATTCAACTACCTTGAATCATAAGAAATTACATTGTCAGTTATCATCAACACAAAAACTAATCCCTTCTTCAAAGCATCACTAAATATCTTGAAAAGCACTCCACATGTGGGTAGTGTGAGCACAGGCATAGAGATAACCCTCCATTTTAATTCCATGAATCTTTATTCACATTTATCATTATAAGAAATAATTACTTCCTTCTAATTTATATTGGTAATAGGGTTTTACAATTTTGTCAAATTTCTCACAAATCAGTGATAATACCCATCAGACAAAAGAAAACAATATATATCTACCATAGATACTGGCTTCTTCCCTCCTTCAGGTGCTTATAGTTTTGAATTGTCTACAAATATCTCATTTCATGTGATGATATGCCCCAATAAAGATACTTCTTTCAACTATAACTCAAATTTTCTATACTTGGCATAATTATTTTCATTTTTAAAGGTCTTTATAACATAACCCAATTTCTCCTCACTCTCATCCTTACTTTTAAAGTATATTATAATATTATCAACAAGGACTACCACAAATTTTACAATGAAATCCCAAAATACTCTATTCATAAACTCCATTAATATTGATGGAGAATTACTGAGTCTAAATGGAATTATTATGAATTCATAATGGTCATGCCATGTGAGAAAAGCATGCTTGGTGTTATCCTCCTTCTTCACCCTAACATTGAAATATCCTAACCATAGATCCATATTGGTAATTTATTTTTCTCCATGTATCTAATCAAACAAGTCTTAAATCCATGTAAGATGATACATGTTATTTTTCATGATATTATTGAGCTGATGATAATAATTTGAAAGGTGCATTTACCCATCCTTGTTTTTAACGAAGAGTACTGAGGTACTGCATGGTGAATCATTTGGGTGTATGAAACATTTATCTAGAATCTCCTATTGATTTTTTTCTCATCCTCACATTATAAAACAACCATCCTATATAGAGTCTTGGATAATGGTAACTATCCATGCATAAGATCAGTTGGAAATTCAACATCTTCCTTAGGTGTATGAGTATGAAATTCCTCGAGAAACATGTTAGTGAATTCTCTCACAGTGGGAATGTCTCCATGGATGATTCCTTCCTTATACTAAATCATTTGAGATAAATTTTATTTCACGTAGGGATATAATATCCATGCTTGAAATGATGATTCATTAAAAGATTCATCCTCATCATTACACTATTATAGAATCAAGGTTCAATTCACTATATAGATAGTGATTTCCTTCTAATGGTGATTTACGTTGGATCTATATATGGAATTCCAATCCATGTCAGAATTGCATAAAATTATAAAAAAGAGAGTATGATATAGTTTTTCAGGAAGTTCATCCCACAAATTGTAATGGTGGAGGAGTTATATACCTGGTATTTCAAAAAATTTCCACTGTACTTTTTCCCCAATAACTCATATTCTGTGATTTTTGATGGTGTATAAATATTACAACAAGTATATCATGATATGAAGGAATGAGTAGAACTAAAATAAAAAATTACATTCATTATTCTTCATTGAATAAATAACAAGCTTGTCACATCCTTCTTTTTGGGGTCTACTTTTATAGTTCTAAAGGAAAAAAGCTCTCACATGTTTTATTGGAGGTTGTCTATTCTCTCTAAAAACCCTTGACTTAGTTCAATAGTTTGTAATATTGCTAGGTTATTTGATGTTATATAAATGAACAATATGATGAGTGTTTACTAGAGAGTTATAATCCTCTGTCACTATAATGTGGTTATCCTATTAGTAATCATTGTCTTGGATCCCTTCCTTCCCACACCAAAAGCATTTCCTCATCCCTTTTATGCAATTCTAGGGTGCATCTTTCCACAACATTGAAATGTGGGGTGTTAGAATTTCATGGAACCATTAGAACTCTCTATCATAAAGCAGTAATGGCTCTACACTTTCAACTTATTATCATCTTGATACCCCTATGAATTTATAATCTCCAATTCTTCATTGAAGTGAGATAGAAAAAATTTCCAATATATATCAAAGTCATGGATCACCGGGCCTTTATATAGGCTAGGATTTATTCCAGCAAAGGTTCTATCAATATTTTATTCTAGGGTAAAAAAATCCATAGACATACCATGAATGTATTGTGATTTTTTCCTCATAAACCATGGTAGATTCATCATTTTTTACATATGTGTAATTAAATACCTTTATATTTTATGATGGAGTGTGTGAGGAAAAAATTTGTCCAAAATTATTTTCTGGAAATCCTTCCACCCATTTCATTGATCTCTTCCTCATGGTTTGTTTTTTTGTCAATTTACAACATCGGTCACCTTCCCCATCCAAACAATAAACAGCTAACATGACCTTTATTCATAAAAATGATGTGGAAGATCTTTTTAATGGATTCACCCACTATTCTGTGATTAAGGGATCAGATGACCCATTTTATTTATGTGGCATTTGATATATAAAGCACTTAATTGTGTATTTTTCTATATTAGGGGGTTTTGACACTCCTCCTAATCTAGGATTATATTTAAAACCAGATTCAGATGAGGGAGAATCGTTATGAAGTGTGCAATTCCTACACCCATTGGATTGGGAATCCAATTAGGAAAGTCATCACATTTATATTCACATTGATTTTTACCTTATTCCTCTAATTTTAAGCCGTAGGATAGAATAAATGTAAAATTAAGGATGGTCATATTTAACTTTTAAACAAATAAATGGCAATTTAATGATATTAAATGGATAACTTATAATTTAGATGTATTTTAATTACATATTTATTTATAGGCTTCAGTCCTTGTTATCCATTAAATATTTTGCAAACATATACTCTTATGGGATTTTTATTTACTCCTTTAATAATGGTTCGTAATGATTTTCTTGATTTCCAAATAATATCCCTCGAGAATGTCAAACTAGGTGCATATTAAGGCCCGTCATCTTGTACCAAGTTACCCAGAGTCAGGCCTGAAGCACCGTGTTGGATTTTTTAATCCGAGGTACATCTTGGCAAGAACCACATCCACTTGTACTATCTAGATAGGGATGTTTTTTCTGATAAACCAATTACTCTATACTAACCAATATTTATGTATTCTTTCTAATACATAGTTCGATACCTTTGGTTTTCTATAGATCTTTCTAAACCTAATACCAAAAATAACAACACTTTTCCTTTAACACCAATTATAACAACCCTTACCATCATTACTCATTAACACATGATTTAATATAAAAAATTACACTTAATTGAACCTAAACTGTCAATATGTATCATTTCTATAAGAATTAAGTACATTTAATTACAGTTTTAAACACAAATTACAATGTTTTTTAAACATTTTTAAAATGATTTATATTAAAACAACATTTGATTACATGGGGAAATGCATAAGAAAGGGCATAGACATGAAGTCTAGTAAAGGAATAATCATTCCATATCAAGAATATAATACTAAATTTTATACATTTTATATCATTGGGGAATAAAGGAGTATAAACAATAAGGCATGATATTGCATGATAATCATAACTTGGGAAATGTGGCCACAACTAAAACCACATCATCATAAACATAGGTTAATGATAAACCAACAAGGCATCATGGTGGAAATATTCCCATAAATGAATCAGGTACACCCCTATCCCAACATGGTGTATTATGATACTAAAAATTACACAATGCATTGGAGTGCTATATAATTCTAGGAAAACTAATCACTTTCGTTTCATTTTCATTCTTATCTTTGCCGCAAAGATGCTAAAACAAGGATTAATTCATCATAATAAATTAATCCATGATCAATGAGGGTAAAATAAATACCTTTACATCCCCAATAAAATTTTACGTTCTCATAAAAGTGTACTCCCTTGATAGGAAATGGGTACGGTATTCATTACCCAAGTGTTTTCATATGGGAAATCGGAGTGAAAATTTGCCATCATAATGTCTCCACATAAATATTTATAAAATCGGATGATGAACTGAAATGAATGTTTAATCATTTAAACATGAAGTGATAAATATTTAAGGCATTAAAGGAGATGTCCACACATACATATTTATAAAAAATGCATATGATAATAAATAAACTTGAATAAAAAGAAAATGGAAAGGATGCTTATAAAATATCATCTTGGTAATGGGTGTCCATGGGATGACATAATGAGAGATAAATGGGTATCTCATAATTTAGACATAATAAAGGATTTATGGTGGATTTTTATAAACATAACATATCAAAATTAATTTTAAATAAAATGAAAGGACAATATTAAAAATTTGATTAAGATGAGTAAGGTAAGAACAGTTACTTGAGTATGTAGCACCAAAATCATGAAATGGGGAATATTGATAGCTTGGAAACCTTGGATGGATTATATATAGGAGAGAGAATAGTATATACATTATCTATGGATTTTTAGTGGAGAGAATTGGGTGCTTGGGTAGGTTTATATAAGAAATTAGAGGGGAATTATTTAATATTTCACAAACATAGGTTTTGGACTCTGGATAATGAAATATTCACAACCACATACCTTCCCTTGATTTTTTCAAAAGGTTATTTTCAATATATGGGAGGTTTTGTTATATTTATTATGAAAATGGCTAAAAATATTAAAATATTACCCTTTCTTATGTGGAGGTGAGTCACTATTTTATATAAGATAATTTAAATTCATAAAATATAATATTTATTTTTGGAGGATGAATACAGGAATTATAAAAATAATCAAATAAACATAAAATCAAAATATTTTAAGTTTAAAATAGATATTTGGATTATTATACATGTTATAGTATTTATTACATTATTTCTTATTCATTATGATGTCATAAAACACAACTTTTATTTATACAACATTTAATTGTTTACCCAAAAAACTGATTGTCTCATAAAATTATAAAAACATTGAATTTTGTTTATTTATATGTTCTGATTCCAAAAATATTTTTTATTTTATCAATGTAATTTTCTAAATATATTCATTTTAACTTTTCAAATAATATTCTACATTTATTGAAAATCTTGTGTTTTTTAAAATAACTAATTTTGACCCCTTATAAGAAGTAAATTTCAATTCATAAAATTTACATGATCATTAATAATTATTAAAACTTATAAATAATTACATTTTATTAAAATATTATTTATTAAAATAATACATTAATTTTTTTAAATAAATCCCTTAATTTAATTTTAATATTATCCCAAAATAAAATTTCTATTTAATTGAATGGAAATCAATATCATTTATAAAGTACCAATAAAAATAAAAATAGATTCATTATTTTATAAAATATACATATTCATATTTTTATGGTCTTGATAAATATTCCTTTATTACTCTGGTGTACATCCTATGTGTAAGGTTCAAGACTATGATACTTTTTTAGGGTCGTTCGGTGAATAGTTTTTGGGTCGTGATTTCAATGAGCTTGGAATACTCCCATAAACGGTTTCACTAAAGCTTAAGTTGCTATATCTCAGCTTGGGCTTGGTCAAGGGGAAATACCATATATTCTATCTCCCGTAAAATTTCTAATAAATGTTTAATAGAGTGCATGATTCTACTGTTTGAGGTTGTTATTTCCTTTTTCTGAGTCAATTAGATTTGTCAAAATATGTATATTTATACTAATATCGTGGACCATGTTAAATGGATATATTAACTAAGATAAATATTTCTAATGGTATTTTATGTCCAATAATATATGAATAAGGAAGTTCATGTGTTTTCTATAACCATATTACATAATTAGACATTTAATTATATCAATAATGGAAAATTCATTAATATTTGGGTTGTTACATAGAACTTTTTATCTAAATCCAAATTACCTTATATTGATTCATAGTGAATCCCCACACCCCCGTGATAATAATATATAAAGGGTATCATTATATGATTTTTCACTTTTTTATCTTTCAAATTTTCAAATAATTTATTATGAATCATTTGTCTGAAAACATATTCTCAATGTAAATTAATTTCAACATTTTCTGAGTTTGATATCCCACATGGATATATAACACCTATTTCACTGCATATTTATATCCATTAGATTATATATATATATATATATATAAATAAATCATAATCTCAATTTACAACATTGTAATTATTCATCACATATATCATTGTATATCCCACTTAGTCAATAATTTATTACAGACATATATCTTTATGTTCGACACCACAAATTGAATTACCAATATTTCAACTAGAAATTCATATAAAACAATTGAATAATTTTGTTTCAAATTAAAAACCCCTTTCAATTTTGTGATCAATCTAATATATTTTTATGTAGTGAGATTACAACATTATAAATAGTCCTCAAAAAATATTTTAATCCTTATTGAGTATAATATTGATTTTGGAAAGAAGAGTATATGTTATCAAATTTAATACCATCCATTACACTCACTAAATTAATTATATATATATATATATATATATATTTTATATAATTTTTACATCCATAAAGTATATCATTGTCAAATCCATCACATTTATGGACGATCATAAGAAAATAACCAATGAAGAAAATTTTATTTGGCTCAAAGAATTTTTTAGATGACAATAATTATAAAATATTATTCTCTTTTTGAAATGTTTATCATTTTCTATATGAGTTTAATAAAAATATAATTCATTTAAATAGACCCCCAAAAATTCTCAAATTATGCACCAATTAAAAATCTGATTTTCATAATTATTCTAAATCATCTTTGGATTTCTACCACATTGTATTTTACATTCAACATTTTCCTCCTCTTATGGTTTAAAAAAATATTAATGATTTATCATGTCATGTAATGTATTCATATTCCTTAATTAATTGAATATATTGACCAAATCATCGTACTGAACCTTCAATGCTATAGAAATATTTATACAAATTAAAAAATGGGATAAGGGGTATATTTAGACCATAATCATGTTAAGGAATGTGGATGGACTTTTTTACACCCTCTATTTAAGGTAAATATCATATAAGATATAAATAACTTTTGAATATATTTTAAAAGTGTTTTATTGTGGTATAGAGGTGTCAAAGAGGCTAGAGCTAGATATAATGAGGTTGTAAAAGATGTTGTCTATTTAAGAGATATTTTAGCTCCACCGGCCACTGATGTAATCTATGGGATATATATAATTATACTGAAGGTCACATCAACCAGGTTGATGGGTTTTCAGGTATAGCCACTTCTTCCTAAAATTCATCTTCTATCTGGTGGATGCCACTAGCATGCCATTGGCAGTACTCGATTCTTGTTAATCCTAATCAAGTTTTGTTTTATTTTATTAAACACTAAACCTCTCCCCATTTTTTCTCACTATATCGGGCCTCCCTCAACACCTAATTCCCTAAGATATTCGTTCCAAAAATAAATGGATTTCTCAACTCATTCCATATCCTCCCATTAAATCCCAGACATTTTTTTAAACCCATTTTACAATTTAGTGATATCTTTCTTGATTTAGATAAATTATATTTTATTTACCATAGTTAATTCAAATATATTATTGATGTACTAATTGAATATAAGAATTTTGTAATATCCTAACAAGGGACTTTTCTATCATTGATAGAATCAAACCCCTTATTCATAGTTTTAGCATCTGAACATTGATTGGACTTAGACTATTGTTAGTCGTGGATATTCATGGCTATGCATGATATTTTCTTACCTTCTGGGTGTGAATCCAATTAAACTGTTTCTATATAATTTTAAAATTTTTAGAATAAGGAAGGTTAGAGGATATGATGTGGTGTAATATTTCCAAGACAAATACCAATTTCATAAAATGATCATTGAAAATAATAGTGGTGGTCCTTATCATGAAAACCTATTAATATGGATTATTGGATTCTTTTTTATCACGTGTTAGTTTCTCATGAGACTTATACATGATGTTTGGAATCATGTTGTGTTTGTGTGTTCCCCTAGGAGAACAATGCCTAAAATTTTATCAGATGTGTATCTTTCTATTTATGAATATTTCTTGACATAACATGATGCTTAAAATTTCAACATGTATCCATGTATTACATTTGAAAATACACTATATTATGTAGTTGAGTGTAGAGGTTGATTCATATTGAATATCCCCCTATTGGGGATGTTTCAGTTGTTTGGGCGACATGTACATCTAATTTCCATTCAAGAGGGAAGTGTTAGATGTGTTCATAGACTATCCTATCATGGAGCATGCGTCTGTTATCTAGTTTAAATTCATGTTTGAATGGAGCCAATTCAAGTAGATATTTTATCAAAGGACCTAGTATATGTGTTGTGTTTGTGTGATATAATTGTTTTTATCTAAACATTTTAGTATTCATGGTATGAACTAGAATTTATTAAGAACTTATATTAAGGACCTGTTAGGGGTGACATACTAGGTTTCACACTCGCAACCTATATAGAAGTCAGGGTTCACATATAGATTTCATGTTCAATGGTCTAGCTATAATAACCTTCCTTTTGAGGTTTGAAACTATTATTTTGTAGTTTAAATCATTGGATTTGACCTAATTTGAATACCTAATGATGTTTCGTAGAATCAAGGGTGTTCTAAGATCTTTTGGTGCCCAAGTACTAAATGTTGGAGAAAACTAAAGAGGTCCATGGTTAGCACTCATTTAGTAGTAACAGTTCTCCACAAACCTATTGGGAATAAAAGTGTTCCACAAAATTTGTCTAAACCCTGAAATGGGGGATATGAAAATATGTGGATAAGGAATAGATAATACATCGGATGAACAATTTTTTTTAATGTTAAATTCAAGTAATGCAGGGTGTTATCCACAGGTAGTGGGGTGTGCATGGTTGGCCTGGGGTTTCTCCAACAATACTACCAATCCACAAGCCCATTAAAAAGTTGAGAAAGTAATATTTTCCAATTAAATAATTTAAAATTTCTCACCACTTTTCCCCTATAATTTCTAATGTGAAGTGCCTACTCTTCCTTGATTGATCAATGGCCTCTATAACCTATGATTTAGGATATATTTTCAATCTAATGTATGATCATGACAATATTCATCTCATTGGATCCCACTTGGTAATAGATTTTATTCTGTTCTTTACTTATATAATTTATCTCACAAAATTTGGTGATATTTTCGGTGTGAGATCATATGAGCTATTTTCAAGGCATTCATCTATTTTTTTCATTATAATCCATGACCAATCAAGGACTGATACTAAATGTTTCATCTACTACAAGAATAATATGGGTGGTTTATGAATTTTCCTTCCTTGTATATCCTTTTTAAAAATAATTCCTATTGTATAATGCCAATTCCACTAGGAGTTTCATCCTAAATTCTTATGTATATAATTTAAATTGTATAATTGGTATTCCAGAGCCCTTTTTAGACTTATGGAAATTATTAGAGGTTGTGAAATCAACACCAACCACCGAACATAGAATGTGTTCCTTGTTATTCCTTAAGTTGACATTATTGTCATTTCTTGGGACACTGTTTAGGTGGTACTTTCGTGACCATCGGTAAGGTAAGTGTTTCATCATGACAAATGAGTCATTGCATTATTAAATAGAAATTATATATATTTATCACCTGGACATGAAATATTTAATTCAGTTGGTAATTATATTAATGTCATTATTTCACCTTATCACATATAATGATGGTTAACAGAATGAACCTGATGAATTTTATTTTAAATTTGTATTAAAAGGAATAAAATTAATTATGAAACAATAAATATATATAGTTCCTATTTGATATGGGACTTTTCATCATTAATGGAGTGGTCAGAGTTGAGAATTCCTTAGATTCTCAACGGAATGCCCTGACCACTCCGAGGAAGCCACCACGATTCATTATGTTGACTCCTATCGGTGATACCCACCTTATAATGAAGTCCCTATCTTATTATGTCAATCCCAAGAATATGTTCTGATGGATAAATTGAAACTTTTTTACATTAGAATCTATTCGATACACTCCTTGGATTCACCATGATGTCTTCAGATACACAATGTTGGGGATTCACCCCATTGGGCCAGATCAGGAATATCATTATATTTTTGTGGATGCGATCTATATACTCGGTTAACATTATCCATCCAATTCAATTTTTTATTCAAAGAAAGAGGGAAACAAAGAAACCCCAGGATTAAGGTGGTATAAAATAGTGCAGACCAAGGGAATATCCTCTGAACCAATTGACAGCCTCTGGTTCCATATAGTTAATATAGAAAAGGCTAGTATTGAGGGAGCTTTGGTCAGCTAAAGAAACCATGTAATCCACGACCTTATTCCCCACGCACCATGTGTGTGTCACTTGGATGTTGTGCCGAAGGAGAGATCGACGCTTCCTAACCGCATAAAATGTAGACCAAGGAAAAGAGCTTATACCGTGAATTCCATCATGAAGGATCAAGGAGTCAGTCTCTACTTGGTGTAAAGACAAATTCTCCTAAAAGTAGAGAGAAATACTAGAGAGCACAATCTTAGCCTCAGCCAAGAGGGGAGTACAAGAACCACATAATGATGTTAAGGAAAACACCACATTTCCCCCGATGCCTCGAACCACACCTTCCCCCTTCATCAAACCCAACGATAAGGACCCATCCATGTTCAACATGTAGCCGGTGACAGTAGGATGCAAACCCACCCATTTACCCTATAATATGACGGGGGGAGTGTGTTCCAAGGATTCACTTTCCCGTAGGAAACTTAAAGTAGGACCTTCCTGCCATCCATTTGTGAGCACAACCATATTAGTCATTAGGAAATGAGTGTTCAAAATAATAGACCTTACCGTTGGAGTTATATCTTCGAACCATACCTCATTACAAGATTTCCACAAGCACCAACACCCATCATTGAATAATGAGGCTTGTGCTTGTCATTTGGACTCTGATCCCAGCACGTCGTGGAACCACTTCTCCTAGAATGGTGTGTCATTCTGATCTAGAGTGAAGACACCTGAGCTACCTCCAAGGATGGTCCAAACTATATAGGACCCTTCACCTTCGAAGAACAAATGCTCAGAGCTCTCCTCCTACCTTTTTATTCAGTATTGATTCCCAGGTGCGATACAGATCCCCAGCCTCTTAATTTTCTCATCTATAGTGATAGATCAGTTCCTGATGCACCAAATGAGGGAGTTGAACATTATGGGTTCTTGTGGCACCAGACATCCACATTCCATTGTTCTCTGTGGTCATGCGTGGAGAATATCCTATGAAAGTATCTAGTGGAAAAATTACCAGATGACGATGGAGTAAACACACAAAGATGTGGTTCCTATGTGATCTTTATTGACTTGAGAAGAGCTTGATAGTCCTCATTCAAAATAGTATTGGGGAGTCTGGTATGATGAAGTTCCTCCTTCACCATGATCAGAGGAAGCAGACAACCTGGGAAGGTGTGGACGGAACTGGCCCAGTTTTTATGCCAGAAAAGGTGATCACTAGTGTCGATGATCCACGTTGTGCTTTGTTGAAGGTTCTAAACCAGAGGATAGAGTTTCGACCAGAGGGTCGAAGCATACCCACAACCATCCTCCATGCTTTTCCCGCCTATATGTGAGATGGTCTTCCCCTAGAGAGAGCGCTCCTCCAATATTTCCCACGCTATCTTGGCATGCATTCCATTGAGAGTACTCTGAAGGCTTTTAACGCTAATCCCATTGTCGTGAATGGGTCTCGCAATCCATCCCACGAGGCCCAGTTCCTCGGTCCATTGGTTTTTTCATCCAAAAAAAGCTGGATAAAACCTTGTATGACTATTTTAATATCCTGTAGATATATGCCATCATCAATTTTACATGATACATTTTATAGATTCAGATCATTATATTTTTCATTGATGCTTATTATGGCTTTTTCACCTTTATTGATTATGACCATTATTATTTTGTTTATTCATTTATAGTCACCATCATACACAACTATAATGTGAGGGAATAGTCTACCAATAGAAACACCACAGGCCCTCTTTGCAAGTCATAACCCCTAGTATATGGGGAGGAGCGCTTAAGTTCATGTGTGTAGCTGGGTTAAGTTAATCAAGAGTGAACTGGCTCTAGGATGTAACACTTTTGTATTAGAAGGGTTTTATTTACTTTCCATGCAGTTTGGAATATTTATAAATGGGATTAGAAACATGTCATAACATGGTAATTAGCTATTTATATGAGTATAAATCCCACATTTGAGGTAAAACCCATGTTTCATGGTAATGGGAAATTGTTTGGTTATATTTCTGCCTATTACAATTGATGTATTATAGCCATTAGGTAATGCACATGAATTGTGGTATTTTTTGTGATTTATGGATATTCTAACTTTGATCGATATGGAATGGAAAATTATACATGGATCATTATCATCACCTTGGTATTCACATTTCATGTATATGTCATACCAAATAGAATAATTTTATTTCAGGAATTACTTATATTGCCTGTGATTATTGAATGTGATTTGGTTTTTTATGTATTCTTGTTACACTAACATCTTATAAGGGTAAAAGAGATTCATTTTGTAAATGTCATCAGAAACATAAATGTTTTTCCCATATAGTTTGATGGAGTCGTCTTAAATATCCAATTTTCATCCATGTAATCTATGTAACCCATGTTATATAAGCCGAGCATTGGCTGTGATTACCTGATATCCAATTCTAGTATATAATGTGTGAGGACCGTTATAATTTAGAATGGGTAATTCACCAAATTGATCGATCATACATTACATGTTATATTATAACAATGAATGTAAAGGGGGTTGGATGCAATTACATAGTTTTCAATCTTAATTTATAAGTTATATTGAACATTATAAAATGGGAATGATAATATATTTAATTGAGACCTATGTTATATATAAACTCATATAAGTACATAAAAATATAATATTTGATTATTAAAAGAAATGGATACCTGTAAGTAAGAAGACCATATGATATTTAAAGTGTGTTTTCCTAATTAAATTTTAATTGAACCTCCCCATATACCAGAACCTCTATAAATAAAAATATTAGCATTTATCAATACCCAAACATTTGATGGGATTAGTTTGGTTAGTATGTTTAGAAGTGATTACTTATATTTTATAATTTTTCCATTAGTGATTCTATTTTCTTTTCAATATTATTCTGAATCGTATTCTTTCAATTTGTGAAACTATACCACTTTCTTATCCTCAAGGTGTACGCCAAAAGTGCTTTAATGACTGTACTGTGGAGGTGGTGGGACTTGAGCCACCAATGTAAACTCTAGTAGTGCCACCAGTGGCACCACCTACTATTCCGGATTTGAGAACTAAAACATATCTTTGAGAAATCTTTTTACATATGATGAAGTATATATAGGGTGATCCATGGCCTAAAACAATGTTCTCTAATCTGATTCATGACTTCCACCAACATCTGCATCCCATCTTCTATAGGGGATGGCATACCTCAAGATGCTGAGTCAGATCTAGATGTAATGTACTATATATTTGAGCATCTAGAGGTGCCTCCATAGAGGTGGGTTATACATTAAAAGCATTGGGGTAATGTGATTTCCTGGGTTGATTATCATCAGGGAGTGGTCTAAACAAGCTTCTGGAATGCCTTAAATGATTACCTTTTTCCTATGTCATTGTGATTTGATCATGACAAGGAGTTCATGCACCGAGAGCATGGTGTTGTGTCTATCATGAACTATTCCGTTACTTTGCAAGGGTTTAACACATTTCACTGATTATTATCGACAAAGAACCATCATGGGAAAGATGATTTAAGAATGGTATTATGAATTAAATATGTATTTAGATTAATGTCTTCCACCTATCTACCATTTATGGGATGTTGCACTAAGCTCTGATCACCTAGAAAAACCTGAGGGAATATGATTGTACAGTGCATAGAGGGACAGTGCTGAGACAAGGTGGTATTTCATACAACTATATGAACTATACCCATATGGTTTCTCATCAGAATAGTGTTTTCCAGAGTATCAACAGTTGTATATCGGTTGTATTCCATTGGTGTGACTAGAAGGGGAATGAGAAGTCGCAGTGCAATATAGACCATCATTAGTGTTATGATTGTGTCCAGATGGGTATTTTTTAATGGTTTTTCCAAACATCTCCTCTTATTTGTAGTGGAAGAGGCCCCACACTAGCTCCAACATCAGGAGTATAATTAGTGACTCTGTGTCAGGAGGGAAGTTAATTTTGTACCATCCAAATATGATGAGGGGAAGGTGTCTAGACATCGGATTTTCTATGCCACTGGAGCTGACCATCTCAGGGTAGTCCATATATAGATTAGGGCCATAGATACAGCTAGTTAAACACTTTATATCTTGTACCTGAGGATCAGGGTGTCGAACCATCTTCTGTATAAGGTTATATTCTAATTGCCTCTACTATCAAATCCACTTTTTTCATTATCAATGCCTCTAAATCCTTTAACTCTGTATCAATTTTGGAATGTTTTGGGATTTTAATTTAACACTTTTATGAGGTAGTTAAAGTAATCACACACTTAGATATATGGTTAGAGGGAATACACTAATGAATGTACAGTCCTCTAGATATTTGAAATTATCACATATTGTTGAATTTATTTATCCTCAAAATTGTAGGGTTTGATTTAATACATGGGATGGATTGGCTTGTGCTTTATCATTCCCACATTGAATATTATTACAAAATGGTGACTATTATATATCCTGATGGCAGTAGATATTTACATTTGAAAGAATTATATATCCATGATGGTTATGCCAGACCAATGAATTGTGGGATGAGAGGAGGGATGACCGAGATTTCAAAACTTTTCAGGGATGATATGATGATTTGTGTAACATATTTTTCACTAGTGGGGGATTTTTTTAGGTATTTTTTCCAAAATAAACTTCTATGTGACACCTCTTGATAGATAGGTAAATTTTACAAATTATCTCATTTCAGGAGAAACACCAGTATTTATTCCTCCATACGTAGTGGAACCTACTAAGCAGTAAGAGCTCTAGAGAGTACTAGAGGATAAAATTGTCATTCTTTTCAGGGATTAACAGTAGTTAAACTAGATAATGGTTAAGAAACAGAATAATTTTTCTCAAATATAAGATCTCTTAAACTATATTCGAGGAGCTAGAGTATTCTAGAATATCGGTCAATGATCAGGATATCATAAGATGTGAGTCCAACCTTTAGACATACCAAGTATGAATATACAATGTTGGTGCAGTTTATATGGGTACCTAGTTATTCCATTTGTTCTTACTAATATTCCCATTATTTTCATGGACATGATGAATTGGTTTTTCCACCCCAATATGGATTCCTTCATTTTAGTTTTTAGGGATGACATATTGTTGTAATCTAATAATCTAAGAGAACATTAAGAACATCTTGAGATAACACCGAATACATTGAGATTAAATCTATATATCTTCTAAAGTTGGTTTTTCTGCTATCGTTCCACCAAACCACGTAGCCCCATTGTCAAATTTTCTGCAGCCCACCCTCCTAACCCGCAAAAACCTACAGTGATCCCAACCTCTATTCACATCCACAGTTCCCTTCTCCCTACTCTAGGGTCCCGCACCCCTCCCCGATCCCCCCCTCCCCCCTCCATGAATCTGCTCTCCCTTCCTGTTCCTGATTCCCCTCTCCAGACATGAATCTACCTCCCCTCTCCAGCCACGACTCCACCAGCGAGGGATCCTCTTTCAGCTCCTCCGACTTCAGCTCCTCCGACTTTAGCTCCTCCGGCTATGGCTCCTCTGATTTCCTCTCCTCCTTTTTCAGCTCCTCCAAGTTCCCATTGCAATATCCTTCTGCTCGATTTGTCAATCTTGGTCTCGCGCAATAGGTACACATCATCTACCTTTGTCACGATGAAATATTTCCCTTCCATCACTCTTTCATAGACGGCTTTACACATATTGTCATACCGTTCGTGCTTCATCTCCAGTCGACCTACGGTTCCTGTACAATGAAGTCCTCGACAACTGGCTTCAAACTCCAGTAATCTTCTTGTGTTCCCATGCCTCCAATTCATACTTCATCATTTACCAGGTACTCCTCCATCCATTTATAATCTATGTTATGTTATTTTTAGGTTCATGTATGTTACATTGGAATCCTCATCATCAAGCATCGATACTCCATGAACTTCCATTATTTTACCAGCATCGATATTGTACACATATATTTGTTAAAGGTCTTCACAGGTTACACAAGGCATTAAATACTCTCATGTTTTTAGGTATTGACTCTGCTGTCATTCCCTTTATTTCTTGGTGATTTCATTCACCTAAGACCTGAATTCATTGTTAATAAAAAATACTCAGATCTTGTGATGAATTTTGTTTTGTGTATAATAGAAATAAAACTTATATTGAAATATCTTATTACTGCTATGTAGTGATTTCCTAGATAATACTTTACATGATCTACTGATTTTAGATCTTAAGGTTTGGTTTATTCTTTGATTTGTTGGTTTATCCGTAGGGTTTTTTTAGAATTGATACATTTTTTCTATAGAAATGGAGCTCTAATTTTAGCAATGATACTTCGACTACCAGCTCCTAAATCAGGACATGATTCCTCTTGGAACATCAACTATTCATCAGCATAGCAGGTCCTTCTTCAATGTTTTCCCACCTTTTCTTCTATGTTTTCCAACATTTTATCGATGTTATGAAACTATAATATTCATGTACGATGTGTTTGGAGTGAAATTAAATTGATAAATTAGTGGGTATTTTTAGAAATATTGGGTGAGTTTTTTGTTAATTTCTAAATAATGTCCTTTGAAACCTAGGTAGTGTTAATGAAATATCTTAGGATTACCCATGGACCTCCTTGGTATTAGAAAATTGTGAAACTAATTATATTATTTTAAACCATGAGTGTCAACCATCATTTTATATTACTTGTTTTGTCATGGAAAGTTAAAATTTTCAAAAAATATCATTTTTAATGTTAACGTTTCCATTTAAGAATTTTGGAAAGTAAATTATATATTTAGAAATTGATTTAAATATATTAAATGAGCTATATTAATAAAATAAAAAATTCCAATTTTTTGGATTTTGGTTAATTAGTTATTTCATCATTATGGTATAATTATGATTCCATTAACATACTGAAAAAATCATACTGTATTTTTACAAATCACAAAAAAATTATGTATTTTAAATAATTATCATAAAAAACCCTAACCTAATTTAGACATTCTAATTTGAAAAATTATTTTTTATCATAATTATTCTCTAAATATGAGAATTATAACATATAAGTAAATAAATATATATTAAATAAAAATAGTATTGGATTGAAAATGCATAGTAAAATTTCTGACACTTGAAAACAAATTAGATTTTATATTTAAATAAGAGTGGTTTTATCAGACTATTTTATAAAAATATGTATTATTTATAATATATTAATATATTAATATTATTAATATATTATCTATAAAGTAAAATTTCTATACGAAAAATCAATTTATCAAATACTACTAAAATTTTGTTTAGCAAAAAAATTCTTACAACAGAAATGATAGAATAAAATATTTATTTTGCAAAATGGATTACACAATAATGTTTGGGCACATAACCTTTTATTAAAATCTTATAGTTCCTAAGATTGAGGTTTGTGTTGATGATTGGTTCATGGGTTTCTGCGACTAACATATCGACTGGTAATCTCTACTAACATGAACTTATCATGTTGGAGTATTTTTTTAGGATCCACTTATTGAAGATCAGAATGGGCTTGGTCAAGGGAGATCCCTAGTGATGAACCTCTAACTCATGCTCTGAAAAAAGGGCTTCCAATGGTATGAATATACTAGTTCGAACAATCAACTCTTTTTTTTGTATCAGTTATCTGTTGTCAAAACAATTAATTATAAACTCTTATGATAACATTACTAATATTATCTACAATATAGTTCCCAATGATCATATTATCCAATGCTCATAATTTACAAATTTTCATATAATAGTTGAATTCAGATGGTCGCATTTCCTTTTATATTCACTTCACTAAAAAAAATTGTGAAATATATATCACAATTTTTTTTGAAACAATAATCATTCAAAAAGTTGAGTTGTTACATTCTTCCCCCCAAATGTAATTTCATAGCTTAAATTTAAACTCATTATCTTTGTTGTGAAAAAGTGTGGGTACTTCATCATAATTTTCTCCCCTAGTTCCCATGCCACATTTTAATATATATGGTTCATCCACAACACATTGAAGATGTGGGTAGTGTTGTAGCATATAACCTTTTCTATGCAGTCATAGATCTCCATTGTATTCTTGTCATAAGAGAGACCATGTTCTAGTAGTACCCCCTCAAGATTCTGTACATGAGAAGGGTTATGTATTTACATTATCAAGAGAGATACATGGAATACTTCATTAACATTAGCTAAATTTAGAGGTTGCGAACGCTGATAATCCACTGCTCCTATACAATCAATGATTTCATAAGGTCCAATGTGCCTGGGTATAAGTTTCACTTTCTTCCTAGGCCACATGACTATCATAAATTGTGATATTTGTTGGAACACTTTTTCACCAACACCAAACTCCAATTCCCTTAAACAGTTTTTATCATATCTCTTCTTTAGACCATAAGTATCTTTATTCTGTTGTTGGATGGAATGAACTTTTTCTATCATCTCTTACTCAAGATCGATACCAACTATATTTCTCTGACAAACTTCATCCCAATATTTAGGAATTATACCTCGTATCTCATATAGAGCTTCATAGGGTTTCATATGAATACTCAAGTTGAAAATTATATTGTATGATAACTCAAATAATGGTTGATTTTGATCCCATCCACCTTTAAATTACATTGAGCATGTTCTCAACATGTCCTTGTTCATTTGAAATTTTTATTCAGATTGGCCATTAGTTTTGGGCTTGTAGGGCATACTAAAATTCAATTTGTTACTCAAAGCATGTTGAAGACATCTCAAAAAATATTATGTGAACTATGGATCATTGTGGATTCCCGTCCAATGAGAACCAATAAGAAATCATATAGGATGAAATACAAAAACCTATATATTATCTTCCCCATGAAAGAAAAGGGGAAGAGGATAGTTGAAGACATGTGGATCCCCTAAAAGTCCCATGATCACGTGACAACCTCAAGGTAGTGTGAAGTATCCCAAAATAGTTATTAGCTCATGGAAAGACCCATGAAACCCTCCTCAACAAGAAACATTGCTTTCCAGTGAGAAAAAATTTAAGGGTGGATAATCGTCCTCTACGGTGGTGCAGTTTGTTGGTGGAATTTCCCTAGAAAATCATTTGAAATATGCTAAATATCAAGGGAAGCGACATCCCAAGAAAGAAGCCACTAGGATTCCCAAATATCACAAACCAAATAATATTTTCTAAGAACAACATCCACAGATGACATTCATTCCTTCTCATGAGACCTCTGACCCATCGCCAAAAAGAACAATGGAGACAAAGAAGAGGAGCTGAGAGGGGTATATGGTTATTGGAGGACATGTGGTGCACCCCTAGAGACATGAGATTCACCCTGACCTATATAGTGTATATCGCGGAGATCCTTTAGCTCATCATCCACGTCAGATGCAAACCACTAGACAACACCACAGTTCTCTAATGATAAATGCATAGTTTTGGAAACAATACTTATTTCACTCACATATAATATTCATTATACATGAAATAAACAACCATAAAATGTGTAAAAATCATGGATATTACCAAAGAAAAATCTCATACCTCCCAAACCTTATTAAATAAAAAAGGGAATAAAAAAGGGTGGTGGCAAGTGGTGTTCACGATCACTAAAATACATTTGACATGCGCCCCATGTGATCCGAAAGACATTGTGAGAACATAGTTTCATGACTGCCTCACCGCGTGAGGTATCACTGGCTTGTCAGTTTGACCTCATGAAAGACCCAACACCTGTCTTGGAAACACCACAAATCTCCAAATACGAACAAAAAAGTTTTTTGATGAAATACACACACACCACCTTGTGGACCATATCTATCACACGATACATCTCCAAAAAATTGAGGAAATACCCTCAGTTCCATACATGAAATCATTCCTGACACCAGACCATCATCATATAACTGAAGAAGATTGAAAAGGGGAGGACAATATGGTTTGTGTTTGCTGAAGGACACAAAACACGTCTAGAGCACCCCCTGCACAGACCACAAGACCCTGAGATAGGCAATCCAAGGACTCACGAGTACCATATAATAGGAACATGGGTGAATACCCTTGGACATGTCCACATGAAGGCATGAAGCCCTTCAAGGCACGAGTCCTCAATAATCACTAATAATCTGATAAAGGAAGTATGGTCTCACCACCATAGAGAATCAAGTGGTTATCCACATGAAATCCACCATAGAGACTCGCGAAACTATGTAATATCAAACCATGTGTTGACTCTAGCCTAGGTTCACGTTAGATTCCAAGTAAAAAACCAGTGGTTGTGCAGGATGGATGTTCCTATAAAATCGTTACTGTAACTTGAAAAAATGGTTGGTTGGATAGTTGGTTAGTTTGATGATTAATTGAATGTATTCTAGAGGCTATGCACAATGACAATCTAATCCTGGGGTTCTGCACACTTATGACCACGTGGTCGACCAACATTCTACCATGTAATACATTTGAGGACCTCCAAATAATTAATTCGACAAGAATAAATTATTTAATGTGATCAATCAGAGATCACTCAAAGGAATCATAAAGATACATTTGAAGACCACATTGGATGTATTCTAGATCATGTTATACCCAATGAAAAATGACATTGGATCAAAATGGTTCACTCATAATAGAATGGGAAAAATGGGATTCAAACTAGATAACTCATGTGGAGTACATGGTCATAGGCCTCTGTGGGATTCACATGTGCTATACGAAGTAATGTGACAGTGCCAAGGCATGCCAACCAGATTCCATGTCATCCCTTCATCAGGTCATCTGGGATATTTTGAATGATTTATACATGTTAGGACAGGTCTTGAAAACCCTTTTCCAGCACCACTCATATTTCACAACCCTGATAGGAATGTCACCGTGGACTTCCAACGTCCTTCAGACAAATAAACTAACTCATATGATGGAACTTACTCAAGTTTGTTTAGTCTAGTTGAATTATATAAACATGAAGACCTAGATCTCATGGCACCCCCCACCTAAAATAGTCATCTGAGACCCGTGACACCTCGGTGCATGTCGACCATAGGTCGTAGTGTGTCCCATACAAGTCATCCATGACATACGAAACACCTCTAGACATACCCGCATGGAATCATGATGTATCACTAATGATTCAGCCAAGACATGTGACACCCCCAGACAACGTCATCAGGACCCTCCTGAAACCCCATATATGTTTCCAGATAAGTCACATGATGACTCTTAGTGTATGTCGACGGGATCAGGAGGCACCTTCCAATTATGAAGGACCATTCATCAAGGAAGCCTCAGAGTGTATTCCCCCGCACTAAAGAAATCTGAGTACTCTGATTCCTGCCATAACTGGGATATGTAGGACTCCTCCTTAAATTCTTGAGCTTTACATTAAATTTCTCAAGGACTTCCCCAATACGTAGATCCCATATCCACATGCCATGAGGCTGATCATGTACCCCCGATTGTTTCTCACGATGAGTATGTCTCATGTGGGATTATGGGGATCCAACAGCAACCTCATTAGGCATGAAAAATATTTTAGCCTCAGTGTATGACACCTAGCCTTAAGGAACTACGAGTTCTATGATCCCTTCCATAATCGGGATACCTAGGTTGTTGCCTTAAAGGCTCAAGATCCATATCAAATATCTCAATGTATTCCCAAGTACGTAGATCCCTTTTCCACATTCCATGATGGTGATCATGCACCCTATATTGTTTATCAAAATGAGTATAGATCACATGGTCTATGATGGGATGCAATGAGAACCTAATTATGAATAGTAAAGAGGTCTGTTGGGGTGCATAAGTCCTAGAGAAAACTATACAACATAGGTTTTCATTCCTTCAATAACCAGGATATCCAGGACACCTCATAATGGCTTAATCCCATTACCATAATATCAACCAACTCCACCCTAGAGAGAATTGCCCGAGGCACCTGGTCAAGTGACATCAATACATAAGAAATTTCCCAATACTAAAAAATGATGGATAACCACATATACATATAGATGAATCTCGGGCCATTGTATATAAAATAGAATTGACCAATATCCATTTATTCAGGGTAACCAATATCATATCAGAATTAAGGAGAGATTCATGAACATGTCTTAAATCAATATGAGAGTCCTGGAGTAGTGAATAATTCCCCCTAAAAAGGTGCAATGTGACCAACCTCCCATAAAATCAACCAATGTGAGTCCCTAAGAGCCGTTGGGACTTAAAACCCAGATGGAAGCTTTCATTTAGAAAGTTGGTTCATACTTAGCTATGGATGGGTGAACCATTTGGTTATTCATGGAAATGTAGAATAGAAATTTGATGAGAAAAACCCATTCCACCCCCCCTGAAATCCCTCCAAAAAAATAGTCATCCCAACGTGAATATCAAAAATAAAAAAATGAACGGGTAATAATTCTTTGAGAGTTTTTTCATTCCCATCAGATGCCTAAAACATTGATAGGATTGACATGAACATCTTGGGAAACTTTTTTGCAAATCTATATATAAGAAAAATAGTAATACCACAACAAAATGGATTACTATAAGTACATAATCATATTGATGAGTCCACATGAGCATAATTGTATGGAAAGGAATACATAAAAATCATGTTATCCATGAATATGTGATTGAGAATTATCAAGACTATGATATAGAACTAACTAGTGACCTTTTTAACTATTGTAGGCTTGCTTTCGTACGTTGGATCCATGAAAATTCCTTCATATTACAACATAATTCTAGCACTTCATCCGCTACTATGACCCCCACGGGTCGTAAAACGGTCTCGTTTTCCAAATGACTCAAATAAAAGGATGTAAACATGATCATTCCAGAGCACCACTGATACAAAATGATCCTGAAAAAGGAAGTGGATCATGAGATTCATCAAGCATGACATTCGGAAATTCCACATCGCTCGAAGAATGATTGCACTATGCTAGTGGCCCCAATCATCACGAACAATCAATTCGAGTGCCTATCTACGGAGCATGACAACCAACACCTTTCATACTTGATGAGAGTGAATCCGGAGGCCAGATTTGGTTCTCCTACAGTCCAGGCACTACAAGGGAGTGCTTCTGTTAACCATCATCGATGACATCATTATAACAGTACCTATCATCTTCCAATTGAGGGAACATTATGATAGGCAACTATATCTAATGCCCATGCATAGGCTCCACTGAGAAAGACTCATCGATGGAAGAAGACATTAGATACCCATTAGAGGGAGAATATTCTCACTCATTCCAATAACGCTGGCCATCATACATTGGTAGGGACTACCCAGTGGGCACATATTCTTTCCCTAAATGAAGAAGTCTATGGGAAGAGCACTACTACAAACATGGGTGAAGATCATACTCCTACTCCCACGCTTGAATCTCGTGGTAATATCCTAATGGCACAAAGAGGGTAGAAGTGAGAACATATCCAAACTTCAATTGAATACATATTTCAATAAGTTATGGAAATGGAGGATGTGCGTGATTAAATTCCTAAACACACTTTCATAAAGTTCCCATACATTTTTACAATGGAAGCAGAACTCCACCCGCATATTCTGGCACTGTTACAAAATTAGGGAGAGCTGCATAGTTTAATCTCTACAGCCAAGATGACTCAATAGTCTGATCATCATAATCAAGTGGTAGTACAATAGAAAGCAAAAATTATTCCTCATGATCAAGAAGATTATCGACATATCCCAATGTATAAAGAGGAATCCGTCCGATCTCAAAATCCCATTCCAACCAAGGTCAACTGATTGAGAGCGGCACATGCCTGAGGACAGGGGTACATATCTATTGAATAAGTCCAATGATATAATCTGAAGGCATGGGATCGAGACCATATATATATTCTAGTTGAGGATGAATAGGATAAAGTGGAACATGCCTCGTGATAGGACCATATTTCTATCATTGAACGGTCATGGAATACATTAGTCAGGTACAGAAGCATGGCACATATTCCTTCTTCTGCTAATGAACAACTACAACATCATCAATCCATGGAAATATAGGATGAGGCTCATCTTCCTTCACCCATTACAAAGGTCCTTCAACATATTCTATTGGGGAATTCATATTTGGACTAGGTGTATATTATTGATCCAATAGAGGATGACCTAGTGTGAGTGGCACATGCCTCAGGACATTCTCATATCCTTATAAACAATGATGAAGCACATCAAAATATTCTGATAGCTCCTTAGTAGTGATTAAATATCCCCACCACACCAAGAGGTTATATAGAAATTATAGCAACCCCCATAGAGCAAGTCCATATCCCTACACAACCACCAATTGTAGGCCGACATACTCTGACCACAACATAGAACATTAAACGTATATCTAATATACTCAATGTCAGTGTCTTTAAGGTAGGTCAATATACACTCTCAACATCAAAAGGGTATTCCAACTCTTCTAACATAGTGGAAGAAGGATGCATTCATTACCGCGATAGTCTTCCCCATGGTAATATGGCGATAGATCATAGTGACTCTACTCTAGACATCCACCCTTGTCAACATCCCCATAGTGATATCCCCCATGGAAAAGGAAGCCCTAACTTTTTCTGGACACCTCCTTATAAATTGGTTAGCCAAACACTGACACCATTGTATAGAGAGTTACTTGAAACATTAGGAACAACTATTTATAGTTCCCCTTCAACATCTAGTGGCAATCCACTCTCATCAGCAATAGACCATCAGATTCATCTTCTGAGGTCTGGCTGATTGGAGGCATGATATGTATTAATAAAAAGAGGGCATAATTAAAATATGGAGAGTGTTAGCTGGAAAAATCTTCCCCATCATGTTATGGCCCCTCGTGACATCCATCTATTAGACTCCCGATGAGATAGAGTAGGAGTGAATTCCTTATCTATACCAGAATATATGGTACACTCATCAGTGACTGAAATATCTTCATATACCTTATCCATGTTATGAGTGTAACCTCCACATCATCAGGATACTCTATTTCCATCTCGACCTAGCTGCTATCTCCATGGATCCGGATCCAAAACCAAAAAATCACAAAGAAAATTTGCAAGTCTTTCCACCATATCATCATGACACTTTGGAAGTTGATCTTCAATGCCACATCCAGTATCCAAATTTGATGATGGGGAAAATATAGAGAATTACTCTTCGCGGCTCCCATGGAACAATAGTTCCCCTAGAACATTGATAATTGAAATGTTATAGCCTCTTACATTGTTAGAGGATTGGGGGATGCATGAGCTAGTTTGTCACAATAATAAAATTACACCACTCCATAAATCCACAGACATCACATATGAGGGTATAAGATAGCCAATAATACTTATAATTGGACCCCTCAAGAAAATAAGAGGTTTTACCAAACCCAAAGATCAATGTTTCAATCACTCAGAAAACTACCCTCTAAAATAGTTCCTCATCATGGGCATACCATGGATCTCAGCACTCACAAAATCATAACTACAACACTTCAAGGATACCAAAGTATTAATCACTATGGAATCATTCTAGGAGAGAACTCAGCACCTTCTTCTTGGAGAACAGTTGCCACTTCCACCACCACTAATGTCATCAATCCCAATAAAAATTCAGGATGTGTTTATATAAGTCACATGAAAACCCAAACCCAGTGGGATGAGGGAATGTTTATCATAATCACCTCCATAGAAGGAATCAATATTCCCCTGTTAGAGAGGACAAGATCAACTGTCAGCATCCCTCCAATTCCTTTTGTCGTAAGAAAATCCTATATTGGGAGATTCTCATTCGAAAACATTGACATGAAATTCCCTCACGGTCACCATTCGTAAACCAGTAGGAGATGATTATATAGTGAAATAAATAAGGGCCCTCTGGGGTTTCCAGCCAAAACAGACCAACTAGGACAAGGGATCGAGTACAAACCCTAATAAAACTCTTGAAGTGTCAAATTTTCATGTCGGAAGAAATGTCAAAACCATAGTTGCTTGATATTCTACTTTCAACACCGTCACTGTTAATATGGAAGAATTCGATCAATATATAGATGTAGAGGATTGAAAGAGAGAAGACATACCCCAAGAGGAGGGTGATTTGGAATGACCAAATGAGGGTCCACACACCTAAAATCAAAGAAGTCTCTATAATTTTTCAACACATAATAATGTGTTTCCAACACCTCATCAGATAATCTCTAAATATGGAGGGAATTAATTGACCGTGTATGGGTTTACATCTTTAGAAGAGTAATTTTCACAATAAGAGAGTGAGATACGAGATCTCTGACAACTCAATGAGGAGATACACATTGAAAATATTATCATAGGGTATCATCTCTATGAAAAGGTAGATGTTCCCCATATTTTGGAAGATACACCAACCAGATGAGCAGTTAGTTATTAGAATGGCTCTAGGCCTAGACAACCCATCAAAATAAACAGAGATTCTAGAAATGATCAGGAATTACCTACGCTGTAGCGATAGCATCTCCCTCTCCAATGTAACTCCTTAGTTACAATACAGTTAGAGGATCAATGAGATATGAAACTGGGATAACCACATCAGCCCCCACACTCTCCTTACGAATATAAAGAGACTCAGATGGTAGTTCCCCCAGAGGTGCTAACTACCATTGAATCCCTGGAAAATTAGATAGAATCCATTAAAGGACGAAAATTTCTAGTGTAACCTATCATGAATCCACTCCATAAATGGATACATGATATTGTGCCTCTTCTGAATTTAATTAATCCTACCTTCTCCATCATCAACAGTGTATGGGGTCCTGAGAAATATCATACACACATTGTGTCCCGATGTGGGATGATGATAATCCCTCAGGATGAGTATGGGATTACCAATCTGAGGTGTATCATATATACATTAATAGGAATATCATTCATCTAGTATAGAATTATCATCTCAATGTCTATCGCGGTATCGGAAAACCTTCACCGTCATTTCAATTACCAATTCACATCAACATGGAGGAAGGAGATGATCATCAACTTGATTAAATAAATGAATAGGGAGATTGAGAGGGTTTCTGACTTCATATAAAGGATTAAGGGTTTGAAATATTCTCTAAACATATATCTATCATAGTAACAACTTCTAGTACTCTATACTGAAAATATCAGGTATGATCTGCAGACACCATTAATCCCCATGAAATATCCTGGTTGATTATGATAATTCACTAAAACTGCAGAACATATTGATGATTTTGTCTAGCTATCATGCTCCATGTATCGGATCATGCCAATGATGTAAGGAAAAATGACCATCCAATCGGATGTTGTAGATGTCACCCTCAAGCTCAAAATGGTCCAAGCACCCATGAATGCTCTGAAATGCCCAACACCCGCTGCTGACCAGTGGAAACCAAAAAAGCAAACTCGACCAGACATTCAAACAATCCATGTATACTTATGATTATATTATTGTATGAATAAAGTGTAATCATTGTAAAATAAGTATTTCATGGGATACTTCTTAGATTCCACTAACAACAACCTTCTCAAGCTTCCGCAACCAAGGAAGCGCAATGAAGTCAATATCATGGACCATACTTATTATTACCTTTCCCCAGAAGTCTATGTCATAATATTCTGAATTGTTTCATCATTGAGGATTTATATCAAGGAATGATCGATTTTAGATAGCTGAAATTATATTATTCTCAAGAATAAGCAGATTTCATAACCATTTTGTGGTTAGAGGAAGAGGGAGGATAACAAAAAATTTATACCTAGAAATCCCAAAATTTCATCAACTCGATGACTTGTAAAACAGTAGATCGATCCCATGGATTCCTCAAGGTGATGTTTCTCAAACACGAAACAACTCTACCACACAAAAAAGGATATGTATGATATACATCTAAAGGTTGGGTGTGGCCACCAGAAGTCGGATGGAACACAAGAGGAAGACTCCTATGGTTCTCCAAAGCAGGCTCTAACTCTCGCAGATTTCTTCCCTATAACATTTTTATCATGGGAACCTACCCACCAAACATAATCCTCACCTAGGGAAGAACAAATATTTAGTTATGTCAACATGACATAGTTGAAGAACCCATTATTCGATGAGAAGTATACCCCTGGATATGGTTTACTATCGTATAATAGGGGAATGGTATTCCATATGCACTAAAGATGAGGATACAAAGAACATTGCAAATATGGCATGAGTCAGTATCCTAGTCATATCCCCATAGAGGAATAATATGAATCTGTGATTCATGGGAATGTTCTTACGTATGATCTATGGAGGCAGGGTGGTACCTCAAAGCCATCCATTAGTCGCCCGCACCCGGTTTTCTTCTATGACCATTTATCAGGAGTTCAACCTGATCAACCCAATCCCTATGAAAGGATGGTGGAACCTATTCCACTAGCACCAGATATTCCCTTGACCTCCATGTAGGTCCAAGGTCCATTGACCTCAGCCACTCCACATCCTCACCCACATACACAAGACCAGCACCATACTGGGAAGCAGCGACCTATAGTGTAGAAGTATAATGTCATGAATCAACTATCTTTTATCCCATCCAATATCTAAATTCATGAGGTGCTTCATCTTTCCAAAGAACTCAGGGAGGCACTTATTGAAGCCCTATAAATACCAAAGGAATATAAGATGGACTTTACTAAAGCCGAGGTCTAACAAGCGGAATCCTTTTCCATTGAATGTCATGTCTTTGTACCATTCAATGAAAAATATTAGGAAGAGGTCATCCAGGGACACATCAGAATCTTTAATGTCTCGATTAGTCTCAATAATGGTGGAATTCAATGGTTGTGGGTATATAATGTATCTATGATCAATATCATCTTAACCCAGACCCTCCAATGTTTAAGGTATAGTAAAGGGGGTTTATCCCCAACATGCTCGACCATCTAGGGGTAAGATAAAATTCAGAAAAAGCACATCAAGTAAGATTATGCTAGAGACACAATTTTGGGAACCCATATCTGATGTAATGTTCATGGTTATCCAAAATGACATTTCATACAATGTCTTTCTTGGAAGGCCCTGGCTCCAAGGACACTCAGATGTACCATTGAATTTACATAAATTTTGAAGTACCCTATCAATGGAATGGTTGGAATACTCAACAACAACAATTCCTCCTTCGAAACATCTAGTTCTCTATATGCGGATGAAAACATCAATAAAAAGTGAAAAAAATAGTGGAAGATGCCATATAGTTTTCCACCCCCGATGGAATGGGGAATACCTATGTAAATCCCTGGAGCATGCTTTATAAGGAATATGTGATTGACATAATCTTGGTTGAAATAGAAGGATCAATCTCAGAGGTCCAACACAATCCATTCCTTAGCAACAATAACCCTCAGTATCCTCTTCCACAACCTAGATGATAGAAGACAACTAAATTTATACAAATAATATCCCTCAATAAATAGTGATGGAGAGCCCCCCAAACTTCCATCATCACTTGGAGTTATCCCCATTGATTTGGGAATATAATATGATGAGTATGTTCTCAGAAACATCTCTACAACATTTGAGGAATCTGTTTCCACCACCATAGATAAGCTAAAGTAAATAAACATGGAGATAAAAGAAGATCCAAAAACTACATTGATTAGTGCCACCATGCCTCCTGAGGAGCTAGAGATGTACATTGCAATCCTAAAGTAGCAATGATTCATGTAATTATACATAAATACCTAGATTGAATCCACCCACTGGTTTTGATGCCTTGGGTGGAGGGGGGACCAATAATCTTGTATTTGGCCACCATTTAATTCTCACTAGGCTCCCTCCTCACACAAAATAATGATGCAGGGAGTGATAATAGTCACTACTACATCATTCGGACTATACTGGGTACTGAGATGAGATATTCTGATGTCAAAAAGAACTGTCATGCACTACTCTTCATAGTAAAGAAGCGGAGGAATTACCTACATGACCATGAGATCCTCTTGGTCTCTCATATCAACCTGCTCAAGTTCATAATTGGCCTCCCTATATTGACTAGGAATTTGGATTTATGGGTGGTCATCCTAGACAATACAACATCCAGTTCATATCCCAGAAGTCAATAAAAGGGGAAGCCCTAGATGACTTCCTCACAGCACATCCTACTCCATAAAATACACCAGAGGAAACCAAACTCCCTGATGAAGAGGTTTTCAATCCCCACGACACTCCCTATACATGGGATATGTATTTTGATAGCACATATCAGATTCCTATCAGTATAACAATGGATTACTCAAAACTCAATCGAGTTGGCCTAGGGGTCATATTTTTATCCCCAGATAAATCATTTGTAACTTATTATTTCTTAATATCTAAAGGCGATAGGAACAATGATGATGAGTACCAAGCACTCATCGCTCGGTTGGAACTAGTGTTACAGTTACACATAGCCTACCAAATTATCATTGGGGATTTGGATCTGATGATAAACAAGATCAACGTAGAATATTCCATAAAAAAAATAATTATCCCCTAAAGATGGATATGTTTAGGGTCTAATGAAACAGTTCCCCTTTTAGCCCATGTTGAATTATATCCCTCCATCAAAGAATGCTTGTACCAACGTACTGGCTAATACAGCTTCTATCTTGGGATAACATGATCAAGAGGAAGAAACCATCTTCATAACACATCGATGAATGGTATCATCGATCATCATGTGTTATTTGAATGAAATTAATCATATAATAACCTCTCTATATTATGAATAACCAGAAACCACCTTTGGATGGATGAATCACATAATTAGTTATCTTTGGGATGGGAATATCCCAACGGATCGAGTTGTAAAAAGGACAGATCTTGAACCTATTAGAAAACATCACCATCCATGATGGTAAAAATGATAAAAAAATAATATACATGTTCAAATTCGACGGAATTATCATTATATGCATGGCATGTGGAGAAATTATCTCCATCATGGATGATGTCCATGCGGGATCCTACGGTTCCCACCAATCTTTAGCCAGGATTTCCCCCCATTTCAGATGGTTGGTGTATTACTAGAAATCTAGGATCCAAGACCTCATGTAATTTACAATAAAATATCTTGCATACAAGAATCAAGAAAAAGGTCATCCATCATCCCCTAATATTAATCCACACAACCAAATAATCCTGGCCATTTTTTGTCTGAGGGATGGATGTTGTGGGGCTATATCCCCCAGCCACAACCATGTAGTTCAAGTACATCCATACTAATACTGAATTCATCTCCATATGGGAGGAGGTGATACCTCTAAAAGAAGTATGAATAAATTATATCATAAACATCTTAAATTACCATATCAACAGCTGGATCGAAGTACCTCACACGATATTGTTACACAACAACACCCTCTTCTGTTTTGTTGAGTTTAAGAAGTTATATCAGAAGTATAACATCAAATCCAATCACGTTTTGGGATATAATGTAGTGGAAAATGGACTTATAGTTTACTATAATAAGGATTTGTCGAATATAATCCAGAATATTGTGAAGAAGGATAAGAATTTATGTTTTAAAAAACTCCTCCATGTTTTATTGGCCAATCGTTCCACCACGCATACTGCTACCCAATCAATTCCATATTCATTTTTATATAGGTCTAAGGCATTCTACCCATAGAATTCCAACTACCCATGCCACAAATAGCCACTTGTGGGAAACTCTCAGATTATGAAGTATCTCAATAATTGTATGATTAGTTGGACAGGCTTGATGAGATGAGTTTTTTCACACTGCATAATCTAGAAGTCCACCAGAATCAGATACCACATGCCTTCAATAAAAGGAATCACCTTCATTCATTCCACCAAATTTAATTGGTGATAGATATGAAAAACCATATGATACTGGGAAAGATGGCACCGAATTTGGATTCCAAGATGGAGATACCCTATATTATACACCTGATATATGATAATGGAGCTTATTCACTCATCACTATGGAATTAGAGTGTGTCACCCCACCCACCAATGTGAGATTTCTCATGAAATATTTATCATAATTTCCGGTAATTGGGAATCCATGTTGGTGTAAGTCCCATACCCATCATTTCTTCATGACATTAAACATCATGGAATGTCTCTCACAAGACAACAAACTATGCAGATAATTCCTCAATGCATGACGTTAAACTACAAAGTCACTCTAGAACAATGTATGGATTGATTATCAATCTCAATGAGATATGTAGGGATTACTTGATCATATATCTTGGACCAACCACCACATGACATAAAATAATTGCATCATATCCTCCATGCCACTATATAGTGGGAGGGGTTCTTTTCATTCCTTTTTTCTTGCATTGAGCATAACTCACATGAGCATAGGTATTATGATAAGGGCTTCCACACACAAAACATTGTGTGAAGGCTTGGGATGAACCCATTACCATCCAAAATTTTGGGAGATAATGGGTATCACAGAATTCTTTGATGCATGTTAATAAACTTCATGGTCAATTTCCCCAACAAAACATGAAGCTGTATGCTTTTGTGGACATCATCTAAGGGAAACGCTATCAATGGATTCAATACCCTACCATGCTATATTTTTAATAACTACGTAAGGATTGATTCTAATTTTCAATGAGATATGTAGTGACAACCTAGCTATTACTTCTAGGACCATCTATAGGATTATATTCCATTCACTATAGGTTATATTCAACATCCCATCATGATGTTAAACTGAGTAGAATATCAAGAACTACAGGTGGCTTCATTCCCATCCTCATAGGGATATATAGGACCACCCGTGCATTTTTTCTCTGGTCCAGCTCTAGGTCTCATTGACCTTTCCTCACCCCTTGGCCTAAATCCCCTCCTAAGATGTGTTGTGTTGTGAGGACTGATTTAGTCCCCATTCACGCCATGTTTTTTTACAATGTCGTATGCATCCCCTTTGGGACACTATCCCCCATTTATTGTCCTAGACAAATAAAAATAAACTATGTTAGAACCCTTCATCCTTATCTCATGATGTTAAATTACATGGAACATTCTAGTACTACATATGTATTAATTACCACCCTTGTGGAATATTTATTAATTCCTAAAAATTTAGTCATTGAGTCCGACCCTAGGTATAGCCAAACCATCCATCTTTTCTTCCTCATGGCCTGAGCCCCCTTATAGATGCATGTCATAGTGTGGGTCTCTTTGGCCCTAATTCACATTGGTTCTACCTTCATCCTACCCTCATTATATTAAACAACATTAAATATCAATAACTATTTGTTGAGTGATTCCTATCCTAACAGGATTCGTAGGAACACCCAATAATTTTTTCATTTGGCCTATCCCTAGGCACCACAAATCAGCCCATATTGTTTTTTTGGATTCATGGCCTATGTACTATTCTGAAATGCACATGGGGTGGTGTGTACATCTTTTTACTCATTCACATATGGTATATTATATAATACATGAGTGTCCCCATGTTGGACATTATCCAACCAGTGTCCTTGTCGTATGACAATAAACTGTTCCAACCCTTACATCTTCACCTCATAACATTAAACTACATTGTTCTCCTAGAACTATGTGCACTTTGATTCCCAAAAAGTTGGGGTATGTAGGAAACACCTTGGGGTTCATGACCAACACTTCACAGACCTTATAAATTCAAATTTGTTCATGTCAGTTCACCCTAATCCTTACTAAAAGACGCAATACTGTATAATTCCTCACCACAAGATGTTAAATTGCATGGAATCACAACCCACTACATGATGATAATCTGTGATGGAAATCATTCATAACATTTCCTTAACAAAGGACCACAAGAGCCTAACCCTGTCCAACCAGAGAACTGAGTTCCTTCATCATCTTTTTACGTACCTCATCCAATACCCCACACTTGATGTATTGAGTATCTCATGCCACATTTAACCTTCCATGGGACTTGGAAATGAAATATAGCTTCATGGACTCTGGGATTGACAATTCATGCATGCCCATGACTCCTACATTTCCTCTTATGGCCATCAACTAGATATGTCACACTAAAGATGGACATTCCAATTCTCATGAGCACTGACATCATCAAGGTGGCACTAACCACCATAGTGTGTCTGAACCGCTCTTTGTATGACTATCCCATTTCATCACTCATGACATGATAACCTTGATCCATGATTTACAAAGTCTCCAACACCCACTTTGAATGATTTTGGAGTACTCTTGACCCTAGTTATCATAAAAATCTTCTTGTGTATCATCCCCTATACCTGGTCACAGTCGCATGACCTTAAACTACTCACACTTTAGTAAATGATGTATGACCTTACACTCTATCACATAATTGTGGAAGCCATTAGACCTTAAACATCAAATAAAATAGATAAAAAACTCAGCAAGAAAAAAACCGACAAAAGGGTGACCTGATAAAATTTGAGTAATCGCCTACTAAACTCGTCACCTCCAATGTTTTTGAAAAATTATGGCACAAGTGAATGAGTAATAAAACTTATAGGCTCTACTATGTAGCTCCACTAAAATCTAGGTTATGCTCACTGGACCCCTCATACGGGTAAAAATCATAGCAATGATTCGTCACATCTACACACTATGAGAATATGTATGACATGTGGTGGCCAACATTTAGGGTGCTCAACCTTTTCTTGAGACATTCATTGTCTATATACCACACTCCATGATCCAAAGCATCTCACATTGACTTAAATATTTCATTACCCCAAAAGTGCAAAATATATATATCATTTTTGTCCATGTTATTGATGCAAGGGCTTAGACCCACCAACTAGAGACATCTTGGCCCGACATAAAGGGATTTCTGATTATTGTAAACCTGAAAGCCCCAAGGAGGTACCCAACACCCCATTATGTTTTAGGTTACCCTAGAATGACTATATTATACCTTATTCATGAATTAATGAATAGCCCGAAGGCCTTATTTTTTATTGATTTTCTGATAACCCCCTTTCAAGGGATGAGGGGGAATTCTTACAAGGCCCGTAGGCTTACGAAGTACATTTCCCGTAGGCTTGGAGATATTACATGACCCATAGGTCTTAAGGAAATATACAGACTATGATTACTTGAAACTACTCCTTCCTAGAATTTGCATCGTGATCATCTCTCCACCTTTGTATTGATGTTCGACTAGCATGTCCATGTGAAAGTGTGCACATGCATGGTACTGATGGCAAGTACTATACCCTCTCATTCTTCCAAATCCCGTTTAGCCGTGCTCTGGTGGATGTTCCCTACTCTTTCTTCCTCTGGAGTGGTTCCTTGTAGAATTTTACTATGAAACTAAAAATATGGTGGCCATTAGGCCCTTGAGGTAGCACAAAGGCCATGAGTTGGCACAAAAGCCTTACTGACCTAAAGGCCTTAGGTTGCCTGAAAGCCTTAAGGAGTCCAAGCCCAAATCGGTGGCCCAAGGTGAATAGTTCTGGTTACTACATTACTGCTACAGTAATGTAGTGCTACTATAGTACCCCAAAATTATTAATTCCTCATGACAAGAGCACTTTGGACTATGATTTAAAATCTCTATATTAGTCTGTCCATGTGGATCTGGTATCCTTGATGTTGCATCGCCCTGTTTTTTACCCATTATCAAAGCTGAAATGCGACTGTTCATTATTGAAGGTCTTTCTGGCCAACACCTCGTGATTTGTAACTACAAGGCATAGGGATCGAGCTGTTCAATTAAGAGATATGTTTCCTTGGGGTTTTAGAACCCTTCTTGGATATCCATTTATCCATACCCAACTCCATAATCTTGATGTTTGAGCTTTGATAAATATCTCATATACCCTGGAAAGGGAAATGGATCTCTCCACTCGGCAAGGATATCGATGCAGAAGGGATTAGACCAAACAATAGGGGATATCTTAGACCAATTTAAAGGGACTCATAATCCTTTTGAGCCTTAATGATGTTATGGAAGAACCTGACACCCCCATGATGTAAGGGACATACATGTCATGTCTAACCCATTCCATATCATTCAGTTCATGCTTTTAGGTTGTGATTTATGCCACCCACATTTCAACAATCCTGGTGGGCCTAGCTTCCCCAATATTCTTTCCTCAATAATGTTCACCCCCACAAACATTCTATAGCCCTTAGAACTCTTATCCTCATGATCCCTATCAATATAATAGCAGAACTCAGCATCCCACGGTATTTTGAGTCATTTATGTCATGTTGTCCCCATATCAAACAGATTGTTTGAGCTAAAGACTGTAAACTAATGAAACAGTTGGTCTGAGATAAAAACCCCAAACTAATGAAACTGATGATCTGAGCTAAAAGACCATAAACTAATGCATGTCATAGATGATCTGAGCTAAAAGTCCCTAAACTAAATCAATAGATATTCCTAGATAAAACACCCTAAAATAAACCAACAAATGGTCTTAGCTAAAAGACCATAAAATAAAGCAACATAGGGCCAAGCTAAAAGATCCAAATCTAAAGAAATAGATGGTTTCAGATAAAACACCCTAAACTAAAGCAACTGATGGTCTGAGCCAAAAGAACCTAAACTAAATCGATAGATATTCGGAGCTAAAAGACCCTAAACTAATGCAAGAGATAGTTAAAGATAAAAGACCCTAAACTAAAGCAACAGATGGTAAAAACTAAAATACCCTAAACTAAAGAAAAAATGGTCTAAGATAAAACACCCTAAAATAAAAAAAACAGATGATCCAAGCTAAAATACCCTAAAAAAGAAATATATACCCTTAGATAAAAAACCATAAATTTGAGAAACATAGGGCATGAGCTAAAAGACTCTAAACTGAATCCACATATGTTTCAAGATAAAAGAATATAATGTAATGAATGTTATTATTTTTATGAGGCCCACATTATAGCCATATCGGGCCCAATATTATTTCCACAAATATGCAATGCAACCATCATTTGAAACACATCTCCTTCCAAGATGATCTCCTTGCACATCAAACGTTAATTCTTATATATCACATGGAAATAAATATACATATACATCAATTATTAATGTAATGGAACCAAAAATTATTATATGAAGAAGGGGATTGGATAGTTTGAATTGCTCATACATTTAGGGAAGGGAAAGGGGGATGAATTTCCACATTTTAGAGTCTCTCAAAAAACAAATAAATTGGGGTGTAGTGAAACAATGTGGAATGCATTACATGGAAACTGAATTATAATAAAAGATGATCAGAAGCACCGGAAATATCAGAATTTGTTTGCTGGGATGCATCAATTGAGAGTTGAAGTGTCTCTATCCCCACATCCTCTATATCTGCCACAAATGATGAAATTAGACTAGATTAATCATCTTCTAAACCTTATTTCAAGAAGTGTTTAATGAGGTTAGGATGTCAAGAGATTAGATTTCAGCTGAGAAATCATCTATTCGTACCTCTATAGCTATGCCATCCAAATAACCATCTGAGCTTGCAATTCAGAAAACATTTGACGACCCTTCTCCATGGCCTTCGTCACCTCTTCCAATTTCTTGGTGTGGGAGACCTTTTTTGAAATATCATTCAGGATACTCTCTTGTGCATCTAAGACTCTTCTGGCTATGACAATCTATTTTATAATTTCAAAATGGGTCTTCTGATCAAAACTGCATGCCCCCGGATCATGGAATGAAGGCCTGGATTCACTCCCATCCAAGACTACTGTGAAACTAATACTCATAAGCTAATGAAGTAGGTATCGAAAAAAGAATATACAACTAAGAAAATCAATGATTAAATAGGATATGAGGCTCCAAACATCCCCCTTTCCACAAGTGTATCATCTGTAGTGTGAAACAGAGAATTGAGTTCCTCAATGGAATATAGTTCCTTGTTTTAAAAATTATCATGAAAACAAATAGGGTTCCAAGATGTCTCACCCAAAACCTCAATCAGGTCCATTGATACAATAGATAGATGAATCTGAAAAGTGAGAGGCTTGTCCACATGAATAACCGGCTTTCACAACACACCATCTGGTTAGGCCATCATCCAAGACCAGGCAAAATCCTAATAGAGGAAGGAAACAGAATCAATAGATAGAAATGTAATCATAGCCTTAGTATCAGAATGAAACTGAATCTTCCAAAATTGAATAATTGCACAAGGAATCTATTCTCCATGGAAACTGGATGATGGAATAGAGGTGACCATCTGCACACAACCAAATTGTCGAGCAAACCGATGTGGTGAATACAGTTCACAAATAAGAAGCTCACCCACTAGGGATGTAAGGAACTAATCCGGAAGGGAGACCAAATAATATCTAGAATAAAGAAGGTCTCTACCTTCATCGATGATTGAACTGTCCGGTATAACAAAAATTGAAAAGTAGAAACACTTAGATCGGAACATCATAACTTTAACCTCTATATAGTTTAGAGATATAGACCCAAATATAGAGACATACAATAATTTGGGTAGGATATGTGATTTTAAATATGAGTGGTATTATTGTACCTATAACAATGAAAGTGGTCCCCAATCCAACAAAAAAATAATTTATTTGGACCACGAAATCTATATGGAGTGTTTCCTTGCTAGATATGTCCCACTATCATGTATTTGATAGCAAGACAGGTACCTCTAATTTGAGGTGTCTCCCCTCTTCAAGTGGTGCCTCCAACACCAGGATGCTAATGTAGATTCTAGATCATGCATCACTAATTAGGAGAATTCATCCATATATAAACCTAGAAAGAAAACCAGGTAGCCTGAAGTCTAGAGAAACCTCTAAGTTCACTTGATAGCCCCATAACATATAGTCCCTATTTTCCAGAATGAACCAATATGAGCCATCATCATCGCAAACCTATTAGGAGGGACACTAATGATATAAAATGATGCTTGGTTTATCCTGATTTATACATGGGAATATTTTGATCCATTTAGTGAGGAAAACGATCATGCGCACTATAAGATCTCTCCCCATTTTAATCCTTGAAAGGAAGACCATCTATTTTTCTAAATCTAATGACTGTAGGGGATCATCCCAAACTTCTTCAGCAGGGATAAAATCATTATGAATCTCTCTTATAGGAGGAATACCACCCTATTGATAGAAATTTCATAGGTTTATTCCCAGTTCAACATGGGGAAGATGGAATGTGTTCATCCAAGGGAACCAACAACTAGTCATTTCCTAATGGATTTTAGGCTTGAGTAAGAAGAATAATTGTGATATCTACATGGATTCATAATGATTAACCCTTTATTAAAATTATAGAATTACATACTACTCTATCATACCCATAATGGCCATGCCCATTCATTGGAGAAATTTTCGTTGGGTCGAAGTTCATACATAGAATAACACTCATCACAAATAACTTTCATGGAAGAAGAAAATTTTATTGAATAGATCTGGAAAATAGGATATTGAATGAGATCATAGACATCTCGGATCACGGGGTAGTTCGCCAGTAGATTGGACAAACTCTAAGGTTGGGTTGTTTCGAGCTAGAAATCCTTGGTAATCCATGCCCAAAGGTAGTTGGAGGTCATGAGTACCCAAAAATATGGATGATAGAGGGTAATAACAACATCATCCATCATATTGAACTCAAATAATGAACTCTTGTCTTGTAGGGGACTTTCCTAGAGGTTAGGAGAAAGTAACTTCCAACAATTCTGGATATCATAATGCACATCATAGGGAGGGGAGTCATTGTGATTCCTAGTAATCAGGGCCCTCTGATTATTCAGAACCTAGGAAACTTGGTGGGATTCAGAATCCATATGATGAATTTGTAAGTGGAACATTTTAGACAGATAAATATATAGTCTTGATTCAATTAAAGTCATGAAAATGTCCCAACGACATCATGTGCATCACATGACACATCTAAGGGTTCAAAAACCACATTAATGAGCTGAGGAACCACCTAGCCTCAAGGGGATATGTGGGCTGCATTACCCCTAAGGGGTCCCAAGAGTGTCAGATGACCTCAATATAGGCTCAGGATCATGGGACCTGGAAATGGTCACATAAAACGATCGAGACCCCGAGCCGAATGAACCTGAAAAGTCCTCATGAAAGCCACCTATGTCTGAGAAATATCTGAATTTTCATCTGCTGATGAGCCAGAAGAGTGTTTGAGCAAGAATTAGTCTTGTGAAAGAGTAGGAATCATAGTCACGACTTGTGATGGAGACTCATGGAAAGGGGTTGTGATTATGATTCTCAGTGAATTCTTTTTATAGGGTAGTAGTGGGAGTGATCTCGAGAAGAAGGAAACTAGTGGAATGAAATATCATCCACCCCCTAAATATTGTTGCACAAGGAATACCAAAGGCATCCCTATTAACTGAAAGTTATAATAAATCACTTGTTTTTGACCATAGCATAGACTCATGTTGGTATCTAATTTTCAATAGGACTGAGTACTTGTCCCCTTAGACATCGCAACAATGGGGGTCATTTTTTGATGCCCTCCAAATGATAATGAGACAAAAAAATCTAAAAGGATGAAATACCTTAACATCAATATTATCTTTCCCAAGAAAGCGAGGGAGAATAATATAGTCGAAGACTAGAGGATCCCTTAAAATGATCATGATTAGATGAACACCTCAAGGTCACATGAATCTCCATACATGTCCCTTTTTCCTGTGGAAATCCTCATGAAACTCTCCTAAGAAAGAAACCTTTCCCAGCAGCGACCAAATAGTGAAGGATGGATGAAAATCCCCCAAGGATGCGTAGTTATTCATTTTAATGTTCCTAAAATACTATCCAAAATCCCGCAAAAAACAAGGGAAGTGAAATCCGAAGGAATAAAACCCCAATATTAATAAAGATCATGCATGAAAGCATCATTGTTAAAAATAAAATCTCTAGATCATTTTTTAGATAACTCACAAGACCACCGAGACTTCTCCACAAACAATGAAGGAGATAAAGAGAAGGAGGGAGGTATTTGTTGTCACAAGAGGGCATGAAGTGTGACCTTCACGATAAGGGACGCACCCATTCCTATCTGGTGTGTCTCACCATGCCACATTAGTTTGTCATCCATGTCACATGGGAACCACCAGACCACTGCATAGTGATATAAGGACAAATAAATATTTTGGGCCACAATTCATGCACACTCTCATATAACCCACATTGTTCACATGAACCATCACTATAGAATCGAGTAAAGATCATTGATATTACCCAATAAAACTATCTTACCTCCAAAACCTTGTAAAAATGTGATAAAAATGGAGGAGGTGAGTGGTTTCCACAACTACTAAATGACATGTGACGCATGGCCCGAGCGAACGATGAGATACTGTGAGACCTCACTATCAGGAAAATTTCACCATGTGAGGTCCCTATTTCTTGTTATTTTCACCACATGAAATACCTTTCACATGTCCATGAAACCACACAGAATGAGAAGATAGGTTTTTTCATGAAATACTCATGCATCACCATGTGACCCATATCATTCATGCGACTCATCAGTGAAAAATAGAGGAAATACCCTTACATCCATACATGAAAACATGCCTAAAACTCATTATTTTTCAAATAAAATGAAGGTGATGATATTGGGGTTGTCTAGTATGGTTCTCAATTGCAGATGAACACACGACATATCCATCACACCCTCTGAACGGATGACGAGACCCAGAGATAAGCCATCCAAGGACTCATGAGTGCCCTCTGTTAGGCACTTAGATCTTGCAAACACCCTAGGACGTGTTGACATGACAGAAGGGAGTCCCTTCAAGGAGTAAGTCTGCAATAATTGGAAATAATATGATAATGGATGGATGTTCCCCTGACCACAGAAAATTAGGTGTTTCCCCAAACATAGCCCACAACAGAGACTTGCAAAATCGCGTAATGTAAGACCCCACGTCGACTCCATCCTAGACTCGTGTTAGAATCCCCTCAAAAACCGGTGAGTATACAGGATGATTACACCTTTAAATTAACTTATCTAACTCAAAATATGAGATTTTTGGCTAGTAGGATGGTGGATTGGTCGATTGACTAGATGCTTGAGGCTGCAACATTACTAATTAGATCCCAAAATTTTGCACACATCTGATCATGTGATCGAACAATTTTTTTCCTTGTAATACACTGCCGGACTACCGTAACAGTAATAAACCAAGAATAAATTCCATCATTTGATCAATCAAATATCACTAAATGAAATCATGGTGAGACATGAAATGACCACATCACTTGTTTCTAGATGACGCGAGACCTAATCAAATTGACATTAAAAAATATTCTGAGTCACATTCAATAAAAGGGTAAACTTTTGTATTCAAAGTGGAAAAATCAAGTGAAGGACATGATTGCAGAACTACATGGTCATTACGTATGCCATCTAAAGACACACAACATCGCCATTTCATTCCACTATGATCTCACGACATCCCTTCATCATGTTACATGGGACATGTCGAATGCTCTGGATATGCTAGGACAGGTCTTGAGAACCTTCTACAATCACCACTCCTATCCCGCGAACCCATCTGGTTTATCACCCTAGAACTATAATGTCTTTCAGATGCATCACCTAACTCATATGATGATGCTAACTCACGTTAGCAGAGTCTCGTCAACACATCTGAACTTGATGACCCATATATACTGGAGTTCCCCTCCGCATGAGTCATATGAGACCCGCAACACCTCTGGATATTTTGGAATAGTCTCATGTTGTCCCAAAAATAATTCATCGATGACATGAGACACACCTATGGACATGCCATAATTTACTCACGATGTCTCCATGAGGTGTAGGCCAAGCCATGTGACACCACCCGGAACACATCATCATGGCCCTCATGACACCCCCCATATGTGTCGATCCAGGTGACATGATGAGTCCTAGGGTATACTAACGTGATCATGAGACACCTTCTAGATATGAAGGCCTTTTCATCAAGGAAGCCTCAGTGTTTAAGCCCTAACCTTAAATAATTATGAGGAATCTAATTCCCTCCATAACCGAGATGTGTATGAAGCATCCATAATGCCTTGAGCTCCACATAAAAAATCTCCATGATTTCCCCTATATATAGATAACATATCCACATTCCATGAGTTTTATCATTCACTCCATCTTGATTCTCACAATGTGCTTGGATCGTGGGGGATTAGGTGTATATAACGAGAACCTAGTTAGGAATCATAAATAGGGAAGTGTCAGTGTGTAAGCCCCAACCTTAATGAACTACTAGGACTCTGATTCCTTCCATAACCAGGATTCATAGGATGCCTCTTTAATCGGTTGAGATCCAAATTAAACATCTCGATGATGTCCTCAATAAATAGATCACACATCCACATTTCAATATGTTGATCATTTACCCCCTCTTATTTCTCACAATGTGAATGGATCACGTGGGCTTTGGGGGATGCAACGAGCACCTCATTAGACATCATAAAGAGGGAACTTATAGTGCATAAATCCTAGAATCAATCTAAATATGTGGGTTTTGATTCATGAAATAACCAACATACTTAGGATTCCCCATAATGGCTCAATCCCAAACTCAGATTATCAACTGACTCCACACGTGAGAGTATAACCTAAAGAACTTTGTCATTTTAATTCATCATATAATAAATTTACCACTACCAGAAAAGGATCAAGAAACTCGGATAAGTACAGATGAATCCCAGTGTGTTTTACATAGAAGATAATTTATTTGTAGCCATTTTTTCAGGGTAACAGGTCCCATTTTGAGATTCGGGAGATATTTAAAAAAATTCTTAACTCTATATGGGAGTCTAGGATTAGGAAAAAAATCCACCCCCCCAAAAGGGTGCGATGATCCCGAACTCCGATCCTCTCAAACAGTGCGAGTCCCTAAGAGTAAATAGGCCTTAAAACCCAAATGACTACCAACCTTTGGAAATCAGGTCCGCACTCAGCAATAGATGAGGGAACCAGTGGGAGTTTCTAGGAAATGGTAAATGGTAATGTGAGGAGAAGAACCCATTACATGCCACAAAATCCCTCCGAAACAATCTTGATCATAAATGAGATAATGTTGAAATCCATGCAACCTCATCAGTACCTTCATTTTAATCATGGAATGTTGATCAATAGATAAGTCTTCTAGGATAGATCTTAAATGGGAAGTATTGGTGAGACGGTCCACTATAACCTAAATCACGTTTTTTTCATTGGATATTCTGATGAGAGTAGTGAAAAGTCCATAGTTATATTCTCCCACTTATATTTTGGTATGGGTTGTGGTTGTAATACACCTTTATGATGTTTTCACTCTTTCTTCACTTGTTGACAACCATGGAAACATTTAGTGTACTTGGCAGTCTCACTTTTCATGTTATTCTGCCAATAATGATCATGAAGGTTCCAATATATTTAAGTGATTCCATTATGAATAGATAATGTATATCTACGACCTTTATCCTTAACTGCTTCTTTATTTATGGAAATTATGAAACATGTACCCTTGAATGGAATTTTATTTTTCCTTATTAATGAATATTGAACTTATGAAACCTCCCATGCATTACAACCAATATCTTTTTCTGTAAAAATGATCCTTTCATTAAGATTTTTTGATACCCTCTAGTAATAATGGTTGAGAAATAAATTGGAATAGGGTTGATGATGTAACCTACCTCTTGATTCTCATGTCCAACCTTACTAGGTCCTTGATCAAAGGATATCCTTAAATACCCATTATTTCTAGCATAAATGGGTCTTTTTAACATAATCAATCAGCGAATTTTGTTCCATCCATGGTGATAAAGAGTTAAAAAAACCTATTATTTAAGGATTTTGGAACATCTCCTCTATCTCATGTATAATTCCGTTTTCATGAAAATATATTTCAAATATTGATGGTATGTGTATATATCCCATTTCTCCCCATAAAGATAGTACCTCCCTAAATTCAAAGTAAAAAAAACTACAACATGCTCCAGGCAATGCATAGAATAATTATTTTTAAGAGACTCCAACATTCAAGATGAATAAGGATTATCCTTTTTAAATTTTTGTGAGGAAAGTATAGAGCCCTTTCCAAGGTACCTCACTAAAAATAACAAATCATTCACTAACAGTGGGTTGGTAAACACGGGTGTCGTAACTAATATCTTCTTCAGCTCTTCGAAAATTTCTTCACACTCCTTTGTCTTGATGAACATTTTCCATTTTCAAGTTATATTAAATTGTGGATTATAATGTAGTGAATTTTTTTTTCAAAACCCTATTATCATATCATGCTAAACTATAAAATCTATGAATCTCAGTTACTGTTTTAATATGACACCACTCCTCCATGACCTTTGTCTTTAAAGTCTCAATTGATATTCCCTTATAGGTTACAATGTTCCGAAACAAAGAAACTTGTTTTATCTAAAATTAACACTTTCTAAACATTTAAAATAGCCACTCCTTCTTCTGTGTTTGTAATAAAACCCTTATATAGTCCTCATTCTCATCATAACTTTTAGAATATATTAGAGTATCATCAATAGAAACTACCAAACTGTTTTTAATTTAGTACTTAAAGAAATTATTCATCAAATACATAAATATATTAGAATAATTATTCATTCAAAAGGGAATAAAAATAAACACATAATTCACATATCTTGATCATAATGTAGTATTTGTAGTATCTTTTTTATGCACCATCAATTGATGATAACCAGATCCAAGATTAATCTGGGAGTAAATTTTAGCACTATAAATATTGTCAAATAAATCATTAATCCATGGAAGAGGTTAATTATTCTTTAATATAATCCCATTATGTTCTCTATAATCAATGCATATCTATATTCTTCCATCTTTATGCTTCCCTAAGAGAATAGGTTCACCCAAAGGAGACACACATGGTTAGATAAACACCTTCTCCAAAAGATCATGGAGTTGTATATTTAATTCATCAAACTACACATTTTCTATTCTATATGGGATTTTTGATATATTCTTGGATCCATGCATGAGTTCAATGGAGAATTATACCTCTATTCCAAGGGATGGTTCAGGTTACACCTTAGTAAATACCTCAATGTATTCCTGGATGATGGGGATGTTTTCAATTTGTATACTTTCATTTCCTTCTTCGTCTTCACCAATCATATCCATAAATAAGGCTATAGGAGGTGCTTCATGAAAATGCTCATGTTGAGATATCTCTCCGTTAAAATCACATGTAGGTTTTCCATTCAATACTAGTGATATTTCATTTCTCCTATAGTTGATCTTTGTATTATATTTTGAGAGGCAGTCCATCCCTATTATGGTTTCAAATTCCAACAAGGGAATGACTACTATAAGTGTGATGAGACTATTCTCTCCAAAGTGAATACTAGGGATTATATACACTATTGATTCATGGATAATCCCTCTAGGAGTCTTTATAGATTACTCTACTTCTAGTAGTATGGGGATTGATTATATATTCTTTTCAAACATGGCGGAAATAGAGGATTGCATTGAACCTGAATTAAAAAAAGGATTATCTATAGTTGATAGAACAACTTGAGTACCTAAAAACACTTCAATTAGAGTTTCAACACCATATATGGTTATAGAAAAAAACCTAACATTATCTCTTGGACTATGCTGAGGTTGATGATGATTACCCTCTATTAACATTATATTTGGACAGTGATTGGAAATGTTCCCAAGCATTCCACACTTGAAGCATTGGAATTCATGTTGGGCCTGAATCATCTTTCATTTTTCATTAGTGTTTAGAATTTGAGTCCTATCCTCAAAATAATGGATCTATGAAATATGGAAACTTATTCTAAACTTGTAACATTTCCATCTCCTGGGAAATCAATTTTCAAAATACGTCTTTCCACATTTATTACATTTGGGAATATTCAATTCATTTCCTCCACTTTCACGATCAATGTTCATCCCTAAATTGTGATCTAAATATCTATTCTTTTCATTCAATCTATGGGACCACTAAATCCCTCTAAAATCTAGATCAACATTCATAGAACTTTTTACTATATCCTCGTAACTTTTACAGTCTCGATTTGTTAAATTATTCCATAGATGGGCTATCAATCCAAAAAAAATAATCTACTATCATTTCCATTTAAATCCATGAAAGGGGTATAGGTGTAGCAATAAATTCTTGTAAATTTCATCTTATATATTACAACATATTCATTTCCCTTCTTCTACAGATCTAATAATTCCTTCCACATTTTTATTCTAATAGAAAAAGGGAAATTTTTATTAAAAAGAATTTCATGATCTCTAATCACATTATATCATCAATCACTTTTCTTGGATTCATTTTTTATCAGTTTCCACCAATGATATGCCTCTTAATATATGTGGTACAGATATTCTCTTACTTCAAACAACAATGTATAGAAAATAACTTCTCCATAGATATTATACATTCTCCAGCAATCAATTGGTCGATAGATCCACTAAAAGAAGGCGGTCTTTGATGCATAAAGGACTCAATAGAATTTTATTCACATCGTGGTGAATTTGGTCGCATGGATAGATTCATTTCATTTATCATAACATGATTCATTTGATTCATCATTATCATTAACTTTTCCATTCGGTTTTTCATCAGAGGTTCATCAGCATGTGGTCTGTTGAGATAAATATTTATGTGTTTCCTCATATTTCCTACTGCTTTCTAAAAAAAGAAACCCTTAATAAGAAACATGTTTTTTTAATAATGTAATAACACTAAATTAATTTTATATATTAAAAAATGATTCTTATATATGTTATTATTTAACAACAATTGTGTTTTCTATAAATTCATTTTAAGAGTTCATAAAATGCTTTTTATTAACCATACATATGACCGAGGAGTTTCAAAAATGAGTTTATAACGGTATATTGTTGTGAAATATTTCCAATTTTAGTCAAGATGAAAGTGTAATTTTTTTGTTTTACCCTTAGATACATCTCTACTATAGCCACTTCCACTTTTTCATATCCAAATAGGGATTTCTTGGTTCAGAGACGACTAATCATAATATTTCACCAAAATACTATGATATTTTTCAATATTTAAACATGTTCTTAAGGTTCTTCGTGATTTTTTCAAAACCTAATTTCTAAACATAACTAACCAATCATTTGACACCAACTATGGAATCCTGCCTTTTAATTACACAACATTTCATTTAAGTGGTAAAAACAGAGGATATTTTAATGTTTAGTTTCTTATAAAGAAGGTAAATAATGCGTAAAAACATAAACCATTATTCTAAAAAAATTGAAAGTACTATTACTTAATTCATCTTAAGTAATTTTACTAATTCTCATAACCTGGGAGCCTACATTAATGGAAACGATGCGTATAGTCTCTATAGGGGAAAATAATATAAATAGTTTTCATGTGATCTTGAGGGAAAAATCAATAAGAACATGATGAATATCATAAAGTCGTGATAAATTAATATAAGGGAATATCATAATAAAATTAACTCAAACCATAACATTGAAATTTGGTTTAAAGATTTAAATGAGACATTAAAAATTATATCACCAAGTTTTTTAATTGAGGTGTCATAAAAATTAACAAGGTTATTCACCAAGGTATCGTAAAACAAGTCCTCTCTAGAGATTAATATCTTTACCTAGTGAATTGGAGCACTATCAGGGTGAACCCTTAATGTGTATTTATTGATTTTATCTTTATATATCATAATAAAATATTTCATAAATAACCTGTGGACAATAAAATAAATGAGTTTCAAATAAAAAACATTGTGTTTAAAATGTAGTTTAGTGATTCGATATTTATGTCATTTATAACCCATAGAAATGGAATGAGGGTTTAATATATACCAATTATAGAATGAATATAAAAAAATTTATATATTTTTTAATACACATATAAGAGAAAGTGGTTTTGGTATTGACATAGTGAAAATAAAATGGAATTTCTTGAGGAGAAAAGACAAATTTAGACTGGTAAAATTAGTATCATAACAAGTATAAAATTTGGTTTTATAAAGGGGTTAAAAGAGAAGGGACAGATGTATCATATTGATAAAACATAATTTAACAGTAATGGATTGAGTAAAAAGTAAATAACATTTATTTACCTTAACATTTGAAAGATATATTGAAAAATTGGTTCTCAAAATGAAGAGAAAAGATGGATAATTCCCTTACCTTAAAGATTAGTATATAAAACATGAGAATCAAGACCTTGGGGACTTAAGGACACATTGTTAGGACTCCCTGGGAGGATAAAATATCATATAATCATGGTTGGTGAATTAATAGTTAATTTAAATATATAAACGAAAGGGTATTTATATCAAAATTTGGGGATTTGATTATTAATTTCTAAATAAAGTCCTTAGACATCTAAGGAGAAGAAAATAAAAAAACATTGGATATACCATGGTATATTATGATTTAATAGGATACATGGGACACCTATTTTTATATTTTAATTCACAAGAGTCCAACATCATTTTAAATTACCTATTTTGGGATGTATAGTTATTATTTTCACAAAATAACAATTTTAAAGTTATGGTTTTCATTTTATAATTTGGGATTGTAAATTATATATATGAAAATTGATTAAATTATATTGAAATAAATGGTATTAATAAAATAATATATTTTAATTTATTTATTGTTTTTAATTAGTTATAAGATAATTATATTATAATTATGATTCCATTAACATACAGAAAAAATTCAAACTATATTTTTACTATTCATAAAATAATAATGTATTTTCAATATTTCTCATAATTTCACCCAGACCATATTCTAACATTTTAGTTTTGAAAAAAATATTTATTTTTTCATTAAAATTTTATAAATATAATAATTTTTAGGACGAATAGGGGCCTATATACCCTAAGAGGGGGGGTGAATTGAGGTATGGATATTCTTTTTCAAAGTTCTTCCTACCCCACTGGATCTTGAACTCTTTATTACAAGGGTCACTTTGTTTTCTCTTGTGTGTAAACTATGATCACTTATTTACTTCATTATCTAATGATTATGCTTTGAATGCAATGAAGAGGAGAAAATAGGCATACACAGAGATTTTTACTTGGTTCACCCTCACTGGGCTACGTCCAAGGATCATACGCCGACAAGTTGCCAGTCATACCAAATTACACTATTCATCACTATATGTGGATACAAAGTTCGGGGCTAGATCACTTCTATGCCCAGGCTCACTGTCTTTACGATATTTAGGGTCAACTCACTGCTTTCCCAAGGGTCACTCCCTACTTCACTCTCTCTGGCTCACTGCCAGTGGAGAGGATCACCTTTTTTCTATTCCTTTGCTCACTGCTCTTGGAAGGAATCCACTCACAATTTATAGACCTGTAGGTCTCTTCATTTTCATGAAAGAATGCATATTCCTCTTTATGTATATTCTCATTTGAAGTACAACTTTCACCCATAGATGAATATCTCCTTACACCAAAGGTATCAGGAAAACTTCCAGCTTCCACGCAGCCCGAAAATCACTGCTGGAACAAAACCTTACTTGGCGTGCAAGTCAATCTCGGCGCCCAAGTATCTGCGCGCAAGTCGCAACGGGCACGCAATTTCACCTCAGACACTTGTGCGACACAATATTCCCCATCTCCAATCCTGCATGACTCTCTTCCTTTTATTCCCAAACCAATATTGGTGCGCAACTGCCAACTGGAGCGCAACTTCTCACACTGGTGCACAACTTCAACCACCAACGCACAACTTCACTTGCGCGACCCTCACACCACTTGCGCGACCACCACACCTGCGTGACGGGAGCTCTAATTTCTCAAAGAGTTGAACTCCGGTAAAGAATGAAGAGGGGTGGTCTAGTATTTATAGGCAATCTGACCACCCTGCACGACGGCGCGCAAGTCACCTGCGCGACCCAGTCTCGGCGCGCAAGTCTTCTATCCTTTTAGACACTTGCGCGACAAACTCCCAAACATGCGCAAATCGGTTTCCTTTGCTATATTTTGATCTTCTGATATTAAAAATCATATGGCGTGTAATTTTCCTATACTCCAAGTCCTCAGCGTGCAAGTCCCTTTTCCAAAAACACTTTTCTTCCTTTGTCGATTTTCAAGCCCAAATATTTGGCAAACACTGGAAAACGGTGCCACCTCATATCTGTTCTTTTGTACCGCCTCTAGATCATCCATTCCTTTTGTCGACATTCTTGAATCAAACATGGATTGTTGACCATAGCTATTGAACTCGAAATTCCACCATGAAATCCTCTTTGTCAACAAATTTGTATTTCATTGTTTTCATTGTCAACAATCACCACTCAGATGTCCACTTTGTCAACAAACACAATCACCTCAAAAATGCTTCAATGATTCCTTGAGGGATTTTTTCCCAACAAAAATTATAACTTCTAAATATAAAAATTTCTACTTATTAAAAATAATTGCATATTAAAAGTTCATAATATAATTTTAGACACCTGAAAAAAATTATTTTATAATTTATATTTATATATGAGTGTTTTATAACAATATTTTTATTAAAATTATTATTATTAATAATAATTTAGTTTATTGAAACTATTAATATATATTTTGTAATGTAAAATTGCTTTCTGAAAAATCAATTTATCAAATTCTACCTCATTTTTATTTAGAAAAACTATTCTTAGAACATAAATGATAGAATAAAAATTAAATTATAAAAACGAATTACACACTAATTTGTGGAAATGTAACCCATTTATACAGCCCTGTATTCTCTAAGATTACAGTGTGTGATTTTGGCAGTTTGGTCAGGTTCCTCAGCTATCATCAACCGAGTGTAAATCTCTACTAACTTGATCTTATCTAGTAGGAGATTTCATTCAAGAATCACTTGTTGGAGCTTAGCCTGGGACTGGTCAAGGTAGAAACCCACTAATGAAAACCCCTTCAATGATCTATAAAAATTTATAAAAATGGAATGACACTGCTGGTTAATCCATCAAATCTTCTTTGTTTATAAATTATCCAATGTCAAAAAAATTTACTTATAAATTGAAATGATATGGGTCCAATTATTAGCAAGAGTATTGTTAAAAAATTTCATATTATCCAATGGTAATAATTGACCAATATTAATATAATATATAAATTTAGATGGTCACATTTCCCTTTAAATTCACTTCATAGGTTTTCATTAATACAACACACAATTTTAAGAAACAATTATTAATCAAAATGTTTTGGTCCATACAAATAGGGGCAATAAATCATGTAATGTCCTATTTCACTAAAAACAATTCCCTGTCATAGAATTACTGGTCATATAATCTTTTTCTATAAAAAATATTCATTAATTCATATAGAAAGATCAATCCATTTTGTGGGTGGGGGACCTCAAAAGAATCAGATGACCCTACAATGTTCATTGAATCCATTGAATCTTGATCCCCCAGGGGGACATAGAGTAATTTTTCATAGAGGATATGCCACAAATCAGTATCTATTTGATGATGGAGAGGGGCCTAAAATATTTTGGCGTATGGTCCTAATTTATTTTATATTATTTGCTAATTTTTTTTATATCGACATATATCATTCATTTATATCATCTCAAGTTGTTGATGGTATAGATTTAATGGTTAAGTTTAATTTAAATATGTTTTCTATCAAAAACCCCTATGAAAGAATGTGGATTAACTAAAAATCTATCAATACTGTTCTTTAGAGATCATCAGGTTCAATCATGTTTGCAGCTTCATAAATCTAAAGATGTTAGATTTTGAAAAATATTCTTTCAAATTAAATCGTTTAGAAACTATGATGCACATATCAATTTTTATCAGATATGAGTGGATTTTACGTCAACTATGGGGGTGAATTTTATTTTTAAATGGTGAATGGGATTTCCATGTAGACAAAGTGATACTAGGTCCTTGTAAAAAACCATTTCTGTTCATATGGTATGAATATTTCTTAAAGTGGACCAGATAGTGACACCCTCTTCTTTTACTCTTATGGGTTCTAATTCTGAGGTGTATTTTTAAAAAATTGCTATATAATGCCTATATATACTGGGGAGTTGAGTTAAAAATTTATCTCACTCCCATTTTTGTAACAATATTGATCCCACCGTATCATATTCTATAAGATGAACTGAATGGGATCATTGTAGATATTGACGATATTAATGCTAAAGGATTTCCAAAATGATCACTTTCCCTTAAGGTGCTCATGTGTTGTTATCCTAGAAGTCATATTTTAGTATTAAAATTTTTGTAGACTATAGGTAGTGGAACTATATCATTTTAATAATAAGTAATTATATAGAGGGACTGATAACTTTTTTGATAAGTTGTGGGGAGCCTGGTTGATTTCAATGATTGATATATGTTTTAGATATCATCAGCTTTAGGTAAAAGAGATATAAATTCCAAATATATAGTTAATGAGAACATGTCAACAAAATGAGTATCTCAGGTTCCTTTTGGAAAAATTAATTCTCTCATGTGTTAATGGATTTCATAAAAATGTTATTTCATCCATATATGGAAAATTAATTGTTTTATTTAATGATAAATTTTTATGCATTCCATGATATTAGATTCACATGTTAAATGCCCTGATATCATATTGAGGATGATTCAAGCACAGTTTCTTTATTACTTTTTTAAAATGTATCAATTTTGGATCTAATATTTGGTTTTCTTTAGAAAAACGTTTTTCAAGAAGAAATATCAATTTATCTAGAGATAGATGAAGCATTATTTTATAGGGAACATCCTAGTAATATATTGAACAGTCAAAGATTCATTGGTTTTATTGGGAACAACTAGCATTTTATTTTGGAATTTTATCACATGATAGTTCCAATTACCGTAGTTATAAAAAATGGATTCAACATTGAATGGGAAGATAAGTGCGAGGAAGTATTCCTTGAAATTAGTATCATTTTAAAGTTGATTCAATTCTAATTCTTCTCGAGCCTAGAATTGCGTAAGATGTGTAATTTAACTCATTATTTATTGAATTTTAGTATATTTTATGTCGGTGGATAAGGTAATTTTGTATGGGTCTCATTAGTTATGTCTTTACAAGGGAAATAAACTACTCTTGACTTTGATTGTAATGTTATGCTTCATATATTGAAATTTTGGTGTCACTATCTTTTTATTGATAGATTTATCATGTATTCATAACATAATATGTTATAATATATTTTCCCTGAATAATACCTAAATATTCATTATATGGTTTTTGTAAAATAAAATGTAAACATTCAACATGGAGATTGTGTATGCTCTGGGAAAAGGGAATTTGGTTATAGACTCTCTAAAAAAGAAGAAGTGGGAAGTGGTAGAGTAGATGTCTAGATGTGGATATAAGAAAATAAATTTGGTGTAAGACTAGAATGTGTCTGTCATGGAGGATCAAGGGGTATTGACTTCATCACCCTTTGTTACCTAGCCCTCACTGTTGGAATGAGTGAATTCTTGTCAAGAATATAATCCAGATTATGTCATGATGCCTAAGAGGTTGGTGGTAACGTTTTATTCCAATATGATCATTAGATTGATATGGTGTAGTTAATTTTAATGGGAAAGTGAGGTTTCCTTAATCCATGGGAGAAGAGCTCATTTGTAAATGTTGTAATTGAACCAAGGAACAATCAAAATGTATCATAATGATAGATGGAAATTCAGGTGGCATGACATGAAAAGTAACATTATAGGCATTGTTTGTTGAGTCAATAAGGTTTTCCTTTTGAATTTTCCATTCCTTCTTGTTTTGAAAATCACAAGCACCTTATACTAAAGCAAATATATATTTTAACATCCTAAGGAAAATTTTCATCCATAAGGAAATCTACCATATCCTAGATTTTCTTATATGTAGAAATATTTTTCTAAAGTACAAATACCTGATTCTTAACCAAAATCCCTGAATCATATAATTTCATGATTTGGAGCATTCTGTTTCTAGGATCCGAATTCTAGATGTGAACTATTATGAAGTCTGACTTTGAACTCTTATGTAGTTATACTCCGAACTCTTAAGTAGTTCGACTCCGAACTCTTATGATGTTCGACTCCGAACTCTTATGATGTTCGAATCTGAACTCTTAAGTAGTTCGTCTCTGAACTCTTATGAAGTTCGACTCTGAACTTTCACGAGTTCGAATCCAAACTCTTAATCAGTTCGACTATAAACTCTTATGAAGTTCGACTCCAAAATCTTAAGTAGTTTGACTCTGAACTCTTATGTAGTTCGACTCTGAACACTTATTAAGTTCGACTCAGAACTTTTTTTAGTTCGACTTAGAACTCTACAAGTTCAGATTCCGAACTCTGGTGAATCCAGACTCTGAATTTCCTTACAAATTAAGACTCTGGACTTCTACAGATTCCAGGTTTCGGATTACTATAAAACAGAATCTGAAAATTTCATAACATAGACTCCGAATTTCATTTGGTTTAGACTCGAACTTTTAATTTGCTTACACTCCGAAATTTTGTATGGATTTTTCTTTCATATGCACCATTAAAAAATGATCTCATGTATTTAGTTATACATGGTTTGTTATTAAAGGATGTCGTCTCTTCTTTTTCACACTAACCGTTGGTTGAGTTACACGTGTACAGGCCCCTCTGAATTTCATTGAAAATATGATCGTTGGAGGAGGGAGCCAACTGTTGGAAATTTTCCTATAAATAGTATCTCATTTGAATGAACTCTGCAATAAGTTGATCGATCTAGAGACCACACGCTATTAAGGTGATTTCTAGAGAGAGAAGCTTTTCATGATTTGTGTGTACTGAACCGCTTGTTCAGATTTCTTCATGCGACTCCGAATGTTGGTGATTACATTCGAGGGCTTCTTGGGATAGGAAGGCAGAGGTGCCGACTTCCTTGAAGTTCGAGGGTTTCCTTGCTGAAGAATACAGAGGTTCCAACTACCTTAAAGATGAGGGCTTGAGGGGATATCATGAAAAGACTCTGATCTTTGTATCAAGGGCTTTCCCTGGTGTGGGTAAGATAGTCATTCTTGAAACTATAAATCAAGGGACCTTTATTCGAGGTTGTTGGATACCCTTCTCTGTAGGTTAAAAGAGTTATTGTTTGTTACATGTAGTTGTACTACTTGTTTGTTTCTCTGCTGCATATTGTTTTGTAAGAAAAGTATAACATTCTTTTATTTCCTTACACTTGTACTCTAATTCATTTAGATTCTATACGCTTTAGGGTAAAATATCATATTGTTTACTTTAGTTAAGTTTAAATTTCCAGATCCATATATCTGAAACCTGTTATTTGGAATCACTTTCCTGATTCAAGCAAGTGTGTAAAATTAGATGTTTGTAACTTCATTACTTATTCCAATTTCTAATTGGAGTTAGAGGTTTTGTGAATCTTATTATATTAACATTGTTAAACATAGATCATTCCTTGCTTAAAGAAATTTTGAAAGTGTAAAATTCACCCCCCTCTTGTATATTGAGTATCTACATCATTATTTAGATCCTACAATTGGTATTAGAAAAGGTATCTGAAATACTTATACTCACATATAAGTTTTCCTTTCTCTTTTTTCATTGTTATTCATTATTTATTAGATCATATTTATTCATTCTGTATTGTCATTCCGAACATTGTCATTCCAAATTATCATTCCAAATTATCATTCCAAATTGCCATTCTAAACATTGTGGTCACTAACTTTTTATTCTAACAAGTTTGGTTGCCAAATTTTTTTTAAGAATGGCGGGAATCAATGTTGGTTCTATTGACAATCTAAACCCTACAAGACAACCAATCATTTATGGAAATTACTATGAGTACTGGAGAGATTGAATGAAGACTTTTGTTATCAATACTAGAGTGGATAATTTTGTTTTACTTATTGGTGATTATAAAATTCTTGATAAGGAAGTTAGAACTTTAACTATCTAGGAAAAACAAGAGTATCAACTCAATTCTAAGGAATGAAATACATTACTAAGTTTAATGACTAGAAATATATACAGCCAAATTTCTTCTTATAAAGCAGCTAATTGTATCTGGAAGAAGTTATAGGTTACACACTTTGGCACTTTTAAAGTGATTGAAACTAAGAGAGCTATGCTTAGAGCTGAATACCATGGCTTCAACATTCATTATAGTGAACCAATTTGTAATGTTTAATAGGGATTTTGGACTATAGTGAAGAGTCTTCAGTCTATGGGAGAGAAAGGTATGGATGATGAAGCTCTTGTGGACAAGATAATTGATATTATTCTCAATGAGTGGGAATCAAAAAGAATAGCTATTGATGAGAACAGGAAGGTTACTCAAATTTCATTAGATGAGCTATTTGGAACTCTTCTCCAACATGAAACAAGATTGAAGAGATATACTGACAACATTAAGAAGAAGAATAGAAATGGTACTATTTCTTTTACAACATCATCAAATCATATGAAAGCTAAGACTCCTGAGAGAGTAACCAGATCCAAGTCAATGAAAGTTATTATCCAATCTGAATCTAGTGAGAGTGAAGTCTCTGAAAATGAGTTAGCAAATCTTTCTCGAAGGATGAACAAGATAGCTGGCCAGAGAAATTTCCAATCCAAGTATAAGAAAAAGGAAAGGAAATACAGAAACGATTGAGAAGTTAATTTTTATAAATGCAAGAGAGCGGGACATATTAGACCAGATTGCTCTTTTCTCAAAAGGAAAGAAAGGAAAGAAAGGAATTCTAAAAGGAACAGAAAGAGGTATTATAAATCCAAAGCTAAGAATGTTCTGAAATCTAATGACACTTTGAGTTCCAGTGGTGGTGACTCTTCAGATGAATCATCTGATTATGAATCTTCAGGATAGAAAAATCATTGTCTTATAGCCAGATTAAATGTAAATAATCACTGCTTTATGGATAAGTCATGAAATGCTGAGTCATCGACCAATGTGTCTTTAAATTCTAATGATAGAGAATATTATAACTCTTTAGATGAATAATCCTTTTCTGATGAAGAAAATACGTCACCTACCCATGAAGATGTTTCTAGGATTGCTGAACTTCTTGAGATTGAAAATTATAAACTCAAAAAAAAAAATTGATAATGAAAACTCTTGGAATACTATTCTTATGAAAGAAATATCATATATTTCTAAAGATCTTGATAGGAAAAATGTGGATTTTATAAATATTTCAAAAAATCTTGAGGAAGTAAGTTCTGAGAAGAACACACTTTCTATAGATTTAGAACAAGTAATTTCTAAGAAAAGTGTTTTCGAGCCTAGCTTAAGTTCTAATTCTAATGATCTTAATGATAAAAACATGGTTATAAAACTCAAGTTCGAAATTTTTTCCTTAAATAAGTGTTTATAAAACTTTCCCCATGGTAAATAAAATTTTTATAAAATGTATTCACAAATACGACCATTAAGAAACAAATCTGGATTTGGTTATACCGATGCAAAACCATCTTTTAGTAACAGCTACTTTGTTCCACAAAGTTCCCCATTTTTTACCAAGTGACAATGTTGTGGTCACTGGGCAAAGAATTTCCCTTTAAACAAAACCCAATCTCTAGGTTTTCATAAGGATTATTTTTCTAAGAAGATGTGGGTACCAAAAATCTTGTTATCTGAAAATCATGGATCCAAACAAGTTTGGATTCCGAATGTATAATTATTTTCTTGATTTCAGGAAGATAAAGAAATTACCAACAACAACACATGGTATATGGATAGTGGATGTTCACAGCACATGACTGGTAACAAAATCTATTTTGAAAAGATTCTCAAAACGAAAGGAGCAAAGGTAACTTTCATAGATAATTCTCAGGGAGAAATTGTTGTTATAGGTAATATTGTTCTTCTGGGTAAAACATTGAGTTAAAATGTTTTATTTGTTAAGGGTATTAAGCATAACATCATTAGAATAAGTCAGTTATGTGATGAAGGGTACCTTGTGAATTTTAGGAATGATAAGTTCCTAGTAAAAATTTCCAAAGAAAAATTTATTCTCTCAGCCAATAGGCAAGAGAATGTTTACACTTTGAACTTAGAAGACCTCTGGAGCCAAGGCTTACCTTGCCTAAGTGCAATGGAAGATCATTCTTGGTTATGGCAAAGAAGATTAGGTCATTGTAACCTTAGAATCTTATGTAAACTTTCTAAGAAGAAACTAGTTAAGGATCTACCAGAGCATAGATTTGATTCTTCTAAAGTTTGTGATCCTTTTCAATATGGAAAGAAACATAAATCTAGTTTTAACTCAATCAGTGAATTCTCAACAACTGATGCACTACAGTTGGTGCACATTGATCTTTTTGGTCCAACACAAACTAGAAGCATTCGAGGAAAATATTATGTGTTTGTTCTTGTTGATGAATACACCATATTTAATTGGGTCTATTTTCTAGAAAAGAAGTCTGAAGCATTTTCTTATTTCAAAAGTTTTAGATGACAAGTTAAAAATGATAAAAATCTTCCACTGAAAACTATTCATAGTAATCATGGAAGAGAATTTAAAAATTATTATTTTGAAACTTTTTGTAGTAGAAAAGGTATTACTCACGATTATTCAGCACCTAGAACTCCTCAACAATATGGTGTAGTTGAAATAAGAAATAGAATTATTCAAGAGATAACTAGAACCATGTTGAGTGAATATTCTATAACTAGACATTTCTGGGATGAAGCTGTAAGTACTTCTTGTTATACTATAACTCGAGTTTTGATTAGACCTTTTCTTAATAAAACTATTTATGAGTTATGGAATGGTAGAAAACCAAGACTTTCCTACTTCAAAGTTTTTGTTTCAAAAGTATTCATTCTGAATACTAAAGATAATTTACACAAATTCACACCAAAATTTGATGAAGGAATTTTGTTAGGCTACTCCATAACTTCTAAGTCATATAAAGTTTTCAATAAAAATACTTGTACTTTTGAAGAAACAATGCATGTAAAATTTGATGAGTCTGATCCTTTTTTTAACCATCCCAACCTACATCCTCAGATGTGTTTTCAAAAACTGATTATCAACCATTGAAAGAAAATCCTTCTGATAAGGAAAATTTTCAAGAAGATAATTTTGAAACATTTACCCCAGAAGACTTTCTACCCTATATTGATGAACATGTTTTACAATACCCAAATCAGGTGTTTCTTAAGAACCATCCCAGTGATAGCATCATTGGTGATGTTAATAAACCTATAAGGACAAGAAGTTCCTTGAGAAATGAAGTAGAACATCTAGCATTTTATTCCCAAATAGAACCAAAAATCACTGATGAAGATTTATGTGATGATGATTGGATCAAAACCATGCAAGATGAACTAAATGAATTTGAAAGGAATAATGTCTGGACCTCGGTTGAAATACCTAAGGAAACTTCTGTCATTGGAGTAAAATGGGTCTTCAGAAACAGGTGTGATGAAAATGGAGTCATAGTAAGAAATAAATCTAGACTAGTTTCTAAAGGCTACAATCAGCAAGATGGAATAGACTATGATGAAAGATATGCTCCAGTATCTATACTTGAATATATTCGTATTCTACTTGCCTTTGCAGAATTATTCAATTTTAAACTTTTTCAAATGGATGTGAAATATTATTTTCTTACTGGTTATTTTCAAGAGGAAGTTTTTTTAAGAACAACCTCTTGGATTTGAAGATACAAAACATCCTGATCATGTTTTTAGAATTACCAAACTTTGTATGGCCTTAAACAAGCCCCACGATCTTGGTATGATAGACTTACAGGATTTTGGCTTCAAAATAACTTTGTTAAGGGAAATTCAGATCCAACTCCCTTTATAAATAATAATAATAATAGAAATGTTTTTTTTGTTCAAATTTATGTTGATGATATCATATTTGGTTCAACTCAGTAATCTTTAACTGATTCATTTGCAAGTCTAATGAAATCTGAGTCTGAAATGAGTATGATGGGTGAATCCACATTTTTCTTTGGTTTTAAAATTTCTCAACAACCAGAAGGAACCTATATATCTCAACATAATTATATTAAATATATTTTTAAAAAGTATGGTTATGACAACACTAAGAGTATAAGTTCCGCCATGTGCACCTCAAACTCCTTAGATCTTGATGAAGCTGGGAAACCAGTAGATCAATCATCTTTTAGAGGTGTGATAGGAAGTTTACTTTACATAATATCTAGTCGACCAGACTTAATGTTCTCAGTATGCTTATGTGAAATATATCTATCCAATCCTTATGAATCTCACTTAAAGGCAATAAAAAGAATTTTTTGCTACCTAAAGGGAACCATGGATCTAGGATTATTTTATACTTCTGGAAATGATTTTATTCTAAAAAGATTTTCGGATGCTGACCTTGGTGGATGTAGAATAGATAGAAATACTACATCCGGAACTTATCATTTCTTAGGAAATTCATTAGTTTTTTGGTACTGCAAGAAGAAACATTCTGTAGGACCTTCCACTACTGAAGCTGAATATGTAGCAGCTGGAATTTGTTGTGCTCAAGTGTTGTGGATGCAACACACACTCACAGATTATGGCCTAAGTTTTACTTAGACTAAAATTTTGTGTGATAACACAAGTGCCATTTCCCTATGTACGAACCCTGCACATCACTCTCGTGCAAAACACATAGACATTAGACATCACATTCTTAGGTATCACACACTAAAAGTAGATATCATTATCCAGTTTATTAGAATGCAAGATCAACATGCTGATATTTTCACAAAATCATTACCCTCTGATAGATTTGAATACATTACACAAAAGTTAGGAATGATAACCATAAGGTAATCATTCTTCATTAACTTCTTGTTGAACAATTCTCCTAACAGTAATAAACTCCTATTCATCGGGGGAGTACATTTGATTGTTAGTATTACTAAAATTTTCATAATCTATTTTCTTCATTGTTTTTACTAAAATTTTCTTAGTTAGTTTTTAAAACTTTTTTGATCTGATGTTTCTAGAATGGAAATATCTGAAACCAAAATTTCTTGAATGGAAATTTTCAGAACTGAAATTTTCTGGATAGAAATTCTCAGAATGAAAACTTTCAGAATGGAGATATTCATACTGAATTTCATACTGGAATTTTCGTAACAATATTTTCATACTTGAATTTTCATAATGATATTTTCGTATTGGAATTTTCGTAACCATATTTTCGTACTGGAATTTTCAAAACAATATTTTCATGCTGGAAATTTCGTAATGAGTTTGTTTTCAAATTCATTTCTTAAAGAATAATATTTCTAATAACGAACAATCTTTCTAGCCAATCTGACAGTTATGATTTCTTTACAAAAGTTTTCATAATCATATTTTTCTTGTTGGTATCTTCCTGTTTTCTAAAAAAAATAATTTGGATTCTAGTTTTCCTTAATTCCGAATGGTTTCTTTAAAAAAACTTCAAAAGATCATATTCAAGTTTTCCTTGCAAGAGTGTTCTCAACCATCAGATCAGATCAAAATTCTTTTCAATCATTAGATGGATTTTGTAAGACCAAAGTTCACCTCCATCCCCTATATAAATGGGACCCCAACACTCGTCCCACATCTGTTTTTCAATGCTTTTGCGTCTCGAAGCCCAACTGGTCTTCTTAAGACCGGTTCCGATCTTTGCAAAGACGTTCCGAATCCTTTTGGTCTCTATGTTCCAAATGTATGTTGAAGCAACATCTTAACATATGTCAAATTCAAATCCAATCTCAAAGTGGTTAATATTAATTGAATGGTTGGTGCATCCATATTTCTATAAGTTTGATTCCCTTATTTCAAAGAATATTAGACTGAATGGATGGGAGGATGTTTTCATAGCAAAGTCAGATAAATAGGATCCGGTTTATACTGATTTGCTGATTGAGTTCTATGAGTCTATTTCCTTCTAGATGGAAGATGGAAGAGAGTGGTTTTCATTCAAGTCTTATGGGAAGACATATAAGCTATCATACACCAAGGCCGTGAGCCTGGTTGGTTTATCCTATGAAGGAGAAGCTGAGTTCTTCTCACACAAACTTCCAGATGAGCAAGGAAGTTTCAACAATGAGAAAGCACTGAAGTCTCTTGGACTTAAGGATGCTTCAACTATTAATATTGCTTGTCTCACTCCAAAAAATAGAATTCTTTAGAATTGGGTTCAAGTATTTCTGGTTCCAAGAAGAGGCGACAAAGATAATTTGAAGAAAAGTGATGTATTTGTCTTAGATTTCTTGGTAAATCTAAGAATGATAAATTTGATGAGGCATGTCTTGATTACGATTAAGAACATAAAATAAGGGAATTTCAGATCTCAGATAATCATGTTCCCTGCCTTACTATCTATGCTGATAGTTCCGTGCTTAGAATCTTTCAAGGCTGCATGCAAATCAAAATTCCGGAATTATAAGCTTATGCTGGTTAATGATGATACGTTGAAGAATATAAAGATGGATTTTTCTAGTGAATCTAGAGAATTATACCATCTGTCTATGGATGAGGTTGAGGTAGCTCAGAAATATACCCACACTCCGGAACCATCCAAAAAGAAAAGGATGAAAATAAAGCTTAAGGAAGTGGCTTCAGATAAAGAAAACACCAAGGCTAAGTAAACTTAGTCTCCTCCCACCAAACCGAAGAAGCAGAAAACCTATATAGATGAAGTGGGAACCACGTGAAGGGAAGATAAAGTGAAGAGGAGGGAAGGGGATCCAGAGTTCGGATTGGACCCTGCAGATTCTATGGCCTTAAAAGAAAGAGCTGCGGAAGAGTTAGAGAAGGAGGAAAAAGAAAAGAAGATGAAAAAGATGTTGTCTGAAGCTGAACTGGTGCAATCTTTGCTGAAATCTACAGAGTTAGCTTCTGAAATGATTTATGTTCTGGAAAATTTCGGTGTTGAACCTTCTTTACCAGAGACTCCAAATAAGAACTATGCCACTACGGAAAAATCCAAGGGTAAAGAAGTAGTTGAAGAAGCTAAAAAAGAAGCTGCTAAAGAAGTAGAGGAAGAGGTTGAAAAAGAAGAAGAAGAAGAAGAGGGTAGTGATGATTTGGATACCCTGATCAAACATGTAGAGGATTATAAAGATAAGGTAGAATCCAAAAAGTTAGTAACTATAGGAAATGGAGATGTGGAAGGTAGTAAGTATGATGATAATCAACAACAAGAGGAAGAAGAAGAAAATGTCTTCTATGATGAGGAAGAATCCTATGAGTGGAATTTACCTGAGGAAGGATAGGAAAAGGAGAAACCAGATAAAGACCAGATTATTCATGTTTCTGAGTCTGAGGAAGTATCTCCGGATGAGGAAAAAATTCCAAAAGCTGATATGGGGAATAAAGTTCTCATGGAGACACCTATAAAATATGTCATTAGGAAGAAAGAGATTGGTGGTACGTCTAGAAGAAATCTAGCGCAAGTTGAGTAAAAGCCGTCTCTAATCAAATTATCTGATTCAGAGTCATCAGCTCATGGCCATGATTTTTTGGTTGAATCTCTGAAGAAGTTGGTGGACACCATTCTGATTTTTCCAACTATAGATTCCAGATGCTAGATGCTGCAACAAAGTATTAATTAGAAATCGGATTCCTTATCCATAGTCATGGATAAGTGTGTGAAGATTGAGGCCGACCATAAAATTTTTCTTATCAATTATGATTTGCATATAAATTCTTGCAGCAAAATAACTCTGTGGTCTAAGAGAGTTGATGAAGACTTGACCGTATTTGATAATTTTCAAAATGACATGAATGAAGATTTTGATACAGAAGATAAAAATATTAAGAATATTCAAGATGAGATGATTATTGAGCAGAGTTCTCGGAGTTAACAATGGAAGGAACTAAATGACAAGGAAAATTCTCTGGATCAAAATTTTATAAGTGATAGAAATATTCGAATCGAGCTTGAGAAAAGACTCTTATAGCAAGATGAATTATTAAAGATGCATAAAGAAGATATCGAGGATCAGGCAGAGGCTTTGAAATCTCAAGAAGAAAAGACAAAATCCTTGGAGTGGAAAGTCGAGGAAGACTAAAGAGACCCAATGAAGCTCAAAACATTGTTAAAGATGCTGATTCCAATGGAAAAGGAAGACAAATAAACCCACCCATATCTTTTTTTGTATTTGTCTTTCTTTGTAACATTTTCCCAACTCTAATGAAATGTTATTTGGTTGGTTGTATCTTTTCATATTCTAATGTTTCATGTACCATATTTTCTTTTCCATTCCCTTCATTTCTTTTTGAAAATCACAAAGGGGGAGAAGGAAAAAGATCTACTCCTAAGGAGGAGAATGAAAAATTTCTAAGTGAAATATCCTTAAAGTAAGGGGGAGTTTCTCACTATGAAGTTTTTCATTTCTACAATAATGAAAACTCCACTCCGGAAATTCAGAAAACAATCCTTAGAGTTTCAATGTATAAGGGGGAGTTAGTTGTATTCACATTCAACCTTGAACAAAGGGAGATAAGTTTTAACTTCAAAGTCTAATGAAAATTTTCAAAGACCGTATATTCTTTTTCGTAAGGTTGTTTGGGATTTCCAAAAAGGGGGAGATTGTTGAGTCAATACGGTTTTCCTTATGAATTTTCCATTCCTTCTTGTTTTGAAAATCACAAACACCTTATACTAACGAAAATATATATTTTACCTCCATAAGGAAAATTTTCTTCCATAAGGAAATCTACCATAACCTATATTTTCTTATACGTAGAAATATTTTTCTAAAGTACAAATAACTGATTCTTAATCAAAATCCCAGAATCATATAATGTCAGGATTTGGAACATTCAGTTTCTAGGATCTGAATTTTGGATGTCAACTATTATGAATTTCGACTTCGAACTCTTAGGTAGTTCTACTCTGAACTCTTAAATAGTTCGAATCCAATCTCTTATTAAGTTCGACTCCGAACATTCATGAGTTAAACTCTTAAATCTTATGTAGTTAGACTCCGAACTCTTATGAAGTTGGACTCCAAACTTTTACAAGTTCGACTCCGAACTCTTAAGAAGTTTGACTCCAAACTCTTATGAATTTCAACTCTGAACTCTTAAGTAGTTCGACTCTGAACTCTTAAGTAGTTCGACTCCGAACCCTTATGAAGTTCGACTCCGAACTTTTTCTAGTATGTCTTTGAACTTTGCAAGTTCAGATTCAGAACTCTGGTAAAACTAGACTCCTAATTTCCTTACAAATTCAGACTCCGGACTTCTACAGATTTCAGGTTCCGAATTACTATAAAACAGAATCTGAACATTTCTTAACACAGACTCCGAATTTCATTTTGGTTAGACTCTGAACTTTTAATTTTCTTACAATCTGAAATTTTGTGTTTCTTTTTCTTTCATATGCTCCATTACAAAACGATGTGGTGCATTTAGTTAATCATGGGTTGTTATTAAACAATGTTGTCTATTCTGTTTCAAACTAACCATTTGTTGAGTTACATGTATACAGGTCCCTTAGAATTTCATTGAAAATATGACTGTTGGAGGAGGGAGACGACTGTTGGAAATTAGCCTATAAATAGGAGCTCATTTGAAAGATCTAAACAATAAGTTGATCGATCTAGAGACTACACTCTATTAAGGTGATTTCTAGAGAGAGAATATTTTCATGTTTTATGCATACTGAACCACTCATTCAGATTGATTCATGTGACTCTGAATATTGGTGATTACATTCGAGGGCTTCTGGGGATAGGAAGACAGAGCTGCCGACTTCCTTGAAGTTCAAGGGCTTCCTTGTTAAGGAAGACAAAGGGTCCAACTACCTTAATGTTGAGGGCTTGCGAGGATAGAAAGATAGAGAATATGATCTTCGTATCAAGGTCTTACCCTGGTGTTGGTAAGACAAACATTCTTGAAAGTATAAATCAAGGGACCTTTATCCAAGGTTGTTGGATACCCTTCTATTTGTGTTAAAAGAGTTATTATTTGTTACTTGTATTTATACTACTTGTTTTTTTTCTGCTGCATATTGTATTGTAAGGAAAGTATAACATTCTTGTTTTTCCTTACACTTGTACTCTGATTCATTGAGATTCTATACGCTTTAGGGTCGAATCTCATATTGTAAACAATAGTTAAGTTTAAATTTCTGGATCTATATATCTGGAACCTGTTATTTGGAATCACATTCCTGGTACAAGCAAGTGCGTAGAATTAGAAGTTTGTAAATTCATTCCTTATTCCAATTTCCAACTGGAGTTAGAGGTGTTGTGAATCTACTTAGTTTGACATTGTTAAACATAGATAATTCCTTGCTTAAGGAAATTTTTAAAGTGTACAATTCACCCCCACTCTTGTATATTGAGCATCTACATCATTATTTTGATCCTACATTGTTTCATATTTTATTGATTTTTAATAGATCATGGATGGGAATTTGAGTACATTAGGGTTTCTCTATCCACACACAGTGCCTATAAAATCAATGAATGAGGTGATTATAGACTACAACAATAGGGTTTCCCACGACACTGAGAGGTCTAGATGTTGTGTGGGTTTTTGTGGATCAGTCAACTGTGGTGACTAATTTATCACTAACCAAGGAGACTTAATTGGTGGATGAGCTATGAATGATCAATTGTTTGGAGATTATATGGCTATATGTAGTTCTTTATATTTTTTTACCTGAAAAAGATTCTCGGTTCACATCATGGTTTTGGAAATTATTATAGAATGTTACGGGACCGTAGATAAAACATTGTATGGATTACCATCCCCATTCTAATGAGAATTCATAGATATTTATCCAATAATTAGTGGATATTTGCCATGTGTTTGTAGTGTATTTTATAGGTTCTATAGATGATTATATGGATCTCCTATAGTTCTAATACACAACAACATCCAACCTTTTGATTCAGATGGATCTATTTGAGGATCTCTAAGGGATACCATGTTGTCCGCCACTATACTGGCATAAGGTCGGTGAATCTTCATTTTCTATCCCTAGTAGTTTCAAGGATAACTCTGACTGGATGATGTTGATTCAAAAGAGTATGGTTATGGAATATAGTAGATAGTGATTTTATGATTACTAAAAGAAAAAAGCCTTGGATTTTATTATAGATGAAAGAGATATCTTATAGGTGTCCCCTTAGTTGGGGAATAGTAAATTAAAGAAGTGAGGGAAATATAAAATATGTAATATTAGGTCATTTTTGGTCATTAAATGCATTGTTATAATGATCATTTAGTTAGATCATCCTATATAGTACCACGATATGCATAATCTATTGCATGTCTCCCATCATCAAATGTTTTCTCTCGATCTTTCGCATGTGATCGACTAAACAGATACTAAGTTGGAACCAGATGTATCTTTTATGGATTAGCCCATTTGAATTTTCAATATAAGTTACAAGGTGTAGTGATGGACTATTTTTCCTCTTGTTTGGGTTCAATGGAATCATTGGAGGATTTAAAAAATTCATGGGAGTGGGAGATAGACATTCAGGGGTAGTGGCCTGAGTTTTTGGAGAAGATCTCTAGGAAAACATATGGGTCATTATAAATCATCAGAGGTAGATAATTTTGATAGCCTCCATTTATGATGCAACTAATTTCATCCATACATATCTTTCAAATAAATTTTTAGTGTTTTAATTGTGATTATGTGGGTTTGGTAGACTGAATCCTAACATGGAATGGTTAGTGGATCTTTTTATAGATTAAAATGTTATATTAACTCGACCATATAAATGATATAGACTTTAGGATTTGTTATTAGAATACAAATATAACAATTCACCTGGTTTTAATTCTAGGCATAGGTTCTTCAAAATAAAATCATTATCCTGTTGGTGCAAGCCACCATCTTTGAAGTGGCGCCACTTGGGGCCTAGCATTCCTAATTGGGATATGTCATGTTTTATTAAAAAACTAGCCCCTATTAATTTTCATCACTCTCCAGGGCATCCATTATTCCACAATACCCTAGATTCTCAATTGTGTTTATTTCAGTCAATTTAATATCCTTCAGTCAACTCCATTTGATACCTCGACATCGGTTTGATTCCATGTTTCCCAATCTGATGGGTTTTATATTAATCAAATTGAATTATATCCTTTTTTCCGTAGTTAAATCAATTATATTACTTATGTATTAATATAATATACGATTTGGTGGAATGGAATAACTAGGGAATTATTGGTTTATTATAGAATTAGAACTCAAACTTTGTGTTTTGACAATAATGAATTGTTGGACCTAGACCATTGTCAGAAATGGATCGTCATAGGTATATGTGATATTATCCTACCTTTTGGATGTATATTACACTTAACCATAGTTTTATAATTATATAATTTATCTAAATGTGAATGGTTGTAGTATTTTGAGTGGTAAAATTGCAATTAGACAGTTACCCATGTCATTGAAACATTGTTTCACCAAAATATTGGTGGTCCTTATAATTGGTGAGTATTTATATACAATAATAGATTATTTGTTTGGCATGTTTTTGAATCCTTTGAGAATTTTTCTTTATTTATTGATCATATATGGTATTCATTTTCTTCTTAGGGAGACATATGCATGATATTTTCTAAAATCTGTATTTGTGATGGTTATGAATATTTATTTACAAGACTTGATGTTTGATATGTAATACTATATACATTTATTGCACGTGTTGTTCCCCTATCTTATACAGTTGAGCATGTTGGTTGAGAAATATGGACTAACCCCTTGGTAGGGATTTTTTATAAATTTTTTATATATGTACATGGGTTATCCGTACATTGGGGTAATATGTGTTTATGTACTATCCCATAATTGGGTGTGTGTCGGGAATCTGGTCAATCTTCCTTATAACAATAGAGACAAATCAGGAATATCTAGTCACTAAAGACTCAGAATATGTGTTGTGATTTTTAGATATACATTTTACTTATATAAACTTTGTTTATATCCATTGAATACACTAGTATATCTTATGGACTTATATTAATGACCCATTGGTATATTCCAACTAGATTTCGTACTCACACCCAAAACATGTAGCTTGGTGCGCATATATATTTCATGATTTGGGATTAGGTTAACAGTAAAGGAAGTCTGGTGTGATGATTGGAAAGAATAGTAGGAGGGTATGAGTGTTTTTGGATGGGCTTTAGGCTTATATTCCTACGACTATTTTTTCTTAATTTCTTTATCTCATACATTGATACACTATTTGTGGAGATATTTCTGTTAATTTTAGATTTAGTGACAAAAATTCCTTACAATCATTTCATGGGTTAGTACTTTATATGTATGATTCTACTATGATGATTTATTTACTATTTACCTAGTTATTTTTACTATTATATCGTTCATTATATAGACTAATGATTCTATTATACCAAGGTCATAATCTACCCATAATTTTTATTTTATCCCCTACCACTTTCCATCAACCACTTGTGTATGCGGAGGTGTGTAAGAGGTCATGTGGTTCTCCAAACCAGGCCACATAATTGTAGTCAGGGTGTTAAATTACTTTTTAACCAACCCATTGTTTCGTATTTCCATTCAATCCATTATTGTGGCTCCCATTTGAGAAACAACGTATATAAAAACATATTTATATTATATTTGAATTCAAATCCGTTGTCCCCTTTGGATTGGTATCCTTATCCATTGTGATATTAATCCCACTATTGTATGAATATTTTATTGTTATATCATTTCCAAATTATTTCCATGATTTTTTCACACTGTGAGGGATACTCATCCAATTGTTCCCTCATTTTTTTCAAATTGAATTTTTTAAATCATGATATTATGGTTCATATTCGTCTTTGTCTATAGAAATTAATACTAAAAATAACTTGTATATGATTGGTGAGTCTTTGTTTATTTTTGTGGGTTTTTTGATCATTTGTTAATCGTATGAATTGGAAAAAACCTAATTTTTTTGATATATAATTAGGTAATGAAACATTTGAAAATATAAAAATATAGAACGTCTGGAATTTGAGAAGAGAAACAAATTTTATCTTCTTATGTTGATGGATTATTTTTAATGTAGATCACAATGATTAGATGAGACAAAGACAACTACCATTGAGGAAAAACATTCGCTAATAGATATATGATCATATCTTGAGGATCTCTAAATAGAAAGGATTTCAAGGGTATTGAGCAATAATGATGAACAACAATTATAGAAGAACATAATTTAATGACTTTACATGAAATTTATTCTTATAATATCATCAAACAGACATGATCTACATACCGACATACACAAAAAAAGAACCATTATATTTATATATAGTTGAATCCCAATTCTCTTATTAATAACAGTTATCATGTGTTATAGATCAATGGCTAAATTACTCATTGATCATAGTTCAATAAATAAATCAAAAGATTTTAATAAACCAACATTTTCTATGATACTGATGAAACAGATTTAATAGTGTGTATAGTTTCATCACATTCAATATACTGGATATGAATGAAATTCATATTTAATATATAATATGTTATAAATTATATGTGAATCAGAGGAATATATTAGTTATACACTCTATATAAAATATTATATTATATATATAATTCCTGAATCTTCTGAATTATAAATTCATAGTTTTGTACATATCTAACAATATACTAGCCACACTAAAGTCTACTAATGAAATTATTTTTAAATTCAAAAATATTTTTGATTCCATCCAAAAAAATTTAGATATGTTTTTTAACACAACTATCTTCATTATAAACAAAAACATTATTAAATATATTATACCTATCCAATGGACTTACTGTGTGGCCCAATGGGCCTTAATAGCATTGAAAAAAAATCCGAAATCCTTATTTTATATTTTTAGGCAAGGGGCAGCCGCTAGTAAAGCAAGTGTAAAACTTAAGATACTATTGAATCTAGTATGATCACTGTCATAGATACTCATATCTCTATAAAACCATTTCCACTACAACAATTATTATATAAATCATATATAAACATATATTATAATTTCATAAATGAAATCGAGTGGCCACTATACAGGGAACATTTCAATCGATTATATGTCTCTCATCATTTATTGATCCTCTAAAAAGGCTATTTCAGTCAAGGACTGCATAACTTGTCATTAAATTTTTCTAATGATTGTGTCACATCCCTAATACACATAGGTGACCACATTATATGTGATTCCACTATGTATGAAAATTCATTTATTTTAACTAATTAAATCAAGGGTCCTATGTATTTTCTTTTTATTCAATTAGACAAATCTCATTTTTGGAAATTCTCCAACTGATGACATTATCACCCAAATTCCAAACCACCCATCCCCCCCCCCCCACTATTGTTTTACATCTAATGATTTGATTAATTAGGTTATAAAATAATGAAGGTTCCCCTGATATTTTTCTCCCCAACATTAGATAATACTTATTGATAATATGTATACACCACTTTGTATATTTATGAATTTATGCCATTCCATGAGATATTTTTTAGAAAATCAGTTTAAGAAAAAAAAATTCCTACTTACTAACCATTACATATAGTCTATATACCTCATATTAAAAAATTTATTCATAATAATATTTTATTCATGAAAATATTTTTGTTTCATAAAAATACAAAATACTTTATGATGATCATCGATTTGGGACAGCATAAAGCCATGCTTTGAGGGGATTTTATCATTTAACTATTTATGTTGAATATATTGCAGCACACATTAATGAAAAATAAATTGAGATTGTATTTTTTATCATATCATGATACATTTACAACCATTACAACCAATATCTCATGTGTTCAACACCTATAGATTCTACATGACCCTCTAAACATTACTATAGTAATTGTCTCATTGACAGATCTTCCACATTTTCTGGTGTACCCACCCTACATATCATTAAATCGCACATCTCAATAATTTACCATGGGAGATGGTAATTTCTAATTATTTCATTTGTCCATTGGTATGGTCAGGTTCCTTAACTTATGAAGTGACAAAATTGTAGTGAATATAGATCAACTTCCCTATATGTGTTTGCAACTGCTCCATGTTTTTCAATGAACATCTTGATCAAAATATATCAATTTATAGAATCAGATTTCGTGATGAAGTATGATTATATTGTTGAGTTTTATTTTGTATCTTTTTTGTAACTGTTAAACTTATTATCTATACTATTCATAAAAAACCTAAATCCATATTGTAATTTCATATTTTATTTTATTGTAATAGAAACTAGCATTAGTGTAACCCTTTATACAGTGTACATCCTCTCCTTCAGAAGACGTAGAATTTATCCTTAATCTATATCAAATAATTAAGGCTGATATTTATAGAAATATAGAAACTCTCCCAAATATTGGATTGTTATCTACTTTTTCTTCTAAAAGAATCAAAGACATCAGGTAGTGTAATAACCCTATAAAACATGATATATCAATTACAAATGTATAAGGAATCATATATATTCATTCTATCTGTTAAGATGGATCATTAATTTTGCTAAGACTGGTTCCCTTGAACACTTATAAAGATCAATTTTGGAGGTCACCATTTTAAACCAATATAGTACATTACAATGTTATTTGATTTGGCTTGTCCCAAGAATCATATTAGATATATCTCTATAGATCTTCATACCTTGTATGTAGTTACATTCAACCATGTATTTTGTTTGGGATCATTTACCTAGACACATAATTATAGATTTAAGTGGCAAGCCATCATTCCTCATACATTTTTTTTATCAAACTATAATATCATAAATAATATTATTATAAAATCCCTTCTCTTTATTTGACATTAATAAAAGATATATAAAATAATATTTTACTTAATAAAACCCAAAAGATCAAGAAGTATTTTGTATTTGGGAATTAGGTATATTACATAATGTAATACCCCCAAATTTTATAATATGTAATCTCTTTAATATAATTCAATAATTTATGCCTCACGTAATACTGAGTTCGAGCACACCATGACATATGAAAATAGTCATTTAAAAAGTGGTTATGAATATTATTAACTAAATTTTGAATTTTATATGAATTATATAATTTTAACATCCATATTATGTGTTTTTCGACATAATATAAGAACAAATCAAAAATTTTAGATAAATGAAGTGGTTTTCAAACAAAATGAAAATTTGCAGCCTTTTAATGGAGAACCCATTTTAAATACAATATTTGACACTTTTCATTATTAAATTTTACAAAATAAACATCTTCCTTAGAAGTGGGACATAATAATTTAGTTAGGATAAATTTTTGGTTTTTTATGATAACATTCACATTTTGATGAATAGTGAAAAATACTAAATTTTAATAGAAAACAATTTTTTTAACAAAAATAACTTATATTGTAAAATTATAAAATTTAATGGTTTTGAAGTATAATTAAATTACATTTTTATAATTAAATCCAATTTTTCACATTGGATGTAATTTAACTTATAAATTTGACATAAACACATATCAATCTTTTGATATTTTCTACTATTATAAATCTCACTTTCTGGTTTTGACAATGAGAATTAATTTTAAATTAATTAATGAAACATATATGTTTTAAATATCTTAAAATAGAAAAAAATTAATTCAGAATATCAAAATCATCTTAGGGTGAATTTTTAGTATTTTTTCTGAAAACATTCAATTTTTGATGAATAGTGAAAAATGCTGCATATTTCATAAAAACCATCTTTTTTATTTAAATAATTATTTTTAATAGTTTGACTTAAAATATATACAAAATACATATATTAGTAAAATATAATTCATTGGAGTCGTTTTATAGTAATACTAGATATATAAAATTTCATTGAACCATTTTAACGTCTTTTTAGCCGCCTTCTAGCCACATTTGCTAATTTGAATAAAACGTAATTTTACCACTTCTGTGAATTGAATTTAAAAAATATTAAATACAATTTTGAAATTAATTATTAAAATTTTATCAATAGGATGAATATAATTTTTGGTAAATATTAACTTTTTTAATTTTATTTACCATGTTTAAAAGTACATAGGGTAATTAAATGTAAAAATGATATTATAATTACCGTAACAAAAGTCCTAATTCTTTTGGATAATTTTATTTCGACCGAAATAAACCCAAGGAATAAAATATTATCCTTTTTCCACTTTTATTAGATTAGGAAAATTATTATTATTTTATTTAATGAAGATTTAAAAGCGTTAAATTCAAAGTTTAATAAATAACCTATTTTTAATATAGGGTTATAAATATGATTAATTCGTCTATAAATGATTATTATAAATATAAAATGATTTCCTGCATCATCGTATTTTATTTTTAATTTTTATACATTAATTGTTAAATGTATTTATGACTTAATGATGATGTAGTAATTACCTTTTTAAAGAACGTTTAAAATAATTGATATTATAAATATCAAAATAAATGTAAATTGAGATTGTTGATGCATTTCATGAATTTTCATGTTTAATATGACATTTTCAGGTTAATTTAAATTTTTTTTGAAGTAATCATGTTTTTTTACTTTCAAAAAAACAAAAAAAAATTGTGTCAAAATTAAAATAAATGAGTTTTTTAAAAAAAAATACATTATTATTATTTGATTTAATATTCCAAAAAATATAAGGGTAGGAAAAGGGTCTTATATAAGGTTAGATATGTCAATAATGAACCACTTTAGGTTCTTATGGATTTTTTAGTTTGTTTATTAACAATTTTTTATAATAATACCAGAATACATAGTAAAAGTTAAAATATTTAACAAAGAGTTAAATATAAAAGATATGGTTACTATGGTGACCTAAAAATTACTAAAACCTATAGGTTGATAGTTTTATGATGAAGCCCCACCATATCCTCAGAATAAATCCTTTTGGAGACTTTATATACTTAATATGATTGTATAATAAATTAATATTTCAATCTTTTCTTAAATTGGTCCTCACCTTTCTTATAAAACGGTAGTTCCCATTCTCTCAATATCACACCTCCAAAGACATTATAGTTAGACAAACCAAGATCAAATATCCTAACAGCTACCCTCCCATGATCCTTGAGTCCTTAATTTGATCATAAAGCAAACCTATAGACCCCTTTTGGTCAAATCAAAAGTAATCATCCGAAGAAGAGGTAATAATTTTATCACATTTTCAAAGTTCATTTCTTCTTCCACTTTCTCATTCATTGTTGATTCTATACAAAAATAATAACTCAAGTATCATCCACATACTATGATTATATTAAAAATATGGCACAACCATATTCAATATTCTATCTATCCTATTAATGGAAATGTCACCATACGTGTGTACGTATGACTTATCGTCTCCACGTCATGGTGTAGTTTGTAATTCAAGACTTCATTGTTTGGATGGGTATAATATTGAGTATAATTGATGAAAATAACAAATATAACATTTTAATTATTCTTTATATATATTATAGCATTTAATTACATATTATTTCACCATTAATATAATGATACCATCCCGTGTGCGTATGTACGGCTTACAATCTCCACAAACCGATGAGATTCACTTCCACATTCACCATTCAATGATGATTATAAATAAATTTTATTAATAAGAACGTAATATATGACTTTATAATTCTTCTATATATATATACATATACATATATCTCATTCCCTTACTTCTGTTCAATACGATATAAAAACAGACACGACATTTATGTGTATGTACGGCCTACCGTCTTGATAAACGGTGTTTTCCATTTCATATATCAATCTATTATACATACATATATTCTGAATATATATGATACCTAAATAATTATTTATATTCTGGAATCAATTAAATCATCATATAAATTATATGATCAAGAATAACATTTTTAAACACATATGATAAAGAAAGTGATTACTACCTAAAATGTTATTTCAACAAAGAATTTATTATTAAATGGATAGTATAAATCCATAAATGATTCATATGTGATATAATAAATAATAATATGTTTTTTATAATTTAATAACATACTATGATAAATATACAGGAGGTTAAACATACCCTCTACCAATAGAATGTATAAGGTAAAGGTTAATTCCACAATCTCATTATTATCCGCAATTGTTATGTGTAAGTATTTTCAGAGACATTTTTATCATCCCGGTTCATGCTTAAATTTTTTTTATCAAAATTAATATTTTATGTTTTTGTGGAAGTTTCTTTTTGTCATGATCAACATTTTAAATGTTTTAATGATATGTTTTTTTCTAAATCTTTTTAATTAATGTCCATGTGTTATAAATTATTTTAAGGATTTATTTATATAGAAATTATTGTTTTAAAATTTTAATTCCTTCTAAAATATTCAATGTGGTATGGGACATTGTGATTTAAAAATCTCTTTTAAATTCCTTCCTTTATAATTGCATGACTTTTAAATTATTTCACAAAAATGGATATTTCTCTCAAAAATTTTTAATGATCATTTTCAACTATGACAATATATTTTACTAGATATTTGAATGAGGTCTATTTTCATATAATACAGTCTTCAATATTTTATTGAATGAGTTATGATATTTTTGACTGAGGATGTTCTACTTTTATACCATTCATGATTTATGGTAAAATTATTGATATTTCATATGCTAGTTTTAATCAGAATGATTATGTTATTTTTCAAGAAATTCGTATGACGAATGCATTGGACTTAGTAAGTGATGGGTGGAGATAACTATAGCTCTTTGATACATCAGTAGGTCTAAGGGGACAGACTAGTGTCTTGGAACAAGGCCTTGAAAAAACCATTATTTGTAGTATTGGCATGAGGCCTTGACTATGTGGTTATGATATCCAATATTATGGATTCCCTCGCTATGAAAATAGTTATTACATGTGAATATTAAACTAATAGAATATAATTTTGAATCTTTATATACTAATGTTTGATTTATTTATTTGAAATTATGTTCATGTTTATGTTTAAAGGACTATGGTTTTTATTACACATCCTGTCTTAAAAGTCTATGGATTCTGCTAAATTATTTACCCTTACTGAGCATTAGAGCTCACCACATTCTTATTTTTTGTTCTCCCAGGATTCTTATGAAGTATATAATGATTGATATACTGGGTTAAGAAATGGAAATAATGTTGTTATAAAATAATTGTTTATGTTTTTGTATTTTTGAATTTGTAATTTAATATTCATGTATGTCATCTATTTTACAAGACTGCTAAAATAATCTATCTTTCGGGACTTGATTCCCAGTAATAATTCCAATGTATTAAATTAATGCACCATATCTAGGATTCTAGGGTCGGCGAATTACATTTGGTATCATAAGATGTTTATCAAAATCCTAGGAAATAGATTTAGATAAAATCTAATTATGATACATCCCTGATTGGATATGATCATGTAGAGCTGGATCTTGCATAAATGTATATAGGGGTAAAACCTGGAAACACCACATTAAGCTAAACTCAAACAGGAACTGGTGGACGACAATGGGCCTTATTTCACTCTAGGTTAGGACGCTCTTGGGGGATATGCTTATGATAACAAAAATTATCATTACAAACCATTATAATAGATTTATGAGTAAATATGTGAGTAATTACACCATTTTAATATTATTTTACTAGAAGTGTGAAAATATTCAACTAATGTTGATAATTTTTGTAGTTTTTTGGATTATAAATTATGATATGATCTAACCTAGTGTATGTCACCATTTAAAAATGGATCCCAATAGAAGGAATGAAAAATCTACCCATACACATGAAGAAATATTCATTATCCAAAGATTAAGAAGGTTTATATATTTCATGGACATAATACAACATTTATAAAGAAAATAGTCTCCCACGTATTCTCATCGTATGAAGAAATAATATCATGTGTTAATATGATAAACAAATAATACTCTAAGTCATATGGATTTAAAGTGAAGCTTGATAAGAAAAGGATGGTCTAGAGAGATATGGATAAAGCGAAGTAGGGAAAAAATATTTTCCAATAAGTTATAATTGTGGAACAAATCACCCTCAGAAGTGCTTGAATGGAATGAGAGTTTGTTATATATATGTGGAGAAATTGGCCACCAAGACCGTGATTACAAGGGGAAGAAAATGGTTTCAAATATAAAATGCCTCTTCTGCAATCGGTTGGGACACTACACGAATAAATATCCCAATCATAAATGTATACCCCAAATTATGTTATTGGATAATAATCATGATATTATACTACCACAGATAAAGAGGAATGATTAGTGTTCTTAAGTTTTTATTAATGAATTATGTCATTTGAATACAAGTTATAACAATTATAAAGTATATAAGTATTGTACTACATTAAATTTTCAAAAAGGATTTGATAATTTAAGGTACCTAGTAATGTGAAAAAGTTTTATGTTTATATTTTGGGAAAATATATGTTTATGGGAAATATAACCCTTAATATGTTTTTGAAACTGAGATAATGATTTCTGAATAAGATATAATTGAATTGGATAAAGTATATTGGATATTATTGACTAACTTGGAACTAATTAATTGTTTGTTTATTCCATCATTGTTTGATTTTATAAAATTTTTGTATATATGGAGTATATCAGATATTCTATAAGGAATAAAGGAGTATGAACGTATTCAATAAGGATTTATCGTAATTCAGGGTGTTACGATGATTTATAAAAATATATGAGGAAGGTATTAACATGTTATTATGTGGAAAAAATAACAAAATTTATTTTACCTCCCATCTAAATTTTTAGACTGTGATTTTGGACACAAGTATTTTTGGATAAGTCTAATGGTTGGAATGGAGTAAGTTGAACACTTGATATGTTGTATGAGTTTAATGTTTAATTTATTGGATACTCTGACCTAATCTTTTGGATTTCAGTGAACAAATATAGGATTAAAGAAATAATTTTGGACCATATGATTTATCAAATATGCATTAAGCGTGAAAAATCATTCTTAACATTCATTTCCTAGTATAAGGGATGAAGTGAAAGTAGATTGAATCACAACCAAATGATGAGATTATGAATAAGATAAGTATTTAAATCAATTATGTTTTATTGACTTTTTATCTTGATAGTAAATTAATCCCTCCTCTTCATAAAAATAAATTATCTAAAAAAATTTCTTACCCTAATACCTTATGCTCTGTTGAAACAATTATATTTTAAATCATCATACATTTTCTGCATTGAGGCCCACAATTTTTCCATTTATTGTTCACTTGTTTTGATTGATGACATCAATCACACCATATAAATAGTTATGTTTTCCCTTCAATTATCAATCTATAATTTCCAAAAAAAAATCTCTTAATAAAAACCCTAATTTAGTGGAGACCTTTTAATATCTTTTCCCTCTTATTAAGAATAAATTTAGTAACCCTATTTCTGATGTGGGTTTTCTACAAAGGTATTTTCTATTTTAAACCTTTAATTTTCAAAGAAAAATTTCAAATTACGAGGATTCAATTTATTGAAGGAGGGGAAAATTTAACACCCCAAGAATTAATAATATGTTATCCCATTAATGTAATTCAATTTATTGTACCACATGCAATAGCGAGTTCGAGCACACCATGCCTTACAAAACTATCCGTTAAAAAAGTTGTTTGGAATAGTATTTACTGCAATTTTAATTTTATATACTACATATAATTTTCACATCCATATTATGTGTTTTTTAGACAGAACATAACAAACCATCCAATTTTTTAGATAAAAGAAGGGTTTTTAAAAAATGAAATTTTATTACCTTTTAATGTTGAAACCATTTTAAATCCAATATTTGAATCTTTTATATATTAAAATTTTAAAAATAAACTTCTTCTTTAAATTTGGGACTTAAGAGTTTTATTTTGGATAAATTTTTCACGTTTTTCCGATAACTTTCATATTTTGAGGAATTGTGAAAAATACTAAATTTTAATTGAAAACAAATTTTCTAATCAAAATAATTTATTATGTGAAATTATAAATTTGAATGGTTTTGAAGTATAATTAGATTTCATTTTTATCATTTAATCAAATTTTGGTCATTGTATTTAATTTTATATTTTAATTGGACATAAACACATATCAATCTTTTGGAAGTTTTTACTTATCAATAACCCGTATTCTATTTTAAACAAAAAGAAATAATTTTAAATTAATTAATTAAACTTATATGTTATGAATTAGAAAACATAGACACAATTTTTTATTTCAGAATATCAAAATTATATTTTGGTAAAGTTTTGGTAATTTTTTTGAAAAAATTTAATTTTTGATGAACAATGAAAAATACTACAAGGTACATAAAAACAAATTTTTTCACTTAAATAATAATTATAATAAATTTTTCTAAAAATATATACCTAATAAATATAATTGTACAATATAATTCATTGGATTCATTTTAAAATAAGATTAGATATATAAAATTTTAAGGAACCATTTTAACAACTTTTTACCCATCTTCTATACACATTTTAAAATTTGTATAAAATCTAAATTTACCATTTTGGGGAATTTAATTTTAAAAATTAGAGATACATGGTTGAAATTACTATTTAAAATGAGGTTCAATTGGATGAAAATTATTTTTTCTGAATAGTAACTTTTGAATTTTATATACCACAGTTAAAAGTAAATATGGTAATTAAAGGTGAAAATGATATTATAATTACCCTACAAATTTTCCTAATTCAATTGGATAAGTCAATTTCGACCTAAATCAACCTTAAAAAAAAGATATGATCCTTTTGGTCTACTTGGATTAGATTAGATCATTTATTATTATTTTATTTAAGGTAGAGTTAAAAGTGAAAAATTTAAAGTTTAATAACTAAACCATTTTTAATATAGGGTTATACATAATATAAATTCGACAATAAATATTCATTATAAATATTGAAATATTTAAAAAATCTAGGTATTTTTATATAATTTTTATACTTTAAATAATTAAATTTTTTATGACACAATTTGGATACAGTAATTACCTTATTAATGAATGGTTAAATTAATTGATATTATAAATATCAAACTAAATACTAATTGTGAATATTGATGAATTCCATTTACTTTATATGTTAATATGATCTGTTAGGTTTAATTTAATGTATTTATTTCAAATTAATCATGTGTTTTTACTTTCCCAGAAACCAAATAATAATAAGTGACAAAGTTGAAATAAATGTTTTTTTAAAACAAGTACAACATTTTTAATAGATATAATATTCTTGAAAATCTAAGTTTCGGAAAAAGAACATATATAAGGTTATATATGTGAATAATTATCCACTTGGGGTTCTCTTGGCTTTTTATAGTAAGTTTATTAACCATTTATTACAAAAATACAAGAATACATGGTAAAAGTTAAACTATTTAACTAATAGTAAAATATAACAAATAAAGTTAATAAGGTGGCCTAAACATGTCTAAAACCAATTGGTTAAGAATTTTTTGACCCATACCCACCTTACACATAGAATAAATCCTTTTATATACATTATAAACCGAATATGAATGCATAAAAAAATTAATATTTCAATCTTTTCCAAAAGTTACACTCAACTCTCTTATAAAAGGGTACTTTTAGTTTTTACCAAATCACACCTCCTAATCCATTTAGGTTAGACAAACCTTTCTCAAATATCCTCCAAACAACCATCAATTAATCCTAGATGCCTTACTTTGATCTGAAAGCCATCCTATGGAGAACTTTTGATCAAATCAAAAGGAGTCACCCGATGAAGTGGTAATAATTTCATCACCAATTTCCAAATTCTTTTCTCCTTCCACTCTCTATTTCATTGTTTTTTCCATACCAAAATAATAACTCCAGTAACTTCTAAATATTTTGATGTTATTATAAATATTGTACAACCATATTCATTATTATGTCCATCCTAGGAATGACAATGTCACCATACCTGCGTACGTACGACTTACCGTCTTTACATCGTGGTGTAGTTTGTTATTTAACACTTCATTATTTGGATGGGTACAATAATGAGTATAATTTATTTAATAAAAAAATATAACATAATAATAATTTAGAATATATAATATAACTTCCAATTACATATTAATTCACCATCAATATAATGATATCATCGCTCGTCCGTACAAACGGCTTACCGTCTCCACGACGCAATGAGATTCATTTCCATGTTCACCATTCCACAATGATTATATATATATATATTACTAATAATTATTTAATAAATGACATAATAATTATAGTGGATATATATATATATATATATCTGTGTCTTTTTATTTACATATATCTCATTCACTTAATTCTGATTAATACGATATGAAAAACAGAAACGAAGTTTATGCGTACGTACGGACAACTCCATAAACGGTGTTTTCCATTTAATATATCAATCTGTTATACATAATTATATTATGAATATATATGATACATAAATATTTTTTTATATTTTTTAATCAATTAAATCATGATATAAGCTATACGATAAATAATAACAAGTTAATACACATATGATAAAGGAAGCGATTGTTACCTAAAATGTAATTTTAACATAGAAATTATTATTTAATGGGTATTATAAAGCCATAAATGAATGAAGTGTGATATAAAAAATAATAATATGGTTATGTAATAATTTAATAACATACTACGGCCATTATACAATTTGTTAATAATACCCTTGACTAAAAGAAAGTACAAGGTAATGGTTATTTCCTCAATCTCATTATTATCCGAGATTATTTATGCATAAGTATTTACTATGAAATTTTTATCATCAATGTACATGTTTCATAATTTTTTTCAAAATGAATATTTTACAGTTTTATGGAAGATTCTCTTTTTCAAAATCAGCATTTTAAATATTTTAGTGACTTATTTTTCTAACTATTTTTAATTAATGTCCATGTTTTAAAAATGATATAAGGATTGATTTACATGTACTTGATTGTTTTAAAATGTTAATCCCTTTAAAATGATTCAATTTGTTATGGATCAATTTGATTCAAAAATCTATTTTAAATGACATCCTTTATATGTGTGTGACTTTTAAATGATTTCACAAAAGTGATATTTCTATGAAAGAGATTTACTGATCATTTTTAACTATGTCAACATCCCTTACTAGATATTATTATTTATTAAGATTGATTTATTATAATACAATATCCCGTATTGTATTGAATGAGTTATTATATGTTTGACTGAGGATGTTCTATTTTTATATAGTTCATGGGTTATTGTTAATGTAATGACATTTCGTATTCTAATTTTAATATGAATGTTTATGTAATGCTTCAATATTTTCATTTGAGGAGTACAATGGAATTAGTAAGTGATGGTTAGAGCATGCTATATCTAATCGATGCATCGGTAGGTCTCCTGAGACTAACTATTGTCTTGGAAAAAAGCATTGACCAAATATTTATTTGTAGTCTTTGCACGAGGCATTGACTATGTGGTTATGATTTCTGAAATTATGCATTCCATCATTATGAAATTAGTTAAAACATGTGATTATTCGACTAGTAGAATATCCATGAGCATGTTTATATGGTAATGTTTGATTTTTTTGTCATATTATGTTCATGTTTATGTCTTAATGGTTGTTGTTTTTATTACACATCTTGTCCTACAAGTTTACAGCATACGCTAAATTATTTACCCTTACTGAGCATCTAAACTCACCTCATTCATATGTTTTTTTAAAGGATTCCAAGAAGTGTACTATGATTAACATGTAGGGTTTAGATAGAGAAATAATTATGTTATCAATGGAATATTTATATTTTTTTTTATGTTTGAATGTGTAATGTAACATTCATGTATGTAATCTATTTTCCAAGATTGGTAAACTGATCGGTCCATCAGGATGTGATTCCTTGTAATAATGCCAATTTATTAAAATAATGCATCATCTCTGAGATTTTGGGGTGGGGGAATTACACATAAAAACATAATAAAGGAAATACACCAACTTTATTAAAAACATCTTTAATAAGACTATAATTTTGCATGGATTTTAAAAGTTCAAAAGATAGCTTGGGGAAACCATAAGAAAGGGTTGATATATAAAACCCGGTAAGGAAATAAGCATGGGGTAAGGTAAAACATTTTAGATAATAGTAATTTCAATAGGGTAATAAAGGAAAGATTAATAATAAGCCACGATATTGCATGATAATCATAACATGAGAATAATGGAAACAACTTAAAATATATTATCATTAACAAAGGACAAGTATAACGGTCAATACATCATGATAGAAGAATCCTAATAAAGTAATTATCTCCAATTTGTATCCCAACATGGCATATCATGGGAATATAAATTACCCAATGCATTGGAGAGCTATATTATTTTGATTGCACCCATCACATTCATTATATTCTCATGCTTAAGTGTATCACATAGATCATAAATCATGGAATCAAAAGTTTAAAAAAATTATTATAAATGAGAATGCAATACATTAATTTATGTCCCATGTCAATAAATTATTGGTCTATAAATTTGAACACCATTTATAGGATTGGGGTGAGTTATTCACTTCACAATTATATTGGCATGGAAAATCATAGTGAGACTTCGGCAGCATAACAACATCACTTGAAACAAATTCAGTTGATGAGATATAATGAGGTCTCTGATCATTTTGAAATAAAAATTGAACTAATAGATATATTAAGATACATGTTCCAATATTATTAATTTTAAATTGAAGGCATAGTGTAATAAGGAAATTTTAATAATAAATAGATGGCGAGGATCCCTTATGTGAGTGTGTGACTATAAATGATAGGGAGTAGATTATTGAGAGCATGAGGGACCATATGATGGCTATAGAGAAATTAGGGAAGAGTAAGGACCTAATAAAATTATTTTTAGTGAAGGTAAATAGGATATTGGGTGACTTTATAAAGGAAATTAATGTGGATTTCTTTATTATTTACCGATCATAGGATTTGAACAATATATAATAAAATAACAAAAAACACAAACCATTCCCTTATTTTTTCAATGGTTTCTGTCAAATTGGAGAGTTTTAAATTATTTTATAAGGTCGAGGTCCAAGCATAATAAATTAATTACCTTTATTATAAGGAGGTGATTCATACTATTAACTATATTATTTTAAAACCTTGAAATATATTAATATTTTTGGAGGATTCATAATATCTTTATAAAATTATCAAAAAATTAAAATATCATCTTTTTAAAGATAAAAACTATATGTTGTTATGGATATATTTTATATTATTTATTACTTCACTTTTGGGTCATTATGTTGTTATAATACAAAATGTATATTTATACGGTACTTAAGTTTTACCTGAAAATTTGAATGTCTCATGAAATTATAAAAATTAACAATTGGATAATTTAAAACCCATTGATTGTAAAAATTATATCAATTTTATAAAAATAATTTTTTGAATATTTTAATTTCCACATTTTAAATATAATTGGCACATATTAAGAAGTGATGTGTTTTTGGTAATTATAGTTTTTGGACCCAAATAAAAATTATATTTCACTTCATAAAAAATATATGATCATTTATATAAAATAAATGTCATTTATTATTAATATTTTATTATTTTATATTTCAAAAATAAATTAATTCAATAAAATATGATCCTCAATTAAATTTTATATTACCTAAAAATATTTTTTCTGTTTTATTGTATCAATATAAAAAAATTATAAAGTGACTATAATCGGATGGACATATATTCATTATTATATAAATAATTGTAAATACTAATATTGCTAGGATCATGATACATATCCATTTAATACACTATCATACTCTCTAGGAGTAAGGTGTGAGACTGTGATACATTCATTGGGTGGTTTCTCATACATGGTCTGGGTCATGATCTCAATGAGCTTGTACTTATCCCATAAATGGTTTCTCTCGTCATTATGTTGTTAGATCTCACCTTGGGATCATTAGAGGAAAAATACTAGTGATGTTATCTCCCTAAGAATCTCTGATGAATGGGATTCATAGGGTATGATCCAACTTGTTGAGGTCCTCAAATCCTTGGTCTGTTTCAATTGTATTTTTTAAAACCATATAGTTATAGTAATCATGTCATTACCATTCAATGATTATATTATCAATTGTAAGGATGCTTAAAGGATATTTAAATATGGTAGGATATAATAAAACAAAATAACGTCATTTTTTTCCTATATCCATATTACAGAATATTAAAATTAATTAAATTGTAAGTGTAATTATATTTATAATGGTGTGGTCGTTACAATCTCTCCCCCTTATGAAATTTCACCCACAATATTTTCTTTCCCCACACTAAAATAGATGAGTGTACCTTTGTTTCATCACTCCCTCTGGTTCCTATAATGCTTCTTCAAACTTGTGGTTTCTCTAGAACACTTAGGTAAGATGAATTGTCTTATTTTATAGAACATTATATCTACAATCTACGATATTCATCAGATTCTTCTCATATGAAATGTAATTATCCAAAAGTACCACCTCTGGATTGACTAAATTTTAGGTTTCTATTATGTACTTTCACAAGAGGGTTAAATAGAATACATGATGTACTTAAGATAGGTTATATGGGAGTGAATGTTGGTAGACCATATATATGATGTAATTATTGATATAAATGGAACATATATATCTTATACTATGATTTACCATCATACCAAATCTCATAAACTACTACCATAGAGATATGTAGAGGAATAGTTTTTCTACAATATCAAACTCTTGGTCTCATTTACACTTCCCCACAAAACTCTTTTATTGAATATGACCATCATTTATGTGTTGTTGAATAGTATTAACAATTTCAACCATTTCTTTGACCATTTCACGTCCTTTCAGTTTTCATTCCCCAAAATCATCTCAAAATACATGTGTTCAACACCTCTTCCCATAAAGGGATTTGAAGGGATCCATTTGGATGATTCAGTGGGAACTATTTTCATATGAGAACTCGACGAGAGGTAAATGTTGGTTTCATCCTCCATTGAAGTCCATAAAATATACTTGAAACATGCCCTACAATTTCTAAATAATCTTCATAGATTATTCGCCAATTTGAGGATGATGGGACATACTAAAATTCCGCTCAATATTTAGAGAATGTAAGAAACCTTTCTAGAACATGGATGTGAATCTAGGATCTCTATCGGATACTTTCGACAGTGGTACTCCATGAAGCCTTACCATTTATCTGATATATATCCATGCAAGTTTATCTAGTCTGAAGTCCTCTCACACTATAATAAACTCAGTTGACTTTGTAAGGCGATCCACAACAACCCCTATAGAATTGTTTCCCCTAGATGTATTTGGAGGTCACATGAGAAATTATAGGGTGATAAATTCTGATTTCCATATTGGTAAGGGTAATGTTTTCATCATCCCCATAGATTTATGCCTTCGAACCATCACTTTCAGACATACCAGGAACTTTGATGTATATTCATCAATCTCTTTCTTCATATCTTCCCACCAATAATGCTTTCAAATATCATGATACAACTTTTTTAATATTGGTTGAATGGGGAAAGTCGAACTATATACATCATATAATAGTTACTTCATTGATATAAGATTTGATACTACACATAATCGTGACCCTAATCTCATAAATGCTTCTTTATTAACATTGAACTATGAGGATTTACATTTTATTATTGTTTCAACATTCTTCTGAATTGCCACATCATCTATTTAATCATCCTTTAAACTCTATAGATGGGATAATTGAGAAATGATTTGTGAATTTATGGATAATGTTACATCCTTTATGGCTCCCATGGCCATTCTTTTCATGTCGAAGAATATTTGATCCATCTTAATTCTCATTAATGATAAAATTGATGGATAATTTCTACTTAGAGTGTCATCTACTTTATTCACATTACCTATATGGTAGTGGATTTAACATTCATAGTCCATCTTTAGATCTAACATTCTTTATTGATGCATATTCGTCTCATTCTGTTGGAATATGTACTTGAGGATTTTTTTTGGTCATTATATATTTAAAATTTCTCCCCAAAGAGATAATACATCAAAAATTTTAAAGGGGAGACCACTGCATCCAACTGCAATCGATGTTGTGGGTAGTTATGTTCATGATCATTAAACTACCGAGAATAATAGGCTATGACTTTTTCATTATAAAACAAACAACATCCAAATACCTTCCTCATTGAATCATTTCTTGAATGGCCCTAAGGTCTTCATTTTTTAATGATTTATCATAATCCTCATTTCAAGGGTGAAGGGGAACCCTTATAAGGCCCAAATACTTAGGTAACACATTACATGACCCATAGGTCTTAGAAAATCCTTCCAAACAAGAAATAATGGAACTTCGCCTCCCTATAAAATATCATGATGTTAGAACTCCCCCTTCGGAAGGATGTTAGGCTAGCATTCCTATATAGAGATATGCATGCCTGTTAATAAAACAATTTCATCCCCTCCAAATTCCTTCATGTTTGGTTAGCTATGCTCTGGTGAATGCCCTTACACTGAATATTCATCTAGAGCCTTCTGACTTGTAATATTTTTTTGATTCAATATTTTTCATGTTCCCCAAAGGACTTGAGGTGGGTCTAAGGCCTTGAGGTGGCCTCAATGCCTTACTAGAATGAATTCCATGGGTGGCACAATGTTATTGCAGGACTCAAGGACCAAACTAGTGGCCTAAAGGCCGAAATGGATAAATAGTTCTGACTGAATTATTACTTTCTATAGTATATGATACATTACTTATACAACACCATGGAAATATTTCTCTACCAGGATTTGATCTCTGGTCTCTTGGATTCACTTGCTGAGTCTTCACCATCTAGAATAAGGCTCATGTGCCGTCAAATTATTACTGAATACTATTAAAAGTTCTCTACTTTTGGGTAGTATGAGCATAGCGGTTGTAACAAACCTCCTTTTAATCTCCTAAAATATCTCTTCGGATTCATCATTCCAAGAAACACTGAATGTGTTCTGTGTTAACATGTTTAGTGGGTTTGATAATCTCACAAAAGTTCCCACAAATCTATGATAGTACCCAGCTAATCCAAGGAAACTACAAATATTTGTAACATATTTTGTGCTCAGACACTTTATAATTTGTTTTGTATTTTAATAATTCATATAAATATTATTGATTGTTATTATATTCTCCATTAATGGGACTTCCTTCAACCAAAACTCACATTAACAATAATTTTCACAATTCTTCTCCTTTCATAATGTCTATATCCCAGTACTCAGATACTCTTCATGATCCTCCTTGGTTTTGGAGAATATTAGAGCATCATCTATAAAGAATACATAAAATTTGTAATGGTAATCTCAAAAAACTCTTTACCTCATGTATATTATGATTATTTTATTATTAGGGAGTCTAAAAGGAATTACTATAAACTCATTGTGCCCGTACCTTGAATGAAAATCTGTCCTTGGTATATCCTTCTTCTTCACCCAATAATGATATCATCATAACCATTGATCCACCTTGGAGAATGATTGTTATACATATAGATAATGGAATAAATCAAACATCTGTGGTAATTGTTACATTTTTTTACACAATCATGTTGATCTCATGATAATAAATACTATGGCTCATTGGTCCTTCAGTCTTCTTGATGAAGTTGACTGGTACACCCCATGGTGAAGCACTTGGGAGTGTGAAAACATTATCCATATTCCCTTGTAGTTGTTTTTTTATCTCATCAATTTCCAATATTGTCTGTCTATATCGAGTCTTAGTGAATAGAAATACCCCTTGTATAAGATCGATTAAAAATTCTACCTATTGACTAGGAGGAAGACTGGTAAATTCTTGAAGAAACACATCAACACATTCCCTCATTGTAGGCATGTCATAGATGATGTTTATTTCATTAGACTCATTCATTTGAGCTAGATATGGTTTATAGTTTAAAATAATATCTATTCATCAAATTTTGGTGCTAAATAATATTCATCCTCCTTCTTGTACTTATACAGAATCGTGGGTTGATTCTGAATACGATGAGTTATTTCCATCTCACGGAAATTTATATTGGCTCTATATAAGGAAATCCAATACATCACCCAAAATGAATCAAATTCCACCATATGAAGTATGAAAAGGTTTTCAGATATTTTCAGTCAACAAATATTGACAGGGGAGGGGTTATGTATTTGGGATACAATAATTTCCCCATTTTCTATTTTAACGAAATTCTTTACTAACATGATTTATGGTGGTGATTAAATAATTCAATTAAACCTCTATAATAAGAGGGAATATATAAAACCAACAATAAATAGAATACATATCACCACTTCATTGTTAGGGTCCACCTTAGTTGTTGTGATGGAAAAATACCTCCTTTTCATCCTTGGATATTGTTGGTTCTCTCTGAATACCCACAAATTAGGGCTTTGGATTTAAAGGAGTCGTGTTTCCTTGTAGTTGAAGAAACAAACAATATGTAGAGGGTTTACTATACTACTACTTTCCTCAATCAGATTAGTGGGTTTCTACCACGAGAAACCTCTAGCTAGGTTCCCCTCCTTCCTACACCTAAATCATTTCTTAATCACCCTTAGGCAATTTATAGGGTGCTTCTTTCCACACCATTATCAAGTGTACTATTAAAATTTCATGAAACCATTATATTTCTCCATCAGACTATATGAATTAAATTCCACATTATTCTTCTTATACCCATGATACCCATGAGATTCTCTAATCACCATTATTTCTTTGATGTTACCTCATAGAATTTTCTTATAGATCTCAATGTCTAGGATTGAGAGGTATTTTCATAGACTATGTTTTATCCCAAAAAATATGTGTTCAACCTTCCATTCGAGGTAAAAAAATAAAGGTGTAATTTGAATGTATTGTAATGTTTTCTTTGAACACCTCAATATATTTTTTATATTTTTCTTGAGAGAAAGGAAGTTCCTTTTCCATTTTAATTAAAAAAATGCAAGTAAAATATTGATCAAAAAATATTTTCCATAATTCCTTCTACCTTATCACTTCATTATCTTCCTCTGGATTTTTATACTTGATAAATTTCCACCACTTATTAGCATCCCCCTCCATACAATAAATATCCTACAGAACCATATCTTTCTTAGAACATTGATCTATAGAGAAGATCTTCTCAATTGAGCTGATCCATTTTTCTGTGATTAAGCAATTAGATTATCCATTGAAAGTCAAAGGCCTTTGTCACATAAAAGACTTAATCACAACCTTTTCTCTCTTAGGGAGATTTTGACGCTCCTCCGGATCATGGTTTCTATATAGAACCTGAGTCATCTAAAAGAGTATCATCATGAATTTCACGATTCATACTCCCATTAGGTTAGGCATCTCTTTTAGGTAGTCATCACATTTCCCTTTACATTAATTATTTACCTGATCCATCGATTTTTTACTATTCTCTAGAATAAAAGTAAAAATCAAGATGAAGATTTTTTTTATCTATTAACCACATAAATGGGGAGTCCACTAAAATTAATGTAAAAATTATAAATTACTTATGTTTTGTTAATATATAAATTTTTAGGATTCAATATATATTATCCACAAACTATTCTCTAATGTGTACTCTTATAAGAATTTTTTTCCCTTAATAATGGGTTTTAATGATATTATGAGTTTACAGAAGTATATACCCCAGGAGTATCAAACTAGGTGCATAATAAGGCACGTTTTAGTGTAATAGGTTACATCGATTAAGTCTCGTAGCACCTTCTTAGTGTTGTTACCACATCGTACAATTGTATTTGATTCATGTCCCATTGTAGTATCCAAACATGGATTTATATTCTTTATAAAAAACTAAATATATACCTAATAAAATTTATGGATATTTTCAAATACATAGTCTTATCCCTATGTATTTATATAGAGTTTTTTATTCTAATCCTAATAATAACTAATCATTTCCTCTAATACCAACAATCACACCCCCAATCATTATTCCACATTAATATATGATTTATTAAATAATATTATACATATTAAAACCCAATATATTTATACTTATACTATATTTTGGAATTAGGTATATTAAATGATAACTTAAATCTATAAATACATCAACTTTATTGAAAACATCACTAAAATAATAATAATATTCCATCTCCTTAAAAAATGCAAAGGATGACCTACAAACATACATAATAAAGGGGAGATCTATAAATCACAGAAAGGTAATAAGCATGATATAAGGTAAAACATGTTATATAATAGGCATATCAATGGTGAATAAATGGAATGTGATAATCATAACATGGTAATTGTTGTAAGAATATAAAACAAAACATCACAAACATATATCAAGGATAAATCCTAAGAAATCATGGTTAAATAAGTCATATAAAGGAATCTGGTTCACATCATATCCCAATGGGGTGTCTCAAGAGAATAAACATTAACCAATACATTTGAGGCCTCTATAATGCTGGGCACACCCGTCACTTTCATTTCATTCTCATGCTTATGTGTGCCACATGGAATATAAAATATTGAATCATTTTTTCATCATTTTATTCCATGATCAAGGAGTGTGGAATACATAAATTTATCTCCCAATTCAATGTATTATAATTCTGTAATCATGAACACCCTTGATAATAATTTGATATGTTATCCACTACATAATTATTTTGACATGGAAAATCGCTGTGAAACTTCGGAAGCATAATGGTGTCACATAAAAATTCATAAAATGGGTTACGGGAGAGAAATGTTTTTCATTTACTTTTTAAATAAATTTGGATGTTTTATGGACATGTATAGACATTTACAAACATTGGGAATTGGAAATGTAAGGTAGAAGACAATAATGATACTTGAATAAATAAGAGAATATGATGATCCCTTACGTGAATGTGTGACTCCAAATTCATGTGAGGGAATTATTGAGAGATTGGGGTCACATTGGTAGGACTCTAGATATGGGAGGGAAGATCAATTTCTTGGTCCATGTATTTTTTGAAAAGATAAATGGGAGCTTGGGATGGTTAATATTGAAAATGAGTGGTAATTACATTATTATTTCTCAAACTTTGGTGTTGGACACTATATAATAAATTAACCAAAACCAAAAACATTCACATTGTTTATTCCAACAGTTTATTCCAAATCATAGAGGTTTTAATTATTTTATATGTTCAAGGTATAAAAATAATAAATTAATACACTTTTTTTGGAGGTGAGTCATTTATTACATCACTTTTTTGTCATTATGATGTCATAATAAATAATGTATATTTACATTGTAATTAATTTATACTAAAAAATTCTACTATCTTAGAAAATTATGAAAAATTCACCATTGTATAATTTCAATATTACAATTCAAAAAATAATATTAAATTTATCTAAATATAGTTAAAAATATGTGAATTTTCACTTCTAAAATAAAATCTCCATTTATTAATAAATGATGGGTTTTATTACAATAACAGTTTTGAAACCCCTATAAAAATTACATTTGAAATTATATAAATTATATGATAATTTATATTTAATAAAAAATATTTAATAATAATATTTTATTTTTTATTTATTTCAATAATCCATTAATTTGTCAAAATATTTTCTTTATTTGGATTTGAATATTAACCAAAAATACAATTTGGGTATTATTGTATCAAAAAAAATAAATTATAAATTAAAAATAATAGGATGAAAATATATTCATTATTCTCTAATTAAATGTACATACTAATATTTCTTGGGTGATGATACATATCCCTTTAATGCACTAGAAAAATTTCTAAGAGTATGGTGCCTGACTATGATACTTTAATGGGGTGATATAATGTATCTTGTTTGGGTCGTGATATCCAAGGGCATGAACTTCTCCCGTAATTTTTTTTTTCATATGTTCTTGGATTGTGGCTTGGGATTGGTCATGACAAAATACTAGAGATGTTATCTGTTATAGAAGATTTGATAAATGGGTTTCCTAGCATATGAACCTACTGGTTGAGACCATCACATCCTTAGTCTATGTTAGATGGATTTGTTAAAACCCTATATTTATACTAATCCTGATATCATTGTTTAATGTCTTTATTATAAATGATAAATATGCTTAAAATTCATTTAAATATGATAAGATATAATAAATCCAAAAAAGTGCATATGTTTTCTAGATCCATATTACATAATAATACATTTAATTAAATGGAAAGGGAAATTTTGTTTACAATAGTTTGGGTCTTTAAAACAATACTCCCACTAACCCACTTATATAACATGGAATAAACAAAATTATTGAAAAACTCAATTCCTTTGATTACATCATCAAACCAAATATTCAAAATCTGAGAAGCTTTCATTAGTCTATAAATAATTCATTTAGACATGAGACCCATACCATAATCCATTGAATCTTTAAACCCAGTATGTCATATCATTTATAAATAATAAATCAAATCCCTATTAAGGAATGTGGCTTTGATATCCATTTTATATATATTATAATCATAATGAAATGTTATAGAAATAAAAATATTAATGGACTTTATCATTTAAACTGGTGAAATTTTTTCATCAAAGTCAATATCAAGAAATTTTTTGTAACTCTATGACACTAAGCATGTTTTATAGGTAGAAAATCAATCATTTATATATATTTTATAGTCCAAAACACACTTACACCCTATACATATTACCCTCTCTTATGTATAAACCATGTTTCAAACATGATTAGTGTACTTGAAGTCTATTTTAATTTCATGACTTTTAACCTTTTTTTAGAATTAGAACTTTTAATGTCCCCTTGATAGGAATTATGTTCATCTCTTTTGAACATTAATTCATTATCATTAGCTATGATAAATCCTTATTTTTTATTTTCCAAATGAATCCTATTAACTCTTCAAGGTTCTTAAGTAACTTAAGTCAGCTATTCTTCTCCAATTTATTATAGAATTTTCTCAAAATGTATCTCAAAAACACTTCCCATTTAATGGTTTGGATCATCTATAAGTTCAACATTCCTCTCACTAACCCGTTATTTATGTATTAATTGTCAAATAATGAGAAAAATGGGTCACAAACATATTTTGTTTATAATGATTATAGAAATATGATCCCTTAGTTTACATGGGATAACCAATACATTGAATTTTATTTAACATATGGTGATGTTTTTAATAAAATTCCATGAGGCATTTATCATGTGTTTCATGAGGATTTTTTTTCGTGGAAAAACAAGATAACCATTTTTCAATATGGTTGGTTTTACTAAATTACATGTTTAAGGTGGCACAGTTTCCCAGAGTTTTCCCAATTTTTGGGACTCAAAATCAGGAGTACGTTTTATAAAAATATAATGTTTTATGCAAAGGAGTTAATAGAGATTAGTTCCCGAACCGCGATGTATAGGGCACCCACTACAAATCATGGATTTCACAGACCATATAGTGGCACAGCTGCCTATGAGGACTACAAAGGAGGTAGGCAGAATGTTGATGGAAAATCGAAAAAAGAATATTTTTTCATAGGAGCACTATGTGGACTATGAAACACATTACATGGACCATGTAACGAAATTTATCAAGGGATTTTGTAATTACTCAGAGTATAACCATTCACGAGAGGATATTCATCAACAGTTATGAGGAGCTAATTTAAGGAGAAAATTTGGTTTTTGTATACGGAAGACATCGATCTCAATCATGGATTAAGGTGATATGTAGACCACATACTAGTTCCGGATGAAGACTATACCGCATCAATGTTTTAGGTAATATTAATTAGCAGTTTTTTTTTGAAATAGTTTCTTATATAAATACCCCTAAAAAGATCATCATATATATTGAATTACATTAGAAAATATCATCACGATGTGAAGAATTCGGGGATATTTGAAGTAGTTTTTGAAGAAGAATTATGTGAAGGAGAAGAGTTTTTGGAGGGATAAATTATATGAAAGTGAATGTTCATGAAGAAAGATTGTGGAAGGGGTTTGAAGGGTTTAGTTTCATTCAAATAAAAAGGTGTCACGTAGCATTAGTGGATAATGGAGGAATTATCCATCCATGAAGCATAGATGGTCCTTGAAGGAATCTTTGTCTATGAAGCCCTCATGCCACATATCATAAGGTAGAATGTGGAGCAAGTGGTACAGTTATCTATGAGTAAAATGAATTCAGCAAAGTGACTAAAATAGTTCATGAAAGCAATTTTAAAAAACTAATAGTGTGTTGAAAATAAGGACATTAATAGAGCATAACTGGCGTTTGGGGATTCATTGATTATTTATAATAAAGTGACCTATAGCTCTATAAACTATGTAAATATCCTTACTACAATAGTGAGAAAATGAAGAGTGGTAAGGTGATATTTTAAATCGATAGTAATCCATTGAAATAGAATTAATGAGTGGTCCTTCATAATGATGTGAGAAGACCACAAACATTGTAATGTAATGGAGCATGGGCATAGAAGTGATCTATCCTGAAAATTTTAATTTGGCTGCGAGCCTTAGTTGAATTGATGCATCATCACATTGTTGTTGTAGGCTAATTGGACATGGCCCAGGGAAGGTGAACCAAGTTAAATCATTATGTCTCATGAATGATTTCATTTACGTTCTAACATTACATTGGGAAGGATAAATAAGAGTATTTTTTTCACACAAAAAACATTATTTGATGATGTAGTTGTTTAAATATGTCATTCCTTAATTCACACCCCCTTAGGGTATTTAATCTAGTTGGACCAAAAATTGGTATCACATCTAATTGTTGAAAAATGGTGGTTTTCTCTCAATTGATGAAATGGACGTTTTTAATCACAAAGCGATTCTTATCATTAACGGAATAAAATTTCTAATATGGAAAAATTGAATGAAACACTTCTTTTTATCATTGTGTATGGATGTATTTATCGGTGAAATGCATGGTGTTTCTTCTAGTATGGATAGTAATGTTTTAACAAAAAACACAGTAGATAATTGAATTTTGATGCTAAATGAATCAATGTTTTAGAGGTATCCATATTCAATATAATCTATAAAAGGGGATGTCATGTACGTGATCTCATAATATGTTGGAAATGTTTCTAAATATTTATGATGGAAATTAAAAACATAGAGAAGAAAAACTATAGGTTTTATGGAACATGTATGAAGATCTAAGAATGCACCCTAATTTATTTTTTTATACAATCTTTGACCAGGTGGATATTATTATGGAATTCATTCATTCTCTCTGATAAATTATTAATGATATAAATTTTTTGATGTATATGTTGAGAAAATTACCACCTCAGTTTAATCCGAATGATTCTCTAATAGAAGATAAATATTCAAAGGATTTGATGTTGGATATATTGCACAATACTCATATTTCATACGAGATGAGAATTGAGTATAACGATGATGTGAAAAAGGGGAAGTCAAAAAAAGTGTCATTCAAGTCCATAAAAATGATCTCTATTGAAAATATTCAACAGGAAGACAATGTCAATGAGGTCTTATTATTTATCTCCTCAAATACACAATGATGAAGAGGAATATTCAAAGGGAAATTTCCATTGGTATGCTTTTGATGTGGAAATATTGAATATATTGAAGTAAAGTGTACTATGAAGTACCAATATAATGATGAAGAAAATGATGAAACTCCCGAGAAAAAGAACAAAGTCATCCTAAAAGTTATGTGGTGTAAAAAGATAAATTTCTTAAAAAAATTAGAGTATTCCATAAAAATAAGATGACAGTTTTGATGATTCAGAGTTATAATAATTAGACGACTGTACGGATCATGAAGTAGATGTTATGATGGGAGTTGTTTGTAATTCCCAAATAAAGGAAGAGAGTGATAATGATGAAGGATAAGCTTAAGGATGTTTTGATATTCGTGTTGAATTAGAAGTTTCACTTGAAGAAATAGACATTTGGAGATCCAAAACAATCAAAGTCAACACGATGTTTAGTGATCTGAAAATTTATATGAAACAAAAAGAAGAAGAAAATTACGAACAAGAGGATAAAATTAAAAGGCTTAAATCGTTAATTTTATAGAACCTATAAATGTTTATTGATTACAAACAAAAAATTAATGAACAAAAAGGAGATATCGATAGTTTTACAAATACTGGAAAAGATCACCTAAAACATATTGATGAACATAAAAAGAAAGTTGTCCATTTTCATATAAAATTGAAAGATCATGAGAATCTCATGATTTTGGTAAATCAAGATACAAAGGAAATAGAAAAGTTGAAATTATAATTCATAGTTTTGGTGACACAGAAAATAGAATGTGAGGAATGGAAAATGATTGATCATAATGATATAGTTGTTATGGGGAATGATATAAAAAATTGTAATATTTGATATTAGATGGAAAGAACCCTCATTGATGTTAAAGATTTATTTGGGCATGAACCAGAACCAAATGATTAAAATAACAAACAGGATAACCACTAGTGTAGTAATGTTACATAGGAATGCACCTTGCATGAGATTTTATTGTTTTGGAAAAATGAAAAACTAACAAAATGTGTGTTCTATAGACATGAGGTACTAAAGAGAATAAGAAAAATAGAGTAAGCCATACCGAAAAAAATATTCTATAAAAGAATTTGATTTTCACTATTTCAATTATGGAGTATTCGAGCACATAACACGATACTACTCATCAAAAAAGTTGAGAAATATTCAGAAACAGAATGAATTTTGTCATATGTAGTAATTCAATGTATCATAAAATGAGATTAAAATGAGATGTATGTTTGCAACATTGAATTATGAAGCTGGTCCATCATACTTTTTGGAAGATCGACATTATCACTATGTACTGTGTATAAAGACCCAACATGGACCAAAAAGAAGATTGTTTAACTTATTGTGGTTATATAGAATCCTTTCATAGCATTAGCTCACACTGAAATATGTATCATTTATAGTAGATGTTGCCACATATGATAGGAAACAAGGAACTAAGGACACAAATCAAATTTGATAAAGATGGTATTGTGAGATTTGGTAATGGTGGAGGGTTACGTATTATTGGGTCAGGAAAGGAATGGATTAAAGGAATATAGTATAAACATGTAGATTTCATGGTTCTCAATGATATTAGTCAAAAACTATAAATTTAATTTCAACTATGTGACTTTGGACATTTTTTAATATTTTCCATGAAATTATATGTCACCAAACCAAAAGATAGTGCAGTTGTTTTGTAGGGAAATCTTACAGAAGGGAACGTTTACCATGTAACTGGAGAAGAAAATATGTTCTTTCTATCGAAGGAATAAGAAAACGAGTTATAACATATATTTCATGGACACATGAGCTATATATCCTTGGATGATCTTGTGAAATGTGATATTTCTTGAGATCTTCATAGGTTATTATGTGATCATACTCATACGTGTGATGCTTTTCTACAATGAAATATCTTTAGAAATACATATATGGAAAAGGTCAAAATGTCAACAAAAGTTCTTGATTTGGTCAATATTGGTGTGTGTTGACCTATTTAACAAAGGGAAACTGATGGGATGAGAAATTTTGATCTCTCCATTGATTATTTTAGCATAATGGAATTGTTTTTAGTCATCACTCACATGTCTGAGGTGTTCAGTTGTATAACGACATATCTAAGGGAAGTTAAAAAGGTATTAGGTCAATGAATTCATAAGATCCCAATAGATAATGGAACAAAGTTCATGAATAGAAACATGGAGGGTTGTCTCTAGAAATATGGGTAAATTCACCATTTGTCAGCAGTAAAAACACCATAGGAAAATTGAGTTGTGGATACAAGAAATTGAATTAACAACAAAATGTATAGAACAATACTTATTGATAAAGACTTTATAGTGAATTTATGGAATGAAGTAGTGATTAAATAAGTATATACATCAAATATATATTTATTATGTACCAAAAAAATTCCTTATGGGAAATGGTATGGAATGAAAGCAACATTGAAGTAATTTCAAGTATTCAGAAGTATGAGTTTCAGTCTAAATACGAAGAAGCACTGGATGACTTAATCCTCTAGTGGTGAAGTGATATTCCTTAGATACTCAAATTAAATAAACAATTAAAAATTATTCAATAAGTTACTGGTAAATATAGTTTAACACAATGTTATAACTATAGTTTAAAATGAGTAGAATCTTCAGCAAATACATGATCAGTCTCAGGAGGACAGTGATGAAGATATAATGATATTAAGGGATGTTTTATTTCTAGAGGATTAATCAGAATAATATTTATATAATGAAAAGGATTAGTGAAATTAATTATCTCCAAAAATATTAAAGATAATAGTTGAAATTGATAGAGAGAACAAAATTGGTTATCAAACAACGCTAGTACAGAAAATGAGGATGAAGAATCTACAACAATAATTATTATTATCAAATGTAGGCCTTAATGTTTGGATGAATAACATGGAGATGAAAAATAGGTCTATACTATTAAATAATATCTCCACGAAATTGTGAAAAATCCAATGTGAAATATTGTTTTGAGGCTAATAGATTAGAATGTCATCGAAACTAAATAGGTATTTTGAATCAAGAAGAATGAAGATAGTGGTCTGATTCGAAACAAAACATGACTACTGTGAAAAGGGTACTACTGAATTGAGGTTATCGATATTAATGAAAATCATTCAACTATTAAAAGTCTAGAAGAAATCAGATTATTCATGGACATAGTAGTGCAAAAAAGGTCAATGTTTTCCGAAAAGATTTTATGTCAACATATATGAATGTGCTTTTTGAAGAGTGGTTTATATTGAGAATCCATGTGGTTTCCTCATTCATGAAGTTGAGGATAGATATTTTTGGATGTATATAGTGATATATGGGTTGAATCAAGCACCATTAGCATGGTATTCAGGACTACTTTAGTTTTTGAAGAATCTCAATTTTCAGTGTCATGGGGTTAATTAGAATATCTATGTAAAAATTGATCGAAATCAAATGTTTTTGGAGCTGATATATGTTGATGAAATCAAATTTGTTATATTAGATGAAAAAAATACATAAAATTCTCATAATTCATGAAAAGTGAATTCACGATGCCAATGATTGGTGGACTAACATTTTTCCTTCATTTACAGATGACACACAAAAAGCATGGAACATTAATTTCCCAATCTAAAATTTCCAAGGAGGTTTTGAGAATATTTGGAATAGATAACTCCAAATAGATGATGACCCAAGTGGCTACCCAGAAGAAACAATAATTGGATGATGAAGGGAACACAATTAATTTCATAGAATATATGAAAATCATAGCCAATCTATAATACATGGAAACTATAAGACCTGAAATTGTCTTGGCCACATGACAAGTAGTAAGATATTAAATAAAATCAATGTAAACTAACATTATTGATGTAAAAAATAATTATTTAGTATTTCAAGGTCATGGTGGTTTTTGACTTTTTGGATAATGAAAAATATTAGCATGATTTATTGGCGATACAGATGCAAATTGGGACGGTTCTGAAGATGATCAAAAATCGACATCAGGTGATGCATTCTATCTTGGAAGATTTTATATTTCATGTCTAATAAAGAAACATGATTTAATTATGTTGATAACTATATAAGATTATTATATTGAAGCTTCACATGTGTAAAAATAGTTGTTTTTTAGGAAGTAGCAACTTGATGATATGGGAGTTGAAGTGATGTCTCCGATCAGAATCTATTGTGACAATTCAAGAGCTACAATTCATAGAAAAAATAATGTTAATCAATCAAAGAAGAATAACATTGGGATAATGTATCATTTTGTTTAATACAATGTGAAGAAATGGATTGTGAAGTTTGAGTATGTTCCTAAAGAACTACAGGTTGTGGACATTTAGATGAAATCCTCATCCAAAGAAGCATCCGAACGACATCGACTGGCATTGGTAGTTTAGTCCACTCCCCATGCATGAAAATGTGTGGATGTTGGACCCCCTCCACATTATTAATGGTGTGTTTTCCCTAATGTGTTGGTATGTGTTTTTAACCCTATTGAATAACATAATGGAGTGGCCTTCGAGCTCGTTGACCAAGGGGAAGAGATTATAGATATAAAAGGGGAGACAATATCTTAATAAAGAAAGGGGAGAAGATGGTATAGGGACCATAATACATGGGGGAGTATTAAATATGATGATACTCAATTTGATCTATCAAAGGATATATATCATGATTTATTGTGTTTATGATGGAAGCAATTGAGTAGTTTTTCAAAGAAGTTGTCCAATGATTAACTTTTCATGTTAATATTTATTCTCACACATAGCATGGCTCATGTGGGCTTAGAGTGTGTTTTGAGTAACTCATTGATCACTACCAGAATTATGAGAAAGTAATTTCTGGTTGATGATGGAATATGATTTAATGATGTTTTAAATTTTGATGACTTGTCAATAAACCCAAAGGGGAATATTGTAGGGAAACAATCCCTCGAGTCATCGTGTCTATGTTTTTATGGTGATTGTGTTGGTTGAAAATTACAGAAAACCGTGTATCCATATGGTTGGTTTTGAAGAAGCATATGATTAAGGTGAGACCATTTCCTAGTGTTTGGATATATTTTCAGCCTCGAAATTAAGATTTTGTTTTATGGAGATTGAAGGTTTTCTATAATAGATTTCATGGAATTTATTTTGTAGACCAAAAAGAAAATTTTTTGGACAACAAAACATGGAGTTCACAGACCACATAATAGTGGAACTGTACAATACAGACCACAAATGAGGTATGCAGAACAATTAAGGATAACTTTAAACTGATGATTTCCACAAAGCCTGCTACGTGGAATGTGTATCCAATTTAGTTTCTAAGGGGTAATTAGTTAATAGAAGGCTAAAAATTCATGGGAGGCTCATCATTTGCAGTTAAGAGGTGATGATTTAAGGAGTTGAACATGATTTTTCTTTTGTTGAAGACATTGGCCCCTGAACATTATTAAGTCGATATTTGGACCGCATAACAATTCACGGTGAAGACATGACCACATCGATGTTTCAGGTAATTCTGATTTGCGGGATTTATAGATCTATTTACTTATATAAAAACCCATATTCAAATGATTCTGTAGAGAAAGTTTCATTAGGAATTTTCATCTGTAAGGGAAGAATATGGGGATGTATAAAGTAGATTTTGAGGAAGAATTCTGCGAAGGATAGGTATTTCGTGATGGAGAAATTACACCAAAGAGAAACTTTGTGAAGACAGTTCGTGGAAAGGGATTGTGGAGTTCTATAGCTCATAATGAAAAAGGATTTGTGAAGCATCAGTGGTTCACTATGGAATCATCCATCCTTGAAGTACATGTGGTCATTTAATGAAAGGTTTTCCATGAATCACTCACGCTACATGGTGCATAGATGTACATAGAGCAAGAAGGAAAGTTCACAAAGAGTGTAAGGATGTTTGAGAAGTGACTAAAGTAGTTCATGAATGCAATTTATGCAATCTAACAGTACCCATAAAAGAGGGAATTCAATATATAATTTACCTACATTGTAGGATGAATTAATTATTGCTAATGAAGGGGAATACATGTCTTTGAACTGAGTTTGGATCCATTACCAAGCAGTGAGAAAAGGAATAAGGAAAATGCGATCCTTTTAATCGATAGTGAGTCATATAAAGAGAGTTAGGGAGTGACTCTGGGGATATAAGTGAGATAAACCTAACCATTGTAAAGGTAGGGATCCAGGGAATAAAAGTGATCTATCCCAAACCTTATAATTTTATATTAAACCTTAGTCTATTTGGTGCATTAGTACATTTTCGTTGTATTTCCCTTGGACATGGCCCAATGAGTGGGAAACAAGTAAAATCGTTGTATCTTGTGCAAGATTTCATTTTCTTTCATTCATTACTATGATAATGATATGGGATAGAGTTTTTTCAATGAAACAAGATCTTAAAGGGATGTTGTTTTAATCCATCATACCATTATTCTCACCCCTCCCATAGGGTATTTAACCTAGTTGAGATAACATGATCCCAATTCCATATTTGTGCATCACAACCACAAATCCATGGAAAAGAAATATAGGAAAATTTCCAAATCCGTATCTCATATAGTATCTATAGGAACACTATAGATAAAATATGGTCAAGTGGGAATACATCGGTTTTTGGAGTATAACCCCACATTAAAATATGAAGGTAACATAGAATTATAATTTATTAAAACATATCTAATAGTGTATGAATCCTTAATTCTAAAAAACTATCCCATTCTGGTGTTATTGATGGAGTGAGTTGAGAAACAATTTTATGGTCTCATGAATGAGTTATAAACTCTTGTGTTATGTATTCTCCACACTAATTTGATATAATAATTTCAATAATCTTGGGTAATCGATTTTTTATTTTTTTCTAAAACTCATTGGACTTTAAAAAGTATCAAATTTGTGTTTCCTTAGTAACATGTATCCATACTGATTGAAATAATTGGAAAAAAATTTATCTATAACAACCACATAATAATGTACTCATTGTAATGTATAGATAACTATGTATGAGATACAAATTTATGCTATCTTTTTACCCTATCCCAAAAGGATGTATATTCATTTTTTTCCAAAAAATGATTCTACATTCTTAAAGGAATTATTTTATAATTAGTCCAACAATCCATATCTATGAATTTTTTAATGTGTTTCTCATTTTTATGTCAATGGATACAACAAAAATGGAATGGGGGATAAAAATCAACCCCTATGTTATAAAATAATTTTTCATTGAACATGGCCAAATTTATTATTTTTCTTCCTTCTAAAACCGTTGGAAATAGGGTGGAACCAATTAGGAAGGTGTGTGAAAGGATAGGAAAAAGAAAACAAAAAAAAACTAGAAAACAAAGAATTGGTTGGTGATGTGACGTAAGAGAAATAGTCTGAGATGAATGATATTAAGAGAAACAGATAATAGGATGAATTTCAAGAAGCAAGAACATGGTTAAAGCTATAGAGAATATAGTGTGCAATTTCAATTTTAGGTTTTTAATTAATTTTTTATATTAAATTGTTTAATTTAATTTTTTTAACATTAATGGATTTTATAAATCCTTTTTCATGGGTAATAGTGCTTGAATAGATGAATTCAATGATCATTATAACTATTTATTCATCAATTCAAAGAAAATATTGAATATGGTTAGAAAAAAATAAAATTGTAACTTGAATTTTAAGACAATAAACCCACTTTATAAGAATGTAAAAAAACATTAATATAAAGAACTAAAAAACATAATTCCCCTTAAAATTTTAGCTAACAATCAAATATGGTTTAGAAAAGTAAATGAATTTCATAGTAGAAATGAGAATAAAATAGTGCAGTTTTTTGTTATGATTAAACTCCAAAATCTAACTTATGACTCTCTCACCATCCCAACTTCGTCGTCTCTCCATGATATCAATGAACGGTATTTTTTTCCTATAAGTCACCCTATATTCAATCCATTTTTTATTTTAAAATGTAAGAGTACCACTATTTTAAATTTTCTAATGTTACCAGTGAGTCATCACTGAATGATTTTCCATATCAAGAGCTCATGTACTAGGTGTTATGCCCATGGGGCTACAGGTCACGTAAAGATTCCCTATCAACCCATTTTAAAAAATATATTTTCCTAAAAAAATAAAAATTCAAGGACTTCAGGTCATTCAGGTAAAGATTTTGTCACATACCATGTAATTGAAGTCAAGCCCCGACATAAAATTCTAAATGATCACATAGGTAATTATGTGATCAATCTATAACCCAATTAATTTCCTAAAAATATATCCACCGATGAAATAAAATTATTAAAATACGTAGAAATTTCTACTATGGCATTTGATCAAACACCTTGAACGCCTTCCATTTAAAAATAACTACCAAACCTTTCTAATAATATAATCCCATCACAAACCCCTATCATCTTAAAAATCAATAAATCAAGATCCAACTTGCAGAAATTTAACCACAACATTCATAAATTTTTAAATATGAATTTATATGGTTCCGATTCAATACAAAAATTAAACTTCATTCCCAATGTCGACAAATTTTGAACATAGAAAAGGGTTGTGAGCTCCAAGGGATCTTCAGATGTGGCTCAACCCTCTATTTCTTTAACTGATTTCAATTATTGTCTCATTGACCACCACAGATTTGGCCAAATATTGAGTTTAGCTTTGTCAGCCTTTAATAAAGGGAAAAAATGAGGTTGTGGTATAATGATCTTCAATTTCTCTTAGCCTAGTTCATATTTTTTGTGATTCTTCATAATGGAAAATGTGGCTCTATCATCATAGTTCTTGGACAACATGGCATTGTGAAGATTTAGATACATGGGCGTCGACCCTGATTTCAAATTTAATACAAGAAGTTAATTTATTATTTTTCAGAAGAGAAAATTAATCCATTAAAATTGAAGAAAAATGGTTCCATCTTTAAAATCATTTCATTTATTCCAATAATTTTCAGAATTTAATTTTTAGTTAAATCTCAATAAAAAAATCCAAAAAATAAAATAAAATAAAAACATTGGATTTTAATCTTTTCACATCACGAATCCTCAATATATAATAAAACATCCATTTAACTAAATATCCCACAAAAAAAACAAATAACAATTGATCCCAAAAAATATATGAACATTCACACTGAATAATAATTTTCCTTTAGACCCCAAAATTGAATATTTTTACTGAATAATTCATTGAATATGAAACTCATATCCAGAACCTATGTACACAATATAATATCATAAAAAATAATGCGTTGATTTAAAACACAATTCAACCATAAAAATAATGTGGAAATCATATAAAATATCAATAGACTATAAATTTATCCCACACATAATACTGTGTTTTTCCTCAAGCAATCACATAAAAATTAACAAAATAATGTAATTCTAAAGAGTAAAATAGTGAAGTTCCACTAAAACATTATTTTAAAAAATTATTCTTCCCCCACTAACTCTCTCAGTTAAGACATGTGATTTATATCAAGAAGCTAGTGGGTTGGAGAAAAATTTTATTTACTACTACAAAAATGATTGGAATTTCAAATTAAAAAAAATAAACAATAATAAATTTTCAATCATGAGATATTTCCAAAATTATCATTACCACCAGAAGAATAGACACACATAATTATATGGAATTATAATTAGACACTATATTTGGATGATTGGATTTAATAATTAAAACAATTATAAATAAATCATCGAACATATTAGGAATAAAATAATGAAGTAATTAATGAATATAAGCTAAAATTAGATAAATATTTTTCATTTCCTTAATCAGTTGAATGTGTAGGTTAAATTTTTTAAAAATTTTCAAAAAGATGGAAACAAATGATGTTTTTAGAACCTTTTTTCTGGAAATTCACTACAAAAACAAAAAATTAAAGAGAATAAGAAATTTATGAATCAAATTAAATTCATGGGAAAGTATAAAATTTAATCCTCCTCAGGGGGTGATTTCAAATCTCAACTAAAAAAATTAATTCCCTAAATAATAAATATGGGTCTTGATAATCAAACAATTTTGAAAAGAAATAAGGATTGATTCAAATAAGTAAAACATTGATGTACATTTCAAAATAAATAAGACCCCTCTATCACACTTAAAATCCAACAACGTACCCATTTTTTATCCTAAAGTAAGAGAAAGAGAGAAATAATATAGATCAATATGGATTTTCAATTATTTATTTCAATGACATGTTGATGGTCTTTAATGATATTCAAAAAGTATGGTGTGAGAAAATTAGTAATTTTTAATTAGATGTGAAAATGTGCATGATTTGGTCTTTATTATAAAAAATATTGATAATAATATCATATAAAAATGACACAAACTAGTTAATGATTTCTCATCAATTAACATGTCATGTCCCAAGGTATTTGAAAAGAGTAAAAAATGAGGTTTCATATGGCATTCAAAATGATTTTTCAATATGAAATGTTTAAACAAGAATAACGCCCACCATGTTTTAAACAATGTTAAAAGAAAAATTTTTATCAGAAAAAAATGTACTCCTCACATATTTATTAGAACTGATAACATTCAAATTAATTGAATCTCAAAATTTCATACAAAAGGAAGAATAAAAATTTAGGAATTGAAATAGTAACTCCATTGGATTATTGATTTTTTCCCTTAATGTGTAGTCTAGATTCTTCACTTTTTTCTTGAGGGAAAACCCCACTAGTCATTTATTATTAAACACTTTCAAGTTAAATAGACAATACTTTTCTAACCAAATTAATCTCATAAGAGGATATGAAACTGGAGGTGGAGTTTGGGAATGTATAATGGAAAAACATTCCAAAATCAACTCCTTTTTTACTTGAAATTAATCAAGATTGTACTCTTCCTTGATCAAAAAAACCAAAACATTTTTTATGAAAATATACTGTGGGAAAGAATAAATCAATTAAGGTTTATATATTATCAAGAATATCATATAATCACTTTATTAACAACGAAAATAAGAGTTATAAAATAATTACCAAGGAATAACATCCATGAAGCACAGAATTTAGAGTCCTATTTTAGATATCCTTGAGAAATTAATCTTTTAACATATATTGTGAAGTTAATACCGTACATTTACCTTCAAAATAATGTTTTATTCTCTTAAAATTTACAAAAAAAAATTCATGTTATATTCTCTAACCAGCTCTAAAGTTCCATTAACCACAACTCTAAGGATGTTGATGGGTGTAGACAATGTAGTTTTAGGTTTTCTAGGAAATGTTTGAGTGTGTAATTGAAATAAAAAATTTCCATATTCTAAAGAGCTTATTTTAAATGATTACATCATGAAAAAAACCTTTTTAATTCCTTTTAAATTCATACATTACTATATTATTATCTCATTATTTCATCCAAAACATGTACCAAAATTAATATCCATTCCTCAGCATATTAAATGTCAAATTTAAATACCTTAACAACATAGTAGTATTTATCTTAAAGCTCAATATAAAATTAAAAATAAATTCAAAAAATGGATCTATGAAGAAAAATTCATATGGGTGTTTTAAAGGAATTCATGGAATGCTACAATGCCTCATCAAATAGTAAAGAAAAATAATTTATTGAACAACTCACAATCATCTTGATTTTTTTTATTCCCTATTTGAGATTTTATGTTATATATTTAAATTTAAATTATTGGTTAATTGTATATTTTTAAATCTACTGTATTTTTACCCTACATATTTTAAATTTAAATTTTTTAAGTGATTTCCATTTTTCTCGATAATGTCATTGGTCACAACAAATAATGAAAAAAATATTATTATAAATGAGTTTGGAAATAGTATTTTATAGGTTATTTGTCAATTTAAATTCCTCCACCCATTTGGAATCATAATCCATATCAAGTATAATATATTCTTATCCACATGATGATGGGAAGGGTCCCAAAAAATCCATCCCTCACCAATAAAAAATGTCAACATCTAAAATTACCTTTTGGAAAATATTTTTTTTCTTCAAAAAATGTATCTTATTTAGAACTTTTCGCACCCTATAATAAGGCGTCAAGAATCCCTAAATATTTAACGTAAAAAAATATTCTTGAGGAAAAACTTGTTATTTCATTTCTTCCATATTGTGTGTTGCCCAAGGTGAAAACTGAAAAATTTATAAGATAGGAATCATATGTTCAATTGTTACACACGTTATCCATATTGAATTTATGCACCTTAAAAAAATGGGTCATCTCAAAAGTAAAAAATATGATATTAAATAACTTTCATCTTTTGGATTTGTGAGATACCACTAGGCATGATTCCCATAAAAAGAAGATCCCAATTTATTCAACCCAATTATCCTTTCTAATGAAAATAATAAGCAATTTTACATCCCAAAATGAGGAATTAGTCTATCTAGTATAATAATATTGGGTATGGGACAACCTATAAATGTGTTCATTATTAACATTTAGTTCCCCTTTCATTACATTACTTCAATTTCAAACTCTTGAAATAATTGGGTCTATCTCATGAGTCTCAGGTTAAACCTTTTTTTAGATATAAGTAACCTAAGAATTGTGTGGTAAGAATATAATATAACCATCAACCAAATAAAATATTTTATAAATATTTATAGAGAAAATATAATAATAAGTAATACAAAATTTTTGTGGTGTAATTTTTTAGAGTATAATAGAGTAAGTGCCTTTCATAATACACCAAATGAGGCCTCATTTTGTTTTCTCTACACTAATATAGCTCTTATGAAAATATTGGTAGCAATAAAAAAACCTTATAGGGTACCTTTAAATATGGAGAAGTTATGATGGGTGAAGAGGTATTTTTCCTTTTGATTATTGAATGAATCCATAAAAATTTCATCAATGATTATGGGTGTATCTTTTACCAAAAGGTAGAATATGAGTCTTCTTATCCTTAAGAAATCAGTAATAAATCACTAGTAAAAAATAGTAAGACCCAAAATGTTTTAAATTACATTCACATTTTCCAGAGGGGTATCTTTTAAATAAACTCAATTTTAGCATTATTAACTTCTATTACCCAATTTGATAATTTTCGTCCCTAAAAATTCACATTAGTGATAAAACAGTTGATGCTTGTTACAATAAATAATATGTTTGGTAACTCAGAACGCTTCCAAAATTGTTTCCTTATAGTTTGAAAAGCATTATAATGTACGTCCAATTACTGAAATATCGTCCATAATCCCATAAATAATTCAATAAATTATAAAATTATGATTCCATAATATTCCTTTTTATGATAGCCAGAGTTCCACACAATATTAAGGGAATTTAGTGGTAGGAAAATGTTAAAAATAGGCATGTGAATATAGTTTTTACTTTCTCTTCCAAAGTAATGAAAATATGGTTATACCCAGAATAACCATACTAGAAATAAAATTATAAATTTTAGGTTAATTTCTATTGAATTTGACCGATGAATGTTAAGGGAAGTGATATTTTATGGTTGTTGAATTATGATTCATTCATTAAATGGATATCCTCTATTTGGTAACGGTTCTATTCTTGATTTTCACATTATTATAACTAGAAACCACTATGCAACCACCCATCATGGGAACTGCATGAACCAGACTAACCTTAAGGTTATTTGAAATCCTTCAAATGATCCCAACATCTATCAACTTTTATACTTCCTCGATAATTACTTTCATTATAATAGGATTGATCCTCCTTTGGACCACAAACCTCCATTTTTGATCTGGCTCTATTAGGATCCTAATCATGAAATAAAATGGGTTTATTCCATTGATAACAGTAAAGGACTAGCCTATAGTATTTTTAATACCATTTGAAATTTTCAATAGTTTTTAGTCATAATTGTTTCTAGACAAGATGAAATGATAATAGGCAGTGAATTATTTTAACCCAAAATGAGTATATATGGGTTGAAGTAAGAGGTTTGAGTTCTAAAAAATGAATTGGTTATTAGAGGGTAGACTATTGGGTATAGGAGGCCCAAATTATACAATCAATATGTTAGTGAAACTCACATAATAATCTTATTATTAATTTATATTTTCATAAGTGACATGCTCCTCAAATTTAATTTATTGAAACATATAAAATGTTTTTTTTGGAAAATGCATCAAAGTGTTCTAAAAATTATCCCTCATGTAATGTCACAGTATCAGGTACCACCCAATGGTTACCTGAACCAGGTTCCTTATGTAATGTCAAGAGCATTTCCCTAAATGCCACAGGTTCCCATCTAACAGTAAGGGACAAAGTCTTACAATGGGGAAACTATGCCCTTGTTGGTAGAGTATACATTGCATAATAACAATACTAAAAAATAATGGAAGATGTAACACAATACAAAAAAATTAACCAGAAGAAGACGCATAATAATATAACAGCTATAAAATATATCAATGATTCAGCTCAAATGTGTTTAGAAAAGAAGCCAAACAAGTCACAATATTGGACATACCAAACTGAAAACCTAATACAGGAAAATAGTAAACTCCAATAGTATCGGAAGCCTTAGAATGGTCCCATGCTCTCTAGGTCCATTAGAAATCGAGTTCATAATGAAGAATGGTGATTTCCCTTATCTATACCTACCAATATATAATCTGTTTGGGCCCAAAAGTATTACCTTAATAGGGTGTGAGAAGAATCCCTGTAAGAAACCACCAAAATATCTATGCCTAACAGTAAGTGAATATATGTATCATAGGAAAATGCATAAATGAAGTAATAAACTTGGAGATACTCAAAATTAAACAATCTGATAGTTTTTAATTACATTTATTTTCATTTATTAATTACTGAAAACAATGACTAATGAAACCTAGAATATAACCTAAGCTATATATCACTTTGTGTAATAGTAACAACAGACGTATTAAAAGACCATCTAAACAAAAATGTGGGACTGAGTCCAAGCTCATCTAAATCATTAAATATTTCACAAAAAACTTCTAGGAATGCTCTCACGGTTTAACCCCTTCAGTTTAACATATCAATAACCAAATACAAACGAACACCTAGAAAACTCACATGGTCAATACCCCTAAGTGAACTTGATATCAATAAATTATAAATGACATATGGGTAGCTCTAACGGTCATTACCCTTTAGTTTAACATATCATCAATAAATTATAAATTACATTCTAGGTTTATATCTTAGTCAATACCCCTCGGAAAAATTCATAATTAATTCTCTCATGGTCTTGAGTAACAATCATGGAAAGCCCCACAGTTTTCCTGGTCAATGGCTCCCACTATCAATTGGAATATCATCATGCATATCATAACCATGAATCACATGTAATCAATATCCATTACTTGTATAACTTTCATAATTCTAACACATGATATTCATATAATCAATCAAATGCTTCATAACCAATTCAAGGCATGGGAACCAGGTATTCCTTATAAGAAACCTAGGCCAAATACCCATAAAAAGTCAAATAGGGGAACTCAACCATGGGGTGTCCTATAGTAGGGTATAAAACAATATGCATTATAAATCACCCTTTCTCAAACAAAAAAACCATAGCAGGTACTAAATAGGTTTTAATTACCAATAATGAAATACCCCAAACATGGGAATTCGGCACATTATGCACATAAAATCCAAATACAACCAACAAAAGGCCCAAAAAACCTACCTTGATGTTTTATTAAAAACACTCTTGAACGTTGGCCCACAAATCAGCCAGGTAAAATGTAGATTGGTAAAAAGGGAAAAAAATTCATCCTTAAAATACCCATGAGAGAGGAGGAATTAAAAAAGGTTCTAGGGGAAGAAATAACTCACTGGTGGGAATCAAAGGCACTTGATGATGTCTCAATCAGATCTCGGACGGAGAACTGAGATGACCTTGAAGTAATTCAGCCGTTGGATGTTCTCCAGTATGAAACATGGGGCGAAGAAGTTTATTCTAGATGTGAAATGTTATCCCATACGGATATGACTAATTAAAAGAAAACTAAACAGTGTGTTCCATTAATGTAAACACAATGTACTAGCCTCAACTGTCCCTAGATTTAAGTAGTCTTCCAGGTCACCTACATGGCCATGTACACGGCCGTTACACAGCCATTACACAGTTGTAATTGGTACCTGAGTACATGAACTGTACTCATAAGTGCATGTACTGTACATAGAAAATTTCCAAATTCTTTCTTATTCATCAACAAATAACATGTATTGATATGAAACCGGCTTGACTCTCTCCAAAACCTGAAATGGACCGACATATCATAGTGGAAGCTTCCCATATATCATAATCCTGTGTGTCCCAACCTTAGTGTGACACCTATGAAAACCTTCTCTATTCCCTTGAACTACTGAGGTCATTTCCACCGATCAGCATAAAATTTATTCTGAGATTGTGCAGTAACCATCCCCTTTCGAATCAACTCCACCTACTCAGTGGTCTCCTAGATAAGATGAGGTCACATCATAGCTATCTCTCCTACCCCCAGCAAGCATTGAGGGGATCGAAAAGGCCTACCGCATAAAGCCTCATAAGGTGCCATCTAAATCATCTCATGAAAACTATTATTTTTTGAAATATACAATAGGGGTATGGTTCTCCCCCAAGGGCCCCTAAAATCCAGGACGTGTGCTAGCAATATGTCCTCCAAAACCTAAATCTTGCACTCGGACTGGCAATCTGTCTTGGGATGCTCAGTTTTACTTAAGATTACCTATGTTACCAAATCCCTTGTAGTCCCTTTTAGACCTGAAAAGTAAATTGTTCATTCCTTTCTAAAACTATAGGTTATGGGACCCCATGAAAATGAAAAATCACTACGATGTAAAACCTTCTAATATCAGAAATATTTAATGTTTTCTTGATTAGTAGTAAATGTGAAAACATCATGTGTATTTCAACAACAACCCAAACTACATCAATCCCTTGAGGAATCCACGATAAAAATGTTACAAAATACCTCGGGAAATCATTCCACATCCACTCAAGAATGGGTAACTGCTCAAAAAGACTTGGTGGTTGTTGATTCTCGGACGTCATCTGTTGACCGATGTAATATCTCAAAAGAAATCCAGCAACATTCCTCTACATATCAAGCCACTAATACTAACGGTCTAGATTTCAATATATTTTGGTGACATTAGGTTGAACTTCCTTTTTGAGGCATGAAAATCCCAAAATTCGTCTCTCATATGATTGATGAAACCCATATTCATCCCTTAAAACAAAACACCTCATTTTCTCTTATGGGCCACCCATGAGTAGGGTACTCACCTAACACACTCTCCTGTAGGACTAGGCATTCAGAATATGATAACTGCCTCATCTTCACTCGATCTAGAAGATTATAGTTAATAGCTACAGTAGATAGAAACATCTTCCACTATCGGTCTTTCACCTTTGAATGCATCTTAGAGAACATAGAAATAATGTGCCACTCACTTTTGTCATCCAGAACTTCTTGTATCTATGTACTCCTACTCAACACATAAACCATTTCATTGTCTTTCCTAGGTGTGTAGGAAATCCCATGTTCAAAGGACTGAGGGTACTCAACCCACCTTTGATGTCTCAATTTCTAGTCTCTCTAAGTAAATATATAATTGAGGCTTCTTTTGGTCAGTGTATACCAAAAAAAATTCGTCCAAAATATAATGTCTCCAACAACAAAAATCTTGCACAATTGCATCTAACTCAATATCATGCGTCGGGTAATTCCTCTCATGTTTCCTTACCTGCTAATACCTGTATGAAGCAACTCCTTCCCCATAGATAAGAATTTCTCCTAGCTCGATACCTGATGCATTATAGTAAATGGTGTAACTCTTTCCTATCTCAGAAAAACTCAGTATCGATGCTAAAGTCAATATCCCTTTTTTCTCCTCAAAGGTTGAATTGTGGGAATATGTCCAAAATTAATTTTCCACCTTCATAGTCATGCCTATCTGTGGCGTTTCCATACGTGAAAATTGATAAATAAACCTCCTTTTTAACTAGTCAACCACAGAACACTATGTTCCACAATGATGTTCTTTGGTTGTACCCAGAAATCTATTGATCTCTCTTTCTCTAGATCTACTGATACTCATGTCTCTGAGATAACATGATCCATAAACATAATCGGGTCCATCCTAAAGTCGAATTATTAGATATTGTAAAATAACTGATGCTCCATTAGTATACTAAATACAATCTCAATATGGGTGTATTTGTCATGTCGAGTGTGGGGGAACACCAAGATATCATCTACCAAGAATGAAACAAAAGAACCCAAGTATGGATAGAACACTCAGTTCATCGGTTCCATGAAAACATATAGAGCATTCGTAAGACCAAACTACAAAACCAATTACTCGTATAGATCACACCTTCTCTAAAAGGTTGTAAGAGGTATATCTGATCGTCTACTTTGAAACTGATGAAAAACAAAGATCTTTTCAATATTCAAGAATACCTAGGATCATAGAATATGATCAAATAAAGAATAAATTCTTGGCTAGGTATATTAGTTATTGACCATCAACTGGTTCAGATTTCGATAATCCACAAAATGTCTATGTGTACTATCCACCTTCATCGAATAAATGACAGGCAGACACTAAGATGATGTTTTGGGTAGGGTGAAACCCATTTCCAATAAGTATAATTATAAGGACCCGGCCTTAAACATTACATAATATTGAATTAAATGAATAATTCACATTGAGTATCTTTTCAGGTTTAGAGTTTTAGGGAATTAGGACATAACTATTGCATCTCAAAATATTACAAAGTAGGCACTTCTACCCAAAATCCACTTTTTTTATAAAATAAAAACTCTTGAAAAAAATTTCATGTCTAATTCCATGTTAAAGAGAGCATGTATTTTCCTTGATCCCATCCTTGACCCTATTCATCTTTACGTCCTACAAGAAACAATTCAAAACTTGCGATGAGCATAAAAGGCTCAGTAAGGGTTATAAAACAGTGAATGAAAACATTTTTTCATAATTACATACAAAACATGGACTCTTTTACTTACCTCATGAAACATAAGTTTTATGAAAGACACATAGAAGTCATAAATCATAAAGGTAACTTGCGGCATCCATACCATACTTATATTGTAGCTATCACAGCTACATAGGGAGTTACTTTGGAATACCCGTCACAATATATTCCCAAAATCTCTTAGGAGAAACATTCAAATTTACTTCCATCACGTTAACCAATGCATTGGAGATCTATCTCGGGCTCACCCGCCCTAGGTTTATCACAGAACCACCCGTATACGTAAATAATTCCCAAGAACCATAATATGATCTTAACACATAACATAAGCATAAAAGAAAGATAACATTTCCACATTGAAATAATAAAATATCATTTCAAGATATTGAAATAATAAATCTATTCTTAAAATCATTTTCAATACCAAAATATTTAAAAATAGTATTTGGCATTTATTTTTCCTTTTAAAAACATCATGGCTTGTTAAGGAAGCCAAAGATCAAATAATACTCACAGCGGCGGAAAGGTCGTTGTCACCGCTTAAAAAAACATTCCTTTTTGTCATTTAGTAAAACACATCATATAAAAAGATTCCCTTTGGATAAAATGAAAATTCAAAGGGGTTTATACACCGTATAAAATATAGTTGTTTATAAGAAATGCCTCAATGAAAAGAGATTGAGACGAAGTCCCTTACCTCATGTCTGACTTGACCCGTTCGTTCTTTAATATCCTGAATAATAAACTAAAGTTAATTTCTACTTACTTAAGAACATTTTTCAATTTTATTATTCCTTTTATATCACTTATTACCGTGTTATAATTATTATGATATCATTTAAGTTAATAATGTTCATTTTGTCGATATTTGGTACTTGAGTCAAAAATGGACTTCTTATAATTACATGTTGTTCATGTGGTAAAATGTTCATTATATCTAGAATGATATTCATGATTTGGGTATCATATATATCATATATATCCATCATGTACATGTATTTATAATAGTACATAACATTTGGAGGTACGAAATGAAATGTACCATTCATGGAGACGGTAAGCCGTACATACGCATGAACGCTACATTCATTTATGTTTCCCTCGGAATTCGGGGATGACCTCCTGGATGGGAGATTAAAAAGTTCTGATCGGTTTCTAACGGGTTTGTTCGTAGAACCGGAAACATCCAATGATTCCATATCCATTTGGACCTACTTTCCAAAGTTAGGCGCTTCATTAGTTTGTGAACTGATGAGGCTTAGGAATTTGTATTGGTCAAGAGGATGGGAGGTCAAACTCATCACACCTTTTTGAGGGGAATTATTGTCTATTCTAGGACTCTCTTTATAGATTTATGTTATGTTCGTGAATCCTTATTATATTACCATGTATAAAATGATCTTTCCTTCAGTTTTGAAAATCAATGATTAAATATGCAAGAAATTTTAGAGAATATTTTATATGTATTCGAGGTTCTTCATCAATAGAGAATCATCCGTATCTATTTAGAGATTATCGGCCAATGGTATCCTTCAAAACATTTATATAAAATTCTCTTGGTTATTATGATGACCAGGCTGGTTTTAAAGCCACTCAGTGGGGCAGTTGAAGTTTATTGTCATTCAGAAGGACATGAATTATTTCAGAGTTGGGATCGAACCTGTAGATGGGATACCTACGTATCCTTTTTTTGGAAAAGGAATAAGAACCCACATAGTTTGAGTAAGGGAGTATGATGTTTATTATTGATGGCTCAAAGAAGGATGTCATAATTACTTTTACCCTCTAAGCTCACGTGAGTCATGCTCAGTGTGAGAAACAAGGGGTATTGGTAATAAAATAGACAATTGGTCCATGAAAGATGTAATCATAAGAAATGGTTTGGGGCTTATGTATGTATGACTGCCCAGATAAATGAAGGTTAGGATTTACTTTAGGGAGAAAATCCAGTAACAGGGTCCATAAAGGTATATGTGCTTCATGGAGATTTGAATACTATAACTTGGGACTTATTCCTGAAAAGGAAACCCAAATTATGAGAGGATTGATAATTGGGTTTTACTCATGAGAAGGAATCCCAGATCAAACGTAAATTAGGACTATTTAAAGAGAAATTAAGGGACATGGGGCTTACTCCTAAAAAGGAAGCCCAAAATTATGACTGGGACTTATTCCTAAAATGGAAGCCCAGGTTAGGGGACTTGGGGCTTACTCCTGAAAAGGAAGCCCAAAAATTATGACTGGGACTTACTCCTAAAATGGAAGCCCAGGTTAAAGGATTATGATTGGGAATTACTCCTCAAAAGAAAGCCCAGGTTAAAGGACATATAACGGGGGATTATTCCTGAAAAGGAGACCCAGGTTAAGGATTCTATCATCTTAAAGGATGAGGTTGAATGAATTAACTATCACTTTTTAGTGACATAAAGATGTAGAAATCACTATGTTTTGAGAGATATTCCACAAAATTCCTTTCAGATAAGGAAGTCAAATCATGAAATCATGCCATTAATGGCTTTGAAGAGTGTCTTGAAGACTAAATCTTGAATAGGAAAGGTGTAAAGGCTTAAGAGGGGTAAAAATGGGCAAGATGGGCACCCAAAAAGGAAGGGGCGTGCATGTCTTGGAAGGCGCGCAGGTACTGCGTGGGCGTGCAAGTATTGTTCGTGCAGGTATACCTACGCGAAATGTGTGGGGTACTTGCGCGATGTTCAGCCAGCATTTAAATGCTTGAGAGACTCTTTATTAAAGCCTTTTGAATCCTCTTTAGGTTCTTCTAGAAAAGGGACGCACAAGTTCTATCAAAGGAGTAAGGTTGCGCACAAGTGTGGCAACTTCCCATAAGGGATGGCCACTCAGGCGTGCAAGTGCTGATGAGTTTCAACACTTAGTCTTTCCTTCCTCTCTTTAGATCTTCCGTTCTAGAAAAGAAATTACCTTAGAAGTGTTCCGGAAGCTTTGAGAAGAGAGTTGGGCGTCGGGAGCTTCAATCCGAGTTTCTGGAAAAAATTCCTCTCCTCGAATGGGGGGCCCACATGGTCTATTTATAGGCATTAGAATACCCCTGGCGGTTACTGGGAGGTTATCAATTAGGTCGCGCAAGTTACTTGCGCGCCAAAGTGCGTCGCGAAAGTCCATTTGTGTGACCATGAGGAAACTTGCACGGCCTATGGGCAAAGTTCTCCTTGTTCATCCCTTTGTAAATTTTTGATGTTTTCTTCAAAGGTCGAACCATTTTAATCTCAGATATTTCCCTTTTCCAATCTTTAGATTTTGTGATGAAAGGAGCGTCAACAAAAGTCCCCCCTCAGAGTTGGATCCAAAGGGAAAAGAGGGTTTGACTATGAGGTGAGAAGAAATAAGAAATCTGGCAGTTTAATTTCATGTATTTCGGACATAAAGAGGCTAATGTTTAAGGTCGAAATAGATTTGACCAAAAATGGATTATAATTGACACAATTCCTTTAAAATTCATCTGAAAGCATATTACAATACTCAATTATGAGGGAAAATATGTAAGCTATGAATTAAGAATATTTTAATCTGAGGAATGATATGAAAAAGAGATAAAAGGCATTTTAAGAAGTAGTTTCCATGAATGAAGTTACCATTATTTAACAAACCTGTTAGGGGGTTGAATTATGAAGGGCCACCTAAGGGCATTGGCTGCATAGTGAAATAAAATAGTATATTTGGCTAACAAGTCTGTTATGTAGACTGTTTATGCAAGGCCACCTTTGGGCACGTGCTGCATGGTCAGGCAAAAGAACTCTCAGAAATTTACTTTCCTACTGCTAAAAGCTGGTGAATGTTTATGGAGAATCAAATCTTTCAAAGTATAGAGTTTTCTGTATGGAAAGAGGTACTTGAATATGGAAAAGATATTTCTAGACAAGATTATCGAAGAACATGATGAATATCACTCCTACGAAGGTCTGACCCAAACATATGGAAAGAGAATATGGAGAGTATAATCCATATACTTGAATACATTCAGATCATGAAAAAGGACATGGGGAAAATATGTTAAGGATGACTATTTTTTTTGAAGATCCCTACATACCATCATTTTAGACAAATAAGGACAAAAGAGGCATTCTTCCCATGAATGAATTTACCATCATTTAACAAAACCTTTAGGGGGTTGAATTATGCAGGGCCACCTAAGGGAATTGGCTGTATAGTCAAATAAATAGTATCCTTCAGCTGACAAGTCTGTTATGTGGACTGTTTATGCAAGGCCACCTATAGGCACATACTCCATAGTCAGGCAAAAGAATTCTCATAAGTTTGAAATTTATGTGATTAAAAGTCATGAAAAGGGTTATGAAGATCTGAAAATATTTAAGGTTAGGATTATTCCACATAAATATGGGTATTTTCCAATGTATATAGAGATACATAGGTCAATGATAACCTTAATCATGTTGTGGCTGGGTCCTGAATTGAAATTTTGGACTTCACTACATATCTCATAACAATGACAATCAAGCCATATGTAGTTCTTGAAATGCAGTTTAACGTCGTGAAAGATGAAATTATGAGAGATCTTAGTTTAGGGTCATAGAGTTCAGACTATAATAATGAATACACAGTGTGTGTTTTCATGAGGGCTTTTTATCCAAGGGACTGAAAGTGAAATTTGGGGTTAGGCCCAAAAGACTTGGGGCTGGATTAGAGGGATACTCGAATGTTCCTATGTATCCCATAAATATGGGAATCAAGCCCACGTAGTTCTAGATATACCCTTTGTACAAATTTGGTTCGTACATGTGAAGGGTGAAAGGGGACTTTAGTACAATGATGGTTTAACCCGAGATAAAAAGTTTAGGCATTACCATGTATGGGCATAGTCTTTTGAAATGAAACATGATTGAAAAATCAATGTAAATAATTGTTCCCTCTCAAATGAGGAAATCCAAGAGTATTTTAGTTTATTGTCGTACTGGGAAAAAGTTTTGTATAGTTTAACATCTTATAACAAGGACGAAAGTGAATCAAATGTAAAGATATTGATTCTAAGGGTGGTTTCACAAATAAACATCGTATGAGATGAATGTGAATGGAAGTGAAGAGATTGTTTTTGGGCTTGAACCTTGGGAGGTTGCCTATGTACCCAGCCTGGAAGGCAAGGATCAAAATCCGCGTAGTTCAATTAAAGAATAAATTAATGATCAAATTATTCTTGGGGACAATGACCTAAAAATGATGGTGGGACTTACACATGGTTAGCAGCCCAGAGAGAGGGTTATGGTTGAGGTTTTCTCTAAGCTCACGTGAGTCGTACTCGTTGTGAGAAACAAGAGGTAGCAACAACCTTAACGATACACAGTTTAATGTCATGTAGCAGGGACAAAGTATAGTTTAGCGTCATGTAAGACATATCAAGGACATTCTGTACAGTTTAGCGTCATGTAATTAGGACGATGGGGACAATACAGTTTAATGTCATGTTGGACAAAAGGGAGAATAGTTTAAGGTCATATATATGGATTGTGGATGGTGCAGTTTAATGTCATGCTGGACATAAGTACAGTTTAAGGTCATACAGGACATTTGATGATTATGTAGTTTAACGTCTTTCCGGACGTAAGGGACTTTCAAATAGTTTAGAGTCTTATGCATGGACCGTTTTTGTATAGTTTAACATCGTATAGCATGGACAAACTGGTGCTGCACAGTTTAATGTCATGTTGCAGAGACAATACAGTTTAGCGTCATGTAGGACGAAAGGGGGACTGTGCATTTTAATATCATGCAGTGAGGACAGATTAGGGATTTTTTTTCTTCATTTTAATGTCATGTTGGACAAAAGTGTGAATAGTTTAGGGTCATATGCATGGACCATGGATGGTGTAGTTTAAAGTCATACAAGACATGGTGTAGTTTAACGTCATACATGACCTTTTAGGGAACTTTTTCACAGTTTAACGTCGTGTGGGAAGAACTTGCAGTTTAATGTCATAATGGACCATTGTTGTATAGTTTAACGTCGTATACCAAGGATGAACTGTTGCTGTACAGTTTAGTGTCATGTGGCGGGGACATCTTATGAATACATTAAGGTCATACTGGACCAAGGAGGAGTTTAAGGTCATACTGGACCATTGCTGTATAGTTTTAGGTCATATAGCAAGGACGAACTGGTACCGCACAGTTTAGTGTCATGTTGCAGGGACATCTGTATAGTATAACGTCATATAGCAAGGATGAACTGGTGCCGCACAGTTTAGTGTCATGTTGTGGGGACATCTTATAGATAGTTTAAGGTCATACTAGACTAAGGATGAGTTTAATGTCAAACTGGACCATTGCTGTATAGTTTAACGTCATATAGCAAGGAAGAACTGGTGCCGCACAGTTTAGTGTCATGTTGCGGGGGCATCTGTATAGTTTAACGTCATATAGCAAGGACGAACTTGTGCGGAACGGTTTAGTGTCATGTTGCGGGGACATCTTATGAATACTTTTTAGTTTATACAAAATACTTCTTCAAAAATTTGGCATTAGTTGGAGTAGTAATGTGTTCTCCATCCATCGAGATTAATGAATAAGCTCTATTGGAGTATACCCTATGTATTGAATAAGGTCCTTCCCATTTTGGCTCATGCTTGGTAGGTTTCCTTCCTAGTTTCATTGGAGTTTTGAGAACTAATACCAATTCTCCCTGAATGAATGAATGAAGACGAACTTTTTTGTTAAAAGCTCGTGCTATTCGATTCTGATAGATTTCCATGTGGTGAAAAGTGCACAATCTTTTCTCATCTAACCGTTCCAATTCATTCAATCACTTTCGGGATTGCTCATATGTAGATAACTGATCACAAATGGCTACACTGAGTGGGGGAAATTGAACTTCAATTGGCAAGATTTCTTCCGTTCCATATACCAACGAATATGGAGTTGACCGCGTTGCATTGCGGGTGGTAGTCCGATAAGCCCATAAAGCATGAAAGAGTTTATCAGGCCATGACCTCTTATCTTTATCCACCATCTTTTGCAGTATATTTGAAAGAGTCTTGTTAAAGGCTTCTATTTGGCCATTGGCCGCCGCATGATACTGAGATGAATGGTTGGATTTAATGTTGTATTCTTGATACAATTTCTTCACCTCAGGAGAACAGAAGTTGGTGTCGTTGTCCATCAATATGTTATGAGGGACACCAAATCTAGTAATGATATTAGACTTGATGAAGCTAACAATGCATTTAGAACTGACATCTTTAAGAGGTACTACCTCTGCCCATTTGGAAAAAAATCAGTAGCAGTAATAATGTACTTAAACTGCTTGGTCATAGCTGAAGGGTAAGGTCCCACCACATCCATTCCCCATGTGGCAAATGGCCACGAGTATTTAGTTGTATGAAGAAACTCCGGAGGTTGATGAATGAAGTTGGCATGTACTTGGCATGAATGACACTTCTTTGTGAAATTAACACAATCTTGTATCATTGAAGGCCAAAAGTATCCAAGCCTTCGAATTTGATCAGACAATCTATGTCCAGACTACTGGGCACCACAGACTCCTTCATGCACTTCTTTCATGACAGCCATTGTCTCTTCACCATCAATGCATCTGAAGAGAACTCCATCAAAACCACGTTTGTATCGAATTTTCTCTAGGTGGTTTGGGCTATCATAAAGAGTAAAAACGACCACACGTCACCGTATTTGTTCTTTCTCAGCTCTATAAGGTGGAAGTGTTCCATTTTGAAGGTACTCCCTGATAGGTGACATCCATCCTGTAGTATGACCATACGGTTCAAGAATGGGACTAATTTCATTAATTTCGTATATTCTGGCTTGAACATAAGGTGAAATTGCATGACGGTGGGAAATACTGATGGTTGTCTCGTCCCGATTTGGATCATCTAGAGCTGTGGCTATATTTGCCAGCGCATCAGCTTGAGCATTTTGTGATCTTGGGACATAAGAAAATGTCGATTCTGAATGGAATTAGGCCATCAACTCTCTAACATAATCATACAAAGGGATTAATTCTTATTTTCTGATGGCATAATCCCCCAATGACTTGTTTGATTACCAGATCTGAATCACCTTTCACCTTTAAGTAATTCACTTGTGCTTCAAGCTCTAACTACATGCCTGTGATAAGAGCTTGGTATTCGGCTTCATTATTGGTACCACCTTCCCACAATAAAAAGGAATAAGGTAACAATTACTTATCTGGAGAAATGAGCATAATTCCTAAACCAACTTTGTTGAATTTATTATTTTTCCATTTTCTTCCCTATTGGACTTCTGGAAGCACCATCAAAATACATTCCCCATGTTTGAGGACTCTCTTGAATAGATAAAACTTCCTCATCAGGGAGATCAATATCTGAAGATGTGTCTTCCACTGAAGGATGTTCATTCTAGAAATCATCCAGAGCTTGTCCCTTTATTGCCTTTTGAGACACATACTGAATGTCAAACTGCTGCAAAATAACTGCCCACCATGCTAGACGTCCTGTAAGCATTGGATGACTAAGGATGAATTTGAGAGGATTATTGCGAGATACCAATTGGACCTCGTGATGTTGCAGGTAGTGTCTCAGTTTCTGAACTGCAAATATTAATGCCAGGCATCACTTCTCAATACATGAATACCAGGGTTCTGCTTCAACCATAGTTCTACTGAGGTAGTAGAGGATATTTTCATTCCCAACTTCATTATTTTGAGCAAAAAAGGCACCCAATGATCGCTCTAGAGCTGTCACATAGAGGATAAGTGGTCTTCCTTCAACAGGTGGCATGAGTACCGGTGGACTCAAGAGGTATTTCATGAGAATATCAAACGCTTCTTGACATTCTTCAGTCCACTAGTATGTGACTCCTTTTTTCAATAATTTGGTAAAGGGTAAACTTTTTCCTGCCAAATTGGCGATGAAACGCCGAATATAGGCTAAGTGTCCTTGAATTCCTCTTAATTCATTCAAATTCTGAGGAGGTGACATACCAAGGATTGACTTGGTTTTCTTAGGATCGACTTCAATACCATGATGGCGTAAAACAAAGCCGAGAAATTTTCCTGAGGTTACCCCAAAAGCACATTTTAAGGGGTTCATCTTCAAATTATGTTGTTGAAGCTTGTGGAATATGACTTCCAAATGAGCCAAGTGATTAAAACATTGTTTGGATTTAACCACCAAATCGTCTACATAGCATTCAAAAACTTTCCCTACGAAAGGTTTGATGATACGATTCATGGCGGGTTGATATGTTTCACCTGCATTCTTTAAACCAATGTGCATCACCCAGTAACAAAACACACCTTGAGGGGCTCTTAAGGATATAGATTCCTCATCTTCTGGGGCCATTCGGATCTGATTATATCCAGAATATTCATTCATGAAGGAATGTACTTCATAACCAGCCGTCGCATAAATTAAGAGTTCTGTAATTGGAACTGGGAAATCATCTTTAGGACAATACCGATTAAGATCTCTGAAATCGATGCAAACCCTAATTTTTCCGTTCTTCTTCTTTATAGGGACAATATTAGCCAACCACTTGGGATACTGAAATTCTCCGATGAAGTTAGCATTGATCAGCTTATCCACTTCAGCTTCAATTTTGGAAGCATACGTTGGGTGTGTTCTTTTCACGGCTTGCTTAAATCCTCGATGTTCTTTTGGTAAACCCAAATGATGAGTAGAAACATCAGGATCAAGCCCAGGCATTTCTGTATAGTTCCAAGCCAGAATATCTTTATTTTTCTTTAGAAAAAAAATATACATCTCTTTCTCTTCAAGGGTCATGGCCGCACTAATTAATGTGGGGCATGGATCTTTCTCTGTACCCAGATTTATTTCTCTGAGTTCATCCACAGTGGTAGAGATACCCTCTTCAAATGCTGGAGGAGCATCTCTATGATCTTCTTCTTCCTCTTCATCATGTGCTATTTCTTCTTTTTCTACTTGCATATTAGATGACGAAATAAAATTTTCGTGATCATAAGAGATGTCAAAATTTTCACATTTTGAAGAAGAAGCTTCCATTTCTGACCATATTGATGATAAAGGGTCTTCTTTGGGAAATAAAGAGGAGATGATGGATTGAGAATTGACACCATTATTCGCTTCTGATGTTGCTATAACTTCTTCTGTCCTGATTGGCGAAGTATAGACTTGTTGGATTTCAACAGATGAAATGAAAATGTCACCACTTGTGCTTTCATCACTGTTTGGTAGGTTACTAATTTCTCCAATGTTGTCTGGATCGATTTCCGTAATAGGCATTATGGATCTTTCCATAAGAGTATTTTGATTTGGGCCTATTTTTTCAATTTGACTGATAGGTAACACATAATCTGTACTCACATGTGTAAATGGATTTATTGGAATATTCTCCAAACCATATGGAGCATTAACTTTGGTAATTTTCTTTTATTGTAGATTTCTCTCTTCCCTTCATGTGATAAAATTCCTCCTCGATTTATTGAGAATCACATGTCTTGAATGGGGCCTTATCACCATACAATGTTCCAACTTGACCATTGAAATAGTATTTGAGACATTGATGGTATGATGAAGGGATAACTGCATGCTAATGTAGCCAGGGTCTTCCAAGAAAGACGTTGAAAGCTGAGTCTTGATCAACAATCATGAAATCTAAATTGGATACAAGATCTCCAAACCGAGTTCTGAGTGTAACTTCACCCAGTGGTTCTTATTCTTTTTTATCATATCCTTTTAACATCATGGTAGAAGGAGATAAATCATATTATGTGAGGCCCAATTGACGAAGCGTATGAATGGGCCTAAGGTTGACTCCTGAACCATTGTCAATGAATGCTCTTCGGATATCTACACCATTGATTTTTCCAGATAAGTACAGAGGTTTTATATGTCCATGAACAACATCATCTTCATCTTTATCAGTAAAATATATCACTGCATGGCATTCTGCAGGATTATTCTCTATGTGATAGACTTCAGCTGCAGCAATTTCAGCTTCAAACTCCTATGGACTTGACAAAACTTCAATGAGTGCTTCCCGAAGATCTTTTGACAGATTCAAAGCATCCAAAATTGATAACATGGCTGGTACTTGGGCCAATTGTTTCAATATATCATACTTTTGATCTAGAGGTCTGCGTTTCCCAACAGGAATATGCGGTTTAGTAGGTACCTTGGAATCAGATGCTTTAGAAGCTGATGCATCTTGTATTGGGATAGAAGTTGGCAACATCCTTGGAATTGGAAGATTAGACCGATTAAATCCATTTATCTGCTGAGATAAAGAATATGGAACCTTCAATCGGTCTTCCAAAATAACTATTCCAAGAATGAGTTGGCTATTGGAAGAAGAACTTGCTTGTTCTTTTTGAGCTCGTTGAAGGGCTCTACCACGAGTTTTTGCTGCATACATAGTGCTAGCAGGGGTAGAATTGGAGTAGTGGCTTTGGAAAGATCCACGTCTTCCCCTGTATCTTGAACCTCTAGAACTTCCTCAGATTCCCTTATTTGATACAAGGAATTCAGGCTCATCAAAATTGAAATTATGACTGGAATACAGATCTGTTAATTGAATCATATTAACAGAACCTGAAGATTAACTCTTCGTCTGATAAAGACTCTTCCGGATTAGCCTATTTAGGCTATTCCATTTGATGGGGCGGTGCCCGTGGCTTTGAAGTAGATGGAATAAATTCTGCCAGAGTCAAGGAAAATTTAGTCTTTGACACATACTCATCTTCTTCTGATTCTTTTTCCTTCTTTGAATCAAACTGTTTCATTGAGGACTTTCCGTCTGACAAATAGGGTTTTACTGCAATATTCATGGCAGAAGACACAATTGGTTTCTTTAATTGTGTTCGTAAAATGGCATGAGTCCGATTGATTGTCCTTCGAACCATCCAATCATTATACTTCTGTTCATTTCTGCTTTTGACTTCTTGCCATTCACCTTCCTCCTATGGAACTGTAGCAGTAACACATGCTACCTGAGTCGAAGAACCTTTCCACTTAACTTTTCCCAAGTCGACCATCTTTTTCAGGAGGTCTTTGAAGACAAACCACTCCTGGATGGGATGCCCCAACATTTTTTGAAAGGGACAATAATTGGGACGGTCTTCATCTCCTTCCTTGTTTGGCCTCTTGGGCACTGTTAATTGAACCAAATTAATTTCCAGAGCTGAAATGAAGCAACCATGAACTTTCTCATTTTGTAAAGATTATGTTTTACACTTCAAATGATCAAATTGTTTTCGTCATTGATCTATTTGATCAATTGGATGAAACAGACTTTGTTGCTGGAGTTTAGGAGGTGGAGCCCTTCGAGAAGATGAAGGTTTTGAATTAGAAATAGGTACAGGCACTTGTTTAATCATAACTGTAGCAGTTTCCGCTTTACCCATTCTCCTTCCTGGAGCTGATTGAATTACACGAGATTTAGCCTTAGCCTGTATAATGGAATCTTCAATCTGCTAAGCAATTGAAGTAAGGTCTCAAAACCCTCCTGTGTATTTCACGGGGATCAACGGCGTACGTAATTCGTCACGCAAATTTTCCACACAGATTGGAAATAGCTTCTCCCGAGGGAGTGATAAACTCAGGAAATATGTTAATCCATTCTAGAGAGCATGGAAATCAGAGACTCTTTCATTCTCCCTTTGCTTGAAGTTTGTAAGATCGAAAACTGTCATTTTTGGCAATGTTGAGCTGAACTAAAGAAGGAATTTTTGGTGAAGATCCTCCCATCCGATGATTGACCGGGATTTCAAGCTTGTATACCAGACAAAATCTGGTCCTTGCAAGGTTCGCACGAAGCATCTGAGTTTCACTACTTCTTGCTGCTCTGGAGTTCCAATCATAGGATCACAACAAGACACGTAATGTGTCAAATGTTTTTCAGGGTCACCTGATCCACTGAATGTAGGGAAAACTGGGTTTCCAAAACTAGATGGAGGAGAAATTAAATCTACCAATTCAGGGTAAATTTTTTTTTTGGTTGAACTTATGCTCGTTTCCCTTCCATAGTTCCTAACCGAGCTTTTAATGACTCAATAGTAGTTATTACCTTTTGAGAAAAATCCGGTTGAATTTGTTCTTTGGTAGGAGAAATGAATGGAGCTTGGACAGATGTGGTGGTTGGTTCTGTAACTGATGGTAGTACTGCCAACCGTTGTTGCGCTTGACCCGTAGGATTAGACCTCTGAGGGTGTATTGATACAGGAGGATATTCCTGATCCATCTCAGTAGCTGCAACAAATTCCTTTGGCTGTCGGACTCCAGCATTCTTAAGAAGAAGACTACTATGAAGTAGTTCTGCATTCAACCTTCTTAATTCTTTCATTTCTTCCTCCTGTTGTGCAAACCTTTTCTCTAATGAGAGCAATTGACCTACTCCAGAGGAATGATATGTGACCTGATTCTTTCCCCGCCCATTGTTGGAAAATTTTTGGAGAGAGGGAAGTGGATTACCTAGGTTTTGAGTAATCCTTTGACTTCGTGTACGCACACCTTCTTTATTTGTATCGGTGTGTACATTTTCTTGAGCAAGACGCTCTTCATCTGAGTCCCCTGAGTGAGCCTCCTCTGGTGGATTAGCAACAACGACATTGATGACATTGATTGATGCATAATGCATCGCATCCCTTCTATCAACATTTCTGTGATATTGTCTTCTTTCATGTCTTTGATGAGACATTGTCATTTGTTGATTCAATCATTTAGGAACATCTTGAAGAGTTATAACATGGAGGGAATCTCCTGATAATTTGGATCTTCGTTCCTCTTGGGGCTTCTTCCCCAATCAAGAAAAGACCGACATTCTCTAAGGAGGGGATTGCTGATTTGAAAGAGTCCCCAGTCTCGTGAACTGGGGATGTTCCTGCTGTTTCCGCTAAACTCCTTGAATCCCATTTGTTGATTCTAAGGGTTGGGTTAAAGGAGTCCCCAATCTGACAAGCTGGGGTGGCTCTTGACATGTTATGTCTGAGATCATCTTAAAATCTCTCTTGATCTAGCGAATCGTAGTTCGGAAATTAGCTGGATGCATTAAGCTGTATCCACTTTTATCACCTGGTTCAACAGACCGATGGATGATTTCCGAAACTTATGTCATTTGATGATGTGTTTGCTCCATACGAGAGGCTTGTGCAATATTCTTGCCTGCTTTATGTAGGATAAATTCAACAACTTGTTCTCTATATGCTTGATTTTGAGAGGAACTAGTTGAAGCCTCGTCTTGAGCAAGCTTTTGATTACAAACAAAGCCCATTGACTGTGGCTGGCCATGGGCAATAACATTGCATGAGACCATTTTCGGCGGGATTTGATGACTGGAAATCACTATGAAATGTAGTTCTCCATGAACACCTCATCCTCTGATATGAACACCATATAGGGCATTGTCAATTAACTGACACAATTTTCTTAGTGTTCCAGGGCATGAACGTTGAAGGGTTCTCTACTACTTTTCAGCATTCGGATACCGAGAGACTGATAGAGATGCCAAATCAATCTGACGTTGTAGCCCTTCTATTATCTTAAGTTGATTTTCATATTCATCATAAGATAATACCTTCTTATTCAATTGACAAAGAGTTTTCCATATATTGAGACGAATATCGTGGACTTCATCTTCCATCAACATTTTTGGAATGTCATATTGGAAGTCATCCAAAGGCCAAAACATGACTGGTACCTCACTTTTTTCCAGTTTTTTCCTCATGTTCAGTATTTCCTCTTCATCATTAAATGAAGATTATTCTACTTGATTTGACCAGAGTTGGTGTTTCCTTGTTGCTTCATCGGATTAAACAAGATTGGTAGAGACATCATTGATTAAACTAGACGATGCATGACTTAAGGGTGGTTCGGATAATGACCTACACCATGGGATATCTTATGATTGAGAAACTATTTAACTTGCTAGCGATAAAGCATCAGACATGACTGGTTTCACATTTGCAAATGCCTCAAGATAAGAGGGATTTCTCGGAACTACATTGTCCACTGGAGTATTTTCCAGGAAATTTGAATCACTACTGTGGTGAGGCCTTTCGCAGCGAAATTCATCATCATGGGGAGGACCACCATAATGGGTGACAACAAAAGATGAGATCTCTTGCTCCTTGTTATTCTGACCACACAGAGGGTTCATGTGGCTCTCATCTGAAGACGAAACATCAATATTGACCGAATTGTCACGAAGCAAGCCTTCATGAGGAAGTGTCTATTGAAGACCTTCGGAATTAATGTTCCCGTTATTGGGAACTGAGGGAGTAGAATCTTGAATTCCAACAGATAAAATTGTGAGGGCTTCAAGAACTCCAGCATAGACCAAGGCCTTGTTACAGATTGGCCTTTGATCTCCTGACTGTGATGGGCAGATCTTTTTCTTAGATGCCTTCTTACTCGCTTTGGAGAACACTTGTTGACGAAAGTGGTTGCTCTGAGCAGGTGTATGTGCCTGATCAAGAACGATGGTCAGGTTAGACTGAAGATCCTAACTCAAATCAGGTGTATGTGCCTGACTTGGTTGTCCATATGATATGGGGGAGTATTCCCCATTACCCTCTTGTACTGGAACAGATGTGTGTGTCTGTTCCAGAGTGAATCGTTGATGTGTCACTCCACTGCTAGGGATAGATTTATGTGTAATTCCCTGAGACGATGCTCAAGCTATTATGATATCCTGTAAAGAATCCGGAATATGAGCAGGAATTTGCTTCGGCTCTTTCACCATTGACAAAATATTCTTGGTGACTTCAGCTGCCAGAACGAGGATATACGTCCATTCTGGGCTTGGAGTAGGTGTATGTGCCTTTTCTTGTCCTCCTTTTCCTGTCAGTGAATCCTAACAGTACTCAAGTGTGGGGGTAGAGAGTTGAGTCTGCCTCCTGTTTTTCGTCGGAGCTTTTCGACTGACTTCTCTGTGCGCTACCAAGCGAGACTGTTGGTAGGCTTGATTAGTATTAGCAGGTGTATGTGCCTGCTGATTACACTTCGTCAAACGTGGCTGACGAGATCCATCATATTTAGTCAGGCGAGCCTTCTGACTAAATAATGATGTATATGCAGTTGTATGTTCCTGCTTATAGTACTCCACCAGAATTGCCTGGCTGGATTGGCGTGATACTACTAGACTAGTCTACTTGATAGCAGGATTAAAACGGGTAGGTGTGTGTGCCTTCTTGTTGTTCGCCACCAAGTTAGGTTGGTGGAATTCTCTGGATATGTAAGGGATGAGAACATGCCCATTGTTAACCAGATTCTTCCCCTTGCAGTTCTTCTTACCTACTTGGGTTCGAGGAACCTAAGATGAACGCCTGGATTCGGTACCCTCATCATGTTGAGGGAACACTGCCGCACAAGTATGGCGGAGATTGTTGATGGGATCCCTCAAGAAGGACTCCTGTATTTTTGAATTAAGGTCGCGAGGGACCTTCTCATTCACTTCCTTAGAGTAAGGGAGCGAATGGAAATTTCGTTCTGGGGATAATGACCCGAAACGGTTGGAGACGGTAGTCAGCACTACCTGCCTCTTGATCACTGGTCGTCGTTGTCCGGATGACCTATGTGAGTTGTTCACTTGGAGGGCCTGTCGGGCAGCCTCCAGAGTTGGGATGGTACCGTGTTGATGGTACTCCATAACCAGCGCATTTGATACCCAGCGTTGAAGACGCTGAGTAGGTGATGTCATCCTCAGAGAAGATGACGATCTAGTAGGAATAGCAGTAGTATTCACATGTGTGAATTTAAGAGCATGCATTATGGAAATACAAATATCATGGAAAAGAGTGCATGTTTGATATAACGAACGTAATCATGATAAATTCAGCCACTTCATCTTTTGGATGAGCACACATGTCAATGATATTTTTTGTTATCCCTCTTATTGAGTTTAAAATAGGGTCTTAACAAATAGGTAAAACATCATTTTAACTTGGTTAAGGATTCACGTCAGGTTCACCATTTTTTGTTTCCCTCTGAATTCGGGGTTGACCTCCTGGATGGGAGATTCAAACGTTCTGATCGGTTTCTAACGGGTTTGTTCGTAAAACCGGAAACATCCAATGATTCCACATCCATTTGGACCTACATTCCAAAGGTAGGTGCTTCATTAGTTTGTGAACTGATGAGGCTTAGGAATTTGCATTGGTCGAGAGGATGGGAGGTCGGACTCATCACACCTTTTTGAGGGGAATTGTTGTCTATTCCGGGACTCTCTTTATAGATTTAAGTTATGTTTGTGAATCCTTATTATATTACCAAGTATAAAAGGATCTTTCTTTCAGTTTTTTCAATCAATGATTAAATATGCAATAAATTTTAGAGAAACTTTTATATGTATTCTAGGTTCTTCATCAATAGAGAATCATTCGTATCTATTTAGAGATTCTCGGTCAATGGTATCCTTCAAAACATTTATATGAAATTCTCTTTGTTATTATGATGACCAGGCTGGTTTTAAAGCCACTCAGTGGGGCACTTGAAGTTTATTGTCATTCCTAAGGACATGAATTATTTCAGAGTTGGCATCGAACCCGAAGATGGGCTACCTACGTATCCTTTGTTTTGGAAAAGGAATCAGAACCCACGTAGTTCGAGTAAGGGAGTATGATGTTTATGATTGATGGATCAAAGAAGGATGTCATAATTACTTTTACCCTCTAAGCTCACGTGAGTTATGCTCGGTGTGAGAAACACGTGGTATTGGTAATAAAATAGACTATTGGGCCATGATAGATGTAATTATAAGAAATGGTTTGGGGCATATGTATGTATGACTGCCCAGATAAATGAAGGATAAGATTTACTTTAGGGAGAAAATCCAGGAACAGGGTCCATAAAGGTATATGTGATTCATGGATATTTGAATACTATAACCTGGGACTTATTCCTGAAAAGGAAACCCAAATTAGGAGAGGATTGATAATTGGGTTTTACTCCTGAGAAGGAATCCCAGATCTAACATAAATTAGGACTGGTTAAAGAGAAATTAAGGGACTTGGGGCTTACTCATAAAAAGGAAGCCCAAAATTATGACTGGGACTTATTCCTGAAAAGGAATCCCAGGTTAGGGGACATGGGGCTTACTCCTGAAAAGGACGCCCAAAAATTATGACTGGGACTTACTCCAGAAATGGAAGCCCAGGTTAAAGGATTATGATTGGGACTTACTCCGGAAAAGAAAGCCTATATTAAAGGACTTATAACTGGGGATTATTCCTGAAAAAGAGAACCAGGATCAAGGATTCTCTCATCTTAAAGGATAAGGTTGAATGAATGAAATCTCAATTTTTAGTGAAATAAAGATGTATAAATCACTATATTTTGAGAGATATTCCACAGAATTCCTTTCAGATAAGGATTTCAAATCAAGAAATCTTTCCATAAATGGCATTGAAGAGTGTCTTGAAGACTGAATCTTGAATAGGAAAGGTGTAATGGCTTAAGAGGGGTAAAATGGGCAATATGGGCACCCAAAAAGGAAGGGGTGCGCATGTCTTGGAAGGCGCGTAGGTATTGCGTGGGCGCGCAAGTATTGTTCGCGTAGGTATACCTGTGCGACATGTGTGGGGTACTTGCGCGATGTTCAACCAGCATTGAAATGCTTGATAGACTCTTTATTAAAGCCTTTAGAATCCTCTTGAGGTTCTTCTAGAATAGGGACGCGCAAGTTCTATCAAAGGAGTAAGGCGGCGCGCATGTGTGGCCACTTCCCTTAAGGGCTGGCCACTCAAGCGTGCAAGTGCTAATGAGTTTCAACACTTAGGCTTTCCTTCCTCTCTTTAGATCTTCCGTTCTAGGTAAGAAATTACCTTAGAAGTGTTCCGGAAGCTTTGAGAAGAGACTTGGGCGTCGGGAACTTCAATCCGAGTTTCTGGAAAAAATTCCACTCCTCGAATGGGGGGCCCACAAGGTCTATTTATAGGCAAGAGAATACCCCAGGCGGTTACCGGGAAGTTATCAATTAGTTCGCGCAAGTCACTTGTGCGCCAAAGTGCGTCGCGCAAGTCCACTTGCACGGCCATGAGGAAACTTGCGCGACCTATGGGAAAAGTTCTCCTTGTTCATCCCTTTGTCGACTTTTGATGTTTTCTTCGAAGGTCGAACCATTTTAATCTCAGATCTTCCCCTTTTCCAATCTTTAGATTCTGTGAAGAAAGGAGCGTCAACAAAAGTCCCCCCTCAGAGTTGGATCCGGAGAGAAAAGAGGGTTTTACTGTGAGGGGAGAAGAAATAAGAAATCTGGCAGTTTAATGTCATGCATGCCGGACATAAAGAGGCTAATGTTTAGGGTCGAAATAGATTTGACCAAAAATGGATTATAATTGACACAATTCCTTGAAAATTCAACTGAAAACATATTACCAAACTCAATTATGGGTGGAAATATGGAATCTATGACTTATGAATATTTTAATATGAGGAATGATATGAAAAAGAGCTAAAAGGCATTAGAAGAAGTAGTTTCCAAGAATGAATTTACCATTATTTAACAAACCTGTTAGGGGGTTGAATTATGCAGGGCCAACTAAGGGCATTGGCTATAGCATCCCGTCTTTTTATAACATAACTTTTCATTCCATTACATGGAACTGAGGATCTTTAAGGTTTAGTGTCGTGGAAACAAGGAACATAAAACATGAAACAAAAAAAACATTCTTCTTAAACACTTGAAAGGATTATCCTCATGTTCACCCTAGGCTCATTACTGCATCTCATAACCTGGGGACATACATCAAAAGGAAGGGTGAGCATAAGGCCCAGCAAGGGAAACAAGTGAAACATTTTACATATGAACTTGAGATACATCAATAAAGTCATGAAAAGAACTTTAATGCATGAAAATGAAATCATGAGGCATATCATAATAAAAATAAAACTTTTTCATAACATGAAGATGTGGCTACAACATTTAATATTGACAATCGTTTCGTTTCACCAAGGTCCATCCCCAAGGTGTCGTTAAAAATTACCAAGGTTATTCACCAAGGCGTCGTTAAAATGGTCATCTCTAGAGATTAAGTCTTTACCCAATGCATTGGAGCGCTATCAGGACGCACCCTTAAATTTGCCTTTATTATCATGTGAGCCACATATATCATCATCAAACATTTCATAAATAACCCATATAGCATAAAATAAATGGGTTTCATTTCATAATCATAACGTTTTAAAAACTGCTTTAAAGACAAGATCTTTACGTCACTTTAAAACCCACAGAAAAGGAAGGTGGGTCTCATGTATGTAAATCCCAGAATTTAAAATAGAACATTTTGGTATATATGTGAATACCCCTTTAGAAGAAAGAGCTTTGAGTATTCACTTAATAAAATAAAAGGACTTTAGAAAAAGAGATAGACATTTTGAGACAGAAATTCTGCAGCATAACGACAATGTTCCGAGGTTTAAGAAGACATTAAAAGAGAGGTAAAATGGGTCAAACATTCATAAATGACCCATAAAATAGTACATGGACAGAATAAGAAGGATACATGATCATGGTAATGAGATTTCAAGGACATACCATTTGAAATGAAAAACATGGAAGGAAGAAAAAAAAATTAGATTTCTCTTATGAAAGTTCGGCAGCCTAACAGCGTTACTTAAACCTCAACAAACAATGATTTGAAAAGATCAAATAGGATCTCTAATCATGTGAACATAAGAGTTCAGTATGATAGATATAGAGATAATTCCCCAACATAACAAAAAGGAACTTGAAAGAATTGACATGAAAGTAGAACTTCAAAACGAGAAGGGTGAAGAACCACTTAAAAATTCGGCAGCCTAACGGCGCCACTTAAAACATCAAAATACTGAATTGAAGAGATCAAATGGGGTCTCTCATCATATGAACATAAGAGTCCAGTATGATATATATAGAGATCATACCCCAATATAACAAAAAGGAACTTGAAATAATTGACATGAAAGTAGAACTTCAAAACGAGAAAGGTGAAGAACCACTTAAAAATTCGGCAGCCTAACGGCGCCACTTAAAACATCAAAATACTGAATTGAAGAGATCAAATTGGGTCTCTCATCATATGAACATAAGAGTCCAATATGATATATATAGAGATCATACCCCAATATAACAAAAAGGAACTTGAAATAATTGACATGAAAGTAGAACTTCAAAACGAGAAGGGTGAAGAACCACTTAAAAATTCGGCAGCCTAACGGCGCCACTTAAAACATCAAAATACTGAATTGAAGAGATGAAATGGGGTCTCTCATCATATGAACATAAGATTCCAGTATGATATATATATATAGATCATACCCCAATATAACAAAAAGGAACATTAATGACTTGAATGAAAATAGAACTTGAAAACGAGGAAGGTGAAAGAATCCCTTAAAAATTCGGCAGCCTAACGGCGCCACTTAGACATTATTAAAACGAATTGATGAGAGCAAGGGGGGGTCTCTCATCATATGAACATGAAATAGGCAGTAGGATGAATATAAAATAACATCCTCTAACATAAGAACATGGAGTATAAAAGAAAAGACATAAAAGAGATTACTTGAAAAGAAAGAGAGAGGTCGGATCCCTTACCTTAAAATGTAACTCTTAAACCTCAAAGGGTGGGACCTTGAGGGCTCGGGGGCACCTTGGGAGGACTCCTTGGGAGTTAATGAGACCATAAATTCGTTGGGAATGAGTGGGGAGTCGAATGGATGAGAGGAGGGCTTGGTATTTATAGGGAAAGTGAGGGGACAAGGCATTAATGGCCAAGGGACACCTCACATGTGCTTTTCTCAAACCCATGTGCTCTCCCTTGTCATTTATCATGGAGTTAGGCCACATGGGGCCCCCAAAACAATAATTCATCACCCTTGGCCGGCCAACCCTCAAATGATCTCATGACATCATCATGACACCGTTATGATGTCATTAAACATACTGAAACCCTAAAACTGTATTTTTACTATTCACTGAAAATTCAACATTCTCAGAAAAATCCCAAAATTTCACATTAACAAAATATCAATACTTTGTTTTCAAAAATGAAATCCATTTTATAAAAATAATTTTCTAAATATTTTTAATTTAATTTTTAAATAAAAACACTATTCATCGAAAATTCATTTTTTCGAAAAAACCCCAAAAATTACCATAACATAATATAGATGCTCTGAGTTCAAAAATAAAGTCATTTTTATAAAAATAATTTTCTAATTATTTTTAATTAAATTTTTAATTAAAAAACACTATTCACCTGAAAAAAACTAATACTTGAATAATAATTAATGAAACCGTTATTTAACTATTTTATTGAATCACATTACTTAATCAAGGTGCCTAGATTATTTTAAAACTTTCATAAAAGTGAGATTACTAATCCATTTGGTCATATTACTAATCCTAATCATAAAATCACTATTCATAATTTACTATTCATCAAAAATCAAGTTGATCTTATTAGACTCTAAATTTATTACTGAACATAATTGCAGAAGACCATTTTTTGAAAATCATTACACATTTTTAATTATTTAGGGTTTACATAAACAAATTTAAAATATCCTTTTTCTAAAATTCATCAAAAACCTGCATACTATATTTATCCGGTCATTTCAAAATTCATAAACTTCATCATAAGAAGAAATCCCAATTTTTATTTAAAACAAGGATTACACAAGGTAGTTACGGTCTCGTTACATAACCCCTTATAATACCAGCATAGGACCTAAGAGTAAGGTGTGCTAGGGTGATAGAAGCTTGGGGAGGCTCAGTCAACATTGCCCGAGTAGTAATTTCTATCAGTTTGAACTTCTCACGAAGGCGATTTCGTTCCAGCTTCACATGATGAAGTTCGGCTTGGATTTGATCCAGAGCAAAGCCCAGTGGTGCTACCTCCTTCCCAAGCTCTGTTAGATGGGCTTCGATCGGTCCAAGACTACTAGGTGAGGCCATCGAATCTTCTTTCTATAATAATTAACCAAGATTACTTATATTTAGAGACAATAATCAAAACATTTTGTTCACAGCGGTCATGTTGACCGATGGTTATATAATAGTCAAAACCCACTGATCTCATTTTAATTATAATCATGTTTATCAAATAAAACATTTTTGTTGAGTATAACAATAACACATAAAATTAGGAAACAAAATTTATTTAAAAAATTTTGGGTCGTTACAATGGCTGCATAGTTAAATAAAATAGTATCTTTTGGTTAACAAGCCTATTATGTAGACTGTTTATGCAATGCCACCAATGGGAACGTGCTGCATGGTCAGGCAAAAGAACTCTCAGAAATTTATTTTCCTAGTGCTAAATGCCGGTGAAAGTTTATGGAGATTCAAATCTTGCAAAGTATAGAGTTTTCTGTATGGAAAGAGGTACTTGAATATGGAGAAGATATTTCCAGACAAGATTATCAAAGAACAGGATGAATATCACTCATACGAAGGTCTGACCCAAACGTAGGGAAAGAAAATATGTAGAGTATAAACCATAGACTTGAATACTTTCAGATCATGAAAAAGGACATGGGACAAATATGTTAAGGATGTCTATTTTTTTGCAGATCCCTACATACCGTCATTTAAGACAAATAAGGACAAAAGAGGCATTCTTCCCATGAATGAAGTTTCCATCATTTAACAAACCCAATAGGAGGTTGAATTATGCAGGGCCACCTAAGGGCATTGGCTGCATAGTTAGATAAATAGTATCCTTCAGCTGACAAGTCTGTTATGTGGACTGTTTATGCAAGGCCACCTTTGGGCACGTACTGCATACTCAGGCAAAATAATTCTCATAAGATTGATATTTTTGTGACTAAAAGTCATGAAAAGGGTTATGAAGATCTGAAAATATTTAAGGTTAGGATTATAACACATAAAGATGGGTATTGTCCAATGTATATAGAGATACATAGGTCAATGATAACCATAATCATGTTGTGGCTGGGTCCTGAATTGAAATTTTGGACTTCACTACGTATATCATAACAATGATAATCAAGCCATACGTAGTTCTTGAAATGCAGTTTAACGTCGTGCAGGACGAAAGTATGAGAGATCTTAGTTTAGGGTCATAGAGTTCGGACAATAATAATGAATACACAGAGTGTGTTTTCATGAGGACTTTTCATCCAAGGGACTGAAAGTGAAATTTGGGGTTAGGCCCAAAAGACTTGGGGCTAGATTCGAGGGATACTTGAATGATCCTAAGTATCCCATAAATATGGGAATCAAGCCCACTTAGTTCTAGATATACCCTTTGTACAAATTTGGTTCGTACATTTGAAGGGTGAAAGGGGACTTTAGTACAATGATGGTTTAACTTGAGATAAAAAGTTTAGGCATTACCATGTATGCACGTAGTCTTTTGAAATGAAACATGATTGAAAAATCAATTTAAATAATGGTTCCCTCTCGAATGAGGAAATCAAAGTGTATTTTTGTTTATTGTCGTGCCGGAGAAAAGTGTTGTATAGTTTAACGTCGTATAACAAGGACGAAAGTCAATATAATGTAAAGATATTGATTCTAAGGGCGGTTTCACAAATCAACATCATATGAGATGAAGGTGAACCGAAGTATAGAGATTGTTTTTGGGCTTGAACCTTGGGAGGTTGCCTACGTACCCAGCCTAGAAGGAAATGATCAAAATCCGCGTAGTTCAATTAAATAATAAATTAATGATCAAATTATTCTTGGGGACAATGACCCAAAAATGATGTTGGGACTTACACATGGTTAGCAGCCCAGAGAGAGTTTTATGGTTGAGGTTTTCTATAAGATCACGTGAGTCATACTTGTTGTGAGAAACAAGAGGTAGCAACAACCTTAATGATGCATAGTTTAATGTCATGTAGCAGGGAAAAAGTACAGTTTAGCGTCATGTAAGACATATCAAGGACTTTCTTTACAGTTTAGCATCATGTAATTAGGACGATGGGGACAATACAGTTTAATGTCATATTGGACAAAAGGGCGAATAGTTTAAGGTCATATACATGGATCATGGATGGTGCAGTTTAATGTCATGCTGGACATAAGTACAGTTTAAGGTCATACATGACCTTTGATGATTATGTAGTTTAACGTCTTTCCGGACGTAAGGGAGTTTAAAATAGTTTAGGGTCTTATGCATGGATTGTTGCTATACAATTTAACGTCGTATAGCAAGGACAAACTGGTGCTGCACAGTTTAATGTCATGTTGCAGAGACAATACAGTTTATCATCATGTAGGAAGAAAGGGGGACTGTGCAGTTTAATGTCATGCAGTGAGGACATCTTATAGATTTTTTTCTTCAGTTTAATGTCATGCTGGACAAAAGTGTGAATAGTTTAGGGTCATATGCATGGACCATGGATGGTGTATTTTAAGGTCATACAGGACCATGGTGTAGTTTAACGTCATACAGGACCTTTTAATGAACTTTTTCACATTTTAACGTCGTGTGGGAAGAACATGCAGTTTAATGTCATACTGGACCATTGCTGTATAGTTTAATGTCGTATACCAAGGGTGAACTGGTGCCGCACAGTTTAGTGTCATGTTGCGGGGACATCTTATGAATACATTAATGTCATACTGGACCAAGGAGGAGTTTAAGGTCATACTGGACCATTGATGTATAGTTTAACATCATATAGCAAGGACGAACCGGTACCGCACAGTTTAGTGTCATGTTGCGGGGACATCTGTATAGTTTAACGTCATATAACAAGGATGAACTGGTGCCGCACAGTTTAGTGTCATGTTCTGGGGACATCTTATAGATAGTTTAAGGTCATACTGGACCAAGGCGGAGTTTAAGGTCATACTGGACCATTTCTGTATAGTTTAACGTCATATAGCAAGGACGAACTAGTGCCGCACAGTTTAGTGTCATGTTGCGGGGATATCTGTATAGTTTAACGTCATATAGCAAGGATGAATTGGTGCCGCATAGTTTAGTGTCATGTTGTGGGGACATCTTATGAATACTTTGTAGTTTATACAAAATACGTCTTCAAAAATCTGGCATTAGTTAGAGTAGTAATGAGTTCTCCATCCATCGAGATTAATGAATAAGCTCCATTGCAGTAGACCCTATATATTGAATAAGGTCCTTTTCATTTTGGCTCAAGCATGGGAGGTTTCCTTCTTGGTATCATTAGATTTATGAGAACTAATACCAATTCTCCCTGAATGAATGAACGAAGATGAACTTTTTTGTTAAAAGCTCGTGCTATTTGATTCTGATAGATTTCCAAGTGGTGAAAAGTGCACAATATTTTCTCATATAACCCTTCCATTTCATTCAATCTCTCTCGGGATTTCTCATCTGTAGATAACTAATCACAAATGGCTACTCTGAGTGAGGACAATTGAACTTCAATTGACAAGATTTCTCCCGTTCCATATACCAATGAATATGGTGTTGACCGCGTTGCATTGCAGGTGGTAGTCCGATAAGCCCATAAAGCATGAAAGAGTTTATCAGGCCATGACCTCTTATCTTTATCCACCATCTTTTGCAGTCTATTTGAAAGATTCTTGTTAAAGGCTTCTATTTGGCCATTGGTCGCTGCATGATACCGAGATGAATGGTTAGATTTAATGTTGTATTCTTGATACAATTTCTTCACCTAAGAAGAACAGAAGTTGGTGCCATTGTCCATCAATATGTTATGAGGGACACCAAATCTAGTAATGATGATAGACTTGATTAAGCTAACAATGCATTTAGAACTGACATCTTTAAGAGGTACTGCCTCTTCCCATTTGGAAAAGAAATCAGTAGCAGTAAGAATGTACTTAAACTGTTTGGTCGTAGCTGAAGGGTAAGGTCCCACAACATCCATTCCCCATGTGGCAAATGGCCACGAGTATTTAGCTGTATGAAGAAACTATGGAGGTTGATGAATGAAGTGGGCATGTACTTGGCATGAATGAAACTTCTTTGTGAAATTAACACAATCTTTTATCAGTGAAGTCCAAAAGTATCCAAGCCTTCGAATTTGATCAGACAATCTATGTCCAGACTGGTGGGCACCAAGGACTCCTGCATGCACTTCTTTCATGACAACAATTGTCTCTTCACCATCAATGCATCTGAAGAGAACTCCATCAAAACCACGTTTTTAGAGAATTTTTTCTAGGTGTTTTGGGCTATCATAAAGAGTAAAATCTACCACACGTTGCCGGATTTGTTCTTTCTCGGCTCTATTAGGTGGAAGTGTTCCATTTTGAAGGTATTCCCTGATAGGTGACATCTATCCTATAGTATGACCATACGGTTCAGGAATGGGACTAATTTCATTAATATCTTCTGTTCTGGCTTGAACAAATGGTGAAATTGCACGACGGTTGGCAATACTGATGGTTGTCTCATCCTGATTTGGATCTGCTAGATCTGTGGCTATATTATCCAGTGCATCAGCTTGAGCATTTTGTGATCTTGGGACATAAGAAAATGTCGGTTCTGAAGGGAATTCCTCCATTAACTCTCGAACGTAATCATACAAATGGATTAATTCTTATTTTCTGATGGCATAATCCCCCATTGACTTGTTTGATTACCAGATATGAATCACCTTTCACCTTTAAGTGATTCACTTGTTCATGAAGAGATAACTCCAAGCCTGTGATAAGGGCTTGGTATTCGGCTTCATTATTGGTACCACCTTCCCACAATAAAAAGGAATAAGGTAACAATTCCTTATCTGGAGAAATGAGCACAATTCCTAAACCAACTTTGTTGAATTTAGGATTTCTACATTTTCGTCCCTGTTGGTCTTTTGGAAGCACCATCAAAATACATTTCACATGTTTGAGGACTCTCTTGAATAGAGAAAACTTCCTCATCAGGGAGTTCAATATCTGAAGACGTGTCTTCCACTAAAGGATGTTCATTCATGAAATCAGCCAGAGCTTGGCCCTTTATTGCCTTTTGATACACATACTAAATATCGAACTGCTGCAAAATAACTGCCCACCATGCTCGACATCCTGTAAGCATTGGACGACTCAGGATGAATTTGAGCGGATTATTGTGAGATACCAATTGGACCTCGTGATGGTGATGGTAGTGTCTCAGTTTATGAATTGCAAATATTAATGCCAGGCAGCACTTCTCATTACTTGAATACTGGATTTCTGCTTCAGGGATAGTTCTACTAAGATAGTAGAGGCTATTTTCATTCACAGCATCATTATTTTGAGCAAGAAAGGCACCCAATGATCGCTCTAGAGCTGTCACATAGAGGATAAGTGGTCTTCCTTCAACAGGTGTCATGAGTACCGGTGGACTCAAGAGGTATTTCATGAGAATTTCAAACGCTTCTTGACATTCTTCAGTCCACTGGTAAGTGACACCTTTTTTCAATAATTTGGTAAAGGGTAAACTTTTGCCTGCCAAATTGGTGATGAAACGCCGAATATAGGCTATGTGTCCTTGAAGTCCTCTTAATTCATTCAAATTCTGAGGAGGTGACATACCAAGGATTGACTTTGTATTCTTAGGATCGACATCAATACCACGATGGCGTACAACAAAGCCGAGAAATTTTCCTGAGTTTACCCCAAAAGCACATTTTAAGGGGTTCATCTTCAAATTATGTTGTCGAAAATTGTGGAATATGACTTCCAAATTAGCCATGTATTTAGAACATTGTTTGGATTTAACCACGAAATCATCTACATAGTATTCAAAAAACTTCCCTATGAAAGGTTTGAAGATACGATGCATGGCACGTTGATATGATTCACCTACATTCTTTAAACCAAAGTGCATCACCTGGTAACAAAACACACCTTGAGGGGCTCTGAAGGCTGTAGATTCCTCATCATCTGGGGCCATTCGGATCTGATTATAACCGGAATATCCATTCATGAAGGAAAGTTCTTCATAACAAGCTGTCACATCAATTAAGAGATCTATAATTGAAACTGAGAAATCATCATTAGGACAATACCGATTAAGATCTCTGAAATCGATGCAAATCCTAATTTGTCCGTTCTTCTTCTTTACAGGGACAATATTAGCCAACCACTTGGGATACTGAACTTCTCTAACAAAGTTAGCTTTGATCAGCTTATCCACTTTAGCTTCAATTTTGGAAGCATATGTTGGGTGTGTTCTTTGCGCGGCTTGCTTAAATCCTCGATGTTCTTTTGGTAAACCCAAATGATGAGTAGCAACATCAGGATCAAGCCCAAGCATTTCTGTATAGTTCCAAGAAAAAATATCTTTATTTTGCTTTAGAAAAGATATATACATCTTATGATCTTCAAGGGTCATGGCCGCACTAATTAATGTGGGGCGTGGATGTTTCACTGTACCCAGATTTATTTCTCTGAGTTCATCCACAGTGGTAGAGATACCCTCTTCAAATGCTGGAGGATCATCTCTATGATCTTCTTCTTCCTCTTCATCATGTGCTATTTCTTCCATTTCTACTTGCATAGTAGATGACAAAACGAAATTTTCATGATCAGAAGTGATGTCAAAATTTGCACATTTTGAAGAAGAAGCTTCCATTTCCGACCATATTGATGATAAAGGGACTTCTTTGTGAAATAAAGAGGAGATGATGTATTTAGAATTGACATCATTATTCGCTTCTGATATTTCCATAACTTCTTCTGGCCTGATTGGCGATGTATATACATGTTGGATTTCAGCAGATGAAATGAAAATGTCACCACTTGTGCTTTCATCACTGTTTGGTATGTTACCAATTTCTCCCATGTTTTCTGGCTCGATTTCCGTAATTGACATTATGGATCTTTCCATAAGAGTATTTTGATTTGGGCCTATTTTGTCAATTTGACTGATAGGTAACACATAATCTATACTCACATGTGTAAAGGGATTTATTGTAATCTTCTCCAAACCATATGGAGCATTAACTTTGGTAATTTTCTATTATTGTAGTATTCTCTCTTCCCTTCATGTGATAAAATTCCGCCTCAATGTATTGAGAATCACATGTATTGAATGGGGAATTATCACCATACAATGTTCCAAATTGACCATTGAAATAGTATTTCAGACATTGATGGTATGATGAAGGGATAACCGCATGCTGATGTAGCCAGGGTCTTCCAAGCAAGACGTTGAAAGCTGAGTCTTGATCAACAGTCATGAAATCCAAATTGGATACAAGATCTCCCAACTGAGTTATGAGTGTAACTTCTCCCTGGGGTTCTTGTTCATTTTTATCATATCCTTGTAACATCATGGTAGAAGGAGATAAATCAGATTCCGTGAGGCCCAATCGACGAAGCGTACGAATGGGCATGAGGTTGACTCATGAACCATTGTCAATGAAACCTCTTCGGATATCTACACCATTGATTTTTCCAGATAAGTACAGAGGTTTTATGTGTCCATGCACAACATCATCTTCATCTTTATCAGTAAAATATATCACTGCATGGCATTCTGTAGGGTTATTCTCTATGTGATAGACTTCAGCTGCAGCAATTTTAGCTTCAAACTCCTAAGGACTTGACAAAGCTTCAATGAGTGCTTCCTGAAGATCTTTTGACATATTCAAAGCATCCAAAATTGATAACATGGATGGTACTTGGGCCAAGTGTTTCAATATATCATACTTTTGATCTAGAGTTTTGCGTTTCCCAATAGGAATATGTGGTTTAGCAGGTACCTTGGAAGCATATGCTTTGGAAGATTATGCATCTTGTATTGGGATAGAAGTTGGCAACATCCTTGGATTTGGAAGATTAGACCGATTAGATCTATTTACCTGCTGAGATAAAGAAGATGGAACCTTCAATCGGTCGTCCAAAATAATTGTGCCAAGACTGAGTTGGATATTGGATGAAGAACTTTCTTGTTCTTTTTGAGCTCGCTGAAGGGCTCTACCACGAGTTTCTTCTACATACACAGTGCTAGCAGGGGTAGAATTGGAGTAGTGGCTTCGGAAAGATCCACGTCTTCCCCTGTATCCTGAACCTCTGGAACTTTCTCGGATTCCCTTATTTGATAGAGGGAATTCAGGCTCATCAAAATTGAAATTACGACTGGAATACGGATCTGTTAATTGAATCATATTAACAGAACTGAAGATTAACTCTTCATCTGATAAAGACTATGTCTGATTGGCCTATTTAGGCTGTGCCATTTGATGGGGCGATGCCCGTGGATTTGAAGTAGATGTCATAAAGTCTGCCAGAGTCAATGAAAAATTAGGTTTTCACAAATACTCATCTTCTTCTGATTATTTTTCCTTCTTTGAATCAAACCATGTCTTTGAGGACATTCCCTCTAACGAAGAGGGTTTTACCGCAATATTCATTGTAGAAGACACAATTGTTTTCTTTAATTGTGTTCTAAAAATGGCATGAGTCTGATTGATTATCTTTCTGACCATCCAATCATTATACTTCTGTGCATTTCTGCTTTTTACTTCTTTCCATTCACCTTCCTCCTATGGAAATATAGCAGTAAGACATGCTACCTAAGTCTAAGAACCTTTCAACTTGACTTGTCCCAAGTCGACCATCTTTTGCAGGAGGTCTTTGATGACAAAACACTCCTAGAGGATATGCCCCAACATTTGATGAATGGGAAAATAATTGGGGAAATCTTCATCTCCTTCCTTGTTTGCCCTCTTGGGCACTAGTAATTGAACCAAATTATTTTCCAAAGCTGAAATGAAGTAACCAGGAACTTTATCATTTCAGAAATAGTATGTTTTACTCTTCAAATCCTCAAATTGTTTTTGTCTTTGATCTCTTTGATCAATTGGACGAAATGTAATTTGTTGTTGGAGTTTAGGAGGTGGATCCCTTCGAGAAGATGAAGGTTTTGAAGTAGAAATAGGTACAGGCGCTTGTTTAATCATAACTATATCAGTTTCCGCTTTACCCATTCTCTTTCCTGGAGCTGATTGAATTACACGAGATTTAGCCTTAGCCTGTATAAAAGAATCTTCAATCTGCTAAGCAATTGAAGTAAGGTCTCGAAACCCTCCTATATATTTCACAGGGATCAATGGCGTGCGTAATTATTCACGCAAATTTTCCACACAGATTGGCAATAGCTCCTCCTGAGGGAGTGCTAAACTTAGGAAATATGTTAATCCCTTCAAGCGAGCAATGAAATCAGAGACTCTTTCATTATCCCTTTGCTTGCTGTTTGTAAGATCGAAAACTGTTGTTTTTGGCAATGTTCAGCTGAACTGAAGAAGGAATTTTTAGTGAAGATCCTCCCATCCAATGATTGATCGGGATTGCAAGCTTGTATACCAGACAATAGCTGGTCCTTGCATGCTTCGCACGAAGCATCTGAGTTTCACTACTTCTTGCTGCTCTGGAGTTCCCATCATAGGATCACAACAAGACGCGTAATGTGTCAAATTTTGTTCAGGGTCGCCTGATCCATTGAAAGTAGGGAAAACAGGGTTTCCAAAACAGGATGGAGGAGAAATTAAATCTACCCATTCAGGGTAAACTTTCTTTTCTGGTTGAACTTGCACATGTTTCCCTTCCATAGTTTCTAACCAAGTTGTTAATGACTCAATATTAGTTATTAACTTTTGAGAAACATCCGGTTGAATTTTTTCTTGGGTAGGTGTAATGAATGGAGCTTGGACAGATGTAGTGGATGGTGCTGCAACTGATGGTACTACTACCAACCGTTGTTGCGCTTGACCCGTAGGATTAGACCTCAGAGGGTGTACTGATAAAGGAGGATATTCTTGATCCATCTCAGCAGATGCAACAAATTCCATCAGGTGTCGGACTCCAGCATTCTTAAGAAGAAGACTACACTGAAGTAGTTCTGCATTCAACCTTCTTAATTCTTTCATTTCTTCCTCCTATTGTGAAAACCTTTTCTCTAATGAGAGCGATTAACCGTCCCGAGAGGAAGGATATGTAAACTAATTCTTTCCCCTCCCCTTTTTGGATACTTTTTGGAGAGAGGGAAGTGGATTACCTAGGTTCTGAGTAATCCTTTGATTTCGTGTACGCACACCTTCTTCATTTGTATCAGTGCATACATTTTCTTGAGCAAGACTCTCTTCATCTGAGTCCCCTGAGTGAGCCTCCTCTGGTGGATTAGAAATAACGGAATTGATGACATTGATTGATGCATAATGCATCGCTTCCCTTCTATCAACATTTCTGTGATATTGTCTTCTTTCATGTCTTTGATTAGACATTGCCTCTTGTTGATTCAATCCTTTAGGAACATCTTGAAGAGTTATAACTTGGAGGGATTCTCCTGATAATTTGCCTCTTCGTACCTCTTGGGGATTCTTCCCCAATTGAGAAAAGACCGACATTCTCTGAGGAGGGGATTGCTGATTTGAAAGAGTCCCTAGTCTCATGAACTGGGGGTGTTCCTACTATTTCTTCTCAACTCCTCGAATCTCATTTGTTGATTCTGGGGGTTGGGTTAAAGGAGTCCCCAGTCTGACAAGCTTGGGTGGCTCTTGACATGCTATGTCTGAGATATTCTTAAAAGCTCTCTTGATCTTGCGAATCTTAGTTCGGAAATTAGCTGGATACATTAACCTATATCCACTTTTATCACCTGGTTCAATAGACCGTTTGATGATTTCCGAAACTTCTATCATTTGATGATGTGTTTTCTCCATACGAGAGGCTTGTGCTATATTCTCGCCTGCTTGATGTAGGAGAAATTCAACAACTTGTTCTCTATATGCTTGATTTTGAGAGGAACTAGTTGAAGCCTGTTCTTGAGCAAGCTTTTGATTACAAACAAACCCCGTTGACTGTGGCCGGCCATGGGCAATAACATTGGATGAGACCATTTTCGGTGGGATTTGCTGACTGGAAAGCACTGTGAAATGTAGTGCTCCGTGAACACCCTATCTTCTGATATGTACACCAGATGGGGCATTGGAAATTAACTGAAAAAATTTTCATAGTGCGCCAAGGCATGAACATTGAAGGGTTCTCTGCTGCTTTTCATCCTTCGGATACTGAGAGACTGATAGAGATGCCAAATCAATCTGATATTGTATCCCTCCTATTATCTTAAGTTTATTTTCATATTCATCATAAGTTAATACTTTTTTCTTCAATTAACAAAGAGTTTTCCATATATTGAGATGAATATCATGGACTTCATCTTCCGTCAACATTTTTTGGAATATCATATTGGAAGTCAGACAAAGGCCAAAACATGACAGGTACCTCGCTTTTTGCCAGTTTTTTCCTCATGTTCATCATTTCCTCTACATCATTAAATGAAGATTCTTCTACATGTTTTGACCAGAGTTGGTGTTTCCTTGTTGCTTCATCGGATTCAACAAGATTGGCAGAGAGATCATTGATCAAACTAGAAGATTCATGACTTAAGGGTGGTTTGGAGAATGACCTACACCCTGGGCTATCTTCTGATTGAGAAAGTATTTCACTTTCTAGTGATAAAGCATCAGACATGACTGGTTTCGCATTTGCAAATGCCTCAAGATAAGAGGGATTTCCCGGCACTACATTGTCCACTGGAGTATTTTCCAGGCAATTTGAATCACTACCGTGGAGAGGACTTTCGCAGCAAAATTCATCATCATGGGGAGGACCACCATAATGGGTTACTGCAAAAGATGATATCTCTTGCTCCTTGTTCTTCTGACCACACAGAGGGTTCCTGTGGCTCTCATCTGAAGATGAAACATCAATATTGACCGAATTGTCACGAAGCAAGCCTTCATGAGGAAGTGTCTGTTGAAGACCTTCGGAATTAATGTTCCCATTATTGGGAACTGAGGGAGTAGAATCTTGAATTCCAACAGATAAATGTCTGAGGGATTCAAGAACTCCAGCATCGAGCTAGGCCTTGTTACAGATAGGCCTTTGATCTCTTGACTGTTTAGGGTGGATCTTTTTCTTAGATGCCTTCTTACTCACTTTGGAAACCACTTGTTGACAAATGTGGTTGCTCTGAGCAGGTGTATGTGCCTGATCAGGAAAGATGGTAAGGTTAGGCTGATGATCTTTACTCAAATCTGGTGTATGTTCCTGACTTGGTCGTCCATATGATATGGGGAAGTATGCCCCATAAGCCTCTTGGACTGGAACAGATGTGTGTGTTTGTTCCGGATTGAATCGTTGAGGTGTCACTCCACTGCTAGGGTTATATTTATGTGTCATTCCCTGAGATGATGCTGAAGCTATTACGATATCCTGGCAAGCATCCATAATATGTGCAAAAATTTGCTTCTGCTCTTTCACCATTGAAAAAATATGCTTGGTGACTTCAGCTGCCGGAACGGGGATATATGTCCATTCCGGGCTTGGAGTAGGTGTATGTGCCTTCTCATGTCCTCCTTTTCCTATCAGTGAATCCTGACAGTACTCAAGTGTGGGGGCAGAGGGTTGAGTCTGCCTCCTGTTTGTCATCGGAGCTTTCTGACCGACTTCTCCGTGCACTACCAAGCGAGACTGTTGGTAGGCTTGATTAGTATTAGCAGATATATGTGCCTGCTGATTACACTTCGTCAAACACGGCTGACGAGATCCATCATATGTAGTCAGGCGAGCCTGCTGACTAAATAATGATGTATAAGATGCTATATGTTCCTGCTTAAAGTACTCCACCGGAATTGCCTGGCAGGATTGGCGTGATGCTGCCAGACTAGTCTACTGGATAGTGGAATTAAAATGTGTAGGTGTGTGTGCCTGCTCGTTGTTCGCCACCAAGTTAGTTTGGTAGAATTCTCCGGAGATGTCAGGGATGAGAACTTGACCATTGTTAACCGGATTCCGCCACTGGCGGTTCGTCTTGTCTGCTCGGTTTCGAGGAACCTCAGCCGAATGCCTAGATTCGGTACCTTCATCATGTTGAGGGCGCACTGTCGCACAAGTTTTGCGGCGATTGTTGATGGGAGCCCTCAAGAAGGACTCCTGTATTTTTGAATTAAGGTCCTGAGGGCCCTGCTCATTCACTTCCTCAAAGTAAGGGAGTGAATGGAAATTGTGTTCTGGGGATAACGACCCGAAACGGTTGGAGACGGTAGTCAACACCACCTGCCTCTTGATCACTGGTTGTCGTTGTCTGGACGACCTGTGTGAGTTGTTCACTTGGAGGGCCTGTCGGGAAGCCTCCAGAGTTGGGATGGTATCGTGTTGACGGTACTCCTTAACCAGCGCATTTGATACCCAGCGTTGAAGACGATGAGTAGGTGATGTCATCCTCAGAGCAGATGACGATCCAGTAGGAATAGCAGCAGTATTCACAAGAGTGAATTTGAGAGCAGCCATTATGGAAATACAGAAGATCTTGGAAAAGAGTGCCTATTTTATATAACTAACTTAATCAATATAAATTCAGCCACTTCATCTTTTGGATGAGAACACATGTCAATGATTGTTTTTGTTAGCCCTCTTATTGAGTTTAAAATAGGGGCTTAACAAATAGGTAAAACATCATTTTAACTTGGTTAAGGATTCACGTCGGGTTCACCGTTTTTTCTTTCCCTCGAAATTCGGGGATGACCTCCTGGATGGGAGATTCAAACGTTCCGATCGGTTTCTAACGGGTTTGTTCGTAGAACCAGAAACATCTAATGATTCCAAATCCATTTGGACCTACTTTCCAAAGGTAGGCGCTTCATTAGTTTGTGAACTGATGAGGCTTAGGAATTTTCATTGGTCGAGAGGATGGGAGGTCGGCCTCATCACACATTTTTGAGGGTAATTATTGTCTATTCCGGGACTCTCCTTATAAATTTAAGTTATGTTCGTGAATCCTTATTATATTACCAAGTATTAAATGAGCTTTCCTTCAGTTTTGAAAATCAATGATTAAATAAGCAAGATATTTTAGAAAATCTTTTATATGTATTCTAGGTTCTTCATCAATAGAGAATCATCCATATATATTTAGAGATTATCGGTCAATGGTATCCTTCAAAACATTTATATAAAATTCTCTTAGTTATTATGATGACCAGGCTGGTTTTAAATCCACTCAGTGGGGCACTTGAAGTTTATTGTCATTCAGAAGGACATGAATTATTTCATAGTTGGGATTGAACCCATAGATGGGATACCTACATATCCTTTGTTTTGGAAAAGGAATCAGAACCCATGTAGTTCGAGTAAGGGAGTATGATGTTTATGATTGATGGCTCAAAGAAGGATGTCATAATTAGTTTTACCCTCTAAGATCACGTGAGTCATGCTCGGTGTGAGAAACAGGATATATTGATTATAAAATAGACAATTGGGCCATGAAAGATATAATCATAATAAATGGTTTGGGGCTTATGTATGTATGACTGCCCAGATAAATGAAGGTTAGGATTTACATTAGGGATAAAATCCAGGAACAGGGTCCATAAAGGTATATGTGCTTCATAGAGATTTAAATACTATAACTTGGGACTTAGTCCTGAAAATGAAACCCAAATTAGGAGAGGATTGATAATTGGGTTTTACTCCTGAGAAGGAATCCCAGATCAAACGTAAATTAGGACTGGTTAAAGAGAAATTAAGGGACTTGGGGCTTACTCCTGAAATGGAAGCCCAAAATTATGACTGGGACATATTCCTGAAAAGGAAGCCCATGTTAGGGGACTTGGGGCTTACTCATGAAAAGGAAGCCCAAAAATTATGACTGGGACTTACTCCTGAAAAAGAAGCCCAGGTTAAAGGATTATGATTGGGACTTACTCCTGAAAACAAAGCCCAGGATAAAGGACTTATAACTGGGGATTATTCCTAAAAAGGAGACCCAGGTTATGGATTCTCTCATCTTAATGGATGAGGTTGAATGAATGAACTCTCACTTTTTAGTGACATAATTATGTAGAAATAACTATGTTTTGAGAGATATTCCACAGAATTCCATTCAGATAAGGAAGTAAAATAAAGAAATCATGCCATAAATGGATTTGAAGAGTGTCTTGACGACTGAATCTTGAATAGGAAAGGTGTAATGGCTTTAGAGGGGTAAAAATGGGCAAGATGGGCACCCAAAAAGGAAGGGGCGCGTAAATCTTGGAAGGCGTGCAGGCAAGGTGTGGGCGCGCAAGTATTGGTCACGCAGGTATACCTCCACGACATGTGTATGGTACATGCACGATGTTCAACTAGCATTGAAATACTTGAGAGACTCTTTATTAAAGCCTTTAGAATCCTCTTGAGGTTCTTCCAAAGAAGGGACGTGCAAGTTATATTGAAGGAGTAAGGCGGCGCGCAAGTGTGGCCACTTCCCTTAAGGGCTGGACACTCAGGAGCGCAAGTGATGATGAGTTTAAACACATAGGCTTTCCTTCCTCTCTTTAGATCATCCGTTCTAGGTAAGAAATTACCTTAGAAGTGTTCCGAATGCTTTGAGAAGAGACTTGGGCATCGAGATCTTCAATCCGAGTTTCTGGAAAAAATTCCTCTCCTCAAATGGGGGGCCCACAGGGTCTATTTATAGGCAGAAGAAGACCCCAGGCGGTTACCGGGTGGTTATCAATTAGGTCGCGCAAGTCACTTGCGTGCCAAAGTGCGTCGTTCAAGTCCACTTGCACGACCATGAGGAAACTTGCGCGGCCAATGGGAAAAGTTCTCCTTGTTCATCCCTTTTTCAATTTTTGATGTTTTCTTCAAAGGTCGAACCATTTTAATCTCAGATCTTCCCCTTTTCCAATCTATAGATTCTGTGACGAAAGGAGCGTCAACAATTTATATTTCTTATATTAATGGAATTAAAACATAATGATAAATAGGAATATTATAATTCTGTTATAATATAATATACAATAACATTTACTCTATCCTTTATACATCCCACATAGGGAATTAACGAGTCACATCACTTTGAGGGGTCGGTAGTCCGCACTTCCTCAAATGAGATTATCGTATTTATCCACCATGGAAACCATAAAGGTTTTATATAATTGGGAAGTACAAATGAATAAAGAAATCATAAACATAATATATATCATATATAAATATAGTTCCATCATAATGGCCACCATGAGAGGCGGTAAGATGTAACTGAACAATCAATGTTTGGTGAGGTGTTAGTTTTCCATCCACAGAAACATTATTTTCTTCATCCATTAGATAGAGGTGTGTGTATGTACAGTTAGAATACTTATAATAAAAACATCCTAGTATATTGATGATACTGGTGTTGTTACAAAATAAAAGAAATAAAAAGATTTTAGGGGTTGGAGAAGCAAAATAAACGAAAACAATTTAAGAGAAACGGTTACCTTTAATTTAGACAACTTCCTTTGGTTTAAACCAAAAGGACTTCTTAAGAGCCTTCTGCCTAAGGTAAGCCTTCTAGGAGGAGGAGAGGAATGTAGGTAGCTTTATTGGGCAGATTATGGATGATCCAAATGGCTCGAGAGGTGTGAGGAATTGCATAGAATTGGTCTCTTTTTATAAGGGAGAGGAGGGGCTCTTTAGGAAAGAGTGAAAATATTATTTTATAATATAATGATTTTCGGTTTCTAATGGTCCAAAAATCATTATGGTCAAATGTAAGATGACTAATAATCGAAATAAAATCATCCAATCACAATTGGACATGTTTTGGATAATATTTTAATCATTATAATCTTATTTAATTAAATCACCTATTAATGAGGTAAATACTGTATCATTACTGTGTCATAAATAATTTAATTTATTTATTGTCTAAAAATTATAAAAAAAGACCATGATGTAGGAAATCATTTTAGCTTTCCAATGAATATTTATATTAAAAAATAGGAATTATATAAAGATTTCCATGGTTGAACATGACTCATCCAATAGGATTCAAACACATTTAAGTGTAGTTTTATATTATTATAATATTATTTCTTTACCCTTATTTACTTGATTTACCCTCTAACCACGGTAAATAAAGTATTTACTGAAGTAAATATTTAAAATTTCTAAAAATAAAAGTTACCTATTTACAAAATTTGAACCTCTTGATTCCAAATATGGAATCCATTTTTCCCAATTCAAAACATAGATGTGGAAAAAATTAATTTAAAATTAATTTTCGTTGTCAAAACAAAAGGTGTGTTTTTAAGAAATATTAACAATCAAAAGATTGATAGTTGATTATATAAAATTTAAATGAGAGATTGCTTCTAATGACCAACATTAGATTAAATGGTAAAAACGTAATCTATTTACACTTTTAAACCAATTAAAAAGATAATATATCCATATAATTAAATTAGATTAAAAAGCACTTTTGAATTAAAATACAATATTTTCACTATTCATTAAAAAATGAGCTTTATCAGAAAAATACCAAAAACTTACCCAAAGTAAAATTTGATGTCCCCATTCTAAAGAAGGACTTTATTTGGTCAATTAGAATGTATTAAAGTAACCAAAACTATATTTAAATAGGGTTCACCATTAAAAGGCGATAAATCGGCATTTTAATGAAAATTATGCTTAAAATTAGATTCATTTACTTTTTATGCCTCAAACTTTTATTGGGTATAAATACATGAAAACTCATATTATAGTTAGTTTTGTTCATTACCACCAATAAAATGTCTAGGAGTTAACTACCTTTTAAAATAATAATATTATATTAGTAGTGTGCAACGTAAGATTCCAAAGAAACCCATTGTTGTGTATTGGGTACGCTATCAAACATAGCAACCCCTTCAAGCTAAAATTAATATTTAATTCACAAATATTAATAAATACGAAAGTCTCCGATTCTTCATTTACTTGGGATGTTACATCCTTCCCCCCTTTTTGAAATTGCGTCCTCGCAATTTTTGTCCACTTATCAAAATATGTGCGGGTATTTATCCCTCATAGAATTTTTAGATTCCCACGTTTCCTCTTCAGCTATATGGTTTTTCCACAAAACCATTACCTGATTAATTACCTTATTCTGCAACACCTGCTCTCTACAGTCTAGAATCTGGACTGGTAGTTCTTCATAAGAGAGATTCTCTTCCAACTGATCTACCTCTGGGCTCAAAACATGAGATGGATCTGGCATATAATTTCTCAACATTGAAAAAGGAAAAACATTATGTACCTGGGATAAACTTGGAGGTAAAGCTACACTGTATGCAACTGATCCAACTTTCTCCAGAATTTCATAAGGTCCAATGAACATCGGACTCAACTTTCCCTTCCTACCAAAACGCATCAAACTTTTCCAAGGGGAAACTTTGAGAAAGACAAGGTCACCAACCTCAAAAGAAAGATCCTTCCTCCGGTTATCTGTATAACTTTGTTGTCTGCTTTGAGCTATTCTCATGTGCTTCTGAATCAACTGAACTTTCTCTGCCATCTCTTCTACTAATTCTGGTTCCATCATCTTTCTTTCACCTACTTCATCCCAAAATGCTGGAGTTCAACAACGCTTTTCATACAATGCCTCAAATGGAGCCATCTGTATACTGGAATGAAAACTTTTATTATAAGAAAATTCAACCAAAGAATGTTGTTGGTCCCAACTTCCCTGGTAGTCCATCAAGAAAGCATGTAACATATCCTCTAAGGTCTGAATTTTTCGTTCTGACTGCCCATCTGATTGAGGATGAAAAGCTGTACTAAAGTTTAATTTAGTACCCAAAGACTTCTGAAGGCCTTTCCAAAAGTTAGAAGTGAACATGGGATCACGATCAGATACAATGGAGAGGAGAACTCCATGTAACCTGACTATCGCTTTAACATAAAACTGAGCAATTTGGTCTTTAGAAAAAGTATCTCTAATAGGAAGAAAATGAGCAGATTTAGTCAATCGGTCAACTATAACCCATATTGCATTATTACCTTGAGATGTCTTTGGTAATCCCACAACAAAGTCCATGGATATATTTTCCCAATTCCACTCTGGCACCGATAAAGGGTGAAGCATTCCTTTCGGTAACTATCTCTCTACTTTAACCTGCTGACAAGTCAAACACTTCACAGTAAAATCAGCAATATCTCGTTTCATTCCATCCCACCAGTAATACTCCCAAAAATCTCTGTACATCTTAGTACTTCCAGGATTAACTGAAAACGGAGAACTATGAGCTTCACATAACAACTCATTCTTCAACTGTGAATCACAAGGAACACATAATATCTTTCCAAACCTCAAAACACAATCATTACCAATGTTAAATTCATGAAACTTACCCTTCTGAACCAACTCTACCTTTTTCTCCAACTCACTTTCTTCCTTCTGTGCTTTCTTTATTATATATGATAGAGATGATCTCACTGACACCTAAAACAAAACAGATGAATTTCCTACACCAACAATAGCAGCAAATTCCAAATCATGTGTAGGGTAATTTAACTCATTAGGTTTTAACTGATGTGAAGCATAAGCAATTACCTGATCATTTTTCATTAGGACGCAACCCAGTCCTTTCATCAAAGCATCACTGTAGATAATAAACTCACCATTTCTGGAAGGCAGTTCCAAAACTGAAGCATTCACCAATATCCTTTTCAATTCCTTAAAAAAATCATCACATTCATTTGTCCAGATGAACTTAACACCTTTTTGAGTTAACTTAGTCATTGTAATAGATAACCATGTAATGTTTTCAACAAACCTCCGGTAATGACCTACCAAACCAAGAAAACTATGAATCTCGGTTATTTTTGTGGGTCTTTTCCATTCTTCAACAACTTTTGTTTTTGCAGGATCAATAGTTATGCCATTTTTTTAAACAATGTGACCAAGGAAAGGAATTTGTTGTAACAAAAACTCACACTTGCTGAATTTTCCATAATGTTTCTTTTCTTTTAAGGTTTTTAAGACAACCCTTAAATGACTTTCATGTTCCTCTTTACTTTTTGAATAAACCAAAATATCATCAATGAACACAACCACAAACTTATCCATGAACTCATGGAAAATTCTATTCATAAGATCCATGAATATAGTAGGTGCATTTATTTAAACCAAAAGGCATAACTACAAATTCATAATGGCCATATCTAGTACGAAACGCGGTCTTCCGAACGTCAGCTTATTTTACATTCAAATGATGGTACCCCGACCTCACGTCAATCTTTGAAAAATACTTAGCTCCCTGGATCTGATCAAATAAATCATCGATATGAGGCAAAGGAAACTTATTCTTAACATCGATGTTATTCAATGCACTATAATCAATGAAAAGTCTCATTGAACTATCTTTCTTTTTAATAAAAAAGATAGGAGCACTCCAGGGTGATGTGCTAGATCGAATGAATCCATTATCTAATAACTCCTAAAATTTCTTCTTTAAATCTAATTGTTCAATTTTAGCCATTAGATAAGGGGGTTTTGAAATTGGCTAAGCATCAGGAACTAAGTCAATAGTAAATTCAACTTTCTGAACAGGTATAATACCAGACAACTCATCAGCAAAAACATCAAGGTACTCATTTACCACTGGAACATCATTAAACAAAATAGTTCCTTTGTTTTCAACAATATGTGCAAGGTAACATTCATTTCCATCTTTTACCAGTTTTTCGACTTCTTGATATGTTATCAAAATCAAGGGTTCATTCTTGTACACAAACAGAAAATCATTCTGAAAATAAACCTCTTTAGCTCTGCAGTCAATCTTAGCAAGATAAAAAGAAAGCCAATCCATGCCTAATATAATATCAAACTCTACTAGAGGCAAAAAAAATAAGGTTTGCAGGTAGATTCTTTCCACACACTAGGACAAGAATGTTCTTATGTTTAATTTTGTCTCTCAACATTTCCTCAAGGGGTTTTTTCTGTAAGTTCAGTATTCATATCATGAGATGGAATTCTCAGTTTACTAGAAAACTTTTCAGAAATGAAATAGTGTGTAGACCCTGAATCAAAAAACACATTGGCATAATCTGAACAAAAAAACAATGTACCTGATACAACTTCATTTGATGGCCCAACATCTGCTAAAGTTGTTGCAAAGGATTTCGCTGCCCCTTTCTGCTTGTAGTCTTGCTGCTTTCCTTCAGTTGAGTTCCTTGTTGGACACTCATTTTCATAATGACTCATCTCATTGCACTTAAAACATTTTACTGACTGTAAATCAGATTTTGTCTTACCATTACCCTGATCTTTTTCAGTGCAATTACGAGCCTTATGTCCCATTTTACCACATCAGTAGCACTTACCATAATTCAAAAGACATTCCCCAGCATGCTTTTTACCACAATTTTCACAAACTGTAAACTTAAGCCTCTTACCATGATACATTTTTGAAGTGCTCTTTCCTTTATCCTGCCACCTCGACCTCATATTTTGTTGTTTGTCAAAGAATACTTGATCATCAGTAAACTCCATTTCCACCTTCTCTGCACAATGAACAAGTTTTTCAAAACTTTTGAACTCACGAGAAGCTAAATCCCTTCGATACTTTGTCTTTAATCCTGATTATAAACGGTTGAATTTACTATCAAGATCTCATATGAAGTTTGGAGCATACCTTTCCAGTCGAGTGAATTTTTCTTCATAAGAAGCAAATGCGTCATCCTCCTTCCTCAATTCTAGGAATAGTTTTTACATCCTAAGAAGAACCACCATAGGAAAATATTTCTCCAGAAACATACCTTTGAATTCATCCCAATCAAGAGCATCAATCTCCTCACTATCGCTGAGATTTTTCACCATCGACCACCACTGATCTGCTTCACCTTCAAAACGATAAATAGCAAGACTAACCTTTTGATGTTATGAACAACCCATGATATCAAAAATATTTTCCAGTGCTTTAATCAACCCTTCATCTAGCACCGGATCATATAATCCTCTAGATGATGGGGGATGTTGCCTCATGAAATGCTCCACTACTGACATGTTCCTCTGAAGTTGATCTGGCGGATCTCGTACAAGGATACCACCACCATTTATAGCCAGATTCAACTGTGCCATAACTACAAAAAACTATTCAGTTCTGATTCCGACCACCTCAGGTTGTTGATTTGGAAGGTTGTCTTCCTCCTGATGTCGTCCCAACATAGTTTCCCTGTTTCCTCTATGGAAAACCATTATAAACAAAGAAATATCATAGGCGAAGCAACATGGTAATCTGGGAATGCTATATGATGTCAATATTAACATAAATTACTTTATGAATATTAATTTAACAATATCCTAACTCCTAAAGTTATCTAAACCAACCTCTGATACCAACTATAAGGACCCAGCCTTAAACATTACATAATATTGAATTAAATGAATGATTCACATTGAGGATCTTTTCCGGTTAGTGTTTTAGGGAATTAGGTCATAACTATTACATATCAAAATATTACAAAGTAGGCACTTCTACCCAGAATCCTCTATTTTTTATAAAATAAAAACTCCTGAAAAAAAAAGTCATGTCTAATTCTATGTTAAAGAGAGCATGGCTTTTCCTTGATCACATCCTTGACCCTATTCATCTTTACGTCCTATGAAAAACATTTCAAAACTTGTGATGAGCATAAAAGCTCATTAAGGGTTATAAAATAGTGAATGAAAACATTCTTTCATAAATACATACAAAACATGGACTCTTTTACTTACCTCATGAAATAATAAGATTTATGAAAGACACATAGAAATCAAAAATTCTAAAGGTAAATTGCGGCATCCATACCATACTTACATTATAACTATCACAGCTATATAGGGAGTTACTTTGGAATACCCATAAAAGTATATTCTCAAAATCTATTAGGAGAAACATTCACGATTACCTCTGTCACGTTACCCAATGCATTGGAGAGATATCTCGGGCTCACCCACCCTAGGTTTATCATGGAACCACCCGTATACGTAAATAATTCCCAAGAACCATAACATGATCTTAACACATAACATAAGTATAAAGGAAAGATAACATTTCCACATTGAAATAATAAAATATAATTTCAAGATATTGAAATAATAAATCTATTCTCAAAATCATTTTCAATACCAAAATATGTAAAAATCGTTTTTGGTATTTATTTTTCCTTTTAAAAACATTCCGGCTTGTTAAGGAAGCCAAAGATCAAATAATACTCATGGCGGCGGAAAGGTCGTTGTCACCACTTAAAAAATATTCCTTTTTTTCATTTAGTAAAATGCTTCTTATAAAAATATTCCCTTTGGATAAAATGAAATTTCAAAGTGGTTTATACACCGTATAAAATAAAGTCGTGTATAAGAAATGCCTTAATGAAAAGAGATTGAGACGAAGTCCCTTACCTCGTGTCCGACTTGACCGGATCATTCTTTAATCTCCTGAATAATAAACTAAACATAATTTATTCTTACATAAGAACCTTTTTAATGTTTATTATTCCTTTTATATCACTTATTACCATGTTATAATCATTATTTAATCATTTAAGTTAATAACATTCATTTTGTCGATATTTGGTACTTGAGTCAAAAATGGACTTCTTATAATTACATGTTGATCACGTGGTAAAAGGTTCATTATATCCAGAATGGTATTCATTATTTGGGTATCATATATATCATATATATCCTACGTGTACATGCATTTATAATAATACATAACATTTGGAGGTACGAAATGAAATGCACCGTTCATGGAGACGGTAAGTCGTACGTACGCATGAACACTACTTTCAATTCTATTTCTTATTTTAATGGAATTAAAACATAATGATAACTAGGTATATTATAATTACATTATAATATCATATATAATAAAATTAAATATATCCTTTATACATCCCACATAGGTCATTAACGAGTCACATCACTTTGAGGGGGCGACAGTCCGCACTTCCTCAAATGAGATTATCGTATTTACCCACCATGGAAACCATAAAGTTTTGTTATAGTATTGAAGTAAAGAAGAATAAAGAAATCATAAACATAATATATATCATATAAAAATATATTTCCATCATAATGGCCACCATGAGAGGCGGTAAGATGTAACTGAACAATCAATGTTTCGTGAGGCGTTAGTTTTCCATCCACAGAAAAATTATTTTATTCATCCATTAGATAGAGGTGTGTGTATGTACAGTTAGAATACATATAATAAAAACACCCTAGTATATTGATGATACTGGTGTTGTTATAAAATAAAATAAAAAAAAAGATTTTAGGGGTTGGAGAAGCAAAATAAAAGAAAACAATTTAAGAGAAACTCTTACCTTTAATTTAGACAACTTCCTTTGGTTTAAACCAAAAGGACTTATTAAGTGCCTTCTGCCTAAGGCAAGCCTTCTAGGAGGAGGAGAGGGATGTAGGGAGCTTTATTGGGAAGAGTTTGGAGAGCAAAATGGCTTGAGATGTGTGGGTAATTGCATAGAAGTGGTCTCTTTTTATAAGGGAGAGGAGGGACTCTTTAGGAAAGAGTCAAAATATTATTTTATAATATAATTATTTTCGGTTTCTAATGATCCAAAAATCATTATGGTAAAAGATAAGATGACTCATAATCGAAATAAAATCATAAAATCTTAATTGGACATGTTTTGGATAATATTTTAATCATTATAATCTATATTTAATTAAATCTTCTTTTAATGAGGTAAATAATGCATCATTATTGTGTCATAAATATTTAATTTATTTGATGTCTAAAAATTATAAAAAAAATACCATGATGTAGGAAATAATTTTATCTTTCCAATGAATATTTATAGTCGAATTTAGGACTTATATAACACCATATAAAAATTAATTACTAAATGATTTTAGTTAATGTCACTTTTGTCTTCACATTAAATTAACTAATCTAAATTGTCATTATCACACCCATGGGGCTCACTGGGGTCCCAAAATCGACACAAATATGCCCATGGTCTAACATGAATCATCAAATAGGATTATGACACGTTTAAGGGTAATTTTATATTATTATAATATTAGTTCTTTACCCTTATTTACCTGATTTACCCTTTAACAACAGTAAATAAAATATTTACTGAAGTAAATATTTAAAATGTCTAAAAATAAAAGTTATCTATTTACACAATTTGAACCTCCTGATTCCAAATATGGAATCCATTTCCCCAAATTCAAAACACTTAAGTGGGCGAAATTATTTTAAAATTAATTCCCGTTGTCAAAACAAAAGCCGTGATTTTATAAAATATTAACTATCAAAAGATTGAATGTTGATTATATAAAATTTAAATGAGAAATTCCTTCTAATGACCAAAATTAGATTAAATGGTAAAAATATAATATATTTAAACTTTAAAACCAATTAAAAAGATAATCTATCCATATAAATAAATTAGATTAAAAAGATATTTTGAATTAAAATACAATATTTTTCACTATTCATTAAAAATTCATCTTTATCAGAAAAATACCAATAAATTTACCCAAAGTAAATTTTTTTGTCCCAATTCTAAAGAAGGATTTTATTTGGTCAAATATAATTTATTAAAGTAACCAAAACTATATTTAAAGTGGGTTCGCTATTAAAAGGTGATAAATCGGCATTTTAATGAAAATTATGCTTAAAATTAGATTCATTTACTTTTTATGCCTCAAACTTTTATTGGATAAATATAAATACTTGTATAATAATATTATAGTTAGTTTTGTTCATCCTACCAATACAACAGCTAGGAGTTAACTACCATTTAAAATAATAATATTATATTATTAGTGTGCAACGTAAGCTTCCAAAGAAACCCATTGTTGCATATCGGGAATCTATCAAACATAGCAACCCATTTAAGCTAAAATTAATATTAAATTCACAAATATTAATAAATACTAAAATATATTATTTTTCATTTACCTGGGATGTTATAATAATAACTTGTTCTTAATATCCTGTAACTCTAGTGAAGCCATAATATAAGGAGTAATGAACATTGGTGACTCTCTTGGCATGATCTCAATAGAGAAATCTACCACTCTCTGGAGGTAATCCTAAAAAGTCATCTAGAAAGATATATCTAAAGTGATCCACCACTAGAGGAAACTATATCAGTTAAGTCCCCTAGTCATCCACATATAAACTATCAAGCTAGGATAAAATTCCTTAAAACCCAAGATTCATAGGTCCATCTATGTTAGCTTGGACATCCCATTCTCCCTTGTGTAGAAAAATCCCAACCTATGGTGACATGAAACACACCCCAAGCTGATAACAATCAACAAAATCTTGAAAAATGATTGTCCAGTACATTACAAGAATGACATTGAAGCCAGTCATCTCTCGGACATAGAGATCCCACAAAAAGTTACATCCACCAGCCTCAAGAGAGAACTCTTTGAACTAACATACACAAGATTTCATAATCTTTAATGGAATGTCTAGTGTCATAAGATCATCATATGTAATGATACAGATCCTAAACCTTACCATGGCCCTATAACCCTTCCTAACTACCATGTGATGATACACCCTACTATCATTGAAAATCTATAGAATGACTACCACGACCACGACCAACTTCTTATCATGAACAGCCAGATGAACTCATGTTCCCTGATTGAGGAGAAACTGGTGGTCCTTGTCCTAAGCATTAAGCCATAACTGATCCCTTATCACTTGATACTAGTGAGAAAAACTAGAAATAAACTCTAAATATGACCCTTCTATCCATAAGATCAACAGTCAACTGGGTCCATTGGGCACTGAGGTCTCATGTTCCCACTCCTTAAGCACTAGTATCACCTCAACGAGCTAACTGTAGATACATCCCTGCTATTGTAATCAACATGTGAAGGCTCTCTCTTGTTCTTCCTTCTATCAAACGAAGTAATACCAACCCTGGATATCAAACCTCCCTAGCTCACAACCCCGAACTCCCTCAGATAAACTCAGTAATCAGTGCCTAGTTTACTATAGCAGTCATCGAAGTCACCCTAAAAACAATCACATGTGATCGAATGTTGTACCTAAGACCATCCTCAAACCACCAGGTCAAATACAACTTGTCACCTCCCAAAACAGGTGATAAGTGTTGAATCTCTATAAAGAGAGAATAATAATCCATCATTGAAGGAGATCCCTTCTCTAAGGCATGATCTCTTTGGATCGATCAACCCTTAATATCTCGGGGTAGAAGCAGTCATTGAATATCCTTTGAAACTCTTCTCAATCCGTATCCCAATTATTCTCTACATGTGATACAACATCCCACCACCTCTAAGAGGAATCATGTATCATGTACGTCATGAGAATCAACCTCCTATTTGGAGAAGTCTCTAAATGCTCAACGATAGAAAGCCTGACTGCCGACCATGACCTACATCCTATGGTCCTCTGTACCCAAAAAAAGTGGGAGGACGTAACAGCTGAAACACCCTCATCAACACTTCCATAGTTGAGGAAGGATGTGGTGCTCCATTGAAAGTCTACATCATCTTCATAAATCATGTATAGAACTGTGCATTATCACCTGTGTCTGGTATAACATCTAGTGCCAAGATAGGCAATACCGGAGGATCTATTTGTAGTATCTATTCTACCATTTCTGGTGTCTTCTCATCGCCTTGTACCGAGCGTAAAACAGGATAATGTTTTTAAGAATGACATTTAAATGTCAAGTGCACTCCTCAGTTAAAAATTTTCAAGGATCGAAACTTATAAGTTCAAGAACAAAACTGGAAAATGAATGAATTCATGTTTTACAAAATAGGGATACACTACGTTTATAACAACACATGACGCATTCCCTTAATGCCTTAACCTGGTGTGTTCCTCTTCTAATCCCAACCATGTAACACCCCTATACAAGGAGTGTGCCTCCTGGTACACGGTGTGTACATGAATATTTCCTCATACCCAAGTACTTATACTCTATAAGAACTACACTACTCTCTTCAGGGTAACACTACTTGGCTTGTTCATCCTGCACACGGTGTGTAATACTTAAGTTCTATCCACCCGTGTCATTTTTCACACAGCCAAATACATGGTTGATTACCACATGACATGTACAAGCAAGATACGATGTGTACCACCCGAATACTTTCCACCCATGTAGTTAGTCACACGGACAGATACACAGTCCATAATAGCACAACATATACTCCCATTACACGGTGTGTTCCACCAATGATATAACAACTATGCGTCTATACCCACAATATTTGTCATACATTCAACAACTACACGGTGTGTACATTTGGTACATGGTGTAGACTTAAGAATAGTGAGTTCTTCCAAAACAGAAGCACACATGGTGTGTGTAAATAATAGCATATGACGTGTAGTTTATCTTTCCCAATATTAAGCCTATGAATCATCTCTAAAACCCTTAAAAACATAAAAGTGTGTAAAAGTAATTATCAATTCCAACCCTAGAGATCTCATACTCCCCTTAAATAGAAGATTAGAATCATTTTTCACATCATAACATGACAAAATTCAATTAATGTTCAGACATGATCCACAAAATTTTGATCGAGGAGGGCCAATAACACCTCAAGGACCAAATCATGGCTTCATACAAATGAAAAATTACATATACAAAAACCCTATAAAAATTAGTAGATATCCTTTCATGAAATATATTGCAACAACATAAATATCTAGCACAACATCTATCACAGTAGCATGAAATCAATATTGAATGCTAAATGGCATTACAATAATGCATGACATGTGATTTTGAAAAGTCCCTATATGATGAATTTAATGTAATACACTCGTATCATTAGGTTTAAATTGAAATAGAACCATAATAATATATATCATTACAAAACAAAACATTTGAATCACCCAACGGTGAAATCAAATCAATTGTAACAATTGAAAAACTATAAAAATATCAATATTCGAGGTAACATGTAGTTTCCCAGAACATGAGTTAGCTACTCCTGATCTCCTCTTATTTAGAACTACCTATTCCTTCTTATCCAAATCTATAAACTCTTAATATTTTGGAAAAGTGGAAAATGAAAAATCCTCTGATACCACTTTGTAATGTCCACATTTTGGGTGCCTCCCAATCGTACCCTAAACCCTATTGGTCACACAACCTCATGTGAATTTACACAAACACTAGAGGCCTCTAACTAGTAGTGAGTGAAAAGGCATGATAATGGAAAAAATATGCTCTCACTGTAAGAGTATACAAAGTGGAATAACAATAGTAAACAAAATAGGAAGTAGTAATACCATACAAAACAAGTAAACAAAAAATTAATAGTAATATAAATATTGTAGAACATATTAATAATGCATGCCACATGTATCTAGGAAATCGTCAAAATATGTCACAATGCTGGAAATATAATATTGGAACCAAAATATAGAAAAATAGAAAACTCCAAAAGCATCGTAAGCCTCAGCTAGGTCTCATGCTTTCTAGATCCAATAGAAATCTTGTACCTTGTGAAGATGTTCTCTTTACATTGTCTATACCTCCAACAATACAATCTGTTTGGTCTCGAATTAATGACCCAAATAGGGTTTGATACAAATCCCAATAGACAACCCCTAAAAGATCTATGCCTAACAATCCGTGAATATATATATATATATATATATATATATATATTAGAAAAAATATAGAAATAATGTAATAAACAAGGATATAGACAAAAGAAATCATTCCTACAGATTTCAATTACATTAATTTTCATTTATTTATTATTCAAACTATTAAACAATGAATCATGGGATATTGCCAAAGCTCAATATCTCTCCTTGTTATAGTAATAACATATGTCTCAGAAGACCATCTAAAAAAAGGTAAGACCAAGTCCTAGATTGTTCATTATCTTTACAGGATCTCTATAATCATTCAATCATTAACCACAACCCTATGGGAAATCTCTCAACATCTATCCTCGTTGGCTTCGCATAGAAATAATAAAATAAAAAAGACCACCTATAAACTCTCTTGGTCAATACCCCAGGGTCATCATGGAATAAATAAATTATAAATGACCTCTAGGTCTCTCTCATTGTCAATACCCCTACATCAACAAAGAATACATAAATTATATATGTCCTCCGGGGTTGATCTCATGGTCAATAACCCTAGGTCAAAGTCAACACCAACCCTCTCACTTTCTTGTGTAACAAACAAGGAAACCCCCATAGTTTTTTTTACCCAAGGCACTCACAGTCCAATGGAGGATCAGTGCACATATCATAATAATGAGGCACAAGTAATATATAACTATTACCTGGAAAACATTCACAAGAATAAAAAATGAAATTAAAACAATCAATCAACTACATCCTAAGAAGTTCAAGGCATGTAAACAAGATATTCATCATTGGAAACCTAGTCCAAATGGCCATAAATAGTCAAACTAGGGAATGCACCCATGGGATGTCCCCTAATAAGTTATAAAACCTTATTCATAAGAAATCACCCATTCTCACAAAAAAGATACATTGAAGGTATTAAACAAGGTAAAATTCCATAATATTCATTACCCCAAACATGGGTATTCAAAACTTTATGTATATAAAAACAAAAGAAAATCTATGAAAGGAACAAACCACCTACCTTGATTCTGTATGAAGAAAAATCATGAATGTAGGCCCTTGAAGAAGTCTTGAATGATTTAGTTCTATAAAAATGGTAAAAATGTTCATCCTTGAAATACCCAAGATAGAGGATGAATCGAGAAGAATGTCTCTAGGGGAAGAGAGAACTCACCTGTGGGAATCCAACGCACCTGCTAGTCTCTTAATCAGAGCTCAGAAAGGTAACTGTGAGGATATCAATGTTCATAGGTCATTTGTCAATCACTTATACAAAAAACCAGGGTAAGAATCTGTTTATATATGTTATATGTGATCACTCATAGATATAACAAATAAAAATAATAGTACATGACATGTTTATTTATTGTACACATCATGTACTAGCCTCAACTGCTCCCACTTTAGGCACTCCACCATGTCACCTATAGTGCCATGTACTCAGCCACTACATGGCTAGTATGAGGATATACGCAGTACCCGAGTACATGGAATGTAATCTTAAGTACATGGTGTGTACTAATAAAATTTCTCATTTCATTATTTTTCTAAATAACAACATAAAATATAGATCCATTCATAAAATAAAGATCTGAGATCTTACAACTCATACTCAAATAATGTTTCTTCTTCTTTACTGATACTAATTATCATTTAAGAATATACTTGTGTGTTTATCGCATTTATATCTTCCATTATCCTAAAAATTAATTGTTAATATTCTTATTAATTAAAGGGATATTGAGATTCAATCATCTGATCAGTAGATTAGTTTTCAGATTGTAGTGAAACTTTTAATTTTTCAAAAAAAAATTAACTCTTTAGTTTTATCATAGAGATTTTTTTTTCAAATTTTCATTATAAAAATAAATTAAATATACTAAAATGTCAATTAATTCATTAGAATGAATGATTGGGACATCGTTTTAACAATTCACATCACGTGTAAGAAAATTATTAGGTAAAGATACTTTTTCAACCACAATAATAAAATCAGAAATCTTCCTATGGGGATGGTGATTGATCTATCGACCAGATATAAGACAATAGTGGTTGTGTGCAGATATACCAATCCCAAATACATGAATAATTAGTTAGTGATAAATTGAATACTAGCTCTATGGTATCATAGGAAATTTATATGTCTACTCTCTGAAAAGGTAAATGTAATCACAAAACAACTGGGATCATTAAAATTAAAAGGTATACCATTAATAACTACAATAATACTTTCCTTAATAAGACCATAAGAAGAAAACACATCAAGAATTTTCTTTTAAAGAATAATGTTTTATGAATTTTCATATTTTGAGGAGTTTTGAATAAATTTGTACGAATGAAATTTTAATGTGAATATTTTTTTAAAAATGAAAATTGATTAGATCAAGTTTCTTATTATTCTTCTTATTTATTTATAAAAATGGGATTTATAGAGACAAATTATTTAAAACTATTGGTATCCATTTTTATTATTTCTCAGTTTTTTCTTTCCCTTTATTTTTCATTATTATTTTCTATTTATCATTTTACTTAACTGATTGGACAATAGGTTATTCCATAATTTCAATGGGGTTTCCAAGATTTCCATTTTCCATTTGTTCAATGATTTTGTTATCATTTTCTTCAATTATGTTAGTAATAATGGGATTATGATTCATATGGTCATCTTGGTTAGTGTAATGATCACTCATAGTAGTGACATGCATTATATTATCTAATTATTTCCCTTGGTATTACTTGGAAACTTCTCCTTTCTTCTTTGGCTCATTCCCCCATCATGTTGTTCAATTTATCATTCCAAATTTTTTATCCTTGAACCAAAAATAATTTTCTCATAATCATATTTGGATTTTTATTCAATTTATGTCTTGAAATGTCCATATTGGGAATTCATCTGATTAAAAAGTTGTCATAGCTGAAACAATCTGTGTCCCTCATTGTTTCCATGAGAATAAGAATTTTATTCCCTAGGTTGGTTATAAAATGGTTTTGTAGATTATTGTTTGAATCTATAGAGTACTACAGGTCTAAAAACCCTCAGGACATTCTATAAGTGGTTAGGAATATTTCTTTAATATTGATCAAAATTATTAGAAAATAGTTTAACCTTTGGTTGTATCCGAGGTCTGTAACCAGCAAAACTGAAATTTTATGTTTTTCGGTAGTCATATCGTTATTTCAACATTAAGAGACAAAATGGCCAATTACACCACAAAAGTGTATTTTATCTATAAGAGAGTTCTATTGGTTTTCATTAAAATAAAAATCAATATGGACATCAACTTTTTGAATAGTTTTATTCTCATTTATGAAAATGTTTATTCTCCTTAAAAAATAATATTGTGAACTATATGAAAGTGTATTAAACATTTTATTTAATTCTACAGTACTCTTATCACTATATAAGACACTAGAATTTTGATGAAACATATTTTAAATATAAGGGTGGGACTATAGTAAAAGTTATCCATGAGTAATTTTAGAGTGAATTGATTATTAGAACACTATCTAAGAAATCCTATAAACCAATGAAAAGTTTTATGGAATATATCACCCTCATCAAGAATATAACCACTAATATTATATCTGATCAAAATTTTCATTCTTAATTGATAACATCTCATCATGGTGTCCATAAATAGAAGATCATGTACAGTAAAAAATTCCTCATCCATCTATGGAAATCACAACCATGTATTTCCCTTACAAAAAATTGAGATTTATATAATCATTAACTAGTATAAAAAGAAAGTTTCATATCAGTTTTTTTACAGATTTTTAACCTATATTTTTTTTTCTTCCAACATTAAAAGTGGGACTTTCATCATCAATTTTTATAAACCAACCTAAAAAATTATAATTTTTACACTTCAAAGTCAGTTTTTTGGATAACTAACGTTTAATGTAAAATTCCAGAATGGTTTTTAATGTATTTAATAAATACAAACATATTTTTAAATTTCTCATGGAATGATTTTAATTGTTTTTATTTATTAATTGATAGAAAAAATAATTCTTTTATGGTCGGTTCATGAAAAAACGACTCTAAAATTCCCCATATAAGACTTTTAATTATGATTTTTTAAGAACATACATTAATAATTATTTTAAAATTATTTATTCAAAAACATGATGTTAAAAATTTTTAAAATATTTTATTAAATTTGATATGTTTCTATTTGTTAGTTTGTAGAGTTAAAATATAGTTACATATCATATGTTATGGTTATTAAAAGTTGTAATTCTCTATGATTTGATAAATAAAACTCATTTCAATGAAATCATGAGAAACATGAATAAAAATTACATACCAAAAATGAGAAAAATAAAATAAAATTAATTCATAATACATATTACAATTTTTTTAATGTTTATTTCAAATAGTTAGGTTGTTTATCTCTATTTAACATCTTTATAGTGTAGAACTCATACGACAGTGAAAAAAATTATCAATAATGAATCCTACTACTTGGTTAGTAAATGTCATACCAATTATTTATCTTCATAATGTGATTAGAAGAAAAATTAATAATTAATTGTAAAATCGTCATCATTTTTTGAAATGATAGACAAAAAAGTACATTATTATAATTGAGACAGATTTCAATTCATTGAAATAAGACACATTGATAATTTTATTGAATTGAAGCGGAAAAAAATATTGGAAGAAATAGAATATTTATTTATATATAGTAAAATAAAATATTTTTAGGCATTATATAAAAATTTAGAAGGGATTATAAAAAATGAAATGTACATTGTGAAAAAAATTGAAATACTAATCTCGTATATTTGAACTTTTACATTAAACATTAGGTAAATATAAAACCGAAGTTAGAAAAGAAAATGCATTAGGGCTTTAATGCCTATTTTATATAAAACTGATATTAATGGTTTGAATCATTTCTTGTAACATTATTTTTTAGATAATTTTAAAATACCTCTTTAACTGTTGTTTAATGAAAAATAGATGATAAAAGTCATTATAGATGATAAAAGTCATTATAGAAGAAATGTTATAGTATTATTTTAGAAGTTCACATTAAAAGTCACTTTTGATGTAGGTTTTCTAAAAAATGATGTTTAAAATCATCACCAATTTTTATATCATTTCTCAATATTTGATTTGACTATTTCGGGAGAAAATGGACTTACATAAAAATATTCATAGGGACTAGAAGATGAACTTCTCTATGATTATTCCTAGAGTATTCCAACATTAGATGACAATAAATTTTGATACGCAACATCATTTGAGATCCATGATAAATAAAATAAAATCCTAAGAAATTATATAAAACAGATTAATCATTTTAAAATTCAGTTTTTGGAAAAAACAACATCAAAACTAAATTTTAATAATGAATAGTGAAATATATGATTTTAAAAATCTTCTAATTTTTATCTTTTAGAATCCATAACTTTTGATCTATAGGTCTGTTTTAGCTCTAAAACCATTAAAAAAGATTCTTGGGAAATTCAATATGACATGGTCTTTATTTTTAATGCAATTTTATTGAAAACCCAATGTCAAAAAATCAATTTTAACATCAGTTCCCAAAAAAACTGAAAAAAGTATTCTATGAGGACTTTTCACATCAATATTTCATTAACCGATGATAAAAATATTATTTTAATGTCAGTTACTCAATAAATTCTGTAAAATTTGGTCCATGAGGAAATATAAAATTTATTTTTTCATGAAATGATGATAAAAGTGATCTTTCATTGTCAGTTACTAAAAAACTATTGTTAAAATTACTCATGGTAGACTCTTATTATTGGTATTGAATAAATGATGTTAAAATTCAGACTTTAAAGTTCATTTTTTATTATTGTTTAACTATTCTTCACTATACCCTCTTTATGGTAGTTTTTACACCATAAAATAAAAATACCTAATGATGTCAAGTGATAATTAATTTGTTAGTCCATGGTATGATAGATACCTACACATGTTTGATTGATTACTATTTTCATTTTCATTATTATTCAAAATCTCCATATTATTTTCCATTTCATATTTTCCTTTATTTTATTTAAATGTGATAAATATTTTAATTTCCTATAATAAAGGATATAAATTTTAATTTTATATATATAGTATTCATACACTAAAATATATTATCTTATTCTCACAGAGAATAATATAGATTTTAGTTTTTTTAACGTTCTTTTGATTTTGAAAACTATTGACTTTTTATTCATTAAATTGATTCTCATATCCTTCCTCAAAAATATCCCTAAAAATTTAGTTTAATTTCTCATTGAAAATTTGCACATTAATTATTTTTACTTCTACTAAAATAAGTGCAATTGAATTACGGTCAAACCCATAAGGATGGTTTGTATAGAAAAAAAATAAAATATAAAAAATATAAAAAAATATAAAACAATGAATTATGTAGTGAAGTAATGTGGGAGAAATAGTGAGAAAATATTAATTTTTACAGAGAGAGAGATAATGGGAGGAATTTAATGTTTCAATAACAACATAAAATAAGTAGATAAGATATATGAAATTTTGAATGTCTTTTGATTAGTTGATTTGTTCTATATTAAATAAATTAATTGGATTTTTAAAATATTCATGGATATTTTGAAACCTTCATTCAATGGTAGTAGTTATATACTTTTCGAATTAAATGATATTATAAAATTTATATTCATTAATTCAATGAAAATATTGAATATGGTTTCACAAAATCAAATTGAATATATATTTTGATGAAGTCAAATCCACTATAAAAGAAATAAAAAGTAATAATTTAAAGATGAAAAACCATACAGTATTAAATCCCAATATAACATTATGAAAAAATAATACTATGTTAAAAAAAATAAATTTCATATAATAAATGAGAGAATAAAATAATGAATAGAGGATTCTTCTCTAATGATTCGACACTAATGTTTGATCTTTATTTCACTCACTATCATAATTTCTTGATTTTATGATGTATTTTTTAATTCCATACTAAAAATCTCCACTATATCTATATAGAGTATATTAATTTAATTTTTCATCCATAATTCCCCCTATTTCAAATCCATCTTCCACTTTAAAATGTCTAAGTACCATCGACATTAATTTTCAAAAGTTACTAGTGAAACATTACTTTTATATTCATTCATTAAAACGTTCCATTACATCACTATAATAATATAAATTCATCAAAATAAAATTTTAACACTTTAAAAATTATAGGAAGGATCATTTGTTTTTTTAAATTATGAACATGATTGAAAAATATTATCCCCAAAAAGATAAGATAAGGTTTACATTTCATTAAAAACATTATTTTAATCATTTTATTTAAAAAAATGTGAAAATTTTTACTAACGTATAAAAAATATAGAAAAACCATTTTAGAATAAAATAAATTAATTTTAAAATATAATATCCTTTTATTTTCCTTTCATTGATATTTTTCTTTGATAATATCAAAAAGGAAATAAATTGCAACCTAATACCTTAATGCATTGAAAAATTTTGAAAGATAAAAACATGGATGAAATAACATTAATTTAATGTTAAAATATCATGATATAATATTTTTAAAGGACAGTATACATTCGTTAAAAAATAAGATAGGTGCATAACATAGCATATGTCCAAAAAAAGATAATTTAGAACTATAAACACTTACCTCAAGTCTTGACTTTCTTCATACTTGTTATAACCACCTATAAAATAAATATAGATTTATTATTAATATATTATATAATAAAATAAAAAATACCATACGATATATTATTTAATTATTATTTATTATCAATTTTTTATTAATAATCCTTTATTAAAATCACTATTTTTGCTGATAACGGCTTCATATTCTGGTATGTTTTTGTTTGGAAGTAATGATAATTATAATTTGATAATGGTTCCATAATATCTATAATTTTAATAAATTCATGAGTATAATTTTTAATCATTATATTAACTTTTATATCTATTCATATAATACAATGATGAAAAATAATTTACATTATTTCTGGGGGAAGGTAGTCCCCATGTAAGCATGAGTGATGTTTCCACTTATTTATGTATGGAATAAAATAAAAGAAAATAATAATTAAAAATTTATACATAATTATTATATATTTAATATCCCTTATATTCATTAAATGAAACATTATTACCATCCATTTAAATAGTAAATGAAAAATGAACTACATCGCTTCATGTAGGTGGTAGTCTGCACATATGCACAAGTGACATCGTCTTTTTTCCAGGGATAGAATGTCAAGAAGTTTGTGAAGAAATTATAATTCCAAAAGAATAATTATTTCATAAACATAATAATTAAATATTTAATCCATCATAATAATCTACCATTAGAGATGGTTATGGAAAATGAATCATATCTCTTTGTATAGGTTGAAGTCCACATGTACCCATGACACATTTGAGGGAAAGGGGATGGATGAATGTTATTATATTCACATAATAAAATATTATTATACGAGTGATAATTATTTTATTATGTATTTATTTTTAGGAAATAATTTAGGGTGGTAAAATATTAATTAAAATGTAAGTGATTTGTTAAAATGATTACCACCTCTTTGAAATTCCTCTTTTGGATTTCTTCAAAACAATCATAGGGATGGTCATGTAAGGAGAAAAGAAGCTCCATAGCATGAAAAAGGATACTTTTGGGGTTTATAAATATACATTTCTCATGGGGGTGTCAATTGTATTGGATAATTTTTTTCCTTTTATAGTGAAGAAATGCACACAAATTGAACTACTTTAAAGATTTAATTTTAATAATTTTTTTCTTGGAAAATTAGAACCTTGTGGAAAATTTAAAAATATTATATAAGATATAACTGAAATATATTCAACCCAAGAAATTTTAACTAGTTTACGTTTCATTGAAAACCTTATATTTTTTTTTATCTCCTTCATTAACCAAATTTATCCTGAATTGTGGTAACAACTCTTCAACACTAATGAGTTGTAAATTTTTTTCTAATTTAAATTTTTCACAAAAATTGTTCATAGATGAAATTTTAGAAAATATACCCTCTCTATAATATTATTTAAATATTTTTAATATGTTTAAATTATTTAAAAAAGTTTTTTTATATAAAATACCATTAAAGTCATTTTTAATAAATTTTTAAATATTTTGAATATAAACAAATCAATAAAAAATAGGAATTTGAATGTAAAAAACTTGGATATAAATTATACATTATTATTAACCATAATATTCATCTTAAACAAAAATTAACTCAAAAAAATTACTTTTTATGTTTTTAAAATAATTTATATTGATTTTTAGCTTCATTCACAAGAAATTCATCAATGTTGTGGAAGAATTTAAAATAATTATATCATCACTAAAAATTAACAATAAATTAAAAATACAAAAATAAAATAATTATGTTCAAAATAAAAGTTTATATTTTTTCATAATGTCATTTAATCCATATGTGACCATATAATAGAAATTAAAATCAAGAGAGCACCATTCAGGAATATTATTTTACTGAATATAATATAAATATATTCTTCAAAAAAATGGAACCAAAATCCTTTTTTTAGAATATATTAATTTTTTTCATAATAAAAGGCATTAAAATAAATATATTCAATTTTTTAGATCATTTCTATGATTATTTTTATATTTCATCCCTTGTTTATCTATTTTTATCCTTTTTGGGTTAATAAGTTTTAACACAGATGCTATTCAAAATAACTAAAAATATAAGGCATTCATTTACCAAATTATAAAATCTATGTTGTAAATATGGATTCCTTTTTAGTAATTAATTTATAGAAGGGAATAAATTAATTTAAATATAAATTGTTAAAACGTGATGAAAATTAGTTTTCTTGAAATTGTGTTTTCATTCATAAAAATGACCATATACAAAAATAAAATAAATCATTTATTTCTATAGAATTATTTAGATTATTTTTATTATGATTGAGTTTTTATTACTTTAAAATAAAATCTAAAACAACATTTAAAATTTAATTTTTACGATTTAAAGAAAATAAATGACAGGGTTCGAGAAATCAATTTATTTCACTATTCACTAAAAAATATACCACTTTTGAAAAATCCAAAATAATCAGCCTAATATAATTTTCGCATGCTGATTTTCAAAAATGATATTCATTTCCAAAAAATAAAATTTCAATAAATGAAAGAAATCGATTATAATTTCCATTGATAAAATTCAGTAAAACCATTTATGAAGAAAAAATATATTTTAATTATTAGAAGACATTAATATAAATTATGAACATATTTATTATGAGTTGATAAATTTATTTAAATGATATAAACTATTTATAATTTTTTTCATAATGTTGGTGTTCATATTAATACATCCAATTTAATGACTCAGTTGTAACATATCATAGTTCTTTTTATGAACTTATTTAATTTTTAAGGAAGATATGAAACACTCATATTTTTATTAAAGAGAAATAAATTCTCAACTCTTGAAGTATTATAGAATATAAAGTATCTAAATATTTACGTGAACCATCTATTATAATCATTTTTATAACGGTATTAGTATAGGTATCATAAAATCATATGAACCTGATGAGACATATGCTGGTATATTGAGGCTAGACCTTATAAAATACTTCTATTATATTAATTTTCATGGTATTTATAGTATAATAGTAAAAATAGATAGTTTATATTTAGTGGATCATAATTTTAATAGGTCGTATTGGATTAATTAAAAATACATAAAAAAACACATACCACTGATTTATACACCCACCCAATGGTATTCCAATTTACCTAGTAACTTCAAATGATTTCAATGAAAACCATGTTTCTTGTGAGATGTTTTCTACATAGGATATGGTGAGTATGAATTCAGTTAACAATATAGTATTCCCCATATTTTATGAGAATAACATTCATGTGTTAATAAACATGATATTTTCTTATTTTCATTCACATGGATTGGAGCATAGTGATTTTATTTTTTTTGGGTTTCCCCTCAATTTAGAGGAGGATCAGATGAAATTTGTGGACAATAGAAATTAAAAATTATATTATAAGGTTATGAATACAATTATATCTTCCATGTGATACAAGGTATACACAAAAGTATTGGTGTTTATGAAAACCAAAATAATTTTGGAAAAAATAGAAATTATATATTAGGGGAATGTCATAATCATATAATCCATAATACATATCTAGAGGGAATATTTTGAAGATGTCATGATGGATATAGGTGAAATAATGGATGAATATTTCAATAGGTTGAATAAAATAACTAGTTAAATCATAAATTTTTTTCAATAGTTGGAAGACTCTATGGTTGATAAAAACATTAATGAGAAATTTTATAAATATGTTAAACCCAATGGTTTAAACCAAAAAATATAGGGATGATCTTTCACATGATGAGATTTACAATACACTTTAAAATTAGGAAATTATAAACGAAGAAGTTTTTTAGTAGATGGCTAAATAGGATATGAAATTCAAATATATGAATAGGTTTTTGGTTTAGGGGGAGAATGTTGTTTCAGATAGTTATTTATAATAATATGATTATAGAGATGAATATTAAAATTTATTTATTCATTTTTCCTTAAATTATCTTTAAAAATAGGTAGGTGTGTTTATAAAGTAAACCTCCTAGATAAATTCTTAAATTAAGGGGGAATATGAAAATTTTCTAAATATTGTACAATAAGAAAGAGAATTGTTGAATTTTATGAGGAATAGTAAATAGAAAATCCTTAGAGGAGGTCAAAATTTGGATCATTCAATGAATATAACAAGTCATTTGATGTTAAAAAGAAAATGCAGAGAAGATATAAAATGAGTATACAGAGTAAGTATGAAGAGAAATGTTCTTCCTAAAGATGTGACTTTAAATTAGATAAATTTATAAAATAGATTCAAATTACATATAATGTTTCGATAAATAAAGGATACAAATCATGTAGTTAATAATAAAAATAATAATATGAAATTTATTTGGTTCACATGTTTAGAACTGAACATGATATTTTTATTGAACGAAATACTCAAATTAATGAATAAGTTAATTTTTTTTAAGAATTATGTAACTAATATAAAGAACTATGAAAGTGAAATTCACATTACATTAAAATAAACTCATTTATTATATAAATATTATCAATGTGGAAGTGGCTAAGAATGAGATAATCATCAATTTTTTTGAGAAGAATATTCTTGATCTAGATTAAATCTTAATCTATGATGAAAAGGTATTATTAAGGTATAATAGATCATCAAAAAAGTTAATAAAAACATTAATAAGGTCACTCAAGTGAATTTTAAGCCATCATGGGGTGTTGAGAAATTTTATGCATCAAATCAGGAAAAATATGCACCTTTAGTAACTAAAAATATTAAATATGATTCAAATAATAATAGAGGATTAAAATGTGAATATGGTAAAACAAGGGTTGATAAAAAAAACATATAAGATATGAACTACCACTATGGTATTTGAAAATGTTGAAAAATTATGTATCCTATAGACATATGTAAAATATTGTTGATGTTCCACCATGATGGTACACATATTTTAAAATACATAATCAACAGTTTCATGAATTTATGCATAGGTACTACACAACCTTAGGTGACATCTCCAAGGTTTAAAAGGTAAGAAATAAATGATGAGGGCTCCATGATAGGTGGGGGAAAATTTCTTTAAATTAAAACACTAAAATAAACATGAAAATATTACAGAAACTATATGATTCATTTAAATAATGTTTTACAATTCAACAATATCAAATGACCAAAATAATAAAACCACCATAATCAATAATCAGAGTACTAAGAATACGACTAAAAAACAAAACCCAAAAGAAACTATGAAACAAATCCACATCTCTACATAAAACTCCTTGATCCAAGAACCATTATACCAACCATGAATCACAATGAACCAATAGATAAATGAGATCATTTACCTTTGTCGTGTCCCTGAATGAAACATCTACAAAGGCAACATTGTTCCAAAGCATAGTGGGAATAATAATACTCAGTAGGTTTTTATATAATCAATTCCCTACACACACCACCAGTATAGATCCATTAGCATAGTTTTATAAAACAATTTAAATAAATCCATCAAAAAAAGAACAATCCAAGCACATATTTACCGAAGAAATTCACCCAAATCTACATAATCCTAAGTAAATCAACCATCCAATAAATCCATACATGTTATTAACCAAAATTCCATTTCAAACTTTTATAAACCATTTTATCTAGCATCTACGCTTCCATATCCTAGTCATATACCCAAGATGGACACACGCACACCAATGTTTGGGGTCACTATTAATGGTGAAACATCACATCCAAACCCATCAACTTTTTATAGTGGAACTTCACACCCACTTACCATTGATAGTAATAATTCATGCCCACTATCAATCCAATAACAACCATACTTTGACAAAAAAGAAAAAAAAATATATCAACCACATCTACAAAAATGAAATCAATCAATACATTCCCACAAACAATTTCTAACCAACAACCCCTTAAGACATATAAATATTTCAATAACATACCTATGCTATTTCAAGAAAAATTACATATTATTTAAAATACAATCATTTTCTATCCATAGTCAACATAAATTCAATAAATGTAATATTTTATTGGAAACCATTTTCATAACCCATTTTCCATTAAACATTCCAACATACCGATTTTGAAAGAATCATTTTAAAATCATGCACAAATCACATTGCACAACAAAACCCCATTTCCCATAAATTCCACAAATAATTATAAAATAGGTTTTGATCAAGCTTTGAACATCACAAAAACCATAAATTTCATGAAAAAAAATTAATCTCAAATTAATACTTATTGTTCTACAAAAATAGAGTAGATAAAGAATCCATCTACCTTTGGGTTTTGGAAAAATCTACCAACATATATCTGACCTCAAATTCAGGTAAAAACCCCAAAAAACAGCCTTATATCTCTTGTCATAGCATCCACAATTTCGAATATAAAAATTTTAGTCAACAAAACCCCAGATATACATGAAATAAATGAAGATCAAAAAAACTGAGAGAGAGGGGGATCTTTATCTAAGGAAAACCATGGGACAACATAGTGGGGAGACTTACCAAGAGACAATTGCCTTCAATACACATTGAAAAAGATTCAAATCACATAAAAATGAGTGTAAGTGGTTACCTAACCAAGGAGAAGAACAAATACAATGTCTGGTTCATATGGGATGAGAAATAAGGTGTTTAGGGTTAATCTTATGTGACCCCATTTATAATAAAAAAACAATTTTATGGAAGAACACAATTAGATCGCACAGTGAGACAAACAGTGGGATAACCATGCACTTTCTAAAACCACAAGAGAGAGCCCACACATTTCTAACACAATGTAAGAGAACTCTTGTGTCAAACATGATAAATCCCACTATTTCAACTAACACGGTTACCCGGAGAAGCTACACAGTTTTCACTGGCCATTCTTAGATAGCACACCTTTAGAAAATCCCCCAAAGATTCCCAAAATCATTCCTAAATCCCAAAAAAATTACCCAAACCCTTTACATACATAAAAATACATATACAAGGGAAACGTTCTTAAAATCATGGGTATTAAATTCTCCCCACCATTGGACTTTAAATCCATGGAATATAGCAAATCCTCGCTTTGTAGAATGTTTTGGGGTCGTTACTCAACCATCTATATCTCCCACATTCGTGTATCCTCTTGAATCTGACTATGTTTCCACAGAACCAAACTAGTCATAAGATTTTACCATGAAATACATTCTCTTACCTATCCATAATACACACTGCCACATTCACCCATGTAGCATATAACTCTTGCTCAACATGATCCCATCAAATCATAGGGTCAATATCCTACTGATACTTCTTCAACTAAGACACATGAAACACATTGTGCACAACACTGAACCATGGTGTAAAGTACAATCGATATACCACCTCTCCAACCTATGAATGTATCTCAAGAGGCTCCAAATACCTTAGAGAAAACTTCCCCAGCTTTCCAAAACAATGATGTCCCATCCTTAGAGAAATTATCAAGAACACATGATCACCCACCTTGAATGACAACAACCATCAATGATTCTCTTTATACATTTTTTTATGCCACTATGTTTAGTCCAGTCTCTTCTTAATCAACATAATAATCTATATTATCTCTTAGGCAAGGAATCACCCAACCATTGAGGTATAACCTATTTCCACCTGATGTTGTGGATAATGACATGGAAACCCATACACTACTTCAAACAGAGCCTTCTATATGGAGGCTTGATAACACTTATTCTTTGAGAACTCCACTAAGACAGTTGGTCCTCCCATGAGAAACCAAAATCAATGACACAAACCCACAACATATCTTTTATAATTTTTATTGTCATCTCAGATTTCCCATCTGTTTTAGGATGATATATCATGATCATCGTCAACTATGTCCAACGGGTACACTATAAGAATTTATAGAAACAAGATGCGAACCTCATATATCTATCTGATACAATAAAAACAATCACATAATTCCTGTTTACATGATCATGGATATATATTTAGGATAGATCCTTACCCATATGAGATTCCTTAATAGGGATGAACTTGTATGATTTACTCAGCCCATCCTCAATCACCCATATGTCATCGTTCTTCCTGACCGATCATGGTTGACCTATAAAAACGATATCGCTATTTACACCCATTTCCACAACGGTATAGGTAAATACAGAAACATAATTTCCAGCCGTTTATGATCTTTATTTACTTGCTGATAATTCAAACATCTTGATACAAACTCGGCGACTTTCATTTTCATACCCACCAACCAAAACTGATATTTCAATGCATTATACATTTTTTGAATTCCAATATGGACAACCCATCTTGAATGATGATAAGCACTAAGATTTTATTCCTAAAAAGAAATAGGTACGACCACTTGATTTTGAAAGAACAACCCTGAATTCCCATCCAATTTACATTCCTCATTGGTATCACAACCATTGAGTTTCAAACTCATTCCTAAACACTCTTAATCGGAAATCTACCCATATTTACTAAAACAATAAGGATTGGAACTAACTAGGATAAAAAGAAAAAACTACATCAACTTGGTCACGATATTCCAAACTCATCTCAGTTATAACCAACATCAACATCCACTAATATGTTTCCTATTTTACCACTTGAGTATATGACTTTCTTCTTAATTCATTGGTTTTTTAATTTCCCTGTATTGTGTGTACATCAATTAAATGTTAAAAATATAGAGATACTATATCCATATACATTATCTCAAATGAAAATATATCTATAAGATAATATGATTCAAACTCTTATCATAGGAAAACAACATGAATTTCTCACAAAAGACATAATAATTCCATGTTTTCAAAGAATACACCATAGTTGTTAAATCCAAATCATGTTTTGAGTAGTTCTTCTTCTACAACCTCAAATTTCATGAGTCATAAAAAACTACATGATCCCATTGGATGATAACTCAACCCAACCTAACCTTGATCACAATCCATTGCAATACACTACATACGCTTTCCTAGGTTATGGAAGACCCAATATTAGGGATGATTTAAGATTATCCCTAAACTCTTCAACCGAATTATTGAAGTTCTCATTTTATTGAAATGAAACATTCTTTCTTATCAAAGATATCATCGGTTAAGGAAATCTTGAGAGTTCATGAAAAAAACATCGATAACACCCATATCGGCCAAGGGAGCTATGTATCTTAAAAACATTCATTCTTACTTACCAAGAGATAAAAACCTCTATCTTGTCTGAATCAACAGAAACACCTCTATAAAAAATAACATGGCCAAGAAAATGTTTCTATTGTATCCCAATGTTGTGTTTTGATAATTTTTCATAAAAATGATGATCTCTCATGATTACCACTAGTTATTCCATGTGTTTTTTATTCTCCATCATTTTCCTTTAATTCATCATTATACCATCGTCGAATACCACCATGAAAGAACACAAATATCTCCAAAATATCAATTTCATCAATTCCATGAATAGAAATGGTGAATTGGTAAGTCAACAGGTCATACCAATATAACTATAATGGAAATATCTAATCATGAATGCCATTTTGAGAATATAAACCTTTTGCACATGAAACTGATGATATCCCGATCAATGGTTAATCATGGAGAACCATGGTTCTCCCCTAAACTGATCGAACATGTCATCATTGAGAGGAAGTAGAAATTGATTTTTTATCACGAAATGGATTATAATACTATAATAAACACAAAACAAAAGAGTTTAATCTTCTATTTTAACAGACATAATGGGTTCCTTCGATAAAGGCATGCTAGGCTAGATGATCCTAGTGTTTTCTGTCTCCTCTATATACACATTCAATTTCCTCAATTCTTGTGGTTTCATTTTGTAAGATGGAAGTGAGATAGAAATGGTCCTTAGAAGGGTATCAATATTAAATTCAACTTCTCTTACAAGTGGAAACCATAATTATTCTTCAAGAAAGATAACCCCAAAATTATCAGCAACTGCAAAAAAACCACTATTCTTGATTTCATCTATTGTTACCAAAGTCAATGTAGCTAATAGATATGATATATCCTAATTACAGGTTCCAAAAATCCTTTTTCACCCATATTCACATTTTTCTGTCCTCTAAAGAGATACTCAATGTCGTCACCCATCATAAAACTAACCATTTGAATATAACAATTGATATGGGCCTTGTACAACTCAAAAAAATCCATACCCATGATTACATAACATGCATCCATATCAAACACTGAGACATCCCACATCAACAAATCTCTATCCATAACTATACAAAATGATCTGCATATGAATGATCAACACTCTCTTTGACCCATATGAGTTTGATGATTTAAAATAAAAGGAATTATTTCCACGCATAAACCCAGAAAATCAACCACACAAGAATCAATGAAATAATGAGAAAACACAAAACAAAGAAACAATTTTTTAAAGGTATAATTCATTAGAATCATACATATCACTATGGATGGTCTGTACGGATCATCTACCTTAACCTACGCGGCTCTAAATAGCTACTTCCATACTACACTACGCACTTTATTACCCATTTAAAACATCCCTGGTAAGGAGTCATGGTATTCCTAGAATCACCATGATTAACATGGCTCTCTTATTAAGGAGTATACTACTTTTACATCCCATCGAGACATATGATTCTTGTTACCCATGAGGAGTGTAACGAACACCTGACCTCAGGGAATTAGGGAAATAACATTGAATATGATCCATCTTCCTGCATTTATTTAATTCTTGAGCCAACGTCATATAATCCTACTTTATATAGATTATAGAACCAGACTAAAAACATCCTAGAATAGTCAGTGTCTTTTTAAGAAGAAACACCATCTATTTTTTCAGATTCTAAGCCATACTTCTACCATATAATTATGTTTTCCACTTATTCTTGATCCCAATATTATAGTTACGACTATTCCTCATGGGTAATGACTTGATTCCCTACATGTTTCCCCTACGATTTCTCTTTTAGCCATAAATTCTCTATTCACCATTTTTGTATAATCACTTATAGATGCATCCTGAATTTTTGAAATTTTTTTTCCATAAACTAGATTCAACAAACTGCGCCTTCGAAGATACAATGGCCACCACCTCAAGTGAAAAATGTTATTTGTTCCCAAAAATAGTTGCATATTCCATAACTAAAAGGTTATTCTATTTCAAAATAAATAAATCCGATTCTTGTTGAATCTTAAAAATTCCAGGATAAAATTTTTTGTTAAAATTTCCACAAAGCCTTGCATGTTATACCATCGTCTCTTCAATCCTGGACCACCAACAACCACAACTGATGTGAACAATCATTCAACATGTATGTTTCTAACTTCAATTTCGACTATAATGGTGTTACTAGGAAATAAAATATCAGATTCATCATGTTCATCAATTCTTATTCACTTTCTAGATTCTAATAACGCCAAAATATGGGTGGATTTGTCTTTTAAAACTGAACAAAGTGATCCACATGTGTCATCTCTTCAATTCTATTTCCACATTCCATAGCCTATAAGGATTTAAATATGTTATGAACTAGCTATTAGTTTACCTAAGTCTCATGTGAAACCATGTTTTCTATAGAATCCTATTGTTGGTCTTTACGATGCCTTCTCAGTGCCCTTTACATCAACACAAGAATCACCATTTGTCACAATCCCTAGAAACTGATGGCCTACCATTTCAAATTATGTGACATTCCATCTATCAAAACTATGTTTACCATGTTCAATAAATTTTCTAAAAAATCCATAATGTATTGAAAATCATCCCATTTCAGACTACCACAATAATTCTCTTTCCAAACATCAATTTCAAAAATAATTTATTTTTTTTCAAAAATCAACACATTCATATCACAACATATATCATTATTCACAATGAAATATGCATTCCTAGTGGGAAGTCATTTATACCATGCATGTCAGGGTCATCTCAATAGCTACAACTACAATAATGAGATCTCTCTCCTATAAGTGTCTCTAAAATTATTTTGTAACCAACATCGTGGAAATATTAAATTCATCATAAAAGGGTTAGTTATATCCTTTTATGCAATAAAATTCATTTTCTGATAATCCTATACCTTTCTAAAATCCCAACTCAATGAGTAACTAAGAACGAATTCCAACTCTAAGACTGAAAACTCATGCTATTGGACAAAAAAGACTGCTTTCACTTGAAATTCAAGGACGATAAAAACTGATTCCACTTGTAACATACCATCCGTCCTCATTGTCTTGAGTTGAGGGGAATGTGATACTCAGGCTTAAGGGACATCCCCAAAGCACCAAAGGCTAGAAAATGTTGAGGGATTCATGTGAACTGGGGACAAATTTTCCCATGAAATGAATACACTCAACCAAATGTTCCAATAACCCAACAACTACATGATGCATGTCAACTATGTTTTACAATTCAACAATACCAAAGTAACAAGACAATCATATCACCATAATACAAAATATGAGTACTAAATGAAAGACTAAACATAAATATCCAAAAGAATCTATGACAGAACTCCACAGCTCCACACCAAGCCTTATGCTCCATGAACCACAATACCTCCCAAGAATTAGGATGAACCACTCTATAAGTGAGATGATTCATATTTTCCCATGACATGGAATACAACAACTAAAAAACCACCAAATTTCCAAATCAAGGGTGTGTAATAATACTCATTATATTTTACCCAAATGGATTTACTACACTAACCAATAAGATAGATAAATTATCACATTTATATTTAAAAATTTATATAAATCTATATAAAATATTCAACCATAAACAATAAGTTAACCACAACCTCACCCCAAGCAAGTCACCCAAATCCACACCATAATAATGAAAAAACCAACCAATGCAACCAAACATTTCATTAACCCAAAAAACCTTTCATAATGTCTTAAATTATTTCAAATATCATGTTTGAATTAATATCCCAACCATATACCAATGTTTTATGCACCCACACCTGAGCTCGATGACACCATTGATGTTGGAACTTCACATTCGAACCCGTCCACTTTTTACAGTGGTACGTCAAGTCCAATTCCCTTTGATGATAGTCCTTCATGACCATTATCCATCGAATCCAAACAATGATTAAACACATAATTAAACAACCATATTAACTGCATCTATAAAAATCACATCAATAAATACATGCCCATAAACAATTTCTAACCAATAACCCTTTAAGAAAAATCACTTTTTCAACAGCATGCCAACACTATTTCAATAAATATTTCATCTTATAAAAAACACCACATTACCCATCCATGCTCAATGTTAATTCAATAAAAGTCACATTTTAATGTAAAATTGTTTTGCAACCCATTTTATGTAAAACATTCCAACATAACAATTTGAAAATCATCATTTTAAAATACAATAGAAATCACGTTACACAAGAATACCCCATTTCCCCTAAAATCCAAATATCATCAAAAAAATGGATTTCAATCAAGATTATCACATAAAAAACTATAAATTTCAACATATAAATATTTAATTGAAATTAAGACTTTATGTTATACCAAAATGGAATAGAGACAGAAGCCACATATAATAGGGTTTTGAAAAAATCAATAAACATGCAACTACACCATAAATCTGGATGAAAAATCCACAAAACCACCTTGGATATATTTGAGTAGAATAAACAAGTCTGAATCTCATAATTTTAGGAAACAAAAACCCTATATCTATATTATAATAATGTATATCTCGAAAAATGTGGAAGTGGAAGATCATGATCTAAGGAATGCCATGAAATAACCTTGAAAGGAGGATTACCAAGGCAGAATTTCTAACATAGCACCTTGAAAACTCATCAAATCATTTACCAATTTAGTGGATGAGGTTCCCTAACCCCTAGGAAGAGAAACTCCTGAGTTGGATTTTTGTGAGACGAGAAATCTGGAGATTATGGATAATTCCATGTGATCGAATTTTTAACCCCCACCCCCCCATTCTAGTGTCATACACATTGATATATAATGGTTAAATATCATGCGCTAACTATGAACCTTATAATTAAACATGAGGGACCCTGCATGGTTGACCCACATGGATAGATAATGAGCGTGTCGATAATGCCAAAGTCCATTGTATCGACTTGCACAGTTTCTTGGAGAAGTTTCAGAGTTTTGACTAACTGTGCTCAAATCGTGTACCCTTAAAAAAGCACCCAACCATTACCAAAACCTTTAAAAACACACATAAACTCGACCAAATCCTTCACATAAATTAAAATCTATAAACAATGAATGAAAACCTCAAACTGGGGGTACTGCAATAGGTGTGGTGGTGGTTATGGGCCAAAACATGTGTTTTAAATTATAATATGTATTCCCATTAGAATCAGTGAAAGAATGAATTTATATGGATCTATTTAGAATAATAACTAATTTTTGAGAAGGCACTGAATTAATAGATAGTCCTATGTAATGCCTATCCAAAATAGGTTTTATTGTCTTCAAGATGTATATATAAGTTTTTACTTGTAATTATACGGTGAAAAAATATATAGCCACAAAATCAAGCCAATAATAGTTAATTTTTAAATAAAATAAGATTCAAATTAAATCTATTTGGGAAAAATACTTTATTGATGGGGTGGATCTCAAAGAAAAAAAGGGAACAATCCATGGATTTTTGATAGTGGCTTCTCATCACAAATGACATGATATACTAATATACAAGGGTATTTTAAACAAACAGTTGGTGGAGTAGTAAATTTTTTTTAATTAATTCATCATAAAAATTACTATTATAGGAACACATGAGATTTAATCCCATAAAAATCATAGTTTATTTAATTTATTATTGGGAATAATCATAACATATATAGCATGATAAAATTGTTTAATTAAGATATTGAGATTATCTTTAGAAGTAAATATTTCATCATAAATAGAATAAAGTATAAAAAGAGAGTTATAAATGGATAAATAACCAATTGTATCTTCATATAGATTAGATACATAAATAATTCTTGCTACTGATGTCTATAAGATATGAAAAAATCAAGGCATAAAAGGTTGGGTCATATTTTATAGGGAATTTGGAACTAAATTTCATTCAAATTTGTAGATAGAGACATTCCTCCTAATATAATTGAATTTTAAGAATTATTTATTATATGAAAAAGTGTAAAATCACTCAAATGTGTCCTAAAAGATTTCAAATAAAGACTACCTATCCCCCAAGATAATACATTCAAATTTTTACTGACCCATCAGACAGAACACCATAAAATCAGATCATTATTTCATCACAAGTAAAATGATCATACCAAAGTGAATAGTTTTATATCTAATAAACATAAATTTAACATATTTCACACGTTTAGAATCACTAGAGAAGAAATTGAGAAATTTTTAGGGGTGTGATTTATTAATTTCATATCTAAAAATAGGAAGGAGTGAAAATAATATAACTTAAGTTGTTTCTTTAATAATAGGATATTAAACATCAATATTTCACTCCATATACCCAAAAAACAATTCATCTAAAATAAATCATAGATGTACTATATAAATTGGATGAAATAGTTTAGAATAAAATAATATCTCAAAATTTAATTTGATGAAAGTTTGGACAAATATTTTAAGTTTAAAAATATATGCATACTAATACCATACTACATCATACTTATTTTTAATTTGTGTATAAGAAAAAAAAACTATATACTACATCAGGGTGTTTGGTAGTCACTATAGTATAGGAATTAAAATTGAAAATCTAGGTAAATTTGATGAGAAGAATGATGGGGGTATCATATTAGGATAGATATATAGTGTAATTGAGTTGATTTTTTAAAAAAAGGATTAAAATAGTGGTAGGATAATATAAATTAAAAAATAAATAAAAACATAAAATAGTAGCCCAGATGATACAGTTTTAAAGGAACTCTTTAAATATTGAATGAAAATTTATATGGAAACTGGGGGATAATGTATTCATATTGAACTATTGTAAGTAAATGTTTAAATTTATCATAATTGTGGTGAAGAGGTTTTTATTGAATGAGACAAAATAATTAACATAAATTGAGTCTTTTGAGATAAAAATATAATTTCAAATTAGAATGATCTTGTTAAAATGAGTAAATGAATTATATTTTAAGATCAAATAACACTAATCTCAAAAGAAGGGACACATTAAGTGGCTACAGCTATCATGAATGAAGAATATATTTGGTCTATAAATGATTTACGAGATCAAATTTAAATGAATTATACTGGGTATATTATTTGATAACCAATTGAATAAATTATTGGGACCATGTGTTTATTTAGAAGTAAATCCAATTAAAAGGGAGTAATCATAAAGAAAAAATCCATAATTTTTTTAAAATCATACTCCAAATTTGATGGATTTTATTTTGAATAAATTGTTTCTCTATTTGATGATTGTAAGAATTTAAAATAATTCTAGTTTTATTTTTTTATAGGAAATAAAAAATATATCAAATTGATGTAGAATATTCCTTCTGTAATGGTGAGCTGGAATAAGAGGTGTATAATGAGTATCCTATATTTTTTAGGATTTACAATGATCTTAATAAAGTATATAATGTTAATAAATATAAGTATCGGTTTAAATAGGCCATAATGTTCTGGTATTCAAAGAAAGAAAACATTTTTAAAGAACTAAAATTCAAAAAAAAAATGTAAAAAAACATGTACATCAAAGAGATAAATTCATGTACTCCGATTATAATTTTTTCTGTTGATGTAATCATTTTTTAGAAGATAAACTGAGTACTTACAAATATTTTTCTAAGAAATTGACAAATATCATTGTGATGTCCATGTATTTAAAGCTAAGATAGTTTATATGATTGTAAATCATATAGGAATAAAACTTTATATTCTTGTCCCATGAGAAGTATTCCCGTGAATTATTGAAGAATTTTGAGATGGATGACCCACTATAAATATGAACACCCTTTCTAGTGGGGATGATGTTATCAAAGTGTGCGTGAGGTGAGAGTATTAATCAAAAAGAATTCCCAAAATAATTACTGTCTTAATTTATATTATAGCATCTAGACTAGATATTTGGTTTTCTATGAATTTTCAGGTAAGATATCAGTGTTATACAAAATAATTACATAGTATGATTGATAAAAGTGTGACCAGTGAAATAAAGGGGATAATATATTATGTACCACTGTATAATAAAGAGGAATACATGAAGTTATCTTGATATTGATTTAGATTGAGAATGGGATTTTGATTATAGGAAGTCCACTTTATGGTGGATTTTCCTCCTAAGAAGTAATTGTGTGAGTTTTCTTTGTAAAATGTAATATTTAGTGACATTGAAAACAATAGAAACTATTGTTCTCAATGATACTAGTTCATTCACGTAGATGATTTTAATGAAAAGGGAATCATGATGACATTAGGGTGAATGTTGAAAGTCCTATTAGAATTCCTTTTGATAACCCATGTTTTATTTAACTTTAAAAATTATTATTGAACAATCATGGAACAAGAATATTGACATCATATTTCATTAAATTAATTAAATGGCGGCCATTTGAGAAATCAAGATGGAATTTTTTTCATACCGAATACCATTTGGCATATATTTTTACCATGTTTATCTTAATGAATAGATATTGGATTTTATGTATGGAAAATTTATTCCTAAAATATGGAGAAACTGGTACGTTTTGATTAATTTTCCAATGAAGAAGGGTGATAAATATGACAATGATTAAAAAGAAAATATACCCTTCAAAAATTAGTGGAATTCTTTAAGTATGTATAGAAATCTAATTAAAGTAGGAAAAAGTTTCCTAAATGAAAGAGAATAAGTATTATTATCAGTGAAGATGATTGATTCCCTAAATCAAGTATCTAAATAAATAATAGGCTTCTATGAAATTCATGAACCTCATGGATCATGTTTGGAGACATAAAGAACCTTATGTGGTAAAGAAAAAGAAGAAGGTGAATTAAATATATGGTATATCGGTGAATGTATAAACTTGAATCCTACTGTGAGAATAACACTATAGTCTAGAAGTAAATTAGGTTGATTGAAAAATATTAAGACAATATGAATGAAAGGAAGGAATTTATTATCAAATAAGTAGATTTTTATATTTACAAAATCTTAAATCTCAATATAAATGTTACAAAGTAAAATAAAACCGTGAAAGATATTTACTGGAAAATGCACCCCAAAGAAAAAAAATTATATTTAAAATAAATAAATGTATCTTGAAGGATGAATTTTTTATAATAATATAGATGATGATTTCATAAGGATGCATGGTTTGAATAAAAAATGCCTCAATTTTATGAGAATAATTCGTTAAAATGACATGTCAAATATACTCTTATTAACAATAAAAGATTCTATGTTATTTATAATGGTAAATATTATCATTTTGACAATGGGAAATATTTTTCTTTAAAGAGTACTGAAAAATATTTCTAAACTGTAATGAAATATGAAGATAGATACAGAGAAAACTTATTTTAGAAGACACAAAAAAGAGAATAAAAAAGCATGAAAACAATAAAAAAATTTAGAATAACTATCATCAATATGGAAGAATAATGTTTAGAGGATATAAACAATCAAATGGAATTTATGGTCTCAAATATAATTCATGATTTTAAAACATGTCATTTCCCTAGAATATGCATGGATCTATAGGGGGTTACACTAAAAATTAAAAAAAACAATTCTCAGAAGATGAAGAATATATCATAAAATGAAATGTTTATAATGAAAATTCCATTAAAATTATAAACTCAAATAAACGATGATTATTCGGGATATATATATATAATATTTAAAAATAAATTTATTTTGAAATTAGAGTATTTTTACTCTTCTTGTATAGATTTTCTAAAGTTGAAATTTAATGAGACTTTTTAAACAATGACTAAATAAATTTTGTACTTTATTACAGTCTCCATAAAATAATTTATGAAAGGCATGGCATTGATTATTAATAGTGTATGTTTTACTCATGCGACTTGTGATAAAAATATCTTTAAGAGTTTTTATAATCATGATAGAGGGGTAGTGGAAATATAAATAGTAGCTCTCTAAAAAAATGAAGGAGTTGATACTAATGATATTGAATTGATAATGATTAAAAACAAATATATAATTTTCATTGATGGGAATAAACAAAATTTATTGAGTCTAAGACCACTCTGAGGATTTAAAATATTTTATTTCAAGAAAATTTCATACAATATCAATTTATTAAAATAAATTATAATATTACCAAGGGATAAATAACTAGTCCAAATTTATTTCAAATTAGTAATCCATAAAATTCTTACAATTTGAGTGAAATGGATAAAAAATATATTATAGAATACATGGAAACCATTGTCAATGTTTTTTGATAAAAATCTCAAAGAATGATTTCATTATTGATCATCCCCAACTAAATTTGTATAGAGATAATTTTTTTGAAACGTGCTAATATGGGATGATCTTTACTAGAGCTCAAAAGAATAGTAAAAATTTAGTATACTATGCCACTTTAAATAATAACCTCTAGCTAATGTGATCAGTTGGGACATCAATAATAAAAATACACAATTTAATTTATCAAATTTATAATTTATTTAACCGAAAATAGATAATTTCCATTTAGTGTGTGATTGTATTTTTTTATCAATAAAAATCCATTATTTATGTTTTCAATCAGAATTGTGAAATGTGTGGGGATTGAGAATCAACCCATTTCCTATTTATTGGTGGTTTTTCCAATGAAGTATGGATAATGGATAAAAGTTTAGGAAATGATTATAAGGTCCCGACCTTATTACATACATAATCCTGAATTTAGACAATAAAACACATCCTTTTACAAAGAGGATATTTTCTAGTTTTGATCTTTAGAAAATTGGTACATAACACATTCATGACATTACACATTGTAACTGTGTGGATAACATAAAAACTATTTCCATTTTTCCAAAATATAAAACATGAAAACATAAAACATGATTCCTTGAACATTATTAAAAATTTAACATGGAATCCTTATTTTTCTTACAAATCCATTAACCTGTGAAAATAATTTTAAAACATGGGATGATCACAAAGGATTAGTAAGAGATGAAAAAGAAGGAAATAACACATTATTCTTTGAATACTCATAATGTATAAAATCATTTTCAACAGACATGCATGTCACTGATATATATTTACATTATGTAACATGAAATTTATAAAAGATTCACAAAAAATATGAGAACATGAATACAATAATAAAGGTATATTGTGGCATTGCATACATATTATTTTAACCCTCTTGACTACGTTATAATTCGTAACCCTCACGACTACCTTATAATTTGTGTAACCATCACAGTTACACATGGAGTAACCATATGGCCAACCTCAAACATACACATAAACAATATATTGTAGGCAAATATATGTCCCACACTTCATCAGAATAAATTCCCTTGAACCAAAACATAATCATACAACATGAATAATTCCATAAAAACATTGCTTTGGAATTTCGTAAAACTGAATTTCAAAAGTGGATTTTAAAAGGAAAAACCCCTTACATAAAACATATAATTGAAGTGATACTTAATAGAGTGGATGGAATAAGATTAAACATTGTAATACACATAATTTTATATAATATAAAGATAACCCATAACTCAAAAAATTTCAATATCACATAATTAATGAAGTAAAAGTGTAACCCAAAAAATGGAAATTAGTTTAAGAATTCCCTTACCTCAGGCTTATCTTACTTTAAAATTGTTTAATCATCCTATATAATGGTTAAAATAGTGTTATTAGTATTTTATAGAAACATTTTCATGTTTATAACATCCTATATGACCCGTTCTTAACATCATTTCACCCTTAAATTGTTAGTATTTTTCTCTTTGCACTATTTTTGGGTGAGTACATTACATGATTTCCAAGATTGGTTCATGATTGATGTTCTTGTCGATTGGAAGAGAAACACTAGAATTGGAATGGAGTTGTATTTTCATATATCCCGTAACCTAAATATATACCATTTACTATTTTAAATTATGCCATGAGGATGATTCATAAGTTAAAACATTAATGATGTTCATTTGGATCATTTTAGTGGCTCTTTGATAATTAAAACGTCATTTTGTTTTATAAATTAAAACCATGTGTACAACAGAATTACAGAACAATTGATGAGATATAACACATATATTATAACCTGGTTCTACCATAAAAATGGTTTCATGACTATACTTTATGGATTTAATGAAAATCTAAATCACATCGTCCACGATGTCGATAATTCGACACATCATGGACAATGTTTTTAATTCCTTGAATAAGTGGGAGAGGAGGAGAATAGGTATGATTATTTTTCCATGAAAAAAATACAAAATATACATGATTATATAGGTTTCATGACTCTTGTATAAGAGTTGGTGAGTAAAGAAGAAGAATGAATCTTGAAATAAAAGAAAACCTGAGAAATTTCTCACGAAAATTCAGCATCCTAACGGCGTCTCATAAAATTTCATAAAAATAGTTTGTTGAGAGAAAGGTGATATCTCATCACTCTTGAATAATATAGATAGTAATGGGGGAATATTAAAAGAAATATCCCAACATAATATAAATGGAAAATAATGGAAATACATAAAATGAAAGAAAAGAAATAAAATAAAAGTGGTTGTTTACCTCTTGATCTCTTCTCCTTGAGATCCTTCTTAAGGGCTTTGGTTTTAGACTTTTGGTGACACCAGAAGATCTAAGACGTGGGGAAGAGACTTCAAAGGAGTATTGTGTAGAAAATAGGCATTTATCATGGCTTGAGAGGTGTGGGAAGAAGAGGGGAGTGAGAGTGGTATTTATAGTGGAGGAGGGGCTATTTTCTTTATTTTAATCATTATTATAATATTTTTCCCAAGATTATGAATAGTCTTAGTCTATGTGACCTAAAATAGTAATAATTGCATCTGGTTCGAACAAAGTGGCCTTGCATCATTTAGGATGTCATAAATGGCGTATTTTACTGAAAAATTGATTTTACAGTATTTTATCGTATTTCACTATTCATAGAAAAATCAAGAATTTCAGAAAAATCCCAAAACATCACCATAACCATTTTTCGACGTTTTGATTTGAAAAATGAATCCCATTTGTGAAAAAAAATCTAAATATTATTAATTTAATTTTTAAGTAAAATCATACTTATTTCAAATATAAACAATTCTAATTCTACAACTACTTCTATAACACGATGACAAATTAACCAAGATGTTTTTATCTTAAAGCCTTAATAAATAAAATAAAAATAAAATTCACTATTAATTTGGGTAATATTACTACTCATACGGGTATGTTACTATTCACAAAAAATCAAGTTGGTTTCATTAGACAACAAATAACATACTGAACACAATTGTAAGTGACTATTTATGGAAATTCAAAACATATAAGTGGAAAGATTATGTTTAAATTATAGTTATAAATATCTACTTAAAACACTGTTACATTCATTTTTATTTATTCTTATAAAAACGTGGGGTGTTATATTATCCCTGTCTTCTGGAAATTGTGTCCTCATAATTTCATTTACTTATTAATAAACTTAGGGTACTTTTCCTAAATAGAATTTTCCGACTCCCATGGTTCATCTTCAACCATGTGGTTTCTCCACAAAACCTTTACCTAGTGGAATAACTTATTATGAAATTCATGTTCCCTTCAATAAATAATTTTAACCGTTATCTCTTCATAAGAATTTTTCTCTTCCAGTTGAACTGCTTTTGGGCTGAAGACAAGTGATGAATCTGGCACACACTTTCTCATCATCAAAACCAGAAAAACATTGTGTTCCAAAGACAAACATGGAGGCAAAGCTACACAGTATTCCCCTGTTCCAACTTTCTCCATGATTTCAAAAGGACTAATGAACCATGAATTTTGCTTCCATTTCTTACAAAAACACATCACACATTTCCATGGAGTGATTTTAAGAAAAACATAGTCACCTACCTCGAAAGAGATGTATTTCCTACCGTTATCTGCACAACTATTCTTCTTTCTCTGAGCTATCCCAATGTGTTGTTGGATCATCTTCAATTTCTAAACCACTTCCTCTACTAATTCTGGCCTCATCAACTATCTTTCCCCAACATCATCACAAAATGCTAGACTCCAACACTGCTTCCCATACAATGCCTCAAAACGTTCCATCTGTATACTGAAATGAAAACTATTTTTATAAGAAAACTAAAGTAAAGAAATATTTTGATCCCAACTTCCCTAGTATTACATTGAACATGCTCAAAGCATATCCTACAGTGATTGAATTGTTCATTCTGATGGCCCATCTGATTGAGGATGAAGAGTTGTACTGAAATTTAATTATGTGCTCAACGATTTTTGAAGTCCCTTCCAAAAGTTAGAAGTGAACATGGGATCCCGATCAGATACAATGGAAAGAGGAACTCATTGTGACAAAAAAATATCCTTCAGGTACATTCGAGAAAAGTTTATCCAAATACATTGTATCTCGAATTGAAAGAAAATTTGTATATTTTGTCTGCTGATCAACAATAACCCAAATTTCATTGTTACCTCGAGATGTTTTATGTTTTCCCACCACAATGTCCATGGATACATTCTCCCATTTCCACTCTGGAACTGGAAAAGGATGCAACATCCCCTAAGGTAACTTCGACTCTGCTCTAACATATTGACATGTGAAACATTTCCTTGTAAAATCAGCAATATCTTTTTTCAATCCATGGCACCAATAATACTCCCGATAGAAATGGTAACTCTTAATACCGCAACGATGACCTAAAAATAGAGAACTATAAGCTTTACACAACAATTCTTTCTTCAAATGAGAATCACTAGGCACACACAACCTTTTTCCAAATCTTAATAAACAGTCTTTATCAAGGTTAAATTGTAGAAATATACCCATTTTAACCAATTATACCTTTTTATGTAGCTCATAGTCTTCCTTTTTTGCTTTCTTAATTCTATATGAAAACAACGACAAAACTAAAAAATGAAACAAAATAGAGGGGTATCCAGCACCAACTACTTCTATGCCAAAATTCCTTAAATCATTAATTGATGGATCTTCTTCCAAATGTATCATGGTTAATGATGCATGATGTTTTCAAATCAGGGCATCTACCACATTTTTTTCTTTTCCAATATGGTAATTAATCGTGAAATCTTATCATTTATAAGTTCAAGACATCTTCTTTGCCTCATGTTTAATTTCTTCTGAGTAGATATATACTTCAAAATTTTATTGTTAGTATATATTTGACATTTGGCTCCGTATAAATGATGACTCAAAATTTTCAAAGAAAAAAACCACAACTTCTAGTTCAAAGTCATTTGTGGGATAATTTAGCTCATCAAGTTTAAGTTCTCTCAAATCATTGGAAATTACCATGTCATTCTATATTATAATATAACCAAGTACCTTCAAATAAGCATAACTATAAATGAAAAACTCACCATTCTTAGAAGGTAAGGGAAAAACTATTGCATTCACCAATATCTTCTTCAGTTCCTGAAAAGAAACATCACATTATTCTGTCCAAACAAATTTATCCCCTTTCTGTGTTAACTTAGTTATCTGGCTAGATAATCATGCCAAGTTATTTAAAAACTATTGGTAATTACCTTATAATCCACCAAAACTAAGAAACTATATAACATTTGTGGTTCCTGGCCTTTCATCAACCACTTTTTTTGGCAGGATCAACTGTTATTCCATCATTATTTACAATGCTTCCAAGAAAAGAAATCTATTACAACCAAAAATAACACTTTCGTAATTTTCCATACAATTTCTTTTCTTTTAATGTTTGTAAAATAACTGTTAGATGATTTTCATGGTCCTATTTTTTTAGAAAATATCAGAATGTCATCAATAAACACAACCACAAACATATCCAAGAACTCATGAAATACTCTAATCATATGGTTCATGAATACAGAAATTGATTTATGTAATCCAAATGTCATACCAACACATTCATAATTCCCATATCTCATACAAAAGGATCTCTTTGAGATTTCATCTTCCATCCCCTTCAGTAGATGGTATCCGAATCTCAATTCAATCTTGGAAAAGTACTAAGCTCCCTCGAGAAGATCAAATAATTCATCGATATGAGGAAACAGATACATGATTTTAATAGTGATGTTATTCAATGATCTTTAATCAATGAAAAGCCTCATTGAACCATCTTTCATTTTAACAAACAAAATAGGAGCTCCCTATGGTGAAGTGCTAGGATGAATGAAGCCTTCATCAAGAAAATGATACAACTAACTTTTCAATTCAGTATGTTCTAATTGTGTCATATGATAAGGTGGTTTTGAAATTTTCTTAGCATCAAGAACCATGTAAATTGTAAATTCGACTTCCCAATCATGTATGACATCGGGTAACTCATTAGGAAAACATAAATTTATTCATTTACCATAGGCACATCATTAATCTAAATAGTTCCCTTATTCTCAACAATATAAGCAAGGTGAATTTCATTTCTATCTTTTAATAGTTTCTCAGCTTCCCAATATGTTTTAAATTGTATGCGTTCATTCCTGTATACAAATTGAAACTCTTTCTGAAAAACAACTTCTTTAGCTCTATATTCAATCTTAGTATGATGAATAGAAATTATGATGAATAGAAACCCAATCCATTCTAATAATAACATCAAACTCGACTAAGGGTAAAACAAAAAGTTTAGTAGGTAATGTCTTTCCAAAGACCATAATAGAAATATTCTTATAATTCCACTTTTCTATAATATTTCCCCCTAGTGTTTCTACAAGTTCATGTCTCATTTGTTGAGTTGATATTTTCAATTTATAAGAAAATTTATCAGATATGATGGAATGTGTAGACTCCATATCAAACAAAACTTTATATAAATCTGAGTAAACAAACGATATACATGATATAACTTCGTTGGATGGCCTCACATCTACTGACATAGTCGCAAAGGATCTCACTACACCTTTCTTCTTGTAGTCTAGATTCTTTGCATCATTCAGATCTATCTTTGGGCAGGCATTTTCATAGTGACCCATTTATCCACAATTACAACAATTTACATTTTTCTTCTCAGGATTATTTTTAGGATCATTTTCATTAGAATCTCAGGCCATATGACCAATCTTACCACATTTAAAACACATCCCAATTTTTCTAGGACATTCCCCACTGTGTTTCTTTCCACACACATCACAAACAGGAAACTAGATTTTATTACCATCAAATTTATTTGGTTTATTCATAACCATCACATTCCATCTAGACCTCTTCTTCTAATTATTTCCAAAATTCACATTATAATCATCAAACTCCATCTCTACCCTCTCAGCACATTGAACAAGTTTCTCATAACATTTTAATACATAGGAGGCTAATGCCCTTCAATACATTGAAATTTGTCCTGAGTAAAAGTGGTTGATTTTTCAATCAAGATCCAGAATAAGATTTGAAGCATACCTCACTAGTAGAGTGATGTTTTCTTCATACACAACCACTGAATCCTCCTTATTTTGCTTTAATTCAAGGAATTACTTCTCCATCCAAAGTCTCACCACCTTAGGAAAATAATTTTCAAGGAAACAACTTTTAAATTCATCCCACTCTAAGGCTTCAAAATCATCTCTACCTGTGATATTCCTTACCATTGACCACCACTAATCAGCTTCCCCTTCAAAACAATAAACGGAAAGACTTTCTTTTTGATTTTCTGATCATCCTATGACATAGAATATATTTTCAAGGGCTTTGATCCATCCTTCGGTGTTACTAGGTCAGAAAATCCATCGAAAGCATGAGGGTGTTGTATCATAGAATGTTCCACTACTATAATGTTCCATTTTGGAAACTCTATTTTTTCTCTGGCATGGATTCCCTAACATTTATTGCTTGAATTATCTGATCCATTACTGTCACAAACTACTGGGTTCCAATCCCTACCATTCGGTGATGTTGATCCAGAATGATGTCATTCTGTCGGTGCCTCTCTTCTTCATCATCGTTGTTCCTTATGTGGAAAACCATTCTGAACAAAATTATTTTGATGAAGCATCATTGTAAACATTAAATTCTAAATCTTTTCAAATTAATCATAGATTAAAAATCATTTATTGTATTCTTTTAACATCATCCAAACCCTTAAATTTATCTAAACCATCCTTCGATACCAACTATAAGGACTCGACCTTGTTACATACATAATGTTGAATTTAGTCAAGAAAACACTTCCTTTTACATTGAGGATAATTTCATGTTTAGATTTTTAGAGAATTGGGACATAACACAATAATGACATTACACATTGTTACAGAGTGGATTCCATAAAAACAGTTTCATTTTCTTCAAAATATAAATCATTAAAACTTAAAACCAGTTTCCATGACAATTCTTCAACATTTAACATGGATTAATTCTTTGTCTAAGCCATACATTAAACTTTGAATATCCTATAAAAACCTGGTATGATCACAAAATCTCAAAAAATGATTAAAAATAAGGAACGAGCACATATATCTGTGAATACTCGTAATGTATGAAATCATTTTCAAAAGATATACTTGTCACCCATATATACTTACTTTGTGTAACATGATATTTAAACAAGTTCCAAAAAAACATTAGAACATAAATATAATCATAAAGATATATTGGGGAATTAATTACATAATCTTGAACCCCATTCGGATACCTTATAATTTGTAACCCTAATGACTACCTTACTATTTGTGTAACCATCATAGTTACACATGGAGAAACCATACAGTCGACCTCCAATATACACATACCTAATGTGTTGGAGGGAAATATAGGTCCCACCATTAATCATAAACAATTACCATTAACCAAAAAAATTCATACAACATGAAAAGTTTCATAAAAACAATTTTTTGGAATTTCGTAAAACCGAATTTACAAAGAGCATTTTAAAGGAAAATCCCCTTACATAAAACATATAATTTATGTGAGACATAATAGAGTGGATGGAATATGATTAAACACTGTAAATACACATAATTCAACAAAATAAAAACAAATACCATCACAAAAACAATTTTAATTTCACATAAATATAGAAGTATAAGGTTAACCCAAAGAATGGAAAATGGGTTAAGAATTATCTTACCTTAGGCTTGTATTACTTAAAAATTGTTTAAGAATCATGTATAATGGTTAAATTATTATTATTATTATTTTAAACAATAATTTTTATGTTTATAACATCTTATATTATCATTTTATAACATCATTTCAACCTTTAATTGTCAGTATTTTCCTTGAACTATTTTTGGTGAGTTCCTTACATGATTTACAAGATTGTTTCATAATGGATGTTCTCATAGATTGGATGTGAATCTCCCAAGTTGAAAAATATTACTATTTAAATGTATAAAGTAACATAAATTATACTACTTATCATTTTGAATTCTTACATGAAGATGATTCATAATTTAATGCATTAATGATGTTCGTTTTGATCATTTTAGTTTCACTTTGATAATAACGACCCCATTTTATTTTATAAATTAATACTGCATGTAATAAAGAATTCGAGAACCATTTATGAGACATAATACATATATTATAACTTGTTTGAACCCATAAATATGGTAAAATTTCAAGACTTGAAGGAATTAATTAAAAATGAAATCACATCATCCACGATGTCGTTAATTCGATACATCATGGATTTTTTTTAATTCCTTGAATAAGTGGGAGAGGAGAAGATTAGAGATGATGAATTTTATAGGAACATGAGAAAATCTAGAATATAAATGACTATAGTTCATTCATGACTCTTGGATAATAGGAGGTGAGGAAAGAATAATAATGAACCCTGAAATAATAGAAATCTTGATAAATTTAACAAGAAAATTCGGCAGCCTAACGGCGACTCATTGAATTTCATAAAAATAGTTTCATGATATTATGGGAATATTTCATCACTATTACATAATATGGACAGTAATGGGGAATATGAGATGATGTATCCCAACATATTCCAAAGGGAATAGAAGGGAATATCATAAAATGAATGGAAAAAAAAGAAAATAAAAGAGGATCTTTACCTCTTGATCTCTTCTCCTTGAGATCATTCTTAAGGCATTGGGTTTTGGTATTTTGGTTAGAGTAGTAGAACTAGGACATGGGTATGAGCCTTGGGAAGAGTATAGGGATGAACATAGGCATGGATAAAGGCTTGAGAGGAGTGGGATGGAGAGGGGAGTGAGGGTGGTATTTATAGTGGAGGAGAGGGGGTAGTTTTCAATATTTCAATCATTATTATAATATTTTCCCTAGGATTTTGAATAGTCATAGTTCATGTGACCTAAAATAGTAATTATAGAATTTGAGTTCAAACCAATTGGCCTTGGATCGCTTATTATGTCATAAATAGTGTATTTTACTGATAATTTGAGAATACCGTATTTTATTTTTATTTGACTATTTATCAGAAAATTAAGAACTTCAGAAAAATCACAAAAATTTACCCTAACCATTTTTCAATGTGTATAATTCAAAAATGAATTAAATTTTTTCAAAATAAGTTTCCAAATACTATTAATTTAATTTTTAAAAGAAATAATACTTAATTCAAAAAATTTACAATTCTAATTCTATAACTACTTCGATATCACGATGAAAAACAAACCAAGATGTAATTATCTTAAAGACTTAATAAAATAAAATGATAATAAAATTTATTATTCATTTGGATCATATACTACTTGCATTACTATTCAAAAAAGTATGTTGCTATTCACAAAAAACAAGTTGGCTTCATCAGACTCTAAATAACTTACTGAACACAATTGTAGATGACAGTTTCTTGAAATTCAAAACATAGAGGTAGAACATTTATTTTTAAAATCTTTTTATACTTATCTACTTAAAACAAATTTCCAACCATTTCTATTTATTTTTAGAAAAACTTAAGGTGTTACAGATATTTTATATTTAAATAGAGTTTTATATATCATATATGGAATTCAAAATAGATGAATTCTATGTGAGATACTACAATGTACCTCAGACATTTATTTCATATATCATAAATTAAAAATGATTAAATAGTTTTCTAAGATAGATAAATTATACAATATAAGAGACAAGGATTCATCCTCTTAAATTAGGAATAATGGAAAAAAGAAAACATAAGATGTTTTTTTGATCAATTATTAATGTGTTTGGAAAGTGTTAATGTCTTCCCGTTCTTTAAAACATAAGTTGGAAACATTAAGGGTGATTGTATCTACCTTGGGAGATTGTAGAAAAGTGTTTAATGTAAACGAGATGGCTAAGGTGAATAATTCCAAGTGCTATTATAAATGAATTCAAAATCTAGATTCTTGGGAGATTGAATACCAAAGGTGTTTGAGAAACCATATTTGTGTAACATATATTAAAATCTACAAATGTTTTTTATAAAATAGTTTGATTGTGGTCTAAAAAGTTTAAAATGAGTTTACAATTAAAAAGGAAATGAAGGATTATAACAATAAATAAATTTGAGTTTATATGAAATTAGATACTTTGTTCATGATTTTATATACACTGTAATTATTTTTATAATTCCATATTAAATTTTATGTCATTCTAGTTGATTTGAGATGATTTTAGAAGGTTCGGAATTATTTTAATTAGATCATAATATGCATAGATTTAAATATGGATTTTGGAGTCGGAATTATAAATTAAGCCATGCCAGGAATGTTTTGTAAGATTCATCTTATGTAAAAGGGAATTATGTATATATGATATGGTAACCAAGTAAGAATAATCTGAGAAGTGTAATAATATACTAATATCCATTAAATCATCATAATTCTATATAACTATAATTTATATTCTATATAAACATCATCTAACCATTGAAAATTATCCTATCAACTATATGGAAAAAAATAATCAAGCTATGTAAGAATCATATGTGGAAGAAACATCAATATTAATCTGAATCCATTCTATATAAACTTATTCCCCCACTATGAAATCATCAATGTACTCTGTAAGAATTAATAATTATATTTTTTATAGATTAAAATTTGTATATTTTTAAATTTGTAATCTAAAGTTTAAATTAATTTGGAGGATGATAGTATTATGATTCGTGGATTTAAACATCACAAGTAATAAATTTCAGTTGTGATTCCGGAAATGGATGATGATGATCTAATATATTAATTTATCATAGATTAGATAAATAGACTATGAATTTCCAGTATATAAAAGAAGATTTTTAATTATTTTATATTCTGATAAAATGAAATGTGAAGATGTTGGTGATTATTTGACATGATTCTAAATATCAAAATAATTTTGTGGTTTAAGATATTTATTTTAGAAAGAGAAGATGAAAATAATATTAAATGATAGAGAATCATTGTTCTATTTATTCATTGAGATTCAAAATATAATATTTTACAATTATTAATTCCTAACTGTTGATGGAACAAATATAAAAATTCATGATTTGAATGTTCCTGTTTTATCACAAATAACTTGTGATTAAATGTTCTATTTTGACTTATGAAGAGTAACTATATGACTATAATATGATAGGAATATGAGATCAATATACTTTTGTGAGAATAAGAAGATGGTTATTTTTGGAATTCATGAATATTTTATTTATGTAATATTATATTAGGGTAAAAGTTTCTTAAAATTTATATTAAACTATTTTGGTAAGAATATTGTAAAATACATATACCTATATAATATATTTGGAAGATTTTTTTATCTCTTATTAGAATGAAATGTAGAAGGAGTAAAAAAAGGGGGAAATCTGGTAATGTTATAGGAGATAATTGCTGAGTAGAAAAAAATAAATGGGAAATAGTATAAAAAACTAAAGTATGAAAATGGAGTGAAAAAATAAATGTGATCATAGTAATTGAAGGTGATAGATATTTTCAATCATCATTAATACAGAACACCTTTTTTCATGTGAATTTCATATAAAAATGATGTCAGAGAGAGAATCCAGGATTATGGTGTGGTGCTTTAAATTTGTGAGCCAAGAAAACCCAATGAACACAAAAATAAGAAGAACAAGAAGGATAAGATACTGATCTGAATTGTGAATCCCTTTTGTATCTATGATAAAGTAAAAAAGGATTAAAACCATTATTCATTGATCATATTATGTGTGTTAAATTTAGGGGAATAAGTAATAAGAAGATGAGAAGAGAATGGCTTATTGTGCATGTTATGATCATTTGATTTAGAATATTTTATGTATGCGGGTTTGATGGACATATAAATGTCAATAGATATGAATTTATAGATGAGAAGGAAAATTTTTCACGTTCTATTATGATCTATAAAGCTGAACTAAAAGATGATACTGAGTTTCATGTAGTATTCCTGAAGGCCTATTGGTGTTCAAAGGCATAGATATTGAGAATAATTGGATCTATTATTTCAATTTTAAGTTATAATTATATTGATCAAGGATATAATTTATTGAGTGTATGAAAGGATAACATATATTTATTTTTGTGTGAAGTGATAAAACCTATGGGACTTTGGGTATGCAGAGAGATCATAGTGTGACATTTTGACTAAAATGATAATATACTAAAACGAGTCTGGTGAAAATATATAATGGTAAGTCTATTTAGAGGCTAGAAATTATTGGTGTGACATGAACTAAACCCATTATATTCAATTATTGATTACAGTATAGAATTATTGATAGGGTAAAATAACTAATCAACTTACGGTGTAGGTCATTCTAACCGAACCATTTAAATATTTTAATTATTACGAATTCATTTAATATTTAATGTTGGTGAGGTTGTAATAAACATATTTGAGGAAATCAAGAATGAGAGTAGTCTAAAATAAATAAATTAAAAAAAATAATTACTAAAATAATAGAAAATAATAATTCATCACTCGCGTCTAAATGGACTAGTGATCACTGAGTCACATTAAGTGTTTACGAAGAAAATATTTTTTAACACTAAAAGGACTAAATATACCCAATATATATTTATAATATATGAATTGCATAATTTAGATGATTTAGTATGGTTATTTTATCTAAAATACAATCCATATTAATATTGAATTGGAATTGGGTGTTTTAGTGAAGACGTTGAAGAATTGACCATTCAATAGGTGTGTAAGGGCATAAAAAATAGGAACAATAAGAATGAGATACCACTTCATGAAATTTAATAGACTTGTATGTCCACATATGAACAAGCTATAGATATATATTCCATTTAAGACACTATTACAAGTTGTTGAAATTTTAATGTGATCCAAAAGTTGAATATTCTACTCACATGTTTGATATTTTTTGATGGGGTTACTTTTAAAGTACAAACATACAAACTAAATTTTATCAGATAAATATTTGATTATAAATCGAAACTAAATAAGGGAAATGATTTCATTTAATATTCATTGGCTATCCAAGTCGGAAGAGGTAACACTCTCCCAAATTTAGTGAATCCAAGAGATAAACATTTTCCTTTTTCAGTGAAAGGATTTCATTGAATGGTGAACAATTTAAATAAACTATTATTGAAAATGAAATATTTAAGAATTTTATTAATGAATATTTACATTTATTTTTATCCTTTAATAATTCAGTATGAATTCCAAATATTCATAACAAGATATAAAACATAAAAGACTTTAATAATTTGACAGTCCACTACAATAGATAATAAAATTCTATGAAATTAAATTTCAAAATTTGAATATTAAATGGGAAGAGTGGTTTACCTCATCAATAGATGAAAATAACATTATTAAGATGAAATATTTATTGTATTAATTCATGTTATAGAATATATATTCAATCCATGATAGAAAATCCAAAATAAATGTGTATAAAATTAGTTCCAATAAAGATTAAATGAAGTCATTTTCTTCAAAATTAATTTATATTAGGGGAAAAGAGAGCTTGAGAACTAGTGAAGAAGCCTCCATCTTATGATCGAGTAAAAATAAAACCCACTATCTCAAAAATTAATGTTGGACAAATCTATTTTGAAAAATATAGTCGTACAAATGGCTTTTTTAAATGTGGGTTACTAAAAATATTATAAGACACCACAATAATTCATGGTTGGATGTATGTAATTGTGATAATAGTTGTTGCCACAAATATACCCCTAAATAATGGTAAATATTTATACACGAAATAAAGTGAAAAATATGGATATATTTTTTCAAATATTTAGAGAATGAGTTTTGTTGGAAGATTCTTGTATTTACAATGGTTCAAACCTTTTGAAATTAATTTAAACCATTTTATGATATATTATAAAAAAGTATAATATAATATAAATTAGGGTAACATATAATTAATGGAATAAACCTGTAGTGAAAAACTATACTTCATAGATAAATGGAAACATATCTCTTAAGAACAGATTCAATTACCGGTATTATATTCATGAACACTATAAGAGAATTTTCCATTTTATTTAAGAATATGTGTTTATTATAAATATTTCCATCCCCTATATTGATAAAAAAAATAAAGAAAATTGACATATAAATAATCAAAAAATAATAATAGGAATTTTACCTTGAGCAGTAAATATGAGATGATTTTTTTTGGGAATGATAATACTCAGAGGTTAATGTTGAAGATTAAGAAATATTTCACACCATAGAATAAAATATAATTGTTTTTTGTTTGAAAATTCCACATCATGTACCAATATAAATTTTCCAGGAAGATTAATTTTTGAGGGAGTGTTCTAAAAAAATCTAACTAGGGAGAAACAGAAGATGCTTCTATGGTGGAATAAATATTGGATGAATTTTTTGGAAGGATTCCAATGAAAAGAAACTAATAGTATAATTTAAAAAATTTAAGATGGTTTATTAAGATATAAATCATTACAAAAATATTCATGACTTGGATACTAGGAAAAACATATTTTAAATGTGACAAAGGGAAAAAAACTGAGTTCAAGTATTGAAGTTAATGTTTAATAGAATTATTCCATATAAAATTAAAAAAGATGAGGAAGTGATAAAGGATTTACTAATATTATGGACATACTAGTTTGAAGACAAAAATAAATAGAGTATATTTAAAAGAGAAAATGTAATCTAATTTACATAGTAAAAGAGTTTATTTCAACTAATAAGGATGTTTAACATAAGATTAAATCCACGTTTTCTCAAAAGAACCACTTTTATAAAATTAAGTTAATGTTTATAATGAATAATTATAATTTTATTGGATAAATATTGACAATTCTATCAGGGTTAATCTCTGTACCAGCTAATATAATTGAGGAGTCATTGATAAAATAGCTTATTCACTCAGCTATTAGATATTGATATTGAATAAGGTAATTGATGCTGAAAGAATTTGATGTGTATCCCTTATGGGGGTGTAACCAAATTTGAGAAGGATACCAATTTTTTTAAATATCTATTGAAAGTAATAGAATAGAAAATATTTAAAATATAAAGTATTAGGTTTGGTAATCACTTTACTAATTATATTTTAAATTATATTGAGTATGGTTCTAAATGAGATAAATTATAAAACAAAAGGAACTGGAAAAAAACAATTTTCACCTGAATGTTAGGATGTGTTTGATGATATTTAGGTTAGTCTATACTTATCATTTAAAATCTCTCTTTATTGCCTCAATATAGTAAATTCCATGATGGAGACTCTTTTTGAAATCCATATGAATATATTTCATGCTTTGTTAAACTCACAATTGTTTTCAATATTGGGTTAGAATTAGTAAACATATAATTTACTAATATAAGAATAATAACTAAGTGAACATGTTGTTTAACCCCTATCATTTGTAGTTACCTGAGCATAATTTATGTAGAAAACTAAACGAAAAAATAGGTTTCTTAAATTCATACATGTATACAGAGAAAAAATTACCCATGAAAATACCCTTCATTTAATTTATGTTTTAAAGAAAGGGGATTGAAAAATAGTTTCACCATTTTAATTTATATTAATTAATATAGAGTGGAAATGTGAAACTGTAATGGAATAATGAAATCTGTCTCTGTTATTTTGATGTCAAAAGTATTGATAACAAATCGAAATAGGGGAATTGAGGTGTAAATTTGTTTTTGATTGAATTTATTTCAATGAATCATATTAATATGAATGTTTTAAATAGTAATGGTGAAATAGGTTATGGATTAAGAATTTATCCATTATATAAATATTATATGATCTTTCCATGAAGTATTGTTAAAGAAGAAAATTTGAAGATGCAATTGTCTATTGAAATAGAGTTTTACATATTGAAAATAGAGTTGGTGTGATTTTGATACTATGTGAGTAGCTAAAAAATAAATCAGATTATTATTACACAGATCTTTAAGGTGATAAGTTAATGTAAATTTGATAATAGAGACAGTATTCACTAAATCATACATGTAGTGAGATTGTGTCATTATGGATAACAGTATAAGAAAATTTAATATGATTTATTAACATATTATTCATGTGAATGAAATGTATTAGTCTATTCCAGTGCTTTGTAAAATAGGTTAAATAATCTATTAGTGATACTTGATATATGGTGAAATTTTACATATATAATAAAATGAAAAAAAAATTCTCTTTTGAAAATATGTAAGATTTTCTATTAATGGAACTACAAGATGGAATATTGAATGGATTGAATACCCAAAGTGTTGCATAAACAATCCAACTATTACTAATCATGATGTATTTGAGCATTACTATTATACAACACATGTATTATGGTTTTAGAGATTAAAATTTCACTGAAATAATATTTTTTTAATAGTTTAATTTCTTTGGAATTACTGTTATAATTAAAAAATAGTTTTATATAAATTGAGATGATTTGAAATTTTTGGAGAAATTTCATAGATATTCTGAATATATATTGAGATAAATAGCTCTAAATTTTTATTATGGAGTTTGAAGGAGAAATTTTTCTAAGACTATACTTTTAAATAAGATTCAACACTGAGGAAAAAGTCCTGTATATACATGATTTAGTATTTTGATTTTGTGTGGTTTTAGTTGAGTAAGAATTTACTAGAATATGAATAAATATCATTCCTCTATTTATATATGATATTGTGCCTTTGTAAACGTCATTTGAGCAATATGTTTATAAAATATTAACTCTACCAAATGATAGAATATCATAGTATGTAAGATTCTTTTTTTGAATCATCATCTGTGTATTCATGAAACTTGTTTTTGTAAAAATAATTTACCGATGCACAAACTTCAATGTGCCCTATAATCAATAGAATGTTGAGAAATTTTTAAATGTTACATACTAAAATATTACTATTTGGGAATTTATATTCTGAAATTTAAATTGACCAGGATGATGCTAAGGTTATGATTCATATATTTAAACACCATTAACAATGATTTGGGAGTATAATTCATAAATTTAAAGATGATAAGATGATATTTTAATGAGTAAATGGATTATAAATATTAGAGGAATTTTTTAGGAATAAAATCTATGTTTTCTAATATATTTTATTCTAAAAAATTGTGAAGATATTGGTGAAATATTTATTTTTTTCTACATATTAGATTAATTTTTTTTATTTATGATAAATCTCCATAAAAGACAATATCAAAGGAATATGAGATAAGGTATGACCATTATTATATTTATTAGTTGATTTTTTACTGGAATATCTGAAAATTTTCATTTTGTGATCAATAATGAGATTAATATAATTATTTAAAATCTAAATTTAATTATATAAAATATCATAAATTAGTTTTTATAAATTATTATATCTTTATTTGTAAATAGCTATCATATATTTCTAATATAATAATAATATAACCATAAGATACTTTGGTGAGAGTAAGATTATGGGTATATCATGAATTCGTTAATATTTATGTTTATAAAGTGTTATTTTGTGGTGAAAGATTCAGGTTGATGATGTAAATATATATTTAAGAGAATATAATAAAATACATGAGTCTGAAGTAAGTATCGAAAACACCTGTGTTCCACTGTGATAATATGAAATTGATGAAGAATAGAAAAATGATGGGAAATTATCATAAATTAACATGAGATATTGGTTGAAGAGAAAAAAATAATATATTACATCAAAGTATAAACCCTTATTTGAAAACAGGGAGAAAATTGAAATGAGATAATGGGTCATAAATGTGGTAGATATTTTATATATTCATTAATATAGTAATTATGATGTTTGTTGAACAAAATTTCATAAGATAATGATATAAGAGAGAGACTTTATGGTTGATGTGTTGAGTTTAAAAGTGGTGATTAATGAACCAGAGAACTATCTAAGAAGAAGGGAAATGATGACATGATGTTGAATTAATGGAATGACCCCTTTTGAATTTATGTTCATGGAATAAGAATAATCCATACATTATTTAATGATCTAACATGTGATAAGAATAAATAACATGATGATTATATAATGACTAGTTATTCCTGCTATGATCATTAGCATATATCCTTTAACTGTATGAAAATATTTTTCGTATCTAAATATCAATCATTATTGAGTTTGTAATGAAAAATACATGTGATCATGTTACTTGATGATGTAAGAAGATGAACTGAAAGTGATGACCGAGTTGCATGTATTATTATTTCTATGATATTAGTGTTTTTTGATTCTACTATTGAGAATGGGATCTATTCAATGGATGTTGTGTTATCCTTTTTCTAATATTATATATACATTAATAAGGATATGAGATAAATCATTCCATATAATTAGTATAATTCCATAGAACTAGGGGGACCCTATGTTTGTTGGGAAACAATAACACGACTCTATAATAATATTGAGAAGCTATTGAATGATATCAGTGTGAAGACAAAAAGAGAATTCCTTGATGGAAAAAGAAATAATTGATGTGAGATTCACCAAACCATTTGTATCTAGAATTTGATTACAATAGAGAATCGTTGATTTGGGATAATAAACAATCTTGAAAATAGTATTTATTTTTGATGGAAAATTTAAATATTTATTTTATCCTTCTTTTATTTACTTCTCAATTAAGGTGAGGATATGACATAAAATGTTTATAGGATTGAGGATGTGATTATTCAGGGAAGTTTGATGTGAAATATTAAGTCATAAATGAATAGAGTACCCTAATTCACCTGTCCCCTGTTAGTGGCTCACTAATCCCCAAGAAACAGTATTGATAAATGAAATTTTTATGAATCACAAGTTAGATACTATATGACTAGTTAAAATTTTCAAATTACATGTTACAAAATATATGGGAGTATATTCCCAGACTTTTAGAATAGATATTTGAAAATATATTACTTTTAACTATTTGATTCATGTTATTATAGGCATGGGATAAATCATCAATAAACTACTCATTATACCCCCAATAAAATGTTGTTGTTGAAAAAGGAATAGTAGTTTGGATGTTATGTGGAAAAAAAATTCCAATTTAACAGAGACACTGAAAATAATATTTGGAGAGATGTAGTGTGTAAATCTAAACATATTCAAAATATTTTATTGTTGAGAATAGACTCCACCATTACTCAATATGATATATGGTATACGATAAATCATATATTGTGGTTTTTTAATGTATTTTGTTGTTCATTATTCGTTAAGATCAAAAAATGAAATCTATGAAATTTTTAGGAGATAGAAGAAGAAGGGATATTTATAGGATATCTGTCTTATGACATTGTCTATGATATAATAGAACACTATTTTTTTTTGTTTGGATATAATGAATATTAAAAATAAGCCAAACTTATCTAAATTATATGAATCATATTTTCATAACATTGAACTGGAAAATGCACTGATTTTTAGAAATATTAGAAAAGAATATTCTTAAAAGCAATACAAATATATTGTTATTAATTCTTTTAAACCAATTATGAGGACTAAGATACTAGTTAAAAGAAATTTAATCCCCAAAGATATCATAAACATATAGAAGAAAAATATATAATTGTTAGATTTGATTTTGTAATATAAAATAAAATAAGGTTGAGACTAGAAAATCAATTAAATATTAATTTACAAAATGATCCAATTTTTTTATTAAAGTATATTAGTATAATGAGTGAAAAAATGGAATTAAATGATAGATTTATTCAATATAGAATAATAAAACTTTGAAACATTTTCTTCATACCAAATAGAAAAATTTTATAGTTTTCAAGTGGGTATTCAAAAATAAATTGATTTAAAATGTGGATTATAATGGATCATAAAGGTGTTAAGGAACAAAAAAATAATTGTTTGAAGAGGATATTAATATATTGAAGGGATAAGTGTGGAATACATATTTTTTCCATTTTAATACATTAATGTTTTAATGTTTTTAAAGGTTTAGTAACCAATAACTGTAAATTTTATTAAATAAATGTGAAATATGTTTGTTATGGTGAATTAGAATAATCACTATTTATTGAGAAACCTAATGTAATTATAATTGAAATTTATATATGAATGTTATAAAAATTCAGGAAATCATTGTAATGGGTAAAATAAATTCTTAGATCCCAGTACTCTATACTAGACAGTTTCTTGAAAAAATTGATCTTTTCATAAAGAAAAATACATAAAGACATATATGTGATGTTGATGAATTAAATTACTCTTATTATCATTTTTATATTAATTACATAATTATTTAAAGTGAAAATTAGTATGATTTTTGGATAATTTTCAATGAAGGTGTTAATTTTTTTAATTATAAATGATGGGTGGTATGAGATATTATGAAAATAGATAACTACATCCTCTAATCCCAAGAAAATTATGTCATATAATTTTTGAAGAGATTTAGCATCGATGATTCCAAGTAATTGTCAAAAACAATAGTTTATGGTATTAAATTGATAAATGATGAATAATGAAACAATATACAGTAGAAGAAATTTTGGAATTTAATTTGCGGTATGATTTATCATACAGAATCATGACCAAATATGTCATAAATTTTTACTCTATATGAAAGATATCTTAGTGATCCAATGGAATGACATATTCTTGATGATAAAATAATAATTAAAAATATCAAAGGGATATTTTGTTATAGTATGATGGATATAATAAATAATGTGATTAATCATCAAGGGTTGAATGATGTAAATGGGGTTAGTGATTTCATTGATAAAAATTATACATCAAGTGGAAATGTTTTTTATGTGAAAAATATTTGAGATATGTTGGTAATAAGTATATAAGGGTTACTATGAGTACATAGGGTAATGATATATATATATATAACAAAGTTGTACACAAATTTCTAAAAATTAATTTGTAGATATAAGATGTGAAATTGAATGTTGACAATCACTTGTGGATTATTTTTGGAAATAAAAGTTCAATTTATTTTTCCATGTATCATGTATGGTATTAAATATCTAAACATATTAATATTTCATTTCATTAAGGAATAATTAAATAATGGGTGTATCATATTACATTATATATTCATAAAGGTTCAAGTTATAGTTTCATTTACAAAATCCATATCAAGATAGTGATTTTTTGAATTTCTGAATAACCATCATGTTTAGGCTTCTCCTCACACTCGAGGACAGTGTCTTAGGTTCCTTCATAATTCTTTGGATTATTTTTTTTAAATTTGGGTTAAGTGGTCAAAAAATATAATGGGAGAGTGATTCAAACTCATATGATATAGTGGTAAAAAAAGTTTCTTTTCATTTTGTAAATTATATGATATCGATATTATAAAGAATTTGGATAATATTTTTATGTGTTCATGGATTGAGGGGAAAATTTTTATATGGTATAATGTATAGAAGAACTAAAATTAAAAATATATTAGGATTCACTTATACATATTGGGATGGTGATTTCAATGATAGAAAATATATATTAGGTGGAACATTATTTTTTGATGAAAAATATATGAGATGGAAGATAAAGAAGTATAATTTAGTAACTCTAAGTATAGATGATGTTGAATATATAGTTGTTGAAAAAGCCTATACTAAAATTTTTGGATGAAAGTTCAATTGGAATACCAAAATGTGGCTTTTCAGAATCCCTTGGGGATTATATTTGATAATCTACTATCTTTGACTTTTCCAAGAATATTTTCAAGAATTGCCTATAAAAAAATAGCGATATCAGATATCATTTCATTAAGGATAGAGTGTATGATGGGGATACCAACATAGAGTATATATTAAAAAACGAAAATATTTTTTATGTATTCATAATAGCTATGTCTAGAGAGATATTTACTAGGGTAAGGATAAAACTTCATGATTATCATTCCAAAATAACATAAATTGGTATAGGAAGTACCCTTGAAAATTATTTGTATTCTTTTATCAAGGGGTGATATAATTATTTCATAACTTTTATGAGGGAGTGCATCATAGTGCTTGTGTGCTAAATGAGACATATTTAAGTAGATAGTCAAATGATATCTAATATTTGAAAAAACACCTGATATTACTTATCTATATTTAATATATGAAATATGAAATAATTGTAATAAATAAATGAGATAACTTTACTGAATAGTAATCCATTTTTACACTTTTATATACACTTTATAAAGTTCATCTGAGAAACAATAGATTTCCTCTTTCTTCTGTAGGTTGTACACTGACCAGTAGATTCTTGATCATTTTTTGAGGGCCCTATATTCCTTCATGGGGTGATAGTGCTATTATTGAGGATAAATGCATAATAATAGTGGAGGGATATTTGACTGATGGAATGAAATGAGGGTGTTCCAATAGAGGGGATCAAAACACCATCTATATCCACTTTTTATTTTATGATGAGTACTTTAAGCATATACTACCATCTCATAGATGTCAATAACAACATCTCATTTTAACTAAAAAACATTTAACACTTAAATGAGTGTAATATGGATGAAACTCCATTAATAAAATAATCACATTGATTTATAACGATAAGAACCATTTATTAAGAGATAGAAAATTTCATGCATGTGATATCTCATATCAATTTTCTGTTATATTTTCTGATGATAGTGTATCATAATCTATGATATATGAAACTCCATGTTTATATTTCCTCATTATGATTTAAATATATTTTAAAATATGATATCCATAGTTTATGTATTTCCTTTGATCTCTAACTTATAATTATAATAATAATTTGACTTAATGAAAAACAATACCAATATTTATGAATACATCCCAAAATATTTTCTATATGGTCTATCAGACTCCCTTATTTTGGAAAAAAACAGATTTTACAAAACATAATTCATATAAAATTCCCAAACCATGTGAACATATGGGAAATAGTTTCATTGGAAACTAATAGGAAATATTTATTTCATACTCGTATGTAAATAGGAATCTCTAAAAAATCGTTAGTACTACTCAATTTACTATGGGGTCTGGTGTGATCTTAATAATTCAAACCAATATATTCACATAATAATTTACACCACATAGAGTATCATATAAATTTTAAGAATAGATATATTATCCATTTTTTAATGATATTACGTGACCACAAACAATGGAAAAATATTTACCTAGTATCGGTCATCTAAAACATTCTTGATTCTATAAAAAAATCTCAAACAGTCAATAAATACAATAAATTTCAGTCATTTGAAATATAATAAAATCACATTTCCCACAACCAAATGGATGAAAACATAATATTTCACTTAACTATGTATGTTCATTCATTTACTCAATTTAATTAAATTATTGTACATATGTATTTTATCATCAAATGAGTGCACAAATTCAATCTTGATTGATCTCCAATTGATTATATGATTAGAAACATACCTAACCATCCCTAATTATCTAACCATAAATAATTTTATTAAAATCATATCAAAATATAAAAGTTGTGATCTTAATTTTCATGATGAACGTAGGTATTTCTTATTGATAATAAGAATACACCCATTAGTATATTTGTGATTATATGATATTCAATAAGATATACTATAGCTGGTATGTCCAAATATAAAATATCTACCTATTATCTCATGATTACACTACATATTTTAATCACAACATATTATTATTTCCCATAATACGCTTTGATGGTAATCAATTATGGAAAATATAATATCATACATTGAGGGGATATTATCATTCTATTATTAATGTAATATAAATAATTATGAACATTAATGATTGATAATATGATATTTTCCTTATTATGTAATCATGATACATTATTAAACCCTGAAATAAATCTATTGTGTTTCATATATAAAGAGTTTCAACCTGACCATCATTCCTCTACTGCATTAATAATTTTTTCAATGGATATAATACATTACCATATGTAACCAGTCAAAAAATCATAACATTGGCCCTCTCAATGATATAATAAAAGAGGTAGTATTTGAAAATGATATTGTTAGTTCTTTGGTGGTATAGTATTTCTGTGGACTGAATAACGTATCCACTGTCGTAAAAATCTTGATTTCTCCCTCGATACTAAGAACCACCTTATGATAAAAAATTAAATTCATTACCCAAATAGGTTCATTCTTTTCATAAAAAATATTGATGTATTGTACCTGTGTTATTGAGTATTACATGATATATTATTCCAAACTCTTAGTACTTTTAGGTCAATCATTCATGAAACATTCAAGACCATATGTAGATCATATGTCATCTCTACCATATTGGAAATATGAATCTATGAGTCCATTAAAAGATATCTTATCCCCTCATACAAAGACCAAGAATATATTCATAATCATTTTTATATGCTTAATGATGTTCAATTTATTGAATCTTAGTGGGATGTTATTTGTATATAAAAGTGATACTAATAGAATATGTGACATCTAGTAAATTTAACAACATGGGATACATGATAATACCTATAGAGGTTGTATATATAAATCTATCCACCCTTTCAATATCTATAGAGGGAACTGAAATCTCACCAATATTTGTGATATGAAACACCGACAAAGTAACCTTTTGGTGTTCTCATTTTTAATCCAAATTCATATATTACAAAAATATTCTCCATAACATATTCCAAGTAGCCTATTAGTTCTACCCATATATACCTCCTTACATATTATGTACGGTTCATCACTAAATTCTATCATAGATAAGAAATTATCCAATCACATCATTATAGACTGTAATTTAGTATTTCATTCCTTATAACAATTATTTCATCCAATTCTAATATAAAAACACTATAACACTCTGACTAATATACTAATATGGATTATAGTTTTTATGTTTTTGATAAAGCTAAATTTTCTTCATCATATCACTAAACCAACTATTTTAACTCTGAGAAATGTCCTTTAATACATAAATGGTTCATTGTAACTTAAATACCATAGAAGACTAATTTTTTGAAATAAAGCCTTAGGGTAATATCATATACACGTCCTAGAAAAATTTTACATTAATGAAATTAATTTTTAAATCCAATTTATATATCTCATAATCATAACGAGTTACCTTGTGATGAAATATATAAATGTAATTAACCATAAAATTTGTTCAAAAGTATTCCACATAGTAAATATAATGAAATTTTTTAGAACCAATTACAATAAGTAGTGATTTATAGGTTTAAAATATTCCATCCATGTCATTTTTCATCTTGAAAACCTAATTTCAACCTATGGGTCTCACCCCTTTAACTGCATCCACTATTTTCCACACATGGTTAGTGTACAAGGAGTAAATTTTAGATTCCATGTATTTTAACTATTTATTAGAATAATACATTAAAATAGCCTCCTAAAAGGTATTAAGTTCATATCTTACGAACATTACTTATTCTTCATTTTAACAAGATATCCATATATCTTATTCTCCTAGTAAATCTTATCAATACATTGATGTTAATATATAACTTGATTCGGTTCATCTTTTATAACGCCTTGTGAAACCTACTCAATTTTTGTATTTATAACACTATATATTTTTTCATCAAATTACCCATGTTCCATTTTCCTTCCACTAAATTTATGATTTAAATATTCCATCCCATTAAACTTAGAAAATCAGGCCACAATCAATATGTGGTCATTAGGATTATATAAATAATATTGCTTATTTTTTTGGGATAACTAAGAAATTAAAATTTTTCAGAATTAAGGCCTAGTTTATAATTTTATGGAAATCATAGAAATACTTCATATCCCCAAATCATTACATAAGATTTATTGGGATGTTTCCTATAACATATCTGACATAATTTATTTTTTAATGATTTAGAATGGACATGGTTTAGTTGAAATGTAGAATCTCTATAGCATAAACCTTGAATGAAAAAGGAAAGTAATATTGACATGTCATTCACTAAACTATGTATAATGGGGTAAGATTTCTCCTATAATACACATCATTCAACTATGGTGTTCTAGGGGAGTGATGTGAAGAACAATTCCACAATCTCTAGATTGATCAGTGAAATATTGTCTCAAGTATTCACCCACCTAATCTAAAGAAATAATATTAATACTTTTTCCTCATTTATTTTTTTAATTTTATCTGAAAATGATTAAGAATTTTTAATGTTTTATACCTGTGAATTATTAGAAACACATATCCCAAGAGAATAAAATTATCTGTAAAAGTAAATAAGTACCTAAAACGCCCAATTTTTTTGTAATCATTGGTTCATGTACATCACAATGTATAAGATCCAATAGTCCACTAGATATTTCACCGTTTCCATTAATATTCCCCATATTATATTTTTCTAATAATCAATATTCACATATTTCTAATGATTAATAATTGAATGATTCAAAAAAACCACGTCTATAGATTCTTTGGGTGTGTTTCTCATTAATATATTCAAGGTGACAATTCTATATGTATGTGGGATCATAACTAACCTTTAATTTTATACGTTGAATCTTATATACAGTATAATCTACATCTAGAATAAATAAATGATTAACCATATTCAAATTGTTAAAAAATTAATTCTTATATATAGAAAAAATCATGTCATTACTAATGAATTAAGAATATATATTTTCTAGAATAGATATAGAAATCAAATTTCATTTTGGGGTGGGAACATATTAAAAACACTTCAATTGTAGAACTATTTCAGTTAGTAGAATTATATCATAAGGATCATCATCTAATATAGTAATTCGTGATCTATTAGAAATAATAACACTAACTTTACCTTTTTTAATTCCCTTATATCTTTGACTATATGTTTTTCATCACAAATGTGTTGTTCATAATTTGTGTCCAATAACTAGAATTTAGAGTTGGTAATATTTACCTCCATAACATTCACATTTAGATACATAGAATAATAATATTAGAGAACAATTCTAAATAATAGATAAGTATCTAAAACAATTTTATATTTCATACCAATATGGTAAGTAAAATTGATATTCATGATATAAGATATAATTTATAACGAAGACATGTTTATGTGTGAGTAGTGTTGGACTCGCCAATTTTGATAATCCAAAATCATGTTTCTTTTATTTGATAATAATATTTAATTGATTTTTATAGTTTATTTCAGGTAATAACTATATATTTTTAATCTCACTGATCTCTCAATTATTTTTACAGTGCCAAATTTCTCTAACTAAATGGTTACCATAGAAAGGTTACCTCTTGATGATTAATGATAGAGGTTACTGATAGAGGTTACCATTGGAAGGTTACCGATAGAGGTTACCGCTAGAATTCTTCTGATGGAGGTAACCGATAGAGGTTACTATTGAAGAACCTCAGTTCTTAGTTATCAATGCAAGCTCATTGCTGCGAGTCAATCGCTCGAAGGATACAGTTGTAGAGTTACTGCTAGAGGTAACCTCTATAAGGTAACCAATGAAGGATACCGATGAAGTCTTCTGATGAAGTCTGCTGATGAAGGACACCGATGATTCCTAAGAGTGAATCCTACTATGGAGAAGGCTATCGCTACCAATCTATAGATACCCGGTCTTCTACTCCACACATTGTCTATTCCTTGAGATTACTCTAACAGTCATAAATGGTAAATTTAATGCTTCATACATTAATTAATGCTAACAGTAGACATATCAAGAGACTGTATCTAGAGATAATATGATGTATTAGGAAGGCCACACATGGTTTTATTATTTATATTTTTGGACCTAAAATGTAAAATAGAAGACCAAGGAAGAGAAGAACAAAAAAAGAGGGAATGCATATGAGATAGAGAAACTACATGATTTACATGATGAATAATGAAAACCTACCAGCATTTACACTGAGAACCCATGAACTTCATGAAGATTATATGGGAAAAAATTCATGATTTTATTCTTTTCTTCATTAAATATCTTTGAAATAATTAAGAAAAAAACCTCAGTACTTGAAAGCTAGATCATGGAGTTGTGACACTCTGTTTTGGAGAAAACATCTAGAGAAAAACTCAAACTGCAATTTCATCACTCCATGGAGTCAAGAGATGAACTGAAAACACAAAAAGGCTTCTAAACTAAATCTTTAAAACATTATCTCTACTGTTTTTCTTATCATACATTAATGAGAAGTGGGTGTTTTTCAGTAACAAAAACTGTCTCCTTTGCTTAAACTGAAGGATACTAGAAATTATCATTGCAAACATTACATACACATTGATTCCCAAGTGTATCCATGGAAGAGGCTCTTTATGGCCTGGTTATGTGTTCCTCCCATGAAGAACTATGGTAGAGGGTGTGATCCCTGAATAGTTTCTGAAAAATGTTGTAAAGATCGATAAAAGATGTGTAATAAGATTATTATTAATATAAACTACTAGGGGGTAGGTTTTCACCAAGTGGAGAGGATTAAGTCTCGACTTGAGACTGAACCTCTTATTTAACTCTACTATGTTCCTTTTTTTATTAATACTCTATTTTTCTATTTTCTACTGCATTTAACTTCAAAATAGAAAATATTTTTACATTCACTATGGGAGTTAGTTTTGGTTTGTGTTTATATGTGTTTAATTCATTAATAATGTTTCAAAAGTTAGATAAGTGTTTACACTGACTCAACTAAGGACTAATCAACCATTGAGAAACTTGTTGACTAATTGAACATTTATATCATTACAGGCTTAATTAACATGGGTGTTTTTACATTGGTAATTTTAACATAATTCTTTTAATAGATATTTTACGTAGGAACTCAATTCACCCCCCCCCCCTCTTGAGTTTCCAATCCAACCAAACGTTGGTACCAGAGGGTAGTTTATATTGCTACCATCAGAACTGTTTTTTAACCTTTGCATATTCTTTTCAGCTATGATTTTAGTTGTATCCAAGGGATCTTAAAATTTCTATCATATCTAAATTTTCATCTCTTTAAATTATAATTAACTAAGGATAACCGAGTTAAGGGTAAAAATAATAACATGCCACCCTTCTTTAATGTAACTAACTATCATCAATGGAAATTGAAAATGAAAATGTATCTATAGATCATGGATTCTGAAATCAGTGACACAATTGAAAAAAAAACAAGCATTACCTTCTACTGCTAGGGACACATGTCCTCAATTGACTAAATCAACATATAATAATAAATGTAAAGAAATGAATGAATTGTAATATTCTCTAGGTGATGAAAAATTAAATATAATATATTCTTGTAAAACTACATATGAAATTTGGGTTACATTGGCTATTTTCAATGGGGGAACAACCAATATTAATGAAATGATACTAAATACCTATAAAATTAAATATGATAATTTAAAAATGAAGCCTATTAAAACTGTCTTGGAAATATATATCAGGTTTAATGAAATAGTAAATACCATGAGTATTCTTGGGAAACTAATAAACAGTAAGGATCAGATTATTATATTTGTTTGATGCCTACCTGATAGATGGATAGTAACTTATGTTTCCATTCAAGAATCCTATGACATAAGCAAGATACTAGGGAAATAAATAATTGGAGAACTCATGATGTATGAAGAAGAGAATTAGGTGACTCAAGAGGAAAATTAAGAACAAGGATGGAAATCTGTAGCATTCAAGACTGCTAGCTCAAAGAGAAAAGGCAATGATAAATTCATGTTTCAATAGACAGGTCCACCAATGATGATTCAGTCTCTTACACTGATGATGAGAGGGCTCATCTTTCTAGAAGATTCAAAAGGTTCTAAAAAAAGAATAAGTTATTTAGAATGTAAAATTATAAATGAAGGAATGATGGTAAATGAAATTGGATGAAGGAAAGGAAAAGGAAGGACAACACAAATGAGATCATTTGTTGTTAGTGTAAACAAGAAGTTCATGTGAAGGCTGATTTCCCCAAGCTGATGTTTAAGAATATATATGTAGAAAAGGTCAAGGGATATAAAAAGGGCTATGAAAGATATTTGGAGTTCTTCAGAAGATAGCCCAAGTGAATCTGACACTTCTAATACTGAATAGAAAAACCATGCAAGCATGTGTTTCATGACAGAAACATCTAAGGTAACACTCAATTCTCCTATACATAATGCATACTATTCTGGTAATGATAATGAATCAAATAATGATGAAAATATAAATAAGGATAAAATATTTGAATAATTTTGAATTCTTGAGGATACCTTTAATAAACTCAAGGATAAATATAAATTATTTAAAAGAAAACACACTTTAAATGCCATTTATATATCTAATTTGGATATTAAAAAAGAAAACTTTTCCCAGCTGTTAAAAGAAATAACTGAACTAAAATTATCAAATGAGAAATTAAAAATATATCTTGAGAATTTTACTACCAGTAGGGATTCCTTGAACAAGTTTCTAGGAAAAATAAATGCTTCAAAATACACTATCGGTTTCAAATATCAACAAGAATGGAGAAATATTTTTATGAAAAAATTTTATCCAAAATATGGACAGTTCACATCTAGTTCATGTTCTGGAATATCATTTGAAAAAAAATTCTAAAGGACCTAAAAAAGTTATCATGTCTCAAAATATATCTTTTGAGTATAGGAAGCCAACATGAAAAATATGGGTTCCCAAATCATTACTTGAAAACCTCTCTAGACCTAGAAAATTTGAGTACCAAATTTACCCTATATATAATCAATTTTATAGGAAAATTGACTAAAGATCTCCAATAAAACCAAATGGTACTTGGACATTAGATGTTTAAGAAGTATGATAGGAGACTATTCATTCTTTATGAGCCTAATTAATGTAGATGGTGGACACATTACCTTTGGTGATCATGCGAATGGGAAGATCAACTACATAGGCCAAATTGGTAACCCTAGCACTCTATTAATTTCAAAAGTACTTATTTTTTATGGGTTAAATTTCAATCTACTTTGTATCACTTAGTTTTTTGATGATGGGTTTAATTTTAAGTTTGAAAATGATGCATGCAATGTTTTTAAGTCTAAAAATGATTTAATATTCCCTACTCTTTGAAATGAAAATATATATGAAGGTGATTTAAAATCATTATCTAAGAAAAAATTTTCTATTTTAAATGCATTTCATAAGGAATAATTGTTGTGGCACAGGAGATTTGGACACTAAAACGTGCACTCACTTAGGAAACTAACCAGGAAAGTTTTAGTTAGGTACTTTACTATATTATAATTCCCACTTAACAAAGTTTTTAATCCTTGTCAAAAGAGAAAACAATACAAAGATTCTTTCAAACCCAAAGAAGGGAGTTTCCACATCTCAACCTCTTGTGTTGGTTACCTAGATTTGTTTAGACCATCAATAGTTTTAATTTTAAATGTGAATCATTATTTCAATGTTCTTGTAGATGATTTTTATAGATTCAATTGGGTACACTTTCTATCTCACAAAAGTGAAGCATGTTCTTACTTCATTAAAAATTCCAAGTGTACCAAAATTCATAGTGGAAATAGAATTAAGACCTTGAGAAGTGATCATGGCAGTGATTTTGGAAATCATGAGTTAGAATATTTTTTATCACATAATAGCTAAAATAAAAATTTCTCTACTCCTATAACACCTCAACAAAATAGAGCTGTAGAAAGAAAAAATAGGACACTTCAAGAGATTTCATGGACTTTGTTAAATGAGTATAACATGCCTATCAATTTTTGGGTTGAAGCTATTAATACCACTTGTTACATCATCAATATAGTCTTAATTAGAAATGTTCTTAAGAAGACCACTTAGGACAATGGAAAAAATCGGAATCATAATTTTAATTACATTAGGGTTTTAGTTATAGAGTCTTTACCCTTAACACTAGGGATAATCTTGAAAAAATTTCTTCCACATGTGACGATGGAATTTTTCTAAGTTACTCAATCTCTAGTAAATCCTATAGGTTATTCAATAAGAGGGAAAAATGTGTGGATGAATCAGTTCATGTAAAATTTGATGAGACTGATGCACAGTCCAACCCTTTCTAGAGGTATTAGAACTGTCACAAATCATCCTTTAGAAGTTGTAGTAGGTGATCTAAATAGATGGACACAAACTAGAGCTTCTCTGAGAAATAAAAGTTGAGCAACTAGATTTTCTTTCACATCCTGAACCCAAAAATATTATTGATTCTATCGATGATGAATTTCGGGTGATAGATATTAAATAAGAATTAAATCAGTTTAAAAGAAATAAAGATTAGGAATTCGTATAAAACCTAAGGACAAGTTGACCATAAGCACTAAATGGTTTTAAGAAACAAATTATATGAGTCTATAAATATAGTCAGAAGCAAGGCTAGATTAGTAGCACAAGGATATAGTCAAGAAGAAGGAACAGACTACGAGGAAACCTTTTCACCTATATGTATACTAGAATCTATTAGAATACAACATTCTTATACAGATCATCTGAATTTCAAACATTCCCAAATGGATGTCAAAAGTTTATTTCTAAATGAGTATATAGTCGAGAATGTGTTTTTTGGAAAACGCCCTTGCATTACCAATCCCCATTTTTAAAATCATGTTTTTAATCTATCTAATGATTTATATGGTCTAAAAAAATCTCCTAAATCTTTGTATAAAAAACATTGTTCTATTATTATTCCAAAAGATTTTAATAAAGGAATAATTGACCCTAGAAATTTTATTAAAAGGATTTCCAAAGATATTATAATAGTAAAAATTTATGTAGAATGCATTATTTTATTATCTTAAAAAAATTCTATATATACTAAATTTTCTAAGATGATGCCATATAAATCTGATATGAATTTAATGGGGGAACATAAATTTTTCCTGGGATTTCAAATTTTTCAAAATAAAAATGGTATGTTTTAAATTCAAAGTAAATATAATAATTATATTTTGAAACGTTTTGGTTTGAATAGTATGAAAGGTAGTGATACACCTATGAGTTCCACTTCTACGTTGGATGCTGATAAAACTAGTAAACCAGTGGATCAAACCAATTACAAAGGTTTGATTGGGAGTTTTCTCTACCTTACTGCAAGCAGACCTGATATAATGTTCAGTGTATATATGTGTGCTAAATTTTAAAAAAATCCCAAGGAGTCTCATTTAAGGGTTTTTAAAATGATTTCTAAATATCCCAATTAACGTACAAACTTAGGAATACTATATCTAAGAGGATATTCATTTGATATGATAAGTTATTCAAATGCCGACGTTGTCGGTAGCAAGTTAGATAGATAAAGCACCTCTTGAACATGAAATATTTTGGTAAATTCACAACTATCATGGTGTACTATGAAATAGAATTTTATTTCATTATCCACTACCAACACTGAATATATAGCTAATGGTAGTTTTTGTGGTCAAATTCTACAGATGAAACGCACTTTACTGGACAAGGGATATCAATTCAACCATGCTTCTATAAATAGTGATATCACAAGGGCTATTAAAATCTCTAAAAATTTAGTATCTCGTGCTATGAAAAATCACATTGATGTTATACATCACTTCTTGAAAGATCATTATCAAAGTGGTGATATCACTCTTGAATTCATTGGAACTAAAAATCAATTGGCTGATATATTCACAACACCATTGAATTCTAAGAAGATAAATAACATCAAACATTAGTTAAGTATTATAAATAAATTTATTAGGACCACATCGTTGGACGTCACCATTAGGATCTCACCATTGCACCTAACCGTTGGACCTCACCATTGGACCTCACCGTTAAGATCTCACCTTTGCACCTCACCATTGGAACTCGCTGTTAGGAAACCTCACTATTGGACCTCACCGTTAGGACACGATATTGTTGGACCTCACCATTAAGATCATATCATTGGACATCACCGTTATGACTTCCCTTTTGGCACCATATCGATAGTCGACCTTACATAGGTATGGAACTTAGTGTTTTTCTACCAGAATCTAAAATGTTTATAATCTTATTTATTTATTTTAATTTATTTTTTTATCCTAAATAATAAAAACCAATTAAAACCAACTTTTCAATCTACATCAATCCTATCCCAAACCTCTTTCTCTATAACCATGGAACCAAAATATATTTTAAAACCATGGAACTAGATCATATAATACTGGAAAGTCCAAAGAGTGTGATGGTTGGACATAAAGGTTATTTACCAAACCCTAGGAGACCTCGAACTAGGTCTAGTAGTTGAAGCAAGGATGTGGTAAAGTTGATCAATATTAATTTTTCGAAGAGGTAAATTGCATTAGAAAGGGAATTAAGTTTGGAATGTCTATTGTCAAGCATGTCTCTTGTTCTGAAGGCACTCTAAGCTCTAGATTGTGTAGAATGTTTTAAAAAATAAAAATGGACCATATTACCCAAAGATAGTAAAAGAATTTTATTAGTTTATGATGTTTGAATAGTGTAAGGAAGTGGGAAAAATGATTTATAATTTAAATAGAGTAAGTGTGAGATTCTCTTCTGTTGAATGGGATGAATTCTTAAGAGTCCCACTTAAAGTCATTTTCGATGATTACTCTAGAGTGGTGCCTCCCACCAGTGAGAATTTATGATATGAGGTGGCCCTGGATGAACTAATAGGGAATGGAATCCCTTGTAAGGAAATTGTTTTTTAGATAGATATAGTAATCCTGTTACATTTTAAAAAAATTCAATGTGTCTTGAGTCCCAGGAGAGGGGATGTTGCTATTTTAAGTAGCAAGACATGTTTTTTTTGTATCTATTGAAGCATGGAAAAATGATAAATCTATATAGGTTTTTAATGAATTTATTAGTGTATATGAAAAATCATAGCTCCATGTCTAATGATTTATTTAATAAAATGTTTATATCCTTAATATTAAAGTTTAAAGGAGTTGCTCGAGATAAGGATGAAATCATAGTAGTAAGGGAAAACTTCTGCATGGAAAAAATGATTTGTATGTTTATGAAGATAAACCGGGACCCTTTGAAAAGAGAGTGGGTGAATAATGAGGCTATAATATTTGATGAATTCAATACTATTTACAAGATTACTAGGAAAAATAATAATCGAGATCTAGGTTTAAATCCTAATGAATTGGAGCTTGTGTACTTAGATTAAGAAGAGGAGGATTTTGTTGTGCAAGAGAAAAAGGATTCTCCTATTGATGATAGGAGTGATCCTAACTTTCCATCAATCCATTGTATTGGTATTGTATCTTTTGGTGAGCCTATCCCACCAAAAACAATTCCCTTAAAAGATACTACCATAAGGGATAATGATGATAAAGAAACCACTAATGATGACAGATAAGAGAATTTCTTAAGAGACATTACTGTTGGAGAGACCTCAGAAAAGTAGGATGAAGCTGAATATGGTCATGATGAATTTGTGATCACTGTTGATGAACACTAAGAGGAATTTCTATGTCCTAGTCCTCTAATAGGATATACAGAAGTGAGAGATGGTGAAGAGGAAGAGGATGTGGAATCAGTTGGAAATAAAATTGCTATGGATGTGTTTGAAGTTTGTATAGAAGAAATAGCAGTGGACACTCTTGTTGATGCAGTTGATCAAAGAGGAATAGCATAAGTGAATGTAGTTGACTAGGATGATACTCCATGGTAGGGGGATGAACATGTTTCCAAAGGTTCAGTTTTTTTTTCTCATGAAATAGAATATTTGTCAGAAGACCCTGGATTCAGGGTCGTTGTCTTAGATGATGAAGATTCTGAAGATGAAAAACCTTACAGAAGACATTGAATTCATTCTGTTTTTGAGACCACTGTTGTGAAACTAGTAGTTCTTCTCCCTCAGGATTATGTGAAGAAGGATTAAATGTAGTCATTAAAATCATATTTTAAGAGACACTTGGATGAGGGATCCATTGGTATATAGATAATAGTGGCTCTAAATCAAGAGCTTGTGGCATATTCCTTGGAAAGAATAATCAATACATTTCACCCCACCTTGATACATGATGTGATGGAATGCCAGAAAAAATTCAGACCCATGGAAGAATTTATAGAGTCTGTGAAATAGTCAATTATGAGTTTAGACTCATATTTTTCATCGATATCTCAAGTGAACAAGGACCTTAATCATGTTATGTGTGTTGTTTTGAAAATGATCACTATGTTTGAGGACATTAAGAAGTCTATGGAGGCACATATGAGTGGTTAGGATGATGATGTAAATAGGTGGATCAGTAGACTGACCAAGTCTTTTAAGGGAACTGTTGGTTGTACCATGGAACCTCCATGTGCTTCAGATTCCTCATCAGGCTCTCCTCTTGTTGATCTCGATGCTTTCAAATCATTTTTTAGAGAAGAATTGTAGAATCTCTCTAGTGCAAATTCTTCAGACCCTTAGTCTATGACTCAGGTCCTTTCCACTTCAATAGACACTCATATACATGTATAATATTACTTTATAGAGGATTCAAAAAATCATATGTCCATCAAAGAGAATGTTGACTTCTATTATAAAAGGGTTTACACTAAACATCTAATGGATGGTCACTTCAAGATGCTTTTGTAGAACTTGAGGATCCCACCTATCACTCAAGATTTTAAGGATCATGTTAGTAGTCTTAGAGAGTTAACCCCTTCTTTATAAATTTTCATGGAGAATAAGGCTTATTCCATTTCATCTATGGAAATAGGAGGGAGCATCATTTTGGATTTCAGGAATCTATTTTTTCCCTTCCTCTATTTGGACTGCACTCCAATTATTGTTCCTCTTGACTTACCTTCTTCCCTAGCTGCATCAGGCTCTACCAGCGCTGCCCCTTTGATGACTCCTCCCCAAAAAATCATATGGATGTCTCCCATGATTCCTGAGAGATCCACTCGTTGTCGGCCTATCGGTGCTTCTGTAGCTACTCCTCCTACCGTGCTCACTTCCATACCGAGGGTTGTACCTCCATCTTTGGAACTTGTCTCCTCAACTCTCAAAGACAAATCTTTCTTGGAAATATCTAATGTGGATTGAATTTGGGATGTCTTAGTTGATAGGAATAATTTTAATCCTTTTGTATATTGTACTCTAATTTCATTAATACAAAACTCCTCCTTTGTCTTATTTTCTCTTATATTCCTTTTGCTAAGCACAAAGGGGGGGGGATGTTTTAAGACTAGATACCTTGAATATATACTATAATATAAGACTAGAGCCCTTGAATATATGATCTGATGTATTCTCAAAAAGAAACATGGTTCAATTTTATGTTATTTAAAATCTTGATAGAAAAATATATTTATACTAACATCTCTGAAGAGATTAGAAAATGTACTTAACCCTATTTCAAAAATAATTAAATATAAATTTCACAAACATAATTTATAATTATAAAAAAGGGTAATAAATTTGGACTCACTAATTTTTATAATCCGAAATCATGTTTCTTTTACATGATAATCATGATTCATTAATATTTATAGTTTCTATCATGTAATAACATTGTATTTTTAATCTCACTACTCCCTCAATTAAGTTTACAGTTGAACGTTTCTCTAAGTAAAAGGTTACCTCTAGAATGTTACCACTGGAAGGTTACCAATAGAGTTTACCGGTAGATGATACCACTGAAAGGTTACCGATAAATCTTACCAATAGATGTTACCACTGAAAGGTTATTGATAAAGGTTACCAATAGATGTAACCACTATAGAACCTTGCATATTAGTTATCAATGAAAGCTCATCGCTATGATTATATCGCTCAAAGGATACTATTGTTGAGTTACCACTAGAGGTAACTGTGATAAGGATACTGATGAAGGCTACCGATGAAGGCTACCGATGCCGGCTACAGATGAAGGCTACCGATAAAGCCTAACGATGAAGCCTACCACTGAAGGATACCGACAAAGTCCACCAATGAAGCCTATCGATGAATCCAGCTATTGATAAGGCTATCGTTACTAGTCTACCAATTCCAACTCTTTTACTTCAAACATTTTCAATTTCATGAGATTATTCTAACGGTCAAATTTGATAAATTTAATAATTTTGACATTAATTAATACCGATTGAAGACATATCAAGAGACCATATCTGGAGACAATACGATGCACGGGGAAGACTGCATGTGATTTTCTAATTCCTATTGTTGGACCTCAAATATAAAATTGATGACTATGGACGAGAAGAACAAAAAAAAGAGGGAATGCACAATAGAGAGATAAACAACATGACTGACCTAGATAGCAATGAAAACCTACCAACATTTACACTGAGAAGCCAAGATCTTCACGAATATTATTTTGGAGAACAATTTAAAGACCACCTTGTGTGCTTCCAAAAATGACATTCAAACCACAAATTAGAACACCTCAGTACCTAGAATTTTGAACCTAGAGTTGTGACACTCTATTTTGGAGACATCTTTTAGAGAAAGACTCAAACTGCAATTTCATCACTCCAAGGAGTCAAGAGATGAACTATAAACCCATAGACCCTTCAACACTCAATCTTTATTACATTAGCAACATAGTGTTTCTTATATTCTATTTCTTAGAAGAGTTTGTTTTTCTAATACACACAGTATCTCTAGTTCTTGAACTAGATGATAATAAAAACCCTCACCCCAAACAATACTTACACATTATTTCCCACGTGTAAACATGGAAGATGTTGTGTGTGGCCTGGTTGTGTGTTTTTCCCACAAAGAACATTGGTAGTGGGTGTCAGCCATGGATAGTATATGAAAACTATTGCAAAGGCTGATATTGGAAGTGTATCAAGTTTATTGTTAATATAAACTATTTAGTGGCAGGTGATCGCCATGATGAGAGGATTTAGTCTCGGCGTGAGACTGAACTTCTTTTTACTCTATTGTGTACCTTCTGTTGTATTACACTATTTTTCTATTTTCGTTGGCTTATAAATTTAAAGAAGACATTTGTTTTACATTCACTCTCATAGTTAGTTTTGGTTAGTGTGTATATGTGTTTAATTCAGTTAAGCTATTTCAAAAGTTGGATAAGTTGTTTATACTGATTCAACTGAGGACTAATCAACCATTGAGAAAATTGTCGACCAATTGAACATTTATATCTCTTTTGCCTTAATTAACTAGGTTATTTTCAAATTGGGAATTTTATCATAATGTTTTTAACATAATTTTTACATAGGAACTCAATTCACCCCTCAATTGAGTTTCCACTCTGACCAATAAGTCACATGATTAATATCATTTCGTCGGGTACTTTTAATCAATTTACTCCCACAAAATAAGATAACCCAATGCATCACTTCAATATATTGATACAAGATCCATATTTCACTATATAAAAAATCTTTTATTATATTCCTCTCACCACTTTGTTATTCATGTAGGGAATTAACTTAATCATAATAATTATTATTCATCTATAATTCAGTGGAAAACCATTACTCATATTTATTATAAGGATGAACACAACATTATTCCACTTAAATCCCAAATTTTGGAGATTTTAGATACGTGTCCCCAAAATAACACAATGGGATATAGTTACCTAAAATTTAGAATTATCCATTACCACTATTCCTTAAAAAAGATAATTCATAGGCCCCCTCGTATAATAGAACATATTAGACTGAATGATTGAGGTATTGACAAGGGTTTCTTTTGATGTAATCCCACACCTAGTTTTTCAGAGTTTTCTTTTTAAATTTATCACCAATATAATATATTAGGGATATTAAATTCAGAGTTAAATTATCAAATGTAAAATTTAAATTTCAATGTTGTATTCGTTCATGTATTCATGGTTCTAATAAATTAGTTTTGGAATACTTATTCCATCCACCAAATTAATGTGTATACACTAAATTAATGTTTACCTATTTACATAGCCCACATGCTTGTGTTAAACACAAAAAAATAGAATTCAGAAATATTTATACATGTCCAAATACATCAATTGCATATGATATATGAACACTTAATGTAAAGGAACATAAATATATGATATTGATAATATTGACATGTATATGTCTATATCCATACATATCTAGCACCCACCTTTTTAGAAAATGGAATACAAATTCAGGTTTATGGGAATTTTGACTCTAAATCCCTCTACCTAGGAATAAATTACATAATAGATAATTAAAATTAATTGTAATCATATAATCTATTTTCTGTAAAATTTGACAAATAACAATATTAAAGATAATAAATTTAGTAACTAATTGTGGTGATAATAGATAAAAACTATATATTATGATATCATTAAAATCATATAATACAAGGATTATCATTTCATAAGAATAAATTTATCACATAAATTGATAATAAATAAAATTTATATTACATTTTTAAAAAAATATTATTCTAAATGTATTAACCAATAAATAAGATAGATATTTAGTTTCCAAACCATGAGTTATAAATATAAACTTTTTATATTAAATTAATGCATGGAAGATAATATTTTGCGTGGCCTAACACATGGAATTTATAAAAAAATTATAAACCATAAGCATAAAATATAACATAAAAAATAATATAACCTATATTTTATTTTATGGAAAATAATTGAAACTACCAATCATAAATGATGACTGATAAATAATAGAGATAAAAAATATTAAGAATACTCTATTACATAAAACTAATTATTTTCTATGATTACTTACACTACTTACAACTGGAGATATCATAAGTCTCCAACAAATTTTTATGATATTATTCATATAACATTTTTTCTATGATGCTCTTATTTGTGAAAATTTGGGAAAAAGTCATATTTAATGATATCTTATATCATATCATATTTCACATTCCTAATAAATCTATTTCCCTCAAATCATTCATTAGGATATTAATCAGCCATATGATATGGATAACTAAAATAGAATAATTGATTTATATGAAGTTTTATGATATGGCTCAAAACTCTTTATAAAAACAAATTATATGAGAAACTAGTAGAATCACATAATGATCCATTAAAATAATGTCTTTGATACCATTATTTTATTTTCATAGATAATTTAAAGATCATTAGAAAAATAATCACCCAATGATATTCCCAAATTATATTTAATATATGTAATTTTCAATGACATGAAGGGAAAACTAGAGTACCTTCACTGATGAGTAATCCTAATTTAACTATTTTAAGTACACTTTAATAAGATTAGCTAAGTGGTTTCTAAATTCCACTATCCGCTACATGTGGTACACTGATTAGTTGATCTTTGCTCACACTATGGGGAATCTATGTTCTTCAGAGGGTTTCTATAACCTTTAAGGAATATAAATAAAGAATGCAGATGAAATGATCTTTAGTTTAAGCCAACCAATAAGGGCGTTTCAATAAGAAACAACACATCCCATTTTATAGTAGCTCAAAATGGAAATAAATTATTAATTTATGTTCTATATTCCATTCATGGATCACATTAATGACTATAATAAGTATGAATATGTCATTAATAATTGAATCAAAATAATTTATAATCAATGAATCTATAAAAAACTCTAATCAATTAAACCAGATTTGTTGTGTATTTTATTGCATTGACATAAGATACATGTGTGATAATCCTAAAGGACCATTAAGTTTAGTAGTCTTGCACAATCAGATACATAATTGATAGAAATGGTTCATTGGAAAAACAAAATACATATTATATGAAAAATTCTAACTTCCTGGATATTATTCATAATATATATCTTCATAACATGGGGATTGGAAAACAACTAAATGGTGAGATTTGATAATTCTCTAGGGTTTTGTACAATTGATTTTGTCATTAATAAATAATTCATAATCAACATGGTATGGTAATTAAATGAAACCACAATCCAATTAATGAATAACATGAGTATGACATCCATCATTGGATAAAATAAATTCCATAATCTTATGTAAAATAATAATATAGTTCTCAATGAGGGAAATGATTGATGGTTGAAATCCAGATCAAAAAAATCATGAAACATTTACTATCAAGACCATACACTAAGGGAGTTTTATTTATAAGAAGGTATAAACAAGAAAAAATATTCAATAAATCTATCCCACTGAATTTTCTCATGAAACTTGTAGATGAATTGATGAGATATAAAAAAACCAAACTCACCCATCACTTCATGTCTAATTCATTTCTAATATTTATTGATCATTTTAATTCATAAAAAATATTCATTAGAAAAAAAATCTATATTGAGTAAATAAAATGAAATATTAAAATATCACCATCCAGTTATATAAATTTAATATCAAACCACCATATATAGAAATTGTGTATGGATTATGAAAATAATAATATCCTCGATTCAAAAAAAATTTTATATTTACGATAAATTTAATGACAAATTAAAAAAGATTATAACAAAGTGGAAGTTTAAAAAGAGTTAATTACCACTAAATTAATCAACATATGATATATGAAGATAAATTCATTATTAATATAGTTTTTATAATAAAATCATTGGCTTTTGAGAATAAATGAAAATGGATTATAAATATTAAAATTATCTTTCAGTAAATTGTTCTCCTTTTAATAAAATTGAAGACATTTAAATATATATATATATATAGTGAAAAATATATATGGCGGGGTTAAAAGTTTTTAATTATATATGTGTTAAAAACATTCATTTTGTACTTTTCCAAAGGAATTTAAAAATTAACCATTTTGAAATATTTATAAATATTAATTTCAAACCGTCTAAACATTTATGTATAACATAAAATTTAATTCAAAAATAATACGAGTAAATAAAAAATAATTTTATAAAATAATTATGAAATTTATAGACGTAGAAGAAAAATATACCCTTTCTGGGTGACAGAGATCGAACAGCTATGTTCTGCGCAAGGTGGTGTTAGATATAGTTCAGATTTGTTCGGATTGGCGCGCGACGTTGGTTGCATCTGTGGTATTAGAGACATTTGGATATGGTGATTGAGATCTACATACTGACCTTGAAGGGTGCCACTCTAGGCGGGCGACCCTTTATGAGTTCGATGATGGGTTTGGATGATGGCGTCCATCCTACTCGGGCGGTTGTGATATGTCACTTTTTCATTTAGGGTGAGTAACATATAGTGAAAACATTGGGGTTTCTCAGGGATATGGCATATGATTCTTGTGATCCCGCATAGAACCTAGATGAAATTATATCTTGTATGTGTTGATTTCCTCAATGATGACATGGTGTGTCGACAATTGATGGTGGAGGTATGTCACAAGAAGTAAGGAACTGGTGGTGGAATGGTGTGATGGGCCGCCTGACTGGGTTATTACATTTCAGTTGGGTTGGCCACAATTTTCTTGTACATTGATTATATAATGAAAATTTTCCCTTTGGGTTTTTGGGTCAATTTGATTTTTTGTACTAGGTTTTTTAAGGGGACTGATCCCTCTAGGCCTTTTAGCTTGTAATGGGTTTTCCTTTACCTGGCTAAAAGGGATTCATGTTGTATTTTCCTCTTTTAATAATGTGGCCTTCCCCAATCCCCTTATGCTATAATTAATAAATATATATTAATTCTAAATGTATCCAAGGGTCAGTATATACACAAATAAAAATTAAAGAGGTTCATAATACCAAATATGTCTGAATAGAGAAAAAATTGAGAGGAAATCTCCTACAATGAGAAAATCATTGCACTATGAATTAATCAATGAAGTGATTATTTGAATCATATTTTAATTCAAAGAAAAAATTTTAAATCACTCAAAGGTTATTTGACACATAATCATGAAATAACCTAATCAATGAGGTAGTGGTATAACCCATGGAATGAAAATTGAGTTAAGAAACCCCTTACATCAAACATAAATTTAGAAAAAGTGTTATAACAACCTCTATAATAAATTTAAATTTACTATAATTCTATAGTATGATTTTGAAATTAATTATAGTAATATATATGATTCAAATATAAAACATAAACACCTATTTATTTCTAATTCATTATTAAAATTGATGTTTATGGTGTTAACTATATTGTTTTTCAAGAAAAATTCAGTTACATAATTTCAGTCCATTAATTTTGATTAGGGTTTCAAAATATACATAATTTTAATAAGGATATAAATATTATATATAAAATTTAGTTTATCCATAAAATGTATAGATATAAAAATGAATAACACTGTATGTGGAAATGGTAGGCTGTACAAACCCATGTGCACTGTTTTCACTTTTTGATGTATTGAAAAAAATAATGTTCAAATATAAATCACATTTCCAAAATAATTATTATGTCATAAACATCATATATATTAATTTAAATCAATTCATATTACCTTAAATGTAATGAAAAATAAAAAAACTAATCACATTTCATTATATAGGCTATAATCCACACATACACTCAAGCGATGTAGTCATTTTCCAACAGATTGGAATGTCAGAATTTAGATATCATCTTAAAATTTCATAATAATAAACATTTCATAAATATCATATATATTCCATGTTTCTATATTTATAACCATCCAATAAAAATGGTGAGGAAAATGATTTTATCAACTACATGGAGGTGATAAGTCATACGTACACATGAATGAGGTTTTAACATTTTATTGGATGAAAAAAAGATTAAAAATGGTTTGACCCAAATAATAATAATAAAATAAAATTATATGTATGATAATATAGTTATTATTTTAGGTTGTGGAAAAATATTTATAGTAAGTAGAAGAAGATAAAAAATTTGAAAGATTCAAAAAAAAAAGATTACCATATATTCGGTATACTTCTTTTAGGTCTCTAATTACGGTTCATTGAAATTGTGTTTTTGAATAAAAAAACTATAATTCATGAAAATGGATGTTTATTAGTTTTTTTTAGGTTTTGGTTGATCTAGATTTCTCAATGTGGTGTAAAACTAGAGAATTGATGTTCATTTATAAGTGAGCAGAGGGTCATTTTTTGAAATTTGTGAAATATGCTAATATAATATATGTATAATCCATGTAAAATGGATATAAAATACAATTAATTTAATTATAAGGAGTAAATATTTTTAATATAATTATCCAATAATGTTTCAATAGGTTTATATATATTTTTAAGCCTTATCTTTTTTGTGTAACCCCTTGATTAACCAATTTTAACCATAACCATTGTTACAAATGTTTCAATAATAAATTTTAATAATATTACTTATAAGGTGTAAATGGATGATAAATAGAAAATGGAATAAATTTATATTAATAACTTATATTTCTCTTCCTAGTTAAATATTATCATGTTTTTTAAATAATTTATTTAAATATTACTTTCATAAAATATCATTAATGTCATTTTCTACAGTATTCATTTACATTGACATTATAGTCATCCAGAAAAATAAGTATTCAAAATATAACTATTTAACACATCAATAATATGTTATATTTATCTATAAAATTTGTGGAATACAATAATTGATCCAAAAGTATTTAATTTTAATATTTTAATAAATATTTTTATTTTTCTTATATTACTCAAACGAATACTCTAATAGAGTTTCATAAGAATTTTAGGTAATAAAATAATTTTTCAAAATTAAAAAAAATTTATGTCATGTAATTAAATTAATTATGTTCAAAATAAAATTTTATATTCTTATATAACATATTATTATCTTTGTGTAATGATATAAATGAAATTAAAATCAAGAGAGTGACATTTTTTACTTTTATTTACTTAAATTAAAATAAATTTCATTACCAATGTGAAAAATAACCATAATGTATTTATAAGAATTTGTAATGATTGAAATAATCCCATCCATGGAAAAAACTATAATAATTTGGATGATTTTTAAGGTCTTTTCACATTATTTTTAGCTTTAAATTACCAAAATTTACCTTTACCAATAATATAAATTATACTTTTTTTATTGTTCATAATGCCAAAAAATAATTTGGAAATATTTTATTAATTATATTATACTTATTAAAAATATGGAATTAATTTTCTGAAATTCAATTTCTATAACTTTTATAAACATATAAAATAACTTACCCTTCATATGTGTTGAAACCCCATTTTCCATAAAAATGAATTTTAATCCTAAAAAGTTACTGCTATAAAAATTATGTAAAATGAATGTCCCAATATAATTAATTAGATTATATTCAATCAAATTGATATTATATCAAAAAAATAATGTTACTTTTAAAATAATCAATTTAAAGAAAAAAAATGAGAGTTTAACAAAACGATATTTTGTACTTTTCACTAAAAAATAATTCTTTTTAGAAAAATACCATAAATTAAATATAACATAATTATTATTTTGAAAATGATATTATTGTCACATAATAATATTTAATATTTTTTCTAGGTTTGGTGGAAATTTTTTTGCATGTAAATCAATCTATTAAGGAAATTAAATTTATTTAACTAGAAATATATCATAAAATATCTAGGTGTAGCATTATATCCCCCATATATGAATTTATCCCATTAAATTACATCACATTGATATTAAAAAATGAGGATAATTCTTCATATTCACATCCTTAGTTTCTGACATAGATTCCTAAAATTTATCAGGTTTCACCAAAACATTTATCAAATTATTTTCCTTATTTCATAACACAATTTCTGTATGATCTTGAATTTCCATAGGTTTTATATAAGAATATAGTTCATTCTCTAGTGGTATGACTACTATGTTTAGTAAATCTGAAGTATTAGGTGTTTACCTATTATAGAGATATTCTTAGAACACATTAGTAACTTTAGATATATTTTGTTGAAGTTCAATGAAAATATTTTCCATCCTAATATGATCAATATTTTTTAGAAGGGATCGATACATCTAGGAAAAACTGGTTTTTATTTAAAAATATCATAAACATAATCCATGGATATGTTCAATGGAATACCTTATCACGAACATTGAACTCTAGATCTCATCAATAATTATTTTTATTTATTTTTTATTGACTTTGGGATTCCCTTATATGATGTTCAATTTATCTAACCTTCCTTTCCACTCGCAAATATGTTTATGGTCACAATAGAATTCTTTACCCAACATTTTCCAAATTTGAATGGGGTTTTCACATCATTCTAAATAGGGATTCATTAGTCAGCATCTAAATTCTTGATTGAATGCAATTTTTTTAAGGAAATTATATCCAATGAAGGTGTTGATCCGAACCACCTTTTAATCCATGTAGAAATCTCTAGACAGGTCTTCTAGTGTTTTAATGGTCCTTTCAAGGTTACCATCCATCTAAGGATTATAATAAGTATTGAATTTCAACAATGTATCCAAATTCTATTAATTCTTATTTCGAACATCGAGGTAAAACTTCTCTCCCAATGAGATTCTATTGAGAGTGGTGTACCATGGAATCTCAAAACATCCTCAATTTATAACCGAGTAAGGCGATCAAGTGATAAATCTTTTCTAATTGTGATAAAATGGTCTAACTTCATAAGGTTGTTAAATTAACCTAAATAACATTGTTCTAATTATATGTCTGGGGGATTCAAGGAATAAAATTTATGGTATGGTATTCCCAATTTCATTCTAGTAAGGGTAATGGTTTTAAGATCCCCTTAGAAATATCTATATAATCCCTTACATACTAGCACACTAGGAATCGTGATATATAATATGATTTATCCCTTTTCATGAAATATAACCTCAATTACACATTCAGATCTCTATACATCTTCATACGTCTAGGATTAATCGTGAATGATGAACTATGTGCCTCACCCAACAACTCCTTTAAATCTAGTATTGATAGAAGATGTACTTGGTTACAAAAACATAATATTCAAGTATTATCATTTTTGAACTGAAGAAAATTTCATACATTCTACTATAATTCCACATCTTCCTTGCATTCCTTCGTAATCATCCCAAGTATTGTTGGTTAATCATTCAAATGATAAAGATAACACATGTCACCTTTCCTCAAGATTTCATGATCCATTTTTTTAATCCATAAATGTTGAATCTCTTTCAATCCTCATCATAGAAAAATAGACATGATATTTTTAACTCATAACATCGTCCACCTTGTTCACCTTCACATTGAGGTAATGTATTGATCAGTCATAATCATTGATCAACTCCAGCCACCTTTTATAACATATATTAAAATATTTTTGTGTAAATATATACTAAAATATTTCTTTTATTGTTATATTTATTAGCCCTTTATCTATAACAATAATACCTTCGAATAGTCATTAAATAAATTTCCACTTCTAGCTCCAAATCGGGAGTCAGGTAATTTTTTTCATGTACATTAAATTGGAAATAGGCTTAATCTATCACCATATCATTCAATGTTAGTGAAAATCATAGTACTTTATTTTATGTGTCACTATAATCTCAAAACCCTTTCCACTATAGGGTATTGTAATCCAAGGAAGTCTTACCAGCCTCCCATTATGTTCTTTTAAATTACGCACACATTTATCTATCCACAATAAAATGGAACCATTATTCGTCAACATGTTAATTTGATTAGATATTCCTGATAAATATCTCACAAAAAATTACTAGTATCCACAAAATCATATAAAACTACAGATCAAATTTATTTTGGTTGGTCTTTTCCATTACTCACTAGCTTTTGCCTTTCAAGTATCCACTAATATTCCCTGACATGAAATTATCTAACCCAAGATTGAGACTTAATTTTTCTAAAATTCACAGTGGGTAAATTTGGAATACAGATTCTCCTTCCTCTTATTTCTCTTCACAATCCTCAGATGTAGTTTATTCTATTCCATAATCATGGATTATATAATAATATTGTCTATAAGGACACTAAAAACCAATCTAGTAAATCTCTAAAGTATCTACACATTAAATCTATAAATATAGTAGGATCATTGGTATGTCTGAATATAATTTCAATAAATCAACAACGATTATACCACATATGGAATGATGTCCTGGGTATATCCTCTGTCTTTTTCCCTTAGCTGATGATATCCTCATTAAAGGTCAATATTGAAAAAATATTGAGCTCTTCATAATTTATCAAATAGATAATCATTATCAGATTAATGATATTTTTACATATTACTAATTTGGATTAGTTCTAAATAATAAATGAAATGATGGATTGATTCATATTTATTTTGAACAAAAAGACTAGGAACACCCCATGGAGAATCACATGTCCAAATAAATCTCTTATTTATTTTTTATTTTAGTAGACTATTTAATTCTAGAAAATAAATCAGATATAATCTATATAGAGTCTTTGAAATTGGTTTAGAATCATGTATGAGTTTTATTTAAAAATCAACTTCAAAATTTTGGGTGAATATTAGGAAACATTCTAGAAATACCAGAATAATGTCTAAATGAGTTGGAATATCCTCAAGGATGAGTTTCTACCCAACCATATGTGACAAATAGCTGTCGTGAATGGGTAGTAAAATCTACATTATGGAAGTAATATATATTGGGATTTTATGGTCATCCTCTCATGGATATACTATCATATATTGATTTAGAATATTGAATGTGACTTTCAAAAGACAAAACAATTTTTTGAACGGATTCAATCAATTTTTCAACTTTTAAAAAATTGGTAAATCTTTTAAAAGGTGGATTATTATATTCCATGAAGTTATCCAAATATGTTTAATCATATTGTGGAAGAATTGGTTGATATATATGGGAAATTTTAGTCATCATATTCTATGTTAAAATCAATAATATGTCCAGGATTTTCTATGTTCTAGCACCATCTATATTGTCTTTCTTAGTAAAGTACTTCAAACAATTACTATGGGTTTTGATTTTTTTTCCTTCATCATGATCTATTATTAAATATTTTAATACACAGATTTTGTCATAATCATTATGACTAAATGTCAATAAAGTAAACATTCAACAATTTCTAAATGATCTCATTTAAAATAAGAGATTTTTATATTTCTCATATTTTAAAAAAAAAATACAATTCCCAAGGATTGAACTGAACATCCTCTGATACCAACTGTGACAACCCATACTTCAATGACTCAAAGTCAGTGTCTATTTTATAATATATATATATCAATAGGGATCACATCATGAATAACTAATCAGTTTAGTAGTACTAATGAACTAGATAAAAACATGATTCACATATTACATTCGAAATATAAAATAAATAGAAATAGAAACAATCTCTAATCGTTGATATTATTCATAATATCTTTCTTCATATCATGTGGAATAGAAAATAAATAATGTGTGAGCATATATTCTAATTAATTTTTACAGAAAGTGGAATTTGACATTAATTAATAACTATTAATCAATATGGAAAGGTAAAGAACTCAAAACATATTTCATTTAATCCATATCATGATGAAGATATTCTACCATATATTACAATAATAGAGTTATTTCATGGATAGTAATAAATGAATTTTCAATGAAGAAATTTTTCTAATATTAGACATCATTATCTCAAACCTCATAATATCATTATCACTAATACCTTATGCTAAAATAGTTTAATCGATGTGTGGGAATACACTAAAAACCCACTTAATAATGATATACGACAATAATTTCATATGAAACTCATTGATGCATCAAGGGGCTAACTGTAATTGGGTCCCACCAATCACTAAACATCAAAATCATTCGTAGAATACTATAATGACCAATTAAATTCATAAAAATATGCCTTGCTAACAAATATCTATATTGATCAAATATTATTTAAAATTAATAATCCATTAGTCAATCAAATAAAATTCATAATAAAACACCATACATATAAATGAAATATTTTCCTGGTAAAAATTATAGTGAATCGTACTTTTCATTAATATATATTACATTTTATTAGATGAATATTCCATAAATAACATAACAATACATGCTAGAATCATATCAAACTATTATATTTGGAAAAATTGATACAAATTTGATTGATTCATAAAATATTTATATTTTTTCCCACATAGTTCTTCATAACTAGCACCCAATGAGACATGTCATACCTAAAACCATTATTCTTTATATGGGGAAAGGAAACACTTGAAATGGTGAGATCAAATTATCAATAAGGGTAAACCTGGGAGACAAAAAAATAACATGACCATAATGGTATGAGAATACAATATTTACATTTTAAAACCATAACCATTAGATAAAAGATCATAATTTTGAGTCATGTAATTAATATTTGTAGTTTATATGATAAGAATCATAAATGAATTCAATGAAAATGAACCATAATTGTATAACCAATACATAATAATGAGGGAAACAATAATATTATAATATTATGAACTTGGGTAAATAGAAATATGCTCTCTGAATATGATGAGGAAATTAATATTGGCCCTGACATAAAATTACGGACAAAAAATCTATGTCCATTCTTAATCTTATAAGTATGAAATCTAGGTCCATGTATGATCATATAGAAATGAATGTAAGGTCCATGCTTAATAAAATGAACAATAAAACCAAGTTCACACATAAAATTGTTAACATGAAATTAGGTTCACACATAACAAATTTACCTCATATGTAATCGGTCATTCCCTGATGTATTGTATGGATTAAATAAACCAAACCATCACATAATAATAATTCATTTATACAAATTCCATATGGTTATAAATTAGAACATTATTTAATAACCCATGGAAAATAAATGAGTTTCACATACATCTTGTCTCAAACTGACCCACATGAGGGCCACGAGCTGAAACTATCCCAAAGACCACCTCCATAGGCTAGGGGGTGGTAAAAAGTGACAAAGGAATAACCAAATTGGGGAGGCCTTTGCTTATGTACTTTTAGACACATACACATCTAACTCAATGAAAAAGAGTATAGGTAAAGGATTAAAAGAGGACACATAGTGGTAAGTAAACCAAACATGAATATAATTCTAAATAGTAACGATATGGTAATGTAGACTGAAACAAAAAGGTAGAAAATCCATTCCCAACCATAAAAATGTCTCGACCTGACATTAATAGGAAAGGTAAAGTAGCCAAGAGAATCCTGCTCCTGAATCCCATGAGATGACAATCGTATGTGGTCTAAGAACCTAAAACCCATAAGATCATATGAAGTCACATTCAGCGTATTTGTCATTTTCATAAGGCACAATACATGTGAGAAAATCCAATACAAGGGTGAGCATAAAAATACCCAATAAGATGCACCAAAAGATAACGGGGGAGAAGTAACTGATACAGGGAAGAGGAAACCATTAGATAGAACCAGGTACAATCAAAGAGTGCATCTCGACCCCAGAACATATCTGTGAGAAAACAGATATATATTGCCTTAGTAAAAAGAACCCCAAACGAGATAGTAAGAGGATATCCATCTCACATCGCCGTCCAGGAAGAAGAGTTGATAACGGTTACAAGAGTATCCATAAATGATTCCCAACATCCCACATGTCTTCCCATAACAAGAAAGAAAAAGGGCATAAATCACAATACCTTGATACTATCATCATTGGGTGGAACTGGATTTCCAACATAGTTTTAGGTCATATCACATGGATGTCTCTCATTTTGGAAAACAACCATAATTTTTTTATTACAAAGGTATGTCAAACCACATATTTCCACTCATCTGTAAGGGTGGATAGAAAAAATTTGAAGTAGAGGACCCACACACTATTGTGTCAGGGGGTTCCACTATAATAGTAGTTGTAGAGTACTCACACCCCAGTTCGTTAGGGGTGATCCACTCTAACGGTTTAGGACTTGCACCTTTGTATCACTAGGGGGTTCTACTCTGGGCTATAGAGGACCATCTCCCTACCCAGTAGGGGTTATAATCATAAGTAATTTTAGAGGACCCAGACCCTTGCTGATGGGGGTTCCACTTTGATGTCATCAAGGAATCCTTTCTTATTAATTCAAGGGGATTCCACTTAGAAGACTCTAACATCATTGAATCACAACCGCTATCATCAAACACCATCTGAATAAGATTCGGGCTCGAAAAACATTACATCATACCCCAAAATATTTATCAGAACTCACAATCATAGTATATGTGGACAAAAATGAAATATAGCCTATTTATTCACCTGAATCTAGAAACCAGTGAAAATGGTTCTTTTCACTACATCAAACCTGATTGATACCTCATGTAGCCCATGTATCAGTCCTGATTTTTAAATTTCTTAACTGGAGTCAAGATTTCTTTATTTAAAATATTATCATGTTTCTATAGACATCATGTTAATTGGATTCCCTATTTAGAAGTTATGGTTATTTGAACATGTATCTCAAAGAACTACAAGGGATCATGACTGACTGCACGTGGAAACACTGTTATAGTTGACCACTTGAGGCATGATCATCGTGGATAGACTTATATGGTCATTCCACATGACACACTGAATCTCATCATTGGTTGACTACCCACAGACCATCCACATGGTCAGTGAACCCATTGAAACTCGAGCATCCATGGAACTGTGGTCAACTGCCACAGTCGACCTCAACCGGGCTCCACCTCGGTTTCCATCTGTTTGTCCCAAGTCCAGCCCCCCTGGTAAGCATCTGCTCGGTCTTCTTAGCCCACCTCGGGCAAGCCCGCCTTTCCCACCTTGACCCATCACAGAATGTAGTGGTTTCCACTTTCACTTCCTACCTAAGATCACATGGTCACCGTCTACATTTCATGACCCTATTCCACTACCCCATGGCCCCCCACTGCTCCCAGGGGCTGTTGGATGTGGTCACCACCATACACTGCTGCTAGATACGGCCTTGCTGGTTGTCCCTTCCACAGAACACAATTCCTACTCTGATGTATAAAACATGAAACAAACTCATAAAATAGGATTTTTGGATCAAGATCTAAACAAATCTATGACCCACTATATGATCCATTATTATTATGTCTTTCCAAAAAGATAACGATGATTTCATGAAGAATGGTGGAATATCGTGACAAAAAGGGATCCAATTATAGATCGGTCGATGGTGGTGTTTGTTTATCCATCGACACTAATGATCAAGGATGAATATATCGAAAAAGAATACATTTTTTAATAATGGATAAAAATCAGGGATGTATAATCAAATGGAAATAATCCTACCTCAATTTGGGTCCGTTCATCATTGAATAACATACCCATAAAATATTTATAGAGTATTCTTCGTTAATATTCCAAAAGAGTAATGAGTAAGAGGAATTTCCTCTGGAAGGACTATTATGAGGAATCCCTATAAAATCTTCATAATAACATATTTATAAATAGTTATAATATGAATGATAAATTCTTAACCACACTCTCCAATGGTCACCAAATCTGACCATCTTGTTCCATCCCACATTAGGTTGTTCATAAGGAAAACACTGCATTACGAACTCAACAACGTACCAGGATTTCAAAATTGGGTCCCCGTTCTAGAGTAATTCTAATTAACATCCAAAATAAAACAGTTTAATTTAGTTATTTTAATTTAAGTTTTATTAACTAAAACTTCTTTAACAATGGACCCGTGATAACAAATGTTATGTCTCACCTAAGGTAAACATCGCATTTCAGACACAATCATTACCTCAGATTTCTAAGTCGGGATACCTTTTAAGAGTTACCTTTTTTCATTAAATGATTTGTGTAAAATATAAGTAACATTTTCATAAAATTAACTCCCAACACACCAGGCCTCAGAATATCATATCATCTTAGAGACTAGCTCTAGAAATATATACTGAAATATTTCAAAGTGTTATAAGTCAAAAACATGTCTCTACATCATTCCCTTCTTCAATAATTTCAACCTAAAGTAAACTAAGAAAAAAATAGGCTATAGATCTCACATCTAGCTCTCCAAGGCCAGGGAACTATTATTTTCATTTTCATACTGCCACAGTATGTGATCTAGAGGGAAGTTCTATCCACATAATGTTATTTTATATCGATTCTTGATTGCCACTAGGTGCTCTTTAATGGTGGCTCCAACATCGATTTACAGCTCACCATAGTCAATGATGTTTTTAGGATCAATAATGTATCTACTCATCTACGACACTTGGAAGACTTCATGAAACTACTCTAGTTGTGGGGGAAGAGTATGGGTAGGCAACATCTTCCACCCTCTACACGATCTCAAACATCCCAATGAACCTTGGGGACATCTTGACTCCCTATAAAAACCTCTACATTATTAATCATGGGGAGAATCTAAATATTTTTTTGTCTCCATAATAAAAAACCAAGGGTTTATGATGGTGATATATATAGGATTTCAATCTTCTCTGTGTTGCCTTCATCCATTCATGAATTCCCACCTCTTTCTCCAACATCGTCTCCACCAACTCTGCACCCACAAGGGATGAATCCCCTCCATCATCTAACATAACACTGACATGAAGGGTCTCCCATATAGGTCTTCCATATGGTTATGTCGATAATATAGTGGTAGATTTTGTTTTATGTAAACTTTACCTAATGAAGGTGATCCTGCCAAATCAAGCCAATATCTAACACCCAATACATCAACATATCCTTCCGAAACTGGATGGTGCACTCAGTATGCCCATTGGTCTAGGGGTAAAAGGCTATACTAATCCACTGATAGGTCCTAGATTCCTCTTACTGGCCACTCCCTAATCATGATGTAAAATACACATCACATTTAGATACAATCATCAAGGGTTCCTTATGATGGATGATGATCTCTTGTACATACAACTGCCCGAAACTCTCCACCGAACCCTACTCACAAATAACAAGAAAGTATGAGGGTATAGTGAGTTGGTCTACTATTGTCTAGATGGAGGCATGGCTCTTCGATGTGTGCATAATCCTTGTGATGAATTCTAGGGATATTCCATCCTATTTCTGATTTGTAATCTCAATAGGCTGCAACAAACCCATCGGAACCTGGTGCTCAACCTTTACCTACTAAAAGGTGAGGCATCATTAGACAAACTCATCTATGATTCATCTCAAACTATACCACCAAAACTACTGTAGAATATCCATATAAAACTTCCCCATATCAATATTTACTATTATGTGTGAAATGTAAAACTCCAATATCACCTTCCTCCCTACTTCACGACTGGAACAACTATTTTCCCCAAGAACAAGATCTCAAGATTACCTCCTTCAGAATATCCATATGATGCATCACATGTGGTTATCTGAGCATGAAGGACATTGAAGTTGAGTTCTCCTAGTTGGGACTCTTTCACATGCTTAAGGAGAAAAGGAGTCTCTATAATCAACTGTAGAAAACCTGTACACTCCTACCCCACCAGGGTCAGCTTCATGGAAGCTAACTACTCTGTAGCTTCAATCACTAGGAACGTCAGGGAATTCCTACTAAGTGAATCAACTAAAACATTTTCCTTTCCATAAGTATGGACTATTTCACTGTCATAGTCCTATAGGATCTACATCCATCATCGCTACCTCAGATTATGGTTTGTTTTGGTGAAGATTTACCTAAGGCTCTGGTCGTCTGAGTAAACAAGAAACCACTCTCTCAAAAGGTAGTACCTTCACATCCTGCATATGAATACTACAACCACTAGATCTATGTAATTATTCACATATTCTTCCTAAGGGGTATCAATTTCCTTACCCAGTATTTGATGACTTCCAATCATTGCATCAACACACAACCAAGCCCAACTTCTGAGGCATCAAAATAGACTACAAAATCAACACCATCATATGGTAATCTAAAAACTAGAGCACTCATAAAACTCTTCCTAAAATCCTCTAATTCCTCATATTACTACTCATAGTATATAAAAGATTGTCCATTTCATGCTGGAGTTTTCAAAGGGGCTATGATCTTAGAGATCTTTACCAAGAATATCCTATAGTGCCTCTCCAAACTAAAAATACTTCACACCTTCGACGCATTCTTGGGTGGATTCCAATAAATAATTATTTAATCTTTACTAGATCCATGACTAAACCATTTATATAAATGAAATTACATAAAAAGTGGACCACATGTATCTAGAATTTGGAACTTTGAGAGATTTTTGTAATGATGGTTCTCTTAAAGTAAACCAATAACGATCCTCATGTTCTCTCAATGATCCACCTTTGATGTGGAGTATAATAGTATGTTATTGATGAAGAAAACAACAAACCGTTCAATTTAAGGCTATAATATCTGGTTAATCAAAGCCATAACAATAGAGGCAGAATTTTCCCTTCCAAAGGGTATCAATAGGAAATTTTAGTGCCCATAGTGACATAGAATAGCCTATTTTGGAATATTAGACATGTGAAACTATAGATAGTGTTATTAGGACCAAATATTGATCATGGATAACCATATCTCACCTTGAAACTAGTCAAGGAGTTCATTGATCCCTATAAAGGGGTATTTATTCTTTATTGTGGCCTGGTTCAGGTTATGATAATCCATGGAAAGCCTCAATCACCCATATGCCTTCTTCACAAACATAACTAGAGCTTCCTTGGGTTGACACACTAGGTCATATGAATCCTTTCCCATAATGGTCATCCAATTGGAACTAAAACTCCTAGAGTTCATTGGGTTCCATATGATATGCCTTAGAAGATATTGTGGAAGTCCCTTGTTGAATGTCAATACAAAACTCCAACTGCCGCCTCAAAGGTAGTCCAAAAAAATCTTCAGGGAAGACATCCATATATTCCAAAAAAATGAAGGAACCCAGATTCAGGAAGAGAATAGATCACCATGGGTTACACTCGTTAACTAGTGGGTGATATCCAATAGTCTTCGGATCAAAACGTATGCCTACACAGCTAAAAGGACTTTTGTACTATGAATGCAGAACCACATCCAATCAGTGTGTAGCCAATTGACTAGTCTATATTTATAGTTGATCTTGGATTAAACCATGGATAGTCAATAAATTCCCAATATGATGCCATATGGTTCCCGTGTGATGAAAATTAGGTCCTATGTGAACTTTTATCCTCCAAGTGATAGCCTTCACTTCCGGTAGATGAAAGACACAAAAGATGTTCTTGCTATGGGAACATAGAGACAAAGTTATTATGCCAGTGCCTCTACTGGAAGCTATAACTATTGTACCCAGAGTAACAAGATAAAATAATTACTAGATTGTGTGTATAATAATAATTAATCAATAGTAGAATAGGCACATATCGTACCTCGAATCATCTTGGGCACTGTGGGATCGCAGACATACATAGCATGCATCTATCTGCATACCCAGTTTCTTGATCCATGATCCTAATGTAGGATGTCTGATGGTGGTGGTGGTAGAACATCATAGTGTCAGCCCCTACCTACAGCTCCTCCTTCTCCTTTTCCATCATTGACTCCATATAGACAACCCTATCCACACCCAGGGGATCCTTAATCATGATGATGTCTCTACCATGGTGGTCCATCTACTATCTATCTGGGAGAATCAAAATGTCTGGTCGGACAGTATCATTTCATTTAACCCCTCCTATCACAATCATAGTACGAGACCTCATCGAGTTGTCCTTGTGCACTATACTACCCCAGAGCTATTGGACCATGTGTTTGAGCCTGATCATGGGGAGGCCTCCTACATCAATATACTTTGGACTGACATCTTCCAACATCTACCGACATCTTGGCTCTGTATCATCTACTAATAGTCCAATCTAACTAAAATCCATATGGTAAAAATATCTCTATCACCATTTCCTTCTCAAGTACCCCGATATTGTTGGGGATGAACAAGGTTACTATGATAGCCCGAATATCTTTATATATTCCCTAATAAAACTTTTATGATCTAAAGTAGTCATAGAATATCATATCCAGTGAGTACCTAGTCTGTTTTGTAAACTAAGATGAATACTACACCATGATAATACCTCGTTTTCATTACATCAGAAGCACTAAAATCTTAACAGAGCATAAGCATTAGGGGTATTAAAAGACATAGAATATATACTGTATGTCATCCCATTAGAGTACTAACTCATCGTGAATCAAAGTTACATTGTTCTACCAACGTCTATCCGCCCTATGGAAAAGACTACATGCCAAATAAACCACCTAATATATCCAGTTTTGAAAAAAAAATTAAAGAATCATATGACCAAATCTTGCCAATTATCATTTTCCTAAGGTTCTAGCTTGCTGTGGAATCTCATTGGTCTCTAACATTGGAACTTGTAGAGTGCCCCTAGCCTACACACATCCTTAACCTTTTCTACTTAGACTATCAGTTTCTCAATAGGTGTAGGTACTACAACCTATCCACTTGGAGTTAGGGGATCACATGATGGACCTTGAATTGAGGCCTCATCGCTCATAGGGTCCTCATTATGAACCGGAGCTGGTATCTGGGCTGGCTATCATCACAGATGCATTCTAAAAGTTATCAATGAGTACCATGGTCAAATGAAAATATATATAACAACAACAATTGGGAGATACCTAATTAAGGATTGTCAAAGACTCAATACATTATGATATATGTACCATTTATCCCTGGAATAAATTTCTTGGTAATATGAGTCAATAAGCTGGTAAATGGGGTCAGGGTAAATGGATATGTCAGTCACCCACACAATCCCAGGACTCCATTTCATGAGATCCGGTCTCATGAAACATTGACACAAATTCACTAAACCCATCCAATCATTATAAGGGGAAATTTACAAAAAAAACTACCGAGGAAAATACTTTCCATGATACAAATTTTTCATGACCAGATCCATGTTGGGCATCAAGCTGCAAATAACTGAAGCCCACAGCCATAGTTTTGGGGGTGGAGATAAGTGTCTACGGAACAAACAGTCAAGGAAGACTTTTCATAAGAACCTATACACAAACACACAACAAACTCAATAATAAATTGTGTAGGAAATAGACTAAAAGATGATACATTATTTTTTGTAAACAAAATATGCATGGAATTATAAATAGTACAGGTAAGGTAATATAAATTGAAATGAAAAGATAAAATATACACGCCCAACCAAAAAAGGTTTCCAACCTAACTAGAACTTGAAAATTAAAATAGATGTGACAACCCTTTTCATGAATCCAAATCTATGAACACATTACGAGGTACAAGCACCCCATATCCCTAAGCCACTTTAAAGTCATGATCAAATTGTTTGTCTTATGAATAAGAAACAATATGTGTAGGAAAACCCCATGCAGGGGTGAGTATAAAAATATCTAGTAGGACGCCTTGAAATATGAAGGAGAAAATGTAAATGATACAATTAAGAGAAAAGAAGTAAGTATAACAAGGTATTGTAAAAGAGTGCATCTGCACCCCAAACTAATAGAGTTAGAAACAAGATATATATATGACCAGTCAAAAGAAACAAAAATGATAGATTAATAGGATATTCATATCAAATCCTAGTCAAAGAAGTGGAGTCAGTAATAGTTCCAGTAGTATCCATCAACAATGGATGACATCAAACAAATCATACTTGAAAACACAATACAAAAGGTCTCAATTAACACACCATGATTCTATCCTATTTGGGTGGTACTAACTTGCCTGGATGGTTTTAGGTCAGGTCACAAGGACAAATCTTAGTGGGGAAACTGTCCCATTTTTCATGAGTCCAATGGTACGTCAAACCACATATCACTACTGATCTATATAGTCAGATGGTGAAAACATGAAGTACAATACCTGCATCATAGCGTGTTAGGGGTTTCCACTCCCATAGAAGTCATAGAGGACCTGCTCCGTAGTGCGTTTGGGGGGGGGGTCCACTCTAACGGTTGAGTTATCCTTACTTATTATCGCAAGGGGATACACTCTAGGACATTGAGGACTCATTACGAACTTAGTATTGGTGTTCCACTCGAAATAAATCATATACGAACCGCTCTCATATCAATGGAGGGGGAGGGGGGGTTCAATCTAATTTCATCGAGGACCCACACCCTAGTGCATCAGGGGGTTCTACATTGAAATCTAGGATATCATTTCCTAATTACTACTATTGTAAAACACATACAGAATAATAATCATTCTTAGAACATGATTCATTATATCTGGAAAGCAACATCATAGGTCAACATTATTCTCTACATGAAAAACATGTAGTATATATAGTTTACTCTTCTGAATTGAGAAACTAGTGAAAATGGTTCTTTTCATGTAATCATTCCCTAATGGGACCTCATGGGACCAATGTCTCAGTCCTGAATTTTAAATGTCCAAACCTACCATAAGAGGAACATCTTGGATAGAGGATCATGTCTCCACAGATGGTGTGTCAATTGGATGCTTCTTTTAGATGTTATGACTATTTTTACATGATGCTCGAATACTAGCATGGGCCCATGACTGACTGATCATGGACTGATCACCCCTTTCAACCGCATGTGGAGTGGCCATCAATGAATCAAACACCGTGGTTGATCTACTAACTATATTGACAGACCTCCATGGTCCACCACCTTAGTCGAATTCCCATAGACTGGTCGCACAGTTACTATACCCAAGGAAACTCAAGCTTTTGCGACACTGGGGTCGACAACCATGGTTGACTACAATTAGGCTCTGTCTCGATCGCCCTCAATTCACCCCAGGTATGGACCAACTGGCCCGCCATTGTTGGCTTGTTGGACAAGCCTCGTCTCATCCCTCCTGGCCAGCCAGCAGCACATCAGTTGATGTGGTTGCCACTTGTTGCAGATCATGTGGCTGCATACTGTGTTCCAGGACCATCTTCCATAGTCCCATAGTCATCTTCTACTCCTATGGCCGGCCACATGTGGTCTCCACCGTGCACTGCCTCTGGCATCCCATGAACACCACCTCTCTGATGGTCCCTTCAATCGATCACCATTCATCCTACGATTCTTGAAACATGAAACAAATTCAAATCTGAGATCCTTGGACCAAGATCTGCATATATCTATTCCCTTATTATTGATCAGTTGTTTTTTGTGTAATACCGAAAATATAACGACAATTTCTTGTAGAACAGTGGAGAAACATGAAAAATTGGATCATATATATATATATATTATTCAATGGCCATGTTAGTTACTCCATCGACACTAAGGTTTAAGGATGAAGAAATCGACAAAAAATAAATTTTCTAATCATGAATTTAAATCGAGGATACAAATTCAAAGGAAAGAAACCTAACTCAATTTGGATTATTTATTCATTAAATAACATGCCCACAAATTATATACGGAAGATTCATCATTGATTATCCAATGGAGGAAGTATGACTTCCCACTAGTGGGAGGTTTATGATAAAACCTTAGAAAATCATCATAATCACATATTTATAACAAGTGATTAGGTCATGTTTAAACACATAACCACACCATCCAATGCCATTAGGATCTGAACATCATGAACCCTCCCACATTCGGTTGCACTTAGGGAAAACCCTACATTACAAACTAAATAGTGGTCTCAATTTTCAAATCTGAGTCCTCGTTCTTGATTTATTCATATTAACATACCAAATAAAAAAATAATTTAATTATTTTAATGATGGTTAAATTATCAATGAATATTTCTATAAGAGACCCACACAGACAAATGTTATGTCTCATTGAGGGTAAATTTCACGTTTTAAACTAAATGGTTTTATCATATTTTTTTATTAGAGTTTAAATATAAGAGTTAACTCACTTTCATCAGGTTCAATGTATAAAAAATACTTAATATTTTTATAAAATTAATTCTGAGATCATCGTGAATTATAATAGCACAATCTCTCAGCATCTAACTATTGAAATATGTATAGAAAATTTTCAATGTCATACAAGAAATAATTGGGTCTCTATACATCTTGTCTTCATAATTATAAAATACCCAAATAAATTATAATGAGTGTATCATTGTATTATAACCCTAGTAAATCATAATTAACATCAATGTATGTTTTTATGAATGAAAAGTTTCTTTGAAATATTACTAGAATATTTCACGAGGAAAGTAAATGTTTTGGTTTTAAATTTGTTCAATAAGATATTATTTTTAAAAAATTATCATGAGTTTTTTCATTGAAATGAACCATTGAAACAATTAAATTAAAATTAAATGTATTTTTAATAACTGATGGAGTGAAATTACATTCATCTTATATAAGATATAATTAAAAAACTTTTCAAACTTTTGAAAAAAATATAACATTTCTTGTTTGGAAAAGGATAATAATATTTCATTTAAAATATTTAAAACAAAAAAATATGGAAAAAATAACATTAAAATATCATAGGATAATACTAAAAAATTATTTAAAAAATTATTATAAAATAATAATATGGAAAGAAATGGTTTTTGACCCTAAGGGAGAAAAAATGTTGACTTTCATTAAAAATTAATTTTTTCCTCATGAGTAATTAAGGTGAGAAAATTTAAATTAAAATATTTATTAATAAGAAATAAATATAGTAGAATAACATTCATTAATTTATTGACAATTATGTCTCAATTTTTCATCATCTGAAAATTAATCATAAAAATATTTTATAATGAATGAGATTGTAACATAAAACTCATACTACTTTGGTATCTTTTGACTAATAAGACTTATGAAAGAAAAAAACATATATTAGTATGTAATTACAAATAAAATTCAATATAATAATAATAAAATACATTCATGGGAATTATATACACAACATAAAAGAAACATGTGGTGAATATGGCATGTTCCTCACATAAATTAAAATGAGATGAAAATTCATTACCTGAGGTCTGAATTCCATCATTTATTTTCGAAAATCTTGTATAATTGATATATATTTATTAAAAATATATTTTATAAAAAAAATAATTTATATCATAACATATATTATCTTCTTATAACCTTTTATAACAAATTTGTTAATATGCCTTTATTAAAATAACTTTTTCGGTTGACATCTCCTTCATTTATCATGTATGTTTTTTCTAGAAGTTTTGGTCATTGTAATTTTATCATGGTAACATAATATCTATATTTTTAATCATGATATAAATAACATATATATTCATTATGTACATGTTTACAAAAATTCATAAAATTTAGATATTGAAAAATTAATGACACTATTAATAGAGATGGTAGGTCGTACATATGAATGAACGTTGTTCTCACTTTTCAGAAGATGGAATGAAAGAAAGGTATATAATAATTAATAGTTGATTATAATTATTGTATTATATAAATCATGTAAAATTACTAAATAAATCTTCATTACCATCTTTTTAAATTATAAATGAAGCAAAATCACATCGCTTTATAGAGGTAGCAATCCACACATTCGCATGAACAAAGTTATCATTTTCAAACCGATTGGAAGGTAACTGGTTAAATATTATATTATCATACCAAAATAATAACTCTTTAAATAATATAATATTTAAACTTTAAATCCATCATGATATTCATTAATGAAATATGGTGGTGGAAATTTAATTGTGTGACTATGTGGAGACATTAAGGTGTATGTATTAATGAGAGACACATTAACCTCTCATTTGATAAAAAGAGGGTGAATAAATTTGGTTTCTTAATCATAATAAAATTTAAGTATATTTAGTATATTGAATTTATTATTTTATGAAGAATATAATTTATTTATATATGGTCAAATAAGACTTCAAAATAAAATTATTTGTTATGGATATTACATCTTTGAAACAACTCCATTAGATTTCATCTTAATGACCATAGGGTTGGTACTTTTAGAAAAACATAACCAATATAATGTGTCTAGGGTAGTAGGGAAGAAAATATTTAAAGGGTCCATTGATATATAATTATCTATCTCATAGGAAGAAGATGAAAGTGGGGTTCCCTTTTATAAGTGATGATAGGGACAGTCATGGAATTTCATAAAATATAATATAAAATAATGTAATTATAATGATATGTATATAAAACTGGATATATATTAAAATATAAGGTATTATATAGTTTAAATACCATCATCAAATATTTCTTTACAGGTTGATGTGGTGTTTTAATCATTATATCTTGGTTTAGCCCCTTAGTTAACCAATGTTTTCAATAACAATGGTAAAATGTGATTCAACCTAAAAGGGTTTTAAGATTACATATAAGTTGAAATTTGGATCATAATTTTTAAATGGATCACATTTTAGACAATAAAATATCCACCATATCCTATTTCATAATTTTTTTGAAATCAAAATAATTAAATAAAATATTATTTTGATTAAATATTATTATTATACATTTTGACACAACTCATTTAATTTGACATAAAAGATATAAAAAAATATTAAATATAATATGATACTTATTAAAATAAAAAATATTTTATATTAATCTAATTCATTTATAGAACATTATAACTCTCTAAATATATATTACATTTTTCATTTTTTTAATCATTTATATTAATTTTGAATTATTGCAAGGAATATTTTATAAGAGTTTCGTGAGAATTTAGTGTAACAAATTAACCAATAAAATTTAAAATAAATTACCATTGCAAAGTTATTAATATTATTCACAAAATATAAATTTAAATTCATTCATAAATTTCTTTTGTCTCTATGTGAACATAAAATATATTGAAAACTAAAAGAGTGGAATTTTGTAACTTTCATCACATTAAATATTATATACATCATATTCATAGGAATGTATCCATTAAAAAATTAAATTTCAAGACTAATATGAAAATTATCACATTTAATTTATCCAATAAATATTAATATTAATAATTATGGCCTTATCACATAGTTTTAAACTATTTTATTTTAATTTACTCATTACTGATGTTATAAATTTTCCCATGATTACTATTCACAATGACTAAAAATATAATGGGACTAGTAACCAAATTAAAACCTCATAATTCATAATATTCAATCCATTTTACTAAATTTATTCTAATAATTAAAAGCAAATTATTTTAAAATAAGTGTGCTACAACCGATGAAATCATCTTTTTAGAAAAAATGTCTTTTTAAGTGCCAAAATGTTTTCATAATATATAAAAGTATAAAAAACCTTCCAAATAATATAACATGATTATTATTATTCAAAAGGATGTAATGAAAATTTAAAAAATAAAAAAATATAATATTACATTATAAATACAGTAAAAGTTTACTATTTTTATTAAAAATCGGTATTCTCACTATTCATTAAGAAATAATTATTTTTAAAAAAATATAAAAAAAAATTCTGTCATTTAGTTTAAATATTAAAATATAAAAAATCATATCATTTTATCAAATAAAACTTTTAAAATATTCAAAAATTAATTATACTATTTTCTCATAAATACAAAAAAAACCATTCTGGAATAAAACATGGTTTTGAGAGAATAAAATGTATTTTCTTAAAAGTTAGTGTTTAATTCGTAAGAAAATGGTCCATATATGTATATTTATTAGGTACTTTATTTTTATTTCATAATTTGGTTAACCTTATTCCCATCCTCCAATTTTAATGGCTGTGTTATATAGTGATATATAAATAATCATACTATTCTATTCTTTTAGGCTCAGTGTTTCATGTAATAAATTATATAAATGAATTTATATATATATGAAATAAAATATTGGGGTGTTACATTATACCCTCTTTAATTAAATTTGTATTCAAAATTTTAACTTGTTATTGGTTATTAATAGGTTAGTATTTTAAAAGTTCATTAGGAAAACACGTATCCTAAAAATGGTTAATAAAACTTTTTCGTTAAAAGGGAAAGAGAAATATAAATGTCATCTAGGTTTCCGAATAGGATACGATTAACATAAAGTAAAAATATAGACATGGAAGAGAAAAATTATGCTCCACAATGGGAATAGATTGATTGATAACATGGTCAAGAGAATGATAAAGACTAAAAAACATAATTCTGTGATATTATTGAAGTCTTTCAATTAATTAGAAATGAATATAACAATTTTATATTTTATATCAAAATATGATTATGAACGTTTATGGATCAAGATAGTGAACACGATAAATATTATTACATGAGTTATTTCCATACCATAAGCACAATTTCATCATTTTGTTTTGCTTCAATCAATTTCCAATTCATCTATAACTACATAAATTGAATATTCAAGATTATCTTTTCTTATCAGAAGCACTAAAACAAAATTTTTTGATTCATAATAACTATAAAATAATGAAAAAACATTCTATATGATTATATATGGGGAAAACAAATATTATTTTTATGGGTATTCCAATATGATAAATCATTAGTTAAACTCAAATCATAACACAACAATTTCAACAAAATCGATTCTAAAATTAGTTAACCATAAGACACCATGAAAATGTGTTTGAATAAAAAGGGAACCCAAATATTTTTTGATCTTATATCCCACTATGATGAACATAACAATGATTTTAACGAAATGAAAAGTATCAAACAAATATTCATATAACATGATTATATATTCTAAAATTTATAATAGTCATTTAATAAAATAAATTCACAATTAAATTCTATATTCTTATAAAAGATAATTTTCCACTTATTTAAAAAAAATTTCTAATCATAGCCAAATATATTTCCATTGGGGAATTGTGTTCATCCATTCCTTTAGAGATAATCATATATTGATTCAGAATTTCAAATATGAGTTTTTTATTCTAAAAATTAATGTATAATCTATGATGGGAATTATAATCAATCCTCAAAATCACATTCGATTTCTCTAAATGGTAATAATATAATAGGGTTTACTCATGCATACATCAAAATGGAATCCCTAATTCTATAATGGAGGATAAGTGTTCCTCAACTATCATGATTCACCTCAACTATTTAAATTATTTAATATTTTCCTTTTTATATTTCCATCATATTTTTTGGATTATTATCTTCATTAGCCATTGTATTAGGTCATTGATTTACATAATTCACAAACTCATTCCATTTGTAGAACGAAATTGTGAGTGGTGTTTTCGGTTGATCTCTTTCTTGATATATATCTTTGTCTGGCCTCTTTAAATCACATCAAAATTATTTTATTGATGGATAGGGTAAATATATATAAAATATCGTATTTTTCCATTCAAGCATTCACCTGAGTTAGCATTTCCACATTTTTGAAAAGTATGAGGTTTAACCATTTTATTCCCTACATGTGATAAAACACTCAATCTTCCAAGAAGCTCTATGTTCATTTTATTTTCACTATAAACCTAAGGGTTTCCATCTTTCATTTCCACTATTAGTTCACGTTAAACAATTTTCAAGCATCTTCCACAGATCATTATGGATAATTAATTTCAAAGCCTATTTTAAGCCACTAAAAATTGATTTGTTTTAATTTCAAAGATATTGATTAAACCTAAATAATACCTTGATTGTCTTTTAAAATTTACTTATATTTACTAATGTATTCATAATTATTTATCTTAAACATATGGAATTATTTTTCCATTTTTTCCGTAGAATAAGATGAATTTAATTTCTAAAAAATAGTCCCTTAAAATCATATGAATATGTGGATTAAATTTCTATATTTTTCGTTATATTATTAATATATTTCCACCATTGCAATTAATCTCTTTTAAAATGGTAAATAGCTATGATAAATTTTTCATTGACAAAGCAATGAAGAAAAAAAATATCTTTTTTATCATAGTGATCTATTTCTCATTAACTATTTGATCAGAGTACCCATTGAAGGAGGGTGTATTTTTTCGAATAAATGATTCAACAATATTTTTATCCCTCCTTGGAGTGTTCAAAATATCAGTAAATTTTGTTACCACTAATATCTTGAGAGATTTGAGTGAGCGTTGTCCAAATTTATTTCATCCCAAATCCTATTCCATTTTGTTTATCATGAGGATGATTTTTTCATTGGACATAACATTTTTTTTAAACTATTCCATCAGGTTCCATCCATTACATAAAACCAAGGATCATCATGTGAGAAATAATAATTGCAGTGGAAAAATGCATAATCATGAAAAAAAATCATTTATCAGTTACATAAATCAATACACCTTCTTTTCAATCAATTACATCTTAGGTATAACCTGTTACATCCAAGATCATTAGTAAAACATTAGGATATTATTCTATACTAAGAAATATTACCAGTGTTCTCACAAAGGTCTTCACATAGTATTTTATAAATTATAACTACACATTTCATTAATTCTAACTATTGTGACCCAAAATCTACATACAATGATATTAGATATTAATAGTTGAATATTAAATATAAAACTTCAGGATATAGTCTAGGATATTATAGGTCAAGTATCATTGGAAACCAGGATACCTAAATTATAGGTCCCTAATATATCAATATCATGTAACTCTTAATTCATCATAAGTAGAACCATTCATACCATTTAATGAGGAAAAAACATTTACCACAGTTACAATCCATATTGAAAAAATATAAATGGGGTATATTTAAAAAAAATTAACCTCATTATTCCAGATATGGAATCAATTTTATAAAACTGAATAACTATAAGTATGAGAAATTAATTTTATAATTGTAGTGAAATACAAGAAGAAACTACTTTTTTAGAAAAATGTCTTTTAATGTAATAAAAAATTTCGATAATAAATTCAAGAGTAAAATTTCTTAAAAATAAATTATTTATATTATTTTTAATAAAATTAACTAATAAATCATTAATACTAATCCAAAATATAATTTTAAACTATAAATACTATTAAATAAAATATATTTTTCTATAAAAAAGTAGTATTTTTTATCAATTCATTGAAAAATAAAACAATTTAAAAAAATTTCATAATTTTACTGAAATATAAATGACATGATGATATCAAAAATTTAATCATTTATATCATATAATATTTAAAATTTATTAATAAATTAATTATAATATTCTCTCTTCAAAAGATATAAATACAATTTTCTTGAATCGTTTTCGAATAATATAATGTCATTTATAAAAAATAATTGTTTAATTGATAATATTATATCAATAAATTTTTATTTATTATGACCATTATATATATTTAATAATGTGGTTGATACTATTCATATCTACCAATTTTAATGGTTAGGTTATAATTGTCGGATTTAAATAAAAATATTTAATGGTTATATAGGCTCGATGTTTAATGCAAACTCAAGCTATCAATAAAAAGAAAAAAAATATTTCATAAAATCTTATGGTGGAATAATAATAGTATCCATGATACAAATAAAGATGATATTTATTTTAAATTTAATTTCCAATGAAAAAATGTACACAAGCAAGTGAATGTTTCATGAGAGATTTAAAGGCCCCAAAATTAAATCCAGATATAAAAGAATACCATTAACTCATTAAAAATATAGGTTTTTTAACAAAATCATGTCCTTTATAGAATATAATAAAATTTAATAGAAATATTAAAAAAATATATAGATAATTAAATATCATGATAAAACCTTTTAAAACCTATATAAGAATCTAAATATCATAAAACATTTAAGGAAGTGGGAAAATACATTAATTCTCTATACATTGAAACACATTACATTCAACATTTTATAGATAAAATAAAAAATGAACCATTCCAAAAACATTAGAAATATTCATTTCAAAACCAATAAAAATTTACGTATGAAATAAAATTTCCATTATAAATCATTTGAATAAATAAAAAGGACTTTTTTAAAATAAATTTGAAAAATGTGGACATGGATTAAAAATATACACGATCAATAACAAAAATAATATTGACTTTTATTTTCAAAAATTATTTTATTGATTAAAGATTCAAATAGGGGTAAATTTGGATGAAAATATATGATCTATTTAAACATAAATAAGATAATAAAATTATCAGAGCTTATGACATATGGAATATAATATTCCTTGAAAAATAATATAAGTATTCCCAAATAAAAATTTGTTTTTTTAAAAAACAATTATTACCTCTTTGATAAAATCTAAACTGTAACCCCTTTAAAGAGTAAAAACTAATATAAACTATAGTAATCATTAATAAAAATATATTTAGGTTAAATACATAAAATTCTCAGTATGTTCACTATATAAAAGTAAATTGGTGGATGATACCAAATATGACTCATTGGAGTGGAAGTTGAGATGAAATCCATTATAAAGATAAAATAATTAAAGTGGGAACTAATCAATAAATATATTGTGTTTAAAAAATTGTGAATTAGTAAAATGAAAATTGAAAAACATTCAAAGGTCATTTTACACATAATCATAGAATATCGTAATCAATGAATTAGTGGTATAACTCAATGATTTCAAATTGAGTTAACAATCCTCATTCCTCAAGTTTGACATTCTTCAAAAGTGATCATACCTTCGATACAATAAATTTAATTTTTTTATAATTATATATTAAATTAATTGTAATACCTTTAATATTATATAGTATCCACTTATAACATTCCAACAATTATTTATTAATAATTCCTTATTTAAATTTTGATTTGTGGGTGTTAACTATTTCATTTTTCAAGAGAATTTTAGTTTTATAGTTCTAGTCCATTGACATTTACTATAGTTCTGTTATATAAATATTTTAAATAATCATGTAAATATAATATATACTTATTATATAGGTATTTATAGTCATCCATGAATGGTAGAGATACAAAAATGACTTACACCGTTCATGAAGATGGTAGGTCACGCATATGCGTGAACACTATTTTTACTATTTGATTGATGGAAAAAAATAATGATAAATAATTATTAAAAATTGTGTAATAATTATTATATAATATATATATATATATATATTATAAATTAAATCTTCTTTTATTTCAATATTTTTAAGAATAAAAAAAGAATTCAAGTGCTTTGTATAGGTGTTAGTCCTCACGTATGAACTAACGACGTTATCATTTTCCAACAGATTGAAATGTAAGATGGTGGATATTATATTATAATAATATAAGAATAAATATTTCATAAATATCATATATAATCAATAGTTTCATCTTTATAACTATCCAACTAAAATTTTAATGAAAAACAAATTTCACCACTATATAGAGATGGTAACTCATATGTACGCAAGAGTGATGTTTTTGGTTTTCATATGATAAAAAGGAAATGAAAAATGGTTCTTCCATAATCCAAATTACATCTAATTATAAAAATTATACCAGAATGTTTATGTTAGTATGGGCATAATATATTAAGAAAAGTATAAGAACAATGAAATCTGAAGGTGTTGTTAAAGTCTAATACCTTTTCTTCAGTAGATCTTCTTTAAATATGAAATTTAGGACCATTGAAATTTACTTTTAAGAAGACAAAAACCTCTAATTCATGTGTATGTAACTTAATAAGATTATTGGATAGGGATTTTCAATAGAGGTTTTTCAATGTGAGGTAAGGAAAAGAGAGAAGCGGTGACCGCATATAAGTGAGGGAAGACACTTTTTCAAATTCCACATATATTATAATATAATATTTTTCTAACTCATGTAAAATGGCTCCAAAAAAACTTTTATTATAAAATAATAAGTATATTTTTTTCATATAATCATTAAATCGACTTTATATAACTTTGTATATAATTTTAAACCTTATCTTTTTTAACCCCTTGGTTAACAAAATTTATCCATAACTACCATAATGACATTTTTAATAATAAATGGTTATAACATGAACTATACAGTAATTTTAATAATAAATGGAAATGGGATGAAATTATGGACAATACATTATCAATCATATCATATTTTAATATTTTTATGATTTTTATATAATTTAATAAAATATCACTTCCATAAAATATCATTAATGTCATTTTTGAAACTATTTATTTAATTTGAAATTAAAATAATTAATAAGAGATGTAATTAGGATATAATAATTTGAAAAATCACAATTATGTTATATTTATATATTTTTTGTAATGATTTAATTAAAAAAAATTAAAAAAATTAATATTTTTAAAATTTTGTATGTTAATTTTCTATTACTTGAAGAAATACTATGTCGGTGTTGCGTAAGAAGTTATGGTAATTATAATAGTAACAAAAAAAATATTTTCCGAATAACCATTTATAATATTCTTAATTATATATTTATCCAATTGAGAAAATATAAATAAAATTTAAATTATGATGGTTACATTCTTGAATTTTCTTCACATAAAATAATATAAATGTCCGTGTTGAGGTCAAATAGATCCAAAATATATATTTTAATTTGGGATGTAAATGTTTGAATTAATCCCATAAAATAATATAAATGATTGTTTTTTTGTTATTTTTAATATTTAATAACATTATTTCTAACACTAAATTACTCAATCATCCCTTTATAGTGGTGATAAATATTAAAATAGTTATTTTTCTTAACATCTAAAAATAATAGGGTCTAATATACAGAAAATGAACATCTTAATTATAAAAATTTAATCCATTTTATCAAATTCAATTCTTTGAAGTATTATAAATTAATTAAAAAATAAACACATAAAAAGTAATGAGACGTAGTTTATTAGATAAATGTGTTTTATGCTTTAAAATTGACTTATTTAAAAATAATATAATTATTATCCTTATATAATTAATCATATTATTTTATATCAAATAAATAGTATATCTAATATAATTATACTTTTAAATTACATGATTTTATGAAAAAATGTGATATTACAAATATAATCAATTGTCACTATTCGTTGGAAAATATTACCTTGAATTTTTTTCATTCCAAATAAATGAATAATTATTTATAATTTTTGAATTTTAGGTTATTGTGAATATAAATATGTGTATAAAAGTTTAATTATTTCTTGTATTAAGGGGTGATCTAAATCACAAGGAAATAAATTTCTTATTACTGAGATTTATAATTCTATAAAAATTATTACCATATTTGGTGTTGTGGTTTTTTGAAATATCTCTTCGAGAAAGTTTATGATTTGATGTATCATGGTATGATATGTTAGTTTTGAAAAAAAATAAGGGTATATTGAATATTATAAAATAATTTCTTAAGGGTTTTTTTCATTAAACCATTCATCAAAATTAGTGAGATCTTTTAACGAATTGTTTTTGATGTGTTAGATTGTTTTCTAAATTATTTGATTGAATTAAGGTGGCATGAATATTTTTCTGAAGATAATGATGATTTTTTTTAAAATATGTGTTTTAGGATACTATAGTAAATTTCATATGTACAATGAATTTATTATTACATTTGACACTTTGTAAAAGTTATTATGAGATGAAAAATTTTATATAATATCTGAAAAGTATAAAACACAAATCCGATTCATTATGGATAGTGGTTCACATTATAATGGTCATTCCCAAACATGAGTTAAAGAATTAAGAAGGCATGAAATGGTAAGAATTATTTTATATAATTTTTAAAAGTAACTATTAGATGATATATAAAAAAAGGTGAGTCTTGAAATCCATTGGATTTTATAAGGTTTATCTGAGGAATTCATCAAATTTAAAAACAGCAGAGATTAGAAAATTCAATATTTTCAATTTCATAATATTAATTTAATAATTTTATAAGAGTAATGATCTCTATATACATTGTGAATCTAGAAAGGGTTTAGATCAACATGAAGTCATAAGAGTCATTATCTCTTATGAATAATTTTTTAATGATGAAAATTGAAAAAATTGTTAATTTTATAAGTCACATTAAAATTCATAAGAATTATTCAAATGATCACATGTGTCTTTTACTCTAATTGGATGGTCATTATCATGAATGTGTATGTATCTGTAAATAAATCCAAAATACTTATTCCATTATGTTAATATTCATTAGTGGATTAAACAACATAATGAATTATTTATTGATTCTAGAGGAGGACTAAGAAGTTGAACAGAGAATTATGTTATGGAAAAGGAGGACATGTTTTCAATAAGTATACGGAATAAATACTTGCTAAATATTTTTTTTGTGAATTTTATAATTGGTTTACCTCAATTAAAATTCCACTTTATAATGACTGGTAAAAAAGATATCACTGGTAACCATCAATTCGTGACTATAAATTCTATGTTATTGTTTTTTATTTTTTTCATGTTTACATGGGGTAAAAGTTGGAATGGTTATTAATGATATTTTAAACATTATTTACATAATAAATTAATTTATATCATTAAAATTTAATGACCACGAATCTTGGAGAGATCATTGATTAATTATTGACCAAACTTCTATGTATCAAATAAAATGTTGGACATATATTACATTTAGATGAACAATGAGTGATAAATGTTGAGAAAATTGAATATAAAGAATGTGATATTGAAACCAAATATAGTTTTGAAGAAGAAAAATATTTTCCATATATCAAAGAAGGTCATTGTTGATATTTATATAGTGATTCAGATATTATTTTTTTCTAGTCAAATTCGTATAACTGTAAGAAGAATATTTCAGATAGAGATGTTTGAGACAACCTAAAACTCGATTAAATATCATATTGATTGAGTTCGTGGTTCATGTTTTTCAAATAGTGGGAACTAGTAAACTCACTATCAATAAAAAGTTATTGGTAAAAATTATAGGGGTCGTGATGATATATTCCCACAACCACTTGTAGTCATATTTTCTATTTGCTGAAAAATTATGCCTCATACAGAGCTCAATCATAAGATGTCTTCACCCATCTTGGTTGGTGAACCATTTAATAAATTTTTATTCATTTTTTGTATTATTTTTTCTATATTAAGTTATGGTTGAGAAAATAATATTTAACGGTATCATAAACACTCTAAATTAATAAAGGTTTATTTTAAAAAAAGTATAATAAGAACAACTGATCTAACCCCCCCAGTGTAACCCATTCAACAAAACATCAACTAATATTAGAGGATCATGGATACATATATATGATCATTATTATATTATTGAAATATAATTTATATTAAATTAAATATGTAGGTATTAAATCCAATTATGGAGACAATTTTGGGATTGAAGAATTAGAAGACACTCTATCTTTTATGACACGGAATAGAAGACATATATGCATTTATTGGGGGATTGACAATACAAACACCTATTAGGGAATGCTACCAATGACACATTTAGAACTACCATTGGTAAATAGGATGGTATCTTGGGATCATCATACACTTATGGGTGAATTAGAACCTACAATCAGAATCTCTTACAGGTTTATAAAATATTCAATAATCTTTCCTAAATCCATATATGAGACTAGTCATGTCATATTAACAATGAATTAATCACATCTATGGATGTGAAAATCTGTATGTATCATAGGTTATTCATCAATGGTATCATAGTTATATATTAGATGTTCCCCATCAATGAAACCACTTGTATATAATAGAGGTTAACCATATTTTTTTTTGTTCTTTTGTGATACCAGAAATTATGTATATAATGTTTAAATCTACACAAATTGGTAATATGGAAATTATCATCCAATACATAGATTATTGAAGTCTGGATATTTTGATCATACCCATGATATACATTCCTACCTATGATAACAAAAATAATCGTAGCCCATTTTATTTATTTACAATTAATGGGATACATCATAACTTTTACAGTCATGTGATAAAAACTAGAATGTAATGTTTAGTTTTATGTTGTAATGATTTCAATCCAAAATATGTCTGAAAATAGTTTATGTATGACTTATTAATAAGAGTCCCTTTTTAGTTAAAATGGGATGGAATTTTTCCTCATGAGATTGGATTATTCTTAATGTGAATATATACCCTTATGGAAGGATCTTTCTAGGAATATGGTCATATGATGATGAGATGGAAGAAACCATAAGGAATGTATTTATCCCAATAGGTTCCTGATGTTATTTTAAATATGACCCAATAAGGACAGTAATTTGATGAATATTTCAGTTTTAATCCAAAGGGAGGCATCCTGCACATTCCATCAAGATTAGCATCAATGACCTTGTAGTTTGATAAAGTTGGGGATTATATTTAAGGAGGATTACTAAGGATGATAGTTCAGTTATACAAATAATTTGATCATATCAATACCCTATGATCACATGATTCATGCTCTATGTGAAAAATTTTCACTAATAGATCAATCACATTTCATAAATGGTTTCAAATGGGACATAAACAAGAACATTAATCCCAAGACTGAACATCCATCATTGTCTACTAATGAATGATAAAACAGGGAGTTAAAAATGGTAGAATAGATATTGAATACTACATGAAAGTCTTGGGGATTACTCCTATAGGTATTCCGTTGAAAATATACTCCCTAACCACAAATGAATGATGGAGAAGCTATGGTATAGTTCTCAAAAATAACTACCAAAGTAATTATCTTGGATTAATTTCATGATTCATATTGTCTCGTATTAATAAATCCATAATTGGATCTTACACATCTATTGATTTGAAAATATAAGTTGAATGCGCTTCTATATTCTCTTTACATTTTTGGAGTCTTGTAGGAGGTGAGTGTCACTAACTAACAATGTAATCTTTACCACTCCCTATAGGATTAGGGTCCTCATTACTAAAGGGTTTTAATGACTCAAAAAATTTGAAAGACCGCACTATTTATATAATTTAATAGAGGGATATCATTTATAAATGGGATTAATGATAAAAAGTGTGGAATGTTGATTTACATGATACCATGATCATACTGGTTCAATGACCTCAGGGGATGTCTTACTTTGTACTTCCCTGGGATTTAGTATTGATGTGAGAGACCCATTTGGATACTATAAAGAGATTCTATGATGAATCAAAACTATACATATAGTGATAGTGTTAAGGGTGGGGATAAAAACAACCTAGGGATATCTGATTTAAATATTTTTCTCACTACAAAAGATATGTGATATTGAAAAGCGGCTTCTCTATAATGGATGTTCAATCGCAAAGGTATTCCATTATGAAAGTACATTATCTCATTTCAAGATAAAAAATATAGCCCATATTTTCATGATGTATTTCCTTAAAATTAAAATACCTTTTATGTAGGAGCATTTTTGTTTGTTGTTTTATATTACTCTATGGTGATAATTTTACCTATGGTTAGATGTGAGATTTTTATCTCAAGCTCCATGAAATGGAAATTTTCTGATATTGATCTCCTGCATTCATCTCTCACTCTGCATTCTCTATTTGTATCACAATATATTGATATGATTTTCCTAAAAAGGAGAATAATATGGAATTTATAGGAAATAAAAGAAAAAATTCATTCAAAAAATGGTCATACACATAAAATTTCGGATTCCATGGGATGCGAGAGAAATCAAAGCCTCAAACTACAACCAAATTTCATTTCTGGGGGGTGTAGACAAGAACCCTTCACTATAAATAATTTTATATTGTGGGGGGGGGATTAATATTCAAATGAATTCCATTTTTAATGGGTTCATAGAGTCTCTTACTTATACAAAAAAACAAATATTATTTTGGTTGTAGTATAGTAACCACCTCACTTAGAAAATATATTTCATTTTCTATGGGGGAAAGGGAACCATGAAAAAGAATAGGTTATAGATAGTGTCTTAATGTGTTATATAAAAAATTTTGATTGCTATGTAGTTCCAAGTCCCTTTTAACAATTATATTAATTTTCATTGGTTGATCTCACTATCAAGTCCTAAAAAATTTTCCAATATCTTTATTAGATTATATATAAATAGAAATTCCAAAATAAATTATTCCCCATAGATATGGGACCCATCAGTATGAAAAGGAGCCAATTAGGAGGAGTAAACATGGCACCAAAACATGATTTATGATGTGTAATAACATACATGGAGGTAGTAACAGCACTATATATTGTTTTTTGATGAATTCATATTCTATTTATAAAATTCATGTGATTTTGTGAATGACTATATGTTTGTTATAACACCATGATTTTTTTATTTTTTTTCAAATAAATTAAATTTCATTACTATCACCCATTACACACTACACCTACTTTATATGAAACAACTAGTTAACCATGAACTATAAGAAACATTTAGTTTATCTTTTATTACTTGAAATATTATGCATGAGTTTTCTTACACACAATAAAAAATTTCTTTGATAGCTTCTCTTACACAAAAGACTGAGCTTTTTTATTTACTCAATACTATTAATATTATTATTTAATATCATAATATTCAACTAAAAGTTTTACTGAATGGTATTAATAGAATTAAGTAAATTATTAAAATATTATTTATGCATGTTAAAATAATTAATTCATTGTTTTCCCATTAATTCTAAATTTGAGAAAGAACTATTTTGAAATAAAGAAATTCCTTTTCTTGAAAACAATTTTTCAATGCGCAAACAAGTTTTATCCCAATAAATTAAAAAAATCATATTATGAATGATTTTAATTATATATACATATATCTGTATATTATATTATTAATCAATTATTTAACATTCATCTTATGTGTTTTATATACAAGAGACAATAATAAATCAAATTTTATGCATAAAATATGTTCTTTTTATAAGGTAATTTTACTACCATTTAATGGAACACATATTTTAAAAATAAACATAGAAATTTTACAAATTATAATTAACAAAATAAAAATTATTTTTTATCTTTGATATAAAAATTATCTTTGGTTCAATTTATTGTATTTTTCTAAGATGTATCATTTTTTGATGAATAATGAAAAATACGGAATTTTATTTGAAAACCGATTTTTCATCCAGGCAATTTATAACATATAATTATATTTTTAATTTATTATAATGTATAATTATTTAATTAATAATCCAATTAATATATTATACATTATTGGATCAATTTCACAATGAAATTAGATATAAAATCATTTCATACTTTTGAATATTTTCACTTTAAAACCACGATTTCTCACACGTCAGCGAAATGTATTTATAATTAATTTCTAACACTAATGTGATTGAAATCCAGAAAAAAAAATATTATATATTTGAAATAATAATAATTTCTAATTTCTATTAAGTCTAAGATAATTTTTAACCTTAATAATTAGTTAAAATAGTTAAATTTATCATAGTGATTAAGAGAATAACGTGTCTACTAAGTGAATAAACATTAAAAATAAGGGATAAAATGACCTAGAAACATGTTAAAAACCCATTGTGTGATAATATTTAAATTATAATACATATTTCATATAAAATGGATCAATATTAGTAGAAACTTATGTACTTTAGACCTCCCAATAGTTTTTACCTTTCGGTATTTTTAGGAATACCACTCCTCCTCCACTATAAAATTGAACTCACCCCACACATATTCAAAAAAACCAAGCCATTTTTCTAATAAAACCATAAAAAAGTAACCCCCAAAATTCCCACACATAATCATATATGGATTACATTAGGAAAAAATAAAACCAAAGAAATCCTCTAGTGTAGACTAAAATGAGATAATTGAATAAGAGATAATGTTCATCAACAAATGTTGGGAAAAATCCCTCAAGGTAACATTGAGTAATTTTTTTGATGATTGTGTTTGATGAAAAATTGTGTTTCCCATATACATTGTATAGTTCCAACATTATTTTTAACATTATTCTTTGATGAGGATGCATGATGTCACGACCCGACCCTACCCGGGCTTGAGCCGCAACTACCCCAAGCCCGCCTCCATAGGCCAGGGGCTGGTGAAGAGTGCCGAAGGCACAACAACTCGGGAAGGCCTTGTCTTAAGTACTTGTACACACACACGCATCACACTCAATGAAATAGTGCAGAGTAAAAGAAAAGTCAAGTATTGAAATGGTACCTGCTATAAATAACCACAAGAGTGCATCGACCTCTAAACAGTACAAAATACAGTACTGAAAGGGAAAAAGGGGCCAAACACGCACCCAACCAGAAAAGGGTTCCACAACCCGGCAACAGGTAAACAAAAAGGAAACAGCTGACGGGTCTCCCACCAGGAACCCGGCCATAACCATCGCACGTGGTCCAAGATCCAAAGCTCCTACGCTCCACTGAAGTCACACTCCACCTGTCCGTCGTCTGTAAGGGCACACCAAGTGCGGGAAATGCACAAGCAGGGGTGAGTATAAAAATACTCAGTAGGATACCCTGAAGGCTCGAGGGATACACAAAGGAGGTACCGAAGGTTGAGCAACAGAGCGAACAAGAAAAGTAGAAGAGTACAGCTGAAAGTGCAGTAAAGATTCCAGGTCAACCCAACAAGAGAAAGGCGTTAAACTCATCCAGGCACAAGGAGCTGGAAACGGTGAGAGGATGAACCTCTCGTTGAGTCTTTGCTACCTATATCAGTAGAGTAGACTTGTCCATCCACGAGAAGCTAGACATGGAAGGCACGTGGCATACCCCGTGTGTCTTCACATCTCCTGGAAGGAGAGTAGCCAAAACCCAAGGAGTGGGTACTCGTATGAGGTATATACATATGTATGCTCTATCAAGAAGCCCGAACAACTCATAAGGGGATATCTGTCTTGTAGCTCAGCCCAAGGAAAGAGTAGCCAACAGTCCCAGATGTAAACTCCAACGATGCCCAGCATACCGCACGTCTGCCATGAACTACAAGTCATGGGGCTTAATCACCACACCTCGACACTATCCTCTTTGGACGGCACTGAATCGCCCGCACGGTTTTATATCGCGTCACAACAATGCGTCTCGGTGGGGAAAGTGATCCTCGTACTTGAGAGGTTTGGGGGAACGTCAAACTACTACTCGTCACTGCCCCGCAGTCGAGAGGTCTCCGCAGAGTCAAAGTCATTCAATCACCAACCCGAACAACCAAGAGTCCCACTCTGGTAATCACGGAGGAAAACCACAGGCTAGCCTAGGAGAAAGGACAGATCCTGGAATGCCAATAGGTGTCCCACTGCCCAGCCCTCCTGGAGGGTAATTCATAACCAGAAATCGGGTGACCCACTACCCAGCCCTGATGGAGGGTAAACCCTAATACATCATCAGGAGACCCACTTCCCAGCCATGCTGGAGTGTAGAACTCAATACCTCATCAGGCGACCCACTGACAAGCCCTGCTGGTGGGTAGACCTGGAATAAGTCGATAGGCAACCCACTACCCAGCCTTGCTGGAGGGTAGACCTGGAACTAGACGACAGGTGACCCACTGCCCAACCCTGCTGGAGGGTAGACCCCAAGTTTTCGTCGGGTGACCCACTGCCCAGTCTCCGCTGGAGGGTAGACCCTAAGTGCATCAGGTGACCCACTGCCCAGTCTCTACTGGAGGGTAGACCCTGGAAGCTTGATGAGTAAACGACTGCCCAGACCTGCTGGAGGGTAAACCCCAAGAAATCGATGAGTAACCCACTGCCCAGCCCCGCTGGAGGGTAAAACTCATAACTTCCCTGGCCATCTCCACTGGAGGGTACAACAGTGTCCAACCGAACACGAAGTGGGTATCGGGCAACCACCCATATCCAGAACAACTCACCCAAAAGAGGTTCATCTCCCGTTCCATCACTGGGTGCCACTAGCATCACTATCAACCAATCCATCGAGAACAAAAACAAGGGGAGATCACTCAACCCTTATGTTCAAACAAACGAGCGCAGAGGGACCCTCTACGTCGCGAGGGGTCAAAGTACGCAAAGCAGAACACAACACGCACCTGGGGACCATACGACGTGTGGCCCCAAGTTAACCCCAACCAAGCGCATGAACATCTCAGGTACAAATCACACGTACCTCCAAGCGATCCCGAATACTCCCAGAGTACACCTCGTTCGAGCACAAAGGATATCGTGCACATGGCACACATCGTCAACGCGAAGGCGTGACGTAACATCTCCAACTCAAAGGCCCATGCACGGCCAACCACATCTCATGAATCATTTATATCACTATCCCAAGAGTTCGCGATCACACGCCAAGGGTCCGCTACAAACAAGGTAGGACGAACCACCACTGTAGAACCTTCCATTTCCACAAGATCACGCAAGAGGCTCGGTAAAACCAAATGGATCGCACCGTTGTAATCCTCACGGAAAAACACACGAGATCAACTACTTACTCGCCTCCAATGGATATCCGACGGAAAAGTCACCAACACCGCCTCACGCCCGAACGACGTCCCATGATCCCGATCCTCGTCCCCGAAAATAGTCGGGTGCATCGCACCATTGTGATCCCCTCAGGAAAACACGTCACAAGAACTACTCACTTGAGTGCAATGGATATCCAGAGAAAAAGATGCATTCTGGTGCACCGTACACGAGCGGTGCTACGTGGGACCCGCATCCCGGTCATGAAGTGCTTCCAATGGATCGCACCGTTGCGATCCTCTCGTAAAATTACACAAGGTGGACTACTCACTAGTCCAAAACGGTCTCCCGGTGATAAAGATGGAAAGTCACCGTCGATGCCCAAATGGACCTCATGGGCCCCGCACCATCATGCCGAATTAGAGAGGGCTGATTTCACCATTGCAATCCCCTCGGAAAAACATCCAGAATCGACTGCTCGCACACCCCGAACGGACGTCCGATGCAAAATCCGCTAAATGCTGCTCGCAGCTCAAAAGACGGGCCCTGGGACCACACCTCAACTTCAGCCTCAACTCTTGGAACTTCCCTAGAAAGCTCCGCCTCGGTGCTAGGGTCCCAATGCCACTGACGGCGTTTAAATCGGACCTCGGTCGCGCCTACGCCATCCAAGACAAGTTCCCCCGGAAAATGATAAACCACTTAAGGATGTGTCGCACCTCCAAGGCCCCTTGTTTCGGGAATTAAAAATTCCCGAAACCATCTCAAAAGATCCACATCTGTTCCAGGCCCGTGCCGCCGCAGACGGCGCGTAAAACGGACGTCTGTAGCAAAATCTACGGACGACGGAAGTTAGAAGGGTGGGGGGAACCCCCCCCCTTTGGGTCAGATCGGCCCGGACCGGCCGGTCCGCCCACCGCCAACTCGCTGGGACGGCGGCCCAGCCGCCTCCCACAAGGCCGCCTCACCCATGCACCGCGAGGATGCCTCTTCCACCGACCGGCCGACACGGTCGGTCGGCTTTCCACACGGAGACCCGCGTCTCGCTGGTCTCTGTCCTGCCGCGGGGTCGCGCGCATGCGAACCCGCCGTCTCCTCTCGTCGGCTCCCACAGCTGGCACCCTCAGCCAGTGAGCCGAGCCGCCCCGCACTGTGGAGGCGCCTCCCAGTCGGTCGGATGGCTGGCCAGCCTTCCACCACGCCCACTGCTGCGCCGTCGTCCCGGAACCACCGTCCGCCGCCAAAAACCGCCAGAAAACCAGAATTCCGGCCGGAACTTCCCCGGACTGCCCCGGGACTTGGATTTTTGATCCGAGAAGAGCGTCGGAAACCATAGAACATATAATACACAACTATTGGCTTGGATCGAAGATCGGGAAACAATTAGACACTAAATTTTGGATTCAAAGAGGGGTTCGGAATTTAAAACGCAAACGAACACCACCTACCTCGCTGGGCTTCGCCCGGAGCTTCGTGTCGATCCACCGGCACCACCGCACCTCGGCGGAGTCGCCGTAACAGACTTCCTCGCCGGAGGAGGAGAAGAGGGAGAGGAGGGGCTTCCAGGGGGAAGGGGAAGGAAAAGATGGAGGGGGTTTGTTGAGAGTTTAAATAGAAAACGCTTAACCACCCGCCCATCTGCCCGAACCCGAACTCTCGACGGGGTTGCGGTTAAGCCTCCCTTAGGGTAAAAACCACTTCTTGAGGACAATGGTGGTATCAGAATTTTAATCTGAGACCCCATTCAAAAGTTATAAAATTTAACGTTCGAAGCCGCAAAATTACGAAAACGCCCCTGGATCCATTTTTCACAAACGGCCCACACCCGCAAAACATATACCCCTCCTAGGGTAAACAGAACGCTCCAAACTCAATGGTGCCCTCGGTTTTCCAATCTGAGCCACCATTTAAGAGATACTTGTGTCTCTCTTTTAAACGAATAAATTAATTAATTTATCTGTTTAACATTCCAGAAGCGGGCGAGGTGTCGAAACATCCCGCGCCGACACGTTTTATGTAGTTCTTAGGGTAAACAACCCATTACAGACCCATCCGTACACTCAGATCTTTGATCCAGATCACCGTTTAGGAGTTATCCAATTTATTTATCATTTTTAGTGTGAACGCACTGAAAATTTAATTCTAGCCACTCTGGGGCTCGGAATCGCACGCCGTCTAAAGGCGCTGCCCTGGAATATTATCAAGAATATTCCAAAGTATTTAATAGCAAAAACAGGGTTCTTACATCATTCCCTCCTTCAATATTTTCTTCCCCGAAAAGCAAAACTAGGGAGCAACACATGGTACTAAGCCCACATCTAGCTTTCCCATACCCAGAAGAACCCACGCACAGCTATGCGTCACCGCAAATAGACGAAAGGATTGATCCGTTCACGCGAAGTTAGCCATCGCCGATGTTGTGCACCCACTCTAGACCATGGGGTTAGGGCAAGGTGGTAGGTTACCTCGCCATCCCTTTGCACGGTCTCAAACGGTCCAAAATCCCTCAGGGGTAACTCACCTCCCTGATCAAACCTCTACGTCGCATGCCACGACTAGAATCACCACCCACACCTGAAACAAGGCCCGGTGATTCCCTCCTTCAGAATATCTATATGGTGAAACACCCAAGGATATCTATTCACACTAGGTTCCATAGTCGATGCTCTCTTACACACTCAAAAGGCGAAGGAGTCAACACCATCGACTAAAGGAAAAGATCCCATGCCTTTTACCTTACCGACACAGGGTTACACCGACGCCCCGCGTCACTCCGGTAACACCTCAAGCAAGGAGCAGGGAGGAAAAAAGTTCACACACAGAGTCTTAAAATTCTACTACAAAAAGGTAGAAGAGATGTAGAGCATACCTCTTATCACCTCATGCTCTACAGCATCGTAGAAATCCAAATCTCGCAGCTGTCCGTGGTCCCAACTATCAGCTCCCGGAGCATGACGTGGACCACCTAGTGGTTATGGGGAGATCTCGTAACGTTATCCCCCACCTTCAACTCCTTCTGCTCCTCTTCTAGCCCCACATCCTTGGGCACTTCTCCGATCACAGCGCTGCCTCTGCCATGGTGCTACACTTGCTTCCTTCCCTAAGCTCTCCGCAACTCGGGTCGGGAAGTCTCATGCCATGTGATCTCGCCCGTCACAAGCATCGCACCGACCCTCTCTGGGCTTCACTAGTGCCCTCCGGTGCCACTTTAGTGTACGACTACGGCCCAAATTCACTCACAAAAGGGCATCCTCGGCTGAGGCCCTGCGCCTTTTCGCCACAGTGGTATACGACCACCTCTCCGAAACCGGCAGTGGGAAGGCCACCTGCATCGAGGTTCTGTCATCCGGCGCCTGCTAGCTACAGAAGACGTCTCGACTCCATTACGCCCACTGCCACTACCAATTTCAAAACATGACAGGAATCCCTCTGTCACCAGCGCCTGCTCTAGAACCCCGGCATATGTGGGAATGCCCAAGGGTACTACGACAGCACGAATCTCTCGACGGAGACCCTGCTCAAACTTCCACGCTCGGAGGTTGTCGTCATGAACCAAGTTCAGGTAAAAGCGTGCACAGTCAGAAAAACTGCCCGCATACTCGGCCACCATCATCCCTCCGTGCTGAAACTGCTGGAGCTCAAGAATCCGAACTGACTGCAAGCAGGAGGGGAAAAACTCCTCACAAAACAACAACCGAAAGTCGCCCCACGAAAGTGAAAACTCTTCAAGAAGCTGAGTCACCAGACTCCACCAACGCCAAGCTGCTCCACGAAAAAGGGTGGCAGCCAAAGCCACTCTGATCTGTTGGCATCTGCACAAGACTGAAAAGGAGAACCACTACCCCGAGCCAAACCTCTGTTGCCTGAGGGTCTGGCTCACCACTGAACCTCAGCGGTCTCTGCCGCTGGAACTCACGGAGCACGCTCAACCTGCGCTCAAACTTAGCATGCTCTGCCGAAACTACCTGCTGCTCAACTGGTGGGGGTGTTGCTACCGGCCCACCCGGAGAAAGGGGCTTGCATGATGGTTCTTGGACTGTGGCCTCGTAGCTCACAGGGTCATCGTCACGCACCAAAGCTAGTATCCTGGCTGGCTGTCTTCACGGAGACATCCTGAATATTATCAAGAAGTGCCGCGGTCAAATGAGCATATATGTATATACCAATAGCAATGATGGGGAGCTAAATCAAGTAGTACAGTAAAAGACTAAATCCGATGTGATGCACAAAAGAAATTTTCCTACAACAAGTGTCTCAGCATGCCGATTCGACAAGCGGGTCATCAAGGTCCTAGTGAATGGATACGTCAGCCGCCGCACCATCACTGGACTCGCTGGCCTGAGAGTCGCTCTCGAGACACATCAACACTGTTGCCCTATATCCCAACCAGTTCCTCTTTTAGGGACGTCCGAACAGTGTCCCAAGGAATGAACCACCTCTGATAACACTTTGTCACGACCCGACCCTACCCAGGCTCGAGCCGCAACTACCCCATGCCCGCCTCCAAAGGCCAGGGGCTGGCGACTAGTGCTGAAGGCACAACAACTTGGGGAGGACTTTGCCTAAGTACCTGTACACACACACGCAGCACACTCAATGCAATAGTGCAGAGTAAAAGAAAAGACAAGTAAATAAAGGGAATCTGCTATAAATAACCACAAGAGTGCATCGACCTCTAAACAGTACAAAGTACAGTGCTGAAAATGAAAAAGGGGGAAAACACGCGCCGATCCAGAAAAGGGTGCCACAACCCGGCAACAGGTAAACAAAAAGGAAACAGCTGACGGGTCTCCCACCTGGAACCCGGCCACGACCACCGCACGCGGTCCAGGCTCCCAAGCTCTTACGCTCCACTGAAGTCACGCTCCACCTGTCTGTCGTCTGCAAGGGCACACCAAGTGCGGGAAATCCCAAGAAGGGGTGAGTATAAAAGTACTCAGTAGGATACCTTGAAGGCTTGAGGGAGCAAAAAGGAGGTATCGAAGGGTGAGCAGTAGAGTGAACAAGAAATTTAGAGGAGTAAAACTGAAAGTGCAGTAAAGAGTCCAGCTCAACCCAACAAGAGAAAGGCGGTAGACTCATCTAGTCACAAGGAGCTGGAAACGGTGAGAAGATGAACTTCTCGTTGAGTCTTCTCTACCTATAGCAGGAGTGTAGACTCGTCCAACCACGAGAAGCTAGACACGGAAATCATGTGGCATACCCCGCGCGTCTTCGCCTCTCGTGGAAGGAGAGTAGCCAAAACCCAAGGAGTGGGTACTCGTACGAGGTATATACATATGTATGCTCTGTCAAGAAGCCTGAACAACTCGTAAGGGGATCTCTGTCCCATAGCTCAGCCCAAGGAATGTGTAGCGAATAGTCCCAGATGTAAACTCCAACGATGCCCAGTATACCGAACGTGTGCCCTGAACTATAAGTCAAGGGGATCAATCACCACACCTCAACACTATCCTCTTTGGGTGGCACTGACTTGCCCGCATGGTTTTAGATCGCGTCAGAAGAACACGTCTTGTTGGGGAAAGAGCTCCTCAAACTTGAGAGTTCTGGGGGAACGTCAAACTACAACTCGTCACTGCCCCGCAGTCCAGAGGTCTACGCATAGTCAAATCCATTCCATCACCAACCCGAACAACCAAGAGTCCCGCTCCATTAATCATGGAGGAAAACCACAAGCTAGCCTAGGAGAAAGGACATAGCCTGGAATGCCAACAGGTGTCCCACTGCCCAGCCCTGCTGGATGGTAAACCCTAATACATCATCAGGAGACCCACTGCCCTACCCTACTGGAGGGTAGACCTCAATATCTCGTCAGGTGACCCACTACCCAGCCCCGCTGGAGGGTAGACCTGGAATAAGTCGACAAGTGACCCACTGCCCAGCCGTGCTGGAGGGTAGACCTGGAACTAGACGACGAGCGACCCACTACCCATCCCTGCTGGAGGGTAGACCCCAAGTGGTCGTCGGGTGACCCACTGCCCAGTCTCTACTGGAGGGTAGACCCTATGTGCATTATGTGACCCACTGCCCAGTCTCTGATGGAGGGTAGACCCTAGAAGCCTGATGAGTAACCCACTGCCCAGCCCCACTGGAGGGTAAACAACAAGAAGTCGATGAGTAACCCACTGCCCAGCCCCGCTGGAGGGTAAAACTCAGAACTGCCCTGGCCATCTCCACTGGAGGGTACAACACTGGCCAACCGAACACGAAGTGGGTATCGCGCAACCACCTAACTCCAGAAAAACTCACCAAAAGAGGTTCAGTGCCCATTCCATCAATGGGTGCCACTAGCACCGCTACCAGCCAATCCATCGAGAACAAAACTAGGGGGAGATCACTCAACCCTCATGGTTAAACAAACGAGCGCAGAGGGACCCTCTACGTCGCGAGGGGTCAAAGTACGCAAAGAAGAACATGACATGCACCTGGGGCCCACATGACGTGTGGCCCCAAGTTAACCCCAACCAAGCGCACGAACATCTCAGGTACAAACGACGCGTACCTTCAAGGGATCTCGTATACTCCCAGAGTACACCTCATTCCATACCAAAGGCTATCGTGCACATGACACCCAACGTCAACGAGAAGGCGTGACGTAACATATCCAACTCAAAGGCCCAGGAACGGCCAAACACATCTCGTGAATCATTTATATCACTCTCCCAAGAGTGCGCAATCACATGCCAAGGGTCTGCTACTAACAATGTAGGACAAACCACCACTGAAGCACCTTCCATTTCCACAAGATCGCGCAAGAGGATCTGCAAAACCAAAGGAATAACACCGTTGTAATCCTTGTGAAAAAACATGCGAGATCGACTACTTACTCACCTCCAATGGATATCCGATGGAAAAGTCACCAACGCCGCCTCACGCCCGAACGGCGTCCCGTGATCCCGAGCCTCGGCCCCGAAAACAGTCGGGCACATCGGAACATTGCGATCCCCTCAGGAAAACACGTCACAAGCACTACTCACTTGAGTGCAATGGATATCAAGAGAAAAAGATTCATTCCGGCGCACCGCACACGAGCGGTGCTGCATGGGACCCGCATCCCGGTATTGAAGCACTGCCAACGGATCACACCGTTGTGATCCTCTCATAAAAGCACACAAGGTGGAATACTCACTTGTCCAAAACGATCACCTGATGATAAAGATGGAAAATCACTGTCGACGCCCAAACGGCCCTCGTGGGCCCCACACCATCATGCCAAATTATAACGGGTCGATTGAACCATTGCAATCCCCACGGAAAAACATCTAGAATCGACTACTCGCACGCCCCGAATGGACGTCGGATGCAAAATCCGCTAAACGCTGCTCGCAGCTCAAAAGACGAGCCATGGGGGCTATGCCTCATCTTCGACCTCAACGCCTGGAACCACCTTGGAAAGATCCGCCTCAGTGCCAGGGTCCCAACACCACTGACAACATTTAAATTGGACATCGGACGCGTCTGCACTGTCCAGGACAAGTTCCCCCCGGAAAATGACAAACCACTTAAGGAAGTGTCACACCTCAGAGACCCCTCGTTTCAGGAATTAAAAATCCCAAACCATCTCAAAAGTTCTGCCTTTGTGCCAGGCCCGCACCTCCACAGACGGTGCGCAAAACGGTCGTCTGTAGCGAAATCTACGGACGTCGGAAGTTAGAAGGGGGGTGGACCACCCCCCCCCCCCCCACCCCTTGGGCCGGACCGGCCGTTCCGCCCATAGCCGGCCCGCTGAGACCGCAGTCCAGCCGCCTCCCGCGAGGCCGTCCTGACCGCGCGCTGCTCGAGCACCTCTTCCACCGACCGACCGACATGGCTGGTTGGCTTTCCACATGGAGACCTGCGTCGTGCGGGTCTCTGTCCAGCCGCGGGGTCGCGCGCCTGCGACCCCGCCGTCTCCTCTCGCCGGCTCCCGTAGTCGGCACCCTTAGTCGGCGAGCCGAGCCTCCCCACACTATGGCGGCGCCGCCCAGCTGGCCGGATGGCCGGCTGGCTTTCCTTCGCCCCCACTGCGACGCCGCCGTCCCGGAACCACCGTCCGCTGCCAGAAACCGCCGGAAAACCATAATTCCGGCCGGAACTTCCCGGGACTGCAACGGGCACCCCGGGACTCGTATTTTCGATCCGAGAAGAGAGTCGGAGACCTTATAAAATATACTACACAACTATGGGCTTGGATCGAATATCGGGCAGAAATTAGACACTAAATTTTGGATTCAAATAGGGGTTCTGAATTTAAAATGCAAACGAACACCGCCTACCTCGCTGGGCTTCGCCCGGAGCTTCGCGTCGATCCGCTGGCACCACTACACCTTGCCAGAGTTGCCCCGCCGGACTGCCTCGCTGGAGGAGGAGGATAGGGAGAGGAGGGGCTTCCAAGAGGGAAGGGGGAGGAAAAGAGGGAGGGGGTTTGTTTAGCGTTTAAATAGAAAACGATTAACCACCCCCCCGTCGGCCCGAACACGAACTCCCGACGGGGTCGCGGTTAAGCCTCCCTTATGGTAAACACCACCTCCCGAGCACAACGGTGGCCTTGGAATTTTAATCCGAGACCCCGTTCAATAGTTATAAAATTTAACGTCTGAAGCTGCAAAATTACGAAAATGCCCCTGGAGCCATTTTTTACAAACGGCCCGCACCCGCGAAACTTATACCCCTCCTAGGGTAAAAGACACGGTCCGAACTCAACGGTGCCCTCAGTTTTCCAATCCGAGCCACCATTTAAGAGATAATTGCATCTTTCGATTAAATGAATAAATTAATTAATTTATCCGTTTAACATTACAGAAGCGGGCGAGGGGCCCAAACATCCCGCGCCGACAAGTTATATGTTGTTACTAGGGTAAACACCCCATTCCGGACCCATCTGTACACTCGGATCTCTGATCCGGATCACCTTTTAGGATGTATTCCATTTATTTAGCATTTTCAGTATGAATGCACTGAAAATTTAATTCCGGCCACTCCGGGGATCAGAATCGCACGCCGTCTGAAGGCACTGCCCTGGAATATTATAAAGAATATTCCAAAGTCTTTCGTAGAAAAAACAGAATTGTTACACATGACTAAGGAATGGATTCTCTAGAGGTGGTACAAAAATATTTTGTACAAGATTGAATATGGTTTGGAATGTCACACACATGACATGTTTCAAGATTAAATCATTAAAATATGGTAAAGGAAATAAGTGCATGAATGATTTATAATTTGTGTGAAAGATGAGGTTGTGCGGAAGAGGATTGTGTTCCCAATGAAACGCCAAAATGGGGTTTTTTTCTTGGAGATGAACCTTAACTATGCTTTAAATCTTATACGCAGTGGCCGCAAATGAAATTAAATATGTGGTGACCCCCTTATTTGATAAGCTCAACACCTAGAGGAAATGAGAGCTCGGAATCAGGTAAGAATTGCCTATCATGGGAGTTTCCTGCAGGAATCGGGGTTTCATGTAATAATTAAGGATGTGAAAAACAATGGAAGATTCATATATGATTGGTTTTGTGCATAAAAGGAAGTTTCACATAAGAATAGGGTTTTCACACAAATCATAAAACATGTGTCGAAGGTGAAGTAAGGGTTTTTCGAAAGATTTTATGTTTCCAAACATATCCTTGGTAAAGTATTATTCATCATTGGATAAAAGTTTGACATTAACAGATCATAAACAAAAAGTGGAAGCTACATTAATTAGTGGAAATTAGGGGACATTCAAGTCCTTAAACCATGAGTGGTTCTTTTTAAGGAGTGAGCACAGTTAAATGGAGATAGTACTGAGCTTTCAAATTGTGATTTGTTGTAAACTAGTAGGGTCAGTGAGTCCATTTCCAACAATGTAAATAGTTGTGAACATTTAGTGGATTTGGTACATCTTCAAATTGCCATTGTATGCACCTTGGACATAGCCTAGTGAGGTTGAACCAAGTAAAAATTATATTTTCTCATGCATGATTTAATTTTTGGTCATTTATTTCTATAGGAAATAGCGAATAATGAGTTTTTTTTACAATGAAACATGATCAAATGGTGCGGCTATATTAATCTGTCATACCATGATTCACCCCTTCTTATTTTATTTGAAATAGTGTACCAAACACTTGGTATTATAGGGAAAGGTTAATATCAGTGTTTCTCCCTCTATGGATGTCATCAATCATAAATGGATTTCGATCATCGATAGTAATACATTTATTTTATGGAATAATCTGATTAAACACTACTTCTGATCCTTAAGAATGGATTTATTTATAGTATCGATGCATGGTTTTTTTTCCAACATTGATAGTGTTTATTTATTAGAAGATAAATAAATGAGATTGTATTCTTAGTCCAAATGAATTAATTCTTTAGGGTGATCCTTATCCGATGAAATATATATGAAGGTGATGTCATGTAAAATATCACATGCTATATAGGAGAAGTTGTTAGAGGATATATGAAGGAGATTCAATGGTCATAAAGGAAATACAACATGTTTTTAGGAACATGTATGAAGATCTGAGAATGAACCCAAAGAAGTTTATTGATGTATTCTTTGAAAGGGTGAATGTTGTAGTGGAAGACATGTGTGACCGTTGGAAGATTATTGAAGATGTAAAGATCATTAAGCACATCTTTAGAAGATATACACCTCAGTTTAATTTAACATTTTCTATGTTTGAGGACAATGCTCCCATGGAGCTCCTATTAGATAGATTTCATAATACTCATGTCACATATTTGATGATTAATGAGTACATTTGGTCTAAAGAAAATTTTAATTCCATGGATGTGGAATTCAAGTCCATGAAAAAGAAAATCATTCAATATTCAAAAGAAGAAGAATAGTTGGATGAGGTGATGCCATTCATTTCCTAAAAACTATAAATATGAAAAGTAAATTTCAATGGAAAACAACCAATTGCTTTCCATATATGTAAAATGGTTGTCCATATTGCATTATGGTTCGCAAATAATTTTCATGAAGATTAGGATGATGAAGATTAAATCCCAATGAGGAAATCATGAGGCTATATGAATGGAAAGAAAAATTATATGAAATATTTCATCAATAAGAAGAATATTATTTAACAAGAATGTGATAGTTTATATAAATCAGAGGCTAAAGAGATAGATAACTAAAATTTTCATGGAGAAAACACTATGGTGGAAGTTGTTGGTAGTGCACGAAAAAATTTACAATCAGACATCGATGAAGAAGAAGTTGAAGTAAGTGTTGATATGAAGGTTGATTTGCAGGACACTCTATAAGAGATAGATGTCTAGAGAGACAAAACAATGAAATCCAACAATATTTTTCATGATTCCATACTATTTATTCATCACCAAGAAAAAGGGAAGTCAAAAAGTGATGAAAGAAACTGAAAAACATAAGTCTTCAACACCAAAGAACTCAAAAAAATTATTGAGTAAAAAATTAAAATCAAATAATTGAAAAGTGATATCAATAGATTGATTAACAATAAAATAGATCAAAATATGCTTCCAAGAACTCACGGAGAAATTTTTTTGGATGCAAAAAAAAGTTAAGGATCAATAAAAACTCTTGACTCCCAATATAAAATTTGGAATATAGGTCATTACAAAGACATAAAATATGGAAGTGGGGTATAAGGGTCTAGAAAAATAGAATCTGAAAAAAAAATATAAATGATAAGATTGGTATGGGGCTTCATAAAAAACATAAATTAGTTATGGTTTAAGTTATAAAACTTTCACTCACTTGGAAATTGAAGATTTATTTGGGTACAAAATTGAATTAGAATATTAAGAGAAACCAAAGGACACTAGCTGGTGGAGAATTGAAATGTAGGAATGCATGCTACATCAAGTATTATTTCTATGGAAGGACGGGAGACTCAAAAAATTTTTATTCCATATCTAAGAGATGCTAAAGAAGAAATTAAAAACAGTGGGATCCAAATAGTGGATGATACTCTTGAATTCCTTTTCAGTGAATTTTTTTTGGTGAATCGGATTTGGGCTCATGGCTACATATTGTACATCAACCATGAAGAGGAATGTACCAAAGATGAACCAAAGTGGTTGCAAGTATAAGATAAAATGATTCAATAGGTAACCTAAAAATGAACAATTGATTTGCAACTCTACGTGATGAAGTTGGTCCATCATTCTATGAGATAGTCCAAGACTATCATTCTATACCAAGTATGAATTCAAAAACATAGATAAAAAATAAATTAGTATATAAGGAAATGGTTAAGAAAATTTCACTAAAGAATCTGATCGTTCTAGTGTATGGACACATGATAGTAGTTGTATAGCCCATATGATAGGGAATAAGGATCATGATACATTCATAAAATATGACAATAATGGATTTTTCAAATATTGAAACAATGATGGTCGGAAGTTTATTGGCTCAGGAAATGATGAGTTTAAGAGAAAAGAAATGATATGTGATGATGTCTTATAATTACAAGGCCTCAGTCACAACATACATATCATATATCAAATATGGGACTCCTGACATTCTATAAGATTTACTAAAAATATGTGTATCATTAGAGGACGATACGGTATAGTTTTTCTACATTAAAAAATATCAAATGGAAATATCTAACATGTAAGTGGAGAGAAAGATATGTGCTTTTTGTCCAGAGAGAAAGGAAAACATTTGTGGAATGAAGGACTTGGTAATCTATTGCATCAATCACTTGAATAATTGGTAATATTTTTATGTATCTATAGACATAAAAAATCTATGATGTGATCATATTCATACTCGAGATGCACCACAACAAGGGAAGACTATCAGAATGGCGTATAATAAAAAGTAACATATGTTAACCAGATTACATGAATTGGTGTATAAAGAAATATGTGAACCTTTTTCACCAAGGTCCATTAACAAGAAGAGGTATTACATCCTTTTCATTGACAATTACAGCATAATAGAATGGGTATTTTTCATTTCCCAAATGACTGATGTGTTCAGTTTCTTAAAATAGTACAATAGGAAATTTGAAAGGTTGTTTAGATTGAAAATTATAATGTTTGACATTGATAATGGTACAAAATTCACAAGCATCTAATTAAAAGACTATCCTAATAACCATGGAATAAGGAATCGAGTTTCTTCTGTGAGAAATATTCAATCAAATGGGGTAGTTGGGAGGAGAAATTGGATCATCAAAAATATGCTCTGAATGATGCATATTGAAAAAGTCCCACGAGAGATATTTTGGAAGGAAGTTGTCTTGAAATTGTTCTAAATTTATAACATAGATTTATTATGTCTGAAGGAAGGAAAGACTCTATATGAGATTTGGTATGGAGATCCGAAGTTAAAATACTTTCAAATATTGGGAAGTAAGTTCATTATTCTAAATAAAAAATATAGGAAATTTGTTTCATGTGGAGATTAGGGGACATTCCATGGATACTCAGTAAAAATAAAAGCATATAAATGATTTAGTAAGTGACTGGGAAAAATAGTTGAGAGAAATGATGTAACTGTAGTGCAAAAGAAAGGTAACATTCAACAATACATTGAGTATTTTCCTGATGAATGTTATGAGGATATAAATAACATTGGGAGATTAAAAGTCAAATATGATGATTCAGAAGAAGATATTGATCATGAGAAAGAGGAAGTCAAGTCTGTATCTCTGTTGAAGAAAAATATTCGACCTGAAATTGATGGGAAAAAACATTAGTGATCAAATAGCACCAGGTAAAAAAAGAAGAATGAGGTTGTTATATCATAAATCATTCCTATATCAGGGAGAGGATAAATCTTTTAATAATACAGATGGATATGAAAGCTAGGTTTAGGAAATGAATTAATATGTAGACTGTATTGAGAAGAATTAGATGTAATATATTTTTTTGGTGACAATATAGTATAATTCCATTAGGACTAAATTGGTCTTTTGAAATAAGATGAATGTATATTGAGAAGTGATTCAAATAAAAGCACGACTATTGTGAAAAGGTAAATCCTAGATTAAGGGTATCAATATCGATGAGCCATTTTCTCCTACTATAAGGAATGAGATAGTCATATTATTCATAGACATTATAGTTCAATGGAAGTTCAATGATTTCCAAAAAGACCCCAAGTAAACATTTATGAAGGGAGTTTTGGAAGAATAATGGTAAATTTAGCAACTAGATGGATTTATCTTTCATGTAGATGAGAATATAGTTTTTTAGTTGAAGAAGGTGCTCTATGGATTGAATATAACACCAAGATAACAGTATTCAATACATGATCGGTTTTTGAAGAAGATTAATTTTCAACATGGTAGAGTTGATTACAATATATATATCAACATTGAAAGAAATCAAAGGATTATGGTGCTAGTTTATGTTGTGTCATAATATTTGGTTCATCGGATAAAGAAGAATGTATTCAATTTTATGAATTCATGAAAAGTGAGTTCAAAATGTGAATGATGGGTGAGATACGATTTTTCTATGGTTTTTTTGTTACATAAGTGTGGAATGAAACATTAATATCTCAATCAAAGTATGTCATAGAGGTTATGAGATGATTTCTAATAAATTATTCCAAGTAGATGAAAGCTCTAATTGCTATGTGGATGAAACTATCAAAACATTATGATGGCTAGGTAAATAATATCAAATAATATAGGAATAACCTTGGAATTTTATTATACTTTACAACAACAATATAAAATATTGTTTTTTCCACATGACATTTAGAGATATATCAAATAAATCCCAATTAATTCCACATGCTTATAGTGAAACGAATACTTTGGTATATCATGGGCATGATGGTTTTCAGTTCGATGTATAATAAAAAATCTCAATATGATTTTCTGGGATATACAGATGCATATTGGACTGGATCAACAAAAGACGGAAAATAAACATCAGGTGGTGCATTCTATCTTGGAAGATCGTTTTTTTCTTGGTTAAGCATGAAAAAAGATTTCATTTCATTGGGAATCACGAATGCTTAATATAATGTGGCTACTCATGAATTCATACTGATATTGTGGATGAAGAAAAAACATGATGTTATAGGAGTTTAATTGAAGTATCTAATCATAATCCATTGTGATAGTCCATGTTCTGTAAATCTTATAAAAACATACATTACATCATTCAAGGATAAAGAAAATAAAAATTAACTAACACCTTATCAAGGAGAATCTGGAGCACAGTTCGATGAAGTTGTAGTATTTGCCAATAGAACTACAATTTTCATACATTTTGATAAATAATTTCCAAATGAAGAATTTGAAAGGCATTGATTGGCTATAGGAGTTCAGTCGATTAACCACACATGAAAAGTTTGGATGTGGGACCCCACTCCTTATGGTATGGTTTGTTTTTCCCTAATGTGATTTTATGTGTATTTTACCTTGTTTCATACCTGAATTTATTGGACTTTGTGTTCATTGAAAAAGTGCTAGAAATTATTCTATTAAAAGGGAGAAAATGTCTTTATCAAGACTAAGGGAAAAGCTGACATGTTGAGGAATGAGATAGGGGCAGCATGATATGAGATGGTTTAAATATGATGATCCATGTAGTGATCGATTAAATATTATATATCACAACATCTAAGGTTCTTAATGAATTTAGTATAGTTTTTTTAATGGAACGAAGGGATTCATTGAAGAAATATTCATATTAATCTTGTTTCTGAGGCCGAGCATTTCTAATGTGGGCTTAGAGTATGTGTTGAGTAAATATTTCATCACTATCCGAATCACATGAAGTGAATTGTGTTATAATATTGAAAAATCCTTAACCATTTATCAAAACATTAGGAGTTTTCTTTTGAGGATTTTTCAACAAACCCAAAGGGGGAGGATATTGGGGGAAAATCCATCATGGTAACATTGATTCATTTTTATTAGATTTAGTTTTTTTAACAAATATAGTTTCCTTGATAAGTTGTGGAGTTCCAATGATTTTTTAGAATTATGTGTTGAAAAATTCTTCTAACAAAGGAATAGATGCTCTTGAGGTGGTACAAAAAGAACAAATACAAGGTGGTTCCATTTCAAAGTGTTTTCCAAATATTTGGGGCCCAAAATTTGGAAAATAGAGAAAGGTGTTTTTATTAAAGTATGTTGCACGTAAGATTGAGGATTGTTTGGAATGTTGTGAAATATGAATGTCTCAAGATCAAAACATCTGAATTTGGTAAAGGAAGTGAGTGCATAAAATATTTGGCATGAGCACGAAAGATATGGTTGTGTGAAAGAGGCTTGCTCACCCAAGGTGAAATCAAATTGGTTATCACATCCTCAGAGGTGATATTGTGTGATGTGTTGAATCTTCCTCACATGGGTTGGCAATGCCTCTAAATAAGAGGTGACCCCACCCCCTTATTTGAGAAGATAATCATGTAAAGGAAATCAATTCTCAGAATCGCATAAGAATTGAGTGTAAAAGGAGTTCTATGTATGAATTGGAGTTGCGCATAAGAATTAGAGTTGTGCCTAATAATATGATTTTTGAGCAGGAAAGAATGTTTCTCATAAGATTTTTGTTGCATGTAATAATCATGATGCACGTAATAAGAGGTTTTGAATGCAAATAATTAAACATGTGTTCAATGTGAAGTAAGGTTTGTACCAATTATAAGATGTTTCGTAGTACATTTTTAGTTAATTATTATTCATCAATGGATGAATGTTGTACGTCAATAAAGCGTCTACATATAGTAGAATATACATTCATTAAAGTCAATGAATGGTTCTGCAAGTCTAAAAACTGTTAGTGGATCTTCTAAAGAAGTAGTGGGGACTCTTCAGTTGAGAGAGCAGTGATATTTAGAATTTTTATTGGTTTCAAACAACAAGTGATAGTGAATCCACTCCAAAAATTTTAAATGATAGTGCATTTTTAGTGTATTTGGTACAACTTCACTTTACCATTATATGCTCCTTAGATGTAGTCCAATGATGGTGAACCAATTAAAAATTGTTGTGTATCATATATGATTTATTTTTTGGACATACTTTTCTACAGGAAAGGGATAGAATATGTTTTTGTTTAAAAATGAAGAAAAATAAATTGGGGAATTTGTTTTAATAATTAATACCCTGATTCACACCCCCTCCCCCTCATTGTATTTTACCTAGTGAACCAAACAAAAAACATTTTTGTATTCCTCAAGCCTTTTTAATTCATTTTATATTAGGATTATATAATAACCAGAGTATATAAAATATAATTATATGTTGTTATGTTAAGGTGACTACATAAAAAACATCATTCACTACCATTAAATGGGATACACAATCATCATTCATGTGTATGACACACTACCACCTCACAAACAAATGTCGTTAATTCATCCATTAAAACCTGTTATGGTTTGAAATAATAATTAATTTATAGTTTAAATATGATATATAAGATATTTATAATATATTTATGAATATATAATTATTATATAACACATAACATCTTGATTTCCATTTTGTGGGAATATGATAACGTTATTCATGTGTACGACGGACAACCTCCTTGTGAAGAGATATGATTCTTTCACACTCTACATTGAATGAATTAATTATTGTTTTAATATAAATATTTGATATATATATCATATTATCTCTAATTTATTTATTAGATAATTATATAATTTATTTTTTATATGTTCAATATGACAAGAAAAAAGAAACAACGTTCATGTGTACGTACGACCTACCGTCTCCATGAACGGTGTATTTAATTTCCTATTTATATCTCTTATACATTATTATATAAAAATATGTATTGAATATATATGATATTTAAATCATTATTTAAATTACATATATTTTTAAATCATGATATAAGTAAGAGTACCATGAATAAAAAGATGATAAATGAATGAAAACAAATATTTTATTAATTAAAACATTACCAAAACATTGAATTGTTTATAAATGGGTAATGTAATCTCATAAGTAAATAACAAATGATATATTGATATATATTGTTATGTGATAGATTTTTAATAAGAATATACTTATAATACATGAGGTTTAAATGACTAAGATAGAAGTCAGTACTTAAGGGAATAAAATTTCTAGATTCACTTTTATTTCTATGAGAATTTTTCCATGTGGACCACATATTAATGTTTTGTGGTGTATATAGTGTCTTATGAAAATATATATCATGAATTTAATTTATTTTATTATTTTAAATGTTTCATTTGATTCTATTCTTTCATATATCTCATGATTCAGATGTTACCCATGTATTAAGGGATTTTTGTCTCACTTTTATTTTCCATGACACACAACCCATGTTCACCGCCTATTTATAATTTCTATTATTTATACCAACAATGGATTTATTTTAATAATATTATAATGCTAATTATTTGGATTTACATGTCCATTTTAGGATCTATTAGTCATGGTGTTTTCCAATCAATAAATTACAAAATTTGTGAAGGAATTTTGTTTCAATTTGCCTTCTTTGAGATGTATGTTATGATTTTCACCGATATTCTTTCATGTAGTGTTTATAAAAAAAATTAGCAATTATATCAATAATATATCTATCCTTGTGATATTTTATGTTCCTTTTTTTTATTCCTTCATTGAGCATATGATTCAAGGTTACCAAAGTGGTAATAATTTTACATTACAATCTCATTATTTATCTTAAATATTTATTATTATGCTTCCATTGATGAAATAATATGATCCATATTCGAAATATTATAATTATGTTTCTTATCCATTGGTTATCCATGATATATTAACGTAGTAGTACAGTTATCCCACTCTTAGGAACTTAATATAATTAATAAAATGTTTTGAGGAAATCCGACTTTATTTATCTCTTCAATCAAAAAAATATTTCATTACAAAACTTTGTTTTATAAAAATGTTTTCAAATATTTTATATTATAATCACTTGATTTTTAAAATACATTATCCCCCCAAGATTTTATCTTTTTACAAAATGATTTAAAAGTTAAGCTTCTTATCATTTTTTGATAAAAGCACCAATCTAAAATTTTTAATGTTCAGAATGAATATTCGATATATATGTATTTATACACCATCATGAATATAATTTATTTTAATATTCCTTTAAATGTTTAAAATATTTTTTATGGAAATTGTTTTCCAAATATTCTAGAAATTCATTATTCTTAAATCGGTTTTTACTGAAAAAGGTTTTACAAATTGTTTTATGTTTTAAAATGATTTTTTCAAAAAGGAAATGACATTACCATAAATAAATGTTTTCAATGTTTTTTAAATTTCACTTATATATTTCGAAATAGGTTCTAGAGGAACATTATTTTAAAAATATTTTATGTCTTAAAAAATGATTTTTAAAGAAAGGTTGTTTCTTATGAAATTATCCATGTGATCTTTTGAAATACTTATCCATATATGATGTAATACTTTGATATAGTTAATTATTTAATAGGGATATGATCCAGGGAAACTATTATTATTATTTCTAAGAATGTTTTAATTTTAAGATGATATGATTTTAATGAACCCCATTTATATTCAATGGGTTATACCAAGATAAAACTCTTATTAATCCCTCATCCTTACAAATTTTATTCTATAATTAATTTATTGTGGACTATTTTTTCCTCCAATAGGTTATATTATGATTAAATTTTTATTACCCTAATTTAATTTCATGGGATATTATATGATGTTTAAGAAACCAATCTATTTTTATGGGTCATGATATGATAAATATTTTATTATCTTGTAACACATGTATGTATGAATTCATTATATGATGGGTGGGACCTATATCTCCATCCAATGCATTAGGTAATGATTTTTATCTCAAGATATATTCATTACTATAATGGGAAGTGGATATGGTTTAGTAATGGGCATTATCCACTAAGACGTTCTTGGGAGTGAACCTTGAGTACTATGATGGTTTGTGGAGTGAAATAATTCCACTAAGATAGACTTGGTAGTTATATTTGACTACTAAGATGGTCTTGGGAGTGAATCTTGAAAAATAATATGTCTTGAATGTACATTATTTTATTTCCATAGTATGACGGGTGGGCATTCTTACATGTCCACAAATTTACGAGTGAACTTGATTTCCTATTCACAATGTTACATGTTGACCTGGTTTTGTGACTATAAGTATATGTGAGGGACATATTTCACATCATTAACATAATGGATGAACATTATTCTATTTATTCATGTTCACAAAGTTATAATATTGTGTTTATTCCCCAAATTTTTTTATACCAATTTTATTCTTTCATGACTCAGGTTATTTTTTCATACGATTCATTTCATATGAACTACACATATTAATGAAATGACTCATGAATATGATATTTCATATGTTGTGTATGATCTTCAAATGTTCTAATGATCCCACACCCGTTGGTTCATTTTATTCTTGAAAATATATTATGTTTACCCTTAATGACAATATAAGATCACACTTTATTATGTTTCCTTCACCATGTTATGAATAACATTTTAGGTTGGATATGTAAATGAGGAGTGATAAATGTGATGTTCTTTTTGGGAAACACATAATACCTATTTCCAAGTTATAATATTTTAATATAATTTTTCAATGACACTAAACTATTACGTTCCTTGGGTATGTACTTTTTTTAATGTGCTGAATATTCATCTAAAATGATCTAATATAGATGTATGTTAATCCCAAGTCACTATAGTTGATATCAAAGGATATGTTTAGTCATCTAGTGGAATATAGGATGTGAAAATATTAATGAGATCCCCAGGGATATTTATAAAGATAAGTCTAAGGATGTCTCTAAGGTTAAATAAAAGTATAATTTAAAGTCTAGGAAGAAATCCAAGAATTTTGATAAAGTGAAGAGTGAGTGGTTTCATATAAATCCATCCCTATATAATTACCATAAATGGATTTGGCACCATAAAAAATATATATATATATATATATTGGTTTAATTACCATGAAAACACGGTATTGAGGTAAAGTCAATTAGGGACAAGTGCAGGACAATGGGACTTACTCCATACCTAGTTTGACACACCTAGGGAATATAATTTTTAAATTCAAAAAATAATTGTGAACCATCATAATCAATTTTATTAGATCTTGACTATGAATAACCTATAAAAATATAAGGAGTCTTAGAATAAAGGAAAATGCATAATTATTTATAATTCCTATATTTTATTTTTCCTAATTATGTGGTTCCCCAATATGATAAGTTATTCTCACATTAGGTTTTTGGTTTTATTCAATAGATGGAACCTAAAAGAATTGTGTTAATGAGGAATGAAATGGAAAATGAAATTATTGTACTCCTAAGAAATAAAATTTCATGGAAGTTGAAATGAAAGTAGCGTTTCTATAATAACAAAACCTTTTCAAGATATGAATCATGGTGAACATAAAAATGTGAAAAGAAGGGAACAATTATCTGTTGAGTCCTTCATGAGGTTACACCCACCATATTTTATTAGATCCATTTATATGTTAGCTGTTGAGTAATGGATTAGTACCACTCGAACTATATTTTCCATTCTACAGTGTTTAGAGCATGAAAAAGTCACATTAGTTGTCTATATAATAGAAGGTGAGGTATGTCAAAGGTGGAATCTTATCAAGATTGTATTTCTACAAGACAAAATTGACTCCATGGGTTGGGGGAGTTCAAAAACTGATTTTTCAATAAGTATATTCCTCATATTTTTCATATGAAGACGGTGAAGTATTTACTCAAGCATAAGAAGAGGGATGGACAATATATTGGTTCCTGTTAAGAAGATTTTTCAGGACATATAAGTTACACTTCTTGTATTTTAATTCATCCTGAATGAAATTTTGGATGATTATTTTTTTGTGTGAATCCAAATCCCAAACAAAAATTTTATATATGGGACTTTTGGTGTTATAAAGAAATCATTCTATATGCACTACAAGTTCAAATAGAAGATAGTAACCCACATGGTTCAAGTGATGAGGAAAGGGAAATTGGGTTCTACGGAAAATATAATTATATGTCACATGGTGGGTAGAAAAATTTTCAAACTCTTACTGTCTAAAACTGTGGGAAGGATTACATAGGCGAGTTCTTAAAAAGAAAAAGAAGGTGTTTCATTTGTGGGAAGCCTACCCATTACGAAAAAATGTAAAAGTGTTTTGAAGAGTATAATCAATGAAATAAATGAATATTGGCCTCAATAAAAGGCTCCACCAACACTTCAGTGTTTCATGATAAAAGATGTTGGGGATTATTAAATGTATTCCCCAATATATGGTTTAATATTGATGATAAGCCACAAAAACCTCTAAATACAGTTGATAAAGGGAAATATTATGCAATAACAATGAATGATGTGAATGATGATAATTATGTAAGACTTATCCTTCCTCCCTTATTTATAAATTTTAATGTTAAATTTTGTATGAATAAGCCCTATGAAAATCTTATAGTTCTTCCGTTAGTGAAATTTAGTTTGACTAACTCCATTCAATGGATTATAAAATAATAAAATAACATTTTATTTTCTATTGGTACAAGGCTGAACCCATTATTCTAATGAAAATGTTCATGGTATACGATAAGATCATATTTAAGGAATAATTTAGGAATTATATTTTTGAATTATTAAAAGGTTCACCATTTATGGAAGGGTTTGATTTGAACATTGGATGATGTTTTGGAGATTAATGTATAACTTAACCGTATGGAGATTTATGCACATTTTATAACATATGATAACAATTTTTCTTTATTTATAATTAAATACATAAGGTATTAATTGTTCAATTTATTGATCTTATTATATGTTAGTGATTACGGCATAAAACATTCACCTTCATTTTTAGAGTAATAAATGAAGTGGAAATTGGTGATGGCATAACCAAAGTGTTAGATTTTATAGATGATATACAATGATAAAAGGTAATTAAATCTCCTTTTGAAAATTCTATTATATTTAGAGAAGGATATATGAATAAAATATTTTCCTCTTGTAATCATTTTTTATGATATTAATTAAATTTTTTAAGGAACACTGGTTTATGTCTTGGTGACCTTTAATTTTATACTAACCATGTTTTATCACACTTCATATATGTATTTGGGTGTTATTTTTCTCTTCCATATACCTTTTTTCACTTTCCACCTATGTCATCATATGTGGATTCCTAGTTATGATATACTTTGGGAAATAATTATGATAAGAACCATCCATTTTTAAATGATTTTTTATTATTCATTTTTATTATGTCTGTTTCTATAAATGTAAAATTCATGTATTAAATCATTGATGATACAGATTAATTTGGAGGATAAATTAAATTTATTTTGGGTATATTGTAATACCATAGGTTTTTTTGAATTTATTATTTCTAAAAAAAATAAATTCATTGCAATCCTACGTTACACGCTACAACAAGTTAATCTAACATTATAAGAAACACCATGTTAATATTGTGTTACTAGATCTAGTGATTTTAGATTGAATTACACATATTATTATGTTTGTATTTGGTTATACACAATACCTTATTCATTTTATACCTTTCATTACATACAATAATGAGTTTTTTCCAAATTATTATATAATGTTAATATTAATATTTAATATGATAGTTTTCACCTAGCTGTTGCAATGGAGAGTATCAAGAGGATTAAATAAATTATGAAAATATTATTTAAAAATATTTATATAATAAATTCCTTGGATCCCAATTCATTATATATGAGAGTAAGAACTATTTTGAAATAATGAAATTCATTCTCTTCAAAACTATTTTTCTATGCATAAACACATTTTATCTCAATATATTGAACAAATCTATTTGGATTAATTTTTTAATTATATATATATATATATTTTATTTTCAATAAAATATTTAACATTCATTTAATGAGTAATCCAAACCACATATAAGTATAAATCCAGTTTTATGTAAAAAATATGTATTTTTCTAAAATATAGTTTTACCACCTTATGATGGTGCACATATTTTAAAAATAAAATTTGAAACTTTTAAAAATTATATCTGAAAAAATAAAATTTATATTTGAAAGTGTAATATAAACATTATATTTGGGGGAATTTCTGGAATTTTTCGGAGAACATTCATTTTTTATGAATATTGAAAAATACTAAATTTTAAATAAAAATTGACTTTTCCTCAAAGTAATATTTATAATGATAAATTAATCTTTAATATTATTTTAAATTATATTTTTTTAATTATTTAATATATTAATTCAATTTGATTAATATTAATCAATTCCTCATTTAAATGGGATATAAGGACATTTTAAACATTTGAACATAGTCAAATTAAAAACATGATCTCTAGAGCTGTGTATGGGATTCATTTTAAAAAAATTTCATCAAATTATGTGATTATTATTTGGAAAAATAGATTCCAAATTTTTAATAATAATAATGCATAATCTGTTATAAGGAAAAACTAATTTTTCAAAACAGTTATTAGTGAATGTAGTTAAAATTAATCATGACGATAAAGAGAAAAAAGAGTTTACTAAGGGGTAAACATTATACTTAATGAAAATATTACCAAGGAACATGTAAAAAATAAATTATATCTGCATATTACTATAATATACCCTCTTGGAGTAAAATGGTTCATTAATGGATGCACATTATGAAATGGGGACCTCCAAATAGTGTTTACCTGTTCAAATTTACCAAAAGTCCACTCCTCCACTGTAAAAGGAAACTCACCCCCTCATATATTAACACCTCTAATAAATTTTTTTCATCCAACCCAAACACAAATAAACTCAAAAATTACCTCAATTCAACCAATAATCCCTACTTTGGGCATATATCCATCCATGGAATTCGTTTGAAGAAAACAAAAAAAGAGATACCCGAAGAAGAGACAACATTCACCAACAAATTGTTTTATTTTATTTCATCCACAAAACATTTTATTTATTTTATGAAATGATTATATAATAAACTTATTATATTAAATATTCTGATTTTTCTTATTTTAATGATAATACCTAAAAATTCACACACTTTCATCAAATGGGATACATAATCATCATCCATGTGTACAACAAACTACCACCTCCCGAACCGATGTTATTCAGTATTTCATTACCACCTATCATGGTTGGAGATAATGATATATTTATAGATTATATATTAAATATTTTATATTAATATTTTATTTATTATTCTTTAATTATCATATACCACATTCCATCATGCTTTACATTTTGTGTGAATACGATATCATCGTCCCAATGTATAGCAGACTATTTCCTTGCGAAGCGATGTGATTTGTTCACAGTTTAAATGGAATAAATTAAGGATAGGTTTAATAAAAATATGTGACTTATATAAAATAATAGTGATAATTTAATGATAATATATATATATCATCTATTTTTCTTTCTTTCAATATGACAAGAAAGTGGTGATAACATTAATGCGTACATAAAACCTTCTATCACAATGAATACTGTATTTCATTTCATATTTATACAATATTTAGATTATTGTAAAGACATATAATATGAATATATATGATATTTATGTAATTTTTTACATTATTTAAATTATGAACTCGTGATCTAAGAAAGAAGTCCAAGAATAGTAATTCAAAACATCTTCGAAAAACAATGTAGTTTTTACCAGAAGCATAACCAAAACATGGAATAATATAAAAATGGTTCATATCAAGATATAAGTAAATAATATATTATATTAAATATATATTTTTATGTTATATTTTTATAATAAACATGTAATTATTATACAGGAGGTCTAAATGAGTATGATGGAAGTCAAAAGTTAATGTAATGGGATTTCTAATCTCACTTTTTTTTGTAAGAATTAAGCCATATTCACCACTCGTTACTTTTTTGTGGTGTATATAATTATCTAAGAAATTTTATATCATGAATATAATTTATTTTATCATTTTATAAGTTTCAATTTATTCTATTATTTTATATATATCATTATTCTTAATTTACTCAAGTATTAAGGGATTTGCGTCTCAATTTAATTTTCTATGAGGAACAGTCCAAGCTTACCACCTATTTCATGAATGTGGTTTATATAATACCCATGTATGTGTTTTATCATTCTTATAACTAGAAATTTTTTTATTTAAATATCCAATTTATTACATCCCTTTCATGAGGTATATAGATCAAAATTTAACAAATTGTTAATGGAATTTATCGCAATTTTCCTTCTTTGAGACACATGTTATGATATGTACCTATATTATTTGGTAAAGTGAATATAGAAGCCCTTTGATATGTAATATCATTAATGTATCTATCCTCATGATATTTTATGTTCTCTTTTATTCTATTCCTTCATGGAGTATACGATTCAAGGTTACGAAAGTAGTAATAATTTTATGTTACAATCTAATTGTTTATCAAGATTCATTATGATTATGATTTCATTGATGAAATATTAGGATCTATATCCAAATAACTATCATGAGTTTTCTTATCAAATTTTTATTCGTGGTATTTTAACATAATGTTATCATTATTACACTCTTTGTTATATAAAATGATTAATAATATGTTTTTAATGATATCTGACATTATTTATCTCTTCAGTAGAAAATAGGAATTTTTTTAAACAATGGTTTCTAAAAATTATTTAAAAAATGTTCTAGTATTCTACTATTATTATTAAAAAAATATTTCAAATTTTTAAAATGAATATTCTTGTCATGTTCTGATCAATGCACTTTTATAAAAATTTAATGGGTCAAAAAGAATGTTCAACATGAATAATTTTATCTTCCACCACAAACAAAGTTTCTTTAAAGCTACCCATTCATGTTTAAAGGTTTATTTTTAATGAATTATTTTTTATAAACGCTCTATAATTTTTTAAGTTATTTTCAAATAAAAATTTTTTCAAAATTGATTTATGATTGAAAAAGATTTTTTCAAAAGAGAAAGAAAATTCTCTTGAATAAATGTTTTAAATTATTATTTTTATATTAATTAAAAAGTTTTCAATGTGGTTTTTAAATTAAAGGATTTAGAATAAAATTTATCTCAAAAAATTACTTTTAAAGAAATGATAATTTCCTTATGAAATGATCCAAGTAATCCTTCAAAATATGTCTATATCAATGATGGAATACTTTGATATGATTTTTTATTTAATGGGTATATGAACCAAGGAATCCATTCATATACTTTATTTTTTTGGTTTATTTTTAAGATGATGAGTTATTCATGAAACTGATTTCTCTTCCATGAGTTTTACCATTATAAAAGGATTATAAATCCTTCTTCATTTAATTGGTTATTCCATGACCAAATGGTTATGAAACATAACAATTTTACACATATTATGATATAATTATATGTTCATGATACCCATTTCTTTTCTTGGGTTATGGTATGATGTTTATGAAACCCATATATTTTTATAGTTAATTATATGATGGACATTTTGTAATATTATAGCGCACATATATTTGATTTTATTATGTGATTAGTGGTTCCAATATATCTATCAAAAGAAATGAGTAATGATTTGTACCGCATGATATAAAAATGGATATAATGGTAAGTGAATGTAAAAAATTAAATGCTATTATGGTCTAAGAGTGATCCATGACTAGTATGATGGTTTGGGGAGTGATCACATTCCACAATTATGGACTTGGAAGTCATCCTTTACTACTAAGATTGTTTTGGAGTGAACATTGACTATTAAGATGCTTCACATGGGCTTTATTTCATATCCATTATGTGATATGTGGACCAGATTACATGTGTATAATGTTATGAGTGAACCTGATTTCACCTTCACTATATTATGTGTGGACCTGGTTCCTTGTCCAGAAGTTTATTCATGTGACAAATTTCTGGTCCATAACTGAAGGGGTGTACATGTTTCTATTTACAAGTTTTCAAAATGTAATAAGATTATGTGTATGCCCAAAATCTATTTCTTATTCCAATGTTATTATATTATGACTCATGTTCTTTATTTTCGTAACATTCATGTAGTATTAACTGCCTACCTTTATACAATGAATCGTGATTATGATATTTGATATGAATGGTATGAGATTTAAATAATATACTCATGTTCTCATTACATTATGTTCATGTTATGGTTGATATCTCTTATGTTTACCATTACTAAGCTTATGAGATCACCCTTTATTATGTTTCCTTTCCCTATTTATGAAGAAAGTTTTAACTAGGATATGACTAAAAGGAGTCAGAAATGGAATGTTCTTTGTGGGGAATATTGAAAACATCTCACCAAGATAGAAAATTTTGATCCATGTTCTTAGATACACTAAACTCTTAGAGTCTAGAGGAATTTACATTTGTAATGTTCTGAATATTAATCTAAAATGATGTAATATCCAAGTATGTTAATCATGGGTCACTAAATTCATTATCCAAAATTCCTTCTACATAATGATCACAATTTCTGGTTGTGTTCATTCCTAAAATGATATTTATAGATCTGAAATATTGATACTTCCCAATATATTTGTTATGCTTTTAGTAGGAAGCCTCACTACTCATAGAAAGTGCATTGTTCGCAAAACAATAATTCTGTTATGTGATTCACATAGCACTTATGATCATAGGTATGATTTTATTCTTAGTAAAATTTCTATGATTTCTTTATTTACCATACATTCTAACAACATACCTATTATTCTTTTTCATAGAGATATTGTATCTTATGTAGATTCTACTATCTATTTTGATCAGTGTAGTTGAAAGGAGAATGGATATAACCCTAAATGTCGACACCAACCCTTGATTCGATATTATAAATCATGATGGGATTATAAAGAATCATCTTATATTTGTTTTGAAAAATTACCCATTGTATTGATGAATACCCCTATATAATTTTTGGTTTTACAATTCCACTATTTTTTAGGAGGCTAGTCAAATAATGACATCTATTTTTCCATGCATCTCTCAAGTAGTTTGTAGGTTATCCTAATCAGTTTGTTCTAGATAGTTCCATAATATGGTCATTGAAATGACTTAATTTTGAATATATCATTAAAGAATCAAGATATCCATCATAGACCCATGTAATCTACCACTGTATATTACCCATCCATTTTAACCATTCGCGAGATAATTATAATGAATGACGGAGCTCAATATAATTCATTCACTCTAGAAATAATTTATAAGATATATATGAATTATATTTTAAGGTTTATCATATCTTTATAGAATTTAATGACTGGTAGGAATAATTGTTTTATACCAAGTGGTATATATTTTTAAATTTTTGTGGTATCCACCAACTGTTCTCTTACCTGAACTCATAATCCATTGGTTTTCAAACACCAATACAATATCTCTATCACAAATTATTTTTCGAAAATGTTTGTGGGATATTAATCCACGTGGAAGAATCCCTATACATGTGGAACTTTATGAAGAGATCCTTTATATAACTAAAAAATGGGTGGATATAGAACATGCATGCCCTCTAGTAAGAAGATTATTAATTATAGTAGATAAATCAACTAAAAAAGAACTTATTACCAGTTCAATTATCATATTCAGGAAAAGGGTGAAAATATTTTACAACCTAACAGGAAGATTCCAAAGGTCATGCACGTATGGACCCACCCTACTCAACAGTCACGCTAGGTTTATGTCTCATATTGGGCTTCTAATAAGTAGAATAACAAAACATATGATGTAAAAGATTCTAGGGAGTTTGACATCAGATCATCTATAAATGTCATTTTTTCTTCAATGAATCTAAGTAGATGGATTTTCACCACTAATGATGCTAATTCAGGTTTAAGGATTAGTACATTTATACTGGTAGCTACATTGGCATAAGGAAAACCCATTAACATAGTTTTACCTACCTCTTCTCAGATTCAAAGGTTGTTATGTCACATATAAGAATGAACCTCTGCCCATTGAATTAGTATGGCCTACCTGTTATATATGTATGGATAGAAGAACACTTTAGATGTTGTGAGACCAAAATATGAAAAAATACCACATTCTTTTTATCACACAAAAATCCATTGGAATTTGAGAAGATATAGTAATTATGAGGAATCCCATGGAATTTACATTCATTTCCCATCTTGTACCATATGGAACCGTAATGGTTAAAGGAAGAAGAACCCTCAAAGAAAATTATTATATCATCTCATTTCTTGGTAGGATTCTAACCACTTGAATAGATGGAGTGATAATTTTTGAACCTAAAACATCTTATAAATCAAAATTTAATTGTTGATGTCTGTAATAGGTAACACCATTTCCACCTATTAATATTAGGAATAGAGACATTCATTCATCCTATATTGATTTTGGTTTGTTATTGTATGTGACTATACACAATAAATGATCACACTAAAATCCATTCATTCTATACTTCCATGGGTATAGGCTGAAAAAATGACAGAGTATGACTGAGATGGAATATTAGCATATATAGTCTAACAAGTGAATAAAATGTTGATCTCCAAGACTCCCTCCTCAACAATCCTTCTGAAAAAAGATTCTAATATGGATAACCATGTCTCCGAAAATCCAAAACATTTTTTAGAATCAACATTTTTGAGTACCCATTATATTTGGAGTGTAATGGACCTAGTTTTTTCCACAAAAGATAATGGTGATGTTAATGTTATTGGTCACACAATGATAGTGATGAGAAATTCATTGATGGGGATCAAACTAATTGACATAGTCACTGATGTCATCTAAAAAGTAACCAAGAAAGGACTTTTGATACCCATTTTACTAGATAAATAAAAACTATACATAGTAATCCTTATTCTAGATTGTATACCCATGGTAGTGATTACGTAGAGTCTGGATCCCAATACCTCTATTCAAAATTATGTTGTGAGAAAATGGGCATAGAGACATGTTTTTCTTTCATCATAGTTAATCCTTTGGTTAAGATTGTTAGAAAGGTATAAATAATTTTTCATCATTACATAGATTGGGAATAAGGGGGCCTAATTATTGACACTTTTATTCACTCATCCATCATGTTCTCATCTCTTGAGGGGAATAGGTGTCCTGATAATGTATCTTGATCCACTGTGATATTATTAATTGTCATGTGGAATATTTAGAGGTTGATACTATGATGTTTCATCTTGTGGATACTTTGGAAGGAAAACATTATTATTATATAGCTATCCAAATTATAGAACTATTGAAATATGGGGTTCATGGAGAAAGAGTTACGAGATACTTATTAACGACGATCATTATTCTTGAGTCTGTGGAAGAATAATTTTTCAGAGAAATTCATATGTCAAAAAACATGAAAATTGGCTAATATGGATGTAGAACAATAGAGAAACCTTCAAAAGTCCCTCAATACAACTCATTAAGTGTTGGATGATTTTTTAGAAAATCCTATTTGAGTTTTAAAATATCATTTTTTTTCTTCTCATTACTTGTAATTTCAAGGAGATACTCCAAATTATTGATACTCCAACTTATTTACATTTTTATGAATAAATGAATACATAGATGGTCCATGTAACTAACTCTTATATTATCAAAATTTTTATTTCCTAGGAACAAGTATTTCTTTTAAAATAAATATCAAGATATCCCAAGTCATATGATTTCCAAATAATGATATTTTTAATAATTTCATGTACCTCAATTGAAATAATCTCTTCCTGGGCATCTCTCATTGAAGGTTATAGGTATAATTTTCCCTCACCATAACATAATAGTTATTATATCAGAATAGATGATCTTGTATCCCACATTTGGATGATTTTTTTGAAATATGAAAACCAAAATATTAAAAATTGTACAATTATTTATTTTTTTATGACTAGGGGACTAGAGAGCTTACTTTTTTTTTCTAGGGTCATATTTTAGTACCTATATGGTTTTGTAATTTTCATAATTTCCATTAATTTTTAATAAATTTTATATAAGGATGACATAGATAGAAATATATAAATTTTTCTTAGGACTTACTTTTCATATTTTGAGTTTAATTTTTTTTACCTTATCTGTTACAAGTTCTTGATATTTCCATGATCTAGAAAATCACATTTATAGTGAGCAAAGACTCAACATTTTCCTTAAATATACATTAGGGGGTTTCATTAAAGTGAGTTCTATTTATCTGTACTTTTGAAGTTTATGGTTATGAAATTTGAAACAATATAGATTAACTTTATGTCATGACACCTTTGACCAACAATCTCTATAATTTAATGACGTATAGATTTGAGAATGTGATACTACAGTTTTTGGTCACATATATTTTAATAACGGTTTATAATGACTTATTTAATGGAATAGGTCAGGTAGAACCAATATGAATTGGTGATTCCCAATGTTACAATAAGGGGAAACCTCACGAGTAGGGGCATATAATTTATGGTCACACTAACACAATTAGAGTGACTATCATTGTCAATGAAGATGAACTAGCCTTAAAAATTTTTATTATAACATAAATCTCCCATTTAAGAGCTGAAGGGGGTGAAATCCAAAAATTCATCATGAAAATATCAAAAATCAAACTCAAAGTCTATATATATTAAAACTAGAATGAAAACACAGGACAGCTCCTCCCCAGTATTTGATCGTGATGAATCTCTCAACTGTTGCAAGTGTCACAACCAGTTTTTCATATCTTTGTTTTGATCTGGTTCATTTGAAATCATGATACTTATCTTGGGTATTTTTTTATATTAATTTTCAGTTCTTAAGTGTCATCTATGTCTAAGTTCCCAATTTTTTTCCCCATTTCTTGTTTATGATTTTTTGGGGAAATGGTGGTTACATCATGATTTGGTCCAACCATGAGCTCATTTCCATTTTTAAAAACCAAATTTGTTTCTTTTATAACTCTTTTTTTCATCTTTTTTCACTCATTACACTTCCCACATGTCATAAAATGATATATAAAAACTACCATATCCTTTTGGACCCCTTAAGAATTCATAATCTTGGTGAATTGGGGTTACTAATTTAGGCATTAGGCCAGCCCATCGACCCATTTCCCATTTTAAAAAATTAATTTGTTTATTTTATATATAATTAAATATTTAATATTATTCAGTAATTCCACCTCCCACCAAAATCCAATATCTATATCCTCACCCCCATTATCTATTTTCCTTATTTGGATGTCATTATAGTCTCTTAGTGGAGAAACATTCTCAATGTCTCTCCAATCATCCAGATTTGAGAAGGTAAATTGTATCATTCAAAAATCAATCAATTCGTTCTAATTTGAAAAAAATATTCTTTACCTGGTTCTTCCTGACCTTAGGAGTCTCTCCAAGAAGTTTCACGCAATTTTTGTTTATCTACGGGTGCATATCTTGTCGAATTCGAAGAGTTTTCTAGTTGAAAAGGTGAGATTCCTTCTCCTTTATCCTCCATCTTCTTCCTCCTTTCATTATTTCACTGATTTATAATCTCCCCAAGTCCTGTTTGAATTAGGGTTCTTTTATTCCATTATTTTTTATGGAATTATTACTCATTTGGTTCTGGTCATCATAGGTTTAGGGTTTGTAAACCCTCGGATAGTGATTTTGTGTGAGTGTTTCTGTTACGCCAAGGATTTGAGGTGGGATATCCCATGTACTTTCCTCTATTATTTTAGTTTCTTCATTTTCTTATTGTTAACACCTGATAAATATATGTTTATTATAGTTTCTCATCTTCTGGATAGTATTCTTGGTGTGTAAAATTGTTGTTTATTCCTTGTTTTGTGAAAGGTATTGTTGTTTTATCATAAGAGTGCACACCAAGTGATTGTTTAAATGTTCCACTATATTTAAGAAATGTTTTTTGAGGTTTATAATCTTTTTATGGTATTTTGAACATGTTACAGTGTCTTGAATAAATTATGTCATTCAATTGTTGTTTATTCCCTTTTATGTTCTTAAAATAATTTGTTTTGTTTAAAAATGGAATGACATCTGTTTGGAAAATTGCCCGGTTGGATTTCATGTGTGATGTGTGATTTAAAAATATTTTTTTTTGATTTATAAAAGAATTTAAATAATTATAAATTGTAATTTTGGGTCCTGATATGGCTTTGCAATTTGTATTTGTTTTTACAAACAAATGGGTTTTGGTTTATAACATGTTTTGGCCCGAGTTGTGAAAAAATGGTATGTTTCACATCCTTATGAAAATAGTTGTGTTTTGAATATATTAACTATGTTTTTAAAGAGATTTTTGAATTTGGGTGGAGGTTGTAAATGGTTTTTATACACCTCCTTAATAAAATTTAATTCATAACTTGGTCAAATTATAGTTTTGAGAAAGACTTAAAGGCCCGTTTGGCATTTTTTTTATTTTGTAAAAATGGTTTCCATGTGTATTTATTGTTCTATCATTTTGGGAAATTTTATAGTCCATGAAAATGATATATTAATTGTTTTTGGGGCTGAAAAATATGGTTTTTTAGGTTATTGATGGGTTTTTTTCCTTAAGAGCATCTTTGAATGTATTTTATGTTCAAGGCCTCGTGATAATCCTTGAAATTGTTTTATGAAAAAATTTAGTGGTGTATTGATTCCTGAGAGAAATGTGAAGAAAGTTTTTGGGATGTTTGTGTGTTTATGGTTTGGGAATTTATTTTTGATTTGGAATGTGTATTTTATAATATGTGTAACTTGATTGAGAACCAATGGGAATCCCGGGTATCTTGGTGGGAGGACGTGTACTATTATGCTAGTGATTCTGTGGGGTTTGGCCCCTGTTTCACATAGCAAGTTTGACTATGACAACACTAACTAAAATATGATGATTATGTTATTGGTGGACCTAAATGTTATGTGTATTCTCCCTACTAGTGTCTTGTTTGTACAGGAACATATATTCATTATGGTTACTTTCACCGAGATACGAGGTACTTGGGGCTCACAACATACTAGTGCCTAGGGGTGTTCCCATGAGTTGTGCTCATTGGCTATTTTGTATTCATTGTAAGCACACAACATGTTTGTTTGGTAAACTCAGTAGTGTGTGTTATTTATTTAAAAGTGTACAATATTTAAAGCATCCCTCACTAAAATAATTTTCATTTTGAAGTTTCACCTCTTTGAAAAATTGTTACCTTCTTTTTTTATAAAAGATAAAAGTTTTTGTGTGAAAATTATTATATAATGGATCCTCATTTGAAAAACATACATTTATATCATTTATTTATAATATAGAATTGTTGTTTCATTTATTTTAATGCAAGTGCATTGGGAATAGAATATCGGGCTAACCTACGGAGTATTAATACTCAACCCTATAGTCTTCTTCTGTTTTTTCCCTTGTGTAGGTTTTATCTTGAGTTCAATTGCCAAGGGAGATGTGTGATCATTGTGTTGGAGAGTGACCAGCAGTGTCACATGGATTTATATAGTTACTAGGTTTGGTTAGTTGAGTTTTTTGTTTAGTTCTACTATTATGTTTTTATACAAATAATGTTTAGTTTAATTTTTATATAAATGAATTTAGGGTTTCCCATTTATTTCTGCAATTTGTTTGATTGTTTATATATAAGAGAAATCATTCCCCTGTGTACTATATTGATTTCCATGGTGCTTGTCACCATCCCGAGAGGATCAGGAACGCCTCTTGAGACTTGTCGCAGGCTGGCCTGGGTGACCGGTTCAGGGTCGACTCAGGCTGCTTCGTGACAAAATGGTATTAGAGGCGGTTGACTCTTAGAAGACCATTATTTTTAGAGCGCCCTTATTATTTGGGGATTTCAAGGTAGATGGAGTAGGATTGATGGTACTTGAAGGGTAAGTGCAGGAAGAGCATCACAAACTCTTGATTGTTCTGATCCTTGGGTTTCCATGGGAAGTATGGTTTTATTAGTGTCCATTGTTCTTGGTGATTGTTTGGTGTTGGGATATGGAAAGGGGAGTCTTAATAATAGTATCGGTGAGGTCACAGGGCTTGGAAAGCCATGTAGTGCTAGGCATGGTCCTAATAAGTCTCTCTGTGTTGGTGATTTGTTTGACAAATGGCCTCCAACCATATGGTCAAGTCACCCACTGACACTAGTTCCCTATTTGGGTTTCTTGGACATTTCATGAATTTTGAATTTTTGTTTTAAAAATATTTGTGTTAGAATTATGGAAATGGCTTTTAAAGGAAGGATTGGATTTGGAAATTTTGAAAAGGGGTTTTCAAAAATTAAATATCACAATGGTTTTTTTAGGGTTGTATTTTTTTAAAAAAATATTGGAGGAAGTGGAAATGATTTAACAGGATTGGATTTTCCTTATTCTAAACTTGTGGTTTGTTGAAATAAAATGTTTTGAAAGTGTGAATAATTTTTAAGTAATTATGAAACATTGTTTTAAATGTGGTGTTTTGGGCTGTTGAAAAGTGTTTGAACCTAGTGAATAGGTTTTGGAAATTCCGTTTTGTGCGGATGGTGTTTTTCTAGAATGGGGTTTTGGATTTTGTGGTTGTCAGATTCTGAAAAGTGACAGTGCTGAATTTTTTTAAAAATAGAAAATGGCTATTTGGAATAGAATGGTTGTTTTTTTATGTTCTTTTAAATTAAATAGATTTTTTTTAATTAAATGGTTCATGAAGAAGTGTGGTGTGTTTTTTGGAATATGAAAATAATTTTTGACTTGGTTATTGGAGTTCCTTCTGACGGTACATGATTTTTGGAATGATGTTGTTTTGTTCTAGCCTTTGGTGTTTTCATGTGTTCTGACATGCATGGTTTTATTGATATCTATAATTATGGCCTATATGGAATGGTTTTTGAGTGCATGGGGTGTCATGTAAATGTCCATGTGATTGAGACTTGATGAAACCCCATTGGTGATTGTGAAAATCCATCGAGTTAGTTTTTTTCTCAAAAAAATATTTTGAAAAAAAATTGTGCAGTTTGTTTTGAACTAATGGTTATGTGGATGGTTTATCCTATGTCTCAGTAGTTTTTTCTATTCATTATACTCCCTTATGATCTATAATTCATACTGTTCTTGCGTCTAGAGATGACATCTTGTTGGTGGCTTGGGTTTGGAGTAATGTTCAGTGGGTTTTTAATGATGCATTGGATGTTTTGATGTGGCCACAGATAGTTATATGTTTGCAAGATTACCAATTGATAAACCAAAGGATTATATATCATGTTTCACAAGCTATATCCACCTCGTAAAATAATTCATCATTCAGTAAGTTTAAATAGAGATCTGATTTGGATCGATTTAATGTGCTTCAAGTTCGTGATAATTCATGTGGACATAGTAGTTGTGTTTATTGATGTTGATGCTTTTTGCCATATTCATTGTCCATTCTTCTCCTCGTTCTGAGTGAGATAGAATTTTGATATGTATCAATGAGTTCCTATTTAGATGAATGTGTTTTTTTAAGTTGGTTAATTTTTTTGAGTGGTGTGATACTTAGCACCAGACTGTGGGGCAGCAGATGCTTCACGATTTAGGGCTCTAGCCATAGGCCTTGGAGTGACGCTTTTCATGCAGTCAGGAAATCTATAAGGGTGTGGGGTGCCTGAACAGGATCCTGCCTCCACCATTATGGTAAGGTAGTTTCTATTTCTTTATTGTTCTTCCTCATTACTGTGAATTTACATTTGTCACAACAAGTGTGGTTGACTTATCCCTCACACAGCGACTTTGGTTATGCCTTTATGGATGCAGGATTCCGATTAATGTCACTTTTTGGTCCACCTTGGTAAATTGGGTGCGATCTTGGTGTTACCTATTATTAGGTGGAGATTTTTTGGTAGTTCAATGGATTCTATTGTGGTTCTAGTGGCCAAATTATTGGGTTCCCTTTCCTCCCCTCCCCGCGTGGTGGGGGTCCAGATCCATGCTGAAAGTGTTAGCCAAGTTATCGTCCCCTCTGTTCAGGAGTTGGTGGTTTATTTCTTCAGTTTTAACCCTATTAAATTGGGTTGGTGGGTTTTTGTGGGATAGTTTTTTTTGTACATGTGAAAGTGAGGTAATGTTGAGTTCTTGTTTTTTTGTTGCTAGTTGGGTTCTAATGGTTAGGATACCCACCATAGGTCTCGTTGATTTTTCCTCCAATGAACTTGTCTAGTGATAGTTATTTATTAATGTTGGGGAGTCCATTATATACTCCACTAGATTCATTGGTTTTCATGAGTGCTCGTTTGTTTGGGTGACTTTTTTTCCATTGGGAGAAGGCCCAACAATCGGGTTCTTGTCTTGGTTGTGGAGGTGGTGGCTTGACCATTCTGTTGATTTTCACAAAGTGGTTGTGATTATGTGTTTTTCATGGGAAATATGATTAAGTTATGTTTATGGAAAACTATATTTAACTAGATTTATAGGTTTGATCAGGTTGATAAGGAATCATTAGGAGTTTATCTTTTAGCTAGAATGTGTTATGGATTTCCAGTGGAGGAAAGCGTTAATGGTGGGTAGAATTGTCACACCCAGTTTTTCATGTCATTGTTTTGATCCGGATCATTTGAAATTCTGATACATATCTAGGGTCTTGTGTGAGATTAATGTTGAGTAATTATGTTTCATCTATGTCTAATAACCCTAATCTTGGTTCCCCATTACTTTTTTAGGAGTTTTTGGAGAAAGGGTGGTGGCTTCATGATTTGGGCCAACCGTGATCCGATTTCCAGTTTTAGAAACGAAATTTGTTTCTTTTATAACTCCTTTTTTCAACATTTTTCACCCACTAAAATTCCCACATGGCATCCACTGATATATTACAACTACCATATCCTTTTGGACCCCTTAATAATTCATAATCATGGTGAATTGGGGTTACTTATTAATGCATTGGGCAAGCCCATGGGCCTATTTCCAGTTTTTTAAAAATAATTTTCATATTTTATATTTACTTCAATATTTAATATTTTTGGGTTATTATACCTCCCACTCGAATTCAATATCCCTATCCTCACCCACGTTATTGACTTCCCTCTTTGGAGCTCAGCATAGTTTCGTAGTGGGGAAACATTCTCAATGTCTCTCAAATAGTCGATAATTGACAAGGTAAATTGTATCATTTATAAATCAATCAATTATTACTCATTTGGACACTAATATTATTTCCCTGGTTCTTCTAGACCTTAGAAGTCTCTCCAATAAGTTTCAAGACATTATCTTTTAAATAAGGGTGCAGATCTAGTGGAATACGAAGAGTTTTCTAGTTGAAAAGGTGAGATTTCTTCTCTTTTATCGTCTATATTCTTCCTCCTTTCATTATTTCATGGTTTTATAATCTCTCATAGTCCAGTTCGAATTAGGGTTCTGTTATTACATTATTTTCGATTCTATTTTTATTCATTTGGTTCTGGTCATTGTAGGTTTCAGGTTAGTAAACCATCGGATGTTGATTTCGTGTGTGTGTTTCCTTTACACCAAGGATTTGAGGTAGGATATCCCTTTCACTTGCCACAATTATTTAAGTTTCATAATTTTATTATTGTAAACAATTAATATATATATATGTGTGTGTGTGTGTGTGTGTTTATTATTGTTTTTTAGCTTTTGGATAGTTTTCTTGGTGTGCAAAATGGTTTTTTGTGCCTTGTTTTGTGAAAGGTAGTGTTGTTTTGTCATAAAAGTGCACACCAAGTGTTTGTTTAAATGTTACACTATATTTTAAAACTATTTTGTGAGATTTATAAGTTGTATTATGGTATTTTGAACATGCTACAGTATCTTGAATAAAATATGGCATTAAATTGGTGTTTTGTTCCTTTTCATGTTCTTAAAATAAATTGTTTTGTTTAAAAAGGGCATGTCATGTGGTCGGTAAATTTCCTGATTGGCTTTTATGTCTGATGTGTGATTTAAAAATTATTTTTTTGGATTTATAATTTAATTGGAAGAATTATAAAGGTTTTTTTGGGTCCTTATATGGATTTCCAATGTTTATTTGTTTTTACAATCAAATGGGTTTTGGTTTACAACATGTTTTGGCCCAAGTTGTCATAAAATGGTCCGTTTCACATCCTTATGCAAATGGTTGTCTTCTGAATTTGTAACATGAGTGTTTTAAGGGATTTATGAATTTTTTCTGTTATAAATGGTGTGTATATACCTTATTAATTGAATTTAATTCATACCTTCGTCAAAGGTTAGTTTTGAGAAAGGCATAAAGGCCTGTTTGGCATTTTTTTGTTTTGTAAAAATGGTTTCCATGTGTATTTCATGTTCAACATTTTTGTGAAATTTTATGGTCCATGAAAATGATTTATTAATTGTTTCTGTGGCTTAAAAATATTGTTTCTTATTTTATTTATGGGTTTTTTCCTTAAAATTGCATATTTTAATGGATTTTATGTGCAAGGCCTCGTGATACTCTTCGAAATTGTTTTACAAAAAAATTTAGTGGTTTATTGATTCGTGAAAGAAATGTGAAGTGAGTTTGTGGGATTTTTGTGTGTTTATGGTTTAGGAATTAAATTTTTATTTGGAAAATTTATTTGATAATATGTGTAACTTGATTTAGCACTAAAGAGAATCTCGTGTATCTTGGTCGGCAGACATGTACTAGTATGCTAGTGATTATGTGGGGTTTGGCTCCAATTTCACGTAGAAAGTTTGGCGATGACAACACTAACTAAACTATGATTATAAGTATGTTGTAGGAACACTAGGTTATGGTTATTCTCCCGACTAGTGTCTCATATTCATGAGAATAGATAATTATTATGGTTACTTTCACCGAGATGCGAGGTACCTGGGGCTCACAACTAACTAGTGCCTAGGGGTGTTCCTGTGAGTTGTGCTCATTTGCTATTTTGTACTCACCATCATCATATGGTGTGTCTGGTTGGTAAATTCAGTAGTGTGTGTTGTTTATTTAAAACTATACTATATTTAATGCATCCCTCATTAAAACAATTTTCATTTTGAAGTTTCACCTCTTTGAAAAATTGTTACTTTCTTTTTGTTTATAAGACATGCCAGTTTTTGTCTGATAATTATTATAGCATGGCACATCATTTGAAAAAAATTATTTTATATCTTTTATTTTAAACATAAAAGTGATGTTTCTTTTATATTAAAGGATATTAATTGGTAATTGAATATTGGGATAACCTACTGAGTTTTAATACACACGCTTAAAGCATTCTTCTATATTTAGCCCTTGTGCAGGTTTCAGCTTGAGTTCGATCACATTGGGAAATGTGTGACCATTGTGTGGGAGAGTGACCTATGGTTTCACATGGAGGTAGTTGGTTATCGGGTTTGGTCAGTTGACTTGTTTTTTTAGTTCTACTTTTAGTTTCTAGTACAAATAATTTTAAGTTCAGTTTTTATATAAATGAATTTTTAGTTGTCTATCTATTTCCGCTACTTGTTTGATTGTTTATATCTCAGAGAAATTTTTCCCTTGGGTACTATATTGATTCCCTTGGTTCTTGTTTCCATATTGAGAGGATCGAGAATGCCTCTTGGCACCTACCACGGGCCGGCCTAGGTGACCGGTTCACGGTCGACTCAGGCTGGTTCGTGACACTAAGGATATTTGGAAAGAAAGTGTCATTTGTCAAAGCACAGGCCTGATTTGATGGCTGACTCCATACCCTCTCAAACAACCAAATCCAAAAAAATATGAAAAGATAAATTTCTAGATCTGGACCCTCTTCTGAATCATGTTCTATGATGTCAAGATCGGTTCCACATACATCCCTCCTTTGAAAATAAATCATCCATGAAAACAACTTCCACCACTCGATAATAACCAACACGCATCAAACCTTCACAAAACATTCAACATGAAGCCTTAACGTGTAGAAGAACCACCACCGAAGTTAGAAACGATCCCTTTGATGTCCACTGCCACCAAAACCATTAAGGAGATACTAGCGATACAACACAAGCACACACAAAAAACGCAAAATCCATCACCAATACAATCCACAAAGAGTCAAACCTTCATGAAGATGCAGAGACACTGAAATCAACAAATCCTTCCAAATATAGATTTATTAATCACAGATAGTATATATGATCTAGAGATTATAAATGAAAGAAAATTTAGAAATTTCATTATAGAAATGAATCTTAGACCATTGTAAAATAATATTAATTTTATATGATGAGTGACGGTTAATTGTGACATCCAATAAATTTCCTATAAATGGGTGAAACTCACAATTTTTTATTATAAAATATATTGAATATATTCAATAAGATGGTATATAGATTATTTAAACCATGAATCAAGAAGCCCAAATCAAGAGTGTTGGAGTGGGGCACTTTTTTTGGGAATGACCATGGACCATGTTTGAAAAAAGGGATTTCACTATAATAGTGTCAATGATTTTATAGGTAACAGGAAATTCTCTTCATGATGCATATGCCTCTAGTTTATGGTCCTTTTCAAGGGTAAATATTTAGAGCCATTTCTTAGCGTACTATGTATTGTCAAAAAATAGGTTTTCCATGGATTCAAAAAATCTTGTATCAAAAAAGAAAAAAGTTTTCTAACATTTAAAACACTACTTTTTTGAAGAATAATGATTGAAAAATGTTTATTAAGGAAGAATTAAAACACCGTGGATATTAGTTCACTATATATGGATAATTTATTCAATGTGGGAAAGTTTTTCTTGAGAATAAATCTATGAATATGTCCACTTAGTTTAAGGTCGTATTTCGTGGTCCAATGAAAAGAGAATAATGACTTCAAACTAGGATTACAAGTGATGAATGATCCAAAACCATCTTCAATGTGGAGAGGGAGATTATAAATCAATGATTAAGGCACTAAGATACAGAATGTTGGTTTATTACAATTAATAATGGAATAAAAATTGACTATATTGGAATAAAAGAATTAACTGTGGAGATTTTAGGGTTTATAAAAGATAAAATTACTTTCACCCCCTGAAACAAATATCTCTGGTCGATGGTTAATTTTAGGGTTTCATATATAGAGCCAATTTGCAGGAATAGTATAAATAGTAAAAATAGAGGAATCCCCTGGAATCAAACACTCATTTCCTTAAGGAAGTTTTTTGTAAATCTAAGTTACTATTGTAAAAAACTATTTTTTATTAAAAGAAGATTCCCTAAAATCATTATGGAAGAATTTAGGCTCAATATTTGCATGCTTGGCTGGTTGATATCATGTCTAGAGGGTGAGACTAAGCTCTATGTAGATCTTGTAGAGACTTCTATATGTAGATCTTTCTCACATGAAAGGAAAATGATTATTTTTGTTTTATTCTAGTTAGGATTAGAATATTTTACCTAGACACTACTACATATGTCACCTAAATGAGAATAAATCCATAGTTATTTCTCAATGAGAAACTCCCTAAATAGATTTGACATGTATGAAAAGAGGAATAAATACATTTTTTCTTTATAGTTGGTCTTAGAACAAGGGATCCATGTGTCACAATGTATCTAATCGAAATTAAAATCAAGGGACACATAGTTCTTGGAAATAAAAATTACCCCTACAAATATTTGAGTATATATAAGGGAAAGAGACATTTAATACTAAGCATGAATTTACTAATGAGAGGATCCATATTAAAATATCGTACCAATATTTGGCTCATACATAAGAAATGTGTTTTTGTTACTAGGCCTATGATTTGAATTTATTCCATCAATATGTATCACATTGGAATGACAATATTGAAACAAATTATTCAAAAAATAAACTCCCCATATAGATTTGGATAATGAGTTGGGATGAGGGAATTGATTAACTATTATTGGGCATAGGATAAGGGGTATGTGTGTTATTATTTTTCTTATTATAGTGATAATCAAGACAAACGTGGTTCTACAAATATTCCTTGCATAAATCTAGATCATATGCATGGAGGAGTATGTCATACAATGGAATCCACTATAAAAATATGATGTTATTGAAGGATGCACCAAATATTCCCTAATGTGGTTCATGGAACAACATATTCATTAAACTTTTATTAATTACTTTAAATATCTATATTCACATGATTCATTATCCATGTATGAAATAAGGGTAAATTAGAAGACTACCCATATATTAATAATATTTCATTTGAATATTGTCTCGGTTGCACACTATAAGATTTTTTTTGTTATTATTATTTTGGGCTTTATATGTTTTCTAATAGTTTTACAGTATGTTACTAGGGAAATAGTTCAATTTAGTTTATGTTCATAATATATATACTTGACCAAGGTTTGTTAAATCCATGAATCATAGACTAATTTTGTCATATATTTTACCTTCAGGTAGATATGATAAAGGTTACACAATTTAACATCATGATATAGGGATATTGACCTTATAATTTAACATCTTTTGGAAAGGATGTTGGGAATACAATTTAATGTCAGATAATGAGGAATAGATTTCATATAGCTCAAATTCATATAAAAAGGAAATTTTTCTACAGTTTTATTTGATACATCAAGGACAATGGTATTTCAACTAAACTATTTCTTGACAATCCTTTCATTATTATGGGGAACGATTCACTCTATGTCTATTGTAATCAAGGAATATGATCCATTGGTGTAAACATTGTTTGTGATATAAGGTACTTCCAATTTTATTTCAATATTTGTAGGTTTCATCCCAATTTTTATTGGGGATATGAGAGCCAATACATGTTCTCCTAGTAGGAAATAACTAAGGTGATCTTTCTTGTTGAATACCCAAGCAAACGAGTTTTTGAAAACCTTTAAATGGTGTAAGGATTGAATCACTTTTTAATTTAGTAATTCCCATACATCCCTTCTTTTGATACTGTTAGTATATATATATATTTTTTAAAATGGTAATGAAAAGGGTTGGTAATTGGACCCCATTGGACATAATGACTTATTGACAATATATGATTGAATATGGGGTTTCTTGTAGAGTTTTACGTATTTTGGTGCGGTATTCACACAAAGCATATATAAGTTTGTGGATACAAAATTTATTTTCATTATTAAAAAATTGATGGAGTATATTTTCTAGTGTTTATTGTAGAAAACCTTAATCTATCCAATTTCCACTGCACGGAAATTGGATGAGTGGTTAGACTGAATCCTATTCCATTATCTATTAGTATTATATGAGATACAAAAAATCTATTACTCATTTTTATCTTCAATAAAATTTTGATATCTTTTGCAACATCCTCTGTGAAGGATATAACCTCATACCACATAGAGAAGAAGTTGATGGAAAATAGGATGAAAATGAATTTCCTATAATTTTCTTGGGGATATTTCCCCGGGACATATATGCCTTAAATAGTGCTTGGACATGAATATTTAATGGTATTGAATAATTATTGGGTTTGATGAATGAATTTGGGGTTTATTTGAAAGGAATGATATTCCGTTGTTTCATCCATACAAGTTTTATCCATTGAAGGCTATAAATATCCAATACACATGATTTTATGGTACATTATTGATCACTAACTAATGATAACCACATGCACCTACATGGACTTCCTATATTAGTGGATGTGATTCCACTTCTTCAATTCACCTGAGGAGTATTCCATTGAAGCCTCATATTTTTTTTGTAATTTTAGACTATCATATATGGAAAAGTTGTCTTCTCATAATCAGATGTGTTCTTTTCATACTCTTTCTAATAGTGTAATAACAGTATTGAGACTTTTCATTATATAACATATCCATCCCTTCACAAAAACAATTTTTGTCCATTGATGGAATTAGCCTTGTTAATCTCTTCCATGTTGTCACTTATAACATTACGTTACCACTATAATAGGTGAACCATAAACCATGTCATGGTTTTACTTTCCATTGATGGGGTAGGTTTGAGTTAGTATTTAGAGGATTCATATAATAGTGATGTCATTGACTTTTTGAATTCATACCCTTAAATCGATTTTCCCCTGTAGGCCGTTAGAGCATTACACGTCCTTTAATAGGCTTACATGTCAGGTAATGGTTCTTCCTACAAGTCATGAACAACATCATGCTTTGATGGGTATACGATGTGAGCCACCATTTCATTTCCTAAATGATTTAATGTTTATTTCTTGATTCAAGAACCATAATTTATGTTGACGTGACTTGTTTTTGACAGTTATGAAAATTGAAGGGTTCACGATGTGTTTTGGGATTACACGCATAATACCTCGAATGATTTATTTTAAATAAGAAGATCGATTTTTTATTTCTTTTACCACTACTCCAGACTCGTATTCCCCTACTTAAGTATTTCCCTGAGAAATAATGGATCTGACCATCCCTTCTGAACCCATCAATTCCGATTTGGATCATCTATACGCTTGTAGTCTATTTTCTGGGAAAGTGTTCTTCTTTGTTCTTCATTGTTATCACTATCAACTCTCTAATATTTTTAATGGATAATCTTGGAATTGATAGATATAGGACATATTATGTCAAATCTTTCTTATATGTAGGGATTTGAGATTTAATCAACCATCGTTCTCAATAATGAGTTTCATTGGGAGTGTTCTATTTTGAGAAGAGGTAGGTGGTTTTATGCCAAATTATGAAATTAATTATTCCTAAATTTATTTTTCAATTATTTATTAAAATTATATTAACCAAATTTTATTTCAGTTAAATTGATAATTCGTAATTCCATTGAATTGGGAGATTTGAAATGGTTTGGGCACAAAAATATGTAAAACCCCCAATTCCATTGAATTGGGGTGTGTTTAGGAAAATTGGTTGATTTAAATTATTGAATTTCAATTATTGATTTGATAGAAATTTATTATATAAAATTGTAGAATTAAATTGTGGAAATGGATTGGGAAATGGAAGAAATTTTTTTATAATGGATTTTAGAATTGTGAAAATGATCAAAATTATTTTATAGAAACTTGGTGGTTTTATCTAGTTGAAAGTGAATCTTTTTTTAAAAAAATTATTTGGTTACTAATGGATATAAAATTGGAATATTTGAAATGGAATATTTTTCTTTAATTCTATTTTAGAAAATATTAAATTAATTTTCCCATCATGTATGAACACGTGAAATCCAAATGTAGTTGGTGACTTATTTGAATACACTCTATGCTATTACGTCATTCTGAAACTTACCAGTGGAGTTTCACATCCCATATGATAGGGTGATGAGTATCCTTTATAAATTTTTAGGGGCATGTGAGTATACTAATTTTACTATTACCACATAGAAGGAGTGGAATCCTATAGCTGGTTAATACTATTGTACTTACATGGAATATGACCATGTTACTCACTTGTTTATTTGTACATGAGATATAAATGTATGTTAATGTTATATAATTAATTTATATGACATTGATATATTTACATAAATTATAATATGTAACATTTTTCATTAATCCATTTTTTTTGAAATATTCAATCTCTTAACATGTAAATATTTTTGTCTAATAGTTTTTTTCTATCCATTGAACTGTATTACATGTTTTGTTTAAATATGCTTTTGAATTTCCAGAACAGATTATTTTAAAAATTGAAATATATTATTTTGATAATATATATTTGGAATATGTTATGGAATCTTTGGTGGTATCCTATTGGTCTTAGGGTCACAACCTAATTTTTCCATTGGATGTTTGTGGACATCCTTTATCTAGGTTCTAGCAAATGGATGAGATCTCTTGGAAGTGTATCTAGCTATTATGCTTCGGACATGGTGAGTTCTTTCCTTAGATATCTTTGGGCTATTTTTCCATCTTGGTACTTACGTTGTATTACATGGGGATTTTATTCATTATTATAGTATGTTACTTTATTCCAAGTGGAGTTTATTTTATATTCATATTGACTTGATTGTCTTTATTAATATATGTTTTTGGAAAAACAAATTCCCACTCTCATGTTGTTTGATGCCAGGTGATAGTACCCAACCCATGGGGATCAGGAACACCCTTCGCATTATGTCCGCACTGCATCAGTTATTGGATTACCTGGGTACCCTGGAATGTTTGTGTGAAATTTTTATCAGATGGAGGTTGTTTGTTCAGCTTTTTTCTTAAAGTCAGTATGAATTTTTAAATTCATTTCAGGATATAGGGATTTGTTGTGATTGAGTGTTAAGCTGAATCTCATCGCAATGAACCAGAAGATACTAGGGGTGGTTAGGGAAATAATTCTAGTGGATTAATCCTAGTATTTTCCCTATTTTGATTTGGATAGAGTGAAATACAAATGTTGTTTGTCCTAACTATTTTGAATAATTCTTATTATTTCTTAGTTTCACTGTTAATCTAATATCTTTTTTGTTTTCTGCTCATGTTGTGGTGTATCATGCCTCTAAGAATATGTGGGAATCTTATATAGTAAAAGGATTCCAGGGAACCTCAAAAAGAAAACATGAATGTTGATTTAAATCTTTTAGAGGTGATTGTGTTCATTTCCATGATTTGGGCCAGACACCACCTCCACTTATCACTCAAGGTCCAGCTATGGATGCTCTGGGGGATGTTCTTCAAAATTGTTCTTAGGAGTTCCTGCACTTATAGACACAATTTTTTAAAGTCTCCACTATCGTGAAAAATTCATTGGAATGATTGGGTATGATTTATTGTCTATTTGAGTTATTAGAGACACCAGAAGTGATCAGGGTGAAGTGTGCCACCTTCGTACTAGAAGGGCCGAGTAGGAGATTATGGGACATGATGGTGAGTGCTGGGAAACATGAGGGAGTGGAGTGTAAGGACTTCAAGGATCATTTTACCAACTATTTAGATCCAATGTAAATTGTCTTGGCTAAGCCTATATTGTTTTTCAAGATTGAGCAGGCAGACATAACCATGAGAGATTAATCAAATTGCATTACAATTCTTGGGTAGTATAGACCAGAGATATTATCTAATTAAAGGATTATGTCTCGATGATTCAATTTGGGTCTTCGATCAGATATCCATTATCAAGTTTTCTTGTTGAAGATGCCTACTTATATTGATGTGCTGGATAGGGTGATGATGATTGAGATGGACCTCATGGGCATGTCAGGGTTGATGTGAGTTCTTTTTATCCTAGTGATAGTATTGGTTTCTTTGAAGTAAAATGGAAGCGTGATGATTATCATATAAGTTCTTAAGGTTAGATTTTTTGACATCTTACAATGCCAAGAGTAAGTTCTTTTATCTTCTATCAGTGGGTCAAGCCAGTATATTCATGGAGGATTTTCATAGAGGCACCAAAAAAAATGTATCTCCTATGGATTTTCAGTTCACTTATAGTGATTATTCCATCATTTCTCAATTTCGTGCAGTGGAATGGGATAATCATCCCCTCCTAAAACTACAGGGAAATCAAATTCTTCCAATAAAAAATGTTTCTAGACATAGGCACCTAGAATAAAGCTTCATCATGTAGTGTAAGAGTTTCTAGATGAATAATACAAGGGTCCAGTGACTTTGAGTGCTACCATTTCTATAGCATCATCATTGGTGGTCGTTCTATATGATACTGGTGAATCTCACTCATTTATTTCAACCAATATCATTAATCTTCTTAATATTCCTACAAAGAGTTTATCTTATTCAATGTATAGAAATACACCCCTTTCTATAAAGAAAGATTAGATTCTCTGAAGTCACGCATGTTTCTTTTATCTATCAGATGTTGAGTAAGTTGGAGTTTTCGGGTCCCAATCCTGAAATATATTTACATCATTTTTTATATGGATTGGATTATTACCAATAAATCCTATATTTATTGTTATCTTCATTAGGTCTATTTTACTACACAAAGGTGTTCATCCATTGTCTTTCAAGGAGATTGGGACCCGAGTTTGAGCAAATCCAGACCTCCTTATAAAGAGATGTGGAAAGTGATATCAATATTTTCATTTTATTTGGAGTAAGATTAAATGAATGTTGATCTTACTCAATTTTCATTTAGTTAATAATGTATTTCCATAGGATTTATTTGGTCTAACACTAGTAATACATGCTGACTTTTACATTTATTTATACTTTTACTCAATCAGTCTCTATTCCATCTTACCACATAGAGCTAGCTAAACTAGAAGAGTTGAAGCCTTAGTTGGATGATCTTCTTGAGAAAGGATTTATATTCCCTAGTCTGTCACCATTAGAGGTGTTGATTCTATTTTCTAAGAAGGATGATAGTTTTCTTATCCTACGTGTTGACTATCTAATGCTCAATCGAGTAACGATAATGAAAATGCATTTGTTACTACAGATTGATGGTCAGTTTGTCTCGTTAAAAGGTGTTAAGTAGTATCTAAAGATAAACCTTAATTATGGTTACCATTAGTTGAGAATAAAATTATATTACATTCATAATACTGTCATTCAGATTAGGAAAAACCACTATGGGTACCTTGTTATGACCTTCATTCTGAAAAATGCTTCAACAATTTTCATGGCTTTGATGAACATGATTTTCCATTAATATATGGATACCTATATGGTAGTATTTTGGAATGAAATACTCATTTAATCTTAGTATATGAATGATCATGTGCATCATCTGAGAATATTTTTGAGTCTTCTGTGAAATCATCAACTCTATGACAGGCTATTGAAGTGTGATTTCTAGATTCAGGAAGTGAATTTCATAGGAAGCATGGTGTCTGAACAAGGTATATTAGTTGATCCTGAGATGTTGAAGCCTTTAATGACTTAGGATAAACCACATAATGTATTATAAATTATAGTATTCTTCGGATTAGATGAATATTACCACGGGTTTGTGAAGGACTCCTCGAAGTTGGCTTCTTTCATGAAAACTCTAACACATAAGGGGGTGATGTTTTTAGGGAATGATAATTTTAAGACTTCATTAATTGATTTGAAATTTATTTTTACTACATCACTTGTGTTAACACATCCAATGGGTGGGTAGGTATATATGGTCTTCTGTGATGCATTAGTTTTTGGTTTAGGTGGAATTATTATGTCGGGAGATCATGTAGTAGCATATGGATCTCATCATCATAGGACACATGAGAATATTTTTCCTACCTATGACATTTAACTTCCATTAGTGATTCAGGTGCTCAATAGTTGGTAGCAATTCCTTTTGCTGAAAGGATTACCATGTTTTTAGACCATAAAATATTGAGTTATATATTCCCCCCAAAATATCACAATCTTCACCAATGGTGTGGGGTGGAGTACCTACAGTATTTCAATTATGAAATATCTTGTACCCCGGTCAAAGGTAATTCCATTGAAGAGGAATTTAAAAAGAAACACCCAACACACGAAGTGATGGAATCTTCAAAAGAGTGGAATTTGATGGCTCTCTTTTCACATTTTAATATTGGGGTTCCGGAGAAAGGAGTTGAATTTTTATTAAACATCATTTAGTTGAAATATTTTCTTTTTGAAATGATTATTCATGATTAGGATCTTGATGATGAGTTTTGTATCATTAGAGACCCTCTTTATGGTGGAATGATAGTTGCCCAGTGGTTTTTATCCATAGAGGGTGTTCTATGTTTTCAAAATTGCTTCATTGTGTCGTTAGAAGCAAAGAATTCTTGTGATGGGGGATTTCTATAATTTCTAGTGGGATATGAACCCAGGATCTATAATATGTTCTAAAACATAAGGCAGTAGTTATGGTTTCCATGTATGAGATGGGGTGTTTCTGAGATTGTTTCCCATTTCTATACATGCCAATATGTGAAAAACAAGAACAAATAAGCATCAGGTCTACATCAGCCACTTCCAGTCTCTACATGGAAGTGGGATGAGATATCTATGGACTTTTTGGTTGGGTTTCCTCCAACATAGAGGAAGAATAACGCTATATGGATTTTGAATGATGGTCTGGCCATGTCAACTCACATAGTACACATTAGAGATATAACCAAAGTTGATGAGTTAGGGAATCTCTATGTGAATGAGATTGTTCATTTGCATAATGTTTCATCTTTAATAGTATCTAATAGGGATCCATGGTTTAATCATATCATTTTGGAGAGGTATTTAGGAGGCACTGGGATCTCACTTCTGTCTATGTACGGAATACCATCAACAATTTGATGGCTTGATAGAAAAAGATATATAGATTCTTGAGGATATGCATCATGCTTGTGTTCTTGACTTCGGTGTGGCTTAGGATGATCACTTAGGATAGGTTGAGCTTTCATATAATGATCGTTACCAGTCAAAGATCATATTGGAACCTTTTGAGGAATTGAATTTCTGGCCATATAAAACTCTGTTATGTTGGTCAGAGGATCGTGAAAGTTCCCTGGTTAGACCACGTTTGGTGCAAGATATGACAAAAACATTCATTTGATTCATCATCAGATGTTGACAGAACAAATAAAATATAAGTCTTATATTAATCATCACCGTGGACCTTTGTATTTTTTCCATTTAGGACTAGGTGTTCCTGAATGTTTCACCACGGTTGGGTCATCGACGACTCGGTAGGCAATGGAAGATTGCTTCTCATTTTATGAGACCCTTGGAGGTTATTGTGAAGGTGGGGTAGGTTACATGCCATTTTTCACTTATACCATAGCTGACATTGGTACATAATGTGTTCTATGTATCACATCTATGTAAGTATCTCTATGACCCATCTCATGTTTTGAGCTCGAGTGATCTTGAGATTGAGCCTGGCATATCTTTGGCTAAACAACCAGTCATGGTAATTGACTCTGATTCCAAGGTAATTCATGGGAGGATGCTACCATTGGTTTATGTTCTATAGAAGCATGTTTCTAATAATCAAGAGATTTTGTAACATGAAGAACCATTGAAAGATCAGTAGCCTCATCTTTTTGGAAAAGAAACATCTTCTTAGGCTTTCTACTGTCAAATTTTTTTTATGGTGGGGAGGCTATAACATTCTATTACCAATCTAACATGTGTGCCTTAAAAATTGTCATGGATTTTTACATTCCTTTGGGATTAGGGTTGAGTTTTTAATGAGATGATTACTATAATAGTGAATTTAGATATTTATTGAAATCTCACCCTTAAAAAAACTTGTTCATGTAGTTTTCCAGAGCATTTCACGTCGTGTAATAGGCTTACACTCCATTTAATGGTTCGACATACATGTTGTGAACAACGTCATGCTTTGATGAGTACAAATCTTGAGTCACCATTTCACATTTTTAAGGAGTTAATAATTGGTTGTTTATTTAGAAAATTTGAATTTAAGTCGAGGTTACACGTCTTTCTGTGGTTACTCAAATTAAAGGGTTCATGATGATTATTGGGATTACTTGTCATGTAATACCCCGACGAGGCTTTTTTTAAACATTAAATTCATATAATAATTTCTATTACCCCCAATCTAGACTCAACTTCCTCACCAAAATTCTTTTCGTAGGAAATTTCAGAACTCTTCAGCCCTTTCAACCCAATTTTTTCGGCTTTGGATCATCATTATGCATGCAGTGTGTTTTCTGGGTAAGTTATCTTCCTTGTTCTTTAGGTTTTTCTTTTTTCTACTCTATTAGATATTTAATTGATTATCAGAGAATTGATATATATATTCCCTGCGGTGTTGAATATATCTTCTATTTTGGGTTTTTGAGATTTATCGTACCTTCATTCTCATTGAATTCTGTTGTTGGGAGTGTTTTGTTTTGGGAAGAGGTAGGTGGTTCGATCCTGAATTTCCAAATTCATTATACCAAAACTGAATGATTTATTTTATTTATTTTTTAAATTAAATTTATCAAATTTTCTTCAAATTATATTGATAGAACCCAATTCAAGTGAATTGGGGGATTTGAAATGGTTTTGGAATGGAAATTTGGAAAACACCCAATTCCATTGAATTGGGATGTGTTTGTGAAAATTGGTTGATATAAATTGTGTATTTGATCGAAATATTTTTAATTAATTATTTGATATAATTGTGAAAATGTATTGGTAAAAGGATTTAATTTGGTTTTAATGGATTTCAATCTTTTGAAAATGGCTTTAAAATGATTTGATAGAAGACCAATGGTTTTGTCAATTGGAAAGATCATGTTTTTGATTAAAATGCATTTTGGTTATAAATGGAAGGAAATTGGGATTTCATAAATGGTAGAATTAGATTTAATTGTATTTTATGAAAATATAAAATATTTTTACCATATTTTAAGATATCATTCAGGCCTTAGGTAGTTGGTGAGTTATTTGGATACACTATACACTATTACAACATTCCAAAACATAACTGTGGAGGGTCACATCTTTGCTGGGAGAGTGATGAGTCACCTCTGGCCAGAGTATGGGGGACGTGAGTGAACTAATTATGTTTTGATCCCCTATATTGTGTGGAATCCTATTGTTTTTTAATAATATCATACCTAATTAGGATCTGAACATGTTTCTCACTTCTTTATTTATATATGAGATATAAATGAATGATAATTTTTTTTAAAACATCTTTACATAACTTTTTAGGATTTACCAAAACTGTTTTATTTAAATGTTTTATTTAATCCATTTTTTGATATATTCCATCTCTTTTAATGTAAATCTTGTTCATTAAATGTATTTTTCCATCATTTGAACTATATAACATGTTTTGTTAAAATATGTTATTGAATTTCCAAACCTTTTTATTTTGAAATTTAAACTATATTATATAGATAATATATATTTGTTATATGTTATGGAATATTTGCTGGTATCCTACTAGGATTAAGCTCACACCCTAATGTTTTCTTTTTTGTGTTTTTAGACATTATTCTTCTATGTTAAAGAAAAGGGAAGGGATATCTTGGAGATGGATCCAGCTATTAATATTTTAACATGGTGAGTTTTTTCATTAGGAACCATTGGGATATTTACCCATTTGGTACTTAGGTTAGAGTACTTGGGGATTTTTATTCCTTTTTCATATTTTTTACTTTACCCCAAGTGGAGTTTCTTTTATATTCGTATTGAATTTCATGTCTTGATTCTTCTATGTTTTGGGCAAAAAAATTTCCCACGTACTTGTTTTTTGATGTTATAAGATAGTTATTGACCCATGGAGATTGAGAACACCCTTCGGTTAAGGATAAGGCTGACTTAGTTATTGGGTTACTAGGGTACCCGGGCTAGTTCATGACATTACTAATACATTGTGAATCAATTTTGCGATGAAAAATGTTGATATCTGCTTTATCCAGGTTTGGATCCTACAAATTTTTAACCAAAGTAGATAATACATCTTCATAGGTTTTAGTTAAAATGGAGTGTGAGTCAGTGTTATCTCTGATTGTAATTCTAACATAAAACATCATACACCACAATTAAAATGAATGATCTATTTATTTATGATTGAATGACCACCATTAGAATTCATGATCACAAAATCAAAATGTCATTTTAAATTAATTTTAACTATCATTATTTTCACTCATAGTTCCATACTTTTAAATGGGGATTTTATTCAACCTCATTATCGGTTAAGACTTCTAAAAATGAGACGGAATAAGGTAAAACTTCATTGACTATAAAGATAAGTATGAATCCCAACATTTCCCTATTGAGTTTGGTTCATTCAATATTTTCTATTTTGGGCTTCTATAAGTGTCATAGGGGTACATATCCCATGTATGGAAGGATTCCTAGACATAGATGAATTCGTTTTTTGGTAACTCAATTTCTAAAGGTTTGTTTTCAACAAAATGATGTGTCAATGGAAAATATGTTAATGTAAATTTTTTAATTTAATTTTATGTTTGAAAACAAAAATTTAAATTTCAACAATATTATTACTCATAATGAAAAGTATTGAGTCAAAATAGGATGCATAACGTTGTATTTTAGTGGTTATCATAATAGAATTAGTTGAACATGTGGTTTTTCTAGTCATTTCGTAATTCTGGAACTATAATGGTCAACACAAGTGATTTTTTTTATTTCGGAATATGAAATCATAGTATCAAAAATTGTTCTACTAAGATAATTGGGACAATTACCATTCCCTACATTATTTTTCTATGAAAGAAAAATGACCAGTGATTACTCAAAGGCCGTTATATATAAAATGATTGGATTTCCATTAATTGGTGGAATTAGAACTTGTGGACTCAAAAATTATTTATTTATAATTTAAAAAATTTCTATGTTGTTGTTAGTCCACTGAAAGATAACCACCTTATTCATTAGTATAGTGAAGGGTAAACAATTTACTAAAAGATTCTCTATAGATCACCTGATGTTTGGGAGGAATCCCTAATTCCCTCTAAATGCTTTGAGGTTTTGGGGAGTTGATAGGTCAAGGATATACTACGATTTCCTAGTATTTACATCAATGGATTGGCGGCATAAAATAATTGTAAGTAACATTCCAAATGTAACCCCAAAATCACATTTTTTGGATTCAACATCAAGTTATGTTATAATATATTGTTTAAAGTAGTTTAAATATCATAATAGTGACCAGATCATTTCTAGTATTTGAACACCATATAATCATTGTATCATTTATTGATCTTCCCAAAAGGGCTCAAAAATATAGTTTATGGAACTTTAATACGTGGTTTCATCATTCTCTAAAGCAAAATACATCACACAGTAGCATTATATTCATTGTATCACACTAAATGTTGATGATTCTTAATTTTTAGAGGATGTTTGGATTTGTTTGTATCCCGAAAACTAATTAATTAAAGGGGGATTCATAGATGGTTGTTGTATTGATTATAAGATCAATAATCAGAAGTGGAAAAAATTTAGAAAATTTCATTTCATATCCACAAAATCGATGTAAAATATGAGGTATGTATTCTTCTCTTGATCAGGATGAAATTGGATATACATTTCATGTATTGTGCCTCCCAAATAAATTTGTATTTGATAAGTTAATAAACTTCTTCTTAAACCATAGCTATTTGATTTATATGCATTGTTATAACTTCCTTCATGTAACCATAGTGACCCTCTATAACTCCCATGTTGTGGGTGGATACATTGAGTTCAAGTCTTGAAATTTATATATAATTCCATGGAAACACATATTAGTTATTCTTTAAAAATGATATAAACACTTCTTCTTTCTCGAATTCATGGATGAATTAATCCATACAGGTCTTGGATCTTTCTCAATTACCATATTTATGTTCTATAGATTATGAATTATAGTTTATAGACCATCCTTAATTTCACGATGGGAATCTCTGAGGTCCTATTTTTCTATACCCTCTATAATGATTTCCAAAAGAATTTGTAATGAAGTGGAATATTCATATCTATAATAAGAATAAACTACCCCAAATTATGATGATTAAGTAGGGTAATTATAACCCTCTGTTAATTATATTGGAGTTTCTTATTATATACCATATTACATAGGGGTATTTTGACAATCTGGGGGAAAAGACAATGAGTTTTCACCTATGGTCCTATCAATTTTTTAGATGTTATACATTTTCTAAGTGTCATAATTTTTAGGTGATATGATTGATATGGGGTGATATTATAGAATAATTCCCAAATTTGTACTCAAATCTTTGATTTGGTTGATTGGAAGTACATATTCATCATAGTGATCTTTAAATGGATTATTCAAAGTCATTTACAACCCACATAGAGTATTAACCAATGATAAATCACCAATCATGGGCAGTTTTTACACTCTTTAGGATAACCCCTTATTGATGTACAAGGACATGTATGATTAAAATGGGTAATTATCACTATGAAATGTCCTAATATTTCCATTAATATAGTATTTGAGACATTGTTGGTAGGACTAGGGAATTCTTGTTTCTGAATGATACCATGGTTTCCCTTGTAAGACATTGGATGTTGTATCCTTCCAAAAAACCTAGAATTTAGAGTCTGATATGAAATCCAAAAATTGATCTCTAATCTTAATTCAGTTGAGATGTTTCTCTCACTCATTTCATAGCACAAAAGTGTTAAAGGGGAAATGGAAACATTGGATTCATTATAACCCAACTAATGGATAATTATGAATAAAATAATGTTAATTAATGACTATTTTCAATTATTTATCAATGAATATCAATTCTTTATTGTTTGTTAAAAACATATAGGGATATTATGTGTCCTTACATAAAATTATCTATGTTTTTTGTTGAAAATAGATGACTATATGATAGTTTGAAAAATCAATCTATACATGATATGCCTCACCTGAAGTGAACTCAAATTTTAACTCTTTATATCCCGAAAATGAGTCCATAAGTGATTCTCTAATATGAATTGATATGTTTATAGTATCTAAGATTGAAATATTGGCTGAGACCATGTTCAGTTGTATCAAGATTTCATATTTTCTAACAAAAGGGTTATTCTTCCCAAAGTGGGGTTTGTCTTTATCAAGTATTTTTTTGTGTTGAATTGTTTCAGGTAGATGGGTTAATATCATTAAGAGGATTTTATGGGACTCATGTCACTAAAAAATTGGGCTAAGTAGTTCTACCCATACATCTAGGATGATTGGACAATTACACCCCAGTTAAGCAATACTATAAAAAAATTAGTTTTAGATGACTATTGAGAGATGTCAAATTGTAACCATACCCCTATTAGATTTTCTAATGTACTTTTTGTGAGTGGTATCCTATTAAATAGCCTTAATTTTTATTTTTGTTACATATTTATCTTTCATATTGTTGTTTCTTCTCTAGTTCCCTCATATCTTATGACCTTTGCTTCCAGCTCTATAATCTGATATGAATAAATTGGGTTTCTATGTATACACTTTGTTGGAGACAGGGTCTGTTAAATGAATTAAATTAAAACAACCAAAGAGTAATTATTAATCTAATTAGATTTTTTTGGGTGATGTACATTCTATAATTGGGTGGGAAGGCACCCATCATATTAGTATTGTATTCATGTAATCATATAGGGTTATGAATAGCTTAGGAATCAGCATGGTCAATCATCCTCTTCTTGACTCTTTCCATTCTATTTATTATATTTTTTATAAGATTTTATCTTGAAATACATTCACATTAATTAGTTTGGTTGAATAAAATATGAATAAATTAGAGGAATAATTATTTGATTTAGTTTTACTTTAAGGATATTGTGAGTTTGATTGATTGGGATTCCAGTCATCCAATTATAAAACCATTTTACAATTTTTATTAGTACTTATTTCCTTATAATTTAATCTTCTTGATTGGTGGAAACACATAGCACTTATTCTTACAGTTTTCCAAATCTCACGTCTCCATAATAAACTCTATTAGAGAGGATTCCATTAAAAATACTCCTAGATGGTGGGGATAATTATATGTTACAATAGAAAATAATTTATGTGATCTCATAGACCAATATGATTAATCCTTCTAGGATATAAACACATAAAAAAGTTCACCAAATGAAGAATTAATAAATCCAAGAACTTGTTCATCTTAGAATGTATAAATTTTATTCTTTTATTCCCTTTTCAGTAGAGGTTTCTAATCCATTCTCTCATATTTATAGGGATATTAAATTTTATTGTTTTCTATGAGGTTGTTTGATATGATATTATTCGGGATTAGGTTCTAGATGTAGTGTAAGAGTTGTATTCACAATAACGATAATAGTTTGAAATTTTTAACTATTTTATTCACCTTGGTTTTCAGTATTGGTCAAGAATTGTATTTCTTTCTCAAAATGGAATCATTCAATATTTTCAAAAATATAGCATGTTAATGAATCCAAATAGAAATTTTACAGGGATAATATGAGTTTCCAACACATCATGGAGGTTCCCTATATAGAGATCCAATAACTCCTCTTGGGGGAGTGGCATATTCAAGATGTATACCAACACCTTCTGCTAAAAACTAAAATGCTGGAAAATCCTATTCTAAAATTGTTCACAGTATTATATGCCTAGTATTGTTCACTTTCATTGTGTAAATATTAATTTATAATTAAATTTTTTGTGGAGGTATTCCCATCATATGATAGACTTATCCCATAAAATGGTACATGAGTCAAAAGTTGGCATGTACAATGTATGCATGAAGCATCTTAGTTTGGATGTTTTATGTTGTTCAAGTGTCCCTGTCATTAGAAAGAGTATGAAAAAAATGGTTCATCTTCTATTATAGATCTCATATTCAATTGATTGTTTGGAGCATATGATTCCCAAAATTGGATGGAAGAATAGTTGAATATCCACATGTTTGGTAAGGCATTTTAAGCAGATACACTATATCATTACAGGCTTTTATATCCTATATATTGGATATTAGTTTTATAATAGTTTCAATGAGTTTTGATAGGATAGTGGGATTGTATGTACTTGAATAGGGGATGTGATGGGTGGATCCTGACCTGGTCGGCCCACCTACACTTGCAGCTGATGCTGGTATGAGATGTCTTAGGGTAATTCATTTGGAATGGTATCAACAAGTGTCCAAATAGAGGGAACTCTTTACACCCTTCGTATAAAAACTCAAACTATATATACATATATAATATATTTTATTAGTATTATAATCAACAAAAATCAATATGATCTATTCCATAATGATAATGTTTTAGTGTATTTGGAATCATTGATACATAAAAAACTACTACATTAAATATCTATATGATTTTCGATTTGGTTCATCACAACCATAATGATTCTTAGAAATATCATTGCCAAATCCATTCTTCACAACATTGTGAAGGGAAACATAAGAAAGGGAAATCTCAGATTCTCAGTAAGGGTAAACATAGAGGCTATTTGTAAATTATCCCAAGTGAGAATAATAGAAGCATAATGGTATGAGAACATGATCATTACTTAAAATAATCGTACTCAATTAGTCAATGATCATTATTCATTATATATGGATTATGGGTTTTTATAAAAATATACATAATTTATAAGAGTGTGGGATCATCAATAATAAATAATGATCTACAATAAATTAATGCATGATAAAATAATATGTATTTAGAATAAACATTATCATACCAAATGATTTCCTTATTTTAGAATCACTACCAATAATATCAAAGTGGATTGGATTAACTCCCCATTCCATAATTTTCATAGTCAAGGTACACTCTTAATATTATCTTATTTGAAAAATTCGTTATCTGAACTAGGTTCAATCCCCATTGCACTCTTTATTATCTCTTGAAAAATCCATATGTAAATAATGCATTAGATTAATATATAATTCCATCCCCACCTGTCAGATAATTAAAACAATAAATATGTCTTCCATAAAATCATAAAATATTCATCATATCATATCCCACTGAAAGGATACATGTTTTATAGCATTTCATCTTCATAATCATAAAGGATCTATATAAATACTAAATATAGTAACATCATGTAATATCCCTAGTAAATGATAAGAAATATCAAGTAATTTTATATAGATTAAAATATATTCAAAATATTACTAAAACATTTATTAATGAAAATACATTTTCCATTTTGTATTAACTTATTTAAAACATAAAAAAATTTAAAAATAATAATTAAAAATTTCCTTTGAAAATAAATAAATAAATAAATATTTTATACTTTAATGTAACTATTATTCATTATGTTAGAGAAATCTTTTAATTCATTTTATGTTAAAACAAAATTCTTTTCACATTTTCTATAAAAACGCAAAAGTTCCTCATCAAAAAATGATGATAATATTACATTGAATAATTTTTAAATAAATTAAATCATCATTAAAAATAAATTGATGAACCATTTGGGAAACTTGAAACAATCTTGAAAAAAATTAAATAAAAATATACATGAATGAAAGTATTCCCAACCGAAGATATAAATGATGTTGGTTTCCCAAAAATATTTCCATTAATATTTTGAGTAATTAAAGAGATTTAAATGAAATAAAACATTTAATAACATTCAATAAAATTATTATAATAAAAGAAATACTATTTTAGAGATAATTTTTGTATAATTTCATCATAATTAAATTCAATTACTATAAATCTTTCTAATAGAGGGATTGTAAAATGAAATCATTGATGAATTTGTAACTTGTGATTCTAAAAACCCTGTAAGGAAATAACATAAAATGAAATATTAATTAACATTAACATATGGATATTAATGATAGAACATATTAATGGGAAAATTTATTCACATCATAATACAAGATAGGTGTATAACATAACAATTTTTCGAAGAAGATAATTTTAAATCGTAAACCTTTACTACTTTGGTATTATTCAAATAAAATCCACTTGGATAAAATAAAAATTACTGTAACATTAAATAAAAATAATTATGCATTATTAAGAATAAAAAGTGTATAATTATTAGTATATACACTTTATAAACATAATTAGGTTCATAACATCAAACATATCTCAACGAAACAAAATGGAGATGAAAAACACTGACCTAATATTAGGGTTCATTCTTATGTTCTATAACCACTTATATAAAAATTTTAGATATATTATAATTCTATAAAATAGTTTTATTCATATAGATAATATCATATAATATCCACTTATATCCTTTCAAAACATTTTTATTAAAAATCTCTTATAATGTTGTCTTTTTTGGTGTACAAGGATTTATTTTTCATGTATGTTTAAGTTGAGAAGTTAAGGCCCAGAAACATTAATAATGATTCCTAAATATACAATATTTTAATAAATATAACTATAGATCATATATATTACATATATTCATATATATAACAGTTTATATTAAATTGTTATGAAAAAATCAAGATATCACTTTAATGAGATGATAATTTGTACATATAGACGAGTGATGTTTCAAAATTTTGATAGAAAAAAAAGAATGGTAAATAATAATTAATCATTATATTATTATTATTATATCATAAATATAATTTATATTAAATAAATATATTCATTTTTTTATCTATGAAAATTATAAATGTTAAAAAAATCATATCGCTTTGTGGAGGTGGTAGTCCACATGTACACACGAACGATGTAATCATTTACTAGTGGATCATATGGTGAGAAGGTAGAAAATACATTATAATTATTGAAGAATAATTATGTTATAAATATTATATATAAAAATTAAACCCATCATTACAATTATACATGAAATATGGTAACGATAAATGAATTTTATCCATATGTGGAGGCGGTAGTCCACATATACAGACGAGCGACAGTTTTATTTTAAATTTAATAGAGAAGGGGTGAAAATGGAAATTACATAATCATAATAACATCTAAATAAATTTATGATACCAAATTAATCATTTTTTTAGATAAAATATGTTTAGATATAGTGTAAGATAAAATAAAATTGAATGAGCTTAGTTAATATTTATACCTCATCTTTGAGAGGCCTCTTTTTTATTACACCTTAATCGTTGAAATTTTTGTATCATAAGAAAAAAAGAAGATATAGGACGTGTTGAAGGATTTTTATAAGGAATATAATATTATCATTTCTTATATATTATTCTCAAATTGTGTGAATAATGGAGAGGAATATGATCTATTTTATAAGTGATGGATGGGATATATATAGAATTTATTAAAATATTTTAGTGATATAAGGTCAATTTCATTTGATGTTGGCTCTAAATAGATAAGGATTTTAAGGTAAAATAATATAATGATGGAATATCTTAACAAAAATATAAATTATCAAGGGAGTAAATACTACCCTAATCTCTTGGTTTAACCACCAATAAACTCATTTCAACCTTAATTGTTGTTACAATATTTTACTGTTTCTAATATTTATTATGATAAAAATTTAAGTTTACTCTCTTAAATTATATTAATTATAATGATTAAAATTATCTAATAACTATTAATATATTCAATTTATATAATTGGTATAATAATACTTTAAATAATCATGCAAACAGTAATGAACCCTTGTTTTAATTAAATACATTTTAAGAATAAAACATAATTTAATTCCATTACATTCATTGTAAAACCATAAATACAATGTTAACATATATTATTGAATATAAATATTTTTAATTTTTTAAAACAATTAATTAATATATATTAACTATTTTTTTCATAATAACAACACACAACCCACATAAAAATAATTTTATTGGAAAATGTATTCTTATAATCGAAAAAAAACATATAAAAAACATATAAACATGATAATTAGGTAATTAATTATATTATTTATAATTAATGTAGTATATTTTCAATATGATATCAAATTCAAAAAATAATGTTAATTTTACTTGAAGATATATTATAGTTTATACAAAAATCGATATTTTTTACTGTTCACTGTACTTTTTTTTGAAAACCCCATATAATATTCCCAAAGAAAATATTAATATGATGATTTTAAAAATGTAATTATTTTCTTCTAATAAAATTTCTAGTAATGTTATATATTAATTATAATATTTTTTTCCCAAAATGAAATATATCCCATTAGGATGAAAACATTTTTTATGAATTTAATGAATTTAATGAATAATATTTATTCATTATTAAATTAATTTTTTATATAAAATAATGGTAAACATTTTTCATAATTTATATTACTATTAATACCTTCTAATTCAACATCTTTGTTTTTTTGGGTTATTAGATCTTGGAACATGTAGACATATTGTGGTTTGTAAGGAAATGTATCAAACACTTGAAATTTTTACTAATTAAAAAATTATATTATAAAATATTTGGTTGTTAAAGTTTCAAAATTGGATATATGTAAATCAATTTCATAAATTTGAGATTCAGTGGATGAACTGGATCTACTTTTGTTAGAATGACGGGCACTTCTAGGAGCGGGATATTTTTTTAATGGACAGTGTAAGGCTCAGTCTAATGAAAAAACATAGTAGGGATATTACCCCAGATAAATTTATTATTGTATATTTAAAATTCATTTAGGTGAACATAGTGTAGAGAATTTAATTCCTCAAATTTAAGAGGTTTATATTATTCGGTGAATATTTGATATATAGCTAAACATTTTTCCATTTATTTATTTGTATCCCTCAAAAGATGTTGTAGCTAACCATTTAAGGGAGTTCCCAATTTCTAACTATCCTTTGATTTATAATACTCACACCATCTTCAATCATTTTCGTGTAGATTTTTTATTGACAAGAAACATCCTTATCTTATTCTCCTCCACTAGATTTATGTTCAATAGCATCTATATGGCCAGTACTGATGACATTTATCGACACATAAATAATAATACGAATTACATGAACATTGTGATGATAAGAGTGTTGGTTACCCATGGGGTATCTATTGAGAAAAAATTAAAAATATTCTAGAGTGTTTTCCCTTTTTAGTAACCTTATCTAAATAATTTATTGGGATTTATATTATCTTTTGATTATTATACTATGGTTATTTTGTGGACGTATATCCAAAGAGAGTCCTTATTTTTTGCTTGTAACCCAAGATAAATATAGGGAACTGAATGAGGAAGATAGTGGGGAATCAATTTTAAATTCACCGACTAAATAATAAAATACTGGTCACTATGGGGGAGTAGGTTAATGTAAAAATTCATCTTGTCATATTAGAAACAGAAACTCTTATTCTATTACTACAACATCTTGGAACATATTTAATGACCTTTATAAGGTGGAAAGGGTAAAAATTCCACCTTCCCTGTGGTGTGGTCCATCTACTATATTAATATTAATTCATCAATCACTGATACACTCATGATCTTTTGTATCTTCATCTAATAATTAATAGGGTTAATGGAATGTTTTAAATGTGATTATCTTCTTACTGATGTAATTTTTGTCACATGATGATTTTTTCCCATAAATGATATGCTTTCTCAATATATTGATATACTTGTTATAAGATCCTTTTTTTTGAATTTATCTATTTTAATTTAACACCTATGGTAACTTTTCAGGTAAAATACCCACTTATTATATCATATTTTGATTGATAAACAGAATTCCAATAGTGAAACCAAGAGAAATGACATTTCATTATGTCACTTTTAGTGGGATTTTATAATTAATGAGAAAAGTGAAATGAAAATATATGTGTTTACTAGATCTAGTTATATGAACACTATATGGGAATTAGAAATCAACTAATTTTGAAAAATATGGGAATTTAGACATATGCATTGAATATTTTTATTCTTCTCTCCAAATTTCAGGAACCTTTGGACTGATCGGGTAGCCAAGTCAATCTGTCAGTGAAATTATTCTATTTCCTTAACATGATATGAATAAACTTTATAAATTAATAATTTCCCATTCGATTCTAAATGATTGAAAAATAGATTTATTAAAAAATTAATTATGAATTATTCTGTTGATGTGGTTAAAATATAATACAAAGGAGTGTCTAGGTTCTAAATCATGTGTGGTATATTATCTTTGGCCATTTGTTTCTAATAATAAATGTGTTCTGTTAATTTTCTATGATATACTCCTTTATGTTCTCTGACCAAAGGGGTAATTTCCTAACTTCTTGGTTGTATAAGAGAAGGTTTTATAGATTATTCTCTAATATAATATATGTTAAGGGATCTATGGGTTGTCCAAAGAATGAACATTACCTCAATGTGTCTTCTGGATGAGAAAGAATGTCTCTTATTAGTGAAAATACATCAAAAATGGTTGGCCTCATCTTCTCAACTGCCTCATGATATGAGGTATTTCATATAGTTGATTCAAAAGGATGAGTAGCTTATTATCAAATTGAGTTATCACTTTGCAGAGGTCCTTAATAAAAACACCATCATAAGGAGCACTACCATTTTATATCAATCTTCATCCATAGAGAGGAATCCTACAAAATATTCCCCAGGGAGGACCCTTAGGATAGAAAATGGAATTGGGAATAACTTTATATTATTTTTTATTTTGACACTAAGAAGGTATTTAGTGGTTCACATAAGAATAAAAGATCTTATGATCTATATATTTAGGACTAAGAAGGAGGGATTCATTGTAAATGAATCATGGAGGACCACTAGAAAAACTGGTAGAAAATTTTAGTGAGGACCTATACGACAAATATAACTGCTTCCGTGATTTTGGAATGTTTCAATTATATTTTAGCCCTCTATTGATACATGTTAAAGGGTCTCAATGACACCAAAATTTAATTTATTATGCATTTATGCCTACTTATGGATTTCAAATATCTATTGGTGACATATCTCATTAGATGTAGTTTTCTTGGTGGTTGGACTCACATGTTGTGAATAATTAATTTCATATACGATATCTCAACTCTGAAATCCGCATGTTGTTTTTAGGATATACTAAAAAGTTTCTATGTATTTGTTTGGAATATTTTCATGGGAAATGTAGTAGTTGTAATGCGCTAATAATCATCAGTTATAATTGGAATGTGTTTCTGATCCCATTATCCATTTATCATAGGAGTGCCCCCATGGCCTTCTAGGATGGGATAAATAATGAGTTCTTGATCCTAAGTAACACCATGGGAATTTATATGAGATACTCTGGTTGTTTTGAAATGAATATTATCCACCCCCAAACTATTTATTATACCGAGATTTTTTTACAAATTTATTGAAATTTGGGTAGGTATATCTTCATCTCCCTCTATTTTATCCAGTTTGTACTAACATACTTCAACAAATGGAATGATAAGGTGCACACATTTATTTATTGGAGTAGGGATGTATGTCTACTCCAGTTCATTTCTTCCCTTCAGAATATAGAAATGGGTTACATGTTTGGGAGAGATAAAGAGTGTCTTAATCATATTATTTTTTGAAATATACTGAGAAGCCTCTCAGGTTGCAACTATAATGTTCTGGAAAGAATACTAGGTGTGGGTAGATATGTGTGACTTCTCATAGGATACCACCAGTGTATATTGGTGAGATTATTTAATGAAAATAGAAATTTGGTCCCTATTATAACTTTATATGGTTTTTCACCCTTGACAGGTTACCTTGGTTGCATGGGTCTAGGTGAACTAAGCTAGGACTTGTAGTGTGGAACCCATAGTGGGTTGAGGGCCAGAGATCATGTGGCATTGGAATCAAAGAATATTTTTAGGACCGCTTCAGGGAGACTCCTGTAATGTGGTAAGGCATACATTGACCTTCTAATCTACTAACATAATGTAAGGGGTTTATTTTATGATATATTAAGGAGAGATGATCCTAAAATAGTTTGAAGTGGATAATTAACATTTTATTCTTTGATACCACTCATTGTTTGGTGGATGGTTAGTGGTCCTCCATGCCCATGCGGGATTCATTTTCAATATCCAATTTTGAGATAGATCTATTTAGATGATGTTCTATGATTTGTAAATTATCCAACCAATTTCGATGGAAATGAGTGGGAAATGAGTTAGAAACAGTGTCCTGCGGTTTAATGAGGACCCAACATCGGTAACTATCGATGAGTAAGTTTTTCATCATTGAGAAGACTCTACATATATTGTAGAGAGTTCTATTGGAAGAACATATAGAGAATAAAATAAAATAAAATAACCAATAAAAGTTTCACCATAAGTGAAATAACACATACATAAATTATTACATTAAACTATCCATGATATAACCTCCCATGTTTGAAAATAGCTTAAAATGTCATAAGGAAAATGAAATTTTTATTTAGTGGAATAGAAAACTCTTAAACTGATTTTTGGAACATATTGAGGATATTATTTATACATAAAATTGTTTTTTTGAAGTATTTCATGCTCATATACATGTCTTAGAATATTTTAAGAGTTTTGGGTGTATCTGTATTTGAAATACCACTTTTATGGATAAACAGACATAGGGCACAGTTTATTTAAAATGTGAAGCCCCTTGGGAGATACCGTGAATCCCTATAAGGGGTATTTCATAGTTTATTGAAACATCCCTGGTGGTTTTATGTATATATATATTTTGTGTTGTAAAATATAGATCTTGTAACGTGGATTATTAATGGTTTTCTAAACTATGAACCTAGACACATGGTTTGTGCCACAAAAGAGGGAGCACAACATGGTTGGCACATGGTTATCCCAAAATTTGTAGCATTTGGGGGTATAAATAATGGATAGTGTCAATTTCAGGGTAGGAGGATCATTTTCATAAACATGAATCCTTACCATGAACCTATTAAAAATTGTTAGATTTTCAAATTTTACCCTATGAACATAAACTGGATTTATCCCATTTTCACCCCACATTCTTGTAAGAGAACACATGATATGCCTACCCTTCCTCTTCCTATCACATGGTGTTTTCCTAGATGATTTTGGCTCAATACAAGTTTCCTCAAATTCATTGGAATCTTATCCGTATGCCTATGATTCCTCTCCCTAATTTCCTCATTTATTTCACTGCTATTCTATATTTATGTGATCTAATTCAACGTATTTTTACATCATTTGATGATTATTCTGATTTCTATCATTTCTACATGAATCAAATCCTGATATTTGATGGGTAAACCATACTAATAAAATGTTATTTGGAATATATAATTTTCCCTAAATGTTGCATAATTTTAATGCAATTTAGTTATTCTTTGTTCCAAAGTTCCCAGGAATCTCTCTTAAATTGTGTAACTCTTAAATTTAATTTCCTAGCCTACTATATAGAGCCCTAAAGAGTCCCTTCGATATTATTAGTGGATAAGAACTAAATAGAAACCACCCCATGATTGTGTCCCTAATATTCCAAATATGAATATTGTGATTAATTATAAAAAACACTTCTATGTATTTTTTTATTGGCCATCAAATATTAATCCCCAAATGATGTTAAAATGAATTGGTTGAATTGATCTTGGTCTTATACTCTTCTAGGACCATGTTAAATTTTAAAGTATTCCCTTGGAATATAAGAGTTTGTAATGGTAAGTAGGACTCCCATAATCAAGTGTATGTGATAACCATGTGTTTTGGGTAACTAAAATATTTTTAAGGGGCGGGGGATAATTATGTAGGAGGAATGACTAGACATACGTGACAAAGGGGAATTATTATTTCTAAAAAAACATGAACCCTAATTAATTGTGATGAATATTATTATTGGAGGAATATTAAATGTTTCATAATAATTTATTTTAATGTAATTTAATTTCAGATTACATCTCTACCACTTGATGTTAATTGATTAATTAAAGTTAATTATATTATGGCATGGGTGTTTCTAAGTTCCTAATTGGATAGTAAAATTAGAAATGATTATTTTTTATGGGACTGGTGCCCATTATTATTACGATACTAAGAATGGGGTCCATGGGTATGTAATCACATATTATTATGAAAACTGGGTATTGAATCCTTGGGCATAGAATCACTTAAATTATGATATGTGGAAATGGTGTCCTAGGATAAAACATCCATTTGGATTATGATGCTCATCATGGAATCCTTGGGAATGGTCTCGCATAGTTTATGATACTCAGTCATGGTAACCCAAGTTAGGGATTTCATTATGGTTAGGATAATTGGGAATTTAATCCCTCATGTGTTCATGATACTCAGGAACGGTGTCCCATACTACCCTAGGACACTCATCTAACCAAGCATGGATGCATAAGTTATGCATTGGGTGCTGGCTAACACTATATATATATAAATGGTTTATATGTTTTTACTTGTTAAATGAATATATATATATACACGTATATATACATTTCAATGTATAAATTTAATATATATATATATATATACATATATATATTAACACATTGTGACTTCATTCTAGAAATATTTTGGCTTAACCCGAACTAGCTGTGGTAGGACAAGTGTCCTTAAAGAACCTGAGTTGACTTTATTACATAAACATTTATTGAACTAGGATAATTTCAATATACCTTCACACTACAATATTTTATATAAAAAGACTCTATTATGAATTACATGCCACCGGTGGTGGCCAAATTAGTACAAATCAAACCCTATTCAGACCACTGTTTCATTGGGGTCCTTGATCAAACATCATAGTTTTAGGTTTAGGATCATTGGTTGGGATATGTGATGATATGTGAATACATGGAATATTAGGAGAAAAAATCGTACTAGATATTAGGATTCCTATGGAGATGTCCTTTATAGATTTTTTCATTATTTTATAATCATTATTTTCCCCTTCGTTGTTCCTGTTTTTATACATTATTTCATGCTCATGCATGATTACTTTTTCAATTATTATTGATGACCAATTTTTACAATATTCTACTTAATTTATATATTATTTATTCTTCTTTATTTATTATTGAACCAAAGCGTATACTCCCCCTATTTTACATTCATTAGACCCTCGATACAAGTCAATAGCCTTTGGTGTATTGTGAGGAACTCTTAAGACATAGTGGCCAACTTTCTTGGGGAACCATTTCAGCTGATCTCATGTTAAGATGATACAAATGGTACCAAAGGTGTTTTTTTTTGTTTTTACTTGTGGTTTTGGGATGTTATATTGGATGCTAGGAATATGTTGGAACTTGGGAAATAGATCATGTATAAGTATGGCCAACCCATGCATGAGGGAAAGATCATGTAGTTAGGGATGGGATTCTCGATCTATATTATAGTTGGTTATTATTTCACTTTTGGTGACTATTTTAAATTCAATGGTCAGTAACTTTTGATTTATAAAATTTACTTGTGGCCTAGTTTGTTAAGGAATAATTGTTACATGAATCATTATTGAGGTGTATTACTCAGTTGTTATCTTTACTTTTATGTATTTATTTGGTGATTTATCATCATGCTTATTTTTATGGAATTAATTGTTGAATACTGGTATTTATTTTTCATAATAGAATTTATAGATGAAATTATAAACTATGTCTTGTTAAATAAGGTATCTGCATCAACAAAAATAGTGTTTTTTTGAAAATCATGATTTTTTAATTATATTTAACAATCCAATTTTGATATTTTCATTCATGGAAATTGTAATCATGAGTTGAAACATTAGTGGGTTCGATTAAATGAGTTCCAAGTTAGAAATTTATTAAGTGTATGGGTGAATAATATATTGGTAAATGATGACCCATATGATAGAACGATCTCTTATTGTATTTTTTTATTCTGAAAACAAGTGTGATACCATGGTTACAATTAAATTAATTCAAATTGCAACGTATAATGTAATGAAACATTATAATCCAGGAATAGTATCCATATAACTAAACAATGGTATATATATATATATATATTGAATTTTAATTTATGTAGAAAATGGTTTCCATTATGGTGGTAAGAACCTCTATTATGAGGGAATTATGACATGTATGAAAAATTTATAAATTCATAGTTGGACCCAATTTGGTCAGTTAAGGTAATTTTTTTATTAGTTAAACACCCAATGGGTGATTTAAAATATTGAATAAAATGGAAGGACCCTCATTGTATTCCTTATTGTTTAATTCATTGGTACTTATCCCCATGTGGGTATGATTATGTTAATGAAAACCTCATTTAAAGTTTCTATAAACTTCTATAAGGTGTTACATATAAGACTACGGTGTAATATTACTTGATCAATCCCCTTAATTGATAAAAGATTTTTTGTTTTCTTTTGAGAATAGTTTGTATTGGGATTCCATTAATTTAAATTCCAATTAAAACCTAACAGTTTATTTTATCAATTACATAGAAATTGGAATTTTATTTAACAAAGACACTTATATGGAGTTATGGATGATTTAAAATGGTTAAAAAGGAAATTTTAAGCTAATTTACATATTCTGAATCTTACTGACATCTTAATAAAGTGATAAGTAATTTTTATGAAATGTTCCACCTATTAATTGGTAGTTTACATTTTATAAATTTGAAACATTTAAATTCTATAATAAATGTGAATTAATGTAAGGTATTAAAATGAATCCTTGTATTGGTGTTTACATAATGAACCCTTGAGTAAGGGTTAACATTATAATTACTTTGAGTAGGAATGTGAGAGATTACCATAGGTCACAGTTATCATATATCATGTTCTTGATTGAACATAAAAGCTAGGTGGTAGAACCTAGTATAATTTATGCATAACAGTAGTTTAAAATATCCATGACTGATATTAAATTAGGGGTATGTCTTTGAGGTTTCACCCTCATGTTTTTTTAATGTTTATGATATATTTCAGGTTTCTGGGGTTATTCAGGATCTATTGTTCTATGTATGACTCATAGATATTGGACGACACCCCCTAACAGAAAGGTGGACATCTAGTATGTGAAAATGAAAATGTTTTTTTCTAGTATATTTATACTACTGAGAATTAGTGATTTAATATTATTTAATCATTATAAACTTTGAGAATGCTTTCCCTTATTCAAATCTCAGTAATGATATTGTCTTTGTAGCATGAAATTTAGTAGGTGATGTCATTACACCTATGATGATATATTTTGTCCCTTATAGACCAATAATACGTAACCTATTTCAGTATAACCTCTTATAAAAGAGTGTTTATAGGCACATTAGGTGTCGTGTAACTGATTATGATAAAGGGGATGTGGAGTTTGTGAAAGAGACATTGGGACTTGGTTGATGGACCTAGATTCCCTAATTTTAACCCAGATTCTAGTGCATTAATGACATTTTTCAATTAAGGTCAACCTATGGAAGATGTTTTTCAAGAAAAATGTTTTACTTTTTTGGTATGTTTAATTTTACCCTTATTTTAGACCAATCCATGGTAGGTTCATGATTATTTCAATTCAATCATCATGAAGCATTTTATTTTGACGATCACCATGATGGAATGTTTATCAAAACGGGTTTCAATGGGTTGGATTGTTTTGGTTCTTAGTGTAGATGACCAGTAGTGGTTGCACGTTTGAAGCTTCTCCTAAAAATGACACCATGATTTGGATGTCGTTCGATTAATCGGAGCACAGGAAAGATTCCCAATTTTGATAAAAATTTCAAAGGGAACTTCCAGAATATCAAAATACTAATGTTCCATGTAGAATGGTTATTTTGACACTATTGATGGTTGAATCATAGGTGTGTGAATTGGGTCTTGAACAAAATGTTATGAGATATAATTTTATTTCTGTGATATGTTTCTAGCATAATTTTTTCATCTTAGCATTTGGAAACTAAACATCAGTTAATGGAATGGTGCAATTTGACGATCACATGTGTTAAAGTAGTGATGATTTCAGGAATGGTGAACTGAAGCAGTGTGGTAAACTAACTGAAGATCCTTATGATGATGGATATTTTGAAATAAATGGTGGCGTGAGACATTTGACCTTTGAACAAACCTAGAAACAAATTATTAGGAGGCATGGTATCATGTGTTGGAAAAGGAATGTGTAGATTATTTTATGTAATAATTGATCAGAAAGATATGTATAGACTCTTTTATAAAATCTATGGGTACTCCGTGTTTAGAGGTGATCATACTTCTTTATTGACTTTCATTGAAGTACATTAGGATAAAATGTCATTTTATGTAAATCTATGTATCCACACTCTTCTGAGTTTATGAAGGGAATCCATGGTAGTTTTTCATTATAATTAGATTAAAAGAAATCCATTAAGTTCATGGTACACCAATGGTTTTTTAATGGTGGTGAACCTTGATGTGCTTTTATATTTGGCAAAAATACATAGTAAAAATTCATGGAAATTGGGAACAAGTTAGGGGAAATTAAATTAGCACTCACTGATGGGCATTTTTTATCCATGTTTTCATTATGCCTATAAATGGATATAGAGTAGTCAGAATTTTTAGTTTCAATTTTAATTTAAGTGAAGAAAATCATGTTTCTAAGGTTGGGATCAGTTTATCGATTATTAGAGGGTGACCCTCTCATGAGAAGGGTCATGAGAACCTGATGCCAGTTAATGGGAGGTCATTTTCACTACAGTATATGGTAAAATAAATAGACCAATGAATGAATGGAAACCACATTAAATTCTAGGTATGGTTTGAAAATGGATTCGGTTGATATCCATATGTGGTAATCAATCCTGGAGTACTATATTACGGTCCATGGATGCTCAATCCGGATAATATTTTTGATAGTGTATAGAAAAATGGTAGTTATTGGTTAAGATATGGAATTGGCAGGACTCATTATTGGAATATGGATACAGGCTTGGTGAGAAATCTAAGAACAAGATTAGTAGGCATGGGATAAGGATTTAGAATCTGATATTGGTGATGATACAAACATAGTATCAAAGTGAGTAAGAACCTGATTCAATCTTGAGATAAAAAATCTTTTAATCTCCATGAATTTTTTGAATAAATGATTAATTATTACCAAATGTATTTACCCTTTAATGTCACACATATTTCGAGGATGTATGGGGCTTATTTGTAGACCATATCCGGGCCTTTTGAAGGAAAAATAAAATATTTATAGTTAGTAGAAACTATGTGGGTTAGGTCACATAGTTAGTAATAACAATGTGAGGATGTTTCTTGGGGAGGTATAGGTTGAACGATTTGACTAAACCATGTGGATTTCGGCACACACCAATTCTGTTGCCTATGAAATTTTTCACATGGGGCTAAGAAATGGTTTGCACATGGTTTGGCAAACCATGTGCGCTAACCAGTAAAGGGTCCCCTCTTTATAGTAGTGGTAACTCCATTGGCGCATTGTTTTTTCAACAATGGGGAAAACTATGTGTCTTGTTATTTTAGATGAAAATAAAAATTCACCCCAAAAATATCGTATAACATAATTTGGTTTTCACTTTCTTCATTTGTGGGAAGAACCTCACACATGGAGTGATCCTCTTAATGTCAAAAGGTAGACATTACTATCATTTCTCAATATGGGCTTGAAATTGAGATTTGTTTGTCTTGTTGGATCTGCACCAGTGAGTATTCATTTCCTTTTGTTCCACTCTTCATTCATCGTGTTATTAGTTGTGCAACTTATGTGAACAATAATAGGCCATATTTCTAGGTTCTTCATCTGTTCATTATTTTTGTCCCTGTTTGAGTTAAATAAAAAGGTGATATTGGATGATAATTCTACAATGGACCTATGGTAGGTGGTCTCATTCATTTCCCTTATCATGAACCATCCTACTGCATCTTGTGTCACCGCTCCGAAATCCCTACTCCAACAGGATAGGGTTCGGTGACTAGCACTGAGTAGGCATATCACTAACATGGGAGGCATTGCTTAAGTACATACACAAATATATACATATCCAAGCCCACAAAATGATAAAATGTAAATGAAACTAAATAACCAATTCATGAATATATCTATATCCCATAAATAGAGTACAATAGTAAGTAATGGAAAGTAAATAGGGCTGAATAAAATCCCCCCACAAAGAGTTTGTAACAGAAGTCCATCTTGAATGTAAAGGTATTGGGACTTCTATCTAAAAGTCATTGGAACACACCTCGGTCTTTCTAGTCTCACTAAGCACTACCAGGTCTGGGTCAACCTAGGACTCTATCAAAAGGTCGATCATCTACAAAAGACATGATGGTTGCTGGAAAATCCTATCTAGGGATGAGTATAACAATACCATGTATGAAACCCTAATACCACAATGCTTTCAACAATAGAAAGTAAAGTCATTTCTACGTTGGTTCTTTCTATAACACAAATAATAAGAATATCCAGATATACTCAAAAAAGTAACACAATCATGTGGTAATCCACAACTATAGTATACCAACCCTAGGATTCCATCTCAAAAGATCTAAGAAACACTCATCTTGGAGAACACACTCCGGACTATGATAACACTAATGAAATCTATCTGATAGGTACCTCTCATCAGTTCCCATCATGTGAATAACATGTTAATAGTCTAAAGAGATATGATATATAGATGAGGATCACTACTGTAAAGACCTGGAAATTTTGAAGAATTTTTTTAAAAAAAATACCTTGTAATTTTACGAGTTTGTGGATTTTGACGGCGCTTGATTCCAAGGCCCGGTGTTCTCGGAATCAATTTTCAAAGTTTTGCTCGGGTACGTTCAGTGAACGAACGAGAAGGTTTTTCTAACTTTTGAACCAATTCTCGGAATTAAAATCTGAGGGCACCGATGAACTCGCAGTGCCGGTAATTGCTTAAGAGAACAATTACCATAGATGCATTCGCAAAATAGGAGAACATAATTTTTGGGGGTTTGTTTAAAAATAAATAAAAATTGTCGGACCAATTTTTATTTCTAAAGGAGGTTATTCCCTCCCATGGATAATTAAGGGTGGGGCCCACAACCACTTAATTACCCAATTGAGGAGGTTAGAGAGGTGGGGCCCTCACGAGCCCCACCATTTAATTCCCTCTAATCCCATAACATCCCATTATTAATTGGAAATCGTCCTTCTAATGTCACCTCAATCCATTAAATTATGTAAACCCATAATTTAATGAGGAACCTTCCTCTTTTCCCCTTTTTATTTTTTTCCTGCCAGTGCGTTTAATAATAGAAAACCTTCTATCTCCCCAATTTAATGTGACACTGCAGCGGATTAATTGGGTGAAGCCCTAGGTTATAAATCCTCCATTTATGACTTACGTGCCAATGAAGAGCCCTCCAACTCCTATATAAAGGAGGCTTGGGGAAGTGTTCTGGACTGCTTCTTCAAGCGGCGGAATGCTGGTAGCGAAGCACCGCACCCAGCACTTGGAGAGTTTTCCTCTTCCTCCAGCGAAGAACGAATAACGCCGACGCCACCGTCGGCTCCTCCCTTTCCAACATTGATGGGATGACACCAAGCTTCCACGACTTTCGATCACCGTGATGTTTGTCTTTCACGGTTTGACGACGTGCGACATATTATCAAGGTAGGGGTTAAGTTGAATTTTATTAAATTAAAATTGTGCTTGTTTTTCATTGATAATTATCATTCTTTTTGTCGCATGTTATCAACATAACGGGAGGAGTTCGGACCGCAAAAACACGACCAACTCTAATCCCCTTCTCTTGGTGTTTATCGTTGAACTTGTGGCAAGGCGGCGCGGTTCCATTGCACAGTGCAAGAATGAAAAGGACCGCGGCCAGAGCAAACCATGGTGGAGTTGCGCAGCGCTATCGCGCCGCGCCTGTGAGGACGAAGGAGGCCGCGGCCAAGAGCGGGCCGCGGTGGAGGGGCATGGCGTTGTCTCACCGTGCCAGAGCACCAAGAGGCCCAGACCGGGGAGGGACGTGGCGGAGGGGCATGGCACCGTCGCGCCGCCCCAGACGGGCAAGAGCGGCGGCCTATGGCCGCGGCAGTTTAGAGGAGCGGCCGGCTGAGCCGGCCGCCTGCACACCCAGGAGGTGGGACCCCCATGGGTCCCACGTGGCTCTATCAGCTGGCCGATACCCAAAAAAACCGGTGGTTGAAACCCCCAACCAACAAACAGGGGGGACCCCACTGGGTCCGCCGTTCGGTTACAGGGGGGCTGTGCCCCCCTTTGCACCCCGCGACCGGCTTCGAGCAGGGCCGCATGACTGCGCCAGCGGCGGGCCGTCGGGCCGCGACTCAGTGGTGGGTCGGGGCGCGCCCAGCGGCAAGCCATGCCCAACTGGGCCGGACCCGAACCCGGGTCGTGTCGACCCGGTTCGGGCCACTCGGGGGGTATTGGGCCGGGTCGGACCGGGCCCAAACCCCATATTTACGGATAGATCCGTTCAAATGCCCATAGCATGGGCTACAGTCCTCCGATCGACGCACTGTCAGTTGCGTTGGGATCCTTGGATCGAGGCAGTCGTTTCGGTATATTACACTCAAGGATTCTATGAACTTTGTGTATGGAAGAGTTGGTTCGAACACGAAACCAACCAGGCCCTCGGAGCAGAAATGCATATGACTCGACCTCTGAACGTCTGATTGACGTTCCATCGACTTGTTTGGATTCCTCTTGGTGAGAAGGTTCTTTTGGCTTACTCTGATTGAGGTTTGGAAGCAGCTGGAGTATGGTCAGGTTGGATTTAGCTTAAAAACCAACCGGGCCCCTGGGACAAAAAGGCCAATAACTCTTAGACCGGGCGTCTGATTGACGCGTCGTCTGTCAGGTTGAGTTCATATTGGTGAGACGGAACTTTGGGATACATCAACTCCAGACTTCGGGTTGGTTAATGTATCGATCCCCCTTGGCTCATGGAGCGGACCCTCCTATAATCGAGCATGCTGTGTGCGGGAACCTTACAGCTGGCTGTGACTGCGACGATGACGATTGTACTTGGATCCCCCGTGGGGTTGACAGTGGGGATGAATGTACTTGGATCCTCCGTGGGTTCAACAGTGAGGACAATTGTACTTGGATCCTCTGTGGGTTCGGCAGCGAGGACAACATTACTAGGATCCTCTGTGGGTCCGACAACTATGACTACTATTCTTGTATCTTACGTGGGTCCAACAGTATTGACCACTGTACTTGTATCCTAAGAGAGTCCGAAAGAGTAGATGGTCTTGTATCCTATGTGGGTCCGACAACTTAGCTGGTCTTGTATCCTATGTGGGTCTGACATCATAGATGAATCAGTGGCTACATCTGATCGTCTCGATCGCCTTACGAGGTGTATACCTGTGTGAGCTGAGTCATGAGTCTCAATCTTATCATTGATGTGATTTACATGATTTCCTTTGTGGAATGAGTTGTGTTTTTCCTATGTGGACTGAGTTGAGTTGTCCTTTGTGGACTGGGTTGTGCTTTCCTTTGTGGACTGCATGGTTCTTGGGAGATTGGAGATGAACTATAACTGATGACTTAGGTATATGCATGGGCATATACCTAAGTAGTGTTGTTGATACTTCATGATTGTATCTTTCCTTTGTGGTTCATCCTTTGTGGATTATGAGAGACCATCGGGGGACTCAGGGACCCTACAGACTATCGTATACTCACCCCTACACAAGCTATGTCTGCACTACATTGTGTTGGATGTAGACGATGGACAACACTAATCGAGGTGGATGCTTATGGAGTAGGACGGTACATAGAGGTGGACCACTTGGCGGGACGTACACGGAGCGGATTCCTGGACCGAGGAGCTGTAGAGGCTATCTATACCCACCCTTCAGGTGGAAGTTCCGGAGGACGGATCAGAGTTGCTGCTTTACTTCTCTGCTGCTGTACTTTTTTTCAGTTGTACTTTACTTTTGCTTGGGTTTGTATTCTAGCCCATTTACTTTCCATCACTTTGTTTTGTACTCAGTTTACTTAGTATCTACTTCATCTTGTGTACTCTATGGTTTTTTTTCTTTTATAAAGACAATGCCTTCCCTTTTATCGTGATTTACGCCTTTTGTGCTAGTCTCCAGCCCTTGGCCTATGGAATACGGGCTTTGGGTAGTCACGGCACGGGCCCCGAGGACGGGTCATGAAAAATTTGTATTAGAGGAGTCGGTTCTACCGCAGAATTTATGAATCTGATAATTTATTTTACGTGAAGCAATAGTGTTAAGGTTATTGAGAGTGGTTATCGTTCTAGGGAGTCCAGTGATTGTGTGGAGGCCAACGTATCCTTAGACCAGGACCCTGACTTCTGATTTCCGACTCAGTGCATGAAAACATTGATTGAATCAGTGTGTGAAAAGTTTTCATTGAGATTACGTTGTGTCAGCTCCCCATGTATATTGTATTGACCGTGGTGCACCTGATTCTTTTCAAGATGGCCCCACGATGACAGCCATCTAGGGTTTCGAGCATTGGGTGAGACGGCAGCCCACTGAGTGAAGAGGCCTCGGTACAGGGCCCCATTACAACAGAGGCACCGGCGGTACCTCTACCGGCCAAGCCACCGATGCCACTAGAACTAGCAGCTAAGAGTGCACGTCGCCTTAGTGCACTTCATGAGTTTCGGCATCTGATACCACACAGGTTCCGGGGGGAGACAGACCCTCAGGCAGCCAAGGATAGGCTGGAGGCTGTTGTTTGAGTCTTCAGATTAGTAGGGACCCCAACTGACCTCATGGTGATCCTTGCGGTGAGTCTCCTACACGCGGCAGCAGGTAGATGGTGGAGCATGATACTCGAGGTGCATGACGAGGCATCACTTCATTGGACGAACTTCGATAGCCTCTTCCGCTAGGAGTTTGTTCCAGCCACCCTCTGTGCGGTGCGCATCCAGGAGCTACTAAAACAGCGATAGGGCAGCATGATAGTAGCCCAGTACTCGGTGAGATTTACCGATCTCTCGCACTACTCCACAGATATGGTACGAGACCCATTCTTCAAGGCCCGGACCTTCGAGCAGGGATTAAGGTATGAGATCTGGTCTTCGATGATCTCCCTCAACATCCCGACGTAGGCGGGTGTGATGGAGAGAGCCCTCCTAGTAGAGATTTTCCTTACTGAGCAGTCACCAGTGGCGAGACCCTCCACAGGATGACACGTAGTGGTGTCTTCTATAGCCGGCAGTAGAATGAAAACGCAGGGGTCCAAGTGGACCAGGCCATCAGGTGGTCAACCTCAGTAAATAGGTTCGGGTGTGAGGGGAACATGGCACAATGCCAGCCATACGAGGATCAGGCAGTGCTATGCATGCGACGAGCAGGGTCACATGGCTCGAGACTGCCTGACCCGCCCTACAGATGAGCAGCAGGCGGTAGAGGGACCTCCCAGGCAGAGGTTTGACTATGGTAATTCGTCGGAAGTAGGTGGATGTGGAAGAGGGGATGGACAAGATGTAGGTGGTGGGAAACGTTTTGAGGCCCTACCACCACCACTACCCGGAGGACAACCTCGACCGTAGGGAATGGCTGGATAGGGGATAGCTCAGCTTCAGGCAGCTGAGGCCTACGACCATAGAGCTCTGGGAGCAGACGGGTAGGAGCGAGACTAGCTCCGAGCATGGAGACTTTTGTTCATATTTCATATATCTTGTTTATGCCGTTGTTTGTGTATGCTTTGTGTCTTTTTTACTTTGATCTGCGGTAATAAAAGATGCTTTTTATTGTTATGTTTTCTCCCCTGTCCTTTTTATGTGGTTTTTACTGAGAGGTTTCGGTTAAAACCATTTACTTGACCCTCATTTTCTAGATTTCTATTGTAGGAGACCTTGTGACCACACACTTCTGCCGATAGTGTGACTCAGCCCTTGGAGGCGAGAGTAACGGTTGGATCTCTTAGTAGTAGCATTGAGGCCTTACGACATCCTCCATGGCATGAAATAGTATCATTCATGTCAGGATTGACTGTATTAGGCAGAGAACATGTTTCATCGAGGGGATGAGATCATATTTCTCTTTTCGGGAAAGGGTAAATCTTAGCAGCTCTTATAGGATGTAAGTGAAAAATGGTGTTTTCGAGTTCTTTTCAAGGTCTAGTCACACCCATAGTTCATTGAGAGAACATTTTATGGTCTACTCTAATCACATAAGTCTCAGGTGTGTCTTCTCTTAGAAGGACCAGGACCTGAGATGTTGTCATTGACTTGAGTTCCACGGGGACTATGAATTTGAGATAGTCTATACTCCTGGGAAGGGGAACACTGTAGAAGAGTTCGTTCCTCGATGCCTCACATGACAGCAAGTGAAGGTAGAGAACCAGGTGCCAGCAGGCTTGGCCCAGCCCTAAGTGGTCCTGGAGTGGAAGTGGGACGAGGTATCCTTGAATTTCGTGACAGGGCTTCCACGTACTTCAAGATGACACGATTCCATCTGGGTGATCATAGACCGACTTACCAAGTCGGCCCACTTCATACCGATCAGATTGCAGGTCTCAGTATAGAGCTTTGGACTCCTCTATGTTCAAGAGATCGTACGGCTTCATGGTGTTCCATCATCTATCATCTCCGATCAAGATGCTCACTTTACATCCCGGCTTTAGAAGGGGTTGCAGGAGGATTTTGGGATGCAGCTACACCTGAGCACTCCCTTTCATCCTCAAACAGATGGCCAGATAAAGAGGAACATTCATACACTCGAGGACATGCTATGTGCATGTGTCCTTGACTTTGGTCACAGTTGGGAGGATCACCTACCCTTGTTGGAGTTTTCGTACAACAACAGCTACCACTCCACCATCGGGATGGCACCATTCAAGGCACTATACGACAGACTTTTCAGATCACCTCTGTACTGGACTGACCCTGGGGAGTCAGCACTCATAGGACAAGATATTTTTCAGGATATGCCGGAGAAGGTGAAGATCATCTAGGAGCGGATGCGGACTGCATAGAGCAGACATAAGCCTTATGCTAATAGGAGGTGGAGACCACTGGAGTTTGAGGATGGCGACCACGTTTTCTTATGGGTCTCACCTCGACATGGATTACGAAGATTTGGTCACCGCGGCAAGTTATCTCCGTGCTTCATCGGACCTTTCCAGGTCCGCAGCAGGGTAGGCGAGGTGGCTTACCGCATGTCCCTTCCACCTCGATTGCACTAGGTGCAAGACGTCTTCATGTATCTCAGCTGAGGAGATACGTGCATGACCCGACACATATCATTGACCACAGGGAGCTGGACATTGATGACGGGGTGACTTTTGTAGAGGTCCGGGTGGAGATCGAGGATCGACATGAGCAATTCCTTTGTTGGAGGTCGATTCCTCTTCTGTGCATTCATTGGAAGCACGAGAACCTCGAGGAGAGCACATGGGAGCGGGAGGCTCAGATGTGTGCTCAGTACCCTCTTTTTATTCACTAGTTTATGTTGTAGCTTTATGGGGATGTAAATCCTTAAGGTGGATGTAATATAAAGACACGGAAATTTTGAGGAATTTTTTTAAAGTACTTTAAATTTTACGAGTCTGTGTCTTCTGACAGCGCTTGATTCGGAGGCCTAGTGTGCCCGAAATCAATTTTCGAAGTTTATCTCGGGTACGTTCAGTGAACGAATGAGCGAGTTTTTCTAAATTTTGAACCAGTGTTCGGAATTAAAATTTTAGGGCACAGATTAACTCACAGCGCCAGTAATTATTTAAGGGGACACTTACCATAGATGCGTTCGCAAAAGAGGAGAAGATAATTTTGGAGGTTTTTTTATGAAATAAGTAAAAATTGTCAGAACAATTTTTTTTTCTATAGGAGGTTATTCCCTCCCATGGGTAACTAATGGTGGGGCTCACAGCCACTTTATTACCCAAGTGAGGAGGTTAGAGAGGTGGGGCCCTCACGAGCCCCACCATTTAATTCCCTCTAATCCCATAACATCCCCTCATTAATTGGAAATCCTCCTTTTAATGTCACCTCAATCCATTAAATTATGTCAACCCATAATTTAATGGGGAACCTTCCTCTTTTCAACTTTTTATTTTTTTACTCCCAGTGTGTTTAATAATGGAGAACCTTCTATCTACCCAATTTAATGTGCCACCACAACGGATTAATTGGGTGAATCCCTCTATCATAAATCCTCCATTTATGAGTTATGTGCCAACAACGAGCCCTCCCACTCCTATATAAAGGAGGCTTGGGGAAGAGTTCTGGATAACTTCTACAAGCAGCGGAACGCTGGCAGTGAACCACAACGCCCAACACTTGGAGAGTTTTCCTCTTCCTACAGTGAAGAACGATGAACACTGAAGCCACCATCGGCTCCTCCCTTTCCAACGTTGACGGGACGACGCCGATCTACCGCGACGTCTGATCACTATGACGTTCGTCTTCTGCGGTTCGACGACATACGACGTCTTATCAAGGTAGGGTTTAAGTTCAATTTTATTAAATTAAAATTGTGCTTGTTTGTCATTGAGAATTCTTGTTCTTTTGGTAGCATATTTTCAACATAACGGGAGGAGGTCGGACTGCACAAACACGACTGAATCTCCTCCCGTTCTCTTACTGTTTATCGTGGAACTTGCGGCGAAGGCGGCACGGTGCTGTTGCACCGTGCGGGAATGAAAAGGACCGCATCCATAGAGGGCTGCGGCGGAGGCGCGCGACGTCGTCGCGCCGCAACGGTGAGGCCGAAAGAGGCTGCGGAGGGGGGGGGGGGGCGGCGCTGTCGCGCCGAGTCGAACGGGCAGGAGCCGCGACCTATGGTCGCCGCGGTTCAGAGGAACGGCCGGCTGAGCCGGCCGCCGGCACACCCTGGAGGCGGGACCCCTGCGGGTCCCTGCTGGCTCAATCGGCTAGCCATAAATTCCGGCCATTACCCAGGAAAACCGGGGGTTGAAACCACCGACCATCAAATAGGGAGGACCCCACTGGGTCTGTCGTTCGGTTCCAAGGGGGGCACCCCCCCCCCTTCGCACCTCGCGGCCGGCTCCGAGTTGGGCCGCATGACCGGGCCAGCGGTTGGCCGGGCCGCGCCAGCCGGGCCGGGCTAAGCTGGTAGGGCCGGTCCGCGCCCAACTGGTCTGGACCCGGACCAGGTTCAGGTCGACCCGGTTCGGGCCGACCCAGGGGGTATTGGGCCGGGTCGGACCGGGCCCAATCCCCCTATTTACGGACAGATCCATTCAAACGCTCGTAACATGGTCTATGAACCTTCGATCGATGAACCATCAGTTGCGTTGGGATCCTTGGATCGAGTCAGTCGTGTCGGTATATTACACTCATGGTTTTTTTTTATATTTGGGTACGTCCGGGTTGGTTCGAACCTGAAACCAACAAGGCCCTCAGAGCGGAAACGCTTATGACTCGAGCTCCGGACATTCGATTGATGTGACGTTGACTTTGTTGGATTTCTCTTGGTGAGATTGTTAATTTGGATTACTCCACTTGAGGTTTGGATGCAGCTGGAGTACGGTCGGGTTGGATTTAGCTTATAAACCAACTGGGCCCTTGGGACGAAAAAGTCAATAACTCTCAGACCAGGCATCTGATTGACATGCCGACTATCACGTTGAGTTCCTATTGGTGATATGGATCATTGGGATACATCATCTCCAGACTTCAAGTCGGTTGATGTATCGACCCCCCTTGGCACGTGGAGCGGACCCTCCCGGAATCGAGCATGTTGTGTGCGGGAACCCTAGAGCAGGCTGCGACTACAATGATGAAGACTGTAATTGGATCCTCCGTGGGTTCGACAGCTAGGACGACTGTACTTGGATCCTCCGTGGGTTCGACAGCGAGGACGAATGTACTTGGATCCTCCATGGGTTCGGTAGCGAGGATGACTGTACTGGAATCCTATGTGGGTCCGACTGCGATGACTACTGTTCTTGTATCCTACATTGGTCTGACAGTGTTTACCTCTATACTTGTATCCTGAGTGGGTCTGACAGAGTAGATGGTCTTGTATCCTTTGTGGGTCTTACAGCTTAGCTGGTCTTGTATCCTATGTGGGTCCGATATCTTAGATGAATCAGTGGCTACATCTGATCGTCTCTATCACCGTATAAAGTGTATACCTATGCGAGTTGAGTCGTGATTCTCAATCTTATCATCGATGTGATTGAGTTGCTTTCCTTTGTGGATTGGGTTGTGTTTTTTCTTGTGTTCACTGAGTTGAGCTATCCTTTGTGGAATGGGTTGTGCTTTCCTTTGTGGACTGTGTAGTTTATGGGGGATTGGAGACAAACTGTAACTGATGACTTAGGTTTTGTATGGGCATATACCTAAGTTCTATTGTTGATACTTCGTGATTGTATCATTCCATTGTGGTTTATCCTTCATGGATTCTGAGAGACCTTCGGGGGTCTTGATTTCCCTACTAAGTATTGCATACTCACCCCTGCATGGGCTATTCCCTCACTACGTTGTGTTGGATACAGACGACGGACAGCGCTGATCGAGGTGGAATCTTGTGGAGCTGGACGGTACCCAGAGGTGGACCACTTGGCGGGACGTACACGGAGTAGACGACCGGACCGAGGCGCTATAGAGTCTATCTATACCCACCCTTCAGGAGGAAGTTCGGGAGGACGTCTCTGAGTTGTTGTATTATTTTTATGCTGCTGTATTTTTTTTCAGTTGTACTTTACTTTCGATTGGGTTTGTATTCTGGCCCATTTACTTTCCATCACTTAGTTTTTTACTCTTTTTAATTAGTATCTACTTCGGATTGTGTACTCTGTGGTGTTTGTTTTCATTTATAAAGGAAATTCCATCCGTTTTATCGGGATTTATGACTTCGGTGATAGTCGCCAGTCCCTATCCTATTGATGGCGGGCTTGGGGTAGTCATGACACGGGCCCCGGGGATGGGTTGTGACAACTACCAAGTCCATGGGGTGATACCAAAAAACTCAATCTGGATTAACCCACTATGTAGAGGATCGAAACCCATGTAGTGTTGGTCATGTCGATACCAAGAACACAACCTATGGAATGAAGATGAACATAGGATCACACTCTAGGGATCTCAGAGGGATTCCAATGAATCTATCTATGAATTCATGTTGAAGGTATTTTTTTCCTATTAAGATGATATGAGATTATACCATCCTTCATGGAAAGGATAAGGGAAATTAACAATAATGAATATTATCTTATATATGGAGGACGAAACATTATAGCAATGTAAAAAAGGTAACAAACCGTGTAGAAGGGTTACACTCAAAGTACCTTTACCAGGAGTCTTACACTTGTAAATATACCTTATCATGAAATGGTGTTTGTATGGTAGTACATGCCATGTAGGATTCTCATGTACTCTACCCCTGTGACACTTCATGGCTCATCATGTGTACCTGGTCCAACCCATGTCTGTGTGGGGTAGTACATGTTGTGTAGGAAAACCATGTACTCCATCCAATGTCCTTGTACTCTCAGAAGTACACACAGAGTCTCTATGGAGAGTTCACACACTATGTAGGACAATCCACTCACCGTGTGATACTTATCTCTTACCTAAAACCCTATATGCTTCTCAGGGGTCCCTGCATGGTGTGTAGATACAGTTTACATGTTGTCTTCTATGGGATTTTATAGAATCCAATATTCTTCTTCCATGTATTCAAAAGATTCTTTGACCTTTAATTTGGCGATATATTTGTCATAATTCATGTATATTGGGCATCACTAAGTCATATAAAAATTGAATCATCAAAATTATGGCCTTCGATCCGTCTGGAAAATGATATCATATTCATTCTTCACTACATGCCAAAGAAAAATAAATCATGTATCAACCATCATATTATCAACCACCACTTCCATAATTGAACCACTTCTCTATCGTCGTTATTTAGGATATTTGATTTTGGATCATCTTTTCATGAAGCGAGTGCACAATTAACAATTTTTCAGTAAAACATTAAACTGTGGGTAATTACTAACAACCACAATGAACAGTGAATCAGAGGAGAAATTTATTGAAGCAATCATGAGTAACATACCTTGATCTATGTTCATTTCGATCTTAGTGCATTTAGGTTATAATTACAATCAATGAAGAAACAATTAATTACAAATAATATTCTCCTGTGACCTGATAAATATAACCCATCCCTCAATTCCCTGAAAATGAAAATCAATATGTTCATTGACTAGTCCAAGTTCATTATTAAAATTGATAATGGTGAATAAAAAATTTTAAACACATTCCCTACCTTGAATCGGTTTGATCATTAACGAAGAATGATTCGTCGTCGTTATCGTGGGCAAGATCCGTTGAATCTAAGGTGCATAGATCTTCATTTCATAATTTCATCATCGTTATCCTGAGAATATTCTCCATGTTTATCTATAATGATACCCTCCAATGATCTAGGTTTATGTGGATAACCTATGATTTATACATAATAGTCTATTTAAAGACCCAGCAGTTTCATCTATATTTGAAATAAAATATTTTTTTAATTTTCTTTATTCATTTTTGTGCTCATGATTAATTTTCCATAAATGACCCACAATAACTAATGTTATGTTTCCCCTAGGGAAAACCATGTTTTCTAAACATAATGTTACCCTCATATTTTAGATCTCGGAAGCTGTTTATAAGTCATTCTATTTTTTTCAGAAAACTACACACATGTTCTATTAAATATATTTCAAAATATTATTTTAAGAACACTGGGACATATAATCTCACATCATCTCATCAATTGGTTTTGAAAATAATCCAAATAATATCAAAAAATAATACAGTGAAAATTAGATACAATATATTCTCCCTGCATTGGGGCTTTATATCCCTAAATATCCCACACAAGGGATAAATAAAATGATGTGGGTACTATGCACAAAATTGAGCCTCATGAACCATGTACTATCCCGAAGATTCATGTGTTTCCATCATACACACACTAATGAAATCATTCACCCATGAATGATCCTCCCCTTTCGATCCATGATCTCTACTGGGTACTCATCAAAGGTCACTCCGTCTATGATGTCCAACCTACTTGACTCGATATCATGTGATGGGTCATGCATGTGCCTCCTCAGCTAAGACACATGGATGATTTTCTATACCTAGTATAACTGCATAGGTAGATCTATGCAATACAACACCTCACCAACTATATACAATATCTAGAATGGGGTGATGAATCATAGAGATAGATTTTTTCCCTAGAAAAATATATATAATCCATGTCTAGGTAAAACCCATAGGAACACATGGTATCATTCCTCGAACTAAAAAGGCATCCATCATTTGTCAGCATAAGACCCGTGGTGGCTCGATGATGTTTTCATCCACACCATGATGATAAGAAACTTCTCTGTTATAGCTCATACAAATTTCAAGCCCATGCGTGTTCACTCTCTTAGGTCAGACTAACAAATTTAGGACCAATAGTGTCACCCATACAAGGAATATAATGGTTCCATATTGATGGGTGAATTTTTATGTTTCTATACACAAACTATATTACTGGTTGGTTATCCTCCCAACTATGGACAATGTTCATCAGGAAAGCTCACAACATTTTTTAAAAACATGAATGGTATGCTCCGTCTGGCCATCAGTTTGGGGGTAAAACACTATAATCAAGTGTTATTGGGTCCCAAATGCATCCAGAAATCCCTTCCACAACCATTATCTAAATAGAGTGTCATGATCAGAAATAATAATTAATTTATCTCCATATAGTTGAACTATATCTTGTACATAGAGGCATCTCATGACCTCTACTAAACTCTATTCTCAGATACCTAGGACGTGTGCAGACTTAGTGAGTCTCTCTATGATCACCAAGATAGAATCATGTTCTCCATACATACATGATAATAAAATCACAATGTCCATAAATATCCCATCACACATCCATTATCGAACCTCAAGTGTTTGAGATAAACCCACAAAACATGGTACTTATCCTTCACTTTCTCACAAGTAAGGATTTGAGAGACAAACTCTACAACCCCGTTATTCATCCCTGGCCACCAAAAATGATATTGGATGTCCTGATACATCTTTTCCATGCATGGATGTACCACCAAAGGAGACATATAAAACACTTTCATAACCTTCCACTAAAACATCATTGGTACCACCATGCATCCTCTAGATGTAATGACATGATGCCATTAATTATAAAATCCATCAGAATCATGTTCAGTGGAAATCTGAGAATGTGGGGTCTCACAATTGAAATCCCCATGTTGTGCCTCCAGGACTTTCTGTAATAGAGTAGGGGTAAAAACCATCAATGATAGGAAGTTTGTTCCAACTCCACCAATAAAGGGCAACTGCAATGATGCTAACTGCTCTGATTCCTCCTCTAGTAATTGCAAATAAAATCTATTACTGGGAGCATCTACTACCACATTCCCCTTCCTATGAGTATTAAAAATTTAAAAATTTAAATCTTTGAGGAAATCTAGCCATCACCTATTTCAAAAGTTGAGATCCTTCAGATAGAATATATACATTATAATCATGTGATCGGTGTAGACAATAAACTGATCACCAATCAGGTAGTGCCTCCAAAAATTCAAAGTGAAGAACACTTCTACTAACTCATTATCATGGGTCTCATAGTTCTACTCATGTGGCATCTAATATCATGAACCATATGAAATAAATTCTTCCCACTTCCTCCAAACACAAACTATCCTGGTTCCAGATTTATCGTATAATACTACATACTCAACACCTTCCTCTAGAAATCTGATGATGGGATTGCTCATAAAAAATTTCCTTAACTACTGAAAATCCTATTCAAACCCTTCCATACACAATAATGGCTTACCAATCATAGTAAAATATATCATTGGTGTTGATACTTTGGAGAAATTACTAATGAATCTTTGGTAATATCCTACAAACCCAAGGAATCTTGACACCTCTTTCACAATGTTAGGTTGATTCTAAGATAACACTACCTCGACCATGGCTTGGACCACTCCTACTCCACCCGCTAGGATAACATTTCCAAGAAATAGGACCTCATATATCCAAAAAAATAGATATATTTTCATAATTATTGTGCTCTTAGAGTACATCATGAACCATCCTCAAGTGTGTTTCATGATCCTCATTAGATGATGAGTACACAAGGATATTATTAATGATGACTTCCATGAACAAGTCTAAATAAGGATAAAATATCTAGTAAATGAGTCTCTCGAAAACTAATGGGGAATTCATCATGCCAAAAGGCATCACGAAGTACTCATATAGATTGTAGAGACATCTGAATGTTGTCTTCTGTATATCATCATCCAGTACACACAATTGTTGATATCCTAATATGAGGTCAACCATCGAGAACCACCATGCCCCTATCAACTGATAAAAGAATTATTTGATACTCATTAGAAGGTATTTATTCATCATGGTCACTTGTCTTATGATCTGATAGTAAACACACAACCTCATGCTTCTATAAGCCTTTTTGAAATCAAAATCGGGGCTTCCCAGGGTGAAACACAGGGTATAACAATGTTGTTCCACTACAAGACATCAAAATGCACCCTCATTTCATAAATCTCTATAATATAAATCTGATATGTTGGCATAGATATCAAAAAATTTCTAGGGTGTAGATCAATGCATAAATTTATCTCTCAGAGGGTAGGTAAACTTGGAACATATTTGAGGAAGATAACCACATACTATTCCACTACTACAGGAAACTAGAAACTCATATCATCCACTACTCCAAGGGTCAGGCAAGCCAAATGATGATTAATATATTGTACCCTCCCATGAATTAATCCATCTTATGCTGAATGGATTTCCTTTTACACAACAAAAGAAAAAACTGCTTCAATAACTATGGAAACACCACACCGTTCACCTAAAACAATCAATCTCTGGATGGACTATAGATAACCAATCAATTCAATGAATGATATAGTGAGGCCTCAATGCTACTAAAAATATATCCCAATAGAAACTCTTTCATCCAGGATTCAGGAAACACTATTGGAATAAGTTCATGATCACCGAGTCTTATCCAGTAAGAGTATCCAAATGTAAGGGTCTAGTCAATGGTTCAATCAGAATATCTAAGTATCGAACAAGGTATGCAATGGAAAATAATGGATTTCACCTATTTCTATCAGTACTGTAGATAAATTAGTAAATAGACAAATTTTACCATGAATCATTTCTGGAGCCTTTGGTTTGTATTCTTTCACTACCTGAAGTAATCCCCTCACCAATCATTGAGCACCCTGACCCGGGCGTGGACCAACTTGGGGTGGTGATGGTAACATGTCAAAACATTGACCATCTTCTAATTCTCTCCCAGATCCCTTTCCATTTTTTCCTCCCTTCAAACCTTCTGGATCCTACCATTATATCTATCTCATTGAAATATATATGGTTTCTCTATCAGTTGTATGGATGGTCTGACAATCCCATACGAGATGACCCCTACCATCACATGAGTAGTGTTGTCTCTCTATGGGCTAACTGGACTCACCATGTGAGCCTGGAACTATAGTTCCACTATCATAGGACCTTCTACTAAAACATCTCCCACATATAGGTCCATGGGATTGATGTCGAATCCATGTTTTGGAGGTATCTTCTTATACTTTCCCACTACTGAAAATTGAAAATTATAAATTCTCATCCCAGAAACTCTAGATCACCAAATCTCACTCCAACACACAAAAATAAGTAAGAATGCGTAGTGTGATAAAAACAAACCTGATGCCCCAATGAAGACGTATCTAAGAGTTTTGATCTTTGAGAAACTTATTTCAAAGAATATCCGCTGAGTACCTGGAGAGGTTGGTGAACCTCAATGAATACTCAACCACTGTCATGCTCTCATAGTAGAGTGGCATAATCTCCTGGATACGTATGTACATTAGTATAGCTAATGGGAACTTATCTATGAATATGTGGTCAAACTCTATCCATGAAAGAGTTTCCTCATCATAATATTTGGTAACTACACCCCACCATATCCATATTCATCCATGAAGAAGGACCACTTCCAAGACAATGAACTGATTTGTTAGTGTCGAAACTAGATCGAAAACATGGGTCATCACCTCAAGAAGGTCATAAACCACCTGTGGGTCAGAATCACCTAGTATGTGGAGGGGACACTTTCTCTATAACTCATTAATATTGCTTATCCTGCACAAATCACCTGAGAGTATTGTGGGTACAACGTTCAGCTATATAGGTGGTATGACTAGTGCACCGCCTAGACGAAACATCTTAAGAATAGGTCCCTAAATCGATACTTCATCACTGAGGGGAACATTCTCATGATCATCAAGCTTATTCCTAGATGGTATATGTTATGCAATAATCATGACAGAAAATATGATGTACCAAAGTTAATGAGTATATATATAGAGATGACTTAGTAAAGACTTGAAAACACAACCCATTCCAATATGATGTGTGATCCATTGTTTCTGTACAACCAGTGTTCTCATTTACTGAGTCTAAAAATAGGTGATCAGAGTCTTGGTGTATGGATATTTTAGCTACCACATCAACACCATAATTCTTTGCCTTAAAAATGCACTTGAGACACTTAACAATGTTTCCCCAAAACAAAATCACAAACTCTCAGTCCTAAGTCATAACCTTCCACTATAACCAAACTATCATGACCCATCATAGTGGTTCCCATTCTATAAATCCCCAAGACGACATCCAATAGTCTAGGGGTGGTTAATAACACTAAGTATACATATAACTAACATGGGAGGTATTTCCTATGTACATGTACACACACACACATCTCAAATAACACAAAATGATGAAATGTTAAAACAATTGAACAACCATTGCATGCATATATTTAAATACCACAATTAGAGTATGATAGGAAGGAATGGAAAGTAAAAATGGCCAAATAAAATCCCACCACAAATATTGTATAACATAGTTTCAACATGAATCTAAAGTTAATTGGATATCTGTCTAAAAGCTACTGGAACACAAACAATGTATTCGGTTTCACTAAGAAACATCTGGTCTTGGTCCAACTAGGAATATATCAAATGTCCCACCATCAACGAAAGACATGACACATGCAGGAAAAGCATGTTTTTGGGTGAGTAAAACAATACTCTGTAGGACAACCTGAAACCAAAAATCATATAAAGAAATTACAATCATCTCTCCACAAGTATATCTCTAGAACATATATAACAAGATTATCAATATATTCTTAATTAAGAGACATATTCTAGAGGTATTCCAAAACCATAGTATACTAACCCTAGGATTCCAGCTCAAATTATCCATGAAGTACACATCTAGGAGAATACACATATATGTTTGATTACACTAATGAAGTTCTTCTAATAGGTACATCTCGTTAGGTCTCATCATGAGAAAGAACAAGTTGATAGTCTGAACAGATAAAATAAATAGAAGAGGATTAGTGCTAAGGTCATGGGGTGATACCAACAAACAGAATTTAAATAAACCTTCTAGGTAACGGACTGGAGCTCACATAGTGTCGGTCATGTTGATACCAAGAACTCCACCTAGGGAATGAAGATGAATAGAGGATCCCACTTCAGGCCTCTTGGAGGGATTCAAAAGACACTATCTAGGATGTCATGTTGATGGAATAGTTGCCTTAGGAGTAGGATAAAATACTGTACCAACCTTCCGGGAATGGATAATGGGAACATACACTAATTATTATCATCATTGATTCAAAGGACCGGAAATTCCTGCCATGTTGAAAAGAGTACAAGACATGCAGATGGGTTACACGTCATGTCCCTTAACCCCGAATCTTGCCCATATAAATGGACATGCATCTTGAAACCATTTACATGAAGTAGATCATGGTTTGTTGTAATATTTTTTACACTACCAATGTGCTGGTACACAGATCAAACCATGTACTTGGTCCAACCCATCTTTGTGAGGGGATGTACATGCCATGTAGGCAACTAGTGTACTCCATCTAATGTTTGTGTACTCTAGGAAGTACAAACCAAGTATACGGGGAGAGGTCACACAATGTGTAGGATATATCACACGCCATGTGATATTTATCATCGACTCAAAACCATAGCCACCACTACGGGTGTCCCCATGTCATGTAGATTCGTTTTTCAAGCCATATTCTACGAGATTCTTTAAAATCCATGATTCTTCCCATGTGCATCAGGCTAATGCTCCATCCTTAAATATGATTGTCTACTTCACGAAATATTGTGGATCAATCCCCTTTGCATCATTCCAATACCAATTCAGCAAGATTAGGGCCATCAATATCCTAATAAAATGAGATAATCATCATTTTTCATTGCATATCGAAGAACATGAAATCGAGTATCAACCATCATCCAATTCATCACCACTTCCATAGTTTCACCAAAATCGTGTCATATTGATCCCATAAATATGAATCCAAATATTTTCACAATGAAATGAGTGCACAACGATCAATTATTTGTCATAAAAATCAATCGTTGGGCCAATGATGAATTCCCATGATGAACGTTGAATCGGGGAAGAAAACAATAGAACCAATCCAGAGGAATGTACCTAGATCAATGTTCATGTCCATCTCGGTTTATTTTTGTTAGAAAGAAAATTGAAAAATCAATAATTAATAATAATGAAAATTATCTCAAACCTTGATAATTATAACCCAAGTAGTAAGACGGTTAAATAGAGGATGAATCTATTTGTTGATTTGTTTGAGTTCTTCATTGAAAAAAAGAACGGGGAATAAAAAAATTAAAACACATGCCCTAACTAGATCCAGTTCAATTGGAAACTAATAATGATGTGTCATCTTTTTCATGGGAATGATCTATTGAATCTATGATATTTCAATCTTTGTTCCTCAATTCCATCATTGTTCACCTGAGATGATTCTCCAAGGATCTCTCCAACAATCCTCCCCATGTCTCTAGGGTTTTATAGATAACCATGGGATTTTTTATTATAGTATACATAAAGACTAACCATCCATTGATTCATCATTTGAAATAAAATAATTTTAATTACATTTTTTATTAATTTCCACACCCGTGAAGTCAATTCCAAAAATGACCTATGATGGCTAATTTCAATTAACACCTATAGTAATCCTCACATTCTGAACTTAATGACACCCTTGGATTTCTAATCCTGGAACCCTATTAGATGATATTATACTTTTTTTGGAAAACTATGTGTGCGTTCTATTTAATATATTTAATATATTTGAAACATTTATTTAGGGCACACCGGGCCTTGAAATTTTACGACATCTCTGCACCTCATTTAAAAAATACTCCATATACTACCCAAAAATAATACAATGAAAATTAGAGACGCTACATACCTTAGATAATTGGTGTTCATATATATGTCATTCTACTGCACACCCGATTTTTCGAGTTTTACCTTTGAAATGGAATTTAATCCATGATTATAATGAATTGGAATAAATTATGGAATTAATGGCACATATTGGTAAATGATTAAGGTTATGATCCTTGATTTGGTACCAACCCTTGGGTGTTTCTTTAATTTATTGTGACACCATAAGAAACACATGATTTAAAATACCTTTTTAGTGTTCTATTTACCCCTTTACATGGGATGTAAAATGATGATTAAAAATTGTATATGAATTAATAAAATAAAGGTAATGGACGACCATGTACCTAGGATATGGATATGTATATGATTGTTTAGGCATGACTGGATTTATATAATGAAATTCCCACATGATTCAATCGAGAGGCTAAGACATATAATCATTTATCATGCCTTGAGGCACCATATGAGGTGACATTTAAATGAAATAATAATAGTGTTGACCTTGACATAATTAAAAGATATTGAATGAATGTTTATTATATGACTTGGGTGATATGTGGGTTATCATAATAATTCCATGGATGGAATTATCTAGTTATTTATCTACTTATTCCTAAGTGACACTTCGACTCCTTAGTGGACTTCCAAGGATAGACCTAGAGGTTTTACTATGATATAAATGAGTGAAACATGGACACATTATTTGGACTCCTAAGGATGCACTCAGAGGGATGGTTTTATTATACAGATTACTGAAACATGGACTACATATTAGTTTCCAAGGATGTAATCATATAGAAGTTGATTATATACTCCCTAAGTGACACTTGGTCTCCGTTAAAGGAACTCCATAGACAAATATAGTAAGAAGTGATGTTATCCCATGCCTAGAGAGAAACACAAGTACTGATGAGAATCACCATTGATGGACTTATAAGGATTTATGTTCATGTTATTCCTATATAGATACATGGATTCCATATAAGGAATGTTAAGGATTAGATTAGTTCTTTATTTTTTAAAATAATGAAATGATTTATATGATGAATTTTCCAAGCCATAACACAAGCATAGATTTAGTCAGAGTCCTATACCATATTGATGGCCTTATTAAGAACCAATTGATAACATTATTGTAGGGGATGTTGGACTACGTGCCATTATAAATGGCTTCAAGAATAAATATTTATTTAGTGAAATTATGGCTATGTTCGAAGCAGATAGTAGAGGATGGGTGTCTATGAGAACCCAAACATATATGGGTATTTTACCTTCGGTTATTCATCCACATATTTTGATAATTTCAAAAAAATTTCATTATTATATATTAATGGACTGGATGGAATTAGGCACCATTGGTGGTGAACAATTGGGATATTATCTCACTCTTACCCGAGAAGTCGTTGGTACCCGATAAGATTATTTGTCGATATGTATGAACAATGGAAATATCCCTACTAAAGGTTTCTAATTTATGCTTAGGGACATGGGAATATAGGAATAAGGTGATGTTAGTGACTGTAGCTGTGATAGTTTTGGCCATTTTAGAATTTCGTTACATGTACTTTTTACATTCCAGGTATACCTATTTTGGAAATGTTATAGAGACATGACATTTATCATTATCATATGCATATGAGATTACTTCTGTAATTATTTATATATTATTATTTTTTTTATTTATCATTTTATTATTTATTTATTACTTTTTATATTAATTATATGTTTTCTACCATTGTGTTGCACTCTAAAAAGAGGTAATTGTCTCCGTAAAGACACACCCACATCCCTCTCTTCTAGCCAACAACCTCCACCATGTAGTGAGATGTACTTGAGGCCATGTGGCGAACTTAGAATAGGGCATCCTTCAGTGGGATTCAGGTTCAAAATGTTACAAATTCATTTCAGATAATTTTTTTAGATTTACTATTTTAGGACAATATAAAGGGATAGGGAGGAATTGTAATTTGGTAATGAGTTGTTCCTAGGAGTAACTATCCCATCTATATGAAGAAACTATATTTCCTCGAATGAAAATGATTTTTTCTAGACATGGCTTTTACAGTTGATTTGATTCCACTATTTAGTGATGAATATGAATTGTTATATTATCATTGATATGGCTATGTGTTATATTTTTTTGTAACATTATGATATTATGTTATTCCATCTGATGAACAATTCTATGAACTTGTTCTAAAATACATTCCATGTATTATTCCATGTTATAAAGGATGTATTTTTCAATTTCATGATGTTGTGAAATGATCAATGATTGATATACCTTCTTATTGATAAATGATTGTGTGGGGAATTGGAGAAGATGGTTTGTACGTTGAGTTCCTGATGTACCCTAATTAGTGTTCTCCGGATTAGGCTACATCAGATTGTATAAGAATCCAATTGCGGCATTTTGAGTCATGGACTATGAGTCCCTTGGTCTTGAACATGTTATTTTCTTGATTAGGTGGAAACCATATTTATGCTCATGAAGATTATCATCCCTTATGAAACTATAGTTTTTAACCATTTGGTTCAACCAGTTGAAACAAATGTTACATGAATATGAGAATAAGTGTAACTAAATGTTATTATAGCAGAGATATTTCCCTAAACCCAACTGTATTATTTGGATGTAAGAAGTATCTTTTGATTTTATAAGAACTATAAATCACCTATAACTGACTCAAGGAGCATGTTTACAGGTGTTATTCTTATATTTGAATTCTTTTACCAGTATTATTTTGATATATATGCTATTAGTGGTTGTTGAATCTTGATCTGTGGTATGAGTGTCTTATTTCTAGAGGTATTCCATTGTGGCTTCCTCTAGTCTCATTCCAAGAGGATATAACTTATCATGAATTAGAGGTGGTGGGCCATTAGACACTAGTAGATTATCCAGTAGTTCCAACTACGTCACAAGTAGTTTTACCAGACATAGATGTTGAGGAATAGATATGTGATAGATTTATGTGTTTTATGCCAACTTTCAAGGGAGAACTACAACCTACCTTGACTTTGGATGAGTTGATGTGTGTGATCCATCAGTATAATTCACCCACTTTTTCAGAGGATAGAAGACCATAATATTCCAAATCATTTTACAGGTCATGATATTTGACTTAGAGCATATCAATATTACTCTCGAGAGAAGAGTAAAGTTTTATACTTATATGCTACAGGATTTAGCAACGAGATGTTGGGATTCCCTTACTTATATGGATAACCATAAAATGATGTCTTAGATGGATTTTAATATGGACTAATATGGTTACTTCTATCCAGATACATTTAGAGACAATAGAGCCCAATATTTCATGCACATGGAGAAGGGAACACTATCAATCATGGATTATTTAGTTCTTTTTTGAGATACAGTGCTTTAAAGATATTATAATGGGTGAAGATTTATATGAATTCAGGTGATTATTGGGTAGTCTTAGCTCTGGCATCCAATAATAGGTGTGTGTATTTCTACCAACTATTGTTTTTGGAATATTGAATCAGACGCATTTCATAGAGTGTAACCAGAGAGAGGATATGGGTGTTATCTAGGGTAGTAAAACAACTACATAAATCTATACATCTCCCAATAATAGGTAGCATCATATATTGCATCCACGTGATGATATATGTAGCTATAGAACAAAATCATGTAGCCTGGTGAGGTGCAACTAGTGCTGTAGACCTGGACATATGAGACCTTAGTGCATAATTGACCCAATCTAGTGTTGATCTTATGTCAAAATAGTTCATCTAGAGTGATTTTTCATAATGATTCCAACAAAATAAAGTGAGAGTGGGTCTTCACTAGCTCCACATATAGAAGTGGGGTTTGTATATTATCTTCTAGTTGGGATCTAGATTACAGGTGACTGATTATAAAGTTGCAGTGGTCATGGCCATCGTAGTCAGACCACATATTTCCCCCGATATCAGAGTATATATTCTCAAAGTAGCAAGGATGTATTTGAGGGATGAATACCAGGCCAGATATACGTAGTAAAAAACACCTGATTAGGAGAATCATGGACCTTCTACTCTGTGAGGTATAGTTCATTTTCCATAACATTGGTATATAACCTTTTTAATATAGGTATTCTCATAGATTTATATTTTTGTTCATTATAGAGATCCTTAGGCATAGTGATTAGTGTTATGATGGATTTGTTATTCATTAGACTCTGTTAGGAATTTGAATGAATGGTTTACATCAGTTTAGGGGGTTCCCCCTTGATATTGGTGGCGGTCACTTATTATGTGACTTCTTTTTCCTTGAGATGAAAGGTTTTGAAATCATTTTCTTGATGGACTAGTTAGTTCCCTTTCATGATTTAATGTATTTATATCACTGTAGTGTTACCTTCACATCATAGGAGGGTAAATATTTTATTCACAAGGGTGAATGTCATGTCCTTTAAAGATGAGTGAGGCCCAATAATCATCTTCAGTGTGGGATAACAACCCATAATTTGATTTTAAATCTGGATGAATAGGGAACACATAAGAAATATTTCCCTCAAGTTGTTGATCATTTGTTTGATGCTTTCCCATTTTACATTTTTGGGATTTCCAGTAGGGAGTGAGGTAGTGTTCTATATTGAGATAGTACTAGGAGATGTACTGGTATCCAATCCACCTTACAAGATGGCTACTAAAAAGATACAAAATCTTAAGAGGCAGTTACAGGATTATAAAAAAGGGGTTTATCTAACCCAGTACTTCTCTATGTGGTTCTCCGGTCCTTTTTGTGAAAATGTCATATTGAACCCTTAGGCTATGCATAGATTACCAAAAATTGATCCAGTTAATATTTATGAACAATTATCCTCTTTTGTAGATAGAAAATCCCTTAGGCCAACTCCTAGGATCTTGGGTGTTCTCGAAGAATGAAATGATATTTGATTATCATCATGCGTGTGTTAGTATATCCGAAGTACCTCACAAAACCTATCATAGTGGGTATGGTCTATATGATTATTTATTTATTCCATTTAGTCATAGAAGCAGGCCAGCTATTTTTAGGGCACTTATGTATCAAGTTTTCTATCCTTTACTATACTATTTTTATAGTAATCAAGTATAATATATTGGATTATTATCACAATCAACACATCCATGATGATTATTTAGAAAACATATTGCATAAATTGAGAGAGAATCAGTAATATGATAATCTCACAAAGTAACACTTTTGATGGATTATATAAACTTCTTGGGTCACATTATCTCAGACAAAAGTGTGTTAATTTACATAGAGAAGGATAGAGCTATAGTTTCCTAGGATCAACCCATAAAACATCTTTGATATATGGAGTCCTTAGGGCAGGTTGTATATTTTCGACATTTCATATTGGACCTATCATACCGAGAAGAACCACTTTTACGATTGACTAAAAATTGTGTGAAGTTTGTATGGTTAGATACCTATGAGGAATCCATTCACGAACTGAAAGGGAGTTTGACATCAACATTGATATTGAATTTTCCAGAACCAGATAAGATTTACACTTTTTACAGTGAGGCATCGGGTATTAGTATAAGAGAAATTCTTATATATGGTGATAGATTTGTGTAATAAAAGTCTCATTAGTTGATACCACATGAGAGAAATTTCCTAATTCATGATCTCGAGTTAGCTGTAGTTGTTTTTTCATTGTGCTATTAGATACATTACATACTAGGATTGTATTTTGTGGTGTTTGCATACCAAAAAATCTTCAAGTACATATTTCTACACCATAATCTGAATAAGAGGTAGAGAATGTGTGTTGAGTGCCTAAATTATTTATATTTCAATCTTACTTATATGCCTTGTAACGGTAATGCAGTGGTTCATGCACTGAACATGAAGAATCAAATACATGTAGTTCAAAAGGATAGTTGTGAATTGTTGATTATGGATTTGTTCTCTAAGATAAACTTGTATATGTAAGATAGTTAGGAGAATAATTTTTTCATCCTCAACATTGTCCTCTACCTTTATGGATAATGTGAGGGTGAGGAAGCTATCAGATTTTGGGGTCCTAGTCATATGGGAGAGTGTAGAGGGTGAGGAACCTCCTCCTATTTGGACTATATGCAAGGTTAATGTTCTGCATATATATGGTAACATATTTGTTTCAACATACATTTACAAGGATAGATGTATGTATTGCATTCTTCATCTTGGGTAGTTCACCCCTAAATCACTAATATGTATTAGAATTTATATCGGCAAACTGTTTGCTAGGTATAAAAGGAGATACAGCTAGTTTTTTCATGAGATGTTCCACCTATCAGTAGGTGATGGTGGAACATAAATAACCGGAATGATTTTTGTAGCAACTTTTCATTCCCAATTTGATATGGGATGATATCGTGATAGAATTCCTAATAGATTTACTGAGGTCATATTGAGGTATTGATTCCCTTTGTTTTTTTGTTGATAGGACCACCAAGGATTCACATTTCTTAAATATCAAGAATATATTTTCAATATACATGATTATGAGGATGTATATCTGTGATATAAGTTGACTTTATAGGGTCCCTCGTTCTATTGTTTCAGATAGTGATTAAGGGCTCACTTAAATATTCTAGAATGGGTAACAGTGGGAATTGGGTAGACATGTTACTTTAAGAACAACATACCACACTCATACAAATGTCCAGTCATAGTTCACAATATGGATTCTTGAAAAAAAGCTGCGAGCATGCATTCTTGATTTGGGGGGCTATTAAGAGAGGCACAAACCCCTTGTAAAATTTTCCTACAATAATATCATTCATGATACTATACAGATGGAGCCTTATGATACTATGTATGTTTGTACATTCCAATTACCCCCATTTTGGTTAGAGCCAAGAGAGGAAGTTATTCTTGGACCTCATCTCATAAAAGTGAATTCATAATATGTTTAATTGATTTAGAAATAGATGGATACTTCATAGGATCAAAAAAATATTATGTTGATCGCTTTCAATGACCTCTTGAGTTCAAGGCTAGGGATATGTTATTTTTACATGTTTCTCCAAGGAAATGAAATAGGAGGATTAAGAGGTAAAGAAAACATTCACCATTATATTTCATCTTGTTCAAGATTCTAGAGAGAGTTAAGATGATAGCCAATTTGTTGCAGTAACCTCATAGGTACAAAGTAATGAATGAAGTCTTCCACGTATCTTGGATGCAACATTACAATTCATAACCATCTCATGATTTTCATCTCGATGAGTTTGAGTTACAGGTTGGTGTGTCATTTCAAGAGAAACCTTTTCGTATTCCAGATCATAGCATGAATTTTCACCAGGGCTGGTTTGTTCCTCCAGTATGGGTTCTATGGAAACACAATCGTGTATAGGATGAAACAAGGAAGTGGGAGATCAACGTATGTGATAATTGGCCAAATGTTTTTGCTTATTATTCTTCACCACCCTTGGAAGATAGATTTGGGGACAAATTACTTTAAGGGGGGATGTTTGTACAAATCCGATATTTTCTTTTAGAACATAATCTATTAAATTACAAAAATTTCATTTTGAAGGATTAATTACGGCCTAATGAGTTTACCAATTTTGGTTAAGAATGTTTTAGGGGTGGCCATGGCCTATTCGGATCATAGATTCCATATTTATGGAGAAAAAGGTCTTGCATCACGATTAATAGAAACCCTTTCAGGGAAGCTCGAATTGTTACTACTAACTATGTGAGGGTTGAAATTATGGTGATACATGAAATGTGGTTTAACTAAACCATATATATAGAGGTGTACAACCATATATTATCATTTTTAGTTTTTGAATGTGGTATGAGATAATTTTTTTGCATTGTTTCATAAACTGAGTCCACTCACCATGTGTGGTACCCCTTCTTACTATTGTGGAAGAAATGTTGGCACACGGTTTGGTAAACCATGCGGTGAAATTGTGTATCACAGTATTATGGTGGAAATTATAAAATCACCCATAAAATATCTTATACACTAAATCAATTATCACTTTTTTCTTCCATTAGAATAACCACACATGTCGATTGGTCCTCGTAAAATAAAAGGTTGTATTTGATACTATTTCTCCAAATGATCCATGGCAGTGATTACTTAATTAACATTGTGTCATTATTAGTTCTTCTTGGTATTTGTTTCACTATTCAAGTACAATAAGAAATGACGTATTTTTAGGTTATTCATATGTTCTATGATTTTGTCTTGATTTGAGTTGAATTAGAAAAATATATTGGATGAGAATTAAACTACGGACCTTCGATATGTGTTATTTTACTTTTACTTCATAGTGGAGGTGCTTATAGTTTTTTCCACAAACCTTCTTTTCTTGAGTGACATCTTTGAAATGGAATTTAATCCTAGATTATAAATAATAGGTATGACCTATGAAATTAATGAGATCTATTGATAAGTGATTAATTTCGTGAACCTTGAACTAGAACCATGTCTTGGGTGTATTTTTTAATTGATTAGACCACTAGGGGCTGACAGTTATTTTTAACATCTTTCGGGTGATCCATTTACCCTGTTCGATGGGATTTCAAATAATGATTGTATATTGTAATTAAATTAATTAAATAAAGGGAATGAAACACAATGTACAGAGGATACGACCATGTATTTGGTTGTTTAAGAATGTGTTACTTTTTGTAACGAAATGAACACATGAAACAATCAAGAGGATAAGCCCTCTATGAATAGACGATGAATTGAGATGCCTTTTGAGGTGAGGTTTTAATGAAATGATCACAGTGATAACCTTGACATAATTAAATGATATTGATTGAATGTTTATTATATTACTTATGTGATACATGGTTTCTCATATGAATTACATGGATAAACTCATTTGAATTTTTCTATATTTATTCCCAAGTGATACTTGGACTATTTAGTAGACTAAAAAGGATAGACTTAGAGGATATATTGTCATATGCATGAGTGACACTTTTACTTCTTATATAAAATTCAAAGTATATACATAAAGGGGTGATTTTTTTATACAACCATGTAATACATGGACTCCTTATGGTTTCCACGGATAGACTCATAGTTTAGTTAATTATATACTTCATGGGGGGAAACATGGGATCCCTTAACAGAACTCTAAGGATAGAATCAGTGAGAGGTGATATAATTCCACACATATAGCAATACCTGGGTACTAATGACACTCTCAATGGATGGGCTTATAAAGAGTTTGGTTCTTTTTATCCATGGAGTGATATCTATATACTAAATATGAAATTCCAGATATTAGTTTAGGTTCTTAAATTATTGACTACTGAAATGATTTATATGATGCGTCTTCCATGCCAAGGAATAAACTTGGATTCAGTTAGAGTATTATACCATATTGATACCCTTATTATGCCTTACATGATCACATTATTATGGGGGATGTTGGGATATGCTCCAAAAATAGATTCTTATTTATTAAATGATATTGATCAATTAAATTATTTTTATTATAAATTGATATAGTAATAATGGTTTATTCAGAGACATTCTGGATTTGGATGAAGAATATTGTACAGGGTGGGAGTCCATGGGAACCCATACCTTTATTAGTTTTTTACATTAAGTACATTATTTATATATGTTATTACTTCCTACATACTTTATTATTATATATTCATTGACATGATGAATCTCAAAACAGGTTGCCATGGCATACTTGGATTTTATCTCACCCCCTACATGGGATACCTTTTGTACATGAGAGGATTATATGACTAAATGTAAGGACAAGGGAAAGCACCTTACTACTGGTTTCTTATTGTAGCATAAGATAAGGGGATAACATGACCGAGCTGAGGCTAAAGATGCAATCTTGGATAGTTTTAGTCTATTGGGTATTTTGTTAAATTTATTTCACACCTTCCATGTATACCTTTTACGGATTTTTTATTGATTCCTGGCAGGTATCATCCTAATTTATAAAGGAGATTACATCTATCATTATTAATGTATTCTTTTCGTGTTTATTTACCATCTGTATGATTGATTTAGAACTTCCATTATTGATTTTATGTCTGGTACAACTATTTGAATCTATGAAAAGATGTAATATTATCCATATGGACACACCCTAGTCCCTCACTACTAGACGAAACCCTCATGGATTTTAGAACATGTTCTTCAGCCCATGTGGGAAACTAGGCTTAGGGAAACATTCATTGGAATCTAGGTCTAGGATGTTATAGAGTATTTTTCAAATAGTCAACTGGAGTCGTTTTAACTCTTTTCCCTAAAATAGTTGAATATAGTTGGTGAAAAATCACATAGATCAAACTATCAGTGTGATATGGGTTCAGTTTAATGGTTCATTTGGGGAATTTAAAGGAAAACATGTCTCAGCTGGTTAAAGAGTGGTTGATTAGGATTCTACCATTTTGATTTAATAGATGATCATAGATTGGGTGTTCATATTTGATTGAATGTTGCATCTTGATGATCGTTCCAACCAACATTAGAATTTTGGGGTCTTGTTTTAAAAAAATTGTGGTGGTAGAAGAACCATGACTTAGAGATAACTGTGAGAAATTTATGAACCTATAGTAAGGAAATTACATATGTAGGTTGATGGTATGAGATGATGGCATTGTCATGTATTATGGGTGATAAGCTCATGCAAGTGTCATATTACTATTTTGATTTTCTTTTTTAGCATTTTCTTTATTTTTAACTGTATAATTACAACATGAATTATGTGGGGAATGGAGGTGTTTTCAGCGATTATATCTATTGTATTGAAACATATTGACCTCTGTAGGTTTTTTGAGGAATACATTATTACCCAATTATTTCTGAGGACAATAATTTATATGGTGGGATGTTGAAATGTCCTATGTATTGATCAAATTGATTATTGCCTGGGGAATTTAACTTTTTCATTTGGTGTACAGTCCAACTCTTACATTGAGTCTCAAAATGCAATATCAAGAGTTAAAAGAGTTAAAACTGTAGTTTTTTAATGTATTTTATGGTATGAGTGGTGTATTGGATGTCTGGAAGTGTTTAAAGAGTTTCAGGATCCAAAATCTCACTTTCTAGGGAAAATAGATGGGGTGCACTGTTTATTTAAATCCTGTGGAAAATTAAGAGATATGATATGGACCTATCATGTGTGCTGCATGGTATTTTAAATTGTGAAATTTGGGATTCATGTCCATGTAAAATGTGTACAATAAACTTCACATATGGGTGGATGGGATGTGCATGGTTTGATAATATATGTTCTTATCCACATGTTTAATTTCTATTATCTATTAGTACCATATGGTTGGAACATGGTTTTCCTAAACATTGTGGCCAAACTATTCAACATATACATCATTACAAGTGTGAGAGACATGGTTTTTGGATGGTTTTCTATCCCATGTAGCCTAACCATGTGCATCATTAAAATGGGAAAATTTAACAATTTTATCCCCACCCTTCAGCTATGATCTTCCCTCGTCTATCTATCCATCCATTTCCTTTCACATGGTAGTTTCTCTCTCGACCCTGGTCTAATTCAAGTATCTTCTAGTGATTTGGATGTATATCGATGTGTATAAGACTCATCAAACTTCCTTTCCTTGTTTATTTTTTCTTCTTGGACTCTATCTTTGTGTGGGTTAGTTCTCCCTATTTTAGGGTGTTTTATGATACATCTGCTTTCTCAAATTTTAGATCAAATTAAATATTGATAATATAAGGTTGAACAATAATAATTTTGTGGTAGGTGGTATATATTATTTTCTCTTATGGTTTCATTATTTAAAAAAACTTTCATCATGTCACATGGAAGATTTTTTAAGTGCCTCTCCTAAATTCTGTAACTCTTAAATTTAATTTCCAATCCAACTGTATAAATACATAGGAAGACCTATGATATTTTAAAAGGGTAAAATCAAAATTTTGACCACCCCATGTTTATGTCCCTGACATTTCCAGAAAGGTGATTTTTTATAAATAAATAAAACACCACATAGTGTGTTTGTCTTGGCCTCTAAAAAATCATCAAATGATGTAAAAATGAATGTTTTACATTGATATTAGGCTTATACCCTTATAGGATCATGAATAAATTATGATGTATTCCCTTAGAATATAACAGATTAGATTGTGATGTAATACTCACATAATCAAATTAGTTTTATGACCATGTTTCTTGTGTAACCAAACTTCATTTTAGGTTTAGGGGGCGTAATTATTTAGGTGGACTAACAAGAGAAACCTGAGAAATCAGAAATGTTATGTCTGTAAAAAATGTACCCATAATAACTATGATCAATTTGATTATTGGAAAAACATTAATTGTTTTGTAATAATTTATTTAATGAAATTTCCTTTTTATTAATTCTTTACTTCATAAAGTAAATGTATTAATTAAAGTGAATTATATTATGGAATGGGTGTTTCATATGACCTAATTGTATAGATAAATTTGATGTGATTATTTTTTAGGATCAGGAAGTCCTTTATGACAATCATAATAGGCATGGAATTCCTTTTGATTATCATACTCTATCTTTAAATCCATGGTCATGGAATCCCATGCATTATGATACTCTATCATGGAATCCCATGACATAGTGTTCCTTATGAGTATGATACTAATGCATGTAATCTCTCAGCATGGAATTCCTTAAATTATGATATTCGATCCTGGATTCCATGGGAACAGTTTCAAATTTGGTTATGATACTTGAGAATGGAATCCATCAAATGTTTTTCATACTCAAGCATGTAATCCCTTACAACCCTTTGGCACTCATGTGACTACTTATGTATGCCCCAGTTATGCCTCGGGTCTTGGGTAGCACAACGTATCTATATTTTTGGTTGTATATGTTCCTATTTATAAAGTGAATACACACACACACAAACACACACACACACACTAAGATATATATATATATATATATATATATAAATTCCTATATATAAAGTTCATATATCTTTATAAACACATGGTGACTTCATTCCATAGATATTTTGGATTTTTCTAAAGTAGGTATGGTTGGCTATGTGTCCTTGAGGTACCTAAGCTAAATTGATTACATTTACTTCTACTACAATTCCTTTAAAAATATAAACATACACACTACATTATTTTATATACAATATCTAATAAAGCATTAGGCATCATTGGTGATGGACTACTATGTATATGCCACACCCTGTTTGGGCCTTCATTGCACTTTAGTATCCGAACAGACCTCATGGTTCTAGGTTCAAGATTATGGATTGTGTTATGTACTACTATGCATATACATGGGAGATTAAGAGAACATGACTAAACTAGAGATTAGTATACCCATGGTTATAGCCCTTGGGGTTTTATCTTTTTTTTTTAAAAAAAATTATGTTACCTTCTCCGTGTTTAATGTTGTACATTGTATTATGCTCATTTGTGATTACTCTTTCATTTTTTATTGATGATTAGTTATTATTTTATTCCACTGTCTTTATACATTATTTATTCAAATATATTTCTTACTGATCTATACTGTTCATTTACCTCATTTTACAACCATTAGACCTTCACTTCTACTCATAATAATCTAGCATATGGGGAGGCGCACTTGAGGCCTACTGTCTAACTTGATTAAGGCACCATTTTACTGGATCTCAGGTTAGGATACTACACATTTTGGGCACATTATTATTTCTTTAAAACACAATAGAAAATATGTAATAAAATTTGGGTTACTATGTTTTTTTCATTAATAAATTATTCATGTCAGGTTCACCATTCTTTAAATGATTGGGTTTTTAGTGAATAGTGGAAAATACCAATTTCTATAATACTTTTATTTATTTTCATTAAATAAATTAATTTAATTGGCCATGTTTTATAAAAGTATAATCCTCATACTTTAATTATAAGTAATTAAGATAATTACATTTCAATTATCATTACAATTGATGTTGGTATTATTTCATTTTCTGGCATAATAATCATTTTCCAAAAAACTGGTTTTCATTATGTTTTTTCTTTAATATTATATTAATTTTTTCCACTAGTTGAAATTTAGTCATGAAAAATGGATTCCATATTTTGATTTAAGATTCCAATTTTTCGTACAAATATTTTCCTTTTGTTTTTATTCATTATGAATAGTGATTTTAGTAAATAATTTTCACTTTACAATGGGTAATTCGAGTAATTAGTGTAAAAATAATAATATAAGGAATAAAAATTACCATAAGACATTTCATTAAGATATTTTATTAGTGGGTTTCCACCATAATCATACAATATATAAATTCATTTCAATTTTTTTTCATTTTCCTTAAAAATGACGTATATATTATTACACATAAATATAATGTCAAAAATATCACTCCATTCATTATAGTAATTGTAACTTATTTGATAAGGAGAAAAATCACTGATTTTTTATTATAAATTTTTAATTAAATTTTTAATTATTTTTTTTATCTAGAAATTTTTTTAGTAATTAAATAATTACTTTATATATTTATGCAAGACTCATAGAGTGGTTCTGCAAGTAATAGAAAATTAAATTAATTGAATTTAAAAAAAATGTAATTTTATTTGGGTGAGTTATAGTTTCATAGTAATTTTTTATATATTTGTAACATATTTCATATGTTTTAATGTATTATATTCTAATTCTTATCATGTTATATTTTATCAAAGTTAAATTAAATAAAAACATCTAAAATTGATATTTATTATATTTTATAATAAAAGATATTATATTAAATTATTTGTAATTCATAAAAAATTATCCTTGGGAAAATGGATGTGATATGGTTTAGAATATAACAAATGGTCTATTCTAGGTCCACTTTTCCTTTTATTTCATCTTTACTGGACCTTAAATTGTAAAAAATGTTGATTGTAAGCTAATTATAAAATAATGTTATAATGGGTTAAAATAGATATTAGCATTAAAACATTACCTAAACAAATTAAAATATTATATAATGACATTATTTAGAGTCATAATCATACTATTTTTATGTTATATCAATTTTTATTTTTTTTCAATAAAATGTACTTTATAAACATTTAACATTTTTAATAATTTCATGAATACTCTTCACTAACATATAAAAGGTAACCCCCTCCTTACTTCCAAATTTTTTTAAGCAATCATGTTCTACCAATACCAACACATTTACCATTCTATCTTACCTCAAATGATTTTATAGGTCTTATATTTATAAGAATACATAACATAGAAATATTAAGTTGTAAATAAAAGGATGTTGTCTGAAAATATATATTACATTTATATGAATGTTCTAGATTTATTTATTCTTCTAAGCCCTTAAAATTAATTTTAAAACATTAATAACTAAATAATAAAGTATATTATATAAAATTATATTTTAATATGTTAATTTCATAACCTATATTTACATTCTCTTCGATCAAATGGAAAGATAAAACATTGGTTCTCCGTACGTATGGACTAGCACTATAAATATGTGATGTGTTTCATTTTCCATCACCACCTCTAAATCCAAGATATAATGTTGGTTTTAATATATATATATATATATATATTCATAAATATTTGTCATTCTATAAAATTACAATATCATGAATTTTCTTACCTTTCAATTCATTGAAAAATTATAATGTTGTTCGTGCGTCTGTGTGGATTACCACCTCCATGAAGTGATGTGATTCATATTTCATCATCTCATCACATATATGGAATGTTTATGTTTATTTGAATAAAATATATTGTTCTTATTATATAATTATCATTATTAATATATAAAAATATAATTACATTATTTCCATCAAGGTTTTTGAAAAATGGAAAAGTTACACAGGCATACGGACAACCTACCATCTTCAAGATTGTAACGTAGTTTATTTTTCATAACCATATTTAGTTATTATTTCTAAAAGTATAATTAATGTATAAAAAAGATGAATATTTTGTTATTAATATTCAATATATGATATAACAATTGCCACTTTTACCATGGTCAACACAGCAAATCCGTTTTGAAATTATGAACCGAAATTCCTCAAAACACATAACATGGACTTAACTAATTAAGTGATGAATTTGATAATTAAAAAATTAAAGTATATTGTTTTTCTATAGGTTTTTAATCGTGAAAAAATGTTATTAATAAATATAATAACTTATTCTATTATATTATATAAGATTTAAGTGACATGAATGGAATGTATGGACACAAGGTAAGGGATTTCATCTCAATTTTACATAATTAAGGGTTATTTTATTGTTATGAACCTAATTTATCTATATGTTTCATATAAATAACATTTAATATTATATATAATGAATAACTCATATTTATTGATATGGTTTTTATAATTATAATTCATTCATTCAAGGGGATTTTACTTGAAAGTTACAAAGTCATATAAGTTTTCATAACGAAATTTCCATAAACTGTTTTATACTTCTACTTCATTAATGTTTTTCCATAATTATGTATAATTTTTTCACTATTTATTTAATAAATATTTGAAATTTTTTGGGGGATTAAATATGTGAACATAATCACTTCAAGTATTTATTTTCACTTCAAAATTTATGATATTTTTAATTGTTTTCATTATCTCAAAATCATATTTATAAGGAATGATTCAATATCATACACCCTGATTTCCATTTATGGTGTAATTTACTCCGCATGAGTGAATTTTTACATATTAATTCATATAATTATTTTTATTTAAATTTCCATTTCATATTCCTTATTTAAATGAATATGGATTACATATTTACCGAAGTGTTAAAGGATTTATGTTATAGTCTCTATTATTTTTGAGATTATTTATGTTAAAGGTTCCTTTGAGGGAAATAATATTATCTAATTTTAATAAAAATTTAATTTTCATTCTACCATGTTTATTAATTAATTTTACATTTTTATTTTTTATTTACTCCCTTATTAATTAAATAAACATTAAGAAAGTTGTTTGTATGTGATTCCTTTGTTATATCTTATTTTAGATTAGGAATATTTTTCTTCCATATCCATGTTTCTAAAAAATGTTTCAATAATTTTTTCTAAACAGAAATAATTTTCTTAAGTTATTTTATATGATCTTTTACCTTATTTTAATTTTTTTAGAAAAAAAATTTGATAATGTGTTTTACAAGGGTTACATTTGACACTCTTACTATTGATTAATATTATGTATATTTTAAATATTTATTTCATTAACTTATCTTCCTAGAAATATGACCATTATTTTTTTCAAATATTCATATATTAGATTATTAGTTTATCTAGAATGAAAATATTTTTAATAATATTTTATGAATTTTCAAAAGTTATTTTCAAAGTGGAAATGTTATTTTCGAGATTAATTCTTTTAATGATCATTTAATTATATTTTTATTCATTGAAAAAAATCACCCATTATGTTACTTATTATACACTAGGGATATGTTTTAATGATACAATACTTATCAATTATGTTCCTGAATTATTATTGTTTCAATGTGATACTCGTGGAACCCGTTTAATTTCCATGGTTAAAACAATTTATGAAAGAATAATTTCTGTTAAAGGTATTTTCATATACTTTTACATCTATGGATGATTCATCTTTTTCATTGTGAATTTGATCTTATTGGTCCATTTTAATTATTTCTATGGATTCCATAAAATTATTTGAAAAAATAGATTATCCTAAAACACATTTTTTTCCCATGAACCATGATATAATGGAATAATGGTAATTCTCTAGGGAATTATGTTGAAATATTTGAGAACATAGAGTAATTATTAATAAATGAAAATTTATCTTTATTAAAGATTAAATATAATGCTGATATATTTCATGATGACTGGTGATCCTGATAAATCTTATATGATTGGAAATCTCCATTATTGCTCTCCAATGCATTGGTTAATATTCCCTGTCATTAAAGGAAATAAGGAAGGAGTTAAAGTGTAGTTTCACCTATAGATTTAAATAATCACTAGTTATTTATGATACTATATAGCACATGTTATGAAGATAATATTTCAAGAATCCAACATGGTTTTTATAGGATTTATATTGGTTTTTAATGATTCATTTGATTAAGATTGATATCATTTGGATCATTAGTATTGATTCTTACGAGTCTTTTATTATGTTAAAACCTTATTCCATGTTTTATGGTTGATGATTAAAACATTGATGGGTATGTGATATCTTTTGTTATGATCATGAACTTTTACTATTTAATCATAACTAATGCTCGTATTATTCTAACTAGTGACATTGAATATTTGATTCTTGTGTTTACCCTTATAGAGTGTTTTATCTCAATCTTCTTATGTTTTCATTTTCCCTGGTTATGAAGAATGATGTTAAATTAATTTTTTCTACAAAGGTTTGACTTTCCTAAAATATAATGGAATATGATAAATAATTAATGTGTAATTGGAAAATAAAAGAACAGAGTGAAATGTACTCGTTTAAATTATTGTATATTTTGATGTAATAATTTTTCCAAAATTCACTAAATGTCTAAAAATAAAATTTCCTTGGATATATAAATAGTTCAATATTTTTCAATGAGGTTATATTTTTTGTACGGCTACAATTGTGTCACATTTATCAATATCAAATCTAGAAATGTAATGATTAGTTTATTAGCACCTGATCTCGCAGGACAGGTTTGGGATTTTTATATTTGTTATAAAAGGAAATGTTTAGATAACATTGTTGATTACGATATTTTAATATGAGGTTATCGTAAGAGTTATGAATACCATCGTGGTTATATAAGTTAAATTTTAATCACAACATTTTATTATCATACATCCATTTTAAATTTTAAATTTATTTTTACCTGATTAATAAAAGTTTGGGTTACATTTTATTGATTTAAAGTATATGTAACCATTAGGTTTACTGTGGAGGATTATTTTGAAATAAAATAGTTACATTTCTGGGGATGTATTTTGAATACTTTGATATAACCTTTGATGTTTTAATATTAATTAATTTTGAGGTTATTATGTTTAATAGCGATATTGGTTTATTTTTTTGTGGAATTATCTATATTGAACCTTTATTGATGTTGATGTTTTGAGACTAACGTGTTACTTATTAATATGATGGTTTATTAATTTTAGGTATTATCTTACCTTATACTAAAAATTTATTTTCTGGTTAGTGTCTAAATAATTTTTTATTTTATTGTTATCATTTGATGATTTATTTCATCCATTTTATGTTTAATTTAGAGCTTTGAGAATTGAAAATGCATCTTTAATGCTCATCATTTCTTGATAAAAAAATATTATGTTGAAAATTGTTGAAATGATGACATTTTATTTTTCATGTTTGTATATATCTTTATGTTCTTATTCAATGTATTAATTGAAATTCATAAAATCTAGGAAATGGAATTTTGAAATAAATATAAAAAACTATTACCTTTATTTACAATAAATCATTCGTCGTGTTCACACATAATTGATTGATGGTTTTATAGTCATGAACTTCCATGTTATCATTCACTTTTATTGGATGAATATTATATTCCACTCTCCATCATTATTTGAATATTATATTTTTTTCTTCATTCCCCTATTTTATATTCCCACTAGTGTTCTTAAATTTTAAAACTATGTATGTTTTATTAAATATGATCTATATATTTCTTCTTCCCTCATTCCAAACAAAATTATTTACCCTTTTTATGATATGGGATTTCTACGATGAAAACTTAAAAAATGAAGAATTTCACTACTGGGATCTAATTATAATTGTTAGGATTAAATTTATTTAATGGATGATAAAGTAATATTTCATGATATTAAGAACTACTTTGTTCGATAGAATGTGACACCAATCTGAAACAAACCATGAAATATTTTTATTTAAATGTTATAGTTATAAACTATCCATTAAATTGGCATGTATAAATAGGATTAACAACATAATGATATATATATATATATATAAAGTTCCTACTCAATAAAATTTATTTATTATGTCATATGAAATTAGAATTAAATTTTTAGTAAATTCATTTTGTTCAAAAAAAATATTGTCCATTCAAAAGTGATTTTTATTTATTTCTATGATCCAATGTTATATTTAATTTTATATAATTTTAAAAAATATATTGAATAAAATTAATTTAATTTTTGAAATAATCATACCAAATGTATCTTAGGGTGAAATTTTCAAATTTTTGGGAAAACTAGGACTTTTTCACAAATAAGGAAAAATACCATGTTTTAGTAAAGAACCATTTATTTTCATTAAATTAATTAATTTAAAAGTATAATTTTATCTTAATGTAACATATTCCTCCTTTAATTATAAATTATCAATTTATTTACATAAAAATCATAACTCTACTTAATTTTTGTATAAGTTCATTTTTTTCATAAACAAGAATTTTTCTGAAAACATTTTTCATTGCATTTTACGATTTTTTATTAACTTATTTCTAAAACTTATTGAAATTGACTCTCAGAAAATGTATTTAAAATTTTTAATCATGAAGTATAATTTTTTCAAATAAGTCCCTTTTATTTTTTTGTAATTATGTATTGTAAATATAGTAAATCTTTTTCTCCTCGGTAAGTGTAAATTAAATAATAAAGATTGAATATAATATGATACGGTCCAAAATAACCCTAAATTTTTAATTTAAAATTTTTTATGAGTTTTTTTAACCATAATAATCCAATATTTTATTTTATTGAAATTTGGTTTCATGTTTATTTTAAAATGACATATAAATTCTTTTATGTAATTATAAAATCAAAAATGATACTCTCTTGCTTTTAATATCTATAAAACATTATTATGGGGATAAATACAACTTATGGTGGGTTTTAAATGATTATTTTAAATATAAATTATTTTTTAACTTGATATTTTTTTAATATTTTATAAATTAAAATAATTACCTTAAATGCTTACGAAATTCTGACATAGTGCTTGTGAAAGCAGTAGAAAAATTCGGTAAATTATTTTAAAAACAATAAAAGTTATTTTTCTTTGGTTTCTTAAAGTTTCACATTAATTTTATAGATATATTTAACATATTATTTATATTTTAATAAACGGTATTCGAATTCATTTTATGGATGTTTTTTTCATGTTATAATTAAATTAATAGATTTAAAATTGAAATTAATGTCAATTTATTGTAAATAATGTTTTATTAAATGATTTTATATTAATATGAACATATATTTAGAATTTTGATGGGATTTTGTTTATAACATCAATAATGGTTGTATTTAGGAGAAAATATTCTTTTAATAGTAACTTTCATGGCCTTTAAATTCTTTAAAACTTTGATATATTAATAATTTTCAAAAGGGGTTAATGTAGGTAAAAACAATGAGATAAAGTTGAGAAATCACCTAAACTTGTCAAAATTTTATTTTCATAGATTATTTAGACTTATATTCATACTATATTTAAATTATATAAATTTCTTCAATTTTTTAAAGAAACATATTTTATATTAATTTACTATTTTAGGTAATTCCATTAGTGCCCCTCCACTCACTTATAAAACTGAGAATAATCCCATTTATTACTCAAAAACATTTTAGAAGTCTTATTCTCAAAATAACACCAACCATATAGGGAATAAGGTGTAAAAACTAAGGTTTCCTGAAAAGATATATTGTTTTTTACTGAATGTTCTAGTTTTATTTATACTTTAAAATCCTTAAATTATTATTTAACAAAGATGAAATAATAAAATAATTTTCATATATAAACTTATATGTAATTATTTTTATTTCAAAAACAATATCATTATCTTATTTCATCAAATTTTTTACAAAAACATCGGTCGGCCCTAGCTTTGGGATACCACCTCCCAAAAATGATGTGTTTCATTTTCTATCACTACCTCTCATGGATATTCATAATTATGGATTTAATATATATATATATATATTAATTAAATTTTCAGTATTTTTTATAATTGATATGTCTTCTATTTTCTTACATTATCATTCATTGAAAAATGATAATGTCATTCATGTATATATATCGATTACCACATCCATGAAGCAAGATGACGCATTTTTCATCACTGAATCACAAGGATAGTATTTATAATAGTAATTAAACATACAATATGTTATTTATGATATAATTATAATTATATGATGATATATAGTACTGTTTTTATATTATGATCATTAAAAATGGAAATGTTACTAATGTGTAGTGTGACCTAACATCTCCATGATTGTAATGCAGTTCATCTTTAATAATCATAATTAGAGGATTGTTTTAGAAGAATAAATTATATATAATAGTGGTTCACATTTAATAATTATTATTAAGGATTTGATTAAATAATTACCCCTTTGACTATGTTAAAAATACTGAAGTTGTTTTGGAATTATGAAATGAACACCCTCAAAACACCCGAAGTTGATTTAACTAATTAAGAAATATAATATTTCATTATAATAATTTAAGTATATTTTTTAAGTATAAGTTATTAATCATTTAAAATTTTCTTACAAATTAAAATAATTTATATATGTTTATTATAAATATTTAAAGGAATTACTTTGAAATTTTGGACTATATATAAAGGATTTCATTACAATTTCACATTATTGAGGAATATGTTAATATTATGAACCTCTTATCATTAATGTGGTGTATATAATACCACGTATAAATTTTAGAAAATGAATCCCTAATAATTCATAATATTTTATACGGCATTAAAATTTACTTTATTAATGTAGATTTGACTGGAAATTCACCATGTGGTAAAGGGTTTCTTAACTAAATTTCCATTCATTGGTTACATTTATACATCAATAACATTTTTATTCATTGATTATGTATGAATTTATCACTAAATTGTATTATAAATTATTTATACATTTTTTTGGATTTAAAATTTTTCATATAATCAATTTATGGATTTATTATCTGTTTAAAAGATATGATCTTTACAAGGGTTTTATTTTTCTCAATATAATATCCTGAGACATGATTCTATTTCATGCACCATGATTTCTATATATGGTGTAATTACTTCATCATGAATGATTTTTGAAATATTAATTTATTAAATTCGTTTGATTTACGTATCTATATCATATTCTTTGTTTCAATTACATTTGATTCAAAATCCACTAAACTGGTATAGACATTATTTTCAATATATTTTCATTTAGAGATTATTTATGATAAAGGGTCATTTTGGGGAAATAATATGATATTATTTTCTGTAACCATATCTATTTATTATCTATAATTTATGAATTTTTTACAAGTATAGATTCAATTTCATCGCATATTGACTAAATAAACATCAGTAGTTTTTCATAAGTGATGCTGATATAATATCTTTTTTAGATCAAGATTTATTATTTTAAATATCCATATTTAATAAAATTATTTCAAAAATATTGATTTACAAAAATAATTGATTTTCTAAATTTATTTCGCATGATCATTTACATTTTTTTAAATGGTTTTAAAATGAATTATTTTAATGTTTTTTGTATGGGTAACTGTTGACTCTCATTACAATAGAGTAAAAAAGTATGTTTATTATAATAATTTATCTCATGAATGAAATATCTCTTCATCATGAAGATTAATTTTTAAAATCAATAATTATATATTTTCAATGTTATTTTTATGGAAAAAAATTCATTACATTTTTTGAGTTTTAAACTAAATTTGGGAAGCGAAAATGATATTTCCTCAGTAATGTTTATATTTTACGTTGAATTGTATTTCTATTCATAAATGAAAACTACCCCTGATGTTACTAATGATAAAATGGAGATATGTTGTAATGATACAATCTTTATACTTTATCTAGATGGATTATGATTTATTTAATAATATTATCATGGAACCAATTTCTTTTTCATATTTAAATCCAAAAATGAAAGAATAATTTTTTTTAAATGTATTTAAATCTATGAAAACTTCCATTAATGATTCTTATTCATCACTATGAATTAGATAAATTGACACCAGGTATATTATTTCTCTATATGGATTGCATCGTTTAATTAAAACATACTATCATGAAACAATTTTTATTTACCATTATAACCAAGCTATAAAGGATTGACGATAGTATTCAAGGGTGTAATGTTGAAATGTATTATCATCTAAATGTTTTTTTTGAAATAAACATGAAAATTATTGATGTTTATTTGTGATCCTTATATATATATATATATATATCTTGATGACACATGATCCTAACATAGTTTATATGATGGGAGATCCACAATATAGCTCCCTAATTCATTTGGTAATGTTCCTTATCTTCATAGTTAAAATAGAAGGAGTTAAACAAGTGGGTTTCTCCTATATACTTAAATCAGATCTTGTTATTTTTGAAACAAGGGAATATGATTAATGAAGAAAATGTTACAAGATTTGAATATATTTCCCTTATTCTTTCTATAGGGTTTTAATGATTTATTTGATCTATATTGATGTCACATGGCTTATGATTGTTTATTCTAATGATTTTTGTTGTATATTAATGAATTATTCCTTGTTTCATGATTTATCATCTAGGTAATGATGGGTATAAACTCTCTAATGGTATTCTCAAACACTTTTCTATGCCATCATACCCTTATTCTCACTAATGACATTCAATTATTGATGCTTAGTTTTTCCCTTATAGGGCATTTAGGCCCATAGTTATTATGTTTTCCTTTTACCTAGGTTATAAATAATGCAGTTAAATAAATTATATCTATAAAGGTTTCATGTGTTGATAATTTTATTGGATTTGTATAAGAGTTAATGTGTAATTTGAAAATAAGGGAATATTGTAAAATATAACCATTTGAAGTCATGGTTATTGCAATGTAAGATATTTTTTCTGATTCTATACAACTCTAAACCAAAAAGATTCCTATGTTTGTAAGTTATCAAATGTTACAGTTTTATGTTTTAATTTTTGAATGGTTAAATAAGGGTCATGTTTATTAATGTCAAATCTAGAAATGTGAATATTATCTTTTTAACATTGGATCTAGGATTATGGGTTTATGGTTATTATACTTAGGTAATCGACATAGCTCATAAAACATGGATTCATAACATCATCCCAACATCCAAAAACATCATGAATAAAAATTGTTACTAGATTATGAGAATGAATCCTAAAGTATCAAAAATAAAATTGTGCCTAGAGCATTATTCTAACACCTATACCATCCAAAATACAACTATTTTTATACCATCTATTTAACACATAAACCATCAAATATTTACAAAGTCCATGGATCAATATATTTGACACTTTTTGAAAATTAACCACATAGGATGTTCCATTTCAGTATTCATTTTAGACTAAACACAGTTTCCTAATTAATCCATTACATAATTTAAAAATATAACCCAAAAGAAAATTTCACTTTATTACTATATTATCTTAACTTGGTTAAATACCCTAAGAGGGGGGTGAATCAACATGTGATAGATGAAATCAAATGTCTCTTTAGATATTGTTTTTTATTAAGATATATCTCATTTCTCCCCTGTTATATGAATAATATAAATGAGAAATAAAACTTGCACTATACATTGGAACTCGACTTGGTTTACCATCACTTAGATTCATAAAAGGATAATACAATGGAAATGTGACAATGTATGAAATCCACTAAAATTCATAATTGTTACAAGGTTCTGAGTAGACTCATTTTCCCGCTACATTCACAAATATTCACATTGGGAATACTTGCTACTCTATCTACTAAATTGAGCACACTACACCTATATAATAATTCTCTTACAATAATTTCTGATTTGATTCACACTTTTGGGTATCTATATTCTCATGATTCATCAATTAGATGAAATCCACTTTTGTGAGAGACTTTTACTATTGGATTGAGTGACCCCTATGAAAAACCCCTTGATATAAACTCTCCATGAGAACCCTCTATGAGACCTCTCTGTGAAATTCTTCAAAGATATCCCTCTATTATATCCCTCCACAAGACCACTCAATGGTACTCCTCTTTGATATCCTGCTGAAATACCTCTCCACTAGACTCTTTCATAATTCATTCTTTTATACATGAAAATCAAATTACTTGTGAATAAACCAACTTAGGTTACCGAAATTTTGTGACACCAAAAAGTATACCTATATATAGTGAATACATACCTGAGAAATATACCATTGTGAGACTCCTTCGTAAAAACCATTCTCAATACATTGTTCTATTTACAGGGATCACATGATTCTAGAAAAAATACTTTCTCATCTCATGTGAAGTACTTTACTTCAGATCAGAACACATAAAAAACTTATATAACCTATTAAGTAGGGGTTAAGGGTATTTATATGAATAAATCCTCCTCTTTATCTCTTAAAATCATCATTGCACCACCTCATAATTTGGGATTATTTTATTCATGTGATTACATTGCTAGATATAAAGACAATCATGTAATGATCATCTTCATTGTATTCTAGTACTTCAAGTTTTACCATCACAAGATATAAATACAATCAAGTATTCAGTGACATTTTTTTTCATTCACTTCACATGACCTTATCGCAAGATCAATAGAAAATCATGTGTTCATGTGATTTTGAGCGATCATGAGTTTTCTATATCATTTGTATACGCTTTGTATTCATCTGATTCATAAGATCACAGTAAAAATTAATTATCTTTTTCCAACATGTTTATATGGTATAAGTGTATTTTCTATTAGACAAACATTTTACTAAAAAAAATTCATGTCACTAAACAGTCGATAAGATATTTAATGATAAATATTATTATGATAGATAAAATAGTTCTGATTTAATTGTAATAATACTATTTGATATTATATATGATGTTCAAATTATTCTGAATTGATTTCATCTGACAAATAGATCTGTAGGTAATAATATTTCCAACATATAATATATGATTATATTTTACAATTAAATATAAATTATAAATATTTATTTTATGTAAAATTTAATATTATATTAATTAATTTATCATATATATTAAATTTATTTTAATTATCAACATGAAGATTACTTTCACACATGTTAAAAATTAGAAATAGATTAATTGTATTAATAAAGTATTTTATTACAAAATTAATCAATACACATTTGAATATGATTGATATCAAAGAAGATTCGTAAAAACACAAAAACTCATGATCATTCCATGCAGCCCCCCCCCCCAAATAATAATAAAATGGAATCGTGTCTCATGACTAATATCCTACAATGACTATCATGGTATAAGAATAGTTCTACTTGATATCTTTCATCACACCCAATTAGGTTGTTGGAAGAAACGAACCATGTCAACTCTTGTACTAGTGAGTAACCTCATGTCGCTGTTCTGACACACCATTCAGCTCCAAGATCTACACCGCACACAACCTGAAAGTATTATCATAAATTATTGAAACATGTCTACATGAATTGAAACAATAATTGAATGTATAAAAAATTATCTACATATATTCATAATTATTAATTCATAATACATGTTGACATCTCATCAAATAACATATCTCCAGTACTAGTGATGAACCTCAAGTTTCTACTATGAAACACCCTTCAATTTCATGATCTTCACCAAACACAACCAAATATCATGCCCACAAATTTGTGAAAAAATTCTACATGAATTGATACCAAAATAGAAATAACTAAAAATATAAAAACAAATGATCGACATAGAATAGGAATTTTTCATTTTTTATCTCTATTTACATATAAAAAAGTACCACCTATATTCTATTAGGGGTCATTAAGATCAATCAATGAGATTATATAATATGTTCAAAAAGGGTTGAAACAAAAAAATAAATACAATTCCATAAGAATACAATTAATATTTGTAAAAATTTCAAATACTACAAATACAATATAAGGGATTAAAATAAAATCAATGTTTTCTAATAAAAATGAATCCATTTTAAAAAAAATCACAAATAATTCAAAATTTACACATTGAGATGTGGCTAGAAAATCAAAAATAGTTTCTAAAAATTATCAAATAAAACAATCTGTATATTTCTGGGAAAACCAAAAGCAACATAATTTAGAAATGAAATATAAGAAAACCAGGTGCAATAATTTAGAGGACCGACCTAATGAATATTTCAATCATCCAAACCAAACCACCTAATCAAAATACAAAAACAACAACCACTAATTTGAATGATTATAGTTACATGCACATATGAAAAATTTAGTGTTTGGAAATAAAAATTTTGAGATTCCAATGATAGGTGGAAATAATCAACTCATCATAGCATATTTTCAAAAAAAAAAATTTCAATTCAAATGGTAAATAATTTCATCTAATATTATGTAATTGATTAGATTTGCTAATGTAATTAAGGTATTTAGCTTAATAATTTCTATTAGTCTTGATGTTTTGGTCTCATAGGGAAAAAATATAGTCTAATTTGTGTATCGATTGTATTATTAGATTTGAATTGAAAACATTGATATTGAATTTGAATAAAAAAATAACATGATGATAATCAAAATCCAATTTAATGTAATTTATTAGAAGATAATTTATTTCTATGTTCAATGGAATGTGAAATATTTTCCGTAAAAAATAATTATGAAAATAATTATTTTCATATATTACATTAGAGAAAAGTATACAGAAAGTGAAAATACTTCTAATGGTTACGTTGGAATAATGGATTTAGTAATAGTTCATTAGAGATGTTTATATCCAAACTAAAGTGATTTTAAGGTTTTAATATGCCCGGTTCATAGATATTTAAAATATATATATTTTTTTTTTATAAATTTTTATATGATTTAGAAGAAGATAAAGGCTATCAATCAATAATATATTGTTTAGTTATGATCCCTTATAGTGAACTTACCCATTAGACTAAGATCTCACACTTTATAATCCTAATATTTTACTTTGTAACCAGTAAATAAGTTAATAATTAATAAAATGGTTTAAAAAAATTATCTTAAGCATATTTTTAGCATTACTTATGTAAAAATACAAATAATTATTCAGAATAAAAAAATTCCTAGCAGAATGAGAGGAATCCATTTTTGTCCATCAATCCATGAAAAAATCATTAAAAAATAACATTGAATGACTATTAATGAAACACCATGGGGGTTACATTGTAACAAAAAATAAAAAGAAAACGCATGAAAATAAATAAAACAAAAAACAGAAAATAAAACCATCCATCATTTATAGTACTTCTATAAATATATTAAATGTTTGGAACCTACAGCTAGACTAAAGCGTTAATTTAAATCCTCAAATCCGAATGATAACTCCCAGTACAAAATAAAATAGAATTTAGAATGCACAAAAAAAACCTCTTCATACATGCCTAAACTATAGAAAATTAAAATTTGATCTAGTACACCAGAAAAAAATTCATAAATAAAGACACAACTAAAATTTCAAGAACCAAAAAACTAACCCCAATGAAATAGATAATAGCTTCGGCCTACAACACTTGTGAAAGTGAAAAAAACATCTAATGAATGGTGAAAGTACTTCATACAGGATGAAAAATTATAAAAGCACAAGAACCATCATCTAAAACACTACAACATCAGACACCAGTTCAAAAAGAAATTCCAATCCCGAAAAATACAATAACACCAATAATTTTACATCAGAACCCAACTGAGTAGCATGATAAAAAATTATGACATTAGATCCATATTAGAGGATTGGATATTATAAGATATCATTGTAATGTCATCACATACCTCTATAATAGAAATAATTTCTAATAATGTTTTCGTGTTATCAAAATGAAATAACAGTAAGAACATGTTGACAATGTAATTATAGAAAAATAGTGTTCCATCACAACAATCCCTTATAGATCAAGCATTAAATATCTCTGGATATAGTTTTTTATTTTTTAAATAGAGGATATGAAATATTCGACATTTGAAAGAGTTATTCACCTACCCAACTTGTTTTTTTTTCCTGTGTTAGTCCAGGAGTGCTGCTTGTTACAATAAATCATATGGAAAAGTTCTGGAAGTCTAAAATTTATTCCAAAATTATTGCACTACTACCAACAAATTATCAGTTAAAATAAAGATGAAAATGTAATAAAATAACATTTTTCATTAATAAATAAAAATTCATAACATTATATTAACAAATAAACTAGATTTCAAATAATATATAGAGTAATTAATTTTAAATACTGAAATAAACTATGATTCATTAACAAGAAACACTATTATTTTATGACCACATAAATATATCATTGTGAACATTAAAATCTAAATGAAATTCAATATAGATATCAACTGTTATTCATAGTCTAACTAATTAATCTGTGAATAAAATTCATGCATTGTAAAAACTTTATAAAGTATAGATTCATAATATCAAATTCAATAGTACACAAAATAATTAATATAAAAAATAAATATAATTCATTTCCACATCACACATAATGGAAATAATACATTAATAAAGAAAAGTAAAAACATTATAGAATTCCACATACCAAATTTAAAAAATAATTGTAACCATATTCAAAATAGAAATAAATATTATTCAAAAAATTAAGACTGAATAACCTTTTAATTAGATGATTTAGGATGCACTCATACATTAAAAATTCAATCTCCAGTAATTAAAGGTGTGAAATTTCAATTTGAATTTTATTTTTTACTAAAATTTAGATAATGGAAAAATTTTAGTTAATTTAAAAAGGAATTTATACCAAGAAATATATTTACTAAAGAGTTTGGTCAGTCTCGATTTCAATAAATCACCATTTAATTCTGATGGGACCCTTACTCCTATTCAATATTGACAGAATTCCTCAACATGTAATTTTCTTGTTTAAAAATGTTATTTTCATTAGGACCAATATATTAGTATTAAAGCTACTATATTGAAGGGGATCATCAATTTTATGATGACATTCATTAAGTTTTTATCGGTGATTCTTAAAATCTAAAATAGACGATTTTAATCAATGGTATATCCAAAAATTGGGTAATCAGGAATGATATTTCACATTTTATTACATCCAACATATTCCTCACATCTTAATATATATATTTCTTGCCAATAATTTAGTTTTTCACTTTCCTCTTCTGATTAAGTGTACAATATGATTGAGTACGAAGTTCTATACTAACCAATTCATGAGAGATTTATTCTCATCCAAGCACAGAAAGGTTCATTCAATAGAACCCAAAATTTCACCAGAAGGTGTAACTTTATTGTTTATTCTTTGATCAATCATGAATAATTCTAGGTATGTCATCTATATCAGATTGAGTTTCTCTATAATTATGCAATATAACAATTTACCATTCCTTTAAACTAATAGATATCAACATTCATTCCCTTCCATAATGACTAGTGGTAACAAAAATAAAACTTTCAGGATTAAGATTTAGATATTTATTAGGGAGAATAATTCCATCAGTGGTACTTAAGGTTGTAAGAGTCCTCTCCATGAGAACATAATTCATAGTTGGGATCAAGCACTTTTTCACATAATGGGGGAAGTGAAAAATGTTAATTTCATTTGGGGTAGATCTAGGGATGTATGTAATTATCATCCCAAAGTAACCCAAAAAAAGAAGAGGAATAAAAAATATCATTTTATATAAATTTCTATGAAACCATAACCTAAATTTAATTCAATTCCAAAAATATATACCCCTGATTTTTCGTGCTAAAAACAACAAGGGTGGAAGTACATACCATATAATAGGGATAAACATGGATGTATTAAATGGGAAACGATTTTATTTCTGTGACACTCCCAACACCTAACTCTATAGTTTATAGATGAAAAATCAATGATCTATGGATGGGGGTGTGATCAGTTGTAGATAATCTTGTGCGGGGTGTGATGAAATAGGATTGTGAGTTCAAGAGGGGATCACTATAGTATGGGAAACAGGTGATGAACAAGAAATGTGAGTCACGTTGGGGTTATTATGGCTAGGAAGGAGATTGATTAAGATCGATGGTGAGAATAGGTGTGGATTTTTATAGCGTGGATGGAAAGAGATGAACTGATAGTGTGATCACAGGTTGGGATCACTAAAGCTTGGGTGGCGAGCAGTGAAGATCAGAAGGCTATCACATGGGGAAGGGGTATTATGACAAGATGTGAGGGGAAAATTTTATTATAATATTTTATAATAGTAATTTAATTTTCTAGAATACTATTACAAATAAAAAGAAATATTGTCAAAAAAAATTGAGAATAAATACAAGAAACTAATTTGTATGTTGATAATTAACTATTAGAAAAATTAATTAATAATAATGGATTTTTTTTTTGAAAAAATGTTTCTATTAATATGATAAACTAAATAATATAACAGTTAGAAATTTATATGTTGGAATTTAGAAATTAATGATATCAGATATATTTTATGGTATATAGAAAAGTTAGTACATGAATTTAGTACCAATAAAACACAATATCTATTGGAATTACACATTTATATGAGTAGATTTATTATTTTTCACTAAATTTATGTTTGTAAAAGTTAATTTTTTATAGTATCTTTTCATGAGATACATTAAAAATAATGTGGGTTTTTTAAATTCTAGTCATGATCACTTCATGGTATCCCTTGACAATTATTTGATGTCTTCAAGTGCTTCTCAAAATCACAATGAGGGATCCTCTGAAAATCATGTGGTGCTTCACATGACACCTACTTGTTATCTATTGGTACATAATTTTAATGTGTGATCCATCCACATGATAAGTTTTGACATACATGATTTCATGATCCACTCACATGATGTGTTAAACATATGTGATTGATTGATAACTTCGTGTGATTAGATCAGACACTTGCACTTCATGGGATTAACTAGGACATTCTCACTGTTGGGAAAAAATCCCTCAAGGTATCATTGAATCATTTTTGAAGTGATTGTGTTTGTTGAAAAAGTGGAAAAATGTGCTATGATTGTTGACAAGGCAAAATAATGACATAGAAATTTGTTGAAAAAGGGGATTTCATGGTGGAATTTCGAGTTCAAGAGCTGTGGTCAACGATCCATGTTTGATTCAAGAATGTCGACAAAGGAATTGATGATTTGGGGGCAGTACAAAAATAATAGATACAAGGTTGCACCATTTTCTAGTGTTTTCCAAATTTTTGGGCCTGAATATTGACAAATTAAGACAAGTGGTTTTTGGCAATGGGACATGCGCGTCGTTGACTTCAAGTAGAAGAAACTTGTGTGCCATATGTTTTTCAATATCAGAGCATCAAAATATGGAAATGGAAAGAGGGTCGCGCAGGTATTTGTGTGGTCACGGAGATGTCCTGCATGCCATGAAGAGACATGCGCGCCAATGCCTTGGATGCTTGAGAACTTTCACGCATGTTGTTTTTCAAGATCATAAGATCAAAATATAACAATGGAAAGAGGGTCGTGCATGTATTGGTTTGGTCGTGCAAGTGACTTGTAGGGGAAAAGAACCACACGCCAAGACTTGTGTGTTGAGGGGTGACTTGCACGCCACTGTGTAGGTTGACCAAATGCATATAAATACAGGACCACCCCTCCTCATTTTCAATGGAGTTCAACACTTAGAAAACACATAGCTCCTGTCGTGTTGGTGTGGTGGTCGCGCAGGTGGTGTGTGTAACGCCCCAACCCCAGTTACCTAGAGACGGTGCATTATTACATAACATTTCCATGATCACAAGAAAGATCAAATCTCGAAAGACCGATTGGTTTAGTATCCTTGGAAACACTAGATGTATTCATAAGTTTTACATTACATCATAAAATGAAAAACTACTACAACAACATAATTTCTCCATAATCCACACTCATATCCCCACATAATATCCCTGCAGGTCATTCATAATTTACTTCTTCACTTCCTGGGAAAAATAAAACATAGAAAAGGGGTGAGCTCAAATGCCCAGTAAGGATAACAATATAGCGGAAACTTTCATAAATAAGAATAAACATTTAAGGCAATGTATAACTAAAACAAAAGCCTTTCAAACATGAACTTTCAACATGGTATGGCATAAATAAAATGAAATAATGCCATTTACTTATTCACATGGATATTCTACTAATAGAATAATCACATGCAAAAATCAATAACCACTTTCATAATGATGGAATGCATAATGCCAGACTATCATAACCACATAGCCAAGGCCTCGTGCCAAGACTACAAATAAGATTTTGTCAAGGCCTTGTTCCAAGACACTAGTTTGTCTCATGAGACCTACCGATGCATCGAGGAGCTATAGCGGTCTCCACCCGTCACATATTAAGTCCAATTCATTCCCATATAAAAAGGTTTAAACATAACATAAACATTCGTATTAAAACTAGAATACGAAATGTCAATACATTCACCATAAACTATGAATGGTATAAAAATAGCACATCCACAGTCAAACATATCACAAAACCTTCAATACAATATAGAAGTTTTGTATCATAATAAACCAACTTCAAATAAGCGTAAAATCCATAAAAGGATGTTGACATAGATGAAATCAAAACTATTTGAGATAAATATCTCTTTTTTTTGAAATCATTTAAAAGTCACACATTTATAAAGGAAGTAATTAAAAAGAGAATTTTAAATCAAAGTGTCCCATACCACTTTGAAACTTTTGAAAGGAATTAACATTTTAAAAACATTCATGTCCATATAAATAAATCCTTAAAAACCATTTTGAAGACATGTACATTAATTAAAAATATTTAGAAAGATAAATCTTTAAAACATTTAAAATTCTGATTTTGATAAAGAGTACCCTTCCAAAATTCTTAAAATATTCATTTTGAAATAATTTAAATGTCACGTAATTATAAAATAAAACATTTACTATGAAAATATCCTTGTAAGATTATAAGGGAAGCTTTTAAAATTTTATAACGGCGGTAAATAGCCGCAGCCGCCGTATAAGTTAAAAGAACATTCTTACCTTAATTTTGTCGAAAAGGTTAAAAATCACCTTGTTTGGAAAACGATTGAAAGATTACTTTATAAACCACTTATAAAAAGTTAAAAAAGGGTATAAATGACTTTAACTCATATCTTAGTAAATAGTAGAAATGTTTTGAAATTCATTTTTAATAAACATGGATGTGGATAATAAAGAGATCCCAGTAGATTATTACGTATAAACAATCTCGGATAATGACGAGATTGCGAAATAAACCCTTAACTTGTACTTTTCCTTGGTTAGGCTAGGTTAACCTCCTGTATAATGGTGAAATAATTGTTATTAAATTATACAAGAATCATATATATTAATATGATATCATATATGATCTTTTAACATTGATTTGATAATAATATCTTAGAATTATCGTCATTTCGGGTGTTAACTTACTCATTTTCTTTTATATGTTTTGTTACATAAGCCATATTTGTTGTATCTTATTCATATCCAGAATTATATAAAGTCCTTAAACATCATTTTTAAATCATAAAATGATTATTATACTTGAATGGATACGATGGAGAATGAATCTCATCGCGTTCGTGGAGACGGTAGTCCGTACGTACGCACGAGCGACAATATCATTCTTTTGATATTAAAATAATATAAAAAAGGATGGTATATCATATATACAGAATCATTAACATGTTATATTTATTATTTACATGAGTTACACATCATTATTATACCCATCCATATAATAATATATTGAATAACAATTACACCACGACGTGGAGACGGTAAGCCGCACGTACGCACGTATGGTGACATGTTATTCAAAGGGTGGATAGAATACTGAATATGGTTGTACCATATTTATAATAACATCACAATATATGTGAGATACTTGAGTTATTATTTTAGAATGGTAAGAACAAAGAAAGAAGAATTGGAAGAAGAAAGGAACTTGAAAAGGGGTGGTGAAAACATTACCTCTTCTTCGGGTTCTTCCTTTTGATTTGATCAAAAGGTCTCCTTAGGTTGGCTTTCTGATCAAACTAAGGCCCCTAGGTTGTATTGAGGGAATTTGGGAGAGTATTTGGGCACAGTTTGGCCGAACCAAAAGGCTTTGAAGGTGTGAAGAAATGAGAAGGAGGAGTGCCCTTTTATAAGAGGGGTGAGGGCCACCTTTGGAAAAGCTAGAAATATTAATTTATAATAAATTCATATTCGGTTTCTAATGGATAAAAAGTTTATTATTCAAAGTTTAAGGTAGGGATGGGTTGAAAACAACTCAAAAAATATAATTTAGACAGGTTTGGGTACTTATATTAACCTTATCTTTAAGTAATAACTCTAAGTTAATTAGTTTCACTTTTACAATGTCTCTTTGTATTTTTATATAATATGGTTAATAAACTTACTACATACATCCAAGAGACAAACAAGTGGTCCATTAATGATGAACCTATCATTATATAAGTCTCTTGGCCGAACCTTAGATTTTTATGAATTTAATATCAATTAATAATATAATATTTGTTTTAAGAACTCTTTTATGTCAATTTTGACACTATTCGATAGTTGATTTTTGTGAAACTCATAACAGATTTATTACTTCGATAAAAGTCAATTAAATCAATCCTAATATATCATATTATCCTATAAAATTATTTTAATTCATTAAAAGTTTCATATTATATTTATTTGGGTATTTATAATATCAATTATTTTAATTTTTCACTATTATGGTAATTACTGCATCATCATTGTGTCATAAATAAAATAAATTATTTAATGTCTAAAAATTATAAATAAAATATCATTATGTAGGAAATCGTTTTATCTTTTTAATTAATATTTATAATCTAAAATACAACATATATAACCCTATGTAACAATTGTTTTTCTAAAAGATATGTGCTTGGGTCATTTTTGTATTCATTTTAACTTAATTAAAATAAAGTGTCATTATCACTTAAAAGTGGATCCATGGGGTCCCCAAATAGTCCCAAAGATGACTATGGTCGAACATGTATCAACCAATAAGGCTAGGACACGTTTTATGGTAATTTAGTATTATTATAATATTAATTTTTAACCCTTATTTACCAGATTTACCCTTAACCATGGTAAATAAAATATTTACCGCAGTAATTATTCAAAATGTCTAAAAATAAAAGTTATCTATTTACACAATTTGAAAATTCTGATTCCAAATATGGAATCCATTTTTCTAAATTCAAAACACAGAAGTGGTAGAAATTAATTTAAAATTAATTCCCGCTGTCAAAACAAAAAGCGTGTTTTTAAGATATAATAACTATCAAAAGATTGACACTTGTTTATGTTCGGTTTAATTGTAAAATTATGTCCAATGACCAAAATAATATTAAATGGTAAAAATATATTCTAAATATACTTTAAAACCACTCAAATTCATAATTTATCACTATTAATTATTTTGATTAAAAAAGTTGTTTTTAATTAAAATTTAGTAATTTTCACTATTCATCGAAATATGAAAGTTATCCGAAATGTACCAAAATTTCACCTTAGGCTAATTTAGATATTCAGAATCCAAAAATGAAGTCCATTTTGAAATATAAAATATATATAATTTTAAAAAGTAGGTATTACTATTCATAACGACTAGTTTGATAGGTTGTGGTGTGTGTTAGAACTCGAAGTTGCGTACAACACACACTACTGTATTATTCAAAGGAAAGCGTACCGTGGAAGCTTGTGATGTTTCATTTTAAATTTTTTGATGTCCCCCTTTACTCAAAAAGTTTAAAATATTGTATTTAAAATGGGTTCACTATTAAAAGTTGGTAAAAGTGCAATACTGAAAATGAATTTGTTCTTACATTATGTCTAAGAAACTCATAATATGGATTCTAAAATTATAAGGATTATATAAAGTTTAAAATTTAGTTAATACTATTCATAACCTCATTTGAACGGCTTTTTTGGTAAGTCATGGTGTGCTTGAACTCGGTGTTGCGTGTAGTGCAAGTTATTGTATTATTTTAAAGAAATAACACACTATGAAATCTTGGGGTGTTACATTCTCCCCTCCTTCAATAAATTGCGTCCTCGCAATTTGAAATTTTTCTTCGAAAATAAAAGGTTGAAAATAAAAAATATCTTTGTGGGAAAACCCACATCGGAAATTGGGTTACTAAAATTTAGTCTTAATATGTGGAAAAGAGAAATGAAAGGGTCACCACCAAATTATGATCTCGATTAGGAGAACATTGGTGGCAATTAGAGACATATAATTGGAGGAAAAACGTAAATATTTATAGGTAGTGATTGAGGTCATCAATCACAAACAAGTATAAAATTGAGGTCCTTAAACTCATCAATCTATGATGATTTCAAATACCATCGGTTCAACAAAACATAGGGTATTAGGATAACACATTTTTGACGTTTCAAAATATCTTAGTTGAAATCCCACATCGAAAAATGAATTAATGAGGCCTCTATTTAAAATAAAGAGTGGAAAGTATGAAGATTACCGAAAATAACACATACTAGGGTTCCATGTAAGAAAATATGGATATGGAAGAGAAATCTAACCATCAATTATCTGATAGAGAGTGGTAGAGAACATGGCTATGAAAAGGCCAATAATCCGAAAGCCATAAATTAGTGATGATTTAAGGTACCATCTAGGACAACATTTTTGTTCTAAGTTCCTTTTCTTAATGTTGAGGAATTTATTTATGGTATTGGATAAGATCATAAGGAGATATACTTACTTTATAATTAGAGTTTTGTCCATTAATAAATTTCTACCACAAACACATCTTTCACTCGTAAAAAAAATTCTATTTATACTATTCGTACAGGGTTCCAAAATAAACGAATTTACAATTAATCTACCATATCTTTTAAAAAAACTACATTATTTAATCCAGGACATCTCTTGGGCTAGTGGAAGGTGATACACCCTTGTCGCCCTTCTGTTGCGGGTTCAAGTCTCGCGGCCTTGCCGGACGCGACGGGTTGCCGCCCGACCTCCGGGTTGTCCTTTTATGGCAATCCAAAATTAATCTCAAACTAGAATTTATCCAAAATACTTCTGACCAAACTCACAGTCCAACATTTATAAGGAAGTTAAACATAATGTAGATCCTTTTTACCCCGTAATAGCATATCAATACCTTCATCATGTATTCTTTTAATACACTGAAACATCCTGAATTACCATATTCCTTATTGATTACATTCATGCTCCCTTATTCCATATAGAATGCTGGATATACTTCATTAATCCAAAAATGTTTTAAACCCCAACAATGATGGAATATACAAATCATTAATCAGTTCCAAGGTAGTCAAGAATATCCAATATAATTTATCCAAAACAATCATGTATTATTCCAAAATCACTACCTCGGTATCAGAACTATATTATGGTTTATCATTCTCTCAACCATATATTTTCCAAAACTTTATCCTGCTATTGAGTCACTTTTCTTTGTTCCACACAATCTCAAGTCCTTAATGAAATAGTACTGCAGTACAATCCTTATATACTCCATAATTATTATAACAAGTACATTGTTGATACAACACTCAATTGACATAATTAACATAAGAACTCTAATCATTCCTCTTCATCTGTGGTAGTATCATAACTTGATTATTATCCAATAACATCATTTGTGGCATATTCTGATGATTGGGACATAGGTTCGCATAGTGTCCAAACTCCTTGCAAATGAAGCATTGTACATTTGAAACAATTTTCATACCCTTGCAGTCATGTACTTTGTGCCCTTTTCCACCACACTTATAACAAACTCCCATTCCTTTCAGACAAGTTCCAGGGTGTTTCTTCCCACAATTATCACATATGGGAAAATTCTTCTTTTCCCTCTTCCCTTTATCCATCTTTCTCTCTTCCATCCTTTTCTTCTCTTTCTTCCCTTCAAAGCCATATGACTCAGTAAAACCTTTACTTATCTTATCAACACATGATATTATTTCTTCGTATGATGATAATAAATGGGAGACTATTTCTCTTATAAATTCTGGCTTCAGGCCATGAAAGATATGATCCTTCTTTCTCTTTGGATCATGTGCATTGCTGGAGTTCTCATTCCTTCTACTGGGAGGCATTTCTAAACAATGGCATACACTAGATTAGTTTATGAATAACAATACCTAATCCCAAACTTGTAAGACACATAACATAAATTAAACAGTTTATGGATATAATCCATAATCATATAAATTTCTCCTTTGAGGAAGTAAATCCACATAATCCCTTCATAATGGTTTGTAATGAAAATGAGAATTATCCTAAGCATATCCCCCGGGAGTTTCGTAACCAAGAGTGCAGCAAGGCCCGTTGTCGTGCACCATTTCCCGTTCGAGTCTAGCTCAAAGCGGTGTTTTCGGGTTTTACCCCTAGGTACATCTGTGCCAGAGCCGCCTCTACCTGCTCGTATCCAGACAGGGATGTATTGCTCAGAAAACTCACAAAATCTCTACAATACCAAAATTCTAGAATGTTCTTCTATACTAATCCTCAAAGTCCATCTTAAATCTATGTGCTCTAATCAGAGTTTATCTAAATCTAGCTTCCAAGGTTTGTACTAAACTTCCTCTGATACCAACTGTAACGTCCCGACCCCAGTTACCCAGAGTCGGTGCATTATTACATAACATTGGAATGATCACAAGAAAGACCAAATCTCTAAAGACCGATTGGTTTAGTAGCCTTGGAAACACTAGATATATTCATAAGTTTTACATTACATCATAAAATGAAAAACTACTACGACAACATAATTTCTCCATAATCCACACTCATATCACCACATAATATCCCTGCAGGTCATTCATAATTTACTTCTTCACTTCCTGGGAAAAATAAAACATAGAAAAGGAGTGAGCTCAAATGCCCAGTAAGGATAACAATATAGAGGAAACTTTCATAAATAAGAATAAACATTTAAGGCAATGTATAACTAAAACAAAAGCCTTTCAAACATGAACTTTCAACATGGTATGGCATAAATAAAATGAAATAGTGCCATTTACTTATTCACATGGATATTCTACTAATCGAATAATCACATGAAAAAATCAATAACCACGTTCATAATGATGGAATGCATAATTCCAGACTATCATAACCACATAGCCAAGGCCTCGTGCCAAGACTACAAATAAGATTTTGTCAAGGCCTTGTGCCAAGACACTAGTTTGTCTCATGAGACCTACCGATGCATCGAGGAGCAATAGCGGGCTCCACCCGTCACATATTAAGTCCAATGCATTCCCATATGAAAAGGTTTAAACATAACATAAACATTCGTATTAAAACTAGCATACGAAATTTCAATACATTCACCATAAACTATGAATGGTATAAAAATAGCACATCCACAGTCAAACATATCACAATACCTTCAATACAATATAGAAGTTTTGTATCATAATAAACCAACATCAAATAAGCGTAAAATCCATAAAAGGATATTGACATAGATGAAATCAAAACTATTTGAGATAAATATCTCTTTTTTGAAATCATTTAAAAGTCACACATTTATAAAGGAAGTAATTAAAATGAGAATATTAAATAAAAGTGTCCCATACCACTTTAAATTTTTTGAAAGGAATTAACATTTTAAAAACATTCATGTCCATATAAATAAATCCTCAAAAACCATTTTGAAGACATGGACATTAATTAAAAATATTTAGAAAGATAAATCTTTAAAACATTTAAAATTCTGATTTTGATAAAGAGTACCCTTCCAAAATTCTTAAAATATTCATTTTGAAATAATTTAAATGTCACATAATTATAAAATAAACAATTTACTTTGAAAATATCCTTGTAAGATTGTAAGGGAATCTTTTAAAATTTTATAACGGTGGTAAATAGCCGCAGCCGCCGTATAAGTTAAAAGAACATTCTTACCTTAATTTTGTCGAAAAGGTTAAAAATCACCTTGTTTGGAAAAAGATGGAAAGGTTCCTTTATAAACCACTTATAAAAAGTCAAAAAATGGTATAAATGACTTTAACTCATATCTTAGTAAATAGTAGAAATGTTTTGAAATTCATTTTTAAGAAACATGGGTGTGGATGATAAAGAGATCCCAGTAGATTATTACGTATAAAAAATCTCGGATAATGACGAGATTGCGAAATAAACCCTTACCTTGTACTTTTCCTTGGTTGGGTTAGGTTACCTCCTGTATAATGGTGAAATAATTGTTATTAAATTATACAAGAATCATATATATTAATATGATATCATATATGATCTTTTAACATTGATTTGTTAATAATATCTTAGAATTATCGTCGTTTCGGGTGTTAACTTACTCGTTTTCTTTTATTTGTTTTGTAACATAAGCCATGTTTTTTTGTATCTTATTCATATAGAGAATGATATCAAGTCCTTAAAAATCATTTTTAAATCATCAAATGATAATTATAATTGAATGGATACGATGGAGAATGAATCTCATCGCGTTCGTGGAGACGGTAGTCCGTACGTACGCACGAGCGACAATATCATTCTTTTGATATTAAAATAATTTAAAAAAGGATGGTATATCATATATACAGAATCATTAACATGTTATATTTATTATTTACATGAGTTACACATCATTATTATACCCATCCAAATAATAATATATTGAATAACAATTACACCACGACGTGGAGACGGTAAGCCGCACGTACGCACGTATGGTGACATGTTATTAAAAGGGTGGATAGAATACTGAATATGGTTGTAACATATTTATAATAACATCACAATATATGTGTGATACTGGATTTATTATTTTAGAATGGTAAGAACAAAGAAAGAAGAAGTGGAAGAAGAAAGGAACTTGAAAAGGGGTGGTGAAAACATTACCTCTTCTTCAGGTTCTCCCTTTTGATTTGATCAAAAGGGCTCCTTAGGTTGGATTTCTGATCAAACTATGGACCCTAGGATGTAGTGGGGGAAGTTGGGAGAGTATTTGGGTAGAGTTTTGCCGAACCAAAAGGCTTTGAAGGTGTGATGAAATGAGAAGGAGGAGTGCCCTTTTATAAGAGGGGTGAGGGGCACCTTTGGAAAAGCTAGAAATATTAATTTATAATAAATTCATATTCGGTTTCTAATGGATCCAAAGTTGATTATTCAAAGTTTAAGGTAGGGATGGGTCGAACAAAACTCAACCAATAGAATTTAGACAGGTTTGGGTACTTATATTAACCTTATCTTTAAGTATTAACTCTAAGTTAATTAGTTTCACTTTTACAATGTCTCTTTGTAATTTTATATAATATGGTTAATAAACTTACTACATACATCCAAGCGACCCCCAAGTGGTCCATTAATGAGGAACCTATCATGATATAAGTCTCTTGGACGGACCTTAGATTTTTAGGAATTTAATATCAATTAATAATATTATATTTGTTTTAAGAACTCTTTTATGTCAATTTTGACACTATTCAATAGTTGATTTTTGTGAAACTCATAACAGATTGATTACTTCAAAAAAAGTACATTAAATCAATCCTAAAATATCATATTATCCTATAAAATTTGTTTAATTCATTAAAAGTTTCATATTATATTTATTTGGGTATTTATAATATCAATTATTTTAATTTTTCACTATTATGGTAATTACTGCATCATCATTGTGTCATAAATAAAATAAATTATTTAATGTCTAAAAATTATAAATAAAATATCATTATGTAGGAAATCTTTTTGCCTTTCTTATGAATATTTATAATCTAAAATCCAACATATATAACCCTATGTAACAATTGTTTTTATAAAAGATATATGCTTGTGTCATTTTTGTATTCATTTTAACTTAATTAAAATAAAGTGTCATTATCACTTACAAGTGGATCCATGGGGTCCCAAAATAGACCCAAATATGACTATGGTCGAACATGTATCAACAAATAAGGCTAGGACACGTTTTAGGGTAATTTAGTATTATTATAATATTAATTTTTAACCCTTATTTACCGGATTTACCCTTAACCATGGTAAATAAAATATTTACCGCAGTATTTATTCAAAATGTCTAAAAATAAAAGTTACCTATTTACACAATTTGAAAATCATGATTCCAAATATGGAATCCATTTTTCTAAATTCAAAACACAGAAGTGGCAGAAATTAATTTAAAATTAATTCCTGCTGTCAAAAAAAAAGCGTATTTTTAAGAGATAATAACTATCAAAAGAATGACACTTGTTTATGTTCGGTTTAATTGTAAAATTATGTCCAATGACCAAAATAATATTAAAAGGTAAAAATATATTCTAAATATACTTTAAAACCACTCAAATTCATAATTTATCACAATTAATTATTTTGATTAAAAAAGTTGTTTTTAATTAAAATTTATTAATTTTCACTGTTCATCAAAATATGAAAGTTATCTGAAATATACCAAAATTTCACCTTAGGCTAATTTTGAAATTCTGAATCCAAAAATGAAGTCCATTTTGAAATATAAAATATATATAATTTCAAAAAGTAGGTATTACTATTCATAACGGCTAGTTTGATTGGTTGTGGTGTGTGTTAGAACTCGAAGTTGCGTACAACACACACTACTGTATTATTCAAAGGAAAGCGTACCGTGGTAGCTTGTGATATTTCATTTTAAATTTTTTCATGTCCCCCTTTACTCAAAAAGTTTAAAATATTGTATTTAAAATGGGTTCACTATTAAAAGTTGGTAAAAGTGCAATACTGAAAATGAATTTGTTCTTACATTATGTCTAAGAAACACATAATAGGGATTCTAAAATTATAAGGATTATATAAAGTTTAAAATTTAGTTAATACTATTCATAACCTATTTTTAACGGCTTGTTTGGTAAGTCATGGTGTGCTTGAACTCGGTGTTGCGTGTATTGCAAGTTATTGTATTATTTTAAAGAAATAACACACTATGAAATCTTGGGGTGTTACAGTGTGTGGTCACACAGGTGTACTTACACGCCAGTGTTTGAAGTTGTCCGTTGATTGGTAGTTGTGCGCCAGTATTGGTTTGGGCGTAAAAGGTGTTGAGTCACACAGGTTTGGAGTTGCAGAAGATTGTGTCACGTAGGTGTTTGAGGTAGACCTGCATGCCAGTTGTGACTTGTGCACTAATACTTGCGCACCGACATAGACTTACGATCCACGTAGGGTTAATTCCCCAACAATGTTTTTGGGCTGCGTGGAAGCTGGAAGTTATCTTGATACCTTCGGTGCAAAGTGATATTCATCTAATGGTGAATGTTGGACTTCAACAGAGCATTTACACACAAATAAATATGCATTCTTTCATGCAAATGAAGATACCTACAAGTCTATAAACTGTTAGTGGATCCTTTCTAGAGCTATGAGAAAAGGAAGAGGAAGAATGTGATCCTCTCCACTGGCAGTGATCCAGAGAGAGAGAAATAGGGAGTGACCCTTGGGAAAGCAGTGAGCTGACCCTAAACCTTGTAAAGACAGTGAGCCTAGGAAAGATTGACTGTGCCCAAACCTTGTAATCCATAGCTAGTGAAGTTTAGTGGAATTTGGTATGACCAAAAACCTATCGGCGTATGCTCCTTGGATGTAGCCCTTAGTGGTGAACCCAGTAAAAATTTATGTGTCTTGTGCTTTCTTTACTTATTGTTTATACTATGTAACATGAAAGAGAAAGAAGAGTTTTTTTCTTAATAGTGAAACCAGATTAGAACGGGATTTACTTTTAAATTAGTCATTCCCTGATTCACCCCCCCCCCCCCCCCCTCTCAGGGTATTTAGCCTTGTGGACCTAAAAATTGGTATTAGAGGGAAATGTTGATCTTTTTTATTCTCTCAATGGAGGTCACTAATCATAAAGGGATTCTGATCTTTGATAGATGTAATTTTCAGATGTAGAAGAATCAAATGAGACACTATTTCCGATCATTGGGAATGGATGTGTTTTCAGCAGCTATGCATGGTATCACAACTGATATTAATAGTGTTGCATTATCATAAGTTGAGCATAGAGAGTTGGATGATGATTCCAAAGCAATAAATGCCTTAGGGGGAGCCATTTCCAATCCCATCTATACAAAGGTAATTTCATGCAAGACGTCACATGTGATGTGGGAAAATCATTCCAATATATATGAAGGGTATAAAAAGGTCAAAGAGGAAAAACTAAAAGTGTTGTGGAACAAGTATGATGGTCTGATAATGAACCCAAACGATTCTGTTGATGCATTATTTGACAGGGTAAATTTTGTGGTAGAATACATGCGAGGTCTGGGTGAAACTATCTAAGACATAAAAATTGGGATGTGCATCATGAGAAAACATCCACCTCGATTCAATCTGAATGTTTCTGTTTTGTAAGATAAAGACCAGAAAGAATTGACATTGGATAACTTACACATCACCCTTGATGCATATGAAATGAGAAATGATGATAACGACCCTATAGAAAAGGGTAAATCCAAAGAGCTAGAATTTATGTCCATGAAGAAGCTCTCCATTGATGATTTCAGGAGGAAGAAGATACAGATGAGGTAATGTCATTCCTCTACTCAAACCATCAATGAAGAAAAGGAATGTTCATAGGGAAACATCCTCTTTCATGCTTTTGATGTGGAACAGTTGGACATCTCACAGCAAGATGCCCCAAAATTTTCAAGAAGAAAATGATGAAGATGATGTTGAAATTACCAAGAAGAGATCTTCAGCCAATGTGAATGGGAATAAGTAGTTCAAGAAAAATTTCTTCAAGAAGAAGAATCTTAATTCACAAGAAATAGATAGTTCAGATGAGTCTGAGGTTGAAGAGGTTAAGGAGATTGAAAACATCAAAGATATTGGAGAAAACGATATGGTGGCGGTCGTCAGTAGTTCTCATGAAAAGGAAGAAACTGATGTTGGAGAAGAAGAAGAATAAGTTTAATGAAGAGTTGATATGGAAGCCAAATAATCCTCTCTTGAGGAGATAGACATTTGGAGAGCCATAACAAAGAAAGCCAATAAAGTGGTTCTTGATGCCAAAATCAATATGCAACAACAGGATGAAGAAAATTCTGAGCTATTCGAAGAAATTGAAATACTTAAATCATCAACACCAGAGAGCTTAGAAAATATTGTTCAGTATAAGCTTAAAATTGAGGAACAAAAGAAGAAAATTGATTTTTTGACTAACACGGGAAAGGGGCAGGTCAGATGTATCAAAGAGCATGAAGAATAAGTGGTCAGTCTGCGATGAAAAATGAAGGATCAAGAAAAACTCTTGACCTCCAAGGTGATATCAGGAAAGAAAGTCATTCTGAAGACTGAAAATGTGATAGAGGAGCCTAGTTGTTCAGCAGTAAAGAAGAAGCAATGGAGCTCAAACGTTAAGGCTGATTCATGGCTTGATATAAAGAAAAAATATGTGGTAATTGAAGTCAGACTGAGAGCACCCATCTCGAAATTGAAGGTTGATTTAGGCACAAAGCAGAATCAGAATATTCAAGGATCCCAAGGGGAAACACATAGAGTTGAAGCAAAACGAAAGAATGCACCTTATATCAGGTGTTATTGTTGTGGGAAGATGGGGAATTCATAGTATGTGTGTTCCATAGCCAATATATATCTAAGGGAACAATAATAGAGGTGTAAGCCAAACAGAGAATGGTTTTCTAGAACATATATCGAAGGACACTGTTTTTGGTGCGGTGGATTTGGGCACATGGCTAGGTACTGCACTTCTACCATACAGAGAAATGTTACAAAGTAGAATAAAATCATTCTCAAGCAGAAGATCATTAAACCTACATGTGAGTTAAAAATGAAGAACAGATTTGCGGCTTTTCAAGATGATGTTTTTCCTTCATACTCTGAGAAAGAACAGAAGTCACAATCCATGCCGACTGTGAAGGAAAAAGTATGTACCAAGAGGAAGAAAAATGTGAAGGGTATAGTTTCAGAAATTTCCCATAAGGCATCAGATCGCTCTAGTATATGGATCCTCGATAGTGGTTGCACTTCCCACATGAAAGTTAATAAGGATCTTGTTTCAGGCATAAAATATGAAAACGAAGCAGTTGACAGATTTGAAAACGATGAATGCCTGATGATTTTTGGCTCAAGAAAAGCCATGTTTGGGGGAAAATAAATGAGGTGTACTGATGTCTTGGTTGTAGAGGGTCTTAGTCATAACATGCTCAGGGTCAGTCAACTATGTGAATATGGGCACACTATCAGATTTTTCAAGAAGATTTGTATTGTGAAAGGAAATGATGGAGCAGTTGTTCTACATGGAAAATGGAAAAGATAAATCTTTAACTTGTAGGTGGGGAACAAGATGCATACCTTTTATCCAGATAGAATGAAAACCAGTTGTGGAATAAGAGACTTGGTCATCTATTCCAACCTTTCCTGGAGGATCTGGTAAAGTGTGATTCTTTTAGAGACCTTCCAAAACTATTACATGATTGCACTCATACATGTGATTCTTTCCAACATGGGAATATCATCAGAAAGCCATACAGACCAAAGGAACAGAAATCAACTAGTGTACTTGAATTGGTGCATGCTGATGTATGTGGACATATCTCACCACGAGCTATTAATGGGAAAAGGTACTATGTTCTTCTCATTGATGATTATAGTAGAATGGCCAGGGTATTTGTTGTTACCCATAAGACAGAGGTGTTTAGTTGCATAAATCAGTATAGTAGGGAATCAGAAAGGATGCTTGGGCAGAAAATTCTAATGTTTCGTACTGATAACTGTACGGAATTCACAAACAGTCAAGTCAAAAACTATCTCGAGAAAAATTGGATAAGGCATCATGTTTTATCAGTTTGAACTCCCCAACAAGAATGGAGTGGATGAGAGGAGAAAACAAATCATCAACAACATGTCCAGAATGATGCTTATTGAAAATGACCAACCAGAGAAATTTTGTTAGGAAACAGTTTTGACATCGGTCTATATTTCGAACAGGTATCTGTTGTGTCCAAAGGAAGGGAAGACTCCATATGAAATGTGGTACGGAAAAAATCCAATGCTGAAATACTTTCGAATCGTTGGGAGTAAGTGATTCATTCTCAAAAATGAAAATCACAGGGTGTTTGAGTCACTAGGCGATGAGGGGATATTCCTTGGATTCTCATGGAAAAGAAAAGCATATAAATGTTTCAACAAAAGGTTGGGAAAATTTGTTTAGAGCAATGATGTCACTATAGTTGAATATGAACAGAATAATCAACGACCCAGTGAACAGTTTCTGGATGAAAGTGATGATGAGGTAAGCAATATAGGGGGAGAAAAAGTGGTGTAGGATGACATAGAAGAAGATACTGAGGATGAAGAAGAAAGTTCCAAGTCTATGTCTGCAAGGAAGCCAAAGAGTTGAGCTAAAATTAACAGGCAGAATATCATTGGTGATCAGACAGCTCTAGTTCAGACTCGAAGAATGAAATCATTACAGAAAACCTTGTTTTTATTTCAGTCGGATCTGAAATGTTATTCCGATGTAGCTGAAGATGAAAACTGGGTTCAAGATATGAATGAAGAGCTTGATCAAATTGAGAAGAACCAGACATGGGAGATTGTTTCGAGGCCAACAGAAAAGAATGTCATTGAGACTAAATGGTTCTATCGCAACAAGATGAATGAAGATGGAACAGTGATTCAGAACAAAGCACAGCTAGTGTGAAAGGGATACTCCCAGATAGAGGGAATAAATGTTGTCGAATCTTTTTCCCCGGTTGCAAGGCTAGAGACAATCAGATTAGTTTTGGCCATAGTAGTGCAAAGAAAGTTCAAAGTGTTCCAGATGGATGTCAAATCCACATTCTTTAATGGTGTTCTATAAGAGGAGGTGTATAATGATTAGCCAGATGCTTTACTCATTCGTGAGGATGAGAACAAAGTTTTTAGGCTAAAGAAGGTGTTGTATGGGCTGAAACAAGCACCAAGAGGATGGTACTCAAGGCTTGATCATTACTTGAAGAATCTTGGTTTCCAGTGTGGGGGAGTTGATTACAATCTCTATTTCAGCAACAATAGTAATCAAAGGATTATGATGTTGGTTTATGTCAAGGAAATAATATTTGGCAGATCAGATGAAGCTCAATGCAGACAATTTTCCAAATTCATGAAAAATGAGATTGAAATGTCAATGATTGGTGAGCTAATGTTTTTCCTTAGTCTACAGGTGATACAAGGAAGGAATGGAACATTCATTTCTCAATACAAATATTCTAAGGAGGTGTTAAGACGGTTTGGCATGGAGAATTCCAAGGAGATAAAGACTCCAGTTGCTACCAGGATGAAATTATAAAAAGATGATAATGGCAAGGCAGTTAATATCATAGAATACAGGCAAATCAGTGGATGTTTGTTGTACTTGACCGCGAAAAGGCCTGATATTGTTTTCTCCACATGCCAAGCAGCGAGATATCAGACTAATCACAAGGAAAACCACCTGATTTCCATGAAAATAATACTTCGGTATATCAAAGGCACCATGGATTTTGGTCTGATGTATAATGACAAATCTAAATCGGTGTTATTGGGTTACACAGATGCATATTGGGCCGGATCAGCAGATGACAGAAAATCAATGTCAGGAGGTGCATTCTATCTCGGTGGATAATGTATTTCATGGCTAACAAAGAAGCAAGATTTCATTTCATTGAGAACCATGGAATCTGAGTATATTGCGGCCACTGAAGCATGCACAAAACTATTGTGGATGAAGCAGCAACTTGATGTATGGGAATTGAAGTGAAGTCTCCGATCGGAATCTAGTGTGATAACTCAGGTGCTATAAATATGATCAAAATCCCATCCATTACTCAAAGACAAAGAACATTGAGATAATGTATCATTTTAACAAGGAGAAAGTTGAGCAAGGAATCGTGAAGTTGGAATATGTGCCTACAGAGCTACAGGTTGCAGACATTCTGATAAAGGCCTTACCCAAGGAATCTTTTGAGAGGCATCGACTGGCTCTAGGGGTTCATTTGACTCCCCGCACTTGAAAGACCTGCAAAGGAGTTCCCTTTGGGTTCGTTGAAAAAGTTGGAGAAAATAGTTATTGTTCAAGGGGGAGACACTATGGAAATTGGATAAATCATGAATGACACGGGGAGAAGCTGAAAGGTGGACCAGCAAGATAGGGGGAGCGCAATGAGAAAGGGGGAGAGTTTTAAATCTGACGATGCTAGAAGTGATCGATCAACGAATAGATATAACGATAGCTGAGGATCGTGATAAAAATAGAAGAGTGGGGTTGGAATGTGGTAGGAATATTTCCAAAAATTGGTATCTGGTTGGTAACAATTGGTTTTGGTTTTATGTCCATAGTTGGTGTAAGAGATGGAGTGATTCATTGATGAACTTTTCATTTACTCTTGATTCTCCTGCCGACCAATGCTCAAGTGGGCTTAGAGTATGTGTTGATTAAATCCTTGATCGCTATCGGAATTGCAATAAGTGAATGTTGGATGAATAATTAACGATGCATCTTTTTATGGGTGAGTTGTCAACAAACCCAAAGGGGATATGGTTGGGAAAAAATCCCTCAAGACATCTTTGAAGTATTTTTGAAGTGATTTTGTTTCTTGACAAAGTGGACAACTATGCTGTGATTGTTGAAAAAGAAAAAACATGACATATAAATTTGTTGAAAAAAATGATTTCATGGTGGAATATCAAGTTCAAGAGTTGTGGTCAATGATCCATGTTTGATTCAAGAATGTCGACAATGGAATTGATGATCTGGAGGTGGTACAAAAAGAACAAATACAAGGTGGAGCCGTTTTCCAGTGTTTGCCAAATTTTTGGGCCTAAAAATCGACAAATGAAGACAAGTGGTTTTTGGAAAATGGACTTGTGTGCAGTTGACTTGAAGTAGAAGAAACTTGTGTACTATTTGTTTTTCAAGATTAGAGCATCAAAATATGGAAAAGAAAAGAGGGTCGCGCATGTATTGGTGTGGCCGCACAGGTGACCTGTGCGTCGTGAAGAGACTTGTGCTCCAATGCCTTGGATGCTTGAGAACATCCGCGCCTGTTCTTTTTCGTGATCAGAAGATCAAAATATGGAAAAGGAAAGAGCGTCGCGCAGGTATTGGTTTGGTCATGCAAGTGACTTGCAGGGGAAGAGACCTGCATGACAAGACTTGTGCACTGAGGTTTGACTTGAATGCCGCCGTGTAGGTTGAAAAAATGCCTATAAATATAGGACTACCACTCCTCATTTTCAACGGATTTCAACACATAGAAAAATTAGAGCTCCTATCGCATTGGTGTGGTGGTCGCGCAGGGGGTGTGTGGTCACGTAGGTGGACTTGCACGCCGGTGTTTGAAGTTGTGTGCTGATTGGTAGTTGCATGCCAATATTGGTTTGGGCGTAAAAGGGGTTGAGTCACACATGTTTGGAGTTGCAGAATATTGTGTCACGCAGGTGTTTGTGGTAGACCTGCATGCTAGTTGTGACTAGCGCGCCGATACATGCGCGCCGGCTTAGACTTGCGTGCCAAGTAGGGTTGATTCCCCAGCAGTGTTTTCGGGCTACGTGGAAGCTGTAAGTTTTCCCAATACCTTCAGTGAATTGTGAGATTCATCTACGGGTGAAAGTTCGACTTCAACAGAGCATCTACATACGGAGTAAGATGTGTTCCTTCATACAAATGAAGAGACCTACAAGTTTATAAACTGTGAGTGGATCCTTTTCGGAGCTGTGATAAAAGTAAGAGGTAGGAGGTGATCCTCTCCACTGGTAGTGAGCCAGAGAGATAGAAACAGGGAGTGACCCTTGGGAAAGGAATGAGCTGACCCTAAACCTTGTAAAGGTAGTGAGCTTGGGATAGAGTGACTGCACCCTAAACTTGTAATCCACAGCTAGTGAAGTTTAGTGTAATTTGGTTTGACCGACAACCTATCAGCGTATTCTCCTTGGACATAGCCCTTAGTGGGGAACCAAGTAAAAATTGTCGTGTCATGTGATTGATTTACTTTCTGTTTATATTGTGGAATAGGAAAGATAGAGAAGAGTGTTTTTCTTAACAGTGAAACAAGATCATAACGGGCTTTATTTTTAAATTAGTCATACCCTTATTCACCCCCCCTCTCAAGGTATTCAGCCTTGTGGACCTAACACACACTCTTCATGATCCTTTGGGATATTTACACCAACTATTTATTAATATTTTTATAACCATCAACAGAAAAAAAAATTAGATATTTGTAAAGAAAATAATTCTACCTGAAATAATTATAAATATTTATTATTTCCAGCAATATATCATGTTTGGTTTGTCAAGAACACTTCAAAAATCACCAAGGTGACAAGTCATGCACATGAGAAACCATTTTCCTTATTTAACATGAGATGGTGATCAATAATTTCCTTAACACAAAATATAAGACCACAAGTGTATGTCCTAGTATGAGAAACAAGACTAGTATGAAAATTTCAACAATGAATAACTTAATTCATCAACCTATTGTTGCAAACCTTTTCATCGCCAAAAGATAGAATCAGATCATCCCTTGAGACAAAATCTTAACCTACACATGTCAACTTTATATATAATGAATTGAAAGGCCACTCATTTTCTGGATTCTTAATTATCAACATAAAATATTTAGCAACACTATATTTATAACTCCCCTTAATTTTTAACTCCCCATATCAGCTTCTCTCCCATATTAATAATGATATTGTCTACCCCTTTCTCCTTGAACACAAATGTCACTATTTTTTTGGTTTGAAACCTGTTAGAGAATACATATCATAACATATGGGAAAGACACACCATACCTTGGGGGGTTCCACATCAACATTGATCTTGTGTGGGGAGTTAGCCAAACTCAAAGATCTAGTTGATTATTTCCACATTCTGCTTTGGGTAAAGCCATCATCTGAATGTATTCTACCTATAGATCAGTTATCACATACTACATATTTCCAATTCCATACTCTAATTTCTCTTTGATAAAGGGATATAATATTTCCCTATTCTATTCCCTTGTGTGATGGTATAAAAAACCTACTCATTATTACACACAGAAAACAGATTTCTTACATAAAAAATCACTTAGGAAAACTCTAAGGATCAAGATTTCTAGTGTCTTGGGTAATTAAGAAAATTACATAACAACTTTGAACATAAAGCACAACATCTTTAATGAAGACTATTTTTTCATGGCCACAAGATTCCTTCGTACTTTTCATTGTGTGGGATAACCTAAGGAAATTCATAAGAAAAGGGTGAGCTATAAAGCCCAATAATGGAGTAAACAAGGAATAACATGAAGAATATAGTACATGACAAAAAATAGGCATATAAATGGAGCAGAAGAGAATCATGAACATAAAGGAATGATGTTTCATGATTATCATAACTTGTAAATGTGGAAATAATAATTAACATTATATTTGCATGTGTCGAGGCTCAATGCACAGGAAACATGAGTAAAACCTCATTACGCTTGAATTCGCATGAGTAAACCCTCATTTCACATAACGTATCATGATACTAATCTATTCCCAATGCATTGGAGAGCAATCAAGGAGAACCCTTCTTAATCCTTTCATTTCATGCATAAGTGGGCCACATAGATCATACAACACGGATTCATTAAACATCATAATTTATTACACAAACAAGATATGTGGAATACATAAATTTAAGTCCTTAATCAACAAGTACATTTTAAAGATGTTTAATACCCGTAATAGAGAAATGGATATGGTATTCACATACATGATGATTTTGGTAAGGAAATTTTGGTGTAACTTCAGCATCATAACGACGTCAAATAGAAATCACAAAATGGGTTTAAGTGAGATAATGGGGTCTCTTGTAATTCATAAATGAAATTTAAATTAATGGGTTCATGGAATATAATATCCCAATATATTTAATGGAATTTAGATTCATAATATAAAATAATATCTTGAAAGTAAATGAAGAGAGGAAAATCCCTTACGGAATTTTTTCATGTTAATAGGTGTACATGAGAGGCATTAATGAGAGATAAATTGGTATCTGAACATTAAAACATAAGGATGGAAGTATAGGGGTGGTGTCAAATAATACCCAAACATTTATAATTGAAAATAAAAAGGAATAATAATATAAGGGAAGATGGACATAAATAATGACGGAAAGTGATGATCCCTGTAACACCCCAGGTAAATAAAGAATATGAAATTTTCATATTTATTCATATTTGTGAATAAAATATTAATATGACTTTAAAGGGGATTCTATGCTCGATGGCGTACCTTACACACAACAAAGAGTTTCTTGGGAATCTTACGTTGCACTCTAATAATAAAATAATATTTTTTTTAAATGGTAGTTAACATGTAGCCGTTGTAATGGCGGGAATGGATAGAAATAACTAAAATATGATTATATATGTTTTTAAATGTTTTTACATTTATCCAATAAAATATAAAGTCTTAAAATATGGAAAGAATTCAATTTTAGGCGTATATGCCCTAGTTTTCACTAAAGGCTCACTTATCGCCTTTTGATGGAGAACCATCATCAAATATAGTTTTTTTCACTCTTAAACATTCTATTGGACCAAATAAAATTCTTCTTAAGAATCAGGACACCAAAATTTACTTTGTGTAAATTTTTGGTATCATTCCGATAAAGTTCATTTTTTATAATGAATAGTGTAAAATGTTATATTTTAATTCAAAACCTCTTTTTAATCTAATTTATTTATATGATTATATTATCTTTTGAATTGGTTTTAAAGTGAAATTAGAATATATTTTTACCATTAAATCCAATATTGGTCTTTGGAATTAATTTCACTTTGAAATCAAACTTAAACTAGTGTCAATCTTTTGATACTTATTGTTTTATAAAAACACGCTATTTGCTATGACAGTGGGAATTAATTATTAAATTAATTAATGTGACTTATATGTTTTTAATTTTGTAAAATTGACTTCATTTTTGAATTCGGAATATCAAATATAGCTTAGGGTGAATTTTTTGGATTTTTCTAAAAAACATCAATTTTTGATGAATAGTGAAACCACTAAGTGGTACTTATAAAATCTGATTTTTCCGTTTAAATAATATTTTTCCATCTTTGTGTTTTGAATTTCAAAAATCCGACATACATGTTTGTCATTAAGAAGTAAAATGTGGTTTAATGGGATAAATATAATTTTTTGGTGAATAGTAACTTATTATGTTTTTAATCGCGATTAGAGGTAATTAGTGTAGTTTATGGTCAGAATAATGTTTTAATAAAATGAAATGAACTTGACACATGTCCTAACATAATTGGATGTGTCATGGCCGACCAAGACAACCCATGGGTCAACTTGGGGACCCCATGAAGCCACTTTGGTTGGAAAATGACATTAATATCTTTTTATTTAATGTTAAAGTAAAAATGAGACAAACATGAAATGTTTTACTAAAAACAATTTACATGGGGTTATACAAATAAGAATTTTGACTATAAATATAAATTGGAAATATAAAAATATTTCCTACATCATAGTATTTTTTTTATAATTTTTAGACATTAAATAAATTAAATTATTTATGACATCATGATGATGCAGCAATGAAGTCATTATTTAACGATTTAAATAAAATGGAAAGATAATGTAATATCTAAGACCTACACATTTCCAAAACCTTTTGGATGAGTGTATTTAGAACCCTTATCACCGTATCCTTGAAACACATCAATGTGGGACCTCTTAAAACCGAATACCATTTTAAAATAAAGTGACTTTTCTTTACCTTCCAAGAGTGTCCCTCCTCTCCTCTTATAAAAGGCCTCCACCTCTACCTCCTTACCCACACTCCCAAAGACTTTGTCCCAACCAACACCTGCCCATTTTGTCTCTACACTTCCCTCTATAACTCCTTGAAGCCTCAATTTGGGTATAAGTCTTCCCAAGGAATCCTTTGAGCTCAAACCAAATGGAGTTACCTGATTTTAAGGTAATGTCTTCACTTGAGTCCTTTTGTTTTATTTTGCTTCTCCACCCCCCTAAACTCTTTTTATTCATTTATTTTGTAACAACTCTAGTATCATCAATATACTAGTATGTTGTTATAAGAAGGTTTTGAGCTACACATTCACACACCTACATCTAATGGTTAAAGAACATACGGTTTCCGTGGATGGCGAATTTCGGCCTCCCGAAACGATGATTGTTCAACATTATTTTAAAACCTTCAAAGGTGGAAATTAAGATGAAACAATATTTATATATGATATATAATATGTTTATGTTTTCCTTAAGCTTCTATATTTTTCATTTTGGGCATACCTTTATGGTTTCCATTATGGGTAAACAGGATATCTTCATTTAAGGAAGTGCGGACTACCGCCCCCTCAAAGTGATGTGATTCGTTAATTCCATATGTGGGACGTATAAAGGATGGATTTAAAGTTAATATATATTATGTTATACTGGAATTATAATATACCTCTATATCATTATTATTTCTTTCCATCAATGTATGAGATAGAAATGAAAGAATCGTTCATGTGTACGTACGGCTTACCGTCTCCATGAACGGTGCATTTCATTTCTTACCTCTAAATGATTATGTAATATTATAAATACATGTATATTATGGATATATATGATATCCAAATCATTAATATCATTATATATATAATGAACCTTTTACCACACGAACAACATGTAATTGTAAGAAGTCCACTTTCAACTTAAGAACCAAATATCGACAAAATAAACATTATTAACTTAAATGATTACATAATGTTTATAACATTGCAATAAGTGATCTAAAAGGAATAATGAACTAGAAAAATGTTCTTAATAAAGTGGAAATTAACCCAAGTTTATTATTCAGGATGTGAAAGAACGATCGAGTCAAGTCGGACCCGAGGTAAGGGATCCTACTCCTCTCTTTCTTTTTAAGTACACTTTTTTATGTCATTCCTTCTAAGCTCATCATTATTGTTATTGGGATGTTATTTTATATTAATCATACTGTAATTTTTATGTTCATATGATGAGATACCCTATTCTCTCTCATCAATCCATTTTGAATGTTTTGAGTGGCGCCGTTAGGCTGCTGAATTTTCGTATGAGATCTACCCTCTCTCTTTCTCTTTAAGTACTCTCCTTTATGTCACTTCTTTTAATCTCCTCTTTGTTATGATGGGGGATGTTATTTTATATTCCTCTTGATGTAAATGTTATTGTAATTTTATGAGATACCCTATTTTATCTCATCAATCCATTTTTCGAAGTTTTAAGTGGAGTCGTTAGGCTGCCGAGTTTTCGTAAGTGATTTTTCATCTCACTTTTATTCCCATGAGATTTATGCAACATTTGCCACAATTTCCTTTGAGTGGTGTATGTACTTAACATTATTTTACTAATTGTGTAATATTCTTTCATTTTTGTGTATTTACATCAATTTTTTATTGTCCTTCTTTCATGGGGTGTATGTTCCGAAAGATACCCATGTCGGTAAGGGAACCTTTCACACTCTTCTTTTTAAAAGACTTCTTTTGTTGGGTCTTTTAATTCACATACTATTATGTTGGTATATGTTCTTATATATCCTGATTGATGTAAATTTTATTTCCAAGTGATGATATTCCCTTTTTATCTCTCATCAACTCATTTTCTGAATTTTTTTAAGTGACGTCGTTAGGCTGTCGAATTTTACCAAGGGAACTTTTTAACCCAATTTCGATTTCTTTGGGTTCAACATGTAGTTATTGAATATGTCATCCTTTGAATATGTATGAATGATATTTTATTGTTTTAAACTTAATATCCAATTATATTGGGTGTATTTATATTTGTCACACATAATTTTGAGATTGATTTATCCTTAATTTAAGGATACCCTCTTTATAAGCGATTTCATCACATTTTACATCTCTATTGAGACTTCATTGTGGTTATGCACCAATTCACTCTTATATGGTATATATACTGTCTTTTGGAATATTATATCATGAATCCATTTATTCTCATGATATTATAAAGTTTTGATTAAATGTTATTCCTCAATTATTGTATTCAAGTGTCTCAAATTTTGGAAAAAACCCTTTAACCAAAATATCACTTTAAATGTTTTAATGATTTGTTATTATTAATATCCATGTTTTCAAAATGTTTTTAAGGATTTATTTATATGGATATTAATGGTTTAAAATGTTAAAATCTTCAAGGTGTTAGGGGACACTTTGATTCAAAAATCTCTTTATTAAATGTTTTAAATGGTTTTAAAAATGGTTTTTTAATGGATTCATTATTTCAATATCCTAAAATGTTATATTGTGATTGAAATGTGGAAATGTTATATTTAATTTATTCATGTTTTATGTGATGCATTTATGTTATGGTTCTTGGGCATTGTTATGAAAACGGTTGGTTCTGTGATAAACTAAGGGCGGGTGAGCCCGATATAGCTCTCCAATGCATTGGGTAACGCGTAGGAGTGAAACGTTAAGGTTGCTCCGAAGAGATTTAGGGAATATACTATGACAGGTATTCCAAACGTAACCAAGAGGGTTACTCCCTACGTATTAATGCTATGAATTCCTCAAGTAACCTTTATGTCTTATGATTTCGATGATTTATTCATGATTTGATTTTGTATGTTAAAGTGACTATGTTTTATGGGTAAAGTATGATTTCATTCTTATGTATATATGAACTCATGTTTCCTTTCCATATTTTTATAACCCTTACTGAGATTTTTATGCTCATCCCAAGTTTTTGAAATGTTTTTCATAGGTCAAGGTAAAGGTACATGATATGATGATAGTGTTAAGGGAGTGTCAAGAAAGAATCCGTGTTTCATTTTAAATATGTTTCCATTGATGGGAAGAATGAATACTATCTTTTAGGTAACCACTTTGTTTAAATTTGGAATGTAATGCAAGTTTCATGATCTAATTCTCTAAAACTCTAAACCTGAAAAGATCCTCAATGTGTAATCTTGTAATAACTCAAGATTAAGTAAGGTTTAAGGCTGGGGCCTTATAATCCCTTACGTGGAAGTGTGATCCCAAAGGCTTGGAAGTTTATTTAGAGAGGATTATTGGGAGAGTGGGCCACCTTGGAAGGATTCTAGAGAGATTAGGGAATGGGTAGGTCGAGCTTCAAATGGTTTGAGTGAATAGGAATTGGATATTGAGTGGGATTTTATAGGAAAGAAGAGGTAATTCTTTATTATTTAGGTTTTGGACACCACTAATTAAACTAATAAAAAACACAAACCAAACCATGGTTTTTTTACCATGTTTATTGCCAAAATGGAGTGGAAAATAATATTTTATATGTCCAATGGCCAAAATTATTAAAATATGAGGCTTGATTTTGTGGAGTTGAGTCACACTCTCAAGGAAATCATTTTAAAAGTTAAATTGTTTTATAAGTTTTAGAGGGTCCACTAAGGCACCAAAAAATTAATCAAATAAATATAAAATCAAATTACATTAAAGGTAAATCATATATTGTCTTAGAAAAATTATATTATTTTATTACATCACTATTGGATCATTATGATATCATAAAACACATTATATATTTAAACGGTATTTAATTTTTACCCAAAAATTTGATAGTGTCATAATATTATGAACCTTTCACCATTAGATAATTTTAACATCCTGAATCCATAAATGATATTCATTTTATCTAAATATTTTTTTAAATATGTGAATTTTTAATTTTAAAATAAAAACTAAAATTTGATGAAAATTTATGGGATTTGATAAAAATAGTTTTCAAACCTTAATTATAATTTCAATTGTATTCATAAAAAATTATAAGATCAAAAATATTTAATAAAAAATAATTTAGTAATAAAATTGAATTAAAATATTATTTAATTAAAAAAAAATCCATTAATTCATAAAAATAGATTTCTTAATTTAATATTAACTAAAAATAATATTTGTGATTTAAAAACAATTAGAAAATAACAATAAAATGAATGTATATTCTTTATACAAAAATAATGCACATAATCATTGTGCTAGGGTATTGTAACATAACTACTTATAACACCCGCATAAGACCTAAGGGTATGTTGTGAGATTATGATAGACTCTTGGGGTGGCTCGGATAATATCGCTCTAGTGGTAAGCTCTATCAACTTACACATCTCATATAGGAGGTTCTCTTCAATCCTAATGTGTTAGAGCTCGGCTTGGGCTTGGTCAAGAGAAAAGCCCAGTGAAGACACCTCCTTTATGAACTCCAAAAATTGGGCTTCATATGGTGAAATTCTACTAGATGAGGTCATCATTTCCATTGTTTGAGTAAATTGGATTTGTTAAAGCCCTATATTTATACTAATAATATGATCATTGTTCAATGGCTATATTAGCAATGGTAACAATTATTAATGGTATTTTAAAATCCAAAAACATAAAACTAATGATGTTAATATTTTTTATATAACCATTTTACAAAATAACACCTTTAATTATATCAAGAAGAAATTTCATTAATAAAAGGTTTGGTTGTTATATATGGGATGGATTTTTAGTAAGATTTATAGCACATGAATTTTCATAATGGATTTTGATCGAAGTCTCCAATTCAACTCCCATATATTCAAGTTGTTTCTTTATACTTTTTTACTATGTGAAAGAATTAGTAGTTATGATATATTAATATTATAGTTTCCTCAGAGAGATAATAATATTTCTTTCTTATAAAATAAATTCATAGTCCACCAAGATATAATGTGGCCCCTAATGTTGTCTTTTAATTATCAGATTAACTAGCCCTATATGTAGCTGTACAACCCAAAAAATCTTTCTAAGACTATCCATTATATATTAATCTAAAATAAACCATGCCTTTGATATATCAAGGTTTTACTTTTACTAAAATTAGGGGGATTTATTTGGGGTTATATTAACACTATGTAACCTATAATATGGAAAAAATATCCTTTCACATCATGGTTATGTACAATAGAATTCCAACAATATATCTAAATTATTTTAAATTGAATGTTTTTCCTTTATAGTCTTTAAAAAAATTCATCCGTGCAGCTACTAATGTTGTCCCTTTTTTTCAATCTTCTATTACAAATCTTCTCAGAACCTCCTTGTAATATTTTTGATAGAGAAATAAATGCTTCATATCTTCCTTATATTACCTGTATACTATGGAAAACATTTTTCCCTCCAATCATTAATATTTTAAAATAACATTTAATAAATTTTATAAACTATTCACAATTCACTTCCATTGAACCAAGAAAGATTATTTTATTGATATATACGAGAACCATAATACATTGATTACGCTAATTATTCATACAAAGATTATAATCAAGTCTACCACACATGAAAATTAGATTCCTCAACTACTGATCAAGTTGTGAATGCAATGATCATGGTGCATGATTCAACTCTTATAGTTCCTTCTATAACCAACAATCATTGTTCTAAATTTCATGAATGGTAAAACCATATGGATTTTTAATATATATACTTTTTCTTACAAAACCCCAATAAAAAATGTTGACTTTATATCCATCTGGAAAAATTCTAATTTCCATTCCACTATTATGTATAAGAATAATCAAATTATCTTCAGTCTTGCAACAAGTAAGAATATTTCTTCAGAATTGATACACTCTATCTGGGATTGTCCCCTTAACACTAGTTGTACATTATTTTGAATTATAATTCCACATTAGTTTATAATGATATAGAAAATTTATTTATTCCTACATACATTCTTATATATTTCCCATAAAAAATCACCCATTTCTAATTATTTTATATATGGTCATGTTTTTCATTTATTTATTATTCTAAATATTAATATCTTGAAGGTTCTTCAAAACACTTAGAAAAAACCTATGATAGGAAATGTTATTGATTTCGAGTATGCATCCTAATTTTCTTCACTGGCATCGTCTTATCACTAGTTATACATGGCCAAGTTCTTCATTTATTTCTTATTCCAAATTATAATTCGCATCCTCTAAATCTTCGTCTAAATCATACTTAGGTAATTCCCCTCCATTTGATCTAATCACATATTCATCAATATTCTCATAATACTGGTAATATATATGTTGAATATTTTGTTTATTTTCAACCACAAAAACATCATTGGTCTCTACAAATTTTATAGGCACTTATTAAATAATTTATATTCTTTTTTTCCTGAGTAACCAAGAAATATCCATTCATATCCGTGGGACTCAAACATCCTTTATTTATCCTTATATGGAATGAAACACTTAATTATTAAAACACAGAGGCACTTTAATGTTGGATTATTTCCATACCACAACTCATATGGTTAATTCTAGTCATTTTTAACACACAAACGTTATATTAGAAATGTAGACAGATTTTAACAATTCTTCTTTACAAAACTTCTTTGGAAGTTATTTCTCAAAAAGTATTATTTTTTCTATGTTTTTGATAGTATAGTTTCTTCTCACACCAAATCCATTTTGTTATGGATTTATTAATACAGAAACATGGATCCTTATGAAATGTTTCTTGAGTAAATCCTCCACTTGAATATTTTTTAATTCTTCCCTATTATTAGTTCAAAACTTTTAAGTTTATTGACATAAAATCCTTTCAACTTCCTTCTAATAATGTGTTATGAAACTGAACACCTCATACATTTGGTTGATAGTCAAAATTCATTCCATTTTACTAAAATTATCAATTAAAAAGTCATAATATCACTTCTAATAAATAAGTCTTGATGAAATATATCCACATATATCAATACACATTATTTCAATAAACCTTATTTTCCTTTTATATTGTACCGTGTATGGGTTTCAATTAATCTTCCCTTGTTGGAAAGAATCCCCCTTATAAGTATTATCATATGATAACAAAGGGAGATCTCAATTAGTGTTACATTTCACCAGACCATAAAAGGATGTCATGAGTATATGAAAAATATGTTTATGCTGCAACATGTTCTCTTCTTCCTTGGATGGAAAGCAGATGACTTCTTCTCCACTAACAATTTACAAATTCCCATTCATGTTCTTTACTTGCATAAAAATGACACCATATTTTCCCTTGATAATCCAAAACTTCTTAGTAAATCCTATATCACGTACTAAGTCACACTGTTGACAAACATTTAGAATTTTGTGACAAAGACCTTGAAAACCCAGACATCTTCAGGTCTCATGTCATTTCCCCAAATATTTATTTTCATGAGCCTATTATCTTTAATAATTAATAATTGAAATTTCTTATGAAAATTTCCTTGTTTAAACTAATTTTATTCACCATATTTGTTTTTTATATCATTTGGGAGGGGAATCCACTATATATTATTCATATTGTTGTGTGATCTGATTCTTTAAAGGAAATATCTTTAACCAATGTATGCTCAGTTATTTTCTTTATGATCCATGTATTTGACATAAAACTTGATGTTAAGTGATATTATTGATCTTACATAGAGTTTTATGGTCTAACCTCATCTTCAAAATCTATAAATTGATTTATCATTGTCATCTTATTCATTGATCTGTTGAGTTGCTACATGAAACTACTTTGGGTCGCCTTCAGTACATTCCTCCATATTATCAACAAACAATATCTATCCCTATTTCTAAATCCTCCACACCCAAAATAAGGACCAAAAAATGTATTCATATGTATTGAAATCTATTTGGATACCTCTATTTCTATTATACTAGTAAAAAATTCTTGGCATGGAAAATACATTTTCACTATACCCCTTATTTTTTAGCAATAACATCTTACATATGGTGTATTGTTGTGCATCATTATCGAACATTATATTTTCCCTTTAGATATATGAATCTTATAATTCTAATTAATCACCAAATCAATGTTAATCCTTATGATAGGATCTTGTGGTCTGACATCAACCAGTGTCGCTCTCTTTTTGTGATCTACTCTCATACCAGTTTTGTCGTTTTGATGTGTCATTTTCTTCTCTAGATGTTCCTTTGATTGGTTTACTTGACCTCCAAACTATTATTTTTATATTTGTATCATCTATGTGACATTATTTCCAAATATAATATCATGATTCCATAGTTTCTCTATATATTTTAGCATTATCTATTGTATGACAATTTCATTTTCAGGTCATTAAATAGTTTTTACTAAATATTTTCTTGTGTTAGTCTAACTACCAATAACATTGGCTCGTTCATCAACATTGATCATGAGAATAGCTATTTTAACATAGTTTTTTTGGATTTTAGAATATTAAATTTTCAATTTCATCTTTCATCATATAATTACCTTCTTCCTAATTACCTATATAGAGTTTGGCATCTTGAACCACCCTATTAGATTTCTTTATTTTTGGTCTCTAAATGTCTATCTCCTCAAGTATAGATTCTATTACAACCTTGAGGATAAACCTTGCTTAAAATTTTTCTTCCTCATTTTGACATTCTTCCCTTATTTTGGAATTTCCCAAAACATCCACCAAATTATCAACAAAACGATCCTTGTAATCTTCCATCTCTTCTAGCTCTGATTCTTCCAAACTGTAATTTTTTGGTAAAATAAGATTCTTCCTTTTGAATAAAATTCACTTATTATTTTTTTAACCAATCGCAACAGCTAAAAACTTATTATTGAGATTTTTATTACCATCATAAAACTTATTAGGAAACTTTTTATAGAGATATCCAACCTTTCCAAAATGAGTATGTATAATATATAGTTTTTATTTAAAAATTGAATTCACCATTTGGTGTTTTTAGAAAATAAATGACATTACCCCATACAAAATTTATTATTTATAACCATATTATATAAATATAATCTTCATGGATTCGAACTTCACCTCATTGGGATTCTCTTTTTCCACAGACTCGTTATCATCATTTCTCATCTCATATTGGATAAGAGTACTATATATGATATACAATTTCATATCATTTGAGTCTTTATCTTCAAATATTGAGACTTTAATATTGATCTAATGTGTAAGGATTCACAAGAAATTATTAACAGCCTTTACATATTCAAGAATTTCTCGAATACCATGCATGTCTTCCATAAAATCAATCACCTAGTAAAAGAATGTGTCTACAAGATCATTGGGGTGCACTCCCAGGCCCTCATATTTGTTCAATATAACCTTCAATTTTTGAATCTCCTTTATTGATATTTAGAAGATTTTACCACATGTAATGTGATAAATTACTTGTCATCACATTCATGTCGACTATATTGGATAAAGATCCTAATGAAGCATTGATTCCTCAACAATTATCATCTTATTCTTTTCTTCCCACTTCAGATAATGATCCAATACTCATACAAGATATAATACCATGAATTAAAGATATATAATATTTTTTACCTATTAATCAAAAGTATTACTATATATTATTTTTCGATAGCTTATTTTTTTTAAATTGAATATAATAATACCATAGGGATTATCAACTTATATTAATTCTACAATGAGAAAACTATAAATTTAACCATTCTATTTTTTATTAATTTTTAGAAAAATAATTTTAAATACCCTAAGATGGTGGGGGTAAATTAGGGTATTACATATTAAAATAATAGTTTCTTTGGATCATGCTTCATCACTAATTGAAAATCTCTTCGATAACTAACCTAAAGAATAGAATAAATATCAATTAAAATGAGCACAATATATATAAAATTAACTTGGTTCATCATTATTGGTGTACTTACATGGAGAATATAGAACAAAACATCAACGTAACAAATATAATAAATTACACTCTTGTTATAAGGTTGGGAGTAGAATCATTATTTCTCCATGTTTACAACCATCCATAATTTAAAATCTCACTAATCTCTCTGTTGAAGGGAATGAACTGATCCTTCAGCAAAATATTCTAACAAAAAAATTTATGTTAATTCACTCATGTATGTGTGTCTTTATGAAATCTTTTCATCAATGATATGACAACCAACCTTCTGTGGGAATTTTACTTACGGAGCAAGTGACCTCTACATAAAACCCCTTTGTAAGAAGCCTCTTTGTGATCCCCCCAGGAACTCTATTCATGAATACCTAGTGATATCCCTTCACATGATACCTCTATGAGGCCTATACCATTGAATTCTTTATGTGATTACATTTTTGAGGCGTATCTGTGGGAATCATCCACAATTCATTCTTTGAATCTTGTGAATCATGTGACTTTGGAGTTGAACCTATTCAGGTTACATGGACTGTTGGAGACCAGCAAGTCTAAATATTTTTATTGTATACATCTTATAATAAGATTATATTGTATGAATCAATCATTAGATCCCTTCGTGAGTCGACTTCAGAATACATTGTTTGGTTTATGTAGATCACGTGATTACGGAATGCTATGTTTTTTTACTCATGAAAAATACTTTTATTTATATCAGACCACTTTAGAAAATTTCTATTACATATTCAGTATGGGTTAGGGAGTATTTATATAAATAAATAAAACAAATTCACACCACAAATCAAGGTTATCCATTTCTTCCATTGCCTTATCAATTAGAATTATGCACATATCATGATCCTATCATGATAACTAAAGAAAATCATGTAGTGTTTTATTTATCATATTTAATTTCTTCATGTTATACCATCATGAGGTCAAATGTAATCATATTATTAATGAAATTTCCATTAATTATTCACATGAACATATCATTTTATTAATTGATAGTCATTCCCCTGCTTGATTTTGAGTTACCATATGATATATCCTCCATTTACAACCTCTTTATCTTCATAATGTTTTTCTTATTGAATTATGAGACCCCATTAAAATAATTTGGTTTTTTAAATTTATTCACATTTTCTCTTCAAGATTTACCTTGATAATAATTACATGTCTTAAAGTTATTCTCATGATCGCAACATGTGAACCTCTGAAAATCTTATGTTGTTTCACATGAATCATTCACATGACCTATGGGTAGATCATGCGAATGTGTTCTCCCTCTATGTGATCAATCCAGATGTAGTGATCATATGATACCTTTTTGTGATCATTTCAAACATATATTGTCACATAACCTTTTTATGCCATCAATTTGGACATTCAAACTCTTTATGATCCTTTAGGATATTCACGCTAACTATTCATGCCTCCTTTAACAAGAATCATTTATCAACAATAACAAACCTTTTTAACAAACTCAATCATCCCAAAAGAAACATCAAAATGGATTTTTATGACAACCTATTGAAACATTTAATCTTTCCACTTTAGATTGTAACCATTCCATCCTATAAATAAGAAAAAATATATTAAATACCCAATCTAACCCAAGTGTCCCCTTTTCCCATCATATCAAACAAACAATAATTTTAACCAGGTTAAGCTCATAAACCGCCCTTTTTTCATTTATAACCACATTTTAAAATTTTCAAAATTCATTTCAACCTATGGGTGGTCATAGGTTCAGTTACATAATCATTAATGAACATGAAAATATCCATGAATGGTCTAAGGAACCAATATAATTCCCAGGTACTTATATTAATCAGGAATGAAAAAATGAAACATGTGGGGTTAACAATCATACCATATAAACATGAAAGAAAATATGAAGTCTATGGGAAATATGTATTATAAAACCTATGTTTTTATCTTAGATGTCAACTCATCCAACCCCAAACATTGATTCAAGATAAAATTATTACAACCAAAAAAGTAGAAAACATAATTGGAAATAGATCATAATAGATATAAATGATGAGGGATAGCCATATTTTGAAATATATATATAAAAGAAGGAAACTGAAACCTAAAAATATCTTGGGTTAAAATAATAATAAATAACACCTTAAACATCCATGAATCGAAGGTGATTTACCCAGGGAAGAGAAGGTGAATCTTGGGACACACTAAGGGATGCTGGGAGGGAAATGGAGGATAACATTGAATTAGTTCATATAATTATTGAGTGAGAAAAATGATATTTTTTTAAATTTTAGTGAGGCAAACAGTTTGAGATCATATGTTTTTAAAATGTGAATCAACCATGTGAGCAGCTCAATCCAAGAAAAACTCCCCTCAAGTAGTCACCTAGGACACCGTGAAAATTTTTCAAAATTGGGCTTCCCCTTAAACAAACTTAATGGTCAAGGTGCATGGTTAACAATAACCATGATCAAACCATGCACCATATACTATAAGACCCATTTTCAAATTTTCATTACCTAAACCCACATAATGATCCTAGGTCCTTTGATACTCCTAGTAAATAATTACATATTCCAAAATATAAGGAGGTTAATAAAAATTAAAACACAATTTTACCTTGACAATGTTTTCGTTCATATATATCACTTCTACTTTATAAGTACTTCTGAAAGTATCCAATACTTCCCAATTTATCTCTATTAATTTTTTTAATAATTTACCACCATGATTTATATATATAAATAATAAAATATATTATATTGGATAATATAATTAATAGATCTAATAACTAAAGCATTAGTAGTTGTACTCATTTTCTTAATATCCTTTGGTTTCTAGAATACTCAACCACGGAGTGATTTATTCCAAATTACTTCAAGAAGTATTCATCCCAAATATTTTAATATCATAAATTTTGTAATACCTTATCAAAATATGTATTTTTAATTTGTTCAAGCAACATTATAAATCAAACATTGTAAATCATTTTCCTTAGAAAAAAAGTTTCAACTTTACATCATTATTATTGAAATATTTATTTAACCAAATATTAAATAATTATAAGAATGAAATTTTTATAATATTATTTCTATAAATATATGTTAATAAACAATAGAACTCCCAATAATATATTATATTCCGATGGAATTAATTTGTTAAAATAATTATCTCATGATTTAATTCTTTCTTTGATATATGAAACAATCCTTTTATATTGCATAATATATTGGTTAATTTTAATTTCACTATCTATTATAGGTATATCTAATATCCATTTCCCAAAAAATTTAATTTATGAATGAATACTTGAAATTTAACCACCATATTTAATAATCAATGAAATATACTATAGAAATTTAAATTTCAATGGTTTTTTGTATTTCAAAGATTGAATGGGTTTTCCCATGGTCATTGTATTAACTTGTTTTAAAAAACACCAAAAATCAACAATATTTCATTCAAATTATCATTACTAACCATGTACAAATCATTCTTGAATTCCAATTTAAAACTATTGGGTTTTACATATTATTTAATTTCTACCAAAATCAAAAAATTATTGTGGTTGACAGATTCTATTATTTAATACATATTTAATTTCTATTTTAAATATCTTATTCATTTTTATATTTTCTTATAGTATAAAGATTCATTATTTTCAATGAATAACTTATCCCTTATCTAAGTGATAATAAAACTATTTATTTTTTGTTTTTTAGATTTCCAATATAGTCCATGCGGGTCTTGATCATTCCTTTTTTCTTGATCATATGAAACATGTTCACATGCCAATATATTATTCATACTGACCCTTATATTTAACAGATTTAATCATTTTATGAATATCATTACTAGTAATATTATCCATAATAATAGAAATATAGTCTTTTACATGACTGTTACATTTATTTATAAGGGAATTGGGTAATATTAATTATATGATTCACGGTAATTCATAGAGATTCACATTGTGTTTCATAATGTATGTTTGTTTCTATATTTAGAATTAATAAATTATTTACATCATAATGAATGATTTTCTATCAAAATGGATTTTATTAATATTATAAAACATAAAAAACCCCATATTTCATTTTTATTGGTTTATGGATAAATATAAATGTTGTTATTTTTTATACATTACCTAAAATGGTGATAGAATCCTTATAATACTCATCATATATCTTATCATGAAAATAATGGTATAATTACTGTTTTATTTAAACCAATACCCGAATACATAAAAATATATGTGATTTAAGGTAAAATAGATACTATACTTTTAAAGATTGATAAATGATTGGTTATGATATTATTCAACATAGTCTGATTGAAGAAGATTTCAACTTTTTAATGTAATAAATATCTACTTCACTTTATATTCCTTAATTATATAAAATAAATATATCTTATGAATCATAAGTTAGATATTTATATCTATAATGATGATATTTAGAAAAATAATATCCAATGCACATATTTTTAAAATTAATTTACATTATTAATTTTTAAAATTTATAATTAAATCATACTCTCAAAACCTATAGAATTATTATCTTTGGAAATTAATTTCACATAAATCATTTTTTTATTAAACTATGCATTAATACTATTATAACTTAAACACTCTATTACATTTGTAATATGAGTGGAAAAATAAAAAATGAATGTAGAAATCTCTGTATACTAATATAAGGTTTAAAATATTAATTATCCATAGTGTATTTATCATTAGATCATTTACATGTATGAAAAAATGAACAAAAGAGATATGATATGATTAATAGAAAATTATCATTAAATGATATGAATTAATCCATAGGCTATGTTCAAATCTATAAAATTCAGTTGACACATTGAAGAATAAGAAGAATAAGGCCAATAAATAAAAAATGATAATTTATAGTAAAGGAATCCTCTTGTTGGTGAGGATTCATTTTATAAGGATAAAACTCTTTCATGGATGAGTTTATTTGTGAAGCAATAATTGAAATACACTATGGTCTAGTATGTCTCTATTTTTTGGAAATCATTCACCAGTCATGTATTAATTTTATATTATGGAATCATTTATGGAAGGGTTGTGTTTTCTTTTTTGTTGCATATGAATTTACTATACTAGATTGACTATGATGTTCCACATTGATAATTGGTTATGATGGAATAAAATTATCAATTTTTTAATATAAGGTGTTTTCTTCATGATCACATGATTCTTATGAAACCATATATTCCAGTAAGGAACTACCTACAAATTCCTGAAATTCAGTTTGATGAAAAATGTATTGAGACTTTGAAGAGGAAGAAACACAACATCAAATCCTAGGAGAATCATTTCATATACGGTACACTTGTTTAGAGATAAACAACTTTATCTATTTTCACTTCCTTTATGTTAATTTTCAATGAAAATCCTTAGGAAACGTTAAATTTTAGTCCTGATAGGATAGAGGGATCATCTTGAAGGGAATATGTGATAATATTATTCTCATATAAAACCTTTTTATAGTCCTCCATATAAATTCTTATCAAGACATACTCGTATAAGAAACCATTATGAAGTGATATTTTTATAATGGACTTTATGATATTCCTTTAACCATCACCCTCTAGGTTACCTCATAGAGGTATACTCATATAAATTCTTTCATGAGAAATCCTTAATACTAATAATTTTGAAACCATTCTAAACGGAATAAGACAATAATTTTTTTATAAATTAGAGTTATCTAAGGTGATAATTAGTAACATTCCAATTATCACAAACTATGAAAAATATAAATCTTTTTGTTTTGTTTTATAAATGAAACCTATTATTGGTAATTCAGTCTAAAAACATCCCTACTTTGTCCCAGGTCTCATACCAAGGTTGAATTGATTAAGGTGGCCCCATTAGCTTCCTTTTACCATGTTCAAATTCCTGAAAATACAATTAATGAAATTCCTCTTCCACACACTCCTGAGATACATGACTGAACCATGTACATAAAAATACTCCCCTTTGATCATATAGTAATTTAATAAAATATTTTTTTTAGGTTTTACTCCCAATATAATGAGACCCTCGTGGAAATTACATTCATGTTTTCGGAGAAAATTATAGTTTCTATAGTAGGTGTTCTAGTGGAAAAACATATGGATTATGAATATTATTTGTGCTTCCTAAGTGTCAAGTTTACCTCGTTTTTCTAAACACTTATACATGAATATATGGGTTTCCACCTTACTTATAAGTTATAACAAGGTCCCCATAAATTATCTCAACCCTATAACATAATATTGTGCTAAAGAAACCATATTATAGTCTTTCCAATATAGTGAATGAACTAAAACCTACCTTCACATGATTCATAGTATATATTAAATGGATATGGATCCATTTTTTTATATAATGCCCAATCATTTACTTATTAATGATCTCATGTATTTGATCCACTAATAATCCACGCACATATATTAGTATCCCATGTATGAACCCTAAATAATCTTTAGTGGGTCATATTCCATGAAAGACATCATTCATAAATGGTTCATATTCCCCATGAAAAAATCATTTGTAAAGAACCATATTACATATGATAAAAGAATTATATGGCGATTTATGTTGTTATTCCTAAATATAAGAAGCATGTTCCCTAAAGGTGATCGTGACTTGGGAATAACTACCCTACTTTATGGAAGAAATGTTTAACGGTGTGACCAGAGGTTTTCAACCATGAATCATACCCTTAACTCCCAAATCTAGAAATGGAGTGGGTTAAGGAATGATTATAATTCTCTTATAGCCCCCTTCCAATCAACATGTAATTTTATAGACATGGGTGAGATCCCTAATAATCTAAGTCCTGGGGAAGAAAAATTGTGAAGGAGTAAAATCAAAAATAGAGAAATATTTTTGATGGAGGGACTACTGTAGAGATCCTATAAGTTGTATCAGACCATGGATAAACCCTGATGTTTTATGGAATGTTCTTAGGGGATATTTATATTCCCCCATGGAAATTATTATGTCCCCTGAAAGTAACCATGACGTGGGACTAACTACCTTGCTTCTTGGTAGAAGGGTTTCACTGCATGGCCATAGGGGGTGGCACCATGAAATATTCCCTTGTGTCCCATATTAAGGCATGGAGGGTATTTGGGAACTAATATCATTCCTTTGGGAATTAATATTATTCCCTTGTAGACTCTACAAATCAATAATTCCATTTCTAGACATATGTGATTGATCTAATATGATAGTCCCGTGGAAAAAAGTGTGAATGACTAAAAACCTAAATAGAATAATACAGTTGATGGAGGGACTGGTGATAGGTTCCAAAACATATTCACTATGAACCAATACTACCTCAATAGAAAATATTCAACGGGATATAATCATTTATCAATGGGAATTTATTCCCTAGATGTCAAACTATATTCCATCCCATCTAATTATTAATATACAATGTGAACTAGAAATGGTTACCAATAAAAAATACCTACCCACTCTTATATTTTCACCATATTCATCCTATGTATGTTCTTATCACATAATGTTATGTCTCATGGACATGTCCCGATATACGACCTTAAACTATAAAACATGATCAATGTGGGTTTTGAATTATATTAACCAAGACACATTGGATAACTCATTGAGGTTCAATTTCAATATTCCATAGCTTATGGATACTCTAGATTAAAAGGAAAAACATTGCGTACTAGAATAATGAACATAAAAGTAACATTAATGGTTCCTTGAGGAATTGATGTAAAGTTCACATAACATGATCATGGGTCCAATATCTTAAAAAGTATCACGTTGATAAAAATTATATGACTTCAAGTTCATCTCATGATCTCATCAAGTGGTCCTCTTAAAATCTTATGGTGCTTCACATGAATCCTTCACATGAACTATTGGTACTTCATGCGAGTGTGTTCTCCCTCTATGAGATCAATCTAGATATATGGGATCAGATGGTACTTTTTTGTGATCATTTCAAACATATCTTGTCATGTAACCTTTTTATATCATTAATTGGGACATTCATACTCTTTTTGATCCTTTAGGATATTCACGCTAACTATTCATGACTCCTTTAACAAGCATCATTTATCAACAATAACAATCCTTTTTAACAAACTCAATCAACCCAAAAGAAACATTAATATGGATTTTTTATTATAGCCTATTTAAAAATGTAAACTTTTTACATTAGTTTGTAACCATTCCATCTTATAAATATGAAAAAAATATTAAATACCAAATATAAAAAAATTACCCCCATTTCAGATCATATCAAATCTACCAATAATTCTAACCAAGTTAAGCTCATAAACCACCCATTTTTTCATTTATAACCCCATTTTAAAATTTTCAGGTTTCACCACAACATATGGGTGGTCAATGGTTTAGTTAAATAATCATCAATGAACATGATAATATACTTGAACTGTTTAAGGGATCAAATTAATGCCCAAGAAGTTATATTAATCAAGAAAGAAAAATTGAAACTAGTGGTGTCAACACACATACCACATAAACATGAAGAAAATATGATGTATATGGGAAATATCTATTAGAAAACCTATGTTATTATCTTATATGTCAACTCATCCAACCGCAAACATTAATTCGAGATAAAATTATTATAGCCACCAAAGTAGAAATCATCATTGTAAATAGATAATAAGAGATATAAATGATGTGGGAAAGCCATGTTTTGAAATATACAAGGAACATAAGCAAATAGAATCATAAAAATATTTTATGTTCTAATAATAATAAATGACACCTAAAACATCCATGAATCGAAGGTGATTAACCCATGGAAGGATGTTGAATCTTGGGACACACTAAGGGTTGTTAGGAGGGAAATGGTGGATAATATTGATTGAGTTCATATAATTATTGAGAGAGAAAAGTGATATCATTGTAACTTTTAGTGAGGAATACAATTTGAGAACAAAATTTCCCAAATTATCAATAAACCATATGAGCAGCTCTATCCAAAAAAAATCACTCAAGTATCCACCTAGGGAACCGTGCATACTCATCATAATTTGGATTCCCCTTAAAAAAAACTTAATGGTCGAGGTGCATGGTTAAAAATAAACCAGACCAAACCATGCACAATATACTAAAATCCCCATTTACAAAATTTCATTACATAAACCGAAATAATACTTCTAGGACCTTTTCTACTCTTACTAAAAAATTACATATTCCAAAATATAAGGAGGTTAATAAAAATTAAAACACAATTTTACCTTGACTATGTTTTTGTTCATATAAACCACTTCTATTTCATAATTATTTATGAAAGTATCCACTACATCCCAGTATATCTCTATCAATTTTTTTATAAATTTGTCACCATGATTCATGTATATGAATAACAAAATATAGTATATTAGATAATATAATTAATACATCTAATAACTAAAGCATTAGGTGTTGTACTCAGTTTCTTAATATCCTCTTGTTTCTAAAATACATGACCATGGAGTGATTTATTCCAAATTACATCATGAAATAATCATCTCAAATATTTTAATATCATTAATTTTAAAATACCTTATCAAAATATTTATTTTTAATTTGATCAAGAAACCTTAAAAATTAAATGAAATAGATCGTTTTCCCTAGAAAAAAAAAGATTCAATATTACATCTTTCTTATTGAAATATTTATTTTACCAAATATTAAATAATTATAATAGTAATATTTTTACTATATTATTTCTAAAAATATAACTTAATAAACTATAGAACTCCCACTAATAGATTATAATCACAGGGAATTAATATATTAAAATATTTATCTCATGATTTAATTCTTTCTTTGATCTTTGAAATGACCTTGCATATTGCATAATATATTGGCTAATTTTAATTTCATAATCCATTCTCGGTATATCTTATATATATTTCCCAAAAGATTTCATTTAGGAATAAATCCTTGAAATTTTACCACCATATAAAATAATAAAATAAATATACTATGGAAATTAAAATTTTAATGGATTTTTGTATTTCTAAGATTGAATGGGGTTTTTGCCATTGTCATTGTATTACCTTATTTTAAAAAACACTAAAATCCACTAATATTTCATTAAAATTATCATGACTATACATGTCAAAATCATTCATGAATTCCTGTTTAAAACCAGTGGGTTTTACATATTATTTAATGCCTACTAATATAAATTTTTATTTCGGTTCATTGATTCCATTTTTTAATACATGTTTAATTTATATTTTCAAAATCTTATTCCTTTTTCTATTTTCTTATAGTATAAGGATTCATTATTTTTAATGAATAACTTATCACTTATATAAGGGATAATAAAACTATTTATTTTTGTTTTTCAGATTTCCAATATAGTCCTTGTGGGTCTTGAACATTGATTTTTTCAAGATCATATTAAACCTAATCACATGCCAACTTATTATTCAAATTGATCCTTATATTTAACAAATTTAATCCTTTTATGACTATCATTGATAGTAAAATTTTCCATAATAATATAAATATAGTCTTTTACATGACTGTTGCATTTATGTCTAAGGGAATTAGGTAATATTATTTATATGTATCGCGATAATTCATAGAGATTCACATTGTGTTTCAAGATTCTTGTTTTTTTCTATATTTAGAATTAATAAATTATTTAAATCATAATGTATGATTTTATGTCAAAATGGATTTCATTAATGTTATAAAATATATAAAATCCTAAATTTCAATTTTATTATTTTATGGCTAAATATAAATGTTTTTATTTTTTAATAGTATCATAAAAGAGTGATATAGTCATTATAATACCCATCATATATCTAAACATGAAAAGAATGGTATAAATACAATTTTATATAAACCAATACTCTGATATATATAATGATGTGTGATTTGATGTAAAATAGATATTATACTTTTAATGATTGATAAATGATTGGTTATGATATTCTTCAACATAGTTTGATCGAAGAATATTTCATCTTCTTAATATAATAATTATCTAATTCACTTTATATTACTTAATTACCTTAAAGAAATATCTCTTATGATTAATTAATTAGATATTTATATATATATTGATGTTATTTAGAAAAATAATATACAATATACATATGTTTTAAATAAATTTACATGATTAATTATTACAATTGATAATTAAATAATACTCTCAAAACATATAGATTTATTATCTTTGGAAATTAATTACACATAAATCGTATTTTTTAGTAATCTATGCATTCATTATATAACCACATAAACACACTATTACATTTTTAATATGAGGGGAAACATAAAAATGAAAATAGAAATCTTAGTATACTAATATTAGGTATAAAAAATCAATAAGTCATAGTGTATTAATCATTAGATAATTTACATGTGAGAAAAAATGAACGAAGGAGAAATGATTTGATTAATAGAAAATTATCCTTAAATGATATGAATTAATCCATAGGTTGTGTTAAAAATCATAAAATTCAATTTACACATTGAAGAATAAGAAAAATAAGGACAATAAATATAAAATGTGACAATTTATAGTTAAGGAATCCTCTTGTGGGCGAGGATTCATTTTTTAAGGCCAAAATAATCCTTCAGGGATGAGTGTCATTTGTGAAGCATTAATAGAAATCCACTATAGTCATGTACGTCTCTATTTTTTGGAAATATTTCACCAGTAATGTATTAATTTCATACTATGGAATCATTTATGGAAGGGTTGTGTAGTTCCTTTGTTGTTGCGTAGGAATTTCTTAGCCTAGATTAACTATGATGTTTCACATTGCGAATTGTTTATGATTGAAAAAATTATCACTTTTTGAATATGAGATGTTTTTTTCATGATCAAATTATTCTCATTCAACCATATATACTAGTAAGAAAACGCTTAAAAATACATGAAATTAAATTTAATGAAAATGGTTTCGAGACATCGATGAGGAAGAAACCCAAATATCGAATCCTAAGAGACTCATTTCATCTATGGTACACTTCTTTAGAGTTCATTAAAGTTATCTATTTTCCATTCCTTTATGTAAATTTTCAATGAAATCCCTTAGAAGTGTTTAGAACATGCATTGGATGAGTCATTATTCTTTGAATTATGAGATAAAAAAGATCAGCTTACTGATAGTCTGCTGAGACAGGAGAGGTTGGCCAGAGAGGATGCCAGAGTCATATGGCTTTGGGAGGAAGATCACAATTCTGGGTATTTTCATGCTTGAATCAAAGAACTTCATCATGTTTAGCGACCCAATATGTTTATAGAAGATGGTTCTTTTACCAGTGATCGTGATGAGGTTGGGGTGATGGTTAATGGGGCTCTCAAATCCCTATTGGCTGAACCCATCTTAGGTATGTTAGGTGGTTATCTGAGAGGAGATTCTGATTTTTTTGAGGTCATACCAAGATGTGTCTCTAACGATGTTGATGAGGGCCTGAGGATGTATTCGGATGAGAAAGAAGTTCGTGAGGTAGTTTGGTCACTGAATCCGGATAGTTCTCCAGGGTCAGATCGGTTCCCTGGATCTTTTTACAGAGTAATTTGGGATGTGGTTAAAGGGGAGGTGGTGAGAGCATTGCATGATTTTTTTCAATGTGGGAACTTGCCTCGTATTTCTTGTGCTACTAAGGTGTTTTTATTCCTAAGGTGGGTACTCCCCAGTGTATTGATCAGTATTGGCCTATTATTATATGCAATGTACCTTATACGATCCTATCCAGCATTCTTAATAAAAGACTGGATACTCACATGGACTCTTGGATGGCTCCGGAGCAGCATGGGTTCATTAAAGGGAGTTCAATTCAGGATTCTATATGAGTGGTTTAAGAAATGATAGTGGAATAAACAACAAGGATTTTCGGGGAAATTGTGTGGTTAATCTTGACATGAGTAAGTCTTATGATAGGGTGAAATGGGGTTTTGTTCTCAGAGTCTTGATATTCATGGGATTTTGGTGGTGGACTAGTGACTTGCTTTTCTATTGTTTTAGCTCTTCATGGATTGCTACCTATTTTATGGGTAAGAAATTTGATTTTTCCAAGGCTTTTCATGGACTTAGACAAACTAATCCTTTGTCCCCCACTATGTTCATTCTCTCTCAAAATGTTCTCAGCAATTTTATTAATCAAAGCATCAGTTATGGTAAAGTACTTCCTTAATAGAATAGGAATTCTAAATGGGGTATCTCTCACTTAATGTTTGCGGATGAAGAGAGTGTTTTTATCAATGGTAGTAAATGTTTTTTCCAGGGGTTGATCAGCCTTATGGGAGAGTATTGTAAATGGAGTGGATATGTGGTGAATAAACAGAAGAGTTCCTTTTCCATAACCAGGAAGCTCTCTGATTCAAGGGTTAGGGATGTGGGGGTTGTTTTGAATGTGGAGAGGGGATCCTTTATCATGGATTATCTTGGTGCCTCAGTGAGTCCCTCATCTCTTAGGGTACATCATTTTGGTATACTCATAGGCAAGATTTCTGGGAGAATTTTGAACTAGAGAAATAGGTTTCTTTCCTTTGGTGGTCGTATAACTTTAGGGAATAGTGTATTGGTCTCAATTACAATGCATATCTTTTCTACTCTAAATATGCCTAAAAGTGTGATTGTCAAATTGGAAAAGATTATGGTGTCCTTTATTTGGGATGGGCAGATGGAAGGCAGGCATCATTGGGATTCAGGGAAACGTTTGGCAAGACCTCTCTCTGAAGGGGGTGTTAACCTGAGGAGTGTTTTCTCAACAATGTTGGGGTTTCATGCAAAGCATACATGAGATGCTTTGGAAGGTCAGTCTCTTTGGAGCTAGACTATGAAAGTCATTTATACTCAGAATTTGTGTGATCAGAGATCCAGTTCTTCCATGATTTGGAAGTTGATTCAGCCTCTACTGAAGATTTGGCATCATCACTCGCAGTGGTTTGTGGGAACAGGAAATATTAATTTCTAGAAGCATGATTGGGGGGTTGGTAGGCTGTTTTTTCTTCATGCTTCCCTACTTCGGGCATGTCCTTTAGTGAGGCTAGTGGCTATCCCAGTTTTCTTTAGGTTGTTCTGGATGTGACTCAGTTTACAATTTTCAGCAATATTTTCACTAGTCATGACTCGGATAAACATGTTTTTATAGTTTCATCTTCAGGTATTTCTTCTATTAAGGATTTCATTCTTGTGAAAAGGGTCATCTCAAATGGAGATCACTGGGGAGTGACTTTATGGTGCAAAGAGATTCCCTCTAAATTTAACTTTCTTTTGTGGCATGTAAGGAACAAAGATTTACCTACTGATGAAAATTTCAAACATTAGGGTGTCAATATGCTGTGCAGTTGTTGGTTTTGTATGTTGCCACATATTGAATCAGTGGGTCACATGTTTTATGGGAGTGAATGGGTTAGGTTAATCTGGAAGTTCTTTGGAATTTTTTTTGGTTGGGATGAGTCTGGTGAGGTGCAAGATGATTTCATTAATTCCTGGTTCAGAGGCACGGACACTCATGGAAAAGAGAGAAAGTCCATGATGGTTTTTCTGGTGGATGGTTGTTGGATTATTTGGCAGGCTCAGAATGTGATGTGCCATAATCAAGGTAGGGCTTCTCAGGTCAGTATGTTATTCCGAATTAAGAATACTGTATTGGATTTACTTCATCTATGTCTGGAATCTAAAGAAGCCCCTTCAGTGAGTCTGCTTTTCCCGTATCTTGAACATGATCACTCGGCTGTTTTTTCAATGTAGGGAATGTGGGTTTTATGGCAAGCTCCAAGGTAGGGTTTAAAGCTTAATACTGACGGGTCATTTCTCATGGGGGTGATGCGAGGGGGTGGGGTCAGGCAGGATATTCTGGGTTTGATCGTAGACGGTTTTACAGCTGATCATGGAGAAGGTGATGCATTGTACACCGAGGCTCGGGCAATGGCTTCTGGTTTGGAGATCTGTAATCAATAGAATATCAAGCTACAAATAGTAGAGTCTAACAATTTGGTCTTGTTTAATGCTTCGACTAGAAAGGGAATTGTTCCTTGGAACATTTCCTATATTATCATGATATGCATAGCAATAATGGACAATCATGTGGAGTTTTCCCATACTTGGAGGGAGGGGAATATGGTTGCATATTTTCAGCCTTCTATGTTATCATCGAACCAACATATGTTTTCTTCCTATCCATGGGGTCTTTTTCCGAAGGAGGGGATAATGTTTTTAGTCAATGATGCTCTTGGTTTACATTATTTTCTACCTCCATGAGGTTTATCTTTTGGGGTTTGTTTTTATAGTGAATTTTTTAAAACAATAAAAATGTTACATTTCAGTCAATGAATGCCCTTAAGAAAAGCTAAATTTCAATCCTGATTGGATGGAGTGATCATCCTAAATGGAATGTGTGATAATATTATTCTGTTATAAAACATTTTTATATTTCTCCATATAAATTCCATCATGAAATACTCCTATAAGAAACCATTATGAAGTGTTATTTTCATAAATGACTTCATGAGATTCTATTAACCATCACCCTCTGTGTTCCTTCATAGAGGTACAATCATATACATTCATTCACGAGAAATCCTTAAATATAATCATTTTCAACCATTCCAAATGGAATAAGACAATATTTTTTTAGAAATTAGGGTCTACTAAGGTGATCATTAGGGTATTTAAAATTATCACAATCTATACAAAAATGTAAAATTTTAAGGTCCACTTTATAAAGGAAACCTATTATTGGTAATTTAGACTCAAAACCATCCCTTCTTCATCCTAGGTCACCTACCAAGGTTGAATTGATTAATGTGTCCCCCATTGACTTCCTATTACCATGTTAAAAGAATTGAAAACACCATTAATGAAATTACTCCTCCACACACACCTGAGATATATGATTAAACCATGCACATCAAGATACTAGCCTTTGATAATATAGTTATTTAATAAAATATATTCTCTAGGTTTTACTCAAAAAAGAATAATACCCTCAGGGAAATTACATTCATGTATTCCGGTGAAAATGATGGATTCTATAATGGGTTTTCTGGTGGAACAACATAGGGATTATGAATATTATTTGGGCTACCTAAGTTTCATGTTTACCTTTATTTTCTACACACTTATACATGAATATATGGGTTTCATCCTTGTTTATAAGTTTTAAACTGGTCCCCATTGATAATCTCATCCTTATAACACAATATTGTTCTAGAGAAACCATATAAGCTTCTTTCTATAACAGCTAATGAACTAAAACCTACCATCACTATATTCATATACTATAATAAATTGAGATGGATAAATTTTTTTATATAACACCCAATCATTACCTTGTTAATGATATCATGTATTTGATCCATTAATAATCCACACACATATATTGGTATCCCATGTATGAACCATAAATATTCCTTAGTGGGTCATATTCCATGAAAGACATTATTCATAAATGGTTCATATTCCCCATGAGAAACTATTTTTTAATGAACCATATTAAATATAATAAAATCATTCCATGGTGGTTTGTGTTGTTATTCCTAAATATAATATGCATGTTTTCGAAAGGTGACTATGACTTGGGACTAACTACCCTACTTCATGAAAGAAATATTTAATGGTGCGACCGAAGGTTTTCAACCATGACACATATCCTTAAGTCTCAAATCTAGGACTGTATGGGTTTAGGAATTAATAAAATTCCCTTTTAGACCCCTACCCATCAACATGGACTTTTGTAGTCATGGGTGAGATCCCAAACAATCTAATTCCTAGGGAATAAAACCTGTAAAGGACTAAAATCATAAATTGAAAAAAAATTGATGGAGGGATTACTGTCGATATCCTACAAGTGGTATCAGAGCATAGGGAAACCTTGATATTTTTAGGGAACGTTATTAGGGGGTATTTCAATTCCTAATTGAAATTATTATGTTTACTAAAGGTAACCATGACATGGGAATAACTACCTTGATTCTTGGTAGAAGGGTGTCACTGCATGGTCATAGTGTGTAGAACCATGAAACATTCCCATGTGTCCCACATTAGGGAATGAATGGGGTTTGGGAATTAATATAATTTTCTTTTAGACCCTACTATTCAATAATTCCATTTTCAGACATATGTGATAGATCTAATATGATATTTCCAAGGGAAAAAACATTGATTGAAAAAAAACGTAAAGAGAATAATATTTTTTATGGAGGGACTAATTATAGGGTCCTAAACATATTCACTATGAACAAACACAACCTCAAAAGAAAATATTCAATGTGATATAATCTTTTATCAAGGAGAATTTATTCCCTAGAATTCAAACTATTTTCCATCCCATATAATCGTTAATAGAAAATGTGAACTAGAAATGGTTACCAATACATAGTACCTACCCACAATTATATTTTTACCATATTCTTAATATGTATGTTCTAATCTCATAATGTTATATTTCATGGACATGTCCTAATATACGACCTTAAACTATAAAACGTGAACTATGTGGGTTTTGAATTTTATTAACTAAGACACATTGGATAACTCTTTGAAGTTCAATTTCAATATTCCATAGCTTATAGATACACTATATTAAATGTAAATACACTAAATATGAGAATAATTAACTTAAAAGAAACATTAATGGTTCATAGATGATTGGATTTAAAGTTATCCTCACATGCTCATGGTTCCAATATCTTAAAATGAATCATTTTGATCCCTATCACATGACCTTAAAAGATATAGTGTATCTATTTATCTGGTAGCAAACTATATAGTTGAAGATTTACTTCAATGAGATATATTGGAAGGCCCTTTCATGGGTCTAAACTCAACTCCACAATTCCACCTACATCGTTAGATAGTGAAAAATTCAAAATCACCCTGATATGAGACTTTAAATCACTGTATAATCATTAAGTAAAATAATTATAGGGAGACTTAGATACTTATAGATGTTAAAATTAATGCATGGTTTTAGTTAATCAATTTCATAGAGGTATCAAGTTATAGAACTATTAGTTTTATGGATTGATGAAAATTTATTAAACATTTAAGAGAGTTTTAAAATAAAAATTAATTACCATAAAAAGGGATGAGATGAGATCATATTCTTACACACATATGAACTAATATTATTGAGCCCCTATTAAATATTTTTTGGGGATAAATAATCCTCAAGCTTCTTATTAATAGGAGAAGGAAACTTTGTCCATGGAGGTTCTCCTCATGTTACCTTGATAAATGTCTCTTGAGGTCCTCCACTAAAAACCTACCATTAAGGTACTCTATATTGAAATATAATGATCAAACATGGAGTTCCTCCCCATGTTATGGGAAATGAAGGTGCTCCATAAATTATAAATATCAACTATAAATGAGGCCCTCCCATTGTGAGTTCATCATACAATTGGTAATCATAGAGGCCTTCTCTACGGGATCAACTCTAATAACCCTATAGTTTTTCCTTCTAGTGAAGGTTACAAATCTGATCCCGATGATAATTAAAATAGTAAAAGTGGATGTTGTCCCTATGTTAGTGAAGCATGTGTCATACATGGAGGTCATTCCCATGGTGCTCAACATAATGGTCCCCACCTTTTCAAGAAAATTTTTAGGTTTCCCTTATACCAAGAGAAACTCAAGAATCCAAAAACAGCTACGGTAAACACCAAATCACATAACTACAAACATATCATTCAATTAAAAAGGAATGTGTAATGATAATTTCATCATTTCACCTCCCATATTTTTTCCACACTATAATTCATCTAAGGGTATTGAAAATAATTTTACTCTCCACTAAAAAATATGTATATAAATGACCATTTCATTATCATTAGGCCGATTTAACCGTGAAAATGTATGAGGAGAATGCAATACTTATGTAGAAGGATTTTGTTATAGAAAATATAATAGTAACATTTTGGGGAGTACACTAACGAAATCAAGGTGATTTGTGATATCTACAACTAAGTTAACCTTTACTCCTTTTAATTTTCCTAGAAAACTGAGAGAGGTAAATGGAATAACTGCCTTTAATGTGAATGTGTTACCATTAGGAATTTTCCCTAATAGAATATCACTAACACCCATCCATATGTGCATAATTGATTTTGAAAAAATATGGAGATTTAAATATTAGACCACTCACTATACAATAAGGATCAATGGGAGAAATATTTCAATTTCATTTCATTAGGATAAATATTGTTCCTTAGGTCCACATATGCTAACGATTATTTCCAATGAAACCTTAACATCCTTAAATTCTAAGAGTGGGGTACCTAGAAGGAGTGATCCATTAATAAGATCATGAATCATGTTACCATGAAGGTCAATTGAAAAAACCTTAAAATAAAAATATATCCTAAAACCTATTGCGTGTAATGATTTTGATCTAAAAAAAGTCATTGAATTTGATTCCTAAAAATTGCCTCATTTGATTTTCTAATAAAATTTATTTGAGTGAATTTTAGGTTTATATTTTATTAAAAATTATATTATTCAACAATAATTTTAATTTATATTTATATTTATGTCAAATATTATTCTTTAATGAATTATTGAAATTTTGAAGAAGTTTGGAATCACATTTTTGAAAGTAGTGTTTTATGATAACATTGGTATTCAACCCTAACATTTTGAACCACACATTAGAGTTAAACCTTATGTTTGGGAACCTGAATTTTGATCAGGAGCCCGACATTTGTTACTTAATAATTATTATATACCTTGCATAAGAAACCCGATGTTTGTATCATCCTATACTTTTCATAGATCTATGTTTATTATCAACATTGTATTTTCAACCATACTTTTACATTCATCCCCACATAGAGCTACCCCAAATTGAACTAGTCATATAAAGGATTTGTATTTTGCATTATATTGAAATTTATTATAAAATTTTGATGGAGTAAATCAATTATTAAAAAAATTAAGCAGTATTATTAGAGGATCTTCATAAATGTATTAAATCATTCATTTTATTGGGAAGTTATTATTTTATGAGGATGTTCAATTTCAAAAATTATGTGTGTTGAGAATTTCAAAATCGTGATTCATATGGAAAAAATTTTCGAACTATTTTACTTAAATTAATTTAGGATTATTATTTTATTTAAAGACTTATATATTTAAATAACGTTCAATTAATATTAAAACAATCTATTTTCTATGACTCTAAAAGAAACAATTCTGACAATATTTGTAAAGACACGGACCTTGTCCCCTAAAGTATATGCCTTATTTGATTACATTTTCATGATTATGGGAAAGTTATATACCAAAGTAACAAATAGTTTAGTAGTTTTCTAAATCTAGAAATATACATAATTTAAACATTACAATGTGAAACGAGAAACAATTTAGAAACTCCTTTGACAAAGTCCATAATTTCTAGGTTATTTTTGAATGTCATTAATAATATACCACTTAATGTCCTTAGAAAATGAAATATAGAAAGGGTTGAGAATAAATTCTCATTAAGGGTATGAAATAATTTGAAAGATATAATAATCCCAAAAATTAGGCATGGAGAATAACTAAAAACACATTCTTTTAAAAACTAACTTGAGAACATTATGGCTGGAATATGAGATGAATAAATAATGTCATAATAAAGAATAATCAAGGTTATTCTACAAGTAAAATATCATAATGAACTTTCAATTTCTAGTTTCATAATGAGGGAATGAATAATTCCAGATATCATAACCATACTATCAAGGCCTCATGCCAGGACCATAAATAATCATTTTGTCAAGGCCTTGTGTCAAGACTGTAGTCTGTCACATGAGACATGTCGATGCATCGAGGTGTAATAGAGGGACCCAATTATTACATACTATGTCCTATATATTTATCATATTAATGGGGATAAACATAGAAAAAATATACATTCATATTAAAACTATCATATGAAATGTAAATAACTTTCCCTGAACATTTAGCATAAACACTAAACATTCATAGTAAATTGGATAATGGATTTAAGATAATACATCAACATTCAAACTATTCATAAAAAAATAAATTAAATATGGTAGATGATATAATAAAAAATAATCAGTAATATTTTTGAAATTGGTGATGATGCTCTTACAAAATCATCAAGTGATTATTAAGATAAATACTCTTTTATATTGAATAGAAAAGTTATATTGGAAAGGTATTTGTATAAAACCATATGTGAAGTAATATAATATTTCTATAAATTATGATATATTTTAAAATTTTAATGGTTACTAAAAATTTATAATAGAGTTCCCTTCAAAAGATGTAAAAATTTGAGAATGTTTCTTGAATCGGGCTTGTATTTTTGGAAAATTGTTGAAATGACCATTTAAAAAATATTACTCACCATAAATGAAAGTAGGATTCAGGTTATTATGCATATATATAACATTATCAAATAATATATGAGGAGTAAATAAGAATAAATGATAATTTAATTGAGGTATGTATTGAATAATAGTAACCCAAATGAAAATGGAGGTTCGATTACAAAACCCTTACTATAAGTCTGATGATGTTATTAACATGATCTTAGTGTATTGGGTAACCAAATTAAATTCACTAATTAATATATCCATAACACCATATTTATTTACTTTATTTAGTATATCCTTATTAAATTGATTCACTTCCTTCTTTTTCGGTTTAAGAGGTTCAATTTTATTGTTTGGGAGTGTTTTCTTCCCTAGCATTCATGATTGGTTTACAAATATACATGTAAGGATAAAAATTTGCGATGAAAATTGTTGTCTAGAATAGAAGTTGTATTTTATTTTTTAACATCTATAATATTACATTTTTATAAAATTAATTTGGTTATTTGGATTGAATATGATTCATTATATAAAACATCAATTATTAAAGTTTGTGATAATTGGTGGTTTTTTATCCCAACGAATTCATTTTAATTTATATTGTTTGAAAAATATTATAAAACCTTAAATAAGTTATAATAAATATATTTTATTTTATTTCAACCCTAATAATGGTTTCATGAACATAATTAATGATGGTAATAAAAATTGAAAACATGTCGTCATTGATTGTGATAAATTAACACATATCGGATAATGTTTTCATTTCTAGTATACAAGATGTGGAAAAGAGTGATAATAATGAATTATTCAATTTTCATAACAAAATTACAGTTCATGTGAGGTTCTAAAATTTTCATGAAATTTTTATGAAAGTAGTTGAGGAATGAAAATTAAAATAATGAAACTAAAAATAAAAAAAAAAGAGAAGTTGAAAATCCCTTAAAAAAATTTGGAATCCTAACAACGTCGCATAAAATTCCTCAAATATTTGGATGATAGAGAATAGGGTCCCTTATAATTAAAACATAAAATGGAATGTAAGGGTAACATGTAATGATGTATCCCAACAAAATCAAGATGAATTTAAAAAAAACATAAACAGAGTGCATGAAAAAGGGAAGGGTGGTAGATTCCCTTTCCTAGTAGAGTAACTCCAAAAAACTAGAATGTTGGGACCTTAAAGGATATAATACTCCTTTTGATGAATCCTAGAGTGGTAAAATACCATATCTTCTTGAATGACGAATTTTGAATGAAAGAAAACTAATGAATGAGTTTTTATTTATATTAAAAGATATATAGTTTTTTATTAATTTCAAAAGACACCTCATTAGTGGCATTGGAAAAACCATTAGATTCCCCATGGTATTTTATCATTGTATTGGCCTCACTGAACACATTATATCATATCTTAACGTGCACAAGTTTTCTAGTATTTTATATTAATTATTACATCATTAGGATTTCATTAATCGTACTGAAAACTCAAAAATAGTATTTTTAGTATTCACAAAAAAACTAAATTATTTTATAAAATTATCATAAATTCCAAAAAACCTAATATCAATGATATGAATTCAAAAATTAACTCCATTTTTTAAAATAATTTCATAAGATGATTTAATTAATTTTTTAATAAAATCATAATTTATTCGAAAAATTACAATTTTGATATTATAATTCATTTTATATCACATAGAAAAATTAATCAAGATGTCATTATCTTATAACCACAATATAATAAAATAATAATATGATTTAGTATTCATAATGGTTATATTACTATTCATAAGGGTTTGTTACTATTCACCAAGAAATTATGTTTGTCTGATCAAACTCAAAATATCTTACTGAACGCAACCGTGTAAGTGAGTTTTTCGAAATTCAAAACATAGAGGTTGAAAAGTTATGTTTACTCTCGAGGGCATAACAAAGTGGGGTTTTGTGTAGACGCAATGTTTCATGAATTCAATATTAAATGTATTTATAAATCCTTGGGGAGTTACATTCTCCCCTTCATACCAAAATTTTACCCTCGAAATTACATGAATGCTTCCTCACAAAACAGTTTTGGTAGTTCTTCATTATAAACCCCTCATGCTCCCATGTTACTGATTCAATTTTATGATATTTACAAACTATCTTTCACCTTTGACTCATCTGATTCCTCAAAACCTGTTTGTTATTTACCAAAATCTACATAGGTTCTTCCCAATAAGATAAGTTAGGTACCTGTTCTATACCTTCTAAAGTGAGCACATGTGTTGGGTCTTGCATGTACATTCTCACGTTGAGTTCTTTCTGTGAGAAGATATACATCATACTATTGTGATCTTTATATATCCCACATATTTCACCATAGATATATTGTATCTATATATTTATAGGAAATACCACATCATCTAACTCAATATCATGAGTAGTATAGTTTTTTCATGAATTTTTATCTTTTTTGATGAATAGGTAGTTACTCTATCATTATGCATAAGGACACAGCCATGTCTGTTATTTGATGCATCACTATAGATCATAAACTTGTAATTCCCAAATGGTATAGTTGGTATTGAATCATTCAATAATCTCATATTAAATTATTCAAAACATTCCTCGCATTATTTTGTCCCTATGAACACAACCCCTTTATGTGTAATCTTGGTCATTGAGTTAGCTAATTGTGTGATGTTCTAAAATAAATGCCAATAATAACCATCTAAACAAATAAAACTACATACATCGATTCTATTCAGTGAATTAGGCCATTTTTGAATATCCTTTTTCTTCATATGAATAATATATATTCCATCTTTAGAGAGATTGTGGACAAGAAACGAAACTAATTGAATCTAAAATTCACACTTTCTAAACATCCCATATAATTCATTTATTCTAGGAGTCTTTAGAGTAGTGCACAACTAATTTTCACAATCATCATAGATTTTGGAGTGTACCAAGATATTATCAATAAATACCACCACAATTTCATAAACATGTTCCTTGAAAACCATATTTACTAGATCCATGTGGATAGTGGGTTCATTATTCAGTCCAAATGGAATTATTGTAAACTCACAATGCCTATTCATGGTTAAAAATGTTACCTTTGGAATAACTTCCTTCCTCACTTGGAACTGATGATATCATGATCAAATGTCAGTATAAAAAAATATTGGGCTCTTTGAAGTTGATCAAATAAATCATCAATTCATGTTAGGGCATACTAGTTATTTATTGTGGTAGCATTGATCTCCCTATAATCAATTCATAACCTCATTCGTCTATCTTTATTCTTAATAAAAATAATAGGTACTCTCGTGGATAGACACTCGGGTGAATCAATCCTTTATCAATCAATTACTCTATTTTTCACTATAGTTCCACTAATTTCACAATTTTCATACTATATGGATTATTTAATATAGGCCTTGAACTAGGAATTAAATTAATAAGGAACTTATCTTTCTGATCTGGAGGATATCTAGGTAAATCCTCTGAAAACACATCAAGATATTCTTTCACAATAGGTAGATCCTCTATTAAAAATTCATTTACTCACCCATAGTTATTTTTTCCCTCCCTCCCCAATAATTTAATTCATTTGATCTACTGGGGTTGGATCTTGATGAGAATCAGATGGTGGTGTTTCTTCCCTAAAGATAAGGGATTCCACATCATCCTCAAAAATTGTAACCTCCTTCATCTGGAAATAAATTATCACATTATGGTTAGAAATCAATCCATAATAAGGATTATATAAATTAAATTCATGGTTATGATAATAAAATCAGTAGATAAAGCATGTGTATATTTCATAATGGGAAGTATCTCACACAACATTATCGCAATGATACTTCCCTTGGATGTTTGGACTGACAACTCCCTTATTAAATAAAAATAGAAATATCATATCTTCTTCTCAAATTGGGAAAATATGAAAGGGTTCATTGATATTGAATCAAATAAATCATTTGATATATTTTAGGAAACAATTAATATACCTGGAACCACATCATAAGGGAGATCAATATCAACAGTTGTGATCACATATGGTTGGCCTTGTTACATTGGCCTTTTTTTGGAATGTTTCCTTGATTCCTAAGAATATAATTTTAATAATCTCCCATATCCCTAAAATTGGTTCATTGAACTTTGGTAGCTTCTTCATTCCCCTTACAATATTGAGATAGGTGGCCTTTTTCTTCACACCTATAACAGACACCGAAACCATTTTCCCATATTTATAATATTGTGGAAAGTCAACTCTTCCCTTCATCCCAATTTCCATATTTCCTGTTCGAGAGTTTTCAACAGCCCTATTCTTCTCTTTTTTCCCTTAAAATAATAACACATATAGAATTCATTTTCCATCTTGATATCACTTGAGAAAATATCTTCATATGAAATGAAAAATTGGGAGACTAGAACCCTTTATACGATTGGTTTTAAACCATAAATGAACCGATAAATCTCGCACCTTTAATTATATATGTACCATGGAAATCCTTGTTATCCTTGTGAAGTTAGTTTCATACTTTACAACATTCTCATCCTTTTTTTGCCTCAAATTGAGAGACTTCCTTTCCATATCTTCTCAATGTTCAGAAGGGAATTATTTTTCTATGAATATTTCCTTAACATTCCTCCAATACATTTCTTATATTCCATCCTCCTCATTTTTATTTTGGATTAAAGACCACCAATGATCCACATGTCCCGATTGCTGATAAACATCCATGACAACCTTATCTCTTTTATTATATCCCAAAGTGATAAAAAACTTCTCTAATGAACTTATCAATTGTTCTTCTATAAATGGGTTTTTATTCCCATTAAATGATTGAGGTTGTTTTCTCACAAAGCATTCTAACATAGATCCCCCATATTGTGGTTCAGGATGCTCTATATAGGTAAGGTTATTATTTATAACCTGTGAGGGTTGTCCCATTATGGTTATAGGTTTCATTGCACTAATCATCACACCATATCCATAATCATTATTTGCATCAGAGGGAAATCCCTACATGGGACACGTGCATTCATATGGGTTCCATTCCTTCCACATGGAACCATTTCTAAACAATTACATATATTGGATTAGTTTACAACTAAAAATGTATAATCTCAATGTAGAAAAATACTTTTCATAAATTGAAATTTTATACATAGCTAATCCCATAATCATAAACATGGTTTCCTTGAGAAAAAATTTACATTTAAATCCTTTATAATAGACTGTAAAGAAATGGGAATTATCATAATTATATCCCCTAGGAGTTTTAAAAGAGGTTCATAATAAGGCATGTTTTCATGTACTAGGATACCATGGGTTAAGCCCAGAACTCCTTGTCAGATCTGTTTCTCCTAGGTATATCTTTTCCATAACCACATCCAGTTTTAGTATGTCGACAGGGGTTTATTTTCTAGAATGATCCACATAATTTATTCCTTACCCAAAATTCCAAGATATTCATGTAAATTTATCATCAATGACTATCTTAGTGTTTTGTTCCCTAATCTATGTTTTCTAAAACTTGTTTCAAGGTTTTCTACTAAACTTCATTTGATACCAATTGTAATGACCTAACCCCATTTGCTTGGATTTGGTGCCTTATTTGATTAAATTGGCACGATTACATGAAATTCATATCTCGAAGTAATGAATCATTGAGTAGTCTTCGAAAACCAGATACATGCATAAGTAATACATTATAACTTGAAAGGAAGAGATAATATAGACACTCCTTCGACAACATCCAAACTACAAGGATATTTTTTCATGTCCTTCATAGTATATCTCTTCATGCCCTAGGAAAATGAAACATTAGAAAGGGGTGAGTTCAAATTCTTAGTAATGGATAGAAATATAGCATAAGATATTATAAACATAAACATTAGGCATGGTGAATAAATAAAAACACATGCCATTAAAACTGAACATGAACACATTATGGCAGAAATAAGAGATGAATAAAGAATTCCATAATAAAGCATAAAATCTTGGGTATTATACCAGTCGAATATCCTCAACATATTGGAATTACCATTTTCATAATGAGGGAATGCATAATTTCAGACATCATAATGATTCCATCAAGACATCGTGAAAATACCAAAAATAATCATTTGGTCATGGTCGTGTTCCAAGACCGTTCTTTCTCTCATGAGACCTATTAATGCATATAAGGGATATAGTGGACCCCACCTATCATTTATTATATCCAATTAATTCCTCATATGAACATGGATTAATAAAAACAACATATACATTCTTATTAAAACTAACATATCAAATGTAAATAACTTTCCCCAAACATTAAGCATAAACACTAAACATTCAGAGTAAATTGGTGATTTGTTTTAAAATAGTGTATCCATAGTCAAACTAATCAGAAAGAATTAAATTAAATATGGTTGATAATATCATATATTATAATCAAAATTAGTGTTGAAATAGATGAATATTCTCTTATAAAATCATCAAGTAATTCTTGAGATAAATACTCGTTTACTTTGTAAAGAAGAGTCCTTTGGGAAACTTTTTTGTATAAAAATATAAGTGATGTAATATATTATTTCCATAAATAAATTTTTGATATTAAAAAGGTAATGGTTACTAAAAATATATTATATAGTACACTATAAAGTATTTACGAATTTGATAAATTCCTTTGAATCAGGCTTGTATTTCGGGATGAATTTTGGAAAGATATTTTTAAAACATATAACTCACCATAAATGAATGTACTATTCTAGTTGGTACACATATATAGAACATTATCATAGAATATATAAGGATATAATATGAATAAATAATTATTTAATTAAGGTAAGTGGATATTAAGAGTAAACCGAATGAAAGTGGAGGTTGTGGTAGAAAACACTTACATTATGTGTGATGGTGTTCTTCACTTGAGTATATTGTCCTATATAACCATGTTAAATTAATTAATTAAAATTTTCAAAACCTATTATTTATCTAATTTATTTATTATATCCTTAATATGTTCATTCATGGCCTTATTTATGGGTTTATGTGGTTATATTTTATTATTTGGGAGGGATTTCTTCCTTGGTTTTCATGATCGGTTTACATATGTACATGTAAGGATAAACATGTGCTATGAAAATTATTCTCTAAGAAATATGTTTTATTTTATTTTTTAACATTCATATGATTACATGGTTATAAAATTTATATGTTTATTTGGATTAAAGATTAATCATTATATAAAACTTTAATGATAATTGTTTGGGTTAATTGGCAGTTTTTGATCAAAACGAACTCATTTTATTTTATCAAGTGAAAAAAATTACAAAACCACATATAAGTTATAATAAATATATTATAGTCTATTTAAACCATAAATATGGTTTCATGGTAATAATTGAATACAATAATATAAATTGACAACCATTGGTCCTTGAATTGGATAAATTAACACATCTCAGATAATGTTTTCTTTTCTAGTATAAAATAAGGGAAAAAGAGAGATGATGATGAATTATTCCATTATCATAAAACATTATATTAAATGTAACATTATAGAGTTATTAAATTATTTGGATTAAAGGAGGTGAGGAATGAAAATGAAAATAATGGAACATTAAATAAAAAAGAGAAGTTGATAAATCCCTTACGCAAATTCGGTAGCCTAATGGCATCACGTAAAATTTAAAAAATATTTAGATGACATAAAAATGAGTATACCATAATTATTAAATAATATGTATATTAAGGGGAATATTTAATGACATATCCTAACGTAATCCAATTTAAATTTAAATATAAAATATAAAAATAGTGCTTCAAAAAGAGAAGGGTGATAGATTCCCTTACCTTGTAGAGTAGCTCCTAAAACAACATGGTTGGGACCTTGGGGGATGGGGGACACATTTTGAGGAATCTTGGGGAGGTAAAAATACCATAGAATCATGAATAATGAATTTTTAATGAATTAAAATGATAGAATGAGTGGGTATTTATAGTAAAATAGAGAGAGAGTTTTTTTAATTTCAAAGGACAACTCATTAGTGATATTTGAAATACCATGGGCATGCCCATGGTATTTACCCATGTTATTAGCCAATTGGGTTATATCATATCATATTTTAATATACACAGGTCAACCAGAATTTTATATTAATTATTACATCATTATGATGTCACTAATTATACCGAAAACTAATAACTATATTTTTAGTATTCCAAAAAAGCCAAAGTATTTTATAAAATTACCATAAATTCATTATAACCTAATATCGATATTCTAAATTCAAAAATGAAATCCATTTTTTGAAAATAATTTTTTAAATATTATTATTTTATTTTCTAATGAAAATAATAATTTTTTAAAAAATTAACAATTTTAAAACTGTAAATCATTTTATATCAGATTGAAAAATTTGTCAAGATTTTATTATATTATAACCATGAGATAATAAAATAAAATTATTATTTACTATTAATAAGGTTCATATTACTAATAACATTAATATTTATAAGGGTATGTTGTTATTCACCTAAAATTATGTTTTCCTTATCAGACACTAAATATCTTAATGAACGTAACCGTCTATGTCAATTTTTTTAAATTCCAAAAGAAGAGGTGAAATTTTTTTGATTATATGATTGGTTATAAAAAAGTGGTGATATTTTGTGGAATCATTGGTTCAATAATTTAATATTAAATTTATTTATAAATCCTTGGGGGTTACATTATTTATATAAAACGTCATTATATATTTCTTATTTTAAAAGAGATTATCATTTTATACTATAAATGTGGTATATTAAGTATTTTACATCTTCTGTAGTTTGTTTAATATTTAATATACTTCACATTGGAGGATATATGTTATATTGTCTACTATGTAATCATCTTACTTCTATAAAGATTCAATTTACCAAAACAATATTCGATAATAAAATAAGATATTCTTTTTAAAGACAATTATACTAAAATATTAGTTTATCCCACTTTATATTCCATTATATTTTAGTTTCATCCGGTTTATATGAATAATTTTAAAGATAACTTCAACAAAAAAATGATAATTTATGTTGTTTATAATCACATGGGTGTGGCATGTTGTAATTGAAACTAATTTTCCTTCACTAAATCATTTTAAATGTTATTATAATACATTTCTATTTATTTTATACAACTATAAAGGTCCCATGGAAAACTATTTGCATGTGAGAATCACCAAAATCACTAGGATATTGTAGGTGGAGTAGACTAAGATATATATGTGTCATGAAACACTATTAAAATTCAATGTTTCTAATTATATGATTTTCTGGAACATAATTTATTTCTAGAAAGGATAAAAGTATCTCTTATTGGCTCAATGGGTCTTGATTTAAAATTATTTATTGTGTTTAAAATGATAAAATCCACCCCTCCTCTTACTTAATCATCATCCTCATGACCCAAAAAAATTAGTAGCCTCAGAATTTTATCTCTTCAAAATTTCTTCATGCTCAGAAAAGCATGAGATCAAGATCCAGTTGAAGACCAATGAGGATGCATGTCTATAAAAAAGGTATGTCAATGACTAATGTTCCACTATTCTGTGGTGAAAATATTCTTTCTAGAAAGATTTAATGGTTATATATCTAAAAAATAATTGTTTGTACTTTTATTTAAAGGATCTAAAGGCATATAAATTTCCCATGGATGAACAGGAAAAATGGGATGCTTCCAAACAATGTTAATATGATCTATATTCGAAATTTATTAATGAAATTGTTTTTTGAATTATTCTAGATAATTATAAAAATGTTTTTCAATGTTATAATTCTTATGAAATATTCATACAATAGTTTTTCCCATGATAGAAATGATTATTTTATGTAATGGAGGTACAATATTTCAAAATTTCTGTTTGATAATTTTGAAATATTTTATTGTTAAATAATTTCTTAGATGAATGGAATGTTAACTAAGATATATAATGGTGTTACTCCTCTTAAAACACATTTACCTGATCCAGATCCATCATTTAAAGTACATATAGTTTTTTCTTCTAAGTGGAATGGAATATTTATTATTATTCATCAATAAAAACCTATTAAAAATTTAAAAAATGAATAAATTAATTGTTATTTTCATGATATATGATACTGAGATTCAAGCGGATACTGAGGAACACAAATTAATAGATAGTGGAAATACATATCTTATTAAAACTTTTCCCAAAAGTAAAAAGAGTCTGCATGATGATATTAAATTCTATAATGATTAAATACATAAAAATTCATGATAAGCGATTTATCATTTGAAATAAATATTTAAAAAATTATATCAAAGAAATAATGTTCAGAAGAAATCATTTCACGAATAAAATAAAAATAGTCATGGTATTAAAGATGATATATGTAATTAAAATAAGAAGTTGGGTCTTATCAAACCTCATTTTCCACAACTGAAGGAATGAAGAAAATAGAGAACAATGAAAAGAATCATTAAATTAAAGATGATTATGAGCTAAAGGTGAAGAAATCCATGATTTCTAAACATAGTGTATTGGAATATTTCATTAATTTTTTATGTTCTGAATATAATAATTATAAGTAAAATTAGGAAGAAAACATTGTCTTTTTGATAAAAAAGATGATTTACAATCCTAATACTATTTTACTTTGGATTATAATTTTGAAACCAACACAAATAATAAATTAATTTAATATCCCTTTTATGTAGAATAAAAGTATGAAATCTTGAATAAAATTCAAGAATAACTCAAGAATATTCCAAATTTTATCAATAGTGATAAATATATATTTCTAAAATAGAACTTAAAATGAAAAAAATTAAAAAATCATTCAAGATTTATTGTAAAAGAGATTTTAATTATGGAGTTGAATACTAAAGTGTAATTCTTATAATTTGATACTATTATGCTAACAAAAGCATAAGATTCATTAAACAAGAATCTTGGAATGATTTTACAAAATAAATAAAAATGCATAAAAGGTATTAATAGTGGAAATTCTAAATTATACATAAAATAATTTTATCAATATTAAAAAATAATAGGATTTACAACATTACATGATATTATTATAGAATTGAAGTTCATTATGAAAACAATTATTTCTTAAGGGGACTGAATATTAGTATTTTAAATAAATATTGTATTTAATGAAACCTATATAAATTTAATTCTAGTGTTTTTGGAAAAAATTTAATAGATATATTTCTTCAGCTAATTTTTTCCTTACATTGTAGGATACAAAAGCATTTGGATATGAAAAAAATTATTATTTATTATTTTTATAGGTAAAAATATATAAGAACACAAATTCTATATGGTATATGGATAGTATTATTTCAATACACATCTATGGATACTTTACCAGATTACTTGAACAATGTAACGTTGATGGAGGTTTGGATGCCTTTTGTAAAAAAGATAACTGGATAATAAATGGAGTTATATTAGTTAAATATCCAATATATATCCTGATCAATAATTTTCTATATGACCTAGGGTTGATTCATAATTAGTTATGTATTTCTAAACAATGTGATGACTATTTTACTACTTATTTATCTATTAATGTATGTTCTTTGTTTAGAGACAATTTGTTAATGTCTAAAGCACCTAAAAAATAAAATATTGGTATTTTTTACCATTGATCCTTATGTTAAAAATGGGAAATATTTTAATGTTGTAATAATTGAATAATTCATATGACATAGAGGGCTTGTTTATTATAATATATTATCTCTATATAATGTATATAATAAGAAGATGTTTTTTTTTGATATTCCTTCCCTTAAAATGGAAGAGAAAATATTTTTTGATGCATTAATAAAAGAAAAGTAGAATAATTAATATTAAAAATCAATTAATAATATTTTTTCATGTAAACATTAGTTCTTATCCACATGTATTTGTTTGGACTTTCTAGACTGTCAATTGTAGCTGATAGATTCTTTGTTTTTCTATTGATGATTTTTCCAGAATTACATGGGTTATATTTTTGAATTTTAAAAGTGAATATTTTTTTAGTTTTTATTCGTTTTAATTTTTTGGGTTTATAATGAAAAGTATTTTAAAATAATTTCATCTGGATGTGATCATGGAGAATAATTTGAGGATAATGAATTTAATTATTTTTTCTCAAATTTGGTTATTAAACATCCTTTTTCTACTCTATAAACACCTCATCAAAATTTAATTATGGAAAGGAAAATAGAACTAATAATGGAATTTCAAGAATAATTTTAAATGATTATACCCTACATAATTATTTTATGGTATAATTTATTAATATTAGATGTTGTATTGTCAATATATTTTTAATTATACCTCTGCTTAAAAAGTCCCCTTAGGACTAATATAATAATAGAAAACCTAAAGTTGGATACTTTAATCTTTTAAAGAATGGTTTAAATCTTGAATAATAAGAATAATATTGCTATATTTGATAAAAAAATATAATGACGGAATCTTTATAGGGTATTCTTCTATGTCTAAATCCTATAATGTCATTAATAAAAAAATCAAGGATAGTATATGAATCTATTCATGTAAAGCGTGATGAACATGACCCATTTGTACAAATTAATACACAAAAAGATGAAGATATTCATATATTAAACAACTTGACACATGATTCTTATAATAATACATTTGATATTAAATTGTCACATGATCATGATAAATCATGTTTTGGAGAAAATGAAAATGAGGAACCTAAAAGTGTCTCTCCATGACAAACTGTTTCATTAAACGAATATCGATCAGAGAATATTATAGGAGAAATAACTAAAATGTTTAGTACTAATAATAATTTTGAAACCCTAGTTGATTTATATAAAAAAAATTCTTAGTTTGACACTATGTTAATAGATGAAACCTTAGATTTTAAGAGTTAGACTTTTGTTGTATAGGAAAATTGAAATCAATTTAAGTGAAAAACGTTTTGAAATTAGTTGATAGACCCTTATACCATCCTCTAATATGAATTAAATGCGTGGTTCTAGAATAATTTGTATTTTCAAGGTATAATTACTATTAACATTGATAGACTACTTGCTAAAGGTTATTGTGAGGAAGAAGGTATTGATTATGTGAAAATTTTCCCCCCAATGTCGATACATGAAACCATTGGGATCAGTTTATCTAATACATATCATATGAATTTTAAATTATACCTAATGGATGTCAAATCAACATTTTTAAACAATTGTTGAATGGAGTATGTTAATTTTGAAGACCCCTAAGGTTTTAAAAATTATTATTCTTCAAATTCAAATTTTTTACTTATTAAATAATTTTATAGTCTTAAAAACACCAAGGGATTGGTATGAGAGGCTGAGTTCATTTATTCTAGAAAATGGTTTTCTATAGGTCTGAATGATGCTTATATTTGTTTTCAATTCTCTTAATTGGATATTTTTTTAGTTCAAATTTATTTAGATGATGTTATTTTTTTATTCACTAATCAAAAAATTTCTGTTGAATTTTCAAATTTACAAAAAAATGAGTTCTAAATGAGTTTGAAGGAAGAATTGATTTTATTTCATAAAATTACAATACTTTAAAGATATTGGAAATATTTTAAATCAAATTTAATATATTAGTGCTATTTTGAAAAAATTTGGCATTGAAAAAAATATTTCATATACAACTCCTATATGTTCTAACAAAAAACATGATTTCAACAAACTAGGTGAACCAGTTAAAAACAAGTTATATAGAGGTAAGATAAGTAGTTTTTGAATCTTACTAATTTTATACTAAATATATGGTTTTTTGTTTGTTTGTGTGTAAGATTTTAATAAAATCTGAAATAGACACATTTTATTACTCATAAAATGATTTTGACATATTTAAAGGAACCATTAATATATCAATTATTTCTCTAATAAATGTTTTTTTATTTAATTTTTTTTCCATATACATATTTTAGACGTAAGGGATCAGATATAAAATGCACATTAAGAACCTATCACTTTTTAGGAAATTCATTAGTTTCATGGTCTAGTACAATGAAATTTTCACTTGAATTATCAATTACAACGGTGGAACATATTTCTTCTGGTAGTTTTAGTTCACAATTTTTCTGGATGAAACAAAAACTTCTGAAATTTGAACATAATTTTATCAGGAACTTACTTTATGTGATAATACTATTACTATAAATATTTCAAAAAAAATTATGATCGATTCATGAATTAATAATATTGATATTAGACAAATTTTATTTGATCTCATGTTCAGTAGAGGTATATTTCATTATAATGTGATAATATTGAATATTTTCTTATTAATATATTTACTAAACTGATTCCCACTATCAATTTGAGTTTTATTAAGGGGGAGTTTAGATTATTTAATTCTAACTAAATATTATTTAATAATTTTTTTAAAAAATTACATTGATAATTTTTTATTAGCTTGAACAGATTTATTTAATCTATTTTAAATTTTGCTTCTAAATTAAATTTTTTTATTTTATTTTCATATTTTAAATTTAAAAATTAATTTCTATTTTTTAAAATAGCAAATTATTACACAGAATTATTTTATTGGGAAACTAGTGTATCCTTTAAAGCCATCAGAGTTAATTTCATTCTGATTCTTCTACCTTTAAACCCTCGTCCTTTCGATCTAAATAATTATCAATCTCTCAAACCCTAGATTTTTTGAACATTAATCCTTATTATAATTCTCTTTATGATGTAAAAGACAAAGGAAACTATTCTAGATTTTCTTTATAGTAGAAAAAGGTAAAATCCTTCATGTTTATATTAGAATGTGCTACATGGTATGGTTATTGATTTTAGGTTGATGTTTCAAAAAAACATATGTTGAAGAAGGGTTTTATCATTCAATGACTAGAGTTCTGGTTCAATGGAGGTAGTTACAAATATGTATTCTAATGATAAATAAAGGAGTTATATGATAAGGCCTTGTTTATCTTTGCTGATAGTGAAGATTTTGTTTCTTAAAAGGTGAATGACAAGGCATTTTTTCTCCAACTATCACTATAGATCAATTTTTTAACTGTCCTCATGAAGGTAATTTCCACCACAATATAAAACTAATTGGATATAGAGTTCATGAGTTAGGTGATATATTGTATTTTATTTTATAAACATATCATGTTAAAAAGATTATGTTGAAGAATTTGGAAGCTGAATTGAAGGGTCTAGTCATGCTCACCCATACTATAGTCCTTCTAAGGACTGACAAGATATAGAAAAATATTTTTCTAGGAATTTTATCATGTCTCTCTTGATGAGTGATATAAAGTTCAACATGATTCTATACATGATAAGGAACATGAACCACTATTGTCAAAAATATTTAAGGATGTCTTTTTATCATTATGGTATGTTGAAATATGTTATTATTTACTAGTGGTGGATGATATCTAACATCATGATAGGTTTAAGATTTCAAAATAGAAATGTGTTATCTATGGGAACCCTAATGAAATCTGGTTTCTTCTATAATTTTAAAAGAAGGAAGACTATTCCAATTTGGTAAAATGTAGATTAACCATATAGAGATCATGATTAATGGATCATATATGTTTAATGTATATTGCTTCTATATGACTTAACACCTAATAATTTGGTGAGTCTAGAGTGGAAGAGTTGTTACTAGGCCACTTGTTACTGGAGGTGGAACAACATGTTTATAGGACTCCACTACTAGTGGAGAGAATATCTCTATATAATCCATAAGAAATTAAGTACAAGATTAAAATATTCTTACTAATATGGGGACTCTTCAATTTACATGATGTTATTTGGAACCATTTTTTGATGATGATAGTGATGTTTTCCTTGTTCAGATTCATCAGAAAAGAGAGGATCCTATACTTATTGAGAAGAATTTGGATTATACTATTATAAAAGTTGTAAAATCATTTCCAATTGCAAAAGAAAGATGTGTGAAATTTATTCATGGGTTGAAACAACCAACTGAGGAACTTTATCACACTCTGATGTTATAAAAGATATAGGAATCCTATTATTTGAAAAATTCTAAAACTCATATTGATTCTTCTAGTGTATTGATCAAGGAATAATCAGTTTATTTTAATGAAAAGTTCTTTTGAAGGACTGTTAATGGAAATTTCATTGCTACAAAAGTTATTGGGCGGGTATTCCTCTCCTGCTGGTGAAGGTTTTAAATTCTAGTCACTATAGTTAGTTGAAGATGGAGAACCGTCTGTGAGAATTCAAGAGGAATCCACGGAATCTGAAGATGAGTCATGTTTTAGGAACATGCTAAAAATTTTCTAATAATATGGTTTTTATGTTTACTATTTTGAAAGATGATGTTGACAATCTATAAGGAATTATTGAATGATCAAGGATTCCTTTATTTGACATAATAAATGAATCTTTTCCATTATTAAATAAGAGTCCCACAATACATATTATCAAATTATATAGGATAATGCAATTTATTAGAAAATAAATTGATTCTTTAATAATAGATATTTATGACCAGTTTGGAAATCTGAAAGGGTAGATTATTTCAAAATCAAATTTTAGTAATATGAAGAAGTTTTTGGAAAACCAGTTTATTACTATTGAAACACCATGTTTAGGATGTAAAAAAGTTTTTTAAATTTTGTGGAGTATGATCAGAAGATAAATTCAAAATGATAGAGATGTTTATCTTTGATCCTATTTTTATAGATGAAAAAAATTCAAATTTTTTAGTGTGATATTATGCCACTACACACGCTATTGAAGAATAAAAGTTATTCGGATAAATTTATAGCTTCTACAAAACAATGAATCAATATTTTTCTTCAATAGTTATGGATCATGATGGTGAAATATTTTCAGTATTTCATGATTGTTTAGTGTTTTCAAAAGATGGATCTCGTTGAACTACTAGAGGTGAGTTGGATTCAACACATCTACTGAGAGTATGGGATACACAATTATATCTGAATTTAAAGGATCTAAAAATGGATATTATTATTCTGCACAATATTAATAGATTTTCCCAAAATTGTGACTCATCCTCTAGTAAATATTAACAAGTTATCACTCCACCATCTCATCCTACCCCTTAACCAATATTTCTCATAAGTTTAAATTCATTATAATCATGAATCATTTATCAATAAAATTATTTTTCTATATTACATTATATTTATGTTTATAAACCAATCCATTTTCATAATTTTGTTATTGTTGGATTAACTAACAATCACATACAATTCTATGTAAAAATAACATTATTTTATTCCATTTTTATACTTTTTTTATCTTCTAAAAATGGGGATAAATATGGATAAACCTAAAAAATAAAAATAAACTTTTTTATTATTCTATATCAATATGTAAAAAATTGGTTTCTTTTTTTGATAATTAAAAACATGTTATCCTGTGTATCTATAAATTATATATGAATATTTTACAAGCATAAATTATCATTATTATCAACCAAGATGTTAAAATTGGTTTTATTTATTTATAATCATAAACCTGTTATTTTTTTATTTATTGAAATTCTATGGGTTTTTTGATCATCAAAAAGGGTGTGATTGTTTGAAATATGGATGTTGATCTATTAATTTTTTATGTATTTTTATGATCACTGATACACTCATTTTTTTAATAATAAAGTTACATTGAGTAGACTTATTGTTTATATTTAATTAATTAATTATTATTTTTAGAAGTATGTTATATGAACCTTATATTTTGGGGAAATATTATTCTACAAAGTATTCTACATATTTTAAGGTTGTCTGAAATCACTATTCATAAATTTATGTTGTATCGTACTGTCAATATATATCCCTTAAGTTTGAACTGAAAATTATTTTTGGGAACATAACATTTGATAAGGAACCTCATGTTTGATTACCTAACATTTGGTATGTACCTAATGCAAGAAACCACATGTGGGTATCATACTCAAAATTCAAGAGCTCTATATTTTTTATCAACCATATGTTTTCAACCATACTTTTTGAGTCATCCTTACACAGTGCAACCTCATATTGAACTAGTCATATCTAATATTTCAATTATGAGTTATTATGAGATTTCTGATTCGATTTCACTATAATAAGTCTCTTTTTAATCTGATTTTAAGGATTTTTTATAAGATCTTCATCAACTGATACATTTATTACCTCTTCTAAGGAAATAAATGGCATTTCATGTATTTTTGAATTAAAATTTGAAACGTTCTATTCATTTTGGAATGATGATTTATTTAGTGACATATTTGGATCTATTTCATCATATTAATATTGATATGCTAATTTAATTCTCAAACAGATATATTTTAAAAAAATTAATCTTTTTTAAGATAATATGTTTTCTTTGAATTTCAAAGAAAAACATTATTTTATTTCTCTCCATATAACAATCAAATCACTATTATTATAGAAGAGATTATCCTTTTTCATTTGATTGATTCTTATTATAGGTTCTATACGTACTCTAGTTCATTGATTCCTTTTACGACTACACTTTGGTGACATGCTTGAAATAAAAATTATTCGGTATTCATCCTACTAATATAAATATTTAATATTTTTTTCATCATCAACTAAAAATTTTATAAAAAAATTGGAGACTCTTCTTAAGGAAACTTATTTGAATATATTAATATATTCTATTAGAGGTGTCTTCATCTCTCAACTTCATAATATGTATATAAATACATTAAAATAAAATTTTCTAACAAAATAAAATTTCTAAATTTTTTAGACACTGCGATGTTGAGTGTTTTGAGGAAATATGATTTTCATTCTTTAAATACATATAAATCATTTTAAACAAAATTTAGATTCTCACACTCAACTATCGATATCCCTTGGAAACATATCTTCTAGTGAAAATCACCAAACTCGTAGAGATTGATAGAGAAAGAGAGAGCATCTGGACTGGACTAGGGGATCTTTATTCCCCATAAAACTATAGAAAATTCTCGTTTCCTCTTTTTTTATTTTCAACTACATACTCAATTTTAAGAAAGGAAAATAGTATAAATTCCAATATCTAGGGGCATTGATTTCAAATTAATAAGTGTTTTTTTGAAGGACACAATCCACTCACCCCCTATCATGTCTTTATCATCATTTCATACAACACACCTTATCTAGGTTCGCATCCTGATAACTAATCCTAAACACCTCAATCATTGTCTCCACATATGTCCGGATCCAAACTCATGAGACACCTATCTCGAATCTATGTCCCTATGAAAGACCTTTTATGATACCACCCATTCATGACCTTACCCATCGGGGCCCCACATTGACTAGAGATAATCAATGTGTGACACTCCAATCCCACGCCTAATAGGCCAAGGGTTTGAATCTAGCACCAAAAAGGAATAAAAATCACTTGGGAGGGTTTAGCCTAATTATCCTTTATCAAGATATATACATAACACCAAAAAATAAAATGACACACAACTGTAAATGAAATACACAATTAGAGTAAAATATAAAACATGTATCTATACCTCCCAAGAGGTCAAGATAAGAAAGAAATGTTGTCACATCATCTCCAATATGAACCATTCCATGTCCATAATTTATCTAGCTCCACCATGATCCATATCCAAGGTACTAGATCTAAAAGTTCACTAATATGTATTATTTATACATAGACAAATCATGTGAGAGACCATGTCCCACCAAGGGGTGGGTATAAATATTCCTAGTAGGTCACCACAAATACAAACTGAAAATATATCCAATGTTCAATAGATAAGTAGGTTTGAATTATATAACCACACCACTCATCCCATGAGAGTATTATCTCAGTAAGAATACATCACGTTAATACCATGCATCATATCAACTACATTCAATAGGGGTATTAAGGTAAAACCCAACTGATTACTCATATGCACTATGGGGATACCCCAAAGAGGTTCTATTCCACAAGGTAAGAAACATATCATCCAAAAATACATGTAAAAAGGTCAAGTAAATTTCCCCAAATTATGCTAACACTTTATAATTCCATTAACAACCCACAAGTAATGTGATCAGTTTACCAAACAATAAAGGAAAACCAAAAAATGAAACAAATTACACTTACTGGAACTATCTCTCACGTGAAGGGAGATAAATTAGACATACCACCGTAACATTATTACCCAAATGAGGCCTTATACAATGTTGATCTCATCGAAGAATTAATCTGAAAGTACACAACACTCATGAAACATTGAAGTGAAGTCCAAACATCAATAAACCTAAGAATATTCATGAATCATCTTATGATAAAACATTATAGGAACCTAGAATCCCATATTCACAAAAAATATAAGGGAAACAATCATCAATAGGGTAACCACTACAGTAACACATTTCTCTCTTGAAAGAGAACTAAGGGAGAATGAACCAAATCACCAAACGCTTTATAAGCCTTTATATGCATGAACCATCCGTAGAGGAAAACCATCATTATTATCTACCCATGAAATCCATAATCATCATAGGGGATCTCTTTCTCTCCATAATTCACACACCAACCAATGTAGTTCCAATCCAAAAGGTGACTCTGTCTCTCTCAAAGAACCAATACCGACTCTGGCCCAACATAGCAACCATGTTGGGGTTCCCCTGCCATTATAAGGGGTAATATCATCTATAAAGAGTACTATCTGTATCATTGAATGAAAAAATTATTCCATATAAAAGGGGATTTAATAAAATGGGGCCTCATATAGAGAACTAAATCTTTACCCTATTAAGGTATTATATCTATGTCAACTTGAATGTACTTCTCACTCTTAGACTGTTGACACAGACTCCTAGAGAAAATGAATACAAAGCATTTACATTACCATCATATAGCCATGGGATCAAAAAGTATAATTAAATGGATAATAAAGGACCCTCATTAAACACTATTATATATCCCTTTACCATAACTAAAGATACACCATGTTGGAGAGAACATATCTACCATTTAAATTGATATTGGAAATGAAATTAATCTTAACTACGGATTGAAGGTCCTACTCATTCATGCTATAAAACTCAATCCACATGGACCAAAAGAAACTCGGAAGTTCATGGGAAAGAAAGAGGGATTATTCCATGTCTCTCACACATGATTAAAACATATTTAACTACTCATTATTAATTAGGGTACCATTCACACCTAGATGAACACTGGCGTACATGACCCACTAACCACTGTGAAGCTCAATCCACTAATAAATTTATAAGGCTACTATTCATTGAAAACAATTTATGGCTCTCACCTAACATCCAAACACTTACTTAACAGTTCAAGAGCATTATCATCCACTCTTCTCCAACATCTAGAAAATAATATTGTCATTAAGGGAATAACATTTTCAACCAATTCCATATTCATCTCACCAGTAACCACAAATAGTGTATATAATCCCACAGTTGTGTTTTACATGAAGAAATACCTAGAATCAATAACATATTTTTCTAAATACATCTCAATGTACAAAAGATATGAAATTCCCTATAAATATGGTTGTACACAATGTGTACTATGACTACACTTCATGCACAATCAAAATCCCAGCCTTGGGCATGTACCTTGGCCCAAATTGAAATGTACATTACCAATAAACGGGGTGTCTCTGTACTACATTGTTTGTGGGTTACATGGGTACCAAGTTGTGTAATATAACTATAAACACTATGAAATATGTTCCATGAACTTATCTTCCAAATTCCTTTAACTATGGCTCGAAATGTTTTTTGTGAGACTCTACATTTTTCATGGGGGTAAATGACGATAGTGAAGGCACCGGCCCGAGGGGCCGAGACCGCAGCCCGTCACTGATCCCAAGCAGGGGTGTGGGGGTCTATTCCCCGCTGTATGGATCAATTATTTTTGCTATGTCCCAAAAGAGGCACCAAGGAAACCTGTGTCAAAACACATGCGCGCCACTATGCTGGAGGAGAATAAAGAACTTATTTTTGATAAGTCCTCAATGTGGCACCCCAGTTAGTCCAAATCACTGGTGGTGACCAATTATACTTGGGTTCCACCCATCTAGTGTGTATCCAATTATAAGCCACAAAGTTGCCACACAACCCTCTTTCGTGACCAATCTCTTTTCTCCTAGGGTCCTATTTTTGCCTATAAATAGACCCTTGGGGCCTTTATTTGTAAGGAAGAATTTCCCTATATCATAATTGTTAATTTGGTCACCCTAGTTCTTCTCCTAAGTCCTCCGAAACGTTTTAGGTAGTTCTTTAACACCTAAAGTAGAGGAATTGAAGGTGGATCATAGGACTTAATTCCTTTTAGTATTTGAAATCCATAACACTTGCATGCCCAAAGGGCTCAACCTTCCTAAATCTGAAGCACTTGTGCACCACCTATTCCTTTCATAGGATCTTGAGTGCCCCACTTCTAGGATCACCTAAAAATTTTATTGAAGGTTTTCTCTAGGTCTACCCAAATATTACCATACATTTTTTTCATCTTTTGAGTTAACATTTGGTTTCTCAATACTACTTGTGCACCCATACTTGCACGCCCTTTCCAACTTTGGCACCTATCTTTGATGCGATTACCATCTTTAGTCTACAAGCCATCAAGACCTCTTCCAATCCATCCATTTAATGGATTCTTCTTTGTTGGATCCCTTTTTTGAATGTGATTCTGTTGTGACATCCACCAAAACCTCCTGACTTATCAATCCTTTGGGAGTGGTACATCAGTGTGTCTCTTATTTCGATTTGTATATTTGATGTCATAGGTTTCCCACATTTATTTCATAATGGGGTTAGGATTCATGAAGATTTTGTAGGTTTTTATATCTATAATCACATGGACCTTTCTCCTTGTAATAGTGTTGGGAAGTTCCTGGTTTAAAGGAGGGTTTGGGTCTTGGAACCTCCCTTCCCAAAGAGACTTGGAACCTCATTTGTTCTAGTAGGGAAGGTAAGTTTTACACTTTCGTTTCCATTCAAGTGAATGAAAATTCCCCCTCCCCAACCAGGATAAATTTTAGGGTATCCATCCTAGTGTAATCCCATAATCCTTCATCCTTTTTTCCATTCATTTGACCCCTGTCCAGTTTAATGTTAATAGAGGGAAGGCTCGTCGTCTCTCCCTCGTCCACCCTCACCACTATAGGCTCACCCTCTTCCACCAACGGGGGAGTAAAAGTGTTTTTGTCATTATTTATTCTTTCACATCCTCTTATTTCTCACATCGATCATGGCTCACATGGGATTAGAGATTCATGATAATTACAACATGTGCACAAACACTCACAATGAATGAATTATGAGAACTCTTATTCCCACCATAATTGGGATACTTAAGAAGCCTTATCGGGGCTTGATCTCACTGGATATCCTCTTCAAGAATCCAACCCTAATTCCCTTAATATAGGCAACCTATTTTGGAATAATCCCCAAATTAATCCCCCAAAATTGTCAACTCATCCTTTTCAAAAATTACTCCCAAACTAATTTCTCTCAATGGACTATACTCTCCTATGAAATTAATCAATCTACTTGGGATTTTACTCCCATACAAATGGGATACATAGAAACCCTCCTTAAGGTTCAATCCCAACACTTCAAATCAACCTAGTTCTCTTTGGGCCATATTCCCAACAGTGTCTAATCTTACATGGAAATACAAATTCTTTCCAAGTTCCTTGGGCTGCTTATGTATAGTTCCCACAATAAACATTGACTGAGAACCATCTAATTAGATTTCTTTACCACATTAAATTAAACTACATGGATTGGTACTTATAACATTACCTTAAAACGAGTTATGTGTCCCATTAAGAAGCACCGAACTATGAGGGTTATGATTCCTATAAGAAGTATATGTAGGTAACCCATTTTATTGGTATGATCCCAATATCAAAACAATCTCCCGCCTCCCTGGATGAAAATAAATTCTAGAGTCCCCCATAGAGTGTATTAAAAACCAGTATCACTATAAAGATGATTAAAATAATCTCTAAATAGTATATGAGAGGATTCCATTTATGGAGAACCTCAAATACATACAGATATCTCCAATAATGAAGAACCTTGAATATATACTAATGATTCAAAATTTTACACTTTTTTATATGTGATTTCAAGTTACAATGGAAAACTATTTTATACTTGGTGAATTAATAAGGATTCATAAAAATATCTTAAATTTATAAAGAGAGTCATGTAGTATAAAATAATTACTTTTAAAAAAGTGTGATGAGTATAACCTCCCATCCTCTCAACCAATGTACGTTTCTAAGTATCGCAATGTTCAAACATAACGAATTCTTGCCTTTGGAAAGCCAATCCCTTTTGGATAAAAAACATTTTTAAGTGTTCCATTACATGAATAAATCCTAGGGAAACCACCTGGATGTAGTGATTCTTAAATGTCGAACACACATTTGAAGGAACATCGAAACAAAAATGGTGAACTCGATGTGAGTCCTTAACCAAGATAATAATGTTACCCGACTATCAGGCCTCTATCAATTGATAATGGAAGTCCAAATAATGGGATCAATCAAGAATATCTACATATAAATAGATGTCACTTTAATGGAGTTTATTTTATTTATTTTCATGTTTTTTCTCAGAACTTTATTCAGTCCAAAATGGCTTTCTTCAAGACGACATATCTATACATTCTCGACCACTGCTCAATCTATATCCTCATCCACGGGAAAGAAATTATCACCAACCCATAGTTTTCAATGCTGGGTCTCCAACGTGATGGTGAAGGGGTACTATCATCATTGTACAATACCAACTTTGGAGGCTGCCCGACAAGCCCTATAGGTTAATAAAAATCCTCGATCATCCGACCAATGATGATCGATGATCAAGATGTAGATTGTTCCAATCACCTACTTCAATTGTTTTGGGATTTTATCCCTAGAACACAATAACCAGTCCCTCCCATACTATAGGGATGTGGATCAATATGTAACCCGGGGCCTCAATTCAAAGATGTTTGGGATCCTTCTTGAGGATTCACACCATCAATCGCCACCAGCAAAATAGTGCAGTAGTGAACCCCAAACATAATAGTGGTGTTGTCTTTGGGAATTTGTCCTAGGTCTCTCAGACCTAGGCATGCAAGATAAACTAATGGGTACAACTTTCAGTCAATATGGAGAAGTTTATTACCTATTTTCCCTTCGAAGAAGTCCATAAACCTAACATGAGGGTAAGAAAGGAGTTGGCACATACACCTGTTCATATACTTTTGTTGTCTAGTAGACTCATCTGGCATCAAACCACCAATCCAACTAGAAAAATACAGTGGAGTGCCATGAATAAGAACATAAACCTGCTTACAAGTTTTCATCAATCAGCAGGCTCGTCTGACTACATTTAAAAATGTATGCCAATCTAATGTGGTGACAACTCGTAAACAGGAATATGCCCATGATTACAATCACAAATTCTATCATCACTTTTGTCTGCCAGTATTGAAGGAATTACATTAACCATACATGATGGGAAATAGACAAAAGGCACATACACCATCCATTGTTCTTCAAGCCTACCAATAGTCTTGTTTGGCAGCACCTAGAGAAGTAAATTAAAAAGCTCTGACGACAAATCTGGGGTATACCTAACTCTATACCTACGTACAAGAGTACTGCCAATACCCATTGATATGAAAAGGAATAATGAAGTAGGAACATACACCTACGATAGATATGGAATGGACGTATATTCTCATTCCAGCTGTTGAAGTCACCAAAAATATCTTATCAATGATGAAAGGGCATACACAAATTCCTTCCAATATTTTGGAGGCATGCCTGGAAAATCATGAGTCAAGCTAAAATTTGGCTCCTCTTATTGTTAGATTTCTTGAAGCCCTCAGACACTCATCTGTTTCAGCTCAAGATCATACCCTCTTGTTACCACATTATGGTATTCGTAGCAGTAATTCTCAAGTTCACTATCAGAAACTTCATCTTGAAGGCATGCTTTATGAAAATTCAGTCAATCCAAAGATATTATCTCTAGTTGAGAGCCAAAGCAACCCTCTGTGTGGCCAGAAGACCATAGAGAAAAAGTATTTATGCCTTGCTGTAATCCACCATGGTGGTCCTCCTCATGATGGAATTCACTGCAAAAGTCCTCTCTATAGTAGTATTTCACATTTTTAAGATAATTCTATAATTGATAATGTAGTGATTAGAAATCCATCCTATATCAAGGCACTTGAAAACACAAGGCCAACCATGTATGATGACTTGTCATTGATGTGTGAAACACTTTCTTAAGCATAACACATCTTATGGAAATGGCCATTCTCCAAAACTCCCTTGGGTCATTTATGTTCTATTATAGAGCGTCAACATTGGTGAGACCAAGTCTAGAAACTTCTTGTGAAAGATGATGAAGATATGTTAAACATGAGAAAACAATTATCTAAAAGAGAAATACTAGTCATGTTCTGGGCTATGGAAAATTCTCAATACAACATTCTGTAATTGATGGAAGAAGATTGCATTCATGATATATGCCTTAACTTATGGAAGACTCTACATCATTTGAAAACCATGGTATTACCATATAATGAATATCAAAATCATGTAAAGGTAATAGATGGGTTTCAATGACAAATTCACTTGGGATATCTCTCTGTTTCATAACATCCAGTGGTTGAAGTTTTGTAGGGTACCCTTCAGCATGCATGCCTCAATGAGCTAAGGAGTCTATTAATATTAATTATTTATTAGCCATCTGGTGTTCGTATTAGAGGATGGGGCACACATAGAGAATATCATTTAAATGAACTCTAGAATCATCAAAGCTCTCCAAAACTGGTCTCATGCAATGTTATTATCCATGGTCGGCTATAATCAATAGATTTTTTATGTAATAAAATGTTTGATCAAGAACATGCCTCTACTAGTTCTCATCAGTTTTGGGACCAAATAAAACAATTAGTTGAGTTAAATTTAAATAAATCATCTGAGAATCTTGAGTAGGCATCCTAAATAGAGGATTTTAGTCATTAGATAACACAAATATTTGAAATTGCACTGCGATCCTCTAAAACGGGTGATTCGAGTGGTATTTGGATAATGCACCTAGAAAATGTCTTACCTAAAATTCGTAAAATCAGAATAGTAGCTACCCGAATATCAACCATTGAAGTTTAAGAGCCACCCCAGCTTACAGGGCTGGGGGATCATTAAATTAAAACTTCTAATTCATTAAACAATGTTAATTGTTTTGAAGAAGAAGAACAGAAATAGCCTCAACCTACAGGGCCTAGGGATTCATCACTTCTACAATACCCCCCTCAATAGAAGTCAGTTTTCTCCCCATTAGAGAAGAAGCCACAATGAGAGTGAAAAACTAAACTATCCAAGGATTCCCTTCGGGTTATTGTCCATCAAACAGCTCCAGATAATCCATCATATAAATGAGGAGAATCTCATGGAAGATACAGTGGGAGATGATCTCACAAAGATAATGATAGAATGTAATCTATAGAGACCTGAAGCCTGACATACATTGACATTACATTACATTTGTGGAATACTTAGTACATAACAAAAACACACACACATGGACCGTAATAGTTTAGTGTCTTTGGAAACTCGGAATATAATCTTCTAATCATGGTGAAATATCTTCAAAATCTCCCATAAAGATCTTCCTTTTTTACCTAAAACCTTTCTTAATATCCTGGGGAAAAGAACACATGAAAGGGTGAGCTCAAATTTTCAGTAAGGGTAAACAAAAGAAATATCAATCACATCATATACATAAGCACATAACTTTTGGAAATCTTAACCTACAAAAGAGATCATAATTTCATAACATATGGTAAATCATGGAAGTGAAATGTAATCACAATAAACATAAATTAAAACATGAAACTTTGTGGAATTCACACATAATCATAGAGAATCATTTCTTGTTAGTCAAGACTCATTTCCAAGACTATCTTAGTGGAAAAAGACCCTTTCTGAACTGAGTCACCCTCGTTTCAGTCCTGTTTCACTGAACCGGTATAACCTACCATTCCAGCCATGTCTATCTCATGAGATATAAAATCTTTACCCAATGAATTGGAGGGAGATATAGGTCCCACCAATCTCATAATGATACCATTCATATGTGTGCCACAAAATCATAAACCATACATCATAGCATAACCCATGTAATAAAAATGGGATTCTTTAAACATCGTGACATCATAAAAAAATTCATATAAGATAAAAGAATTCATAAAAATATTTCCATCACAACATAATCAAATCCATGTAATAGTAGGGTTAGAAACAGAACCCTTTATTATCTTAGATGGAAAATAATTTTGATAAAACACTTGAACTCCATTCTTGAGGAAAATATCCTTTCTTCTTCAAAAACATTTTTCCTTTCTTAAAATGTCATACAACTTTAAACTAAAAGAAGTTGATTAAAAATAAACTTGAAAACTTTTAAAGGATGCTTCTTGGAAATAATGTTTTAAAAATAAATTAATGCCGTATAATTTAAAAAAACATTCTTTGTACTTTTGTCAGAAATGTCAAAAAGTACCTCGTACGAAAAACGACAAAAGATTCCTTTCATATTCTTTACTAAAAACTCACCGAAGGGTAAAATTGGATTTAAATAATTGTAGGTGGATGGAAATAATATTACATATTCAGGAAACATGGATGTGGATTATAAAATACACCCGAGTAAATATTAAAGTATAAACAATCTCGGATAAAAATGAGATTGTGATATTTCCCTTACCATAGGTCTGATTTGCTTCGTAAGTGTCCGAACCTCCTATATAATGATAATGTCATTTAATTATTCCAGAATCATACTAATTGTTATGATATCATATATGGTTCACTTATGACTTTAATTTACCCGTTCTTTTGTAAATTCAATGTTAAAGAGCGTTTTGGATAAAATTGTTTCATTTTTCGTCCGTGTTTTGATTCGTAATTATTCATATGATTAAGTAGATCATGATTACTTAATTCCAGAATATAAAACATCATTTATATATAATATATATTCAGAATATACATATATATAATAAATTAGTAAATGGAACGAAATACACCGTTCATGGACATGGTAGGCCGTACGTACGCATGAACGCAGTTTTCGTTTCCTTATTGAGTTGAATGGAATTAAGTAGATGATATACACATAAATCTAGTATAATTATTATGTCATATATTTCATGATTACTTATTATATGTACTTTATAATAATTCATGAATGGTAAAAGTGGAGAATGAATCTCATCGCGTCGTGGAGACGGTAGTCCGTACGTACGCACGAGCGATGATATCATTTTCATGATTATTGAATTGAATTGGAGTGGATGATACAATATATCAGAATCATTATGATGTTATAATAACTATGTATAGTTATTATTTACACCATAATACCCATCCATGTAAGGTGTTGGTGGAAAAAAAGATTACACCACGGTGTGGAGACGGTATTCCGTACGTACGCACGCGCGGTGATTTTGTTTTCCGTAGGATGGATAGAAGGTGAAATGGGGTTGTTTCATATTTATAATAACAAATCAGTATATTAGTGATACTGATGTTATTAATTTATAATGAAACAACTAAAGAAGAATAAGTTGAAGAAGAAAGAAGCTTGAAAGAATCGGGGGAAGAAATTACCTCTTCTTCGATACGCCTCTTTGAAACCTCCTCTTAGGGCACTAAGATTGGTCTTTAAAGAAGACCATAACCTCTAAGATGTTTCTAGGGAAGTGGATAAGATAATTTGGCAGGGGTTGGCCGAGCTTGAAGGCTCAAATTGGTTTGAGGAGGAGAGGGAGGAGGTGCCCTTTTATAAGGGAGGAGAGGGGCACCTTTGGAATTCTTAAAAATATTAATTTATAATAAATCTAACCCCACATAAAAACCACCAAAAATGACTCATATTTGAATATTAGATGATATAGGGTTGTAATCTCATCAACCAATCAAATTTAGACATTTTTGGAGCTTATTTTAAACCTTATCATTTTGATTTATCCTTATTTAATCTATTTAAGTTTATTTGTGGTAATAATATTATAAATTTTACATTATAAGAAATTATTACTTATTTGTTGTTAATTTTCCATAATTTCTTAATTTATAACATTATAGACCATATAAATTTAAATTTATAATTTTTGAATATATTTGTGATTTTTAAACAATTTTATAATATGTTATTTTTATAAAATAACAATAGTGTCAATTTTGACACTATTCAATTATTTGAATTTAAAGAAAATATATACAGAAGATATGTTAGAAATAAAAGCTTTAATATATTAATAAAAGGTCATATGTATCTATAAAATTAGTGGATCACATTAAATAGTTCATATAATATTTATTTTATTATTTTTAAAACCATTTATTTGGTTTATCTCTTAATAAAATAATTACTACATCATTTTTGTATAATTATTTAATATACTTATTTGTTGTATAAAAATTTAAAAAAAAATCCAATGATGAAGATAAATATATTAACTTTCACAATAATTGTTTTACTCGAATTTATCATCTTAAAGTCACAATATTTAAATTGTTATATTTATTAAATTATGAAGGTGAAAACTTTGGCATCATTTAAAATAAAATAATATAAGTGTCATAATAGCTTGTATAAGACTCCAAATGGTCAAATATTCGACAATTGGATGATTATAGTTTAAATTTACATGACCAATAAGTTTTGGTCAGGGTTTTGTGCCTTTTATGGTCACTATTAGTTTAATAAAACAATATTCTTAATTTTTCACTAGATAAATAATTATTGGATCACTATTGTGTCACAATTAATGATAATTATTTAGTGCCAAAAAATCCTAGATAAATTCTCATGATGTAGATAATTTTGTTATATTTCTTGAGAATATTCATGTTCGAAGTTTTATAATGTTTATCACTAAGTTAAAATTATTATACTTATAAGATTTAAGAAAGTGACATGTTGTCACTTTCTTTGGTTTTAATAATAATTAAATTATTTTCATAGTCAAAAGTCCATAAAATGAATCTAATCCGACCCTTAGTTGATATGGGTTTACGTTTAGCCATCATATAGAATTTTTTCATGTGTTAGGGTAATTTTATAATATTATATTTACCCTTAATTACCCGATTTACCTTTAACTATGGTAAATAAAATTTACCGTAGTTACTATTCATAATTCCCAAAAATAAAAAGTAGCCTATTAACATAATTTGGACCCACTGATTCCAAATATGGAATCTATTTTTTAAAATTCAATACACAGAAGTTTCATAAATTAAATTAAAATTAATCTCGTTGTCGAATAAAAACGTGTTTTTGTTTAAAACATTGCAAAAGATTGAATTGATTTAACCTACGAATTCAAGGTAAAATCAATGCTAATGACATAAATTATATTAAATGGTAAAAATATATTCTATTTATACTTTAAAACCATTCAATATTATAATTTAACCACATAAGATATTACGATGAAAAAAGTTGTTTTTAATTAAAATATAGCGTGTTTTTACTATTCATTAAAATGTGAAACTTACCAGAATAATATGAAAAATTTATCCAAAGTAAATTTTTATTTCTTTATTCAAAAGAAGAATTTTATTTTGTGAAATTGAACTCATAAACATGTCAAAAACTATATTTAAAGTGGGTGCGTCATCAAAAGGCGGCAAAACTGCATTTTTTTAAAAATACTTATTTTACCCGAAAATTTTATTTTGTTCTTATACCATGTTCTAGAAAATGTGTAAGATGAATAATAATGTTATAAAATTCAAAATTTAGTTAATACTATTCATAACGGCTAGTTCATGACAATATTATAATAATATATCATTGTTTATTAAAACCCAGTATTGCGTACAACACATGCTATCGAGGAAGGTCGCGATTGCGTGTAATGCAAGCCAAGTCAGGGTTGCATGTTGTGAAAAATCCTTCGTTGTTTCATATAATAGAATACAACCATATTTCATTTATACATTGAATATATATATATATATATACTCAATGTTTCGTAGAATAACTATTATCAAAATTGTGTGTAACACGGTCCAAGAATAGTGTTGCGTATACTGCAAGCTAATACCGTGTTGCGTATAGCGCAAGGTAATCTTGTTGTAGAATACAACACAAGACATTAATGAAATTAAAATAATATTTTTCATAAAATCTCGGGGTGTTGCATTCTACCCCCCTTAAAATGAATTTCTCCCTCGAAATTCGTCGGGGTTATAAATGGTTTACTACTTAAAAGTTTCTTTAATAGAAACCCACATCGTAAAATGGAATACCAAAACCAATCTTTAAAAACAAAAGTATGAAACGTAACGGTTACCCAAATAAACTAATCACTGGGTTTCCACATAGGTGAAAATATAAATATGGAAGAATAATCTAACCATCATGTTCTGATGGAGAGCGGTAGAGAACATGGCTATGGAAAATCCAACAATCACAAATCCATAAATTTGTGACGATCTAAGGTACCATTTGATTAATCAGATATAAGAGCACTAGGACAACATTTTTGGTTTTCAAGATCGTTTCCCTAAAGTTGAAGAATTTGAATTAGAATAAATACTTACTTTATTTTGGTACAATCTCACTGTTGTTCGTGCTTTGAATAATTTCTACATCATCTCTTAAATAAATGAAGTTGAATTTGTTATTCGTGAAGTGTTAGTAGATCATGTGATAGAATGACGGGTCATTCCATCTGTCTCAAACAAAAGGTTAGAAAAAGTTATTAAATATAAAAAATTCATTCTATAGTGAGATTAATCATATATGGTTCCTAAAATGGACTTATACTTCATATATCATACTGTTTAATATAATAAAACTAGTTTCTACTAAACAGGGACTTCCTGTAGGCCAGTGGTAGAAGATAAAGGCTAGTCGCACTTCGGTTTTGGGTTCGATTCCCACAGCCTTGTCCGACACGATGGGTTGTCGCTCGTCCTGCTGGTTTTCCTTTTTCTAAAGCTATATTACTATAACATCCCATCAATAATATCGAAAAATGTTTTATCCTAACTTATGTCCAACATAATCCATTCTAATATTTAGGCTTATTTAAAATACTTCGGTCCAAGCTCATAGTATAAAGAAAATGATTAATTGAAATGTCCTAGAACAATCACGTGAATGCCATCATTAATCCCCCATATATCATAAGATATATCATGTTGGTCAAATTACAAACATGTGAATACCTTAATCATGTATTCTCTTGAATAATTAATACCCATTGAACCTTAGTGAAAACATGAATGCCGTAAAAAGTTAACTCTTTCCACATACCAAAATCCAAAAATTCTATATACTCAAACCATGATATAACCTTCTCCTTATATCAGTCATGAGCTCATGAATACTATCAAACATTTAATTATCTCCTTATCCCTTCATTATGAGCATATCATCTACATTCCAAAAATATCTGAATAACCTTTCATGGATACTGGTAACATTAATCATACACTTTCAAAACTCAAGGAAAGACAACAGTGTAGAAATCCATAGATGTCTCTTTATTCCATAGTAGCATGAGATTACTTATACAACATTACACATGATAAACATGTAATCATTCCACTACATTCTTAAACCATTGACCAAGCTTCCACAATTATTTCATCTCACATATCATTTGTAGTCTCTTCATCATCATCCACATAAATACTACCCATACGACCATACTGATTCTCTTCATGAGACTTTCCCTTAGGGAATTGGTTTGCATAATTCCCGTACATTCCACATTTAAAACATTTAACCATTGTTGATGTCGTAGCAATACCATTATCATCATCCCTGGTGTTAACTGAACATTTTCCTTTGCACTTACTGGCTTTGTGTCCTTCTTTTCCACACCCAAAGCATCTTCCAGTTCCTTTGAAACATTCTCCTTGATGCCTCTTCCCACATGATTTACATAGGGGAAATTGAACTTTCTTTCCTCTATGATCATCATGAAACTCCATCTTTCTCTTATTATCCGAGTCAAGAAACTTACTAAATTGTACTTTATTGATCATATTATGAGATTGCTGATTCAGAATAATAATGATGTTTGGACTTCCAAATCCCATTTCATTTGGTTTCTCATGAAGAATATCATTCCATTGTCCATCATATCCTCCATTATCACGAATCAACTTATTTCCAGCCATTTTCTAAAACCCACAAAGAATAGTGTGAGAGGCAAAAAACACAATAAAGGGGGATTAACTTCAATATCTAACATCTTTGGTTTAATCTAATATCGTTACCGTAGTTCTAGGACTATATCCTATATGTATACTTATCCTTAGGGACATCCCTAGACATACCTTAGAAATATCCCTAGGGATCTCACTAACGTTTTCGCATCCTAGTTTCCAAAGGTTGACTAAACTTTTCCTCTGATACCAACTGTAGATACCTGAAGCCTGACGTACATTGATATTACATTACATTTGCGGAATACTTAGTACATAACAAAAACACACACACAAGGACCGTAATAGTTTAGTGTCTTTGAAAACTTGGAATATAATCTTCTAATCATGGTGAAAGATCTTCAAAATCTCCCATAAAGATCTTCCTTTTTTACCTAAAACCTTTCTTTATATCCTGGGGAAAAGAAAACATAAAAGGGTGAGCTAAAATACTTTGTAAGGGTAAACAAAATAAATATCAATCACATCATATACATAAGCACATAACTTTTGGAAATATTAACCTGCAAAAGAGATCATAATTTCATAACATGGGGTAAATCATGGAAGTGAAATGTAGTCCCAATAATCATAACATAAAACATGAAACTTTGTGGCATTCACACATAATCATAGAGAATCATTTCTTGTTAGTAAAGACTCATTGCCAAGACTATCTTAGTGGAAAAAGTCCCTTTCTGAACTGAGTCACCCTCGTTTCAGTCCTGTTTCACTAAACCGGTATAACCTACCATTCCAGCCATGTCTATCTCATGAGATATAAAATCTTTACCCAATGAATTGGAGGGAGATATAGGTCCCACCCATCTCATAATTATACCATTCTTATGTGTGCCATAAAATCATAAACCATACATCATAGCATAACCCATGTAATAAAAATGGGAGTCTTTAAACATCGTGACATCATAAAACAATTCATATAAGATAAAAGAATTCATAAAAATATTTCCATCACAACGTAATCAAATCCATGTAATATTAGGGTTAGAAACATAACCCTTTATTATCTTAGATGGAAAATAATTTTGATAAAACACTTGAACTCCATTCTTGAGGAAAATATCCTTTCTTCTTCAAAAACATTTTTCCTTTCTTAAAATGTCATACAACTTTAAACTAAAAGAAGATGATTAAAAATAAACATGAAAACTTGTAAAGGATTCTTCTTGTAAATAATAATGTTTTAAAAATCAATTCATGCCATATAAGTTAAAAAAACATTCTTTGTACTTTTGTCGGAAAAGTCAAAAAGTACCTCATACGAAAAATGACAAAAGATTCCTTTCATATTCATTACTAAAAACTCACTGAAGGGTAAAATTGGATTTAAAAAATTGTAGGTGGATGGAAATAAATTACATATTCAGGAAACATGGATGTGGATGATTAAATACACCCCAGTAAATACTAAAGTATAAACAATCTCGGATAAAAATGAGATTGTGATATTTCCCTTACCATAGGTCCGATTTGCTTCGTAAGTGTCCGAACCTCCTGTATATTGATAATGTCATTGACTTATTCCATAATCATACTAATTGTTATGATATCATATATGGTTCACTTATGACATTATTTTACCCGTTCTTTTGTAAATTCCATGTTAAAGAGCATTTTGGGTAAAATCGTTTCATTTGTCGTCCGTGTTTTGACTCGTAATTATTCATATGATTACGTAGATCATGATTACTTAATTCCAGAATATAAAACATGATTTATATATAATATATATTCAGAATATACATATATATAATAAATTTGTAAATGTAAAGAAATACACCGTTCATGGAGACGGTAGGCCGTACGTACGCATGAACGCTGTTTTCGTTTCCTTATTGAGTTGAATGGAATTAAGTAGATGACATACACATAAATCCAGTATCATTATTATGTCATATATTTCATGATTACTTATTATATGTACTTTATAATAATTCATGAATGGTTAAAGTGGAGAATGATTCTCATCACGTCGTGGAGACGGTAGTCCGAACGTACGCACGAGCGATGATATCATTTAATGATTATTGAATTGAATTGGAGTGGATGATACAATATATCAGAATAATTATGATGTTATAATAACTATGTATAGTTATTCTTTACACCATAATACCAATCCATGTAAGGTGTTGGTGGAAAAACAGATTACACCACGGTGTGGAGACGGTATTCCGTACGTACGCACGCGCGGTGATTTTGTTTTCCGTAGGATGGATAGAAGGTGAAATGGGGTTGTTTCATATTTATAATAACAAATCAGTATATTAGTGATACTGATATTATTACGTTATAATCAAACAACTAAATAAGAATAATTTGAAGAAGAAAGAAGCTTGAACGAATCGGGAGAAGAAATTACCTCTTCTTCGATACGCCTCTTTGAAACCTCATCTTAGGGCTCTATGATTGGTCTTTAAAGAAGACCAGAACCTCTAGGATGATTCTAAAGAAGTGGAGAAGATAATTTGGCAGGGTTTGGCTGATCTTGAAGGCTCAAATTGGTGTGATGAGGAGAGGGAGGAGGTGCCCTTTTATAAGGGAGGAGAGGGGCACCTTTGGAATTCTTAAAAATATTAATTTATAATAAATCTAACCCCACTTAAAAACCTCAAAAATGACTCATATTTGAATATTAGATGATATAGGGTTGTAATCTCATCAACCAATCAAATATAGACATGTTTGGATCTTATTTTAAACCTTATCATTTTGATTTATCCTTATTTAATCTATTTACGTTTATTTGTGGTAATAAAATTCTAAATTTTACATTATAAAAAATAATTACTTATTTGTTGTGAATTTTCCATAATTTTTTAATTTATAACATTATACACCATATAAATTTAAATTTATAATATTTAAATATATTTGTGATTTTTAAACAATTTTATAATATGTTATTTTTATAAAATAACAATAGTGTCAATTTTGACACTATTCATTTATTTGAATTTAAATAAAATATATACAGATGATATGTTAGAAAAAAAAGCTTTAATATATTAATAAAAGGTCATATGTCTCTATAAAATTAGTGGATCACATTAAATAGTTCATATAATATTTATTTTATTATTTTTAAAACCATTTATTTGGTTTATCTATTAATAAAATAATTTCTATATCATTTTTGTATAATTATTTAATATACTTATTTGTTGTATAAAAATTTAAAATAAAATCCAATGATGAAGATAAATATATTACCTTTCACAATAATAGTTTTACTCGAATTTATCATCTTAAAGTCACAATATTTAAATTGTTATATTTATTAAATTATGAAGGTGAAAACTTTGGCATCATTTAAAATAAAATAATATAAGTGTCATAATATCTTGTATAAGACTCCAAATGGTCAAATATTCGACAATTGGATGATTATAGTTTAAATTTACATGACCAATATGTTTTGGTCAGGGTTTTGTTCCTTTTATGGTCACTATTAGTTTAATAAAACAATATTCTTAATTTTTCACTAGATAAATAATTCCTGCATCACTATTGTGTCACAATTAATGATAATTATTTAATCCCAAATAATCCTAGATAAATTCTCATGATGTAGACAATTTTGTTATCTTTCTTGAGAATATTCATGTTTGATGTTTTATAATGTTTATCACTAAGTTAAAATTATTATACTTATAAGATTTAAGAAAGTGACATGTTGTCACTTTCTTTGGTTTTAATAATAATTAAATTATTTTCATGGTCAAAAGCCCATAAAATGAATCTAATCCGACCCTTAGTTGATATTGGTTTACTTTTAGCCATCATATAGAATTTTTTCATGTGTTAGGGTAATTTTATAATATTATATTTACCCTTAATTACCCGATTTACCTTTAACTATGGTAAATAAAATTTACCGCAGTTACTATTCATAATTCCCAAAAATAAAAAGTAGGCTATTAACATAATTTGGACCCACTGATTCCAAATATGGAATCCATTTTTTAAAATTCAATACACAGAAGTTTCAGAAATTAAATTAAAATTAATCTCGTTGTCGAATAAAAACGTGTTTTTGTTTAAAACATTGCAAAATATTGAATTGATTTAACCTACGAATTCAAGGTAAAATCAATGCTAATGACATAAATTATATTAAATGGTAAAAATATATTCTATTTATACTTCAAAACCATTCAATATTATAATTTAACCACATAAGATATTACGATGAAAAAAGTTGTTTTTAATTAAAATATAGCGTGTTTTTACTATTCATTAAAATGTGAAAGTTACCATAATAATATGAAATATTTATCCAAAGTAAATTTTTATTTCTTTATTAAAAATAAGAATTTTATTTTGTCAAATTGAACTCATAAACATGTCAAAAACTATATTTAAAGTGGGTGCGTCATCAAAAGGCGGCAAAACTGCATTTTTTGAAAAATACTTATTTTACCCGAAAATTTTATTTTGTTCTTATACCATGTTCTAGAAAATGTGTAAGATGAATAATAATGTTATAAAATTCAAAATTTAGTTAATACTATTCATAACGGCTAGTTCATGACAATATTATAATAATATATCATTGTTTATTAAAACCCGGTATTGCGTACAACACACGCTATCGAGGAAGGTCGCGATTGCGTGTAATGCAAGCCAAGTCAGGGTTGTGTGTTGTGAAAAATCCTTCGTTGTTTCGTATAACATAATACAACCATATTTCATTTATACATTGAATATATATATATATATATATACTCAATGTTTCGTAGAATAACTATTATCAAAATTGTGTGTAACATGGTCCAAGAATAGTGTTGCGTATACTACAAGCTAATACGGTGTTGCGTATAGCGCAAGGTAATCTTGGTGTAGCATAAAACACAAGACATTAATGAAATTAAAATAATATTTTTCATAAAATCTCGGGGTGTTGCATTCTACCCCCCTTAAAATGAATTTCGCCCTCGAAATTCGTCGGGGTTATAAATGGTTTACTACTTGAAAGTTTCTTTAATAGAAATCCACATCGTAAAAAGGAATACCAAAACCAATCTTTAAAAACAAAAGTATGAAACGTAACGGTTACCCAAATAAACTAATCAATGGGTTTCCACATAGGTGAAAATATAAATATGGAAGAAGAATCTAACCATCATGTTCTGATGGAGAGCGGTAGAGAACATGGCTATGGAAAATCCAACAATCAAAAATCCATAAATTTGTGACGATCTAAGGTACCATCTGATTAATCAGATATAAGAGCACTAGGACAACATTTTTGGTTTTCAAGATCATTTCCCTAAAGTTGAAGAATTTGAATTAGAATAAATACTTACTTTATTTTGGTACAATCTCACTGTTGTTCGTGCCTTGAATAATTTCTACTTCATCTCTTAAATAAATGAATTTGAATTTGTTATTCGTGAAGTGTTAGTAGATCATGTGATAGAATGACGGGTCATTCCATCTGTCTCAAACAAAAGGTTAGAAAAAGTTATTAAATATAAAAAAGTCATTCTATAGTGAGATTAATCATATATGGTTCCTAAAATGGACTTATACTTCATATATCATACTATTTAATATAATAAAACTAGTTTCTACTAAACAGGGACTTCCTGTAGGCCAGTGGTAGGAGATAAAGGCCAGTCGCACTTCGGTTTTGGGTTCGATTCCCACAGCCTTGTCCGACGCGATGGGTTGTCGCCCATCCTGCAGGTTTTCCTTTTTCTAAAGCTATATTACTATAACATCCCATCAATAATATCGAAAAATGTTTTATCCTAACTTATGTCCAACATAATCCATTCTAATATTTAGGCTTATTTAAAATACTTCGGTCCAAGCTCATAGTATAAAGAAAATGATTACTTGAAATGTCATAGAACAATCACGTGAATGCCATCATTAATCCCCCATATATCATAAGATATATCATGTTGGTCAAATTACAAACATGTGAATACCTTAATCATGTATTCTCTTGAATAATTAATACCCATTGAACCTTAGTGAAAACATGAATGCCATAAAAAGTTAACTCTTTCCACATACCAAAATCCAAAAATTCTATATACTCAAACCATGATATAACCTTCTCCTTATATCAGTCATGAGCTCATGAATACTATCAAACATTTAATTATCTCCTTATCCCTTCATTATGAGCATATCATCTACATTCCAAAAATATCTGAATAACCTTCCATGGATACTGGTAACATTAATCATACACTTTCAAAACTCAAGGAAAGACAACAGTGTAGAAATCCATAGATGTCTCTTTATTCCATAGTAGCATGAGATTACTTATACAACATTACACATGATAAACATGTAATCATTCCACTACATTCTTAAACCATTGACCGAGCTTCAACAATTATTTCATCTCACATATCATTTGTAGTCTCTTCATCATCATCCACAGAAATACTACCCATACGACCATACTGATTCTCTTCATGAGACTTTCCCTTAGGGAATTGGTTTGCATAATGCCCATACATTCCACATTTAAAACATTTAACCATTGTTGATGTCGTAGAAATACCATTATCATCATCCCTGGTGTTAACTGAACCTTTTCCTTTGCACTTGCTGGCTTTGTGTCCTTCTTTTCCACACCCAAAGCATCTTCCAGTTCCTTTGCAACATTCTCCTTGATGCCTCTTCCCACATGATTTACATAGGGGAAATTGAACTTTCTTTCCTCTATGATCATCATGAAACTCCATCTTTCTCTTATTAGCCGAGTCAGGAAACTTACCAAATTGTACTTTATTGATCATATTATGAGATTGCTGATTCATAATAATAATGATGTTTGGACTTCCAAATCCCATTTCATTTGGTTTCTCATGAAGAATATCATTCCATTGTCCATCATATCCTCCATTATCATGAATCATCTTATTTCCAGCCATTTTCTAAAACCCACAAAGAATAGTGTGAGAGGCAAAAAACATAATAAAGGGGGATTAACTTCAATATCTAACATCTTTGGTTTAATCTAATATCGTTACTGTAGTTCTAGGACTATATCCTATATGTATACTTATCCTTAGGGACATCCCTAGATATACCTTAGAAATATCCCTAGGGATCTCACTAACGTTTTTGCATCCTAGTTTCCAAAGGTTGACTAAACTTTTCCTCTGATACCAACTGTAGAGACCTGAAGCCTGACGTACATTGACATTACATTACATTTGCGGAATACTTAGTACATAACAAAAACAGACACACAAGGACCGTAATAGTTTAGTGTCTTTGAAAACTTGGAATATAATCTTCTAATCATGGTAAAATATCTTCAAAATCTCCCATAAAGATATTCCTTTTTTACCTAAAACCTTTCTTTATATCCTGGGGAAAAGAAAACATAAAAGGGTGAGCTCAAATACTTAGTAAGGGTAAACAAAAGAAATATCAATCACATCATATACATAATCACATAACTTTTGGAAATATTAACCTGCAAAAGAGATCACAATTTCATTACATGGGGTAAATCATGGCAGTGAAATGTAATCCCAATAATCATAACTTAAAACATGAAACTTTGTGGCATTCACACATAATCATAGAGAATCATTTCTTGTTAGTCAAGACTCATTCCCAAGACTATCTTAGTGGAAAAAGTCCCTTTCTGAACTGAGTCACCCTCGTTTCAGTCCTGTTTCACTAAACCGGTATAACCTACCATTCCAGTCATGTCTATATCATGAGATATAAAATCTTTACCCAATGCATTGGAGGGAGATATAGGTCCCACCCATCTCATAATGATACCATTCTTATGTGTGCCACAAAATCATAAACCATACATCATAGCAAAACCCATGTAATAAAAATGGGAGTCTTTAAACATCGTGACATCATAAAACAATTCATATAAGATAAAAGAATTCATAAAAATATTTCCATAACAACATAATCAAATCCATGTAATGTTAGGGTTAGAAACAGAACCCTTTATTATCTTACATGGAAAATAATTTTGATAAAACACTTGAACTCCATTCTTGAGGAAAATATCCTTTCTTCTTCAAAAACATTTTTCCTTTCTTAAAATGTCATACAACTTTAAACTAAAAGAAGATGATTAAAAATAAACTTGAAAAATTTTAAAGGATGCTTCTTGTAAATAATAATGTTTTTAAAATCAATTCATGCCATATAAGTTAAAAAAACATTCTTTGTACTTTTGTCGGAAAAGTCAAAAAGTACCTCATACGAAAAACGACAAAAGATTCCTTTCATATTCTTTACTAAAAACTCACTGAAGGGTAAAATTGGATTTAAACAATTGTAGGTGGATGGAAATAAATTACATATTCTGGAAACATGGATGTGGATGATTAAATACACCCCAGTAAATACTAAAGTATAAACAATCTCGGATAAAAATGAGATTGTGATATTTCCCTTACCTTAGGTCTGATTTGCTTCGTAAGTGTCCGAACCTCCTGTATAATAATAATGTCATTGAATTATTCTAGAATCATACTAATTGTTATGATATCATATATGGTTCACTTATGACTTTATTTTACCCGTTCTTTTGTAAATTCCATGTTAAAGAGCGTTTTGGGTAAAATCGTTTCATTTGTCATCTGTGTTTTCACTCGTAATTACTCATATGATTACGTAGATCATGATTACTTAATTCCAGAATATAAAACATGATTTATATATAATATATATTCAGAATATAAATATATATTATAAATTAGTAAATGTAAAGAAATACACCGTTCATGGAGACGGTAGGCCGTACGTACGCATGAACGCTGTTTTCGTTTCCTTATTATGTTGAATGGAATTAAGTAGATGACATACACATAAATCCAGTATCATTATTATGTCATATATTTCATGATTACTTATTATATGTACTTTATAATCATTCATGAATGTTTAAAGTGGAGAATGATTCTCATCACGTCGTGGAGACGGTAGTCCGTACGTACGCACGAGCGATGATATCATTTTCATGATTATTGAATTGAATTGGAGTGGATGATACAATATATCAGAATAATTATGATGTTATAATAAATATGTATAGTCATTCTTTACACCATAATACCCATCCATGTAAGGTGTTGGTGGAAAAACAGATTACACCACGGTGTGGAGACGGTATTCCGTACGTACGCACGCGCGGTGATTTTGTTTTCCGTAGGATGGATAGAAGGTGAAATGGGGTTGTTTCATATTTATAATAACAAATCAGTATATTAGTGATACTGATATTATTACTTTATAATTAAACAACTAAATAAGAATAATTTTAAGAAGAAAGAAGCTTGAAAGAATCGGGAGAAGAAATTACCTCTTCTTCGATACGCCTCTTTGAAACCTCCTCTTAGGGCTCTACGATTGGTCTTTAAAAAAGACCAGAACCTCTAGGATGATTCTAAGGAAGTGGAGAAGATAATTTGGCAGGGTTTGGCTGAGCTTGAAGGCTCAAATTGGTGTGAGGAGGAGAGGGAGGAGGTTCCCTTTTATAAGGGAGGAGAGGGGCACCTTTGGAATTCTTAAAAATATTAATTTATAATAAATCTAACCCCACTTAAAAACCTCCAAAAATGACTCATATTTGAATATTAGATGAGATAGGGTTGTAATCTCATCAACCAATCAAATATAGACATGTTTGGATCTTATTTTAAACCTTATCATTTTGATTTATCCTTATTTAATCTATTTACGTTTATTTGTGGTAATAAAATTCTAAATTTTACATTATAACAAATAATTACTTATTTGTTGTGAATTTTCCATAATGTTTTAATTTATAACATTATAGACCATATAAATTTAATTTTATAATTTTTAAATATATTTGTGATTTTTAAACAATTTTATAATATGTTATTTTTATAAAATAACAATAGTGTCAATTTTGACACTATTCATTTATTTGAATATAAATAAAATATATACAGAATATATGTTCGAAATAAAAGCATTAATATATTAATAAAAGGTCATATGTATCTATAAAATTTTTTGATCACATTAAATAGTTCATATAATATTTATTTTATTATTTTTAAAACCATTTATTTGGTTTATCTCTTAATAAAATAATCACTACATCATTTTTGTATAATTATTTAATATATTTATTTGTTTCATAAAAATTTAAAATAAAATCCTATTATGAAGTTAAATATATTAACTTTCACAATAATACTTTTACTAGAATTTATCATCTTAAAATCACAATATTTAAATTGTTATATTTATTAAATTATGAAGGAGACAACTTTGGCATCATTTAAAATAAAATAATATAAGTGTCATAATTGCTTGTATAAGACTCCAAATGGTCAAATATTCGAAAATTGGATGATTATAGTTTAAATGTACATGACCAATAAGTTTTGGTCAGGGTTTTGTGCCTTTTATGGTCACTATTAGTTTAATAAAAACTATATTCTTAATTTTTCACTAGATAAATAATTTCTGCATCACTATTGTGTCAAAATTAATGATAATTATTTAATCCCAAAAAATTCCAGATAAATTATCATGATTTATATAATTTTGTTAGATTTCTGTAGACTATTCATGTTTTAAGTTTTATGATGTTTACTACTAAGTTAAAATTATTATACTTATAATTTTTAAGAAAGTGACATGTTGTCACTTTCATTGTTTTTAATAATAATTAAATTATTTTCATGGTCAAAAGTCCATAAAATGAATCTAATCTGACCCTTAGTTGATATGGGTTTACTTTTAGCCATAAAATAGAATTTTTTCATGTGTTAGATAATTTTATAATATTATAATTACCCTTAATTACCCGATTTACCTTTAACTATGGTAAATAAAATTTACCGTAGTTACTATTCATAATTCCCAAAAATAAAGAGTAGCCTATTAACATAATTTGGACCCACTGATTCCAAATATGGAATCCATTTTTTAAAATTCAATAAACAGAAGTTGCAGAAATTAAATTAAAATTAATCATGTTGTCGAATAAAAACGTGTTTTTGTTTAAAACATTGCAAAAGATTGAATTGATTTAACCTACGAATTCTAGGTAAAATCAATTCTAATAACATAAATTATATTAAATGGTAAAAATATATTCTATTTATACTTTTAAACCATTCAATATTATAATTTAACCACATAAGATATTACGATGAAAAAAGTTATTTTTAATTAAAATATTGCGTGTTTTTACTATTCATTAAAATGTGAAAGTTTCCAGAATAATATGAAAAATTTATCAAAAGTAAATTTTTATTTCCTGATTCCAAAGAAGAATTTTATTTTGTCAAATTGAACTTATAAACATGTCAAAAACTATATTTAATGTGGGTGCGCCATCAAAAGGCGGCAAAACTGCATTTTTTTAAAAATACTTATTTTTCCCGAAAAATTTATTTTGTTCTTATACCATGTTCTAGAAATGTGTAAGATGAATAATAATGTTATAAAATTCAAAATTTAGTTAATACTATTCATAACGGCTAGTTCATGACAATATTATAATAATATATCATTTTTTAATAAAACTCGGTATTGCATACACCACACGCTATCGAGGAAGGTCGTGATTGCGTGTAATGCAAGCCAAGTCAGGGTTGCGTGTTGTGAAAGAATCCTTCGTTGTTTCATATAACAGAATCCAACCATATTTCATTTATACATTGAATATATATATATATATATACTCAATGTTGCGTAGAATAACTATTATCAAAATTGTGTGTAACACGGTCCAAGAATAGTGTTGCGTATACTGCAAGCTAATACGGTGTTGCGTATAGCGCAAGGTAATCTTGGTGTAGAATACAACACAAGACATTAATGAAATTAAAATAATATTTTTCATAAAATCTCGGGTTGTTACATAATCAATGCATTATGCATCAGTAAATTTCATTAACACTGTTACAGAAGATCCTCAAAAAAATGACATTGGTTCAGGGGTATCATAAGATGAATTTCTTATCCATAATACAGTACACATTGAGATAAATGAAGAAGGTGTATGTACCCAAAATCAGAGGCTTACCCAGAATCTTGGTATGCCTTCAAATAACAAACTCTCACCCATACAAAAGACATTTAACAAGAGGGAAAAATAAAAGTTATATTGCATCTCACATTTACACTAGATAAAGTCAATCATTTTCGATTCAAGAGAGATTTTCACAACAAAAATAGCATATGAAAGAGTTGAAAAGACACTATACAGAGTTACTTCAAAGAATCATTTTTGCAAGATGTTCTCGTCAGGAAGATCCTCAACTTTCACATCCTTTAAGAGATCCTTAACAAAGAGGATTCGTGGTAACTACAAATGTGGATAATGAATTACCTCCATTTGTTGCGCAGCTAGGGCAGGATTAGACATATTCTTATTGTCATGTTCCCATAGGTTATCCAAGAAAAATACTGGCACCATCGCCATTGGTTTTTCCAGTCATTTCACTAGCTCAAGCCCTAGTTTCTATACCTGTACAAGGCCTAGATCATTTGGATATTCCCAAGTGTTTATGAACATAATTGAGGCATTAATAACTCGATCAGAAGCAATGGAGGATTAAAGTGCACCAGTTTAGATGGAAAAGAAAGCTTACCTCGAGTGGGTGGACCTGATTCCTCCCCCACCAAATTTTATGAATACCACATTTCGAATATTTAATAGTTCAGGAGATCTCTAATAACACTTAATTCATTTCATTTCTTATTATGATCACATCATGGTAACACCTCAACAACCAGAAGTAGTAAAGCATAGGTGTTTTGTGCAGTCATTAGAAGGACCAACTTATTTATAGTATACAGGTTTGGAATCTCAATCAATTACTAGATGGGAAGATCTATGTCATAAATCACATCTTCAATTAAGCTCAACATTACTAAATACTACAGTTTTTTATCTCACAAATTGCAAAAAAAAAGAGAATTAAAGTATTTCATTTTTCATTTCTCGATGGAAGGGATTAACGTATTCCTTTTGTTTGGCACTCTCTCAAGAAGTGTTGCTTCAAATTTGTGTAGAAATTTTGTGTGATCAGTTACGCACACCACTGTTCCCAATGAAATACACATGAGGTTTTCGAGACCTTACATCAATTTCTCAACAGATATAAAATTCTATTATATAAAATAAGGCTAAAACTCATGTAATTCAATCAGGTCTAGGATGGAGAATATGGAAAGTATAGGATGCTACCCTTAACACTCAAGAAATCACTTGTACCAACTTCCACTTCAAAACCTTCATCGTATCGAAGGGATCTGCATCCAAATTGTCATCAGTAATGATCGCCTCATCAAGAAGATCCAATAGATCAAAGTTAAAAAAAAATAGGAATTAAAGAGAAAAGATAAATCCATATGGGATGAACAAGTTTCCTGGTTCTTCATCTTAGCTCTAGAAAATAATTTTGTTCAGTTTCCATGGATAAAGAAAACAAAAAAAGAATGAGATGAAGATATTCTAAATTATTTTCCATTTCACCAAATGTTGGGGCCTCCCAGTCAAGAGTCTTTTGTTTTCATGGACCACCAACAGAAAATGGTATACCCTAGAAAAGTGAAACTAAAAACATCACCAGCTCAAGTAGCATGTGTTAATACTACTAGTCCTAAGGAATAATGTGAATGGTAGGAATTCAAAAGTGAAAATTTATAGAAATACGATGATTGAATGATCAAAAAAATGATCAACCGAACTCATTCTATTCGATGAACATAGTTGAAAAAACAGATTGTGTCTTCCTCCACTTATGCCATAGAAAAACCACCTTCATCAAAAGGTCAATCCTCAAAGAAGCAAAGTGATCATAATGAAAAATAGTAGTCAAAAAAGGTAGATCTTTTTTAAGGCTAGAGTTTTGATTAACCCTAGAATATTTCATTCATTTTTCTTCAAAATAACAGGCACTACCCTTCCAAATGGCAGAACCAAAACTAACCTATCAAGAATCATCTTCTTGAAATGCAAAATTGATCTTTGTTTCCCTTAGTGTCATTCACTTAATGGATCCCTATGCCAAGGGTGTTTCAGATTATAATGAGCAAATTTTCCTTGTACCTAATTGAGGAACTAGAGGAAGAGGCCAAGATCAAGGATATAAGGGAAGATATGGGAATTATAGAAACCACTACTTTAACTCTTCCCATGATCAAACCGTATAGGCAGCAGAAACTCATAGAAGAGTCCTTCAGCGGGATCCACAAGAACAAGGAGATTCTTAAAATCAAGATAGGTTTGGTCCTAACATGATTATTTTTTAGGAATGATTAGAAGTCACACAATCTTCCTATATTCAAGTAAATAGACCATGTTAGTCTAATCTACTAAATCCAATAGTATTCTAGCTTCTGCTTTGACATAGGCTACATCTACATAAAGTGAGTCAACTTCCATGGTACCTGCAAAATCACATTTCCATGCTTGGAAACATAGAACTTAGGACCAAAAGTATGAAATTTTGAAACATCTAGCCCAAGTATAGGCCATGTGTTAAATTTTGGATGCCTTAATTCTGTCAAAAGATCTTGGAGAAGCACTTATTTTGGATTTGATAAGTCCTCATGAGATTGAAACCAATGTAGTTGCTGCTAATGTTTAATGTATAAATAATGATTCTACATAATTTCATGTAGTCATATATTTTACACATGAAGATGAAGATGATGTAGCACCTAGACATATTAGACCCTTGTATCTATCTAGAAAGTTCATTGACATAGACATTCGATGAGCCTACGTTGATAATGGCTTTTGAGTCAACCTCATTATTGTTTGTACACTTTGACGATTTGTCCTGACTAAATATGAATTATCTTTTTATACTTTAACGTTGCAAGGATAAGAAAAGAATGAGAAAGAACCTCTGGGAGAGATTACACTCAGAACATAGTTTGGAGATCTTGTGTCTAATTCAAATTTCATTGTTGTTCTTCAGGACACAGCCTTAAACATTATTCTTGAAAGGCCTTGGCTACAGCAACATGCAGCCATACCATCCACATACTACCTATGTCTTAAGTACTATTTCAATGTTCAAATTGGGACATTGTTTGGTGATAAGGATCCATTCAAAACTTGTGAATCTCAAAACATTGAGGCAGAGTTTTATCACACAAAGAGAATGAGGTCCATGACAAAGGAGGTAACCATAATTAATGCTCTAAATGGTTTGGAAAATATCCCAGCAAACCCATTCATAAATTTGAGTATAGATTATTGAACCTGTCAACCCAATTGAAAAAGTAAACCCAAATTCAAGCATTTATCCAGTAACTTCCATACTATCAATTGTGGAAATCGATCCTAACAGAATGGGAGAAATTGATGATTTACCATGCAGTTATGGAATCTTAAATGGCTGTGTCTTCATTTCATATAATGAACTTCATCGAGCCTCTACTTTGTTAATAAGAATATAAGAAATAGTAGGTATTCTAGAGGAAGAAAAAGATTTTGGTTTCAAATCCATCATCTCCCCTTTATTACCCCAATAATACCCTTCATCATTAGTGGGGTCAGAAATGGTGGCCTCTTCTTCAGGATGTTAAATATTGACTCCACTCCCGGCACTATAAGTTCTTCATTGTCATCTACTATGAAAGTGGAAATAAAAAAGTGATTCATATGGAAGATGAAGAAGAAGAGGACGATCTTAGGGATACTCCTCCAACATTTGAGGAAGGTGTCTCTACCACTTTGTATGACATCAAAGAAATAAATCTGGGTACATGAGAAGATCAATGCCCAACATTAATTTGTGCATCCTTGATATTTGAAGATAAATAAGTGTATACATAATTTTTAAAGAAACATTGAGATATATTTTCTTGGAATTATAAAGAAATTCTACGACGTAATCTCGATCTAGCCACACATCATTTGGGTTTTTTAGAAGAACATTACAGATTCAAGTAGGTGGCAAGAAGAACACACCCAACTCTTGCCTCAAAAATTAAATATGTAGTTGATAAAAATATAAAGGATAACTTTTTCAGGGAGGTTCAATATCCCAAATGGTTGTCCAAAATTGTCCCAGGGAAAAATGAAGAGTGGAAAAATCATTTTTTTTGTTGATTATATAGATCTTAACCAGCTTTTTTATAAGTATGACTTTCCAGTTCGAATCATAGAGCTTTTAATTGATGAAAAAGATGGATATGAAGATCTTTCCTTCATGGATGGATACTCTGGTAATAATAAAATCTCTATGGCCTCTGAGGATGAAGAATAATTAGCCTTTAGATCCCCTCAAGGTGTGTTTTTCAATCAATTAATGCCATTTGGCTTAAAGAATGTAGGTGCAACATATCAACATTCCATGTACCATATCTTCAAACCCTTCTTAAGAATTTTTTTTAATGTTATATGGATGATTTTGGGGTCAAATGTAGAGAAAGTTCCAATCACTTGGATGATATAGAGGCCATATTCAACAATCTTTGGCAACACAATTTGAAGATGAACCCCTTTAAATGTGCTTTTGGGGTAACCACATGATAGTTCCTTGGATTTATTATATTCCATTTTGGTATTGAATTTGATCCCAAAAAAATAAAATCAATCCATGAAATTTCACTTCCTTTAAATTTAAAATAATTAAGAGGACTCCAAGGACACTATGCCGATATTCAGCACTTTATCACCAATTTGTATGGCAAGTGTTTTCCGTTCACTAGATTAATGAAAAATGGAGTCACCTATAAATGGACTGAATACTACCAATAATAATTTGATACTCTCAAGAAATGTCTCTTGGTTCCACTAGTATTAATACAACCTATTGAAATAAGATCACTTATTCTCTATGTGATAGCTTTAGAGTGACCACTAGGTTCTTTCCTTGCCCAAAACAATGATGTTGGGAATGAAAAAATCCTTTACTTTCTTATTTGAACTATTCTTGATGCAGAAACATGGTATTCAGGTATTGAAAAATGTTTCCTGACATTAATCTTTTCAGTTCATAAATTGAGGCACTACCGGTAACATCATGATGTCCAATTGATATCTCGTAATAACCTGCTCAAATTTATCCTTAGTCATCCTATTCTTACATGGCGTCTAGAATGGTGGGAAGTTATTTTGAAATAGTTCGATATCCAGTTTTTGTGCCGAAAGGCAATAAAATTCCATGTTTTGGCCAAATTCCTTGTTAAACATTCATATATGGAAAAAATATCATTGAATGTTGAACTTCCTAATGAAGTGGTTTTTTCTATTCAAGATAAGTCCCAAAGAAGGGTGATTTACTTTGATGGTTCTTCTAGAAGTCCAATAAAAAAAAGAATAGAAAACTCTAAACTCAACAAATTTAGGTTAATAATTGTACTTTTATCCCCAAAAAGGTAGTATTTACTTATTACTTCCTATTATCACAATTAGATACCAAAAATGGAGCAGAATATCTAGTTCTCGTCATAGGCTAGGAATTGGCACTTCATGTGCAATGGAATCACATGAAAGTGAAAGGTTATTCTGAATTGGTAATCAAACAGATTAATGAGGAATATTCTATAATAAAAGAAGAGTTAATCCCTTTGTGTGATTAAATCATATGTTTAATGTATTAATTTCCCTTAGTGATTACATTGTCTTATGTCCCACAATCACAAAATTCCCAGAATGATGTACTAGCTAATGCAATTATAGCCTTGAAAGATCCCAATCGGGATAAGACAGTCATCATCATATCTTATTGTCATGTGGTCTCATATTTATTTCAAACCAGAATGGTGGAAATTAATGAAATTATCCCTATTTCTAATCCATATGGTCATACCATGGAATGGAGAACACCCATCATGGAATTCCTCCAAAATGGATTACTTCCACCAGATAGGGCTGAAAAAGAAGATATATGATGACAAGCAGCCAGTTTTACTCCTTATGATAGTCTAGATCACAAGAAGATCCTCTAAAAATGACGCATTGATGGAATCCTCATAAGATGTATTGATGGAGAAGAAATAACAGTTGTCATGAAAGATGTACATTTAGGAGCTTGTGGTTCTCACCAGTCTGGGCATATGCTTTCTAATCAAATCTATAGGCTTGGATACTTTTGGTAATTAATGAAGTTGGATTGAACTAATTTCACTAAGAAATATCATCCCTGCCAAGTGCAAGACAACTTCATTTATAAACCCCCAGAGTTATTACATACATATAAATACTCCTGGACATTTTACCCATTGGGAATGGATGTAGTATGACCATATCCTCTAGCTACGGCTAAGAAGTTCAAGTATATCTTTACTGCTACTGACTTCTTCTCCAAATGGGTTGAGGAAATACCTCTCCAAGAAGTCAGAGCCAAAATAATTGTTTGTTTTTTCAAAACTAACATTATCACTATATTTGGTATCCCTCATACTATATTGATGGACAATAGAAACAATTTTTGTTCTGTTGAGTTATGAAGTTATATTAAGAGCATAATATCAAATCCATCCATTCATCTTGTTATTATGCTGCGGCCAATGGACAGATAGAGGCTTTTAATAAGACACTATCAAAAATATAATCCATAATATGGGGTATAATGATATAAAATCATAGCCTGATAAACTTTTTCATGCTTTATGGTCTTATCGGATGACTACTTGTACTGTCACCCAAGAAAATACTTATTCTTTGGTATAGGAAACATAAGTTATTTTACCAATTTAAATGCCATTGCCTTCACTCCGAGTTGCAATCTATGATCAGTTGTCTACAGATGTGATGTCTCAAAAACTATTTAATGATATGTAATGATTAGATGAGAAAAAATTGTATAATATACATCATTTAGAAGTATATCAGAATAGAATAGTGTTATCCTTTGATAAGATTGTTCACCTCCGTTTATTTCATCAAGGAGAATTGGTATTTGTCCTTAGGACTCCAATGATACCAGGATTGAAACCTCCAAATCATCAACCAAAGTGGGGGGGACCTTATTTAATACATAAGGTCTACTAAAATGGAGCTTATTATTTAATCTTAATGGATAGATAGCTTATTGCAACTCCATCCAATGTGTGATTCTTGAAGAAATATTTTTTTTAGTTTCACACATCACCCTCGCTAGAGGATGGAAAATTGCACAGCTCCCACAACATTACTACAAGACTTAAGACTACATAGTACAAAGTCATAGTTTCAAGAAATTAAACTACATAACAACCATAAGAATACATGATGCATGCTGTCAAAATGTGTAGCATCTTCTTCTTTGTCGCGCGACATTGAACTACAAGACACCATTTGTCCTCGTTATACAACATTAAACTATACGATTAACATCTTCTCTACATAACATTAGGAGATTCCATAAGAAATCATCATGGACATCATTGCTACTTCTTAGTGGAACTTGAGTCCCTCTCGTCTCTATGTTTGAGTCATGTATGCATTGGGACCTTATTTCAAGAACTGTGTGTGGCCTGATTATCATCTATTTGAGATACGTAGAGATGCCTGGATCTCCAATCCCGGGGCCAGCTGCAATCATAAAATTTTTATTTCCCATTTCATCTCATTTATATGAACTAGATCTATACAAAGTGATCTTTTTAGATACACGATTTAATTTTCATACTATATTCTATCTTAAATTTAATCATTCTCTTAAAATGTGTAATATTCCTCATCTCTCATGTCAAAATCAATAAGTGTGGGATATGAATGTTTAAAGAACTATGTAGGGCATGATTATCATCTATATGAGATATGTATAGATGCCTATATTTCCAATCTTAGGCCAATCCATGATAAAAAACACTTATTCCTTACATAAGTATCAAACCTACATAGAGAATGTTTAAAGAATAACGTACAACTTGATTTTTCCCCCAGCAAGACACATAGTGACACTTGGGTTTTATCCCTTAGTACAGTTACAATATGTCATTCTTTTCACATTGGTTAATCATTGTCCTTACCATATAATGTTAAATTTCGTGGAAATATCACACCCATATTCTTCACTTGTGTCCCCTTTGTGTTATTGAAGAAACCCTTACTACATATTTTTTCTCACACTGAACATAGCTCATGTGGGATTAGAAATTGGGTGAAATTATTCTTTATATAAATAATGTGTCTCAACCTCTTATGGGGATATAAATTTCCTCATTGCATGACATAAATCTATATTGTACAGTGTCCTCAGTGCATGACCTAAGACTACACAGTATAATGTCCTTGCAGAATGACATTAAAACAGCACATCACAATGTCAATTAAAAGAGAAAAAAAGTCTCCATCTTACATTTGAGTCAAATATATGTAAATGGTGTCAAAATGATGAAAAATATTGATTCATATATTTCGTAGGTTCATTGAGAATAATCCCCTCTATATTTCACACTCTTAATCTTGAATATTTCCAGATATTCATAATCTTTCTTATGGTTTCTAGTGACAGTGTTTCTAATACCTGAGAACTCTATTTCCCGACTCTCCAGTATGTGCCCTTAGTTGGCCTTGCATAATTTTCCAACATAATGGGCCTATTAGTCAAAAGATGACACTATTTGGCTATGTATAATATTTCCCTGTTGGATATTCATAATAAATCCCACGTAACGAGTTTTTCAAATGATAGTAGTTTCAGTTTTTCTTATAGTGTCTTTGCCCCATTAAAACGTTGATGACAATATAATAGAATATATATTTTTAAAACAGTCATTCAAGTATATTTGGCATGTTATCTTCCTCTCAATCTGAAAGTCTTTAGGACCATGGTTTACACATTTCCCTCTCATTGTGTTCAAAGCAACATGAAATAACCATGGAATCACATGGCCACATATCAAATACTATTTCCATTTCTGGTACTAGTTGTATGACCTAAATCTACTGGCACAATACCTCCTACATTCAGGCCAGAACTTATAATATGTCATATTCCTCAGATTCTTTGGAAATCTGGGTTGGAAATACCCACTCCATATTTACGTACCTTTCTCTAAAAACGAAACTCAGTAATTCAAGAAAATCTAAATCTCCATAAACATTCTTTGGCTTTTAGAAATAAAATTTCTGACTTCTGAGAGCTCTTTTGACTAACTATGCAGTACTTTCCCTTAGGTGGAATTACCTAATATGCCTACATAATGGGCTTATCAATAAAAATATGCTAATGTTTGGCTATGCCACATATGCCCTAGTTGGCCCTGCATAACACAACCCCCATCATGAGTTTGTCAAATAATGGTAACTTCATTCTTGTAAAAGACTTCCTCCAATTCCATTATCCCTTTTTTCATATCATTATTCATATTTAAAAATTCCCAAATTATATTTTACAATTTTCCCTTCCATACCTGAATATGGTAGTATGTTTCCTAACAAATTATCTTGAAATTGGGAGAGTCTCATACCTTTTGTTAGAGCGAAGACCATAAATTAAAGCCACATAATGTCCTCACTGCATGGCTTAAAACTGCACTGTATAATTTCCCCACTGCATGACATAAAATTTCATTATAAAATGTCCTCACTGTATGAAGTAAAATTTTACAGTACAATTTCCTCACTACATGACTTAAAACTGGACAATATGATATCATAAATTCTACTTTCTAGAAAATTTTAACCATTACTTATACACCAAATTTGTATGGAAATGGTTTTCCTATTCCTGATATATGTCGACATAAAATAGGTATTTCATTCTTAAAATTCCTTTCCTTGGAAGAAACACTCATTGTTGTCATGAGTCACCCGAATATTATTTTCCCTTGTATACCATATGTAAAATGATAAATTCCTAATAACTCTTTTACATAACTATGCAGTATGTGCCCTTAGGTGGCCTTACAGAAAATTTTCGTAAATAATAGGCATGTCAATCAAAAGATGCCACTATTTAGCTATGCAGCATATACCCTAGTTTGCCCTGTATAACACAACTCTCATAATGAGTTTGTAAAATAATGGTAACTTTGTTCTTGGAGGAGACTCCCCATATGTTGATAGAAGTGTTAAATTTGGTGAACCTAAAAATCATGACTCATGATTCCCCTATGGAAATATATAAAAAATATTAGTGCAATTCTTAGCCATTGAGTCTTGTTTGGGATTTAATTTTATAATTTATTTTCAAAGATGTTCGACCTTAAAACACTAGCCCTTTATAGTCCAACATGCACGACACAAAACTACCAACAACAAGAAACGTGGTACTCAATAGATTGGGAACCCGAAATGGGAACTCTAAATAGAAGATAAGTCCCAACTCACTAAACATACATTTTGTCTTATTTAGGTAATATTGTGAAATAAAAAGTCAAAATACAAAAAGGTTGTAGGGTTTTCTAAATGACCCTAGAAATAATCAAACTATGCTCGCTAGGCCCCATGTCTTAGGTAATGATTTGAAATTTTTTTCCAATCCTGATGTAGCTCCAAATCTAACCAAATGATGCTAGAATTCATCAAAGTGTCCTAATATTTTCTTAAAATAATATTATTCCCATTCATAATGAATTAAATTATATGGGGGGCTTTTGTAGACACTAAGAAATGTCTTCCATGCACTTATCCACATGATTTATTCAACAAGGGAATGATAAGTGCATCTCTGCATTTTTAATGGGGGTCAGTGAAGATAGTGAAGGCACTAAGCTAAGGGGTTGGGACAACAGACTGGCACCGATCCCATGTAGGGGTACAAGGGAACATCCCCTGCAGTATGGATCAATTATTTTGGCTAAGTACATATAGACACTCCCAAGGTACTTGCGTGAAAACACATGTTCGCCACCATGCTGGAGGAGAATTAAGAATTAATTTTGGCTAAGTCCTCATTATGGTGCCCCATTTAGGCCAAATCACTAGCGGTACTCAAGTATACATTGGTTCCACCCATCCGATGAGTAGAAACATGTGTGCCACAAAGGCGGTACACAACCCACTTGCGCGAAAAAACTCTTTTCATCGCAGGTCCTATTTTTGCCTATAAATAGACCCTTGGGGCCTTCATTTGCACATACGAAATTACCTAAAGCATAATTGCTTCTCTAGTCTCCTTAGTGCTTCACCCAAGTCCTCCGAAATATTCTATGTAGTTATATAACACATAAAGCGGGAGAATTTAAGGAGGAACATAGAACTTAAGTCCTTTTAGTGTTTAAAATCTATAACACTAGAATGCCTAAAGATCCCAACAAACCAAAATCAGAAAAACATGAATACCACCTATTCCTTTCATAGGAACTTGAGCACCCCACTTCTGGGATCACCTGTGATTTCTCAAAAAGGCTTGCATTAGGTCTCCCCCAAGTATTACCATATAGGTTGTTCATCACATAAGTGAACGTCATGTCACCCAATCCTACTTTTGTGCCCATACTTGCGTTCCCTTACCTACATGGTCACCACTCTTTGATTCCCTTACTATCTTTGTTCTACAAGACATCAAGCCCTATTCAATTCCATCCATGGCAAGTCTTCTTTTTTATGGGATCCCTTGTTTGAAATAGTTTCTGTTGAGACCACCACAAATACCACCTAAATTATCAAACCATTGTGAAAGAAACATCAAAATGTCTTCTATTTGTGCATCAATATCCACATCCATAGGTTTCCCACATTTTTTTCACAATGATGTTAGGATTCATGTTGTGTTTGTGGGTTTCAGTATCTGAAGTCACATGGACCTTTCTCCCAGGAACAGTGTTGGGAAGTTCCCGGTTTGGAGGAGGGTTTCCCCTCTCAAAGTGACCTAGAACCCAGGTCTTCTGATATGGAAGGTAAGGTTTACACTTTCTTTTCCATTAAATAGAATGAAATGTCTCCCTCCCCTACCAAGATCAATTTTAGGGCATCCATCCTGTTGTACTCCCCTAAAGTTGCATCCCTACTTCTTTTCATTGGACCCTTGTCCAATGTAAAGTGAATAGAGGGAAGGCTCTTATCTACTCCCTTGTCTACCCTTGCCACCATACGTGCACCCTCTTCCACTTTCAGGGAATTAAAAGTGTATGTTTCACTATTGATTCTTTCACATCCTCTTGTTTCTCACACTGATCATGACTCCCATGGGCTTATAGTCTCATGAATATTACAAAATGTTTACAAGCACTAATTGTAAATAAACTATGAGAAAAATGATTCCCACCTTAATTAGGATACATAGGAAGCCTTCTCTGGGATTGAGCTCATAGGATATCCTCTTCAATAATCCAACACTATTTACTTTAATCTAAGTATCCTCCTTACGAATAATCCCCGAATTAAACCCCCAAAATCATCAAGGCATCATTATCAAAAAGTAAGTCCAAACACATTTATCCCAAATGACTATACACTCCTATGAGATTCATCGAATTATGTGGGATTTGGTTCCTATCCAAATTGGATATGTAGGAATCCTCCTTGATGTTCATGCCCAACATGTCAAATCAACCCTGTTCTCTTTGGTCTATATTACCAAATAGGACTAATCTTACTTTGGACCCCATATTCATTCCATGTTCCTTGGGATACTTAGGTATAAGTCCAACATTAAACATTTACTAAGCACCCACCCATGCATAGATATCATTACCACATAACATTAAACTATACAGTTAGGTCCTTATTATACAACCTTAAAAGGTATGATGTGTCCAATTAAGCGGCACTGAACTACGAGGGTTCTGATTCCTGTCACTAGGATATGTAGGTAACCCATTGCATTGGTATGATCCCAATATCAAAACAAGCCTTCATATCCCTGTATGACAACAAATTCTAGAGTGCCCCACTGAGTGGCTTGAAAAATAGTATCAATATAACAATGATTAAAAGAATCTATAAATAGTATATGAGATGGTACCAGTGATGGGGAACCTTGAATACATATGGATATCTCCATTAATGAAGAACATTGAATACATACAGATGATTCTAAATTTAAAACATGTTAATATGTGATTGAAAATTCTAATGGAATCTTTCGTTACAATTAGTGAATTAATAAGGATTCATGAAAATATCTTAAATTTATAAAGAGAGTCTCGAAGTAGAAAATTATTCCCCTCTAAAAGGTGTGGTGAGTCTGACCTCCTGTACTATAGACCAATTCATGTTTCTCAGTATTATATTTTTCAATCATAATGAATGTATTCCTTTGGAAATAATGTCCCGTTTGGATAATAAACTATTGGTTGTTTTAGATTCCATGAATAAATCCAATGGCAACCACCAGGAAGTAGTGATTCTTAAAACTAGAACTCATGTTTCGAGTAACTATGAAACAATAACATAATTCATGTGATGCAACTTGTAATGGATTATAGAAGTACATTACATGTCCCGGAAATGGGTTTCGGATTTTGTACAAGGGAAAACCCTAGTTCATATATCCAAGGGTCCTAGACGACATGTCCATATAGACAACACACCATGTGGAAATTATCTCTAACCTGATATGAATTGACCAACTACATGGTGTGTTTTCATGATATCACACAGTATGTATTCATTCTTTCTTGACATAGAACGCATGTGATTTTCAAAAATTCTTATAGAATACCACAGATTGGAAACAAAACTATGTCGAAAACAAAGAACCTGAAATATATTACATAATAGGAAATGTTGGATTCATATAAAAATCGAAACAATTAAGTAATTAATGTAAAAATACCTACCTCCTAGTGGATCATCATTGATTAAAGACCCATGTTTCTGAAATAAATTCAGTGAACCTGTTACCATGATTTAGCCTCAATCAATCCCAAGATGAAGATTTCCTCCTAATTCACCTACTCTCAACTATGCTTCCAAAAAGAAATGGGAGGTTTGACTTTGTATAAATATATATTATTGAATATGATTAGTGTAATTTAATAACCCTAATTAGTTAAATAGAACACCCATTTAAGGTAATGCCAAAAATATAAATCAAAGGGAGAACACCCATTTAATCGGACCAACGTTGGCCTAAAACCCGAATTGATAATATGCATTTCCCAATTAAATCTCTATAATTTTGATTCAGTCATGAATTCATAATTTATTTACATAGATTTATTTGGGATAAATCAATGTTTAAATACACATAATAGATTTAATATCTAGTAAATAAGTATTATATACAATTAATAATTCAACCAGTAAGTAATCTCACTAAATTCTTGTCCAGGGGTAAACACCACTATCTAGAGTCAACAAAACCATCTAAAAATTATTATTCTATAGTTTTCCAATGAAAAAATGACCATTTTAACCATTAAAAATCTAATGGCTCTAAAAATATTAAATGGGCTACAATTTTCACATAGGAAATCCCGGATAATAACCTCAACAATATTGGGTTACAACCTTTCTAGACCATTTTTTTGGACAGTTTATTTAGACAATTACTTCTCCACCGATGAAATATTATATTTTATTTAGAATCTATATAATCATAACCAAATTCATTTATATGTTTTAGTTAATGATATTTTAACACTTAGAGATTCTTTGAATTATTATTTTTTTGAATTAATTGATTCTTTTTGATATTTTCTGTTTCACAAAACACTTCAAATTGTTTATTTTATATTAAAGCACTATGTATAACATGAATTATATATAACAACAAGTTAACCATGTACTAAATTCAATATAAATTTTATATTACTTTACATATAACATATATGTTAGATTACATTAAACATAAAACTTACTTTCGTCAATGGCTTGTGTAATACACAATATCGAGTGTTACTGAACAATAATTCATTATTAAAATATTATTACTTAATAGGATATAACATGGCCATTTAATGGAATATTATTTGATTAAATATGTTATAAACATATATATTTGAATTCATTGGTTACCTATTAATTAGAAACTAATATAGAAACCAAATTAATTTAATGGTACAGATTTTATAAAAGTCTATTTTATTTTCCAAAAAGATGATTTATATTAATAAGATAAATTAAATACTAATAGTGAATAATATTAATTAAATTTATATTATATATATTAAAAAACGTATTTTTGATAACTATCAAATATATTAGATAGATATAAGATAAGAACAAACCTAATTTTACGCTTAAAACCATATATTTTTATAAATGTAGTTTTATCGCCTTTTAATGGAGAACCCATTTTAAATAAAAATTTTGGAACTTTTGTAGAATTAATATTTCAATATAATCTTAATATTTGAATTTTAAATTTAAAATTATGGTGGGATAAATTTTTGGAATTTTTTTGTAAGGATGCATTTTATAATGAATAGTTAATAATTGTAAATTCAAATTCAAAATTGTTTTTTCATATAATTTATTTATGAGAATTAATTATATTTTAAATTTTTTTACATGTTAAATAAGATTATATTTTTAAAAATTAATCTATTTTTTGTTATCGGAATAAATTTCACATTGAAATTTAACTGAAAAAAAAAAAGAAAACTTTTGATCATTTTTACAATATAAACCAACAGTGAAATTATTTTTTAAATTATCTTATACCACTTATATGATTATAATTTTGAAAAATAGATTCCATATTTTTACTCATAATAATATATAATTTATAATAAAACCAAATTTGTTTCTTCCAAAAATATTAGTGAAAACGATTAAAATTAATTACAACGATTAAAAGAAAAAATTTCTTAACAAAGTACTAAACCTTAAATTCAAGACACAGAAAGACCTACACACCTATCAAAACACCATTGTATGAAAATTATTCCCCCATGAAACGACCATTATTTAGTTTTTTTGGTTTTATATGAATTGTTTTAGGTAAAAACGTGTGTACACCAAACTTATTTTCAAAAATATCAAATCTGTCTTTTCAATTCCATATAAAAGGTCTCCACCTCTCCTAGTTCTTCACACTTCTCAAAATACATTGTTTTAGAAAATATATACCCATTAATGATCCATAAATACCCTAATTCCTCTTATAATCCTCCCCCCTTTGGATGAAATAAATTCAAAGAAAACATTTGGCCCAAACCAAAAAGAGTTACCCAATTATGAGGTAATGATTTCTATCAGAATCATTTATTTTATTTTCATTCTCCACCCCATAAAAAATCATTAGCACACAATTGTATGAAAAAATCAATATCTTAAATATAAAATTATTTTTTTATGCTAAGAGTTTTACCTACACTAAAACACTACTCCATTTAATGGGTAATGACATATTGTTTATGTGTACAACGAACTACCGCCACACAAAATGATGATTGTCCATTTTTCCTTACCACCTCTCATGGTGGTAATTATGATGGAAACAATATTTATATGTGTTAAAAATATGTTTGTTATTTATTTATTATTTTTAAATCCTTTTACAACACGTATAATTATACTTTTCAATTGGTTAAAATATTATTATTTCGTTAGAAGAAGTGTGGATTACCGCCCCCTCAAAACGATGTGATACATTCACAAACTAAATGAAATGTATTAAGGATGGGTTTATTAAACATAAATATTATATATTATATAGTAATATTTATATAATTATTATATATATATATACATATCTTATTTACTATCTCTCATTCAATAAAACAATAAAAATGGAAACAACATTCATACGTAGGTAAAGTTTACCATCTCCATGAACAGTGTATTTCATTTCATAAATATATAATATATAGATTATTATAACACACATATTATTAATATAAATTATATTTATATCATGATTTAAAATATATATATTTTATATAAGTATAAGGACCAAATATATAAAAAATTAAGACACATGCAATGAACAAAATAGATATTACCCGAAGTAAAACCAAAACCTATAATTGTTAACAAGCGGGTAATATGAAGTCATAATAAAATCATATAAGGTATTTCAAATAATAATATGGTTATTTTATATATTTATAATAAGATTATATTTATTATAAATGATTTATGTATGAGTATGATAAGATTACCGTCCTAAGGTACGGTAATTTCAACTCACTTCTTATTTCTATGAGATAAATGCTTTATTCACCACCCATTCCTTTTATACGGGGTTTATACGTACCATGGATGTATTATATTATTATTATACTAATTTTTTGGTTATCTAAATATCCTTTATATGATATTTATTTTATGGGTATAATTTTTCAATAGCTACAAAATTGGTAAGACAGTTTTATGTCAAATTCCCATCTTTGAGACACATGTCTTGTTATGCACCTGCATTATTTTTAGAAGTGTATATTAATAAACGTGAAATGTTATAACATGAATATACTTATTTAAATGATACTTTTTAGTTTTATTGAATTATTTTTTTCATTGAGATTATGATTCTATGTAACAAAGTGGTAAGAGTTTATTTAAACAATCCCATCACTTTTTGGGATTGTTAATGATTACGCTTCCTTTTATGAAATATTAAGATCCGTATGTAATTAACACTGATTAGTTTCAATATCTTCTATTTATTCAAGATATATCCATTATTAAGTACCATTTTTTCACTATTTTGTATTTACGATAATTATGAAAATTTTGTTTAGAAAAATATGACTGTATTTCTCTCTTCTATTGGAGATCTATTTTATTTCAAAAACCATGTTTTAAAAAATTATTTAAAAAATTAGTTTAAATGATACATGATGATAATTTTAAAAGAAAATGTATTTTAAAAATGTTTTATTATTTTAAATTATTTCTTTATATGTTTTCAAATAAAAGTATTTTTAAAATTTTTGGAAGATTCTTTTATAAGTATTCAATGAAAATGGTTTTCAAAATATTTTTATGATTATTTTATAAGTTTTAAAAAAAATGTATTTCAAATTTTTTTCAATATTATTTAATAAGTATTCAAGGTAAATGGTTTTCAAAATGTTCTCAAGCCTTCTTCTTATGTTTTCAAAGTCTTTTCAAATGAAATGGTTTTCAAAAGGTTCTATGTTTTAAAGAACATTTTTCAAAGAAAAAGGATATTTACCTCAAGAAATATTTTCAAAATATCCTTCCATGTTATTTTCCTTCTAATATAACATTACTTTATGTTAATTATTCTCTCTTTGGAAATTTTCTTAAGATTCCATTCATATTAATTAATTAATGGTTTATGTTTTGATGGAATGATGTTAAAGACACCTATTTTACTTCCATGGGTTTTATGTTTTTGAAACCTACATATTTTCATGATTTATTATTTCATTATGTGATTATGAAACCTATCAATTTTCATAGGTTATGATGTGATGAAATTTAAAAGATACCCATTTCATTTACTAGGTTGTGATTTGCTGTTTATAAAACCTATCTCTTTTTTGGTTCATGACATTATCACAATTTTATTATCTTGTGGCACATGTATACATTATTTTATTATGATATGTGTGGGGCATATATCTCTCCCCAATGAATTGGGTAATGATAAGTTGTATATGAGCTTATAGGGTACACAGGTTGTAACCCAATCCCAAAAACAAGAAGGTACACTGGTTATAGCCCAGACCTAAAAACAAGAAGGTACATGGGTTATAGACTATACCAAAATTTAATAGGATACATGGGTTATATCCTAGGCCAGAAAACAGGATGGTACACGAGTTGTATCCCAAGTAAGAAAATAAGAAGGTACACAGGTTGTAGACCAATCCTGAAAATAAGAAGTGACATGGCTTTTAACCCTATCCTAAAAGTAAGAGGGTACAGAGGTCGTCATCGCATACCCAAAGTAGGTACACCGGTAGTAGCGCAAGAATACATGTTATAAATATCATGGGAGGTAGCCTTGACATAAGATGTTCAATTCTTATTTACATGCCATAAATTTTTTCTTATTACTCAGTTATGATTTCATGGCTCATGATATTTATTTATTTATCATTCATGTATTATTAATTACCACTTTTTGTCCCATAACTCATGATTATGATCTTTGGTAAGAAGTTTATGATCATATAATTCCATGATCATGTTCTCATAAACCTATGTTCTTGTTTATGCTACGATTTTTCCCTTTTTACCCTAATAGAGCATATTAGCTCACCCATTTTAAAGTTCCCTTCCACAAGTTATGAAGATATGTTTTAAATATGATGTGTCTAAGAATTTTTTGATTCATGAAGAAACTAGTGGGAGATAATTTAGCTCACTTATGTACCAGTGTCTAGGTTTCCATGTTTCCAAAGGCAGTAAAATAATATGGACTTTGAGATTCTCTTTGTAAAATTTTCTTAACTATTCTTCTAAAGTTATGTAATGTTAATGTATGTCATTATTTGGTGGATATAGTATGTATAAGAGAAACATTTTTGTTAAAATTTAAAAACTATAATGAAAGACCATAATGAGATCCCTAGGTATATTAAAAAGGTTATTTCTAGGGATGTATCTATGTATAAGTATATGGATAAGTCAACATTTAAGAACATTTCATGGAATTTTGGTAAAGGATGGAGTGAGTGGTTTCCTTTAAAAACATCCATATCTAGACACTATAGGTGTATGTGGTTCTGAAAAAGTTGTACCAAGTGGTAACAACTCTGACAGGATGTCACGGGCCTCACTCAGGGTAATCTGGACATGACAATGGGCCTTACTACACACTTGGTTTGACACTCCCCGGAGATATTCTTTGGTAATTAAGGGAATCTTTACAAACCATCATAAAGGATTTAAATTGAGGATTACTATGAATAACCGCGGATAAACCTAAGAAGTCATAGATTAAAGTAGGATCCATGATTTAGGTACACTAGAAGTAATTTTTCATGATTAATTGGTACCCTAATTGGATAATTGTTTCTCAAAATATGATTTCTCTATTTAGTCAAATGATAGAACTAAAGGGAACATGGTTAACATTTATAGTTTCATATGTGGATAATATGGGAATTATGAGAATCCATTTTCCAAGAACAAATCTCATAAAGAGAATAAAGAATGTGGTATGCGTATTGGTTATAATTCTGTAGATAATGAGACTTACAATGACAAGTGAAAGGTATGTGATATTTTTCAAGTCTTTATTAAATTAATCAAAAAAAGAAATATAATATTGAGTTTTAGGAAACTTATAAATGTTTAGTATATAATATTTTAGGTAATAGTTATTAAGTAATAAGTTATTGAATATTGAGTAATTGTTTAAAAATAAGGTTGGATTAATTAATTATTTGTGTTTTATAGTTCAAATATTATGTTATAAAATTCATGAAATATATAATTATATCAAATATAATTTTTCAATAAGGATTGAAAAGATAATGTTTATTGTTGATGTGGATATAGAAAATTGATTTCATGGGATGGAGATATATTGATTAGGGGAAGTTAACAATTAATTAATGCCTAAAATTTATATAATGATGTTTGAGTAATGATATGATGGATGTAAATAAGTAAATTGGACAATAAATATTACCCTAGAACTGATTACTGATAAAGTGTTCTATTTAATCATGGATGAATCTTGAAACATCTTGGATTTAGAGAATATATCCATTAATCATTGGAATAAGGATGAATGGATGTTTTCCCAAAGTATTTATAAGGCCCCATCCTTAAACCTTACTTAATCTTGAGTTATTACAAGATTACACATTGAGGATCTTTTCAGGTTTAGAGTTTTAGAGAATTAGATCATGAAACTTGCATTACATTCCACATTTAAACAAAGTGGTTACATAAAAGACAATATTCATTCTTCCTATCAACGGAAACATATTTAAAATAAAACATGGATTCTTTCTTGACACATCATTGACACTATCACCACATCATGTACCTTTACCTTGACCTGTGAAAAACATTTCAAAAACTTGGGATGAGCATAAAAAGCTCAGTAAAGGTTATAAAAATATGGAACGGAAACATGAGTTCATATATATATAAGAATGAAATCATACTTTACCCATAAAACATAAGCACTTTAACATACCTCATCAAACCATGAATAAATCATAGAAAACATAAGACATAAAGGTAACTTGAGGCATTCATAACATTCTTACGTGGGGAGTAACCCTCTTGGTTACGTTTGCAATACCCATCACAGTATATTCCCTAAATCTCTTCGGAGAAACCTTAACGTTTCACTCCTTCGCGTTACCCAATACATTGGAGAGCCATAATGGGCTCACCCGCCCTTAGTTTATCACGGAACCACCCGGTTTCATAACAATGCCCAAGAACCATAACATAAATGTGTCACATAAAACATGCATAAAGGAAACATAACATTTCCACATTTCAATCACAATATAACATTTTAGTATATTGAAATATTGAATCCATTCAAAAAGAAACCATTTCCAAAACCATTTAAAACATTTAATAAAGAGATTTTTGAATCAAATTGTCCCATACCACCTTGAAGCTTAAAATTTTAAACAATTAATATCCATATAAATAAATCCTTAAAACCATTTTGAAAACATGGATATTAATAAGAACAAATAATTAAAACATTTAAAACAATATTTTGGTTAAAGGGGTTTTACCAAAATTAGAGACACTTGAATACAATAGTTGAGGAATAACATTTAGTCAAAACTTTATAATATCATGAGAATAAATGGATTCATGATATAATACTCCAAAGGACAGTATATACACCATATAAGAGTGAATTGGTGCATAACAACAATGAACCCTCAATAGAAATGTCAAATGTGATGAAATCCCTTATAAAGAAGGTATCCTTAAATTAAGGACAAATCAATCTCAAAAATATGTGTGACAAATATAAATACACCCAATAGAAGTGGATATTAAGTGTAAAACAATAAAATATCATTCACACATATTCAATGGACGACATATTCAATGACTACATGTTGAACCCAAAGAAATCGAAATTGGGTTAAAAAGTTCCCTTGACAGCCTAACGACATCACATCAAAATGAGTTGATGAGAGATAAAAGTGTATCTCATCACTTGGACATAAAATTTACATCAATAAGCATATATGAGAACATATCCCAACATAACAATATGTAAATTAAAAGACCCAACAAAAGAAGTCTTTTAAAAAAATGGAAGGTGAAAGGTTCCCTTACCGACTTGGGTATCTTTCAAAACATACACCCCATGAAAGAAGGACAATAGATCATTGATGTAAATACTCATAAACGAAAGTATATTACACAAAGAGTATAATAATCGGCATTACATACACCACTCAATGGAATTTGTGGAAAATGTAGCATAAATCTCACGGGAATAAAAGTGAGATGAAAAATCCCTTACGAAAATTCGGCAGCCTAACGGCGCCACTCAAAACTTCCAAAATGGATTGATGAGAGGAAATAGGGTCTCTCATCATATGAACATAATAAGTACAGTAGGATTAATATAAAAGAACATCCCAATCATAAGAAATATGAGCTTAAAAGGAATGACATAAAAGAGTGTACTTAAAAAGAAAGAGAGGTGTAGGATCCCTTACCTCGGGTCCGACTTGACTCGATCGTTCATTAATCTCCTGAATAATAAACTTGAGTTAATTTCTAATTCCTTAAGAACCTTTTTCAAGTTCATTATTACTTTTATACCACTTATTACCATGTCATAAACATTATTTAATCATTTAAGTTAATAATATTTGTTTTGCCGATATTTGGTTCTTAAGTCGAAAGTGGACTTCTTACAATTACATGTTGTTCGTGTGGCCAAATGTTTATTATATCCATAATTGTATTAATTATGTATATATCATATATTTCATATATATCCAGTACATGCATGCATTTATAACATTACATAATCATTTAGAGGTAAGAAATGAAATGCACCGTTCATGGAGACGGTAAGCCGTACGTACGCATGAACGCTACTTTCATTTATATTTCGTATTTTATAGAATGGAATAATAATGATATAAAGGTATATTATAATTCCAGTATAATATCATATATAATATCATATTTCCATCCTTTATACATCCCACATATGGTATTTAACGAATAAAATCACTTTGAGGGGGCGGTAGTCCGCACTTCCTTAAATGAAGATATCGCTTCTACCCATAATGGAAGCCATAAAGGTAAGAAAAAAATGAAAAATACAGAAGCATAAATAAAACATAAACATATTATATATCATATATAAAAATAGTGACATCATAATGGCCACCTTTGAAGGTGTTAAATGAGTATTGAACAGTCATCATTTCGGGAGGCAGAATTTCACCATCCACGGAAACTGTATGTTCTTTAACCATTTGATGTAGTTGTGTGAGAGTTTAGCTCGAATAAATCTTATAAAAACATCCTAGTATATTGAAGATACTAGTGTTGTTACAAAAGAAGTAAATAAAAAGAGTTTAGGGGGTTGGAGAAGCAAAATAAAACAAATAAACATGAGAGAATGAATTACCTTTAAAAGTGTAACTCCTTTTGATTTGAGCCTAAAGGCTTCCTTTGAAAGGATTCTGCCCAAAGGGAATCCTCTAGGATGAGGAGAGGGATGTGGATAGAGTAAATGGGCAGGTTTTGGCCGTGTCAAAGGCTTGAGTAGTGTGTTAAATGAGGTATAGGTGGGGGCCTTTTATAAGAGGAGAGGAGGGGCACTTTTGGAGAGTAAGGAAATATTACTTTATTTGAAAATGTGTTTCGGTTTTAAAAGGTCCCAAATTGATATAATTCGTGGATAAGGTTATAAGGGTTCTAAATGCACTCATCCAATTGGTTTTGGACATGTGTAGTTCATAGATTTTACATTATCTTTCCATTTTATTTAAATTGTCAAATAATGATGTCATCGCTGCATCATTATTATGTCATAAATAATTTAATTTATTTAATGTCTAAAAATTATAAAAAAAATACTATGATGTAGGAAATCTTTTTATATTTCCAATGACTATTTATAATCAAAATTTGGACCTGTGTAACCCTACTTAAAAATTGTTTTAGTAAAACAACTCATGTTTGTGTCAATTTAATTTTAACATTAAATAAAAATATATTATTGTCATTTTCCAACTAAAGTGGATCCATGGGGTCCCCAAGTTGGACCATGGCTTGTATTGGTCGGCCATGACTCACCCAATAGTTGTAGGATAAGTTTCATGGTGTTTTCACATTCTTATAATATCATTTTTACCTTAAACTACACTAATTACCACTAATCGCGATTAAAAACTTAATATGTTACTATTCACCAAAAAAAATTATTTTTATCCCATTGAACCACATTTTACTTCTTATTGAAAACCATGTATGTCGGATTTTTGAAATTCAAAACACAATTATGGCAAAATTTCATTTAAACGGAAAATCAGTTTTTTTATAAGTACCACTTAGTGGTTTCACTATTCATCAAAAATTGATGTTTTTCAGAAAAATCCCAAAAATTCACCCTAATCTATATTTGATATTCTGAATTCAAAAATGAAGTCCGTTTTAAAAAATTCAAAACATATAAGTCACATTAATTAATTTAATAATTAATTCCCGCTGTCATGACAAATACCGTGTTTTTATAAAACAATAAGTATCAAAAGATTGACAATAGTTTAAGTCTGATTTCAGAGTGAAATTAATTCCAACGACCACTATCGGATTTAATGGTAAAAATATTTTCTAATTTCACTTTAAAACCAATTCAATATATTATCTAATCATATAAATAAATTAGATTAAAAAGAGGTTTTGAATTAAAACACAACATTTACACTATTCATTAAAAAATGAACTTTATCGAAAAGATACCAAAAATTTACACAAAGTAAATTTTTATGTCCCGATTCTTAGTAAGAGTTTTATTTGGTCCAAAATAATGGTTAAGAGTGAACAAAACTATATTTAATGATGGTTCAACATCGAAAGGTGATAAGTGGACCTTTAGTGAAAACTAGGGTATATACGCCTAAAATTGAATTCTTTCCGTATTTTAATCCTCTATCCTTTATTGTATAAATGTAAAAACATTTAAGAACATATATAATCATATTTTAGTTATTTCTATCCATTCCCGCCATTACAACGGCTACATGTTAACTACCATTTAAAATAATATTATTTTATTATTAGAGTGCAACGTAAGATTCCCAAGAGACTCGTTGTTGCGTGTTGGGTACGCCATCGAGCATAGCGTCCCCTTTAAATTCATTTAAATATTTTATTCACAAATATGGATAAATATGAAATGTCATATTCTTTATTTACCTGGGTTGTTACATCCTTCCCCCCTTTTGGGAATTGCGTCCTAGCAATTTTAAAATTGCGCTTGGAACCATCCTTGAAAGTCCCACATCGGAACAAGAGTCGGTAAAACAAACACTTTAAAAAAAGAGAGATAAGTACAAAGGTCACCCGAGTTAACCCATACTAGGATTCCAAGTTTGAAAATATGGACATGGAGAAGAAAACATAGGGTCATGTTCTTGAGGGAGAGTGATAGTAAACATGTCTAGGAGAAAGTTAACAATGAGAAAATCACAAACTTGTGATGGGTTAAACGGTATTTGATTCCCCAGTAGGAAAAGTTAATAGACAACATTTTTGTTTTAAGTTACTTTTTATTGAGGAATTTATTCATAAGGAAACATAATCACTTATCATGTTGACTTTCAACTTTTACTAGATTCCTTAATCAAACTCATATTTTTTTCCAAAAGACGAGTATTTAGGAAGACTTGTTCACATTAAGAGTACTATAATCAACTTCTAGAGAATCACCTAATCCACAAAATAGAACTATATACTTCCCATGTCTTTAGACTTTAACCAAAACCAAAACCAAAAAGGCTAGTACAAGATCAGATAATCCAGAAAAGGATAACCCTTTATAAAAAGAAAATCTATCCTTAATCTCCAAAATTTGTCCAACAAAACCCAAAGTTCAACGAGGACCATTCTATAATCAATTTGTCCATAAAATTCTTCAAATTAAACCAATATAATATTTAAACCCAAATATTTAAAGGATTTAGTCGCATAGTCTTCCAAGATAAATCGTAACATTTATCTCCAAACAATATCAGTTGCTCCTAACGTCCCGTATTGAAAAGTAATTAACCTAATCACATATCCTCCATGATAGGTTAATCATTTTCCTAAATAACCCAAAATCATCTTACTCTTAATTCATAAAATCATATAACCAGAAAGAATCAGTCAAACTAACCAGGGACTTCACGTAGTCCAGTGGTAGGTGATAAATACCAGTCGCACTTTGGTTGTGGGTTCGATTCCCGCAGCTTTGTCCGACGCGACGGGATGTCACACGGTCTGCGTGTTGTCCTTTTTCCAAAACTATATAATTCTTAAAACATTCCCCAAAATGAGATAAAATCTTCAAGAATAATCATAACATATTTTAATCTCAAGTTTATCTCATGCCCTTCATTTTCCATCATATCATATAATAACCCATAATTACCTCAAAAGTAAGGATCATATAAATCCTAATGGTTACCTTAATAATTATTACCTGAATTTCCACATCGAGTTGGCCATCTCATACATGATGCATTAGAGAACTCACCAAGGTTCAAGTGGTTGATCATGACTCCTTGATAGTTGGTTTAGAAAAACCATGAGATTCCTCATTGAATCCCCCATCTCATCCAGTATCTTAATCAGTGAACCACCACAGTTTCCTTCAAACCCATGTCACTTTGGTGCCTTCTAGATCCATCCATTTACTAAAACCAAAAAGGTCAGTGTGAGTATATCAACAAAACCATCATGTACTAACGAGGAAAGTAAACACTAAGATATACTTACTCATTCACTTTATCTAAAACTAGGACACTTTCTGAAATCCTAACCATTATGGTAATGTCACTTATGCTTAAAGAATACCCTAACCTCTAAAGTTATCTAAACCGACCTCTGATACCAACTATAAGGCCCCAGCCTTAAACCTTACTTAATCTTGAGATATTACAAGATTAAACATTGAGGATCTTTTCAGGTTTAGAGTTTTAGAGAATTAGATCATGAAACTTGCATTACATTCCACATTAAAACAAAGTGGTTACATAAAAGAAAATATTCATTCTTCCTATTAACGGAAACATATTTAAAATAAAACATGGATTCTTTCTTGACACATCCTTGACACTATCATCACATCATGTACCTTTCCCTTGACCTATGAAAAACATTTCAAAAACTTGGGATGAGCATAAAAATCTCAGTAAGGGTTATAAAAATATGGAAAGGAAACATGAGTTCATATATACATAAGAATGAAATCATACTTTACCCATAAAACATAGGCACTTTAACATACCTCATCAAACCATGAATAAATCATAGAAAACATAAGACATAAAGGTAACTTGAGGCATTCATAACATTCTTACGTGGGGAGTAACCCTCTTGGTTACGTTTGGAATACCCATCACAGTATATTCCCTAAATCTCTTCGGAGAAACCCTAACGTTTCACTCCTTCGTGTTACCCAATGCATTGGAGAGCTATAACGGGCTCACCCGCCCTTAGTTTATCACGGAACCACCCGTTTTCATAACAATGCCCAAGAACCATTACATAAATGTGTCACATAAAACATGCATAAAGGAAACATAACATTTCCACATTTCAATCATAATATAACATTTTAGTATATTGAAATATTGAATCCATTCAAAAAGAAACCATTTCCAAAACCATTTAAAACATTTAATAAATAGATTTTTGAATCAAAGTGTCTCATACCACCTTGAAGCTTAAAATTTTTAACCATTAATATCCATATAAATAAATCCTTAAAACCATTTTGAAAACATGGATATTAATAAGAACAAATAATTAAAACATTTAAAACGATATTTTGGTTAAAGGGGTTTTACCAAAATTAGAGACACTTGAATACAATAGTTGAGGAATAACATTTAGTCAAAACTTTATAATATCATGAGAATAAATGGATTCATGATATAATACTCCAAAGGACAGTATATACACCATATAAGAGTGAATTGGTGCATAACAACAATGAACCCTCAATAGAAATGTCAAATGTGATGAAATCCCTTATAAAGAAGGTATCCTTAAATTAAGGACAAATAAATCTCAAAAATATGTGTGAAAAATATAAATACACCCAATATAAGTGGATATTAAGTGTAAAACAATAAAAGATCATTCACAAATATTCAATGGATGAAATATTCAATGACTACATGTTGAACCCAAAGAAATCGAAATTGGGTTAAAAAGTTCCCTTGACAGCCTAACGGCATCACATCAAAATGAGTTGATGAGAGATAAAAAGTGTATCTCATCACTTGGACATAAAATTTACATCAATAAGCATATATGAGAACATATCCCAACATAACAACAGGTAAATTAAAAGACCCAACAAAATAAGTCTTTTAAAAAAAAGGAGGGTGAAAGGTTCCCTTACCGACTTGGGTATCTTTCAAAACATACACCCCATGAAAGAAGGACAATAGATCATTGATGTAAATACTAATAAACGAAATTATATTACACAAAGAGTAGAATAATGGGCAGTACATACACCACTCAATGGATGTTGTGGAAAATGTAGCATAAATCTCACGGTAATAAAAGTGAGATGAAAAATCCCTTACGAAAATTCGGCAGCCTAACGGCGCCACACAAAACTTCCAAAATGGATTGATGAGAATAAATAGGGTCTCTCATCATATGAACATAATAAGTACAGTAGGATTAATATAAAATAACATCCCAATCATAAGAAATATGCGCTTAAAAGGAATGACATAAAAGAGTGTACTTAAAAAGAAAGAGAGGTGTAGGATCCTTTACCTCGGGTCCGACTTGACTCGATCGTTCTTTAATCTCCTGAATAATGAACTTGAGTTAATTTCTAATTCCTTAAGAACCTTTTTCAAGTTCATTATTACTTTTATACCACTTATTACCATGTGATAAACATTATGTAATCATTTAAGTTAATAATATTTGTTTTGCCGATATTTGGTTCTTAAGTCGAAAGTGGACTTCTTACAATTACATGTTGTTCGTGTGGCCAAATGTTTATTATATCCAGAATTGTATTCATTATGTAGATATAATATATGTCATATATATCCATTACATGAATGCATTTATAACATTTTATAATCATTTAGAGGTAAGAAATGAAATGCACCGTTCGTGGAGACGGTAAGCCGTACGTACGCATGAACGCTACTTTCATTTCTATTTCGTATTTTATAGAATGGAATAATAATGATATAAAGGTATATTATAATTCCAGTATAATATCATATATAATATCATATTTCCATCCTTTATACATCCCACATATGGTATTTAACGAATCAAATCACTTTGAGGGGGCGGTAGTCCGCACTTCCTTAAATGAAGATATCGCGTATACCCATAATGGAAGCCATAAAGGTAAGACAAAAATGAAAAATACAGAAGAATAAATAAAACATAAACATATTATATATCATATATAAAAATAGTGACATCATAATGGTCACCTTTGAAGGTGTTAAATGAGTATTGAACAATCATCGTTTCGGGAGGCAGAATTTCACCATCCACGGAAACCGTATGTTCTTTAACCATTTGATATAGTTGTGTGAGGGTGTAGCTCGAATAAATATTATAACAAAATCCTAGTATATTGAAGATACTGGTGTTGTTACAAAAGAAGTAAATAAAAAGAGTTTAGGGGGTTGGAGAAGCAAAATAAAATAAATAAACATGAGAGAATGAATTACCTTTAAAAGTGTAACTCCTTTTGATTTGAGCCTAAAGGATTCCTTTGAAAGGATTCTTCCCAAATGGAATCCTCTAGGATGAGGAGAGGGATGTGGAGAGAGTAAATGGGCAGGGTTTGGGCGAGCCAAAGGCTTGAGGAGTGTGTTAAATGAGGTAGAGGTGGGGGCCTTTTATAAGAGGAGAGGAGGGGCACTTTTGGAAAGTAAGGAAATATTACTTTATTTGAAAATGTGTTTCGGTTTTAAAAGGTCCCACATTGATATAATTCGTGGATAAGATTATAAGGGTTCGAAATCCACTCATCCAATTGGTTTTGGACATGTGTAGTTCATAGATTTTACATTATCTTTCCATTTTATTTAAATCGTCAAATAATGATGTCATCGCTACATCATTATTATGTCATAAATAATTTAATTTATATAATGTCTAAAAATTATAAAAAAAATACTATTATGTAGGAGATCATTTTATCTTTCCAATTACTATTTATAATCAAAATTTGGACCTGTGTAACCCTACTTACAAATTGTTTTAGTAAAACAACTCATGTTTGTGTCAATTTAATTTTAACATTAAATAAAAATATATTATTGTCATTTTCCAACTAAAGTGGCTCCATGGGGTCCCCAAGTTGGCCCAGGGCTTGTCATGGTCGGCCATGACTCACCCAATAGGTGTAGGACAAGTTTCATGGTGTTTTCACATTCTTATAATATCATTTTTACCTTGAACTACACTAATTACCACTAATCACGATTAAAAACTTAATAAGTTACTCTTCACCAAAAAAATTATTTTTATCCCATTGAACCACATTTTACTTCTTAATGACAACCCTGTATGTCGGATTTTTGAAATTCAAAACACAATGATGGCAAAATTTCATTTAAACGGAAAATCAGTTTTTTTATAAGTACCACTTAGTGGTTTCACTATTCATAAAAAATTGATGTTTTCAGAAAAATCCCAAAAATTCACCCTAATCTATATTTGATATTCTGAATTAAAAAATGAAGTCCGTTTTAAAAAATTCAAAACATATAATTAACATTAATTAATTTAATAATTAATTCCCGCTTTCATGACAAATAGCGTGTTTTTATAAAACAATAAGTATCAAAAGATTGACACTAGTTTAAGTGTGATTTCAAAGTGAAATTAATTCCAACGACCACTATCGGATTTAATGGTAAAAATATTTTCTAATTTCACTTTAAAACCAATTAAATATATTATCTAATCATATAAATAAATTAGATTAAAAAGAGGTTTTGAATTAAAACACAACATTTACACTATTCATTAAAAAAATGATCTTTATCGGAAAGATACCAAAAATTTACACAAAGTAAATTTTGATGTCCCGATTCTTAGTAAGAGTTTTATTTGGTCCAAAATATTGTTTAAGAGTGAACAAAACTATATTTAATGATGGTTCAACATCAAAAGGTGGTAAGTGAACCTTTAGTGAAAACTAGGGCATATAGCCTAAAATTGAATTCTTTCCGTATTTTAATCCTCTATCCTTTATTGTATAAATGTAAAAACATTTAAAAACATATATAATAATATTTTAGTTATTTCTATCCATTCCCGCCATTACAATGGCTACATGTTAACTACCATTTAAAATAATATTATTTTATTATTAGAGTGCAACGTAAGATTCCCAAGAGACTCGTTGTTGCGTGTTGGGTACGCCATCGAGCATAGTGTCCCCTTTAAAGTCATTTAAATATTTTATTCACAAATATGGATAAATATGAAATGTCATATTCTTTATTTACCTGGGGTGTTACAGTATTTATGGTAATTCAGTTTATTACCATATTTCAATAGAATATATGATGAGGTTAATAACATGTTTAGAATGTGAATACCAAGATCCACTTTTTTAAATATGGGGAAACCAATGTTAAGATGAATTCTTGGATTTCTTTTTGGTGTTTTAGATTTTCATCTTTTATAAGGAGTATAAGGTTAACCATTTATGGAAAGTTTATATTATAATTTAGACGAAGTTAGTAAGATTAAAATGTTATATCCCTATATGAGGATTTATGTATATTGGATAGCTTGTTCAAACTACTTTTTATTGATTATATCTAATGAAAAATTGGAATACATATTATAGATCTCATTATCTATCAGTACTCTAGGAATAAAAAAGTCAACCTCATTTATAGACAAAGAGGTAAAGTGTATAAATAAACACTAAAGGGTATCATTGTTCTGAAATCATGAAAGTATATTTTTTCATGAATATTTCCCATCTTTAGGAAAATGGATCTTGAAAACAAAAAAAATTCTTAGTACCTTTGTTTCTGACGAATTAGAAAGTCTCTTAGGTCATCTCAAATTTGTGGATTTGTGATTGTTAACTTTCTCATGACCTTATTCTCTATAACTCTATATGAGAATATGATGGTAATATTTCTCTACCATTTATGTGTTTTCAAATCCCACTTATTTTCTCCTACGTGGAAATCTCATTGTGAGTTACTTTAGGTAACCATTATAGTTCCAAATTTACCTTTTTAAGGGATGTTTTAGAATTCATTTTTTATGATATGGGTTTCTATGAATAAAAATTAAATTATTAATCCTTTGATAACCGAGAAATATTTCAAGGGTGTAATTCATTTTAAGGGGTGTATAATGTAGCATCCCAATATTTGTTTTTAATTTTTTTTGAATTAATTTAATCTTTTTGTTATTTTTCATTTCACGCAACACTAGATATATTTTATTTTATATTAAATCACTATGTCTAGATTACGTTATATGTAAAAAAAGTTAATTGTACACTACACACAACATATAATTCATCCTTATCTATATGGAACACCAAGGTAAGATTATGTTACATGCAAGATTGACTTTCATCAATGACATGCATATCACAGTTAACTGAGCGTTATCGAACAATTATTCATTATTGAAATATTATTATCTAATAGGATATAAGAAGGACAGTTAATTAAGGACTATAGGATTAAATAACATTTGAAAACATATAGTAAAATTCATTGGTTACCTATTTATTATTAAAAAATATATACACCAAATGAATATAAAAGGACTGATTTTATAAAAGACTATTTTTGTGTGAAAAAAAAGAAGATTTATATTAATAAGTTAATTTAATTACTAATAGTAATCTAAATAAGTTTAATTTTTATTTTATATATTCAAACAAATAATTTTTTTAAAATATATTATATTTGATAGATATAACAAAAGAACAAACCTAATTTAATACTTAAAACCTCTATTTTTATAAAGGTAGTTTTACCATATTTTACTAAAGAACCCATTTTAAATCCAAATTTTGAACCTTCATATATTTTTAAGTAAAAATAAATTCCCCATTGATATAGAATCATAAAAACCTATTTTGGATATTTTTTTGGTTCTTTTATGTAAGGTTATTTATTGAATAGTTAAAAATACAAAATTTTAATTCAAAAAATCATTTTCATATAATTTATTTATAAGTTAAAATTATATTTTAAATTTTATTAAAGTTTAATATGACTGAATTTTTATTATTTAATAAAATTTATTTCATTGGGACCAATTTCACATAGAAATTGGATATAAAAAACTTACAAACTTTTGATCATTTTTACAATAAAAACATGTAATGTCGTCTCATTAGAGGGATTATTTTTTAAATTAAATTCTTCCACTTATTTGATTATATTTATTAAAAATAGATTCCATATTATTAATCAATATAACATATAATATATAATATGGTAAACATTGTTATTTTCCAAAAATATTAGTGAAAGTGATCAAAATTAATGACAATGTTTGAGCGAGAAAAAAGGTTAACAATGTACTAAACCATAACTTTAATAACAGAAAATACCAATAATATTGTCCAAGACCTATTTTTAATACATTATTCTCCCATTAACCATAAATTATTTATTTAGGTTGGTTTTATGAATTTGTTTTGTACAAATTTTGGTACACCTAACTTGTTTTAAAAAATGCCAAGTGTGTCATTTCCCTTCCTTATAAATTGCCACAAAATCTCCCCTCTTCACAGCTCTAAAACCACAAAATTAATCAAATATCTTCCAAATATACTTACCAATATTATTTTTTTACATATATAATCCCCCATTGGTCATAAATAATTCCAAGGAAGCCTTTTTGTACAAACCAAAAGGGGTTACCTGATTAAGAGGTAACGACTTCTTTCAATCTATTTTATTTTATATTCTATCTCCACCCCATGAATCTATTTAATTAATAATTTTATAAAAAAAATTATTAAATATACTAGGCATTTTTTATTTTAATTTTTCAACCACAACATTTACACACCTCCATCTAATGGTAATGAATATACTGTTTATAGGTAGGGTGAACTATCGCCTCACAAAACGATGATTGTTCATTTTCACTTTACCACATCTCATGGTGGTATTTATGATGTAAAATATATTTATATATTATATATATTATATTTAGTATGTATTTATTCTTATTAAATACTTTTACCAAACAAATATTTATACTTTTGATTTAGTGAAAATATGTTAATTTCTTTTGTGGAAGTATGGACTACCGCCCCCTCAAAGCGATGTGATTCATTCACACTATACATAGAATGTATTAAAGATGGGTTTATTAAAATTATACCATATATATGATATAATAAATCTATTGATAATGAAAATTATTTATGTATATATACACATAAGTCATTTACCTTATTTCTTTCAATACAATAAAAAATAGAAACAACATCCATGCATATGTATGACTTACCATCTCTGTGAGTGATTTATTCCATTTCATATATCTATATGGTATAGATTATTATAAAACAAATATACTGAATATACATGATATTTATATCTTTATGTGCATTATTTAAATCCACACATAAGTATAAGTACCCAGGATACAACAAATTAAGACACATGTAATGAACAAATAGGATATTACCTGAAGTAAAACCTTAGCATAGAATTGTTAACAAGTGGGTTATATAAATTCATAAGTAAGAAATTTAAGGAATTTTATATAATAATATCATTATATTATATGTTTATAATTAAAATGTATTTATTATATTGCAGATTTGTATGGGTACGACATGAGTTAAACACAATGTAAGAGAATTTCATATCACTTTTTATTTCCGTGAGATGCATGATTTATTTACTACCATTTAATTTTATGTGGTGTGTATACTAAACATGGATGTATTCTATGAATATTATAATTCAATTTTTTTTATTTCAATATCTATTATATGATATATATTTCAAGAGAGTAATATTTAAAAATCTTCCAAATTGGTAAGATATTTTGGTATCAATTTACCTTCTTTGAGACACGTGTCTTGTTATGCACCTACATTCTTTTTATAGGGGTATAAACATACATTTGACATGTTATAACCCGAAAATACTTATTTTCATGATATTTTTATGCATAATTTAATTAATTTTTTTCCATTTTTATTTTGATCCCTTGAAACCATGTGGTAAGAGTTAACTGAAACAATCTCATCATTTTTCAAGATGGTTAATGATTATGCTTTCTTTGATGAAATATTATGATCCACATCACAAGATAAATCATGAGCTTCCTTATAATATGATTATTAAAGATATATCAATTTATTATTATCATTTGTACACTATTTGGTACTTATGATAATTATGAAAATGTGTTTATGAAAAATCTAACTGTATTTCTCTCTTTGGCTTGAAATCTATCTCATTTCAAAAACCATGTTTTCAAAAATGTTTTCAAATTATCCTTGAAGATAATTTTCAACGAATAAATATTGTAAATTTTTTTTACTATTTTAAATGATTTCATTATATGTTTTAAAATATATTTTTAAGTAAAAAATTATTTTAAAATGATTTGAAGCTAAGTCTATAAGTATTCAAGGAAATTATTTTTAAAACTTTTCTCAATATTAATTTATAAGTTTTAGTGAGAAATAGTTTTCAAAATTTTTTCCATATTATTTTATATGTATTTATAGAAAATGGTTTTCAAAATGTTTTTATGCCTTATTTCTATGTTGTTAAATTATTTTCAATGGAAATGAATTTCCAATCGTGTTATTTTTTAAAGAACCTTTTTCAATGAAAAATGCATATTTACCTCATGAAATGCTTTCAAAATATCCTTCCATGTTATTTAACATATAAGATAAAAAGTATTTATTTTAATCATTATCTTCTAGGAAATGATCCAAATGTTCCATTAATATTATTTTTTTAATGAATTATGTTGTGATAGAATGTTGCTTAAGACACCTATTTCACTTCCATGACTTTTCGATTACTAAAACCCACTTATTTTAATGGATTATGCTTTCATGAAGTGATTATAATACATATATATTTTCATTTTATAGGATGTGATGAAATTTTAATGATACCCATTTTATTTTATGGGTTATGATTTGATGATTATAAAACATATCTATTTCTATGGGTCATGATATAATAAATGTATATCTTTTTATGGCACATGTATGAATAATTTTATAATGAGATGGGTGTGAACCATATCTCCTTCCAATGCATTTGGTAATGATAAGGTGTATATGAGCTCATAGGCTATACTGTTTATATCCCAAGCCCAAAAAAATAATTTACATGGGTTGTATCCCAATCCAAAAAAAAAGTTTCATGGGTTGTAGTCCAAGACTAAAATTAAGAGGGTATATGGGTTTTAGCCTAATATTAAAAACAAGAGGGTACATGGGTTATATCCCAAGACCAAAAAAAAGAAGGTACATAGGTTGTAGCCTAAGACTAAAAATATGAATTTACATGGGTTATAGCCTAAACCTATATGTAATAGGTTACATAAGTTGTTAGACAAAACCTAAAGTAGTTACATGAGTCATATCCCAAGCCTAAAACGTTAATAATTTCTTGGTAGGTAGCGTTGACATAATATTTTCTATTATTATATGCATGCCACACATTTTATGACTTCTTCCTCAGTTATTATTTCATGGATCATAATGTTTAATTACTTATGATTTATGACATATGAACTGCATATGTTTATCCCATAACTAATGTTTTTGATATTTGATATGCAATGTATGATCATCTAATGTTATGATCACATTCTAATACCCTATGTTTATGTTTATGCTTGCATTTCTCAATTATTTATCCATACTGAGCATGTGAGGTCCCCCTATTTATGTTTCCTTCCCTAGGTTATGAAGATAAGTATTATTTATGATGTGTCTAAGAAGGTTTCCAGTAATAAAGAACCTAGTCAGAGATAATTTATCTCAATTATGTATCAGTGTTTTCATTTCCATGTTTCCAAAGACACTAAACTAATTTAGTCCTTGGGAATCCATTTTAAAAAGGATTCTAAGTATTCTAAAAAGGTTATGTGTTGTAAATGTATGTCACGAATGAGTCTCTATAAATATTTTTATAATACATGTTAATATGATCCATCAATTGACTTTTTGACTTATTGAAAACACTCATTGGGTAATAATTGTATATTTCAATTCAAGACTGATTGAATCATATCAGTGTAAACAACATCCTCAAAAGAAAATCGCGAGTCATTATTTTTATTCTATTTTTTATAATGTCTTTAAAAAAATCAAGTACTTCCCCTTATGAGAAAGACAATAGAAACCCACTCTAGTATACCTAAATTCTAATAACCAAAAATCATTTGAGATCATCCATGAAAATTATCTTTAAAATGGAATTATTAACAGGGTAGATGGTATTATATTCGATTATTTAGTAGTATTTATGTTTTTAATTATTTTATGCTCTTTATTTTCCCTTCCATCTCGTTTCTCAAATATTAATGGACCATAAATTAAATCCTCATTTGATAATAGTATGGATTCGTTATTTTATTTTAAATTCCTTCCCTAATTAAAAACATGATCAAATCATAATTCTAATTTTAAACTAGACCTCAAGGTTGAGTAATGATTTAGGGATCAAATCAGATAATGTCAAAATTATATAACTGTTAAAATTTATCCAATTTATCTTTATTGTAATTCTTATTATAATGATCCTAGTAGTTAATCTTTTATAAAATGTGAACCTCACAAGATGAAGAAAAATAAAAATTGACTTAATAGAATAATTATAGAATTAATTTCATCTAATTCCAATTATATACCAATATGCATTACGTATTGAACTATGTAATTGAACATTCAGCTATAATTTGGGTTACTACACTCACATTCAAAATTGCATTGTCTCTGTATTCAAGTTCCAAAAAATACATCAAAGAGTTGATATTGGTTTTTTCAAAAAATGAAACCATGGAATGTTTTTGAAATCCAAATAAAATGAAGAGCATTCAAATTCTCACTTGATAGTTTTAAAAAATTTTGATATATTATTTACAACCTGAAGATGAAACAAGTTGGAATTTCTTGAGATATATTTTATCGAAGAGATTGTTTCCATCATCGAGAAACACTCACATTTAAAAGGAGATCATAGGGATTAAGGAATAATAAGGTTATTAAATTTATGTGTATGGGGAGTGATTCAAGAAGTTATTCTCAAGATACCCCAAAAAATAATTAAATGATAAAATCCTAATCGAGTAATTTTATGAAGGTCTCACACCTTTGAAGATGATCATAAAAAATGATAAAGTGGAATGATCATTGTTAAAAAAATATTGGTAGTAAGAATAGGATTGATTGACTAGATTGCCCAAAACTCCAAATAATTTGGTGACAAAGGTACACAATCTATAAGTGAAGTATATCATGCAATTCAATTTTCACTTGAAAATCATCTTATTTATACTATGTTAGATAAATTGATCACTATAGTGATTGATATTTACATGTAAAAAGTTAATCAAAACCCACTATTATGAATCCTTTTATAAATTTCACTAAACTAGACCACCCAACTATTTATTTTCCCAAATTATAAGACATAGTGGATTGTGTTTTCTTATTCCTTGGGAGAACATATTAGTAGGAACAATAAACACCCCCTAAAATTAAGTATGTTCCCTTCTCACACCAATATATAATTAGATATGGAAAGGTAAAATGAACTTTATATTTTCCATTAGAATATAATAAAGTATCCATTTTTAGAAAAACATATAGAAACCTCTACATTTCCCTTGGATCATTCAATAAACCCCAAAAATATTTAAATCCCAAGAATCAAAAAAACATTTATAAAAAGGGTTTTTCTAGACAAAGGAATATTCTACTAATGATTCAATTTAGATATAAATTATTATTATTTAATAGAATGAGCTAAATAGTTTGATGTACAAGATTAAAATGATCCATATTTCTACTCCCCTCCATGAACGGGTTAGCAAAAAATATATAAATATTTCGTTAAAAACTAATCTGAATCCAATGGTGAATGTTGGTACTATCACACTGAGAAGTTGGAGGAAAAAAACTAAGACATATCATTTTATATATAAACCAAGACTGAATTCAACTAAATAGAATCTTCATTCAAGACCAATCGATGAGAAACTAATAGAGAAATACTATGGTTATAAAAGTATTGACGATTTTCCTCCTAAAAACCTTCCACTTTGAAATACATTTCTATATCCTAACAAGACGGAAAAATAAGAAATAATAAAATATGTTTTTGATATATTTAACAGTCTTAATACCAACATCCCTCAACTCGAGGCAATAAATAAAATTTTAAGGTATTCATTGTTCATAAAATAATATTGTATTAATATAATATGGATTAATGGAAAAGAGTGAACCAACCTTGGGAAGAGTATAAAATTCTCATCACACCCACATTGGAAATGAAAATATAGTACAAGGACCAAGATATATTCACTATTCCATGCACCATATGGGTGTTTCATTTCTATGATTCTTTATGTGATTTGGGTTCCTCCCTTAATGTCATTCCTCACTTAGTTTTCACTTATGTGTTTGTTGGAGAGGTGAAGCTAATGTGGGTGGTGGTGTAGTTAAAAAATAGGACCATGGTGTACTAAATAGGATTCCTTGATGATATATTTGTTTAGGTGATAGATATTATATTTCTTGATGATTTTTATAAGCAGAATATGGAGGATGATCAGGTAAGTTCTTTGGATCTAATCATTCTTTATAGGACCTTCCTAAAAATAGACAATATAATCCTAAATGTTTATAAGGGTACACTTTCTATGGATTTTTAGTATGATATTATAATATTTAATATTTCAGACTCCATGAGGTGGCCCTTAAAAGAATATCTTTATCTCTTCCTTTTTTCCAATCAAACAAATCTTGTAATGATTCTCCAAATATTTCATTTTAGTCTTTTTGAAATGGGGATCAGTCGATGATTAAGGATTTTTTGAGTGCCAGGGATAGTTTTATGTATGAAAACTTTTCAAACCCTATATTTCAAAATTGAAAAAATCTCAGTTCTAATTATTTTACATATTATTATTATAATTAGAGGAATATATTTTTTTAATATAAAATTGTTATTTATTTTTTATATGTATTTGAAAAATTATTCATTAATATTGAAGATTTATATTTATATCTCAGTAATCATTCATCACATATCTTGATTTATAGGAAATTTACATAAATAAAATACCGATACAAACTAGAACTGAAATCATTGCCACTTAATTTTATATATTAATACCCATTCAATGAAGGAAAATTACATTTTATTATTGATTATATTCTAATGCCTAGATAATAAACAAAACATTTAAATATTTTAAGGGATAATATTATATAAATTGGATGGGATTTAGCATATATACAAGGAATTATCACCTATATTTTAATGAATATGATTATTTTGGAAGATGGAGATAAATAGGTATGGTTGGTACAAAGGGGCCTTAACCTACATCATCCTAATATTTTAAAAGAACAATATTTTTAATGGAATATATAACCAAAAGTCTAAAAGAACCATGATAAATTATTATGATCATTATATCATAGATGACAAATTATTGTGTATGAATAGTATTAACATCATTATAAAATATATATAAAGTTCATACTCAATAAGAATGTATTGATTTATTCATAGGAAATACGCACTGAATTTTCAATAAATCCTTTTTATGGTTTAAAAATACGATTCTGTCAAAAATTATTTTTATTGATTTTTGTGAGCGAGTATTATAATTAATTTATTGAAATTTTGGAAATTATATTTTTTTAGAAGGATATAATTTTTTAAATCATTATGTAATAATTATCTCAGAGAAATTTTTTCTATTTTATAAAAATTTCAATTTTTCAATTACTAGTGAAAAAATATAAGATCAAGTATTTTTTCAGGTACATATAACATTGATTTTTCTATTGAACCTTTTTTGTTTTTTTTTTGTTTTTTTGTATTATACCTTTTTGGTGAATCTTATCTAGGGATGAAGAACCTTTATTAGAGAAAATGTCTTATTTTTTGGGAATGTTTTATTTTTTAAATTAATGGAGTATGGGTATAAAAATCTTAAATGGGATTAAGAGGGTTTCTTAAGGGTTTGAAAGAATTTGGAGGTGGGTTGAGAACTTTTACAAAAGCTAGGATTAATATTGTTTACAGGGAATTTACACAATGTGTGAATTCATTACATGACATGTAACTATTTTCAGACAGATGCAATAAAGTGAAAACATTTCGTGAATTAATTCATGATGTGAACTAGTTACATAGCGTAAATCCTCATTACACGACTTGTAATGTTCACATAGTGTTAAATTCACCTGAGGTGATGTGTATTTTATTGTATCTCAAAAATAAGGAATAAACTGCATAAAAGGAAGTTATAAACCACGTATTTCTTAGTCTCAATGATTTTTAAACCAATATACAATTATAATTTTAATAAATCTTCGTAGAATCCCTACTCTCTCAATCCTATGTCATTTCCTGGAGATTTTAGAGTGCCTTCCTCTATTCCAAACATCTTGTTAAATCAATCAATCTCTAGTGAGTTGTTTTTATTAGGTTTCCCTTCTCCTTTTTTCTTATCCATTTTTTGTTATGGATTACCTTGACCAAGTTTATTTGGTGTTGATATGGATCATGTTGGATATAGTTTTATTATTGTGATATTTTCAACTACTTTCTTTTCGGCATCACTAGATGGAAGAATTTATTTGATCACCTATTTAAGGTAGATGTTCCAAAACCTAACCCTATGGCCTGCAAAATTTTCATGTTTGTTAAATATTAGGAATTTTCCCAAAACAATGTGTGAATAAATTAATTGAATGAATAATTATGTCAAATAATGTATTAGATTATCCCATTATTCATTTTGGATTCAATGGTGTTCTGTCCTCGATTATGGCTACCAATTCGGTAAGAGAACTGCTGAATAATAATGAATCGGATATTGTCTTAAAGTGTGTTTAACACAAAATTATAACTCGGGTGGGTTTTTTAAATGGACTCTATTTTTTAATGGATTATTATTATTGAAATGGGTATTTTGAATATGATATTATTGGTTGAAAACTAACATGTTTATGGTTTAAGACCCCCTTGATTAATGAATGTGCAATTGGAAGATAAATAATAATGTTCAGAATTTACTATCAAGGATTATGATATGATATTGTGATATCCTTGCTATTGTGACTTGGGTTGTGATACATGTTTTAATGATTATATAGTAGTATTGGACCAGTTTATTGTTATAATGATTATACAGCGGGTTTTTCCCTATTTCATGTTATAATACTTATATAATAGTCTTGGCCTAATTTCATATGGTAATTGTTATATAGAAAGCTTAGAATCGTTTCATGTTTTAATTATTAAATATAGTGCTTGACATGGGATGTTTTAATGACTTAATAAATGGTTATTATCAAGATAATAAAATACACATAGACAATGATCTTCCCAAATATTTGATTATACCAAGGGTATACAGTTATGGTTGGAAAGTTTGTGTTACATGCTATGTGATATTCTACTATAGTTCTGAATAATGTTCGTTGTTATATTACTTTTGTTGATTAATTAATAAATTTATTTTCCATTTGTTTCATACACTTATTAAAAGATTTGTTTTTTTAGACATGGTGGTTTTGACCTGCTTAGTTTTACTCACACACTAATCAGGCTACCATCTAGTACCCATGTATTTTAAATGGATTCATGTTTGGAGAAGGGAAAATGATATTAGATCTGATTGGTGCTTGTTGGATGTGTTATGGTTTGGAGATAGGACTGGAAATGGGTTCAAGACTGGTTTATTTAGAGTTTATTTATGTCAAATGTTCCTTTTATTTGTTTTACCATTAATTTTACATTTATATAAATTTCATCCTGTAATTACCTAATTATTCATTATGGTATTATTAGTTAATTTTTCCTTTATTGTTTTATATTTCACTGTGTTCCCTATTTTAATTACTTTTACATTTTTAACAATTAATATTTTTATTATATTGAATCCATAAAGAAGGGGTACAGTCTCTCCACTATACTCATAATACCCCCTCTACTAGTTATAATCCTATGTAATGTGAAGAGGATTGTGTGATATCCTAAAACCAACATGATTTGGTCACATGAGATGGTGTCAGATCAAGGGAAAAATGAAAGTGGTATTAGAGGTGCTCTAGTCTGTTTTAAATTAATTTACTATTTTTGAAATATATAAATGATACTACGATGTGATGGGACATGGTAATGAGCGTGTCCATGGGATTATATAACCATTGTATGGGAGAAAATCTGAGTACTTGGGGATGAGATTATTGTACATGATGTTCACTTGTTACAGTTGATATTAATTCACATAGAGTGACACACATGTTGTGTGATGTTATTGTTTCTTGGGATTTATACTTGTTGTCTGGTATAGCGCAATATGAGTATGCATTTATCATGATATAAACATACAAGTATTTCAAGACATTCACTGATTATGATAGGGACATAGTTATAACATTTGATATATTTTCTAATATAAACTGTGAAATGAAATACCAATTAAATTTTTAATAAATGAAATGAAATAATTTTTGTTTAATAAAAAAACATGTAATCCATATTTAAAGAGACCATAATCACATGGTTCTCTTTTTCAAACCTATTGAGGAAGAAGTTGTTTTTAGCTAGTGTTCTAATGATTGCATTTTTCCTTCAGACAAAATGAAACCTATTCATCTTCATGTTCAGTTTCAGGAGGGTAGAAACTAGAATGCTCATAACATAGCTATGTTTTAGATTCATATATCTCTTAAGGATTAAATATATATTCACCATCACAATAGTTTATTGTGGTTCATGTGATCCATGTAAGGGGATAATGTCCATACCATTCCCTCGATGTATGAGCTGACGTGAGATTATTAGTTGTTGCATCCTCCTATATTCACTGGGGATGGAGGCCCCTAGGTAGACGAGTTCTATATTGATTCACTCTATAAAATCATCAAGTACCCCGAGACACCCACAAATAAGAGGTTTAATATTGTTTTATATATATTCTTTATTAACCAACCTTGAATTTGTGGGATATTTTAGAGATAGATTGTGAGAATGAAAAGTTATCTAGGAATGAATTAAAGCTGAATTTCTTTATCCACTTCTATCTAGAGACTTTGAGGGATGATAAGGTTAACAAGTTCATGCACCTAACATAGGAGGACTTTTCAGTGATGGAATATGTTGGATTTTTCATCAAATTTTTTTTATTAGAGCCATCATAATCTATTTTTGAGATCTTGAGGGAGATCTATTCTTTGGATGGACTTCCGTATGAGATTATGTCATAGTTGAACATATTTAGTATTTCAGATGTGATAAATCAGACACTCATTGGGGACATGAATTTGAGGGAGGCCCCTAGTAGCAACCATGTAGTTTTATCAGGGAGAAGTGGGATCAGTTCTCCTATAGGAAAGAAGTGTTTTTTTAATATTTATGATCTAGGAAACAGTGGGTATAGCATTCTGGTAAATGGATCGCCATCTCTGGACCATGTTTCGTGGTAGTGTTATCTGTATGAAATGTTGGGCTATAAGTGGCCTTATTGTCAATACACTACTTTGGAATTTCATGATAGTTACAAGATGAGTCACCTTCATATTTTCTATTGGGGAATGAGGTAGTATAGCAGTTAAATGGGATCAGGATACGTAGCAGAGTTGGGAAACGACTCGACTACCCCTCAGCAGATTGGTAGTTGTCGTTCCATTGGATGTTCATGTCAAGGTATGGGGCATGGAACTCCATTGAATGATTATCTCTATCAGAAAACGTGAATATATTATTGGAGTCATACTAGACCCTAGGGTAAAGGGGCAAGTTGGTTTAACACTATAGAGTGTACTCCTGTAATTATAGATGCAAGAACATCCACCATTAGAATGATGATTCTTGTATTATATACCCTTTCTTGTGCTTTTTTTCGTATGATTTCATCACATTAATTTTTATATACTATTTTTTAAAATTTTATAGGATAGGTTTTGGATTGTTTCTATGGTTTTTTTACCATTGACACGCCATTTGGTGGATGGTCAGAGAACATGAAACGTTTCTTGGAATTTTCTCTATAAATATGTGGTTATGGGTTCATTTGGGAATTGTTCACAATGTAAATTAAAGGTATTAATTTTAATATTTTTATGTATTATTGAGTTATATACTAGTCTCACATTGACTATTATAAAATGATATTATCATTTCTATATTCAGAATGAGGAATCGATTCTAACCAGGGTGAGTGGGATGTTTAGGATGTTCATGTAGAACCAACTTTGTGTAGTTTGGATTAAATCATTGCTCAAATAACTTGTATTGTTCTTGATGTTGGTGGAATATAGAATGATACTTTTCCTCCCATGGTATACCATTTATATGATGTCTTTTTTCATGAGTTCTATAGCTTACCAAAGGCAACAGATCAAATTAATATTCCACTTTATAGGATGGTGTAGTCATAGCTTCAACACTTTTAAGTTTAGATGGATGGTCTAGTTACTAAAGGTTTAATATAACCTAGTACATATCAATGGTTTTATACAATTATTTCTTCTAAGAAGGCTAATTGGACATTTCACTTATGTGTGGATTATCAGAGATTGAACTAGATAATAGTAAAGAATAGATATCTTCTTCAACATATCTCTAATATTATTTATCAATTGGGAGGTTATAAGGTGTTATCCAAGATTGATTTGAGATATGTATATCATCAATTGAAGGTGATATCATCCAACATACCTCATACCACATTTAGGAGTATGTATGTCTTGTATAATTTTGTAGTGATACTCTTTGGTTTGATCAAAGACCTAGTAGTATTCATGGATTTTATGAATCGGATCATTCATCCATTTATGGATTTATTTGACGGGGTTTCTTATGTTATCCTAGTGTACTCACATTTATCAAACAATCATACCCAACATCTTGACAATGTCTTGAGTACATTGGGAGAGAATCATATTTTTCCAAGCTATCCAAATGTTATTTCTAGATTGATAAAGTGAACTTATAAGGATATTTTTTCTCACAAGTAGGAGTATAAGTGGATCTAGAGAGGGTATAAATCATGTTATCTTGGGAATGGACAAATAATTTCTTTAGGACTTATAGTTTTAGGGGTTTATCTAGTCAATGTTAGCTCATTATCCTTAAAATTTCTTGTTTGGTAGCACTATTGCCTAGGCCAACTAAAATATGAGTGAATATTTTTTTTGATGATTAGAGAAGATCTTTTCTCGAGATGAATAGAAGGTTGACCTCAACACCTATTTGATGTTTACTTGTGCTGCATAAAGAATATAATGTTTACTATGATGCATCTAGAGTTGGACATGAATCAGTTCTTATATAGGAGAATAAAATCGTTACTTTTGGCTCTAGACAGCTAATCCCACATGAGAGGATTTACCATTCTCATGATCTAGAGTTAGACATGGTGGTACATCCCTAAGATATTAGAGATTATATATTTTGGTTAATAGTGTTTCTATGTACATGGACCACAACATCCATAGGTATATCTTTTCTCTGTGGGACATAAACCTTTTATGGAGGATATGGGTTGAGAATATGCAGTATTTCGGATTCAAGTTATCTTATTCAACAAGAAAGCGAAACATGAGCACCATTTCCTAGATCTAGAAGACACATATAGTGGAAATGCAGTAGTCATATGATTAGTAGAGGATGACTAAAATATTCACAGACATGCATCTAGATGTTCAAGAGTCCTAGTGATGAGTAGAACTAAATTTAACATATATTATACCTATTATTATTGACCAGATTAGGAAAGAAAAGTTATTTGATGCAGATGGATTATTTCTATGTGATAACTTATATGGTGAGCAGATTTCATCAGGATAATCACCAGGAAGAATATTTTATCTTCCTTTCTATATCCATGTACTTGTTACTAATCTCTTGTGTGAGGATATAATGAGAGAATTTTAGGCTTCTAGATGGTAGGTACATCCAGGTTTTAAAAAGATGTATAATCATCTCTATAAATAGTAATATAGGTTTGGAATAAATAAGGGGGTTAAGAGATTCATATAAAAATGTTTCACCAATCAGTAGATGAAAGCCAAGCGGTAGAGGCCTACTAGTATTTCACAGCCTCTATCTATTCATGGGTGTAGATTTTTTGAAATGATTATGCTAAAAATATTATAATATGGATTATTTTAGGATGATTTTTGATCTAATTATGAAGGTATACCTCTTATATCCTATCTAAGAGAACTTCAACATTGATGATTTGGGTATTATTTATTATCTATAGATAGATTAGTTGCACAGTGTTCTAATGAGTATTGTTTCTAGTATAGATCCTTATTTAAATTCTTAGTTCTAGAAGGGTCTTAATAAGGCTCTAGGATCACAGTTTCATCTAATAACAACCTATAATCCTCATATTTTACGTTAACCTAGGTGCACTATTCATATTTGGAGGAAATGTTGAGAGGATGTGTTGTGGATTTTTGTGGTTTATGGAAGAATCTTATAGAACTCATATAGCTTTCTTATAATAACAGATTCAAGAAATATATCCAAATCACACCATTCAAGGACATTTATGGAAGGTTCTGTAGTTTGAATTTTCTTGGTTGGTGGTAGGTGATTCAACACTTTTTGGACCTAGTCTTGTGTGTGAGACATCAGAGCAGGTTAGATTGATCAGGAGGTCATTAGTGGCCACACAAAGAAGGAATAAATCATACACTAACAATGATATATTACCTCTATATTTTTAGGTAGGTCATTATGCTTTCCATCAAGTGTCTTTAAACTTGGGGAAATTCCATATTAGGAAATAGGGAAACCTATAACCAAGGTTTTTTAGGCCGTTTGAGATATTGGAAATGGATGATTCAGTGTATACAGATTTTCCTTTAAAAAATCCTACCATGTCATGCTTGACATGTTTCATGTGTTTCATCTTCGGAGTTATTATCCATACAATTATCATGTGATAGACATCACAGACATAGATTTTTGTATATATACATCCTTTGAGGAGTATCTGATAATTATTATGGACCATAGTGAGACGTATCTTAGGGGTAGGACCATACCACTTGTTCGAGTGTAGATAAACTATGGGATTGCTCCGACGGAGACCTAGGAGAGGATTATAATATATGAGAACAATGGAAATCCTTGTATTTATATCCCCAACAACGATTCTTGTATTATCTCGGGGGTGATATGTTATATGGTAAGGATGTTGTGAGGTTCTATATTTTTTCAAGCACATACCTCTTTGAGTTATTCATTGAACCTCTTTTGATAGGTCATTCCTTCATATTTAAACCTTGTTGGTTAAGTCTTATTTCGAAATATATAAACTTTATTAGGGAAAATGACCTAATGTTTAGGGATTTTTGTTTTTTAATTTAATAGAGTATGAGATCAATTGTTTTAAATTTGATTATGAGGGTTTCCTGTTAGTTTTAAGGATTCAAAGGTGGTTAGGTAACTTTTGAAAATTATGGGATTAAATATATATTTGTGGGAATTTACATAGAGTGTAAGTGAATTATATGATTTGTAATAGTTTCCAGAAAGGTTACATGAAATAACCACCGTCGATAAACTGGTTCATGATGAGAACTAGTTACATGGCTTGGATCCTCATTACATGACATGTAATGTTTGGGTGTAGTTAAATTCACCTGAGGTGAGGTGAATTTTAGAATAAGTATAAAATAGATAATACATGATATGAAATGGATTTACACACCATGTATTTTTAAGGATCGACAATTTTAAAGCCACAATGCACTTAATGTTTTCATTCCTCTTGCATGAATCCCTCATCTTTTAGGCCCAGGCAATTTAAAAGTTTATTTTGAAGCAAATCCCTCCCTTATGGACATCTCGTTCAAGCAATCAATCTCAGATGAGTTATGTTGACTACATTTTTCCTTCTCATCTATTGTTTTCATGTTGTGGGGGTGTAATATATTGACCACGGTTGGTTTGGATGTTGATATGGATCATTTTATATGTAGGTTTCTTTTTATGATATTTATGCCTTCATACTTGTTAGAGATAACAGTTGGAAGAATTATTTGGATCACTTGTTTAAGTTTGGTGGTCTATAACCTAATCCTATAGTCTGATTAACTGTAAATATTTTGAAATATTTTGAAATTTGATGACATGATGTGAAAAAAAATTAATTGATTGATTAATGATGTTAAATCATTTATTGAAATATTCCTTGGATCCATTTGGATTCAATAGTGTTGGGACCAGGTTTGTGTCTACCTGTTGGTTGAGTGAACCCCTGAATAATAATGAATTGGAAATTACATTAAATTTTTTTTACCATAATATGAGAACTTATTTGATTTCATCATATAAAATAACCTTTTAATGGATAATTATAATTCAAATGGATATGTATGATATGATCTAACTGGGTGAAAATAGACATGTTAATGGTCTAAGACCCACATGACTATTGAATGTGTAATTGGAAGAAAAATGGAAATTTTCATAATTAACCATTGGGAATTATGATATGATATTTTGATATCCTTGCTGTTATGACTTGTGTTTTGATACATTCTATAATTATTATATAGTGATATTGGCCTAGTTTCATGATGTAATGCTTATATAGCGAGCTTTCCCCAATTTCAGGTTGTAATGTTTATATAATTGGATTGGTCTAGTTTCATGGTGTAATGCTTATATAGAGGGCTTGGTCCAACATCCAGATTTAATGATTACATAGAGGGCTTGTCCCAGTTTCGTGATGTAATGCTTATATAGAGTGATTGGCCTAATATCATGTAATTCATATATATATGATTAATTTTGGGATACTAAAATGCTTATATATAGAGTTATGACCAATTATTTTATTATTACATGGGTATGTGATTATGGTTGTCATGTTTCTAATATATGATCAGAGATATTCTACAATGGTTTTGAAGATGGATGATTGTTTTATAATATTAATTTATTCATTAATACACATGTTTATCACTTTATTTCATATACTTATTGGCAGCCCCATTTTTTTACATGGTGGTGTCGACCTCTTGAGTTTTACTCACACCCTATTTAGGCAAATATTTGGTAACTGTGTAGATTACATGGATTCAGGTTTGGGAAATGTCAAGGAACCTTGTTACTGATTTTTTCCTGGTGAATGGGTTGGGGTTTGAAGATTGGACTAACTTGGGGATTGAGACTTGGGACATTTGATTTTATTTGAGTCAGTTATTTCTTTTATTTTTTTCCACTAACATAACATTAAGATAGATTTCATCCTGTAATTAAATTATTCTTCATTATGGGATTATGTTTTTCCCTTTCTTTAATATTTTTATATTCCATTGTTTCCACCATTTTAATTAGTCTAATATTTATTATTATTGAGTATTTCTATTGTATCATATCTATGAACCATGAGGTATAGTCTCACCATGATACTCATCACACCCCAATAATTCTTAAAAGTCTCTAGAATATGGGGAGGGATCCTTGAGGCCTCAAAACCAACCTGATTTAGCCTTGTGATAGACTTACAGATCGAGGGATGTTATAAAAATGAAACTTTTTATGGGAAATTGTATTTTAATTTCAAGAATTTTGAATGTTTGAATTTTTTTTAAATGTTTTAAAAAATAGATATATTATATTATTATTAATAAAATTAGGTTTATTGTAATCAATTTTATGTTCGAATTTGTTATAAAAAAATTATACATAAAAATAAATATTTCTATATAATTATTTTTCACTTAATTGTGAATTGATTTCATTAATTACTTTTTTCCCCTTATAAGAATTGAATCATAGAAAAAAGATCCCTATTTATAATCATAAGGATTAAATTTTTTAGATATTTCCATTTTATTTTTTGTCATTATGAATAATAACATTAGTAGATATTATCCCCCTCTATAAGGGTAAATCGGGTAATTAAGGTTGAAAATAATGTGATGAGTATCAAAAATGACACTAGCTATTTAATTTATACTATTTTATCAATTTATTTTAAATATTCAATTCAATGTTTTTAATAAATGGTTACTTGGTTCTATTTTTTCATGATTATGGTCTTTATATTATTTTAATAAATGAAATAAATAAATAATGTCACTCCCACGACATTAATATATATATTATTTTAATATAAGGATAAAAAGTTGTTAATTCCAATAAAAAAGGTTTTTTTGAAATTTAAATTAATTTTACTTTTCAAAGTAATTTATTTTGAGTTTCAGTTACTAAATAATTACCCAAATTTTTTACCTAACACCAACATAGTATTAATTTGAGAAATTGAAACATTAAATTAATGATTTTAAGAATGATAAAAGTAATAAAACCTGGATTAATTAATGAGTTCCAAAAAAAATAGATAAATATGAAATATTAAGGAAATCTTATACTATAATATTTAAATTACAACTTTTTTTCTTACCATTAATGTCAAATTTAAAGAATAGTGTCAAAATTGTCATCAATTATATTTTATATAAATATTTTTTTAATATTTTTTAAAAAAAATAATAAAAATCATGATATTCTACAAGGTGGATAAGACATGGTATGAATTTTCATCCATTTTTCATTTATGAAACAATTTTCACCATATAAGTAATATTATAAGCCTTTGATATTGAGAAATATCTTATAATGGTTAATGTTAAAATTAGTTAACCCAAGGGTTAAACTACGAGATAAGGTTTACAATTATATCCAAATCAATAAAAATTTGATTTTATTATTATATTAAGATCCTATAATACATAAATTGGAATCCATTTTATTTTGGAACCTTTTTTAATTAGTTAGACATGTGTTATATTATAATATTTCATGTATTTCCAAGGATTACATTAATTATATTTTATAAAAATAATATATTATTGAATTATTTAAATATCTTGAAAATATAACAATCATCCTTGTGAATGGGATATGCTTAGACATATAAACCATGGTCCATTTATGGGTCACATTTCCTTTTATAGTAACTTTATTTACCCCTAAATAGTAAAAAATGTTCTTTCAAGGTAATTGTAAAAATGGTTTAAGGGGGTTTAAACAATAAACAAAAGGTTGCAAAAAGCACCTAAACTTGTCCAAATTTTAATTTATGAAACTATTTAGACTAATAATAATATTATATTTTAATTATACCAATTTCAAATCATTTTAATATTAAAATGAGATCGTATCAATTAAATAGTTTATGTAATTCCAAGAATTCCCTTCCCTCACTTATAAAAGGGCACCCCTCTCTTATTCTCTTCACATTTAGGAAGACATTATATTAAGAAATTAAATAATCATAAACCATCCTAAAATATATTCCCATATTAATGTGGTATTATATTATAGGAATACCAATCTTAGAGGGTTTAAGGTGTAAAGTAAAAATATTATGTCCAAAGAATAGGTAATGATTTTAACCAAAAGTTTCAGGTTTATTTATTGTTCTACCTCATATAAAGTTTCGTCAACTGTTATGATATAATAATACAAGTATCTCCCATATACTGATATATAATTATGATAATGTTGTAACGTCCCATTAATTTAAGCATGTAATTAAATCATAAATAAATAAAAAATTTATACTTTAAAATAAATAAAAAATGTTTTAAAATAATATTTTATGAAATTAAGGATTTTATTGAATAAAAAAATTGATATTAATATATTAAAATTATATAAATATATTATTTTAAGTAAGTGTATTTCTTTAAGTTAAAATAGTTTAATTTTGAATTTTTTGATTATTTTATTATGATTACTTTTAAGAAATGATATTTTTATAAAATTTCTGTAAAAATAATTTTAATTATTTATAAAAATAACTTTATTCACAATTTACAAGTCGTAGTGGTTATTTTGATATCTAAAATTTATTATTTTCAAAATGTAATAATATTATTACTTTTGGAATTTCATATTTTCAGTTTAAAATATTTAGTAACATTAATTTATTGTACTATTATTAATATATTAATAATATATACTAAAATTAATTTTATGTTTAAGATGTTTTTAAGTATATTATTAGTTATAAAATAATATAATATTTAGTTAAACAATAATTGTAGGTGCGCATTTATAGTTAAATAACTAGTCTTGAAAAATAATATTTTACTATGAAATATAAATTAATTATTATATTAATTTTTAATTTAGTATGATGAAATTGATTTAACTAAAATATTGGAATTTAATGAAAAATATTTAAAACAATAATAAATTTACCTTATATTTAGGTAATTTTTATTATTTATTTTTTGTAATAAACATTTTCCTAACTAAATACATCCAAGTGCATGGTTAACCAATAATGGGAGTCTAAATATGAAGTAATCCATGTGTCCTAAAACAATTTATCCTATTTAAATCTACACATTGGAAGATGCGTATTTAAAGGCCTAAAGTTCATTCATAGGTTAGGCTAAATGCATTCTAGGCTTTTGTATAAGGCTTACCAGGAGTGCACCCAGTTTGATGATTTTTGTGTTTCTAAATTCATTATTTATCTTATATAGGAGTATATGACCACATTTTATATCAATGTGGGATCACTATACATGGATTCTATTCACAATTTAAAAACATTGCCTATATCTTGACCATTATATCAAATCCTTTCAACCATAATATCTTCTTCTGCATCATCTTCTTCCCTCACAAGTTTAACCATGTAAAACTCTCAAATCAATTTCATCTACCCCCAATGTGTGTTCTATTCATAACCAAGCTTATATAACAAAATCATTTTTAAGGATTTCAGTAGAAATCTTATTCTTCAAACTGAATTGAAATGGGTAATAAAATAATTAATCCATAGCTTCGTGAAGAATCACCCATTGAATTGATCAAAATGAGTTATAAAATAAATCTATATTAATGTATAATGACACTGGTCAACTACTATGAATCCAATTTTAAATTATCCTTTATCATTTCCCCCTTAAAAACAATCCTATAAAAATCATGAAATATTATATATATATATATATATATTTATGCATGCTCGATAAGAATTTTAACCAAACTATATATGTTGAAGAATCTATATTTTTCACAATTCTTCCTAGTTTTATATAAAATTATATTTTAATATTCATAATATAGTGGATTCGGGGTTCTAAATAAAGATCCTCACTTCTGTGTTCAATGGTAAATACCATTTAGAATATCACTTAGAGATATAGAGTTAGAGTCTAATGGATAAAAAATCTATTTTTAATAAGAATTTTTCAATAAATTAATGTAAGCGATTTATGTTTTTATTTTTATTTTTAAACACATATTTTATAGATTATTCAAGGTTGAAATATGTTTTATGAAAATTTTATTTTGGTATAATTTTTACTATATTTTATTTCTAAATTAATTAAGGAATTTATAATTTTATTTAAATATTTTTTTAATATATTATATTTTTTATAAAAAAGTTTGATATTAATTTTTCAAATTATACAAGATAAATTAATTATTTAATTATTAATTTATATTATATATTTTATATTTTAAATAAATAACAATACATTGTTTTTATTGTTTTTTAATTTTAAAAAAATCATTTTATTAAAAATATTTATGAAATTTTAATTCTCTCACTTTCTGTGTAAGATTTTTTTTAATTGATGATAATTTTATGAATTTTAAGGTACATAGACATAATTTATAATTAATGATATTTCATTTATTACAATTCAATTTATAATTTTTTTGTTATTATGTTAATTTCATATAAATATATGTAATTATTTTATGAAAAATATATTTCTCTTAAGAGTGTTATTTTTTCCAAGCTTATAATTTGTTTATTTTATTCAATAATGATATATCATGTATGATTTTGAAAGTGTTTTCAATGTTTTGTTAATAAAAATTTTGATTTTCAATAAAAAAAATTCTTAAAATATAAATTGGAACATTGGTATCAAATCAAATGATGAGGATTAAAGATTAAACTAATGACCTCCAAAATTAATTTTTCTACTAGTGATACTACAATTGGAAATATGTTAATCATATGATATACCAATTAACATTTTAAACCATGACAGAAATATTATTTTCAAATTACTTATAATGAGAAATCCCAAGTATTTTTCAAATTATTATGTTGAATATATTCCTAAATAATATTTGTTTGTGAATTGTTTTGTAGAGTATTTTTTATTTCAAAAATATATATTTGATATAAAATGTTTTGAAAGTGTTATTAAATAAGTTTTATTAAATAAATTTTCACAGGTTTTAAAACCCCTTATTTGGGAAAATTTTTTTCTCATATCATCTTTTAAAATGTTTTTCACAATTATCTAAGATGTTCTAAAATAGATGGATTCATTTTAGGAGTTAGTGAAAATGAATCCAGAATGTTATTATATATTTTTTTGTAAACTCAAATTTTTTGTAAGGTATTTTCTTAATCCTCTAGAACTTATATTGAAAGGATCCTCAGTTTTATAATGTACTATTATTTTTTTAATTAAATTTTAATTAAAAAAATACATAGTATGTTTTCGTACAGAATCTAGAAGTGTGGATTTGGGTCTTCGCATTTTTTATCAGATGCAGTAGTTTATGATGATTTGGAGATTATGAGTTGTTGTTTGATGAAAAAATTAGAAGACAAAATTTTCATAGATGATTCATTTAATTGTGATCCCTTATATATATATATATCAATATCTTTGTTATTTCTAATGATATAAATTCACAATTTTCCTAGGTATGAAAAATAAATTATGAGGGTGAAATTCATTTAAGGTGGGTGGAGAATATAAATTCTTAGGTATTTAAGAATGTTGTAAAATATTAAATAAATATATTTTCATAAAATTTAAAACTTCTAATAAATTTTTTAAAATAATATTTCATGATTTTTAGGTATTTCTTATAATATATATAAATTTTTATCCTACGATATTCAAATAAAACAATATTTTGGATTAAAAAAATAGTATCTTACTTTCTGAAATGAAAATATATTCTTTATGTAAATGTATTTGTTTAAGATAAAATAGTTTTAATATTAATGGTTTTAATTATATTATTATTATTTTCAAGAGTCAATATTTTTATATAAATTCTAGGTAAGAATATATTTAAATGTTTATAAAAACCCCTTCATTCAAAATATATATTTCATAATGTTTTCTTCGATATGGAAACATTATATTTTTTTAAATGTTATAATATTATAACTTTTTTAATTAGTAATTTTGAATTTAAAATAATTTGTAACATAGATTATTTTTACTCTTATGATTATAGTGATAATAGTTAATCAATTTAATTTTATGTTAAAAGTTATTTAAAATTAGTTACAACATTTCAAATATTATAAGATTTAGTTATATAGTAATTTTTGGTGGACATTAGAAAATAAATAATTCATCTTAAGAAATAATATTTTTCTATGATGCCTAAAAGAATGGTTATGTTAAATTTTTATTTGGAATGATGAATTTATTTAAATTATAATTTTTAAAGTAAATTAAATATAAGTTAAGAATTAATAAATTTACCTTGTATTTGAGAAATTTTAATTATTTATTTGGTTTAAATAAAAATTTACCCAACCAAAGGAAACCAAATTCATGTTCAACCACTTCTTAGGTGGGCCCAATTCACTTGACCGAGCCAATAGTGGGAATCCATATGTGTAGTGGGCCATGTGTCCCATCTCTTTTGAGCATATCTTGGTCTACACATTATAATATTTGTCTTTAATGACTTGAGGTCATGCATTGGTAAATTTTAACGCCTGTTGGGACTGTGCATAAGGTTTGTCATGAGCACACCATGTTAGACAACTTTAGACAGATAAATCATCATTTTTTCATATTTTGGAGAAGATAAACATGTTCCCTATCGATATAGATCACTAAAAACTATTATTTTTGAACATTTAAAAACATAACTTGTATTGTAACCGTCAGATTGAATCTTTTCAAATATCCAATATTCCGCCATTTTGTCTTATTCCCATGCAATATAAACTTGGTAAAACCCTAAAATAAATTTCATCTACCCCCAATGTGTGTTCCATTATTAACCATGATTTCATGATGATATCAATGTCAAAGGCTTTTGGTGAATTTTTTTATTCAAACCAATATAAAATGGGAAATAAAATATTTAATCTAAATAATCACGAAGAAGTTCCCACAGAATTGATTAAAATGGGTAATAAAATATATCTATATAAATTTATAACAACCCATGTCAACTAATCAACATCCAATTTTAAATTATCATTTTTTTGTTTCCCTCTTAAAATTAAACTTGTCAACATCATGAAATGTAATATATATATACATGCTTGATAAGAATTATACCCAAATAAAATATGTTGTGGAATCTAGATTTCTCTTGATTCTTACTTCATCTATATAGGATTATGTATTTAGATTCAAGAAATAGTAGAGTTAAGGCTATAAATAAGGATCATTCCTTCACTTTTCAATGGTGAATACCATTTAGAAAATCATTAAGAAAGGTATAGTTAGAGTCTGAGGGATACAAAAACTGTATTAACAATATTTTTTCTTTAAATCAAGGTAAGGGAATTGTGTTCTTAATATTATTTTTGAACCCTTATTTTATAGATTATTCATGGATGAAGTCAGTTTTAACAAAATTATATTGTGGTATAATTATATAATATATCTTATATTTGAATTAGTAACGTAATTTATCATTTTATATAAATCATATTAAAGGGATTATTTTTTTACAACTCATCCTAATGAGGCACGTTTCATGACTTCCTAAGACCGACTCCAATAGCCCAACAGCTGTAAACTACAACTGAGTAAGAATATCATTAACATGGGATGCCTTATCCAAGGTACCTGTACACATGCACACATCTCCAATCCAATAAAAACTAAAAATATAAAATAAAAAATGATTAAAAATGCATGCATACATCTGAATTTCACAACCAGAGTATGATAGGAAGTAAACGAAAGTAAACATAACTAAATAAAAACTTACAATAAAGAGTTTTAAAACAATTCCAACCTGAAATTAATTTTAAGACTACTTTCAAAATACTGCAAGAACATACCTCGGTCTATCCGGTCTCTCAAAGCACCACTTGTTCCTAGTCCCTCTAAGACTTTTTAAAAGGGTCAATCACTTACACAGGGAACAACACATGTGGGTAATGCCTGTTTAGGGGTGAGTATAAAAATACTTAGTAAGACTCTTGAAACAATAGAGAATATAATAATAAGATAATATTCAGATATACATGGGTATATTTCTAAAACTCATAGGACCAAAATGTCCAGATATACTCAACAAATACACATAGTCTCGAGGTAAATTCAATTTTGTAATGCTATCCTAGGATTCCAGCTCAATATTTCAACAAATCACTCATTTTAGAGAACACACTCCATGAGTCTGGTAACACTGGTGACATTTGAGGAGATATGATACATATATTAGGATCACGCCCAAGGCATTGTGGGTTTCCAATAACTCAATATATAATAATCCTCTAAGTATAGGATTGGTTCCCACATAGTGATAGTTGTGATGATTACATGAACTTTACGTAGAGAATGAATATGACAGAGGATCTCACTCCAGGCATCACAGAATTATTAGAACAACTCTGTCAAAAATGCCATTGAAGGCAATGATGTCTTAGGTGTAGGATTTGATTCAACATGAACCCTTTGGGAATGTATATGGGGAAGACACCCTAAAAACATTTCTAATATACTGAGGTCATGGTATCCAAGACAACATTGAAAAAGTGCATAAACATTAGTAGTAGTACAAATTGTGTCCATTCAGCATTGATTCTTTCTTATATAAAATCTAATATTCCTCTATCTGTGTGAAAGTACATAGTGTGATACTTCCCTTATACTTCCACCCATGTCTTGACACACAAATTATCCCATGTACATTCTAGGCCTAGCCATGTCCATGTAGGAGTACATTGATTTCTTGATCCCATGTACTTATTGATTGTGCTTTCGTAACCTCAGAGGTACACTTAAATACATCATGGAAGGGTCGCACACTATGTGATATGGTTATATGTCATTTTATCATTAACATTATCTCAAAAACCTAGTTTCCACTTTAAGGGCCCTGTGAGGCATGTATCATTGAATTATACATCGTCCTGTTCAAGATTCTCCAAATTCCCTAGTTCTTATTTCAGTGTATGATCATGCTATCACTACCTCAGATTTTAGAATTTTTCATGATGGAAATTGAATATTTACTCCTTTCATGCCTCGTCGTCACCGATCACCATATTTGGGTCACTCGATTCACATAGAAATTGATTTTTGTTCATCCCCATCATTATTGTACATGGAATACAAGAACAAAGGTCTCCCGTAATGTTTGATCCATTCACTGCTACCATTGACCAACCTCTATCAAATCATTCCCAACATAGATATACAATATTTCATCATTATTCCATCATTAACGTAGAATTGGGAGAGAAATGAACAAAGAACAATCATGAGTAATATACCCCAATAGATATTCATGTGAACCTCTATTTGTTTCCTAGAATGATGAACATAGATATAATAGATAATCATAAATATTTTATCTAAATTCCAAAAATAAACTAACCCATCCCACAACACGCACGATCCACAAATCAGTTTTGTAGTTGATTGATTAACATTCATTGTATGAATATAAAATAGAAATCCATCCAACAAAAACACATAATATCTCAATTCAGAATGATTGCTAAAGAATAATGGATCTACACCACGATTGTTGATGTGATCCACTAATTCTGTCTCTCACTATTCATCAATCATTTATCTGCTCATTGCCTTCCAAAAGAATCACCTTCAATAATCTCCAATGGTCCTCTCGATCTCTTGTATTTTTTGGATCATCCTAGGAATTCCCCAAAAATATATACTTATAAAATGGGTTAGGTCACTACATTAATGAAATAAAATAAAATTATTTATTTAATTATTTATTCATTTTACATGTGTGACACATTATCCAAAAAGGCCTCACACCGGTAAATGTTTTGTTCCCCTTAAGGTATGAACTCTATTTTGAAGTGAATTGTTCCCTTTGATTTATAATACAGGCCCCTATTTATAATTTATTCCACTTTTTATAGGAACCTACCTTTGGGTTTTTTTTCAAATATTTCAAATATTCATTTTGGACACATCGGGCCTTGGAATCGCACAATGCCTTAGCACCTGGTCTCAAATATAATCCATACAGTATCTGAAAAATATACATGAAATAATACTACCAAAAACAAAATTATTCATAAAAACTATTATATTATATTCCAAATTATGAAATATAAATTACTTATTAAATTTAAAATTTCATGTTTTTATTTCAGATTTTAAAACTATAGCAAAACATGGTGTTGTTATTGTTTAATTTTAATAGAATTTTATTTTACTAATGATATCTGTGAAATATCACTTATTTCATTTTATGTGAAATATGTTTTTTAAATGAAGTGAATTCCATTTATATTAGTAGATATTTCTATCCTCTATAATTCATGAAATTCAATGCATTTTATTTCAATAAATTATATTGATGAGATTGTGTCCATGTCACTTAAATATAATTAATTATTTTCCGAAAATATATATTTGTCATAAAATTTTGATGTCTTCCAATATTAAAGTTATTTATTTTAAATTATGATAATAAATTATATAATATTTTTAAAGGTTTTTTAATTGGTTATTAATGAGAAAATCATATCTTTTGTAAAAATGTTTTCTTAAAATAAAATCTTGTGGTTGTGTATCAAATGTAATGATGAGTAATGAGGAGTAAACTCATCACCTCAATAATATGTTGTCCTACCATTTATACTACTTTTTTCCACATGGTTTTCTTTGGATCATCAACACAACATTATAGTCCATAAAATAAATATTACTTCTAATTGATTTTTTGGGGAAATCCCATGTATTTTTTAAAGTAATATTTTTTAATGGATTTTAAAATTATAATTAATTTTTAAAGGATTTAAAAATTATTATTTATATTAAATATATATATATATATATTATAAAATATTTTTAAATTTTTTTTCATATATCTATTTATAAAGTAATTTTTAACGGGATTTAAAACCTCTTACTAGGAAATTTTTATGCTCATCCCATTTTTTAAAATGTTTTTCACATGTATCTTATAAGTTTTGAATTTTATGGATTATTTATAGGAGTTATCACGCATGAATCCAATTATTTGTTATTAAATTATTTTTTTAAATATGATTTTTATGTTTGTTATTTTTCTAATCCTCTAGAACCTTGACCGGAAAAGATCCTCAACTATATAATTTACTATGTATTTTTCAATTAATTTTTAATAATAAAAATACATAGTTTGTATTAGAACTAACTATGAAAGTAAAGGTTCTTTTAATTACAAATTTAGTAACCCATATTCATCTCCTCATTCATAAAATGGGAAACAAAATGATCATTAATGTGTATGATGTAATATCGCCTCATGAACTGATGTAATTATTTTTCTGTAATAACCCCTCCTAGTTGGTCATAATTATGGATTTAATTTAAATATATTATTATAATTTTTTAATATTTATTCAGTACGATTTGTATATTTTCTATTTTATTACCATTACTACTATTGAAAAATTATAATGTTGTTTGTGCATATGTTTATATTTCTACCTCCACGAAGCTATGTTATTTTTTCATCAACAACTCAAAAAGATTGTCTATATAATTATATTTAAAGGGATATTATGATATTTATTATATATTTATAATTTTATAATTATATAATAATACTTACCTTTTTTCTCATGTTCATTTAAAAATGGAACCATTACTCATGTGTGCATACGAACTACTCGTTTTATGATTTTATGGTTGTTCATTTTTCATTACTATTTTTCAAGGTTTGTTTTAAAAGTATAATTTTTATATGAAAATTATAATTGTTTTTCTTATTATTCTAAGAACACGTAATAATTACCAATTTTACCCCTTTCAACCTAACAAAGTTGTTGTTGGATTATAAACCAGACATCCTCCAAACACCCAATGTAGACTTAAGGGAACAAGTAATTAATTGTGACATTAAAAATGAAATTTTTTTAAGGATATGTTATTAAACATATTTAGGGTTATCAATAAATAAAATAATTATTATAAGTTTATTATATAGTAGATAAACAGAAAATTTGACAAGTTTGGACTTGATGTAAGGTTTTGTCGTCTCAAATTATATTCTTTGGGACCTATGTAATGTTTGAACATACCTTATTTTACGAGGTGTTTATAAAACAATATTAACATGTTATATCATGATTAATTTTATTTTAATGTTATTTAAATTTTCATTTGATGTTATTCTTTCATATAGATTAAGATCTTGAAGTTACCAAAGTGGATAGGGTTTTATGTTACAATCTCATTTGTTGTCAGGATTGTTTATGATTTAGTTTCCAATGATGAAAAATTATAATATAACTCATAATAAATTCATTAGTTTTCTTCTTATATTTTTTTTAAATTAATTTTTTTCTTTCATTTTCCACTCTTCAATTACTCAATATATTGAAAAAATATTTTAATGAAAACTGACTTTACATCTCTCTTTGGTCAAAAAGCATTTTTCTTCTAATTCCATGTTTTCTTAAAATATTATTAATAATGTTTTAAATATCATCCAATAATATTTCAATTTAATTTATTTAATTTATATAATTTTTAAAAAAATAATTGAAATCATCATTTCTTTTTCTAAAAAATATACTTTATACTTTTTACTGAAATTGTAAAAGGAACCTTTTTCATGTTGAAAATATGAATGAAATTATCTACCATCATGATAGATAATGTATTTGAATATTATTTTATAAATTTCCAATTTCATTTCCAAATAAAATGTTTTACTACCATCATTTGATGTTAATTATGATTTATTATATATTTGATATTACTTATTTATTCTTTTTTCATAAGGTTTATGATTATGATTAAAAGATGTTTATGAAACACATTTCTTTTCCATAGTTTATATTATGAATAATCGATGAGTTTTTTACTAAATCATTTCTTTTCCAAAAGTTATGATATAATGAAATGTTTATTAAAACCATATATTTTTTTCATGATTTATGATATATTTAATGTTTTATGATCTTATAGGACACATATTTATGGTTTTCATTATTTTATAGTCTATTTTAGAATTATATATCCCACCAATGAATAGGGAAAATATAGAAATCTCGTAAGATAAATAAGACTATAATTGGGAGTAAACTTTGTTTGGAAAGGAACTCTAGCCATTATGATAGTCTCAAGAGTAAACCTCTATGATGGAATGGGTAGTGAACACAATCAATAGTGATATATTTGGTTGTGATTATTGATTACTAAGGAAATTATTTACTAGCTTATGTGTATTCCACAAATCTAGTTATTATGCCAATGTTATGCTCTAATGGATGATGATCATTGATTCCTTTACGGGAATTATTTTATTAACAACATTGATTTATTCCATGACCTAAGATTATGATCTATAATATGCATTGTATGGTTTTGAAATGTAATTTTCATGATTTCATACTTTTATACTCATTTTAAGTTAGTGTAATATTTGTTATCTCCCTTGTTTACCCTTAGTAATCATTTTATCTCACACTTTATTATATTTACATTATCTATGTTATAAAGAACATTTTTAATAATGTTATGACATAAAATGATGTTAGATGTGAGGAACTTTTTTGAGATGATATAGATTTTTGGGAACATATTCTTGATGTATCCAAGTTATTCTATAATAGTTCATACTAATTGTCAAAAAAACTAAACCTAAAAGTTCATATAGTTTTAATATAATCAAATATTACATTTAATGATTTATTTCTTATGGTTGAAATTGGGTCATGTTTATCAGTATCATATACATAAATGTAGAGATTATGTTTTTATTACATGATCCAGGGTACTGGCCTTTGAGATGTCATAGTTTGTATAATAGGATAGTTTAGATAACATTGAATTTAATGTGAGGTTAATTTAAGAGTTACAAATACCATCATGAGTTTTTAATTTTTAGGTTGATCATAAGTTTAATGGAATAAATACCCATTTTATAGTTTCAAGTGATGGTATTTTTTGGTGATTTAAAACATTTACTAGGGCTTAGGTAGAATACACCATTTATTTATAAATAACACTTCTGTATAATATTTTATTTTATGTTAATTTGGTTATGTTGTTTTGGATAGTGGTATATATATAATATTGATGGATGAAAAGTTTTTTATTAATAGGGTGATATTTTCAGAGATATATACAATGAATCTAAGGATTACCATCCACATTGGTACTAAATTTGATTCATGATATTTTGGTGATGATTACAACATTATAATATTATATATTTATTAATCATAGTGATTCATAATATTTCAATAGAATTTTCATTGGGTTAAGGTATATGTAACCCTTAGGAGTTATATGTTGATTAACATGAAAGTTTATTTCAAAAGAATGAAATTATATTTTTATAGATGTAAGTTAAAATTAATTATATCACCTTTGAATTAAAAATTTTATTTAATGGTTGGGTTATTATAATATTTTGGGATGAAAGACTATTTATTTATGAAATGATTAAATTTGAAACATTGTTATTATTGTGGTAGTTTTGGAGTAAAATGTAGTATTCCCTCCTATAAGAGTTTATACATTTTTGATATTATCTTACCATGTTCTAACCATCCAATTTTGGTTAATTTTTAAAGACATGAGTTATATATTGATATCCTTTTGAGGATTATAAAGTTTATTTTAGTACTTCATGAATTAAAAAATCATCATGAAAAGGCTTCATTTTGAGAAAAAGATGAGTTTTTGTGAAATATATTAAAGGATAAATTTTTTATTGTGATGTAAGTATATTTATTTATCTTGTTACTCTATATGGTAATGAAATTCATAAACTCCTAAAAAAGTATCATAAAATTGAAATTTTATCTTATTAAAATAATTTCCAATGAATGGATGGTCTTTTTCACACCTCATTGGTTGATGGTTTTATGGTGGTTTACTCTCCCCTGATCATTCACATTATTTTGATCAATGATATATAAAAATATCAATCATTATTTGGAAATTATGTTTCCTAAATGTATATATTTTCACATACTACGAATTTTATTCTATTTAGAAACCAACTATTATATTAATCAAGGTAACCTTCATATACTCATTCCCCCCTTTTTAATATGAATTTTAATTATCACTTTTTACAATGTAGGTTTTCATAAAATTAAATTTCAAATATAAAATAATTTCTTACTGGTAATAAGTTAAAATTTTTTAGATAAAATTTATTAAAGCGTTGAGAATGTAAAACCCTTGTATTTCAAAACATAACTATGTTTGATATCATATATAACATGAAACACAGAGAATAAATGTACCAAAAAATAATATTATAATTATTATAACAATGTTTTTAAATTGGATGGTATGAATAAGAATGACCCAATTATGAAATATATATAAAGGTCCAACTTAATAAAATTATATTGATTAATTATTTTAAAATAAGAACTCAGTTTTTTGTATAATTATTTTCTGCTTCAAAAATATGATTTCTTACAAAATGATTTTTATTTTTTCCTTGGATTAAATACTATATTTAATTTCTAGAACATTTTTAAAATTATATTTGATAAAATTGATATCATTTTTTAAATCATCATGTCAAAATTATATTAGGGTGAATTTTAGTTGATTTTTTAAAAAGTATTATTTTTCAATAAATATTGAAAATACCAATTTTTATTGGAAACTGTATTTTCATTTAACCATTTCAAAAATTACCATTTTTAAAAATGGTTTAAAAAATACTACTTCACTTATATTATCAATAATCTAATTAAGATCATTATAATCAATTTTATGTATGAATTTCTTATAATTTTTTTTATAATTAAAAAAATTCAAAATATATTTATCATTCAACTCTATGTTTATATCATAAGTTAATATATCCCACTAATAAGAATTATATATTGAGAAATGAATCTCACATTTTTAATCAAGATATTAAAATTTGGTAAATAATACTCTTTTATTTTTTTTGTCATTATGAATTGTTACTTTATTATAAACATGTCCCATTAGTAAGTGTAAATCGAGTAATTAAGGTTAAAAATAATATGATAAGGGATAAAAATTTCCCTACCATATGCCTTTATCCTATTGGGTGAATCTATTTTGTTCATTACCATCCAATTTTCTAATTTATGGTCACTTTTTTCCATGTTTCTTTTTTTATGACCATTATATTAAATTAAAAAAATATAAAATATAAAATGTCACACTAATAACATTAATATCTATAATATTTTATCACAATTTTAAAAAGTTGTTTTGTTCATTTATGAATTATTATTTTAAATATAAATTAATTTAATTTTTTTTATTAATTTATTTTTAATTTTTAGTCATTTAATAATAACACTAAATGCTTATGCAATGACGGCATAGTATTAATTAAATTATTTGATAAAATTACATTGAAAATGATAAAAGAAATAAAATTTGGATGAATTAAGTAGTTTTTTGAATTTTTATATAAATATGAAATAATAGTGATGTGTTAAAGGATTAGATTTTAATTCCATATTTGTATTTTTATCTTCAAATTCATAATAATTTAATATTTTCAAGAATTATATTAATGATAATTTTTTAATATAACATTTTAAAACATTATTTGAAAATAATTATAATCTTGGAATAGGAAGTGGTGGATGATATATTGTCTAAAATATATTCCCTTTTCAATTTATTATCCAATTTTTACCTTAATAAATATTATAACCCTATAATATTGGAAAATTCAATACAATGGTTAATGATAAACATGGTAATGAAAGGGCTAAAAACGATAAGGATTATTAAGAAATATAAACCTATAAAGTCTTGATTGGATTATTATTTTAAGACTACATACTCTATACCTTAAAATAAATTTCTTTTTTAACCATTTTACATTAGTTAGACACATATTATATTATAATATATCATGTATTTCTAAAAATGACATTAATGAAATTTTATAGAAAATAATATTTTATTATATGATATAAATTTAATAAAAAACTATTTTGTTAATTTAGTGTTATATTTATTATGATATAAACCCTATTCCATTTTTGGGTCATTTTTCCTTTTATTGTAACATTATTTACCTGTAATGTTTAAAAACGTACTTAACATTACAATTGTTAAAAGGGTTAAGAGGGGTTGAAAAGATAATAGTTAAAACATCACCTCAAATTGTCCAAATATTATTAGATGATATAATTTAGACTCATCCTAATATTTTATTATAATTATACCATTTTTTTCATTTTAACATGAATTTTAGTTTATATTAATTTTATAATTTATAAAATTCTAAGAGTGACCTTCCCTCGCTAATAAAGGGAAATCCACTCTCCTCTTCTCTCCACACTTCAGAAGCCATTTAGATCTGGTATTATTTTATAAAATCCATTAATAAAATACCTAACCATGTTTTATATGTCTTATTTTGGGAAGAATACAAAACTTATACGGCTTTAGGTGAAAAGCACATGAGGTTGTCCAATGAGAAGGTACAGATTTTAACTACATTTTTTTATTATTATAACACCTCAAAATATTCATGAAACCTGATGATATAATAAAATAAGAATATATCATATAATATGATGTTATTTGTTTAATTTATTAACCTATATCTAATTCCTCTTCCACTTAATGGGAAACAAAACCATCTATCTTGTGTACATTAGACTACCTCTTTACAAACTGATGTAATTCATTTCCATAACAACCCCTCAAGGATTTTTATTATGTAAACTTTAATTAATTTATATCATAATAATGAAATAATTAAATTCGATTATGGTTAATATATCATATATATTTTTACCAATCCATATATTTTAAAATGATATTATCATTCATGTGTACATGTAGATTATCATCTCCATGATATGATGTCATTCATTTTTCATAAAATAATCAAAGGGTTGGTATATATAGGTTTATTTAAGACTAAAATATTAAATTAATGATATAATTAAAAAATTGTATATAAAATAATAATTACTTTCATTCTCTCATGTTCATTGAAATATAGAAATGTTACACGTGCATATGAACAGTATATTGTCTTCATGATTGTGATGTAGTAAATTTTTAATGCATGGTTTTAATGATAAAATTGAAATATTAAAATTATTATTACTTCATGATTATTATTTTAGGGATTATGTAAAAAGTAACTCTTTTACAACATTCATCATGTCGATGTTTTTCAAGGATTATAAACCAAACATTCACAAAACAACCGATAGAGACTTAACAGAATAAGTAATTAAATTTATCATTAAAATAACTGAAGTAAATGGTTTAGGGATATTTTATAAAACCTATAAAATGTTATAAATAAATCACATAATTTATGTAGATTTATTTTACAGGATATAAAGTACATTCTTGGAATGTATGTACTTAATGTAAGGGTTTATCGATTAAAATTATCTTCTTTGGGAAATACGTTATGTTATTCAAATGTGTTTTTTTATTTATATTAAACCCATATATAATTTTATATCATTATTAATCTTATATTAATTTTATTTAATGTTTAATTTTATGTCACTCTTCCATGGGACTTATGATTCAAAAGTTACCAAAGTGGTAAGGGTTTCATATTATAATCTCATTGTTTATCGGGGTTGTTTTTTATTGGGTTTCCCAAGATTAAATCAAATGATATAACTCTCATTAAACTGATAAATTTTATTATAATAAAGTTATTTCTGTATATTATATGTTTTAATTTTATTTTACTCTCTTTATTTACTAATGATACTAAAGGAATATTTTTAAAGAATACCAACATTATTTATTTTTTCGATTAAAAGTTACTTATCTTCCATATCCATTTTCTTAAAATGTGTTCAAGAATATTTTCAATCTACTACAATGATTGTTTAAATTAATTTTTACAAATAATTAAAAATTTCATAAAAAAATTAAATAGAACATATTTTTTATTTTTTGAACAAGTTACATTTGACTTTCTATAAAACAACGTGAACTGAATCATTATTTTAACATACACGACATGAATTAATTTTACCGAAATCATGAAAAATAAATGATTTAAAAAATACATTATATATTCATATGATTATTTTCAAATAGATTGTTTTGAATAAAATTTGTTAAGTATTTATATATAGATAATGATATTTTAAAATAAAAATGATATTTTTATAGTGAAATGTTCCATAAATATGTTAATAACTTTTTCATTATGATTACATCCTTTTATGTTAAATATGCTTTACATTATATATGATCAAAAAATTATATCCTTATTATTTCTCTGTATTGTTTATGATTGTTATTATAATTTTTTTTAAAAAAAATTTCCTTTCCAGAGGGTTTTCTACAACGAATTGGGGAAATTTTTATCAAATTAATTTATTTTATTTGGGTTATTCTATGATGAAATTCTTATTAAACTTATACATATTACATTTATTATGATATATTGAATATTTTATGATATTTTGGAAAGAATTTATATTTTTTTCATTATCTAAAAGGTGGGGCTTGAAATATATCTCCCTCCAATGCATTGGGTGAAGAGAGATATCTCATGAGATAAACAGGAACATAATTAGGAGTAATCCTAGTTCTATAAGGGGTTATATCCGCCATAATAGTCTTGGGGGTGAACCTTAACTTAAATGACGTAATAGATAGTGAATCCTAAGAAAAATTATTTTTTCCATAGTGATCATTTACTACTATGAAAATAATTTTCTCTAATCATTTTTATTCCAAAATATTTTTACATATGATAATGTTATGCTCTCAGGTATTATGTTATATAATTATTTATGATTACTTTATATTAAACTACTAATATTTATATAGTGACTCGATATTATGATATATTTTAAGTAGTGTATATTTTTCAAATATTAGGATCATTTTCTCATAAACTTATACTCATGGTATGTTTAAGTGATCATTCATATCTCTATTGTTTACCCTTAATAATCATCTGATGTCACACTTTATTATGTTTCTTTTTCCCATGTTATAAGGAAGGGTTTTAGAATGTTACGCCTAATAAGGATACTATATTTGAGGAGATATTGGGAGATTAAATAGATTGATATAAACTATTTTTTTATGTATCCTGTATTTATGTTATATTTTTAATTAATTATGAAAACCAATAACCTGTACTCTTGAATTTGGTGCTGGAATCCTAAAATATAAATTTCCATATTTGATAATAATAATGAGATCCAATTTTCTCCATCCAAACAATATTATATCAAGCTTTATAGTTTTAGGTAAATTGGTAAAAATCATAAATAAAAAACATTTATGACTTTAAATGAACATTTCTTCCACTTAATCTCACATTCCATATTTCACATTAAGTCGTCATTATTATCTACAAGAAACCCTCCTCGACAAAATTCATTACACATCATTTCTTGATAACATTGGTTAAAATATTATTAATAATGGTGAGATAAAATGAATTGTATGGGTAAAAACAACAATTAACAATTGGGATTCATCAACGAGTAAAAGAAGTTTATAAGGGTATAAGGACATAATCAGAGTGCATGGGAGAAGAATAAATGAACACATATCCATAAATACCTATATCATCAAATATGAAAATATGAAAAATTTAAGAGTCATAAGAACCAATAATCATGGGATATTTGATATAAATACAAATTATAAGAAATTTTATAAACTCCTACACACCATCACAAAAGAGATGTTGGTATCTTAGAAAATTTTTTATCATAACCCATTTTAAACATGTGTCATACATAACTAGATCATATTTAAATCCATTAGAGAAGCACTATGTTTACTCCTTCCAACTTTCCACTCATGACAAAGTAAATTTACAATTGCATTGGATCAATATCTGGGAGAACCCATCATATAATCTATAAGGGGATCACTTGGTTCTATTTGGACTGCCCCATCATATAAGTTGTAATGAACTCACCCAACACTATCTGGGCATAATCATCATACATAATGACCAAGAACCACAAATCATGTACATATATCATTAATATCATCATTAAAATATATATAAATTATTATTACTTTTTAAATTAGATTAACCTATATAAATGAAACATGTACTATAATAATCCCTTTGAAACATGATTAACCATTAGAAATGAAATTGTTTTCATAATGATCTCTTTGTAACATCATTAATCCATTAAAAAGGACTTTTTTCCTCATGAAAAAGAAATGCGTTTCATTAAAATCTATTTGAAACATTATTAACCAAGAGAAAAGAAACGATTTCTATAAAAAATATATTTTTAAATTCTATTAAACCATAGAAAATAAAAAAGTTCCATAACAATCTCTTTGAAATATGATTAAGCCCTGGGAAAAATGGGATTTATGAAAATATTGTCATGGTAAACCATTCATATAGAGAATAATAATGGTATACTTGGTTCATATCCTCAAAAAGTTATACATTACATAAAATAATATCAATATATATGGATAAAGATTTTTAAATTTCAATTGGAACGTATCTTAAGGAAAACAACATTTATTTGAAAGTCACTTTTAACACATAAAATATATTCAATGTTTTTGTTTTAAAGAACATTGAAAACATATAAAGGAATATTTAATAAAATTTAAAACATTTCATGAGTAAAATAATGTTCATGAAGGCTGGAAATTATTTTCCCATCATATTATTTAAAATTAATATTACTTTCACTTTTTAACTATAAGCCAAAACACATTTTTTTTGAAGAAAAACATGATGATTACTTTTAAAACATTCATAAAAAAAGAAAATTATGGGTAAAAATTTAGTTAATAAATAATTTTCAAAGTTTTAAAAACATTTTTCAAAACATTTTTTGGAAACATATTTTGAGAATAAAACTGATTTTGGACTAAGGAGATAAATGATTTCAGATTTTATTATAAAACTTTTCCAAATATTTTAGTTAAAAAAGAGAAAAATATATATTAAATTACATTAATATATCATTAATAACCATATTATAATAAAAATCATGAAATTATTTATATTTGGATCATAATATTCCAATATTTGAAACATAATCATAAACAGTCCCAATAAATTATGATATTTTAATATAAAATATTACCACTTTGATAACATTGAAATATGACAAACATGAAGTAGTATAATTAAAAAAACATAATATATCTTTATCATAAATATATTAATGATATAAAATGTCAAAGGTGATTTATATATACCTCTTAAAAGAATATAGGTGCATAAAATAACTATATATATCAAAGAAAGAAAATTGGGACCAAAAACCCCTTAATGGTTTGTTTGCTTTTGAACTGTAAACCACAACAAAGTGACATACTAAATATAATTTGTAAAAAATAATATTTTTTTATCAAATTAATCATTATATAATTTAATTTTAAGTATACACAATATATAAAAAAATGGGTGGTGAATATAGAATTTGTCTCAGTGAAGTAAAAAAGAGAGAAGAATATACCATACCTCATGCTTAATTTTGATCAAATGTCATTTTTTATTGTGGTTTAAAACATTTTTAAATTATAAAATAAAAATATTAATATCTATAATATCATATATGATCCTTTTATAACTTCTAATAACCCTTTAGTTAATAATTTTTCATTATTTTCGTTGATTTGGGTATTAATTTCCTTGCTTCCACATTTGTGTTTAGTCATTAAAGATAAAATTCATCCATATATTACATAATTATATCATATGAATAATAATAATCATAAAATAATTATAATATTCTTAAATCATTTATACTTTTTAAAACCAATCATGAAATATGGTTATGAAAAATGGGCAATGTTACAATCATGAAGATGGTAAGTCATACGTACACGTGAGTAACATTTCCATTTTTCAATAATCATACGGGAGAGGTGGAAAAATTATTATATATTTCAAAAATTATAAAAATATCATACATATAATATTATTTTCTTTAAATATAATTATATATATCATACGTGTATTGTAGTGATCCAAAGAGAGCCACATCGCATCAGGAAGGCATTCATTCACACGTACATGAGGGACTTTATCATATTTCAGTGTAAGAAATAAAATTATATATTATCATTTATGAATGATATATATGTATTTATATGTTTATTATTTAATTTATATCACTTATATTAATTAAATTTATCCTCACCGCCTTCCATTTTATGTGTTAGTGGAAGATGAATCACATCGATTCGTGGGAGATAGTCCATCGTACACATGAGCAGCATTATTATATCCCATAAGGATTGAACATTTAAAAAGTTATATATTATCAAATAACTACAGAGGTATACTTATATTATAAATATCATATATATACTTTAAACCCATCATAATAAACCACCTTGATAGATGGTAAGGAAAAATGAATTGTATCGGTTCGCAAGGCGGTAGTGTGTGTCCTATACAAAAATAGTGATTCTATAACCCATTTGATGGAAGTGTAGAATGTGGTAGTTCATTAACAAATTATAAAATAATCCTTTTATATCAAATATACATATTTTATTATATTATCCTATTTTAATAATAATTTAATGAGGTGGAGAATAAAATAATATTAAAAACACTCGTTGAAGAATGTTACCTCTTCTAAATGTTTCCTCTTCAAGTTTTCTCAAAATGACTTCATTGACTAAATTAATTCCAAAAAAAAGTATTCTAGGATGATATGATGGAATTTGGTAAGTTATTTTTGTAGTTATGGGTCAATTAAAAAGGGTTTTAATGTGTGAAGTGGAGATGAGTGTTTCTGGCCTTTTATAAGTAATGTGAGTGCAAAACAAGTAATATTTTGAGAGGAATCAATCATCACCACACATGTATCATACCAAATTCCCCCAAAATATTATTTTATTTAACCTATAATATATAAGATCTAAATATATTAATTTAATGGGTATATTAAATTTTATTAGGTCATTTTAACCCTTATATTCTTAGTTTAACCCTTATTAAATCCATTTTTTCCTTTACGGTGGAAAATTTGTTTTATAGTTTTCACAATTCATTTTGAAAAACATTAATTTTACTCTATTGGAAATTATAAATTATTATAATTCCAAATATGTTATCAATTATTCCAAATTTAATTCACAAATTAAGAATAATTTATTTTTAAAATAATCTCATAAATGCAACAAAAATGCGGGTTTTTTAAAGAAATAAATGTCCATAAGTTTACAGAGTTTATATACAAAAGTAAGATCTAAATATTAAAGAAATTAAAAAAATTGATAATTTTATTTACAATTAATAATATTTTACATTAAAACTAATTTACAAAATTAATTAAACTTAAAAAATAATTTTCATGAAAAGGGAAATTTTCCATTAAATTTATGTATTTTTCACTATTCATTGATGAGTGAAATATTTCATAAAAAATAAAAACAATTACTCCTAAGATAATTTTTATATTATTATTTCAAAATGAAAGTTCCATTTATAAAATATATTTTCTAGATGTGGTAAAAATCGATTTTTAAATTTTGTGTGCAAAGGATAATAAACCTTTTGTTAGAAAAAATAAAGTTTTATAGAAAACATTTATATTTATTTTAAAATGTTCTTATATTATTTATAATCAATAAATAAACATAATTTTAATTATTTATTTAATCCTATTAATAACATCTAATATAATTTCTATGTGATAACTGCTATATTGTATTATAATATTTTAATAACATGTCATATTTTGTTTAAACTTGATGATGTGTGTAACACAAGATAAACATAGTTTTGTGTGTCCTTTATGTTATCAAACATAAATTTATTCTTTTAAAATCATGGGGTGTTACATATCACCCCCCCCATAATTAATAAAATTAACCTTCATAATTTGAACTTTATTTAGAAAATTATATGTTGTACATTTGAAAATACATTTTTTAACCCATATTGTAAAAAGGGTTAATGAAACATCCTTTTCATAAACTAGAATGGTAAGTACTAAGGTTATCTCATATAATAAATTCTATGACTGAAAATAGGATAACATTGGTGGGAAGTGATTATTTAGACATTGAAGAAAATCATAATTCCCATATAAATTTATCGAGTGACAGAGATTATTGATCACAACCAGGTGAATGGTCAAGGTAATGTAAAGGGCATCCAAACAATAAATCTATGATGATTTAAAGGATTATTTTTTTCATCAGATATGAATTGGATAGGATAAAAATCCATGATCCTTTTCCTAGAGTTGAGGAATTTCTTTTTCATATAGAATATGATCATAATGAAATATACTTACTTAATGGGTATAATTTTATACTTTGGTCAATTTCCACCACAATACAATATTTTTCTAAAAAATGTGAGTACTCAAGATGAATTTTTAAGGAATGAAGAACTAAAATAAACTTTTCATGACCACATAATAACAAAATTGTATAATAATTCAATAATAAATGTATTTATAGATTAACCAAAACCAAAATGTGTATCACATCGTAATATAATTCCAAAAATTGATAAACCTTCATATGAAACATTAATATCTAAAATTAAAATGTAAAACCCAAAGTTTAAGATAAATCATTATAAAATACCGTCAAAATAAAAGGGTGTTTTATACTCAAATTTTATCTCATGCCTTTAACAGTTTCAATAAAATGGGTGGTCTTATTTTTTTAAAATATCATTAATCACTTAGTCACCAAAACTCTTTGAAATCATATAGTTATATATAAGATAAAACTTTTGTTCCCATAATTACTTTAATATCCAATATTATATTAAACCTAGTAGTTAAAGATAACATAAATATTTTTTCCAAAAATTTAAATGCATACTTCTTATAAAACAAAATAATATCATACACTCCATCAAAATAAAACTTCTCCTAATATGTCCTGAATCACTTTAATATATCATCACTTTAAACCTCAAAAGGGGTGTATAAGAGTTTGAACATATGATCATCCTTAATATTATAAACTAATGATGATATCTATAACTATTTAGATAACCTCACATGAAAACATCATAATCTCTAATTTCATCAAAATTGACCATTGATATCAAATATAACCACTCATAACCCGTAGTCTCGTTTTGTGTACTGAAATCATAAAATTAACATTTTTTATATGATACTAATAAATGTGACCCAATTTTCACCATTAAAAACATAAAATATAAAAAGGATATATTGGATCACTTACATTCTCAATTACCTTTTTGGTTTAGAGTTTTAGAAAATTAGTACAAACTCTTATATTAACATTGTCTATGTCTTTAAATGAACATTTCTCACAATTATTACATCATTCTAGATTTCACATTAAGGTATTATAATTATCAAAATGAAAACATTCAAGACATAATTAATTAAATATAATTTCATGATAACCTAGAGAAAAGGAAACATATTTATTGTGAGCTCAAATGATCAATAGGGGTAAACATAAGCATTAAAAATTGAATATCTTCAATGAGAATAAGAATTTTGTAAGGTTATAAAAACATAATAAAATTTCATGCGACAGCCATAAATGATATCATACCCATAAATGTTTGGATAACCATATAATAAAAAATTGCAAATGAAAGATTCATCAGAACAAATATTCATATTCCATGTGATATCAATGTTGATCATAAGTAACATTATAAACCCATAACAATCCTTACAAAAATGCATTGGTATCTTGGTAAATTTTATCATTACACATATTAAACCAATTTTTGTTATAACTTTATCCCAGTTAATTCTATCTAATAAACACTAATGTAACTCTCTTATTATTTCCTTTAATGTAATGGTACATTACCCAATTCATAGCACTATCTGGGTGAACCCATCATATAAGATATAACAGTCTCACTCAGTGATATCCAGGTTGCCCCATTGTATAAGTTGTAATGAGCTCACCCATGGCTATATGGTTACACCTATTATATATAAGGACCAAGAACCATAAATCATGTGCATAAAGCATGAACATATTCATAAAACTTATGGAAAAAACCATTATTGATTTTATAACTTGATTAACCCATGGAAATGAAATGGTTATCCTAAAAATAAATTTAATACGTGATTAACTTGAAAAAATGAAATGGTTTCCATAATAATGTATTTGAATAAACATTATCCCATAGAAAATAAATCTGTTACATAGAAAACTCATTGAATCATTATTTACCATTTGAAAATAAATGGGTTTTATAACAATCTCTTTGAAAAATGATTAACCCATGGAAAAAGAAATAGTTTCCATAAAAATCTCTTGGAATCCTAATTATCCCATGGAAATGAAATGTGTTTAATAAACATATTATCAGGATAAACTATTCATATAAATAATAATAAATGAATCCTTGGTGTATATCCTCGTAAATTAATAAGTGACGTCGCAGTATATCATCTTATGCCGATAATTGTTTTGTAATGTAACTTAAAACATATCTTCTGGAAGATAAAATTTATTTTAAAATCAATTTTTAAAAAATAAACATTTCTCTAATCAAATATTTTTAAATAACATTGAAAAATGATAACTTAATATTTATAAATAAATTAAAAAAAATCTCAAGGAATATATCCTTTCCTCTTTAAAAAATAAATTTTAGAACAAAACACTTTTTAAAAATAATTTTCTATTAAAATAATATTGAAAATAAATAAAGGAATCTTTAAATAAATTATAATTCATGAAGGTCGGAAATTATGTTCATGCTATATATGTTACACAATATTTCATTCACATTTTCTGTAGAAGTCAAAAGACATTATTTTTAAAAATTACAAGATAATTTTTTTAAAATATTTAAAAAAAATCAAAAAGGGGGAAATTTTTCTTTGAAAATTAATTTTATGGTTTTTAAAAACATTTTTGAACGATTTTTAAAAAACATGGTTTGGGAATAAAATGTATTTTTGTCAGAAGAGAGAAATAAAGTCAAATTTTCTTAAAAAAATTCTCAGTTATTTTAAGAACTAGGTAGACCAAAAAAGGTATTATTACTATAAAATATCATGAATAAACATAAAATAATAAAATTAATGATAGTTATTGAGAATTTGATCATAAGATTTCAATATTTGAAACAAAATCATAAACAATCTCGATACACAATGAGATTATATCATAAAATATTTATCACTTTAGTAACATTAAAACCTAATACCCATGAAGTAATATCATTAAAAGATACTTAAAATATCATGAATATAATTAAATTCATGAAATTACATGTCAAAGGGGTTTTATATACACTTTTTAAAATAATATAGGTTTATAACATAACTATATGTCTCAAAGAAGGAAAACTTATAAAAAATACCTTATCGATTTGTTAACATTTAAAACATGAACCACGTGAAAGTGATATACTAAAATATATATGTAAAATCCAATAGTTTTTAGATAATAAACATAGTATAAATTAATGGTCAGTATACACACCACATAAAAGAAATATATAGTGAATATGGCTTGAGCCTCATGGAAGTATAAAGGTGAGACAAAAATACCTTACCCCGTGCTTCCTTATAATCAGACATTCCTCAAACTAGTGTATAGTGGTTATAAACATGATATTAACGTATATAATAACAATATTAATATTTATAATATCAAATATGATCCTTTTATAACATATTATCGCCTATTCGTTAATAATTTTTCTTTATTTTCATTATTTTGGGTACTAATTACTGTATTTTCTAATATGTGTTTTGTCATTAACTATATGGTTACTTCACATATTACATAGTTATATATACTTTATATCCATCATAATACACCACCATTAGAGGTCGTAATAAAAAAATGAATGGCATCGGTTCATGAGGAGGTTGTCTTCTATTAACATGAATGACGATTTTATAACCTATTTTATGGAAGTTGAGATATTTGTAGGTCATACCCTTATTATTATAGTATCCTATTATATGGAATATACTAAGGATATTATATCATAATGGTTTAATAATAACTTATGGATGTGGAGAAATAAATAAAATAGTAACCTTCATTGAAAAATGTTACCTCTTCTTTGGTTATCCTCATTAGGTTTTCACCAAAGGTCTTCATAGATTGGATTTATAAAAAGGTCTAACCAGGGACAACAAAATCACAGATAGGTGTGGGGATGAATTAGTGATATATTTATTCTTTATTGTTTTTATAACAACATTCACCTCCTATTAATTATTTATCACATTCTTGAAAACCAAATATTCACAGATCTATAGGAACACAAGTATTTTCAATGTTTACTCCACAATCAAAATATATAGTCCTTATAATTGATTTAAAATAATCCAATACCACACAATCCCCTATAATAAAATCCTTTTTTATTGAAAAAATATATTGGAAATAACCTTGCACCTCTTCCAGACTAGGATCAATTCATTAGTGTTTATGCTTCTTCTTATAGGGGAGATGTAAATAAGATGTTGTAACAAATTTTGTAACCTTCACTAGTAAGTTCTAAACATTTCACTATGCTACATCCAAAACTTCCAATTTTTTTATTCATTAAAAAAATCACTTTATTACCCAACAATGGGTAGAAACAAATTCTCTAAAATTCATAAAAAAACTCAGTCTAATTTCCCACTCAAATTCTATATTCCAATTATTCCTTCCAGAAATAAATCTAAGTCCCCTATCCCAAAAAAAGATTTATTCACTTCTTTATTTTTCATGAATATTTCATTCTGATTTATTTTTCTAATTTTTTAAATCCTAATCACCACTTTTATGGATACTTATTATATTTTCAAATGTTTCGTAAGAAATTATATCCAGAAAACAAACATCAAGTGCATTATCACTCATACACATGAACAGTTTATGAGTACGTTGTTCAATGTCTTCAATTTATTGGTTCCTCAGAATTAAATATGTTGGGAAACCAATTTCACTTTCCAACTCACAAAAATTACAAATTTATAAAGTTCAAAAACATTTGAACTAAATTTTTACCACTTATAAATACTACTAAAACCTTATATATTCTTCTTAATTATTTTTTAATAGTCTAAAACATCATTATTCTGGTCCCCATTTGAAAAGAACATCTGATGAGATCAGTTTGGAAACAGATAGTCTAGAAAATCTATTTTTGAAATTTTTTATCCTTTTCATTCACATGATCTTATGTATTACTTCTCACTTAGATGATTTAAAACAAAAAAAACTATTTTCATTGAACATAATTGAAACTTCTAAATATTTCAAAACCCTACATGACTAATTTGTAACAATTTCAATATGTTTCTCTTTTTCATCATTTGATCAACTTTCCATCAAACTGATGAATATTTATTCAACGATTATTTCCAATGAAATATTACTTTCATAAACTTTTAGATGATTCTTGACCCAATTAAAATCAAAACAACTTGATACCTCACTCTGATTCTACATAGAACATGAAAATGGTTGAATATATTGTTTTATTTCATCTAGCTGATCGGTCACTAATTCCCCATCCGATGGAATGGTCTCTGTATCTCACTTAATTTATCTAATTAAATTTTTATAGTATTATGTTCTACTTCTAAATGAATTACACATCTAATATCTTATCATAGAAAACTATTCATCTGATGCATCAGTGGTGCAATGTGTCCAATGGATTCGGTATCAACAGGGCCTTATTTCTTTCTCAGTTTCAATAATTGATTGTTCATTTGATGAATCATATTTTCTGATGGATTGGTTATTCTGATGTATCTATCAATAATCACTTATTCAAAATATATGACTTTATAAAATTCAAACGCCTAGTCTCCAAACAACATCTATATCCGATTCTCCTTAATTTGATGATCTGTGTGCAAAAAATCCAACTCTATAAAAACACCAAAAATTCACATTTATATTTTATTCTACATACTCTTTCTTATATCATTACTTGTTCATGATTATTATAGTATTGATATATTACTAGCATAGTCAAAAAAGTTATACCTTTTATCCCCCTTTCTTTCATAAATCTTGGATCCCTTGTTTTTAAAAAAATTATGAGGATGATAACTTTTTTCCTAGAAAATCATCATCATATTTTATATCAAACATCTTCAAATGCATTTTTTATATGATACAACATCCCACTAACTTTTGAAAAAAATCATTCTATGATCTAATCCTGAAAACAAGTTCACCTAAAAAAATCTTAAGAATAAAAAAATACCATTATGGAATTTTTAACATCCCTAGTAAATAAAGATTATGAAATTTTCATATTTATTAATATTTTTGAGTTAAATTTTAATTTTACATAAAAAATGATGCTATTTTAGAATGCGTACTCAACATGAAATAGCAGGTTTCTTTGAAATCTTACGTTGGTCACAACCTTGAGTTATACTGAAAAATAGTATAATATTATTATTATTTCAAATAGTAGTTAATGCCTAGCCATTTTAATAGTGAAAAAGAACATAACAAACTAAAATATGATTCCATGTGATTTTTAAATGATTTTACTTTTACCCAATAAATTTTGGAGGCTTAAAATATTAATGAATCAGATTTTGAGCATGAAATACTATAACCTTCTTTTAAAGGTCGATTTATCACCTTTTGATAAAGAAGCATATTGAATTTCATTTTTATCACTTTATATGTTCCATTTGAAAAATATATACTTATTATTTATATGTGGGACATAAAAATTAATATTGGGTGAAATTTTGGTATTTTTCAGATAATGTTCATTTTCTGATGAATAGTGAAAAATACTGCATTTTCATTCAAAACTATTTTTAATCTAATTTATTACTATGATTATACTATCCATTTAATTGATTTCAAAGTTTAATTAGATTATATTTTCATCATTTAATCCAATATTAGTCATTGTATGTAATTTTACTTTGAAATTGAACATAAACACATTTCAATCTTTGGGTAGTTTTTACTTCCTAAAAACGCGCTTTTTTGGTTTTGACAACAGGAACTAATTTTAAATTAATTTTTCAAAATTCTTTATTTTTAATTTGGGAAAATGGATTCCAAATTTTGAATTAGGAGGTCCAAATTGTGTAAATAGTTAACTTTTATTTTTAGATATTATGAATAGTAACCTCCGCAAATATTTTATTTACAATGGGTAAAAGGTAAATCTGGTAAATAAGGGTAAAAATAATATTACAAAAATATGAAATTACCCTAAAACATGTCGTAACCATATAGGATGATACATGTCCAACCATAGGAATCCTTGGGTTTATTTTTGGACCCTATGGGGCCACTTGTAATTTAAAATTACATTTTATAAAAAATAATTTAATGTTAAGCAAAACGTAACATAAACATATATCTTTTAGTAAAATAATTTTTCTACATTTAATTATATAAATTTAATTTTGACACAATGATGAAGATGTTATTTATTCATTAATAAATGATTCAAATAAATGATATTATAAATTTTAAAATAAATTTAATATGGTTATTTTGATGTCATACACAAATTATCTGGAAGATAGCTACATGTTATCTTCGTATTAATGATGTTTTCTCGAATCAATCATGTTTTTATGGATTTTTACAAAGTTCAAGATATGAATAGTGTTGAAATTGACATAATTCATATTTTAAAATATAAACTATTTTATAAAAGATTATTAAATTTTAAAAAATATATAAGATTTGACCAAATAGTTATTATAAGTATTACATTTTAATATTGACTATATAATTGGATATTATTCGTGTTTTGGTAACTATTTTTATTCTCAATGTTTTAAATGCTTGATAAAATGGTTATAGTAAAAAAGGATAAATAAAAAAGATATGGAATAAAAAATATCCAACACCTTTATAATTCTTATAGGATTATTTTATTCTGAATTATATTAATCTAATATTATAATTTAATGATTTTTGGACATTTTTAAAGAGAAAATCATTTTATAATAAAATAATACTTTCAAACTTTCCTAATGAGACCCTCATCCCTCTAATAAATGGCCACCACCTCTAACCCATTACACACACCTCTAAAGCCCCTTGGATCATCCATAATGTTATACAAGAAGCTCTAAACATCCCCCTTTTACTCCTATAATCATTCCCCTTGGAATAAGGCAATTCAAGAAATCCTTTTGGCTCAAATCAAAGAGAGTTACACATTTTAAGAGGCAGCATCTTAGCTAAAATTCCTATCCGTTATTATATTTATTCACTCCCTATTCTATTATTTTTATTTGATTACTTAAAAAAATTGTCCTCAATATAATAGGATGTTTTTATGAGAACTATTAGAACTACACCCTCAGACACCTCCATCTAATAGATATAGAACATACTCTTTCTATGGATGACAAACTGCTGCCACAGAAAATGTCGATTGTTCAATTATCTCATGTCGCCTCTCATGGTGTCCATTATGATAGAATTGTAATTATATATTATATATATGATATATATTTTATCTATATACTTCATTAGTTATCATTTATAACATACCTTTATTCTTTTCATGTCGTATATATATATATGATAATTTAATTTGAGGAAGTGCGGACAACTACCCCCTCAAAGTGATATGAATCCTTCATGCTATACATGGAACATATAAATTATGGAATTAATGAAATTATGTAACATATATAACCTAGATATTATACTAGAATTATAATATACTTATGTATCATTTATTTTTCGATCTTTTAAAAATGAAAAAAGGAAATGAAAGTAGCATTTATGCGTACGTACGGCTTACCATCTCCATGAGCAGTGCATTATGTTTTCATATTTGAAAATGTTATTTAATATTATAAATAAATATATAATGGATATAAATACATATATAATGGATATATATATGATATTTAAATCATTAATACAAATCTGGATATAATGGACTTTTGACCACATGGACTATTTGTAATTATAACATGTTCATTTTTTACTCAAGTTCTGAACATCAACAAAATGTATGATATGAACACAAATAATTAACTAATTGGTGTAGAAAGTTAATAATTTATATAAATGAAATAATATATTTTAAAAAGGTTCTTAATTAAATATAAATTAACATAAGTTTATTATTCAATAAAAACAAGGAACATATGAGACAATTCAGACTCGAGGTAAGAGAACCTTTCACCTTTGTTTTTTAGTTAAAGACTTCTTTTATATTATATCTTTTTAGTTCCACTTTATTGTGTTGGGACATGTTCCTATATATCCTTATTATTGTTGTAATGCCCCGACCACCGTTACCCAGATTTGGTGCATTATTTTAATACATTGGCATGATTACAAGGAATCACGTCCCAAAGGACAGATTAGTTTTGCAGTCTTGGAAAATAGATTACATACATGAATGTTACATTACACTTCATAAAATACAAAACAACATTAATAATACTTTATGAATGAAATTATTCTCCTGTCTTAACCCTTCTTATCAATCACAATATACTTCTTGGAATCCTGGGAAAAATAAAACATAGAAAAGGGGTGAGCTCAAATGCCTAGTAAGGATAACAATATAGCGGAATCTTTCATAAATAAGAATAAAAATTTAAGGCAATGTATAACTAAAACAAAAGCCCTTTAAACTTGATATTCAACATAGTATGGAAAAAAAATGAAATAATTCCATTTACTTATTCACATGGATATTCTACTAATTTAATAATCACATTCAATATCAATAACCACTTTCATAATGATGGAATGCATAATGCCAGACTATCATAACCACATATCCAAGGCCTCGTGCCAAGACTACAAATAAGATTTTTCCAAGTCCTTGTGCCAAGTCACTAGTTTGTCTCATGAGACCTACTGATGCATCAAGGAGCTATAGCGGGCTCCACCGATCACATACTAAGTCCAATGCATTCCCATATGAAAAGGTTTAAACATAACATAAACATTCGTATTAAAAATAGCATAAGAAATGTCAATACATTCTCCATAAACCATGAATGGTATAAAAATAAAACATATCAAAAAACCTTCAATACAATACAAAAGTTTTGTATTATAATAAATCAACTTCAAATAAGCAGAAATTCCATCAAAGGATGTTGACAAAGATGAAATCAAAACTATATGAGAAAAATATCTCTTTTCTCGAAATCATTGAAAAGTCACACATTTATAAAGGAAGTAATTTAAAATATATTTTTGAATCAAAGTGTCCCATACCACTTTTAAACTTTTGACAAGAAATATCATTTCAAAAAATTCATGTCTATATAAATAAATCCTTAATTTCATTTTGAAAACATGGACATTAATTAAAAATATTTAGAAAGATAAATCTTTAAAACATTTAAAATTCTGATTTTGATAAAGAGTACCTTTCAAAAATTCTTAAAATAATCATTTTGAAATCATTTAAAAGTCACATAATTATAAAATAAAACCATTACTTTGAAAATATCCTTATAATATTGTAAGGTAAGCTTCGACGATTTTATAATGGCGGAAAATAGTTGCACCCGCCGTATAAGTTAAAAAAACATTCGTACCATAATCCTGTCGAAAAGTTTAAAAAGCACCTTGTTTGGAAAACAACATAAATATTCCTTTATAAAACTCTTATAAAAAGTCAAAAAAGGGTATAAATGACTTTAACCCATATTCTTTTAAATATTAAATTTTTTTTGAAATACATTTTTAAGAAACATGGATGTGCATGATAAAGAGATCCCAATAGATTATTACATATAAACAACCTCGGATAATGAAGAGATTGTGAAATAAACCCTTACCAATTTGGTAACTTACGAAACGTACAACCCATGAAAGAGGTATCATAAAATGAATATGTAAATACACATAAATTAAAGTGTATTACACAATGAATATAATTATGGGCAGTACATACACCACACAAAAGGTAATGGTGGTAATGTGGCATGAATCTCACGGGAATAAAGAGTGAAATGAAAACCCCTTACCTTGTACTTTTCCTTGGTTGGGGGTAGGTTAACCTATTGTATAATGGTGGAATAATTGTTATTAAATTATTCAATAATCATATACATTAATATGATATCATATATTATCCTTTAACATTGCTTTTTTAATAATATCTTAGAATTATCGTCGTTTCGGGTGTTAACTTACTCGTTTTCTTTTATATGTTTTGTTACATAAGCCATGTTTGTCATGGATAGGTTGTATATTATTCATATCCATAATGATATCAAGTCCTTAAACATTATTTTTAAATCATAAAATGATAATTATACTTGAATGGATATGATAGAGAATGAATCTCATCGTGTTCGTGGAGACGGTAGTCCGTACGTACGCACGAGCGACAATATCATTCTTTTGATGTTAAAATAATATATAATTGGATGGTATATCATATATACAGAATAATTATCATGTTATATTTATTATTTAAATTAATTAAACATAATTATTATACCCATCCAAATAATAATTTATTGAATAACAATTACACGACGACGCGGAGAAAGTAAGCCGTACGTACGCACGTATGGTGACATGTTATTCAAAGGGTGGATAGAATACTGAATATGGTTGTACCATGTCTATAATAACATAAAAGTATATATAATATACTGGAGTTATTATTTTAGAATGGTTATAACAATGAAATAATAAGTGGAAGAAGAAAAGAAATGAAAATGGGTGGTGAAATCATTACATCTTCTTCAGGTTCTTCCTTTTGATTTGATCAAAAGGGATCCATATGTTGGCTTTTTGATCAAAATAAGGCTTCTATGTTGTATTGAGGGAAGTTGAGAGAGTATTTGGGCAGATTTTGGCCGAACCAAAAGGCTTTTAAGGTGTGAAGTAATGATAAGGGGGAGTTCCCTTTTATAAGAGGGGTGAGGGGAACCTTTGGAAAATCTAGAAATATTAATTTATAATAAATTCATATTCGGTTTCTAATGGCTCAAAAGTTGATTATTTAAAGGTTAAGTTGGGGATGGGTCTAAAACCACTCAAACAATATAATTTATACAGGTTTGGGTCATTATATTAACCTTATCTTTAATTATTAACTCTTAGTTAATTAGTTTCACTTTTACAATGTCCCTTTGTATTTTTATATTATATGGTTAATAAACATACCATATAAATCCAAGAGACCTCCAAGTGGTACATTAATGATACACTATCATGATACAACTCTCTTGGCCTAACCTTAGATTTTTATGAATTTAATATCAATTAATAATATAATATTTGTTTTATAAACTCTTTTATGTCTATTTTGACACTATTCAAAAATTGATTTTTGTGAAACTCGTAACAGAATGATTACTTCAAATAACTACAATTAAATAAATCATAATATGTCAAATTAACCTATTAAATTAGTGTAATTAAATGAAAGTATCAAATTTTATTAATTTGTGTATTTATAATATCAATTATTTTAATTTTTCACTATTATGGTAATTACTGCATCATCATTGTGTCATAAATAAATTAAATTATTTAATGTCAAAAAAATTATAAATAAAATATCATTCTGTAGGAAATCTTATTATATTTCTAATTAATATTTACAATCAAATTTATCTTATGTATAACCCTATATTAAAAATGTTTTAGTAAATAAACTTTGATTTTAACTCTTTTAACTATTCTTTGAATTAAATAATAATAAATGTCCTAATCTAATCCAAGTGGACCAAAATGATAATATTTTATTCCTAAGGTTTTTTTTGGTCTATATACACTTGTCCAATAGAATTAGGACATGTTTTAGGGTATTATTAATATCATTTTTACCCTTAATTACCCTCTTTACTTTTAACCGTGGTAAATAAAAGTAAAAAGTTACTATTCACCAAAAATTATTTTTATCTCATCGAACCACATTTTACTTCTTGATATTAACCGTGTCTCTCAGATTTTAGAATTCCATTCACAGGAGCGGTAATAATAAGTTTTATTAAAAATTCAGTTTTTTAACTACCACTTAGTAGTTTCACTATTCATCAAAAATTGAAGTTTTTCAGAACAATGCCAAAATTTCACCCTAAGCTATAATTGACATTCTGAATTCAAAAATGATGCCTATTTTACAAAATTCCAAACATATAAGTTTCATTAATTAATTTTATAATTAATTTCCGCTGTCACAACAAATAGCGTGTTTTTATGAAACAATATATATCAAAAGATTGACAATTGTTTAGGTCCAATTTCAAAGTGAAATTAATTATAATGACCTCCATTGGATAAAATGGTAAAAATTTATTCTATTTATACCTTAAAACCACTCAAATTCATAACTTATCACTATTAATTATTTTTTTTAAAAAAGTTGTTTTTAATTAAAATTTAGTAATTTTCACTATTCATCAAAATATTAATGTTTTCTGAAAAGTACCAAAATTTCACCTCAGGCTAAATTCGATACTATGAATCCAAAAATGAAGTCCATTTTGAGAGATATAATTTATAAAATTTCTAAAATTAGGTATTACTATTCATAACGGCTAGTTTGATTTGGTTATGGTGTGTGTTAGAACTCGAAGTTGCGTACAACACACGCTACTGTATTATTCAAAGAGAAGCGTACTGTGGAAGATTGGGGTGTTACATTGTAAATTTTTTTATGTCCCCATTCTACAGAATAAATTTATTTAGTCAAATTGAATATATAAAAGTTTAAAATATTGGATTTAAAAAGGTTTCACTATTAAAGTTGGTAAAAGTGCATTTTTTAAAAATACTTCTTTTATCTGAAAAAGGAATTTGTTCTTACATTATGTCTAAGAAACTCATAATATTGATTATAAAATTATAAGGATTATATAAAGTATAAAATTTAGTTAATAATATTCATAGACTCTTTTGAACGGCTTGTTTGGTAAGTCATGGTGCGCTTGAACTCGGTGTTGCGTGTAGTGCATGTTATTGAATTATTTTGAAGAAATAACACATTATGAAATCTTTGGGTGTTACATTCTCCCCTCCTTCAATAAATTGCATCCTCATAAATTGAAATTGTTCTTCAAAAATAAAAGTTTGAAAATAGAAAATATCTTTGTGGGAAAACCCACATCGGGAATTGGGTTACTGAAATTTAGTCTTAATATGAGGAAAAGAGAAAAGAAATGGTCACCACCAAATTATGATCTCGATTAGGAGAACATTAGTGCAAATTAAAGACATATAATTGGAGGAAAAACATAAATATTTATAGGTAGTGATTGAGGTCATGAATCACAAAAAAGTATAAAATTGAGGTCCTTAAATTAATCAATCTATGATTATTTGAAATACCATCGTTTCAACTAAACATGGGGTATTAGGATAACACATTTTTTGTTTTATGATTCCTTAAATAAATTATAAGAATTAATTTCTTCATAGAATAAGAGAAGATGAAAAATATATTCTTGACAAGTAGAGTTCCATACTTTAACTAATTTCTACCACAAACTAATCTTTCACTCTAAAATATAATAGAATGTAAAAAAATTCTATTTATCCTATTCATATTGGGTTCCAAAAAATGAATTTATAATTCATCTACCAGATCTTTTAAAAAACACTACATTATTTAATCCTGGACATTACGTGGGCCAGTGGTAGGTGATACACCCTTGTCGCCCTTCGGTTGTGGGTTCAAGTCTCACGGCCTTACCGAACGCGACGGGTTGCCGCCCAACCTTCGGGTTTTTCTTTTATGGAAATCCAAAAATAATCCAAACTAGAACTATACAAAATGATTTAGCCCAAAAATGAAGATCCTTTTTTCTGCGTAATAACATGTGAACACCTTCATCATGTATTCTTTTAAAACACTGCAACATCCTAAATTAACATAAAACCTTATTGATAACATTCAGGATCCCTTATTCCTTAAAGAATGATAGATATACTCCTTCAATCCAAAAATGTTTTAAATCCCAACAATGATGGAATATTCCAATCATTAATCAGCTTCAAGGTAGTCAAGAATATCCAATATAATTTATCAAATCAATCATGTATTATTCTAAAATCACTACCTCGGTATCAAAACCATATTATGGTTTATCTTTCTCTCAACCATATATTTTCCAACAATTTAACCTACTATTGTGTCACTTTTCTTTGTTTCACACAATCTCAAGCCCTTAATGAAATAGTACTGCAGAACAATCCCTATATACTCCATACTTATTATAAGAAGTAAATTGATGATTCAACACTCAAATGACATAATCAACATAAGAATTCTAATCATTCCTCTTCATCTGTGGTAGTATCATAACATTATTATTATCCAATAGCATCATTTGCGGCATAGTCTGATGACTGGGACATAGGTTCGCGTAGTGTCCAAACTCCTTGAAAATAAAGCATTGTACATTTAAAACCATTTTCATACCCTTCCAGTAACGTACTTTGTGCCCTTTTTTTCCAAACTTATAACAAACTCTCATTACTTTCAGGAAAGTTCCATGTTGTTTCTTCGCAAAGTTATCACATATATGAAAATTATTTTTTTCCTATATCCCTTTATCTATCTTTCTCTCTTCCATCCTTTTCTTATCATGCTTCCCTTCAAATCCATAGGACTCAGTAAACTCTTTACTTAGCAGATGATATTATTTCTTCATATGATGATAATACATGGGAGACTTTTTCTCTTATAAATTCTGGCATAAGACCATGAAAGATACGTTCCTTCTTTCTCTTTGGATTATGTGCATTGTTGGAGTTCTCATTCCTTATACTGGGTGCCATTTCTAAACAATGTCATACACTAGATCAGTTTATGAATAAAAATACCTAATCCCAAACTTGTAAAACACATAACATAAATTAAATAGTTTATGGATATAATCCATAATCATAAAAAAAATTCTTTGAGGAAGTATATACTCATAAACCCTTCATAATGATTTGTAAAGAAAATGAGAGTTATCCTAAGCATATCCCCTGGAAGTGTCGTAACCAAGAGTGCAGCAAGGCCCATTATAGTGCACCAGTTCCCGTTCGAGTCTAGCTCAAAGTGGTGTTTTGAGGTTTTACCCCTTGGTACATCTGTGCCAGAGCCACCTCTACCTAATCGTATCCAGACGGGGATGTATTGCTTGGAAAACTCACAAAATCTCTACAATACCAAAATTCTAGGAAGTTCTTCTATACTAATCCTCAATTTCTATCTTAGGGCTATGTGCTCTAATTAGAGTTTATCTAAATCTAGTTTCCAAGGTTATTGCTAAACTTCCTCTGATACCAACTGTAACGCCCCGACCCCATTTACCCAGAGTCGGTGCATTATTTTAATACATTGGCATGATTACAAGGAATCATGTCCCAAAGGACCGATTAGTTTAGCAGTCTTGTAAAATAGATTACATACATGAATGTAACATTACACTTCATAACATACAAAACAACTTAAATAATCCTTTATGAATGCCATTATTCGCTTGTCTTAACCCTTCTTATCAATCACAATATACTTCTTGGAATCCATGGAAAAATAAAACATAGAAAAGGGGTGAGCTCAAATGCCCAGTAAGGATAGAAATACAGCGGAAACATTCATAAATAAGAATAAACATTTAAGGCAATGTATAACTGAAACAAAAGCCTTTTAAACCTGAACTTCAACATAGTATGGAAAAAATAAAATGAAATAATTTCATTTACTTATTCACATAGATATTCTACTAATCGAATAATCACATGAAATATCAATAACCACTTTCATAATGATGGAATGCATAATGCCAAACTATCATAACCACATAGCCAAGGCCTCGTGCCAAGACTACAAATAAGATTTTTCCAAGTCCTTGTTCCAAGACACTAGTTTTTCTCATGAGACCTACCGATGCATCGAGGATCTATATCGGGCTCCACCCATCACTTACTAAGTCCAATTCATTCCCATATGAAAACTTTTAAACATTACATAAACATTCGTATTAAAACTAGAATACGAAATGTCAATACATTGTCCATAAACCATGAATGGTATAAAAATAAAACATATCACAAAACCTTCAATACAATACAAAAGTTTTGAATCATAATAAATCAACTTCAAATAAGCATAAATTCCATCAAATTATGTTGAAATAGATGAAATAAAAACTATTTGAGATAAATATCTCTTTTCTCAAAATCATTTAAAAGTCACAAATTTATAAAAGAAGTAATTTAAAATAGATATTTGAATCAAAGTGTCTCATACAACTTTGAAACTTTTGAAAAGAAATATCATTTCAAAACATTCATGTCTATATAAATAAATCCTTAAAATCATTTTGAAAACATGGACATTAATTAAAAATATTTATAAAGATAAATCTTTAAAACATTTAAAATTCTGATTTTGATAAAGAGTTCCTTTCATAAATTCTTAAAATATTCATTTTGAAATCATTTAAAAGTCACATAATTATAAAATAAAACATTTACATTGAAAATATCCTTATAAGCTTGTAAGGGAAGCTTAGATTACTTTATAATGGCAGAAAATAGCCGCACCCGCTATATAAGTTAAAAAAATTCTTACCTTAATTCTATCGAAAAGGTTAAAAAGCACCTTGTTTGGAAAACAACGAAAAGATTCCTTTATAAAACTCTTATAAAAAGTAAAAAAAGGGTATAAATTACTTTAACCCATATTCTTTTAAATAGTAAAAATGTTTTGAAATACATTTTTAGGAAACATGGATGTGGATGATAAAGAGATCCCAGCAGATTATTATGTATAAACAACCTCGGATAATGAAGAGATTGCGAAATAAACCCTTACCAATTTGGTAACATATGAAACGTACAACCCATGAAAGAGGTATCATACAATTAATATGTAAATACATATAAATTAAAGTGTATTACACAAGGAATATAATTATGGGCAGTACATACACCACACAAAAGGTAATGGTGGCAATATGGCATGAATCTCACGGGAATAAGAAGTGAGATAAAAACCCCTTACCTTGTACTTTTCCTTGGTTGGGGGTAGGTTAACCTCCTTTATAATAGTGAAATAATTGATATTAAATTATTCAATAATCATATACATTAATATGATATCATATATGTTCTTTTAACATTGCTTTTTTAATAATATCTTAGAATTATTATCGTTTCGGGTGTTAACATACTCGTTTTATTTTATATGTTTTGTTACGTAAGACATGTTTTTCATGGATAGGTTGTATATTATTCATTTAAATAATTATATCAAGTCCATAAACATTATTTTTAAATCATAAAATGATAATTATACTTGAATGGATACGATAGAGAATGAATCTCATCGTGTTTGTGGAGACGGTAGTCCGTACGTACGCACGAGCAACAATATCATTCTTTTAATATTAAAATAATATATAATTGGTTGTTATATCATATATACAGAATAATTATCATGTTATATTTATTATTTACATGAATTACACATCATTATTATACCCATCCAAATAATAATTTATTGAATAACAATTACACCACGACGTGGAGACGGTAAGCCATACGTACGCACGTATGGTGACATGTTATTCAAAGGGTGGATAGAATACTGAATATGGTTGTACCGTGTTTATAAAAACATAAAAGTATATATAATATACTGGAGTTATTATTTTAGAATGGTAATAACAAATAAAGAATAAGAGGAAGAAGAAAAGAACTTGAAAATTGGTGGTGAAATTGTTACCTCTTCTTTGGGTTCTCTCTTTTGATTTGATCAAAATAGATCCTTAGTTTGGATTTCTGATCAAACTAAGGCTTATAGGATGTAGTTAGGGAAGTTTAGAGAGTATTTTGGTATGTTTTGTCCGATCAAAAATGATTTTATGGTGTGAAGTAATGAGAAGGGGGAGTGCCCTTTTATAAGAGGGGTGAGGGGCTCCTTTGGAAAATCTAGAAATATTAATTTATAATAAATTTAGATTCGGTTTATTAGGGCTCAAAAGTTTATTATTTAAAGTTTAAGGTGGGGATGGGTCGAAAACCACTCATCCAATAGAATTTAGATAGCTTTGGGTCATTATATTAACCTTATATTTAAGTATTAACTCTTAGTTAATTAGTTTCACTTTTACAATGTCTCATTGTATTTTTATATTATATGGTTAATAAACATATCATATACATATAAGAGACCTCCAAGTGGTCCATTAATGATACACCTATCATGATATAAGTCTCTTGGCCGAACCTTAGTTTTTTAGGAATTTAATATCAATTAATAATACAATATTTGTTTTAAAAACCCTTTTATGTCAATTTTGACACTATTCAAAAATGGATTTTTTTTAAACTCATAACAAAATGATTACTTCGAAAAAAGACAATTAAATCAATCCTCATATGTCATATTAACCTATAAAATTAGTTTAATTCAATAAAAGTCTCAAATTATATTAATTTGAGTATTTATAATATCAATTATTTTAATTTCTCACTATTATGGTAAATACTGCATCATCATTGTATCATAGATAAATTAAATTATTTAATGTCTAAAAATTATAAATAAAATATAATTATGTAGGAAATATTATTATATTTATAGTTAATATTTAAAATCAAATCTATCTTATGTATAACCTTATATTAAAAATGTTTTAGTAAATAAACATTTATTTGAACTCTTTTAACTCATCTTTGAATTAAATAATAATAAATGTCCTAATCTAATCCAAGTTGACCTAAATGATAATATTTTATTCATAAGGTTGTTTTTGGTCGCGATACACTTGTACAATAGAATTTGGACATGTGTTAGGGTAATATTAATATCATTTTTACCCTTAATTACCATATTTACTTTTAACCGTGGTAAATAAAAGTAAAAAGTTACTATTCACTAAAAATTATTTTATCTCATAGAACCACATTTTACTTCTTGATATTAACTGTGTCTCTTGAATTTTGAAATTATATTCACAGAAGCGGTAAAATTAAGTTTTATGAAAAATTCAGTTTTTTAACTACCACTTAGTAGTTTCACTATTCATCAAAAATTGAAGTTTTTCAGAACAATGCCAAAATTTCACCAGAAGATATAATTGATATTCCAAATTCAAAAATTATTTCTATTTTACAAAATTCCAAACATATCAGTTTCATTAATTAATTTTATAATTAATTCCCAATGTCACAACAAATAGCATGTTTTTAAAAAACAATACATATCAAAAGATTGACAATTGTTTAGGTCCAATTTCAAAGTGAAATTAATTATAATGAACACCGTTGGATAAAATGGTAAAAATATATTCTAATTATACTTTAAAATCACTCAAATTCATAATTTATCACTATTAATATTTTTGATTAAAAAAGTTGTTTTTAATTAAAATTTAGTAATTTTCACTATTCATCAAAATATTAAAGTTATCCAAAAATTACCAAAACTTCACCTTAGGCTAAATTCGATACTCTGAATCCAAAAATGAAGTCCATTTTGAGAGATAAAATTTATAAAATTTCTAAAAGTAGGTATTACTATTCATAACGGCTAGTTTGATTTGGTTATGGTGTGTGTTAGAACTCGAAGTTGCGTACAACACACGCTGCTGTATTATTCAAAGAGAAGCGTACCGTGGAACCTTGGGGTGTTACATTGTAAATTTTTTTATGTCCCCATTCTAAAGAATGAATTTATTTAGTCAAATTGAATATATAAAAGTTTAAAATATTGGATTTAAAAAGGGTTCACTATTAATGTTGGTAATAGTGCATTTTTGAAAAATACTTCTTTTATCTGAAAAAGGAATTTCTTCTTACATTATGTCTAAGAAACTCATTATATGGATTATAAAATTATAAGGATTATATAATGTATAAAATTTAGTTAATACTATTCATAGCCTCTTTTGAACGGCTTGTTTGGTAAGTCATGGTGCGCCTGAACTCGGTGTTGCGTGTAGTGCAAGTTATTGAATTATTTTGAAAAAATAACACATTATGAAATATTGGGGTGTTATAGTTTTACATTTTGTTCCCATGTGATGAGATACCATTTTCTCTCTCATCAACTCATTTACTGAATTTTTATGTGACACTGTTAGGCTGCCGAATTTTTGTAAGGGGACATCTTAACCCAATTTCCATTTTTATGTTAATATTATAATTTTAATTATGTTGTGATATTATTCTATACAAAATAAATTTTTAGGTCTTATCTTGTATTTAAAGCTTACTTATGGGTAAATATTTTGAATACACGTAATCAATCTATTTTATTTTCAAAATGATCTTTGAATGGGACTTCGTCTGAATCTCCATTCATTGAGGCACACATTGATTTATTAACGACATTCCTTTATATAGTGTATAAAACCATTTGAAATTTCGTTTCATTCCAAGGGAATATTTTATCTATAAAGAATTTTAATAAATGATAAAAATAATGTCTCTTTTTAACTTACGTGGTTACAATGACCTTTCTGACACCACGAGCATTATTTGATATTTGGATTCCTTAACAAGATGTAATATTTTTTAATGGAAAATAGAAACCATATAATCTTTTTAAGTATTTTTTTATTTAAAATATTTTTGAGAATGGATTGACTTTTTCAACATATTGAACTGATATATTTTGATTGCAAAGTGGAAATGTTATCTTTATTTTATGATTATGTTATATGTTATGATTATGATATGTTTCCTAGGAATTGTTTATGTATAAGGGTGGTTCCATGTTAAACCTGTGGAGAGTGAGAACGAGTTATCTCTTTAATTAATTGGATAACTTGATAGAGGTAAAATTTAATGTTTCTCTAATGAAATTTAGGGAATATACAGTGATTGGTTTTCCAAACGTAACTCCCTATATAGCTATGAAAGATACAATGTAAGTATGTTATGAATGCCACAAGTTACCTTTATTATGTATTGTTTCTATGTTTTATTCATAAATATTACGATTTCAGGTGGTATGTTAAAGATATTAGGTTTTTTATGTATTGATGGACTTATGTTTTCTTTATTTGTTTTATAACCCTTACTGGGCTTTTTATGCTCATCCAAATTTTTTGAAATGTTTTTCACAGGGTATAAGGAAGGGTAAGAGAAAGGAATAATCCAAGAAGATTTATCTCTATAAAATAGTTCTGGTTTTCTTTTAAGAGTTTTTATTTTATGAAAAAATGGATAATGAGTAGAAGTGTCTACGTTGTAATATTTGAGATGTAATGTAATAGTTATGTCCAAATTCTATAAAACTCTAAAACTAAAAATATCCTCAATGTTAATTATTGATTATACTTATGGTGAAGTAATATTTTAAGGCTGGGGCCTCATAGTTGGTATCAGAGGTTGGTTTAGACAGCTTTAGGGATTATGAGTTTTCTTTAAACACATGGTTAGTCTCTATGTTTATTGTATAAGTTAAATCCTTGTTCTTTATCTTTTTCAGATCAAGGAAAGTCTGTTACAAATTAAAGGAGAAGGATCTCAAACAAGATTATTATCCCTTCTTGAATACATGCTTGCAATAATTATTTCAAAGTCATGTTCAGAAGATTCTGAAACATTTTCTAACTTACAACTCACAAGAAAGCAATTCTTTGAGATATCAAACACCTCCTATGTACCTCGATTCCATTTTGGATCATGGTTTTGATATAATCAAATCATATTTTCTCATTATTCTCATATTTTAAATAAAGCTAAATATTATCAAGGTATTTTCAAATTGATTTCCTTATCATAAGATTTTGAAGCATATTCTAATTTTATAGAAGGTGCTGAAGAAGGATACACTTGCGTAACCTATTTATATTTTCATTTAAAATATATTCTCTCATCCCTTAATTTTGGTATTTCAAAAGGACCATTGATTTAAATATTCAACTCTAACTCAATTCGACTATTTTATAAAAATCATGTTTTATCTGATGTTTATAAATTATATGTCTACATGAATATTTTCCGAAACAATTTTATACCAAACACCCATATGACCCAAGTCATACTATGTGTATTTGGATGAATGATGAAAATGAATTTGGAGGATCTCTAAATAATTGTTTCAATGCATAGAACGTCTATCTACATGAACATGGTGATGATGAAACCATGTGGACACCATGATCAAGGTATGATGTTCTTTATTTTTGGAATAGTTTCATTTTATCATAAGGAGGTGAAATAAAAAAAGACAATATATATGACTCCATGAATTAAGATTTTGAGGTCTTAATTTTATGGGATGAAAATTAAAGTTATAAGAGAACCATTGGGGTTAAATCATGTTAGGGTTATTTTTTATTTTTATAAGAATGTACAACATGCAAACCGTGTGACAACCCATCGAGTCAGACAAAGCTATGGGAATCAAACCCAAAACCCAAGTGAGGTTGGGATTTATCGCCTACTACTATTCTAGGTGAAGTCCATAGTTAGTAGGACTTATTCTTTTTAGTTAAATGAATTTATGGACCAATAATATTTTTATTTTTTAAAATCAGGTTCCATCAAATGTATTTCCTTATTATAAGAAAATTATTTGGTGATTAAGTTATAAAGGTTATTTTGGAAGGTGTATGCTCTTTTGGGAACACTATATGCCTAATAAAAATAGAATACTTTTGGACTTCAATTGATGAGTAATGTTGGAATTTTATTTTTGAAGAATCTTTGTTTTTATTGTGGAAATATAGCGGTTTGGGTTATTTATGGAAATGATTAAACTATAATAGAGAATATGTTATTAGGTTAATTAATTTATAGTATGCGACTTTAATAGTAGCTGATGTCATATGGATATAAATGTTATGATTTTTGTGGAAGACTATGGGGTCAAATCCTTCGGAATTTTGGGTTTCAAACTTATTTTGTATTATTTTGAATAATTTTAAGGACAATTGTGTATTGAATGGTCTTTTTTGAGCTTTGGGTATTGTTTGTTCAATTTTGGATATTAAGAGTACTTTTTATTTTTATTAAATATTATCCTTTTTTGGGGATTATCTGATATTTCTCTAACAATTTTGGTTTTGGATAATATCTAAAGATAGGTGAAATATATGGTTCATCTTTTTTGGAACATGTTATTCTCTAAAGTTGATTCTAGCACTTCATGTGTGACCAAGTCATCATGAATACTCATCATTTAGAGAAAAGATGGTTTTTTGGTATAAACTTATTGAAGGATGAAACTCTACTTCAAAATCAAGTATATTTCTTTATGTTATTAGTCAATATCATAAATAAATTCTCTAAATTTTTTATAGGGAAATTAAAACAAAAATGGTTGTTTGTTTACATTTTCTACTAGGGAATCAATTACCTTTTAAAAAATCACAAGTTTTTAGTTTTCTAGTATTTAACATTCTCCAGATCATGTTTTCTATCACTCTCCATTAGAACATGACACTTTTTTTATCTTCCATACCTATGTTTTTTTACATGGAATCCTTGTATGGGTTTTCTCGGTTTACCATTGTACTACACATTCATTCTTTTAAAGTGATTGTTTTTTTAACTCTTTTTCTAATGTGGGACTTTTACTGAAGTTTTCAATCCTTATTTTAAAATTGCGAGAACACAATTTCCAAAGGGGGGAAAGGATGTAACATCCCCGTTAAATAAAGAAAATGAAATTTTCATTTTTATTAATATTTTTGAATCAAATATTAATTTTTCTTTCAATGAGATTCTATGTATAATAGCATACTCAGTACGAAATAATGGGTTTCATTGAAATATTATGTCGCACACAACTTTGAGTTATACCAAAAAATAATATAACAATTATATTATTTTAAATGGTAGTTAATGAAAATCCATTTTGTTGGAAGAAATGAAAACAAATAACTACAATATAATTATATATGCTTTTTAAATGTTTTCACTTTTATCCAAAAAAATATAGGCTTAAAATAAGATTGAATCTAATTTTAAGCATTACATACTCTATTATTTTTTAAAAGTTTGATTTACATCTGTTTGATGGAAAACCCTTTCTAAATAAACATTTTTCACTTTTATGTATACTATTTGAAAAAATAATCTTCTTCTTTAAAATATAGAAATAAAAATTTACTTTGGGTAAAATTTTGGTATTTTTTTGATAAAATTCATTTTTTGATGAATAGTGAAAAATACTGCATTTTCATTCAAAATTGTCTTTTAATCTATTTTATTTATATTATTTTACTATCCTTTTATTTGGTTTTAATGTTTAATGGGATTTTATTTTTATAATTTAATCCATTTTTTTCATTGGAGGTAATTTCACTTTGAAATTGGACATAAACACAAGTCAATCTTTTGATAATTTTTACTTCTTAAAAACACGTTTTTTTGGTTTTGACAACAGGAATTAATTTTAAATTAATTTTTGAAACTTCATTGTTTTTAATTTAGAAAAATTTATTCCATATTTTGAATCAGCAGTTCTGCAATTTTTTAATAGATAACATTAATTTTTAGACATTGTGAATAGTAACCTTAGTAAATATTTTATATACCATGTTTAAAAGGTAATTCTGATAAATAAGGGTAAACGATAATATTATAATAATATTAAATTACCCTAACATGTTTCTTAACCATATTAGTTGATATATGTTCTACCATGGGAATCCATGGGACAATTTTGGGACCCCATGGAGCCACATGTAAGTAAAAATGTCATATTCTAAAAATTAATTTAAACTTAAGGAAAATGTAACACATACATATATATTTTAGTAAAAAAATATATCAGGTTATATAAGTTATAATTTGGACTATATATAGTAATTATAAATCTAATAAAATTTTATAAATCATGTTATTTTATTTATAATTTTTATACATTACATAAATAAATTTAATTATGACAGAATGATGATGCAGTGATTGCTTCATTAATTAAGTATTAAAATAAATAATATTATAAATATTAAAATAAATTTAATTTAGTTATTTTAATATCATCCAAGAATTTTATGGATGATAGTTACATGATATATTTGTATTAATGATGATATTTGGAATCAATCAAGTTGCTGTGGTTTTTTCAAAAAGTTATGGTATGAATATTGTCAAAATTGACACAATTCATATTTTAAAATATAAAATATTTTATTAATTATTATAAAATTCCAAAAAAATATAATATTTGTCAAAATAGTTATCATATGTATAAATTTTATTATCGACTCGTTAATTGGATATTGTTCATGTTTTGGTAATTATTTTGATTCTTAAAGTGTTAAATGCTTGATAAAATGGTAAGAGTAAAAAAGGATTAAATAAAAAAGATAAGGATTAAAAAATATCCAAAACCTGTCCAGTTATTATTGGATTATTTTATTTATAAATATATTCACCTTTTATTCTAATTTAATGATTTTTTGAGATTTTTAAACTGAACCCCATTTTATAATAAAATAATACTTTCAAACTATCCAAAAGTGCCCCTCCTCTCTATTATAAAAGGCTACCACCTCTAACCCATTATAAACACCTCTCAAGTCCCTTGACTCATCCAAAATCTGATACAAGAAGCTATAAAAATCCCCCTATTCCTTTTAGAAGCTTTCCCATTGTAGTATTCTAAATGTAAAATGATTTTTCCCCAAATCAAAGAGAGTTACGCGGTTTAAGAGGTAGTGTCTTCTCTAAAATTCCTTACCATTATTCTACTTATTCACTCCCTATTATATTATTTTTCTTGGATTACACAACAACAAAAATAATCTCAATATAATAGGATTTTTTATGATATTTATTCGAACTACACTCACACAAACCTCCATCTAATGGATTTAGAACATATTGTTTCTATGGACGGTGAACTACTGCCTCACAAAAGGATGATTGTTCAATTATCTTTTTTCACCTCTCATGGGGGCCATTATGATGGAACTATAATTATATACTATATTTATTATATTTATTTTTTCTCTATAATTATTTAATTATCATTTATAATATACCTTTATTCTTTTCATGTGGTATATATAAGATAATTTCATTTGAGGAAATGTGGACTACCATCCCCCTCAAAGTGATATGACTCATTCACGCTATAAATGGAAATTATAAAGGATATAATTAATTAAATTATGTAACATATATAACATATATATTATACTATAATTATAATATACTTTTATATCATATAGTTTTTTATCCTTTAAAAATGGAAAAAAAATGAATGTATCGTTCATGCATGCGTACGGCTTACCGTCTCCATGAACGGTGCATTTCATTTTCTTATATCCAAATGTTATTTAATATTATAAATACATATATACTGGATATAAATACATATACATTGTATATATATGTGTGTGATATTTTAATCATTAATACATATCTGGAGATATTGGACTTTTGACCACATGGACTATTTGTAATTATAACAAATTTATTTTTTACTCAAGTTCCGAACATTGACAAAATTTTTGATATGAACTGAAATAATTAACTAATTATTGTAGCATGATAATAAGTGATATAAAATTAATAATAAAATTTAAAAAGGTTCTGAATAAATTATAAATTAACTTATTTTTATTATTCATGAAGAACAAGGAATATACGAGACAATTCAGACTTGAGGTAAGGGAACATTTCACCTTCATTTTTTAGCCAAAGACTTCTTTTGTGATATGTATTTTAATTTCAACTTTATTATTTTGGGATATGTTCTTATATATCATTATTTATGTAAATTTTATTTCCATGTGACAAGAGACCTTTTTTTCTCCCATGAACTCATTTTCTGATGTTTCAAGTGACATCGTTTTCTTGCCGAATTTTTGTAAGGGATCTTCTTAACCCAATTTCAATTCTTTGGATAAATCTTATATTTTTAATTATGTCATGATATGATTATGTATGAAATAAATTATGATGTCCTATATTTTTTTACATTACTTTTCTGTACCTATAGTGAATACAGATAACAACTCTAATTTATTTAAATAATCATCTTTGTAAGGGACTTCGTCTCAATCTCTGTTCGTTGAGGCATACATTGATTTATGTAGAACATTACTTTATACAGTATATAAACCCATTTGACTTTTAATTTCATTCAAAGGGAATATTTTCTCTATGAATCAATTTACTAAATGACAAAAATAATGGCTCTTTTTAACTTATATGATGACAATGACCTTTCTTCCACCATGAGAATTATTTGATATTTGGCTTCCTTAATAATATGTAATGTTTTTAAAAGGAAAATGTAACACCCCATGAATTTTAAAATAGATTTATTATAGAATTCATAGATCACTAAGTCCCTAATAACACCACTTTGTTATAACCTAGCCAAGTGAACCTGTTTTTGTCACTTCAATTATGTCAATTTCAAAAATCTTAAATACACAGTTGCGATCAATATGTTATTTAGAGTCCAATAAGAAAAACATATTTTTTGGTGAATAGTAACCTACCATTATGAATAGAAACATACCCTTATGAATAGTGATATACCCTAATGAATTTTAACCTTACTTATGATAGTATATAAATAATATTCAAGTGTAAGTACGATATATTTATTCTTTTAAATAAATAAACAAATGTTTTAAAACTCTTGTTTTTAGAATAAATAATGATTTAATTAAATATTAAATTAATAATATTTTGAAAATTATTTTTGATAAATGGACATCATGTTTGGATTCTAAATGTTGAAAAATGGTTGGGGTAAATGTATGGGATTTTTCTAAAATACTAGAATTTTTTGATGAATAGTTACATAACAAAAACGCAAAATTATGATAAATACACTAATTATAGAGTCATTTGTGATGTTATGATGATGTCAACCCACTTGGTTCAGGATCAGATGATAAAATTACTATTATTGGTCATGGAATACTCACTATTCCTTTTCTTGAGGAGAAATAATAAATTAATGAGTTTTATATTAAGAAATCCCCTCTGTCCTCCACTATAAAAACCCCATCTCACCCCCTTCCATTCTCTCCACTCAAGCCTTTTTTCTTCTCCAAATTCTGTCCAAATACCCTCCCAACCTCATCTCCCACGTCTAGAAAGCATTGGTCTCATAAAAAGTCCAAAACATCTCTCTTAAGGAGGCTCTCAAAGAAGTTTGGTTCAATAGGTAAATTCCTCTTTTCAATTCTTTGTCTTCCCTTTCAAGTTCATTTGTTCTCTTTTCTATTACCTCTACTTATAAATTTTTTTTGATGACTCCGGTACCTTATATGTACTGTAATGTTTTCATGATAGTGGAATAAGTTATCACCATCTCCCACTTTTGAACTTCTTTTATACTAGTATCAAGAACAACATCCGAGATGTGTCAATTTTACAAATTCATGGATGATGGACTTTCGATTTCAATTATCATTCAAAATTCTGGTCATGAAAACATTATTGTTATGTTTGAACCAGATTATTATATATAATATAACCTATTTATTATTCTGAAATCCTTTTTTCAAATGGTATTATGTTATAAAAAATTATTTTTTAAATCAGAACCCACAAATTAACCGAAACAATTATCATTAAAGTTCTATATGATAATTCATCCTCGTTCCATGTAACCAAGTTATATAAATGAAAAATAACACATATTTATGTTCATAAATAAAATATAATTTCAATTATGGAAATTTACAGTCATTCCACATACTTAAAAACAAGTGAACTAAAGATGAAAATAAAGAAAACGAACACTCTAAAGCTACGAAATTCGATACAATAACTTCTCAACAAGAAAATAAATGAACCTACCATAATTAGGATAAACTAAATACATGTAAAATAAGTTATAAATATGTTATTAATAAGTATAATTTCATATTCCATGAGCTTATGTTCAGGAGAGGAACACATTCAGAGTTAAGGTATGGGTCTCTTCATCTCACTTCCATTTTCGTGAGATTTTCCATATTCACTACTACTACTTGTGTATGGTGTATGTATACTGACCATTGATTTCACATATCATGAATATAATTATATTCATGGTATTAAATCTATTATTTTTATATTATTACTTTTTGGGGCATACGAATCATTTGATTACAAAGTGGTAAGGGTTTTCCACCCGAACTTCCATTTTCATTCGAGTTACTTTTATTGTCTAATTTCCTCAATGAAATTATTATGTGTTGCTATGTACTCCTCATAAATTTTGTGTGAGTATTATATTATATACACCTACCAGAATCCTTCCCTATTTTCTAGATATTTACATGTTTTAAAAGAATCTCTCAAAACTGTTTCCAAAAATACGAGCCCGGTGTAAGGGAATTTCTAAAATTTATATCTATTTTCAAGGGAAATCTATAATCTATTTTTTTAAACCACTATCCTCACAAAAACACTAATTTTATCATGAAATACTATCTTACTTAACATATGGTATTATACAAATATGTTTCCAAAAGAACTCTTCTTCTCAAAATAAATAAGTATTTATCACAGGAATTGCTTAATGATTTTTGAAGATTATTCTCGTTTGATTCAACACCCTCAATGTGACAACTGGGTCCCGGTGATAGCACAACCACCCTGACTTAACATGGACGTCGGGTCCTGGACGACCAGGTACCACCAGTTTCCCCACAGACATGTGGGGCCCACCCCAGGGCCCACCCACATGCCTGAACGGGTCATTTTACTAATGATTATCCCCACATGCCAACACATGTCCTTTCCGGTGTGCTTTTTCCTCACTCACACACACCCTGGGAAAATTCCCAGAAGGTCAACCATCCTGATCACTACTCCAGGCCAAGCAAGCTCAACTGTGGAGTTCTAATCAGACAGGCTCCCAAAAAGGAAGATGCACCTTGTTTACATGAGTCATATCATTTAGTCATTTAACCCTTTATCATTTGGGGGTTTTACAGTCCACCCCTCCCGCTTTAGAGAACAACGTCCTCATTATGGGCCCTACATATCAACCCAGGAAGTGCTCCTCACTTAATGCTGGGTACCACCTCTGATACCAAATGTGACTACTGGGTCCCGGTGATAGAACAACCACCCCGCATTAACATGGTCATCAGGTCCTGGCCCACCACGTACCACCAGTTGCCTCGCAGACACGTGGGGTCCACCCTAGGGTCCACCCACATGCCCCAATGAGTCATTTGACTAATGATTTTCCCCACAAGCCAAAACATGTCCTTTCCACTGTGCTTTTTCCATACTCACACACACCCTGGGAAACTTCCTAGAAGGTCACCCATCCTGATCACTACTCCAGTCCAAGCACGCTCAACTGTGGAGTTATAATCATACAAGCTCCCGAAAAAGAAGGTTAGCCTTTTCTACATGAGTCATATCATTTAGTCATTTAATCCTGTATCATTTGGGGGTGTTACAATCACCCCCCCCCCCCCTTTAGAGCACAACATCCTCATTGTGGGCCCTACATATCAACCCAGGCAGTGCACCACACTTAAGGCTGGGTACCACCTCTGATACCAAATGTGACAACAGGTTCCCAGTGATAGCACAACCACCTCACCTCAACATGGTCGCCGGGTCCTGGCCCACCAAGTACCACCATTTTCCCCACAGACACATGGGGCCCACCCCAGGGTCCACCCATATGCCTGAACGGGTCATTTGACTAATGATTGTCCCCACAGGCCAACACATGTCCTTTCTAGTTAGCTTTGTCCTCACTCACACACACCCTGCAAAACTTCCCAAAATCTCACCCATCCTGATCACTTCTCCAGGCCAAGCACACTCAATTGTGGAGTTCTAATCAGTAAGGATCCAAAAAATGAAGGTGAAACTTGTTTTCATGAGTCATATCATTTAGTTATTTAACCCTTTATCATTTGGGGGTGTTACAATCACCTCCATTATTTATCACAAGAATTTCTTAATGATTTGTGAAGATTATTCTCGCTTGATTCAACACCCATGTTGATTCATGTGTATTGTTGTAGTTAATCAATTATGATGTCATATACCATATTTTATTTAATGTTTTATGACTAACTTTATTTTAGATGATCTATCCTAAAACCATTCACCATATTCTTTCGAATGGTTATTGTTTATGTTCAATAATTTGGGAAAGTTGGTTACATTTCATATGATAGTTTCAATATGATTGTATATGTTGTTTATGTGTATCCCCACTCTTATGACGAATGCATTGGACTTATTATGTGGTGGGTGGGTCTCACTATAGCCCCTAGATGCATCAGTAGGTCTCATGAGACAACTATACATGGAATTGGCCGAGACCTTTCCCAATGTGATATGGAATTTTTCTGAGGCCTTAATCATTAGACATCTTGGCCGAAGCCAAGAAAAAATGTTTCCAAATGTCAGGAATATGCACCTCCCTCATTATGAAGCTATTAATTGAAGGTTCATGTGGTTATTCGACTTGAATAAAACCCATGATTATGTGTTATTATGTAATTATTTAATCAACTCAAATCCCTGCCACAATGTGTTCAAGTTTATTATTAATGGCATGTGTTTTTAATTATTCACCATGTCTAATGCTTATATAATCTTCCTCTATATTGCTTACTCAAACTAAGCGTTTGAGCTCACCCCTTCCTTATGTTTTATTTTTCCCAAGACATGAAGATGTAAATTATGAATGACATGAAAACATAATCTAAGAGACATGATGTTTCTATTGGAATAATTTATTGTCATTTTTCCTTTTCATATGTAAAGTTGAAATTATGTATGTAACTTGTTTCCAATAATACTAAACTACTCGGTCCTTCAGGATTCATATTCCTTGTATTTAAGCCAACATAATCAAATAAGGCGTCGGCTCCGGGAAACTAGGGTCGGGTCCTTACAGTTGGTATCAGAGGAAGTTTAGTAGAATACTTCGAAACTATATTTAGAAAACATAGAATTATGGAAGAGTCCCTAAGTTTTTATTTGAGGATATAAATGCAAGAATATTTTGGAATTTTGGTAAGGAATATATTACGTGAATATTTCTAGCAAATACCTCCCTATCCCGATACGAGTAGGTAGAGGCGGCTCTGGCACAGATGTATCAAGGGGTAAAACCCAAAAACACCACTTTGAGCTAGACTCAAATGGGTATTGGTGCACGATAACAGGCCTTTCTACACTCTTGGTTACGAAACTCCCGGGGGGTATGCTTAGGATAATTCACATTTTCTTTACAATCCATTATAAAGAAGTTTAATCACAACGGGAAAATGGGTGTTTGTGATGGGTTAGTTGTGATGGGATATAATCTCGTCGCAATAAGTCCACCGAAAGACGTATTTGCGACGGTATTGTATCCCTGTCGTAAATAGTCAATAATTTTCTATGGGGATACGGCTCCCGTCGCAATAGGTTTGGCGTGATTTTCACGCCAAAATGCGGGAAGTGTATTTGCGACGCGGGGCTTTGACCCGTCGCAAATACCCGGCAGTGGTAAATACTATTTGCGACGGTAAAGGCAGTCGTCAAAAACGTTTTGTCAGCGGGTCGTTATTTGTGAGGGGTCCCATTGAAAATACCAATGAGGACGGGATTAATTGCGACGAGACCTATCGCAATAGGTTTGGCGCAATTTGTGCGCCAAAACGCGGAAACTGTATTTACGACGGGGGGCTTTGACCCGTCGCAAATACCCGGCGCCGGTAACTCCTATTTGCGACGGGACCCGTCGCAAATACCAATGTGGACAGGATTATTTGTGACGGGCCCCGTCGAAAATAATCCCTCCGCAATAAATCTAACCTATATATACGCCTACCCGTTTTTTTTCAAATCACTCCAACTTCTCTCTTTTCCTCTCTTTCTCCCTCTTGAATCTTCAGTTAGAGAGTTTTTTTTAATATTATTTTTTCATAAATATGTATGTTTATTTTAATAATAATATTATTATTATATTAATTTTTTATATTATTAATATTTTTATTACTATATTCATATTATTGTTATTTTTTATATTAATATTTCATAATTATATTTTTTATATTTTTTATTTTTAATATTATAATAATATTTCTTTTTATTATTAACAAAATATTATTATAATTATGATATAGTATTATATAATTTTTATCAATTATTTTATTTTTTTCTTATTTTTACCCGTATTTGTGACAGGAGTATTTGCGACAGGGTTTCCCATAGAAAATAAATTTTTTATATATAAAAAAAATCATTTGCGGTGGGGAAAAAATACCGTCGCAAATATATTTTTTACGGCCGGCCCATCGCATAAAAATCTATTTGCAATGCCATTTTCAGCATGGGCCATTTTTGACGGAGCCCTGTCGCAAAAGCCCTTTTGCGATGGGATCCCCTCGCAATTGGCCCGTTGCAAATAAGCCGTTTTCCAGTAGTGAATTTAAAATTTTCCTCAGAGAATCCTTCTTTATAAGATTACCTATGCATAGAATTTCAATCTATGTTGAGTGATTTTATTTTTTAGATTAATAATCTAATCTAGTGTATGCCATTTTTTAAGAATGTCGCCTCTTAAGAATATGAGTTTTCATTAAACATATGGTTATTTACTGGGTCTATTCTTTAAGTTAAACCCTTTTTTAACACCCCAAGATTTCATAGTGTGTTATTTCTTCAAAATAATTCAATAACTTTCACTACACGTAACACCGAGTTAAAGCGCACCATGACTTACCAAACACGCCGTTCAAAAGAGGTTATGAATAGTATTAACTAAATTTTAAACTTTATATAATCCTTATAATTTTATAATCCATATTATGAGTTTCTTGGACATAATGTAAGAACAAATTCCTTTTTTCAAGTAAAAGGAGTATTTTTCAAAAATTCACTTTTACCAACTTTAATAGTGAACCCTTTTTAAATCCAATATTTTAAACTTTTATATATTCAATTTGACTAAATAAATTTATTCTTTAGAATGGGGACATAAAAAAATTTACAATGTAACACCCCAAGCTTCCACGGTATGCTTCTCTTTGAATAATACAATAGCTTGTGTTGTACGCAACTTCGAGTTCTAACACACACTACAACCAGTCAAACTAGTCGTAATGAATATTAATACCTAATTTTTAAAATTTTATAAATTTTATCTCTCAAAATGGACTTCATTTTTGCATTCGTAGTATTGAATTTATCCTAAGGTGAAATTTTGGTACTTTCGGATAACTTTAATATTTTGATGAATAGTGAAAATTACTAAATTTTAATTAAGAACAACATTTTTAATCAAAATAATTAATAGTGAGAAATTATGAATTTGAGTTGTTTTAAAGTATAATTAGAATATATTTTTACCATTTTATCCAATGGTGTTCATTAGAATTAATTTCACTTTGATATTGGACATAAACAATTGTCAATCTTTTGATATATATTGTTTCTTAAAAACATGCTATTTGTTGTGACAGCGAGAATTAATTATAAAATTAATTAATGCAACTTATAGGTTTATAATTTTTTAAAATAGATATCATTTTTGAATTCGGAATAGCAATTATATTTTAGGGTGAAATTTTGGCATTGTTCTGAAAAACTTCAATTTTTGATGAATAGTGAAACTACTAAGTGATAGTTAAAAAACTGAATTTTTCATAAAACATAATTTTACCGCTTCTGTGATTGTAATTTTGAAAATCCGAGAGACACAGTTAATATCAAGGAGTAAAATGTGGTTCAATGAGATGAAAATAATTTTTGGTGAATAGTATCTTTTTTCTTTTATTTACCACGGTTAAAAGTAAATAGGGTAATTAAGGATAAAAATGATATTAATATTACCCTAACACATGTCCTATTTCTATTGGATAAGTTTATCTCGACCAAAAACAACCCTAGTAATAAAATATTGTCATTTAGGTCCACTTGGATTCGATTAGGATATTTATTATTATTTAATTAAAAGAAGTGTTAAAAGTGTTTAAATCAATGTTTATTTACTAAAACATTTTTAATATAGGGTTATACATAAGATAAATTCGATTGTAAATATTCATTAGAAATATAAAAATATATCCTAAAATATGATATTTTATTTATAATTTTTAGACATTAAATAATTTATTTTATTTATGACGCAATGATGATGCAGTAATTACCATAATAGTGAAGGATTAAAATGAATGATATTATAAATACCCAAATAAATAAAATTTGAGACTTTTCCTGAATTACACTAATTTTCTAGGATAATATGAAATATTTGGATTGATTTAATTTATGTTTCTCGAACTAATCATTTTGTTATGATTTTCAAAAAAATCAATTTTCCAAATAGTTTCAAAATTGACATAAAAGAGTTTATAAAACAAATATTATATTATTAATTGATATTAAATTCATAAAAATATATGGTTCGGAAACTAGACTTATATAATGATAGGTGTATCATTAATGGACCACTTGGGGGTCTCTTGGATGTATATAGTATGTTTATTAACCATATATTATAAAAATACAAAGAGACATTGTAAAAGTGAAACTAATTAACTAAGAGTTAATACTTAAAGATAAGGTTAATATAATGACCCAATCATGTCTAAATACTATTGGTAGAGTGTTTTTCGACCCGTACCCAACTTAACCTTTAAATAATCCACTTTTGAGCAATTATAAATTGAATATGAATTTGTTATAAAATAATATTCTTAGCTTTTCCAAAGGTGCCCCTCACCCCTCTTATAAAAGGGAACTCTCCCTTCTCATTAACTCACACCTTCAAATCCTTTTGGCTCGGAAAAACTCCACCCAAATACTCTCTCAACATCCCTCACTTCATCCTAGATTCCTTCCTTTAGTCATAAAGCCAACCTAAGAGCCCTTTTGATCAAATCAAAAGGAAGAACCCGAAGAAGAGGTAATGATTTCCCCACCCTTTTCCATGTTCCTTTCTTCTTCCACTTCTTCCTTCTTTTTTATTACCATTCTAAAATAATAACACCAGTATCTTATATATACTGTGATGTTATTATATATATGGTACAACCATATTCAGTATTCTATCCATCCTTTGAGTAACATGTCACCATACGTGCGTACGTACGGCTTACCATCTCCACGTCGTGGTGTAATTATTATTCAATAAATTATTATTTGGATGGGTATAATAATTATGTGTAATTCATGTAAATAAAAAATATAGCATGATAATTATTCTGTATATATGATATACCATCCAATTATATATTATTTTAATATCAAAAGAATGATATTTTCGCTCGTGCATACGTACGGATTACCATCTCCACGACGCGATGAGATTCATTTCAATGTTCACCATTTATCGACGATTATAAAAATATTTATTACTAATTGGTATGTGATATATTACAGAATAATGCGACTGGATATATATATATATATATATATATAAGGATTTATGTACATACATATATCTTATTCATTTACTTATGTTTAATACTATATGAAAACAGAAACAGCGTTTATGCGTACGTATGGACTACCATCTCCATAAACGGTGTTTTCCATTTCATATATTTGTCTATTATACATATTTATATTCTCAATATATATGATATATTTTTCATGTTTTATATTCTGGAAGTATTTAAATCATGATCTAAGTGATACAACCAAGAGTGACAAGTTAAAACATGTACAATAAAGAATGTGATTATTACCCAAAATGTTAACTTAACATGGAAATTATTATTAAATGGATAATATAAAGTCATAAATGAATCAGGAATGATATCATAAATATTAATATAGTTATGGTATAATTTAATAACATACTACGATCTTCGTACAGGAGGTTAAACGTACCCTCGACTAAAGGAAACTGCAAGGTAAGGGGTTTCCATCTCACTCCTTATTCTCGTGAGATTCATGCCATATTGCCACTATTAACTTTTGTGTGGTGTATGTACTGCCCATAATTATATTATTTGTGTAATACACTTTAATTGTTGTTTATTTACATATTCATTGTATGATACCTCTTTCATGGGTTGTATGTTTCATAAGATACCAAACTGGTAAGGGTTAATTTCACAATCTCTTTATTATCTGAGGTTGTTTTTACATAAGTATCTACTGAGACATATTTATTCTCCATGTACATGTTTTATGAATGAGTTTTCAAAGGGATTATTTTAAGTTACTTTTTACTAAAACATCATTTCAAATGTTTTAAATATTTATTCTTCTAAATATTTCTCATTAATGTCCATGTCTTCAAAATGGTTTTTAAGGATTTATTTATATGGACATGAATGTTTTTTTAAATGTTAATTCATTTAAAAAGTTTCAAAGTTCTAGGGGACACTTTGATTCAAAAATGTCTTTAAATGACTTCTTTTTTAAATTGTGTGAATTTTATGTTTTTTCATGAAAAAGGAGTATTTCTCTCAAAGAGTTTTACAAATCGATCTCTTCTATGTCAAAATCCTTTAATGGATTTTAAACTTGTTTTAAAGTTGATTTATCATGATACAAATATACCATATTTTGTTGAAGGTTTTGTGATATATTTGACTATGGATGTGTTATTTTTATTCCATTCATGGATTATGGGTAAAGTATTGACATTTCTCATGCTACTTTTAATACAAAATTTTATGTTATATTTCATCCTCTTCTTAATATGAATTTGTTGGACTAGTATGTTCCGGGTTGGGGACCGGTAAAAGTAAGCCCTCCGGGTTGGTGTCCGGTTATTAGAGGCTCTCTGGGTTGGTTTCCGGATATTAGAGGAACTCCAGGTTGGTGTCTGGTTATTAGAGGCACTTCGGGTTGGTGTCCGGTTATTAGAGGCACTCCGGGTTGGTGTTCGGTTATTAGATGCACTTCGGGTTGGGTTTCGGTTATAGTTAGCCCCTAGGCCTTGGCACGAGGCCTTGATAAAGAAATTAAAGTTCAGCATTATGCATTCCATCATTATGAAAGTGGTTAGTAATATTTCATGTGATTATTCGATTAGTATAATATCCATGTGAATAAGTAAATGGAAATATTTCATTTTATTTCTTCCATATTATGAAAAAGATCAAGTTTAAATGGATTTTTTTTTAGTTTTATACATTGCCTTAAATTTTTATGCTTAGTTTTAAGTTTCCATTGTATTGCTTACACTTACTGAGCATTTGAGCTTACCCCTTTCTATGTTTTATTTTTCCCAGGATTCCAAGAAGTGTAATGTGATTGATATGCAGGGTTAAGACAAGGTAATAATGACATTCATAAAGGATTATTTATGTTGTTTTGTATGTTATGAAGTATAATGTAACATTCATGTATGTAATCTATTTTCCAATACTGCTAAACTGATCGGTTCTTCAGGACTTGGTTCCTTGTAATTATGCCAATGTATTAAAATAATGCACCGACTCTAGGTCACTGGGTTTGGGGCGTTACACCTTGTTTTAAAACTTTTCAAATCAAGGAAAGTCAACTACAAATGGAAGGAGGAGGATCTCAAATGAAATCTCTATACCTTCTTGATGACTTTCTTGCAATTATTATTGCAAAGTCATGCCCCGATAATTCTGAAATATTTTCTAACATACAACTCACTTGCAAGCAATTTTTTGAGATATCAAACAACTCCACTATACCTCGATACCATCATGGATCATGGGATGTATTTAATAAAATCATATTTTCTCAATATTCTCATATTTCCAAGAAAGGTAAATATTATCAAGGCATTTTCAAATATTTTACCTTATCACAATATTTTGAAGCATATTATGATTTTGAAAATGGTGCTGAAGAAGGAGAACCTTGTGCAACTTATTTATATTTTCTTTTGAAATATAATCATTCATCACATACTCATGGAATTTTTAAAGGACCATTGATTGAAAGTTTCAACTCAAATTCGGTCCGACTATTTCATAAAAATCAAGTATTATCAGATATTTTGAAAATTATATGTCATACATAATTATTTTCTGAAACTATTTTTCTGTGAACATCCATATGACCCAAGTTGTACAAGGTGTATCTAGATGAAGAATGAAAATGATTTTGAAGGATCTATAAATCATTTTTGCAAAGCATGGACCTTCTATTTACGTGAGTAAGATGATGATGAAACCAGATGGACACTATATTCAAGGTACCCTCACTTTTTAATTAGTGAATAAAATTTCGAGAACAAAATTTCTGAAGGTGGGAATAATGTAACACCCCAAGAATTTTCAAATAGATTTATTATAGAATTCATATATCACTAAGTCTCTAAAAACAAATCATTATTATAACCTAGCCAAGTAAACATAATTTTTTCACTTCTATGATGTGAATTTCAAAAATCAGACATACACAATTACGATCAATATGTTACTTAGAGTCCAATAAGAAAAATATAATTTTTGGTGAATAGTAACCTACCCTTGTGAATAGTAACATACCCTTATGAATAGTGATATACCCTAATGAATATTAACCTTACTTATCATATTATATAAATAATATTCAAGTGTATGTACGATATATCTATGCTTTAAGATAAATAAACCAATGCTTTCAAACTCTTGTTTTTAGAATAAATTATGATTTAATTAAATATTAAATTAATAATATTTAGAAAATTATTTTTGAAAAATTCACTTCATTTTTATATTCTACACGTTGAAAAATGGTTGGGGTAAATTTTTTGGATTTTTCTGAAATACATGAATTTTTGATGAATAGTGACATGCCATAAATTGCAACATTAAGATAAATACACTAATTATAGAGTCGTGTGTGATGTTATCTTGATGTAATCCCACTTGTTTTGGTATCACATGATAAAATTACTATTATTGTTCATGGAATACTCACTATTCCTTGTCTTGAGGAGAAATAATAAATTTATTAGTTTTATATTAAGAAATCCCCTCTCTCCTCCAATATAAAAACCCCCTCTCACCCCCTTCCATTAACTCCTCTCAAGCCTTGTTCCTTCTCCAAATTCTGTCCAAACACCCTCCCAACCTCATCTCCCATGTCCATAATTCTTTGGTCTCATAAATAGACCAAAACCTCTCCCTAATGGAGGCTATCAAGGAAGTTTGGGTCAAGAGGTAAATTCTTCTTTTAAATTCTTTGTCTTTCCTTTCATGTTCATTTGTTCTCTTTTATATTACCTCTCCTTATCCAAATTTTGTGATAAATAATGTACCATATATTTACTTTAATGTTTTCATTATAGTGGAATATTTTATCATCATCTCTCCCTTTTTACCATCTTTTATACTAGTAGCAATAACACCATCCGAGATGTGTCAATTTTACACATTCAAGGATGATGGACTTTTGATTTCTATTATCATTATAAATTATGGTCATAAAAAATTATTTTTATGGTTGAACAATATTATTATATTTAATATAACATATTTAGGATTCTTTAATCCCTTTGTTCAAATGTTATTAAGTTATAATGAAAAATGAGTTTGTTGTAATCAAAACCCAAAAATAAACCAAAACAATTATCAGTAAAGTTCTATATGATAATTCATCCTCATTCCATGTAACCAATTTAAATAAAAGATCAATAACACCTATTTATGTTCATAAATAATATATAATTTCAATTCTGGAGATTTACATTCATTCCATATACTTAAAAACTAGTGAACCGAATATGAAAATAACGGAAATGAACACTCTGATGCGACAGAATTCTATACAATAACATATCAATAAGAAAATAAATGAACTGACCAGAATAATTATAAACTAAATACATGTCTAATAAGTTCTTAAATAATTTATTAATAATTATAATTTCATATTCCAGAAGCTTATTTTTGAGAGAGGAATACTTTCGGAGTTAAGGTAAAGGTTTCTTCATCTCACTTCCATTTTCTTGTGATTTTCCATATTCACTACTACTACTTTTGTATGGTGTATGTATACTGGTCATTGATTTAACATATAATTAATATAATTATCTTCAAGTTATGAAATCAATAATTTTTATATGATTAATTTTTGGGGCATACGAATTGTTTGATTACAAAGTGGTAAGGGTTTTCCACCCACACTTCCATTTTCATTTGGGTTACTTTTTCTGTCTCATTTACTCAATGGAAATTATTATGTGTTGATATGTACTCCTCATAAATTTTGTGTGAGTATTATATATATATATACACCAACCAGAATCCTTCCCTATTATATAGATAGTTACATGTTTTAAAAGAATCTCTCAAAACCGTTTCTAAAAATACGATCTCGATACAAGGGAATATCTAAAATTCATATATATTTTCAATGGCAAGCTATAATCTATTTTTAGAAACCATAATCCTTATAAAAACACTCATTTTATCATGACATACTATCTTACATTACTTATGGTCTTACACAATGATTTTTCCAAAAGAACTCTTCTTTTCAAAATAAAGGAGTATTTATTACAAGAATTGATTAATGATTTTAGAAGATTATTCTCATTTTATTCAGCACCCATGTTTATTCTTGTGTATTATTGTGGTTAATAATTTATGATTTAATATACCATATTTTATAAAACGGTTTATGACTAAATTTATGTTGGATGATCCTTCCTAAAACCATTCACCATATTGTTTTGAATGGTTAGTGTTTATGATCAATAATTGGGGAAAGTTAGTTGCATTTAATATCATAATTTCAATATGAATGTATATGTTGTTTATGTTTATACCCACTCATATGAGTAATGCATTAGACTTATTATGTGATGGGTGGGGCTTGCTATAGCCCCTCGATGCATCGGTAGGTCTCATTAGACAACTAGATGTGGAATTGGTCGAGGCCTTTCCCAATGTGATATGGATTTTGGTCGAGGCCTTAATCATTAGACACATTGGCTAAGCCCAAGACAAAATGTTTTAGAATGTCCTACATATGAACTTCCCTCATTATGAAGCCAGTAATTGAAAGTTCATGCGGTTATTCGATTAGTATAATACCCCTGATTATGTTTTAATATGTTATTATTTACTCAGCTCATATCATTGTCATAATGTGTTCAAGTTTATTATTAAATGTATGTGTTTTCAATTATTCACCATGTCTAATGTTTATATTATCTTCTTCTATATTTATTACTCTTACTAAGCATTTAAGGTCACCACTTCTTTATGTTTTATTTTTCTCAGGACATGAATATGTAAATTATGAAAGACATGTAAGCATAATCTATGAGACATGATGTTTCTAGTGTAATAATTTAGTGTAGTTTTTTATTTCATATGTAAATTTGAACTTATTTATGTAACTCGTTTCCAATAATACTAAACTACTCAGTCCTTCAAGATTCGTATTCCTTGTATGTATTCCAATGTAATCAAATAAGGCGTCGGCTCTGGGAAACTGGGGTCATGTCCTTACAGAAAATAAATACCATATACTATTTTTAAGTATTTTGGTATTGAAAATGGTTTTGAGAATGAATTGATTATGTCAACATATTGAAGTGATATTTTGTGATTTCAATGTGGAAATTTTATCTTTTCCTTTATGCTTATGTTATTAGATATGATTATGTTATAGTTCTTTGGCATTGTTTACGTATACGGGTGGTTCCATGATAATCATAGGGTAGGTGAGCCTAATATATCTCTCTAATTCATTGGGTAATGTGATATAGGTAAACATTAATGTTTCTCTTATGATATTTCGGGAATATAGTATGATAGGTATTATAAATGTAACTCCCTATGTAGTTGTCAAAGCTATAATGTAAGTATGTTATGGATGCCACAAGTTACCGTTATGATTTATTATTTCAATGTGTTATTCATAAATATTATGATTTCATGAGGTATGTTAAAGAGCTTGTGTTTTTTATGTATTTATGTACTAATGTTTTCTTTCATTATTTTATAACCCTTAATGAACCTTTTATACTCATCCAATGTTTTGGAAATGTTTTTCATAGGGTATAAGGAAGGGTATGATAAATAAATAATTCCAGAACATTTATATCAAGAAAATAATTCTTGGTTTATTTTAAGAATTCTCTATTTTGGAAAAAAAGGGATACTGAGTAGAAGTGTCAACTTTGTAATATTTGAGATGTAATGTAATAATAATGGCTTTGTTCCCTAAATCACTAAACCTAGAAAGATCCTCAATGTTAATTCTTTATTTAACTCAAGGTTAAGTAATGTTATATGTCTAGGGCATTATAGAAATTTTTATGAAATCTGCATCTAATCTTCTGAGTCTGTAAAAAGTTCATCTAATCACTAGAACGTATAAAGTGAGGTTATTTTCATAGAGAAAAAAAAGAAAAAAAATCATCAACCCACTTCTTAGAGGATCTTAAAAACAACTTCTCACCAACTTGGTCCCAAAACCCCCATAGATTTTGATTTCATACAACCTTCAAATATCACTAAAAAATTTTAAATTATGTTTTGAATCTCTAATAAAAAATTCATGTCCCACGTGTAAAAAGTCATTATAGGAAATAAAATACATGACAGGAAAACCTTGTTTTCTATAATTAGAGACCTATGAAACTTATTTATGAACGTTAAACTTTACATCTCATCAGAAAATATTTCACTTTACCATAAAAATAAGTTCTTTATAAGAACTTCAACAAAATATTAGTGTAGTTCACACTCTCACACACTGATTCCATAGATCACTCCTTTTAAAAACTCCCCCAAAATAATTTTATCCTTTAAAGGATTGTCACATATAAATAGATATATTCATTAAACACTGTTTTTATCACTCTTGAAAACCCTATGCTATTATGAGATGACATCGGGCATAGCAACACATACCTCATTATAGGAGGGAAATACATTGGACACCCATGTTCATCCTTAGTTTTAAAAAATATTATTCGGTAAAGGTTTTTGTAAATAATTCATCAACATGGTATTTTGTAGGAACATACTCTAACCTGAGTTCATTAATCTCTATATGCTATTTTTTTGAAGTGATATTTGATATGAATATATTTTGAAAGATAATGTTGCACTCGATTTCTTGTGATATTTATAGAACGTTGATTATTGAAACCCACGAGAAGTGGTATCTTCACATCTAATTGAAAATCATCCAACTAAGTCTTCATCTACAAAACTTGTCTTGTAGATTGAGTTTTAGAAACATATTCTGCTTCAACCAGGAAAATTGTTATAGAATTATTATTTTTAGTAAATGAACTTGTACAACATTCACCCATTCATTCTTTTTTTCAAATCACTTCACCATCTTCATTCAACATGTTTTGTAAAACCACTTTTTACCAATAATGTTTTTCTCGGTTTGTTTGGGTACAAGTTCAAATTTATTATTTTTCTTGATTATTTCTAACTCTTCATTCATATCATGAATCTACTATTGATGCTCAAAATATTAATTAATATATTTTGAATCAACTTTTGAATACAATGATGTATGTGTAACAAACTTTGATGTACTTCTTGTTTGAACTTATTATTGTTGATCACCAATTATTTTTGGACTTTCACCAATTTCCTCATCCTATGGTGAGAAATATAACGTATTACTCATCACTAAAAATATAAAATTATAATTCTTAAAACTACATGGAATCACTATTTTTGTATGTCTTTTTAATGTTTCTTAATAAAAAACAGTTTCTTTCTCTTCATCTTTCTGTTCTAGATGTGTTTATAAAACAACTTCTGCACATTTTTCAAGAACTTTTAAATCAAAAAAATTTAAGTATCATTAAAATTTCTTGGTTGAAACATTTATATCCTCTACCATGTAGAGAATATCCACAAATTATCTCATCTTAAACTCCTTAATCAAATTTTCCAAGATTTAAACCATTGTTTTTTATGATTCAGGGGAACCCAAACACCCTTAAGTGTTTATAAATGGAATTTCATTATAGAATATTTATTAAGAAGTCATATCCAGAAAGGTTCTGTAGAAGCTCCAATTATAATTATAAACTATTGTTCACATATCCTACCTCTATAAGTTGTTATAAAAAGCATGTCAATAACCAGCATGGGTACCCTGGTAACCCAATAACCAAGCTGGCCCTAACATAGCCTGATGCATGTTCTCAATCCCCATGGGTCGGTGACTAGCACCTGGCATCGTACAACATACAAGTGGGAATTATTTTTCCACAAGAACGCGGAAGCAAGAGTAAAACAAACAGTATGCATAACAAAAGAAACTCCACTAGTAGTGATGTACCAGAATACAAAGAGGCATAAAATTACAAATTACAACAAACCAAGTACCAAAATGGAAAATAGTCCCAACGTCCCAAAGGACACAACTCACCAAGTCCAGAGATCAACAACTAGATCCACCTCCAAGAGATCCCTTCCCTTTGCTCGAACCTGGAAGGAGAAAGTCTACAAACACCCGAAGGCAAAAGTAGGGTGTGAGCCTAATCCTAGTAGGATACCACCAAATATTCCATAATAGATGTCAGACATATATTATCCAAAAAAACTATCAATATTCAAATTAACAAGTTTGGAAATTCAAAATCATATTTTAAAAAATTATGATATACATTTTAATGTGATGGAAAAATTCACTAAGAAATGCTTTACAATGATGGATTATTTATAAAACAATGTCTTAAATAATTCATTTATATAAGACAACTTATATAAATTTTAGGAGGCATGTAAGGCAGTTCAAAAGCATTGGCATACATTTATATCTCAAATATAAATAAACAAGTGTGAAACATGGTCATCTGTCAAAAGGTATGATAGTATTAACTAGTTATAGGATTCCACACTCTCTATGTGAACTCAGCAAAATGTGTACACACGCATCCCAATGACACTGTCCAAAGGAGGCTCATCACCAACCCATCGAGGATGTGACCCTTTGCAAGTATGTTTTAGAACGTTGTCGTAGTGTAGATTGTATCCAAATAACTCACTGACTACTTAAGGATTGCATGTGCTCTTACATGATGGGTAAACTATTTTAAGAATGATTAAAATATGATCAATCCCATTCTCCCATTTCCAAAGTGCCAACTTCATTCCATTTAAAACCGCAACATGTTTTATTCAAAAACATCCATTTTTTACAAGTTAAAACTAATGGGTTTATGTCAAATCATTTTAATCCATTTTCATAAGTTTGAAATCCATTCAAAACCAATTCTATCATTACACATTTCATTTCCTCAATTAAATTCAAAATTTTAATTGAAAAAATTTCCATCAAATCCACATTTTAAATTAAACATTTTAAATCGACCAATTTTCCATAAACACACCCAATTAAATGGAATTGGGGTTTTCCCAAATTTCTATGCCAAAACCAATTAAAATATCCCAATTCAATGGAATCCAGTTTTTATCAATTTAATTGAAAGCAACTTGAGCAATTTAATTTCAATCAATAATTGATATAAATCAAGAAAATAAAATGATAATAAATTTGTGAAGATGGAATGAAACCACCTACCTCGATTTATTGAAGGGAGTTAACCCAACGAGAAATGCCAACAACCGAGCAGGATAATGACGTCAATCTAAATCTGGATCTAAATCCTTAAAACCAAAATTAAGATCAAATGGATCCAGATCTTACAAAAATAGATTTAGATTCCCAATCCTAGATCTATACCTCAACTCATAGGTTTATATGCATGGAAAAAAATAAAACTTCCATGAAATGATCAAGGAAAGATAGAGGAATAAATGATATTTGCAACGGGATGAAATCCACTTACTGGGAGGAGAGCAGATCTTTAGTCCAAGACTTCAATCTCTAAGAAAGATGTGTGGATAACCTTGGAATATCTCTAGGAGGCTTTACAAAGTCCTAAAATGAGTCAAGCCTGAGCCAAGGTTGAAAATATGGAAGTCCCAGGGGTTCGGGTGGTTTTAAAATAAATTTTTGGAATTAGAAACCACGCGCACGGTTTACCTGGGCATGATCGTACAGTTTGCCAAACCGTGTAGCCCTCACTATCCAGAGATGCTTGGTCTACACTGTTTGGTCGCACGGTTTGTAAAACCGTGAGCACACCATGCGTACCTCTCTGTCTAGTGCAGCTTGGTTGGCATACTTTGGTTGCACGGTTTGTCAAACCATGCAAAAACCGTGCACAAGCCATTGCCCTTTTGTTTTAATTAAAAGTTCACCCAAACGGACCCCCAAGTCACCACTCCAAAACAGAGGTAATTGGAAACATCAAATGTACCTAAAAATGTAACAAAATGATACAACCTCCCGATTATAAGATCTTTCTGTCCCCATAAAACCTATGAAGAAACCTCCACGTCAAAAAGATGAGGCCACTGATCTCTCATTAGTACCTCCCTTTCCCATGTCTCATGATAATCATAACCATGTTTCCATAAAACACGGACCAGCGGTATCTTTTTTCCATGAAGTACATTGGTCTCAGAATCAAAAACACTGACTGGTCTTTTAGTGATAGGTAAATCTGGTTCAATCTCAAGATCACTCCACCTCACAACATGTGATTGATTTGAGAGATACTTTCATAGTTGCGATACATGGAACACCTTATGTATCTACATTAGTTTTGGTGGTAGAGCTAGATGGTAAGAAACTTTCCCAATATGACCAATAACCTGAAAAGGTTCCACAAAACGAGGAGAAAGCTTCCCTTGCCTCCCAAAAAGATGATGACCCAATCAGGGTGAAGCCTTCAAGACCATTTGTTCACCAACTGATAACTCTAATGGTTTATAATGACGATCAGCATAAAACTTTTACTGAATCTATGCTATCAACATTCTCTGATGAATCAACTGGATCTTAGTTGTTGTCTCTTGGACCAACATGGGTCCTACCAAAGAACATTCACCAATATCTGACCAACATAAAGGAGATTTACAAGGACGACCATACAAAGCCTCAAAAGGAGACATTTTGATCGTAGACTGATAACTGTTGTTATAATAAAACTCAACTAGCCCCAGATGATCATCCAAAGACCCACCAAAGTCGAGAACACATGCGTGGAGCATATCTTCAAGGATCTGAATAGATCTCTCTATCTGACCATCTACCTACGGATGGTAAGTCGTGCTCAAACGAACATGAGATCCTAGTGCCTCCTAAAGTCCTCTCTAAAAGTGAGAAGTAAACGGAGGATCCCTATCAGAGACTATAGCAGATGGAACTCCGTACAAACAAAAAATTTCATTCACATAGATATTCCTAAACTCCTAAACTTTGGTTGTATCTTGAATAGGTATAAAGTGAGCCAACTTGGTCAGCCTATCAATCAAAACCCATATTGCGCTCTTCTTCATCTAGGTTTGAAGTAACCGAACCACAATGTCCACAGTGACTTCATCCCACTTCCATGTAGGTACTGGAGGTGGTTGTAGCAAACCTGAAGGTTTTTGTGTCTCGTCTTTCACATGATGGCATGTATAGCAACGAGATACAAACTTAGCAATGTCTTGTCTCATACCTGGCCACCAGAACTGTCGCCACATGTAATAGAACATCTTTGTGGTTCCTGGGTGTACATCCCACTGAGAGTTATGGAACCCCCCCCCCCCCAATCACTTTATTCCTTGTCTCTAATGGCACAACATAACGATTTCGATAACACAGAACACCCTCTTCAGAGAAGGACCACATAGTGTCGGTCTCCCCACCATAAATAGAGTCCCTAATGCTATGGAATTCAACATCCTATTGTTGTTCCTAAAGAATTAACTCGAGGAGAGTAGTTATCAACTGGAAATTGGCTAAAGAAACTGCATTCCCCTTCCTTTGAACACCAATATGAAACTGAGAAAAAGGAGCTATCAAACTCAATTCTTCTAAAGATTCATTCACAGCCTGTGAAGGAAGTTTACTGCTTAATGCATCTGCAACTAAATTTCCTTTTCCTGGGGTATATTCAATGTCAATGTCGAAATATTTCAGGTACTCCACCCAATGCCTTTGGAGGAGATACAAATATTTTTGAGTGAAGATATAACTCATGATCTTGTGGTATGAATACACAGTAAATATTTCTCCATAAAGGTAATGTCTCCAACACTTAAGTGCATGCATTACATCTGTATGTTCAAGGTCATGGGTAGGATAGTTCTTCTCGTGAGGCTTAAGTTGACGATACCCATAGGCAACAACATGATTACCATGAATGAGTACACATCCCAAACCTAAACCCGATGCATCACAGAAGACCACATAACCTATCCCAGCCTCAAGAAGAGTTAACACCGGCGCAGTAGTAAAAAGATGCTTTATCTCAACAAAAGAACTATGACATTTATCATTCCAAGAAAACATCACTCCCTTTCGAGTTAGAGTAGTCATTGGAGAATCTAACTTTGAGAAGTCTTTAACAAATCAGTGTTAATATCCTCCTAAGCCCCAGAAGCTCCGAATCTCAAAAACATTTCATGGTTGTTCCCAAGTCATAACAGCCTTCACCTTCTCAAGATCATCTGATATTCCTTGTTATGACACCACATGTCCCAATAATTTCACTTTCCGAATCCATAAATCGCACTTTGAATGCTTGGCATAAAGACGGTGATTCCTTAGAAGACTCAAAACTGTTCTTAGATGATTCAGATGATCCTTATTAGACTTGGAGTAGATAATAATGTCATCCACAAAGACCACCACGAAATTATCTAGACACTCACGAAAAACCATGTTCATCAAATCCATGAAAACCGTAGGAGCATTTTTTAGGCTGAAGGGCATAACAAGGTACTCGTAATGTCCATACCTACTATGAAAAGAAGTCTTAGGAATGTTAGATTCCATTATCATCAACTGATGGTAACCAGATCAGAGAACAATTTTCTAAAAACCACTTTTCCCCTATCAATTGATCAAAGAAATCATCAATCCTTGGTAACAGCTATTTTTTCTTTATCGTAATTCGATTGAGCATTCGATAATCAACACATAAGCAAAGATAACCGTCAACATTCTTGGAAAAGAGAACAGGTGGTGCCCAAGGTGACACACTTGGGCATATAAAACCTTTCTCAAGAAGATCATGAAACTGAGACTTCAGTTCTTTCAGTTCAGCTTGAGCCATTCAGTAAGAGGGAATAGAAACTGGTTAAGTACCAGGCAATAAGTCAATAGAGAAATCAGCCTCCCTTACTGGTGTAAAATCAGAGAAGTCATAAAGAAACGCGTCAAAAAACTCAGTGATGACTGGAGGAAGATCACCACACATTGAATCTCTCTCCAGATCAAAAGAAAACACTTATATAACTTTCCCCAACTCTGGATAAGAGGGTCTGGCTCTGCTTTTCCTTGGGTCCCATTATCATTGAAAAACAATGGGGCCACCACTGGGTGTAGTAGGGTAAACCTGTCGAAGATAACAATTGATCCGATCTTTATTGGAAAGGATCCAATCCATCTCAAAAAGGACATCAAAAGATTTCATGTCAAGAACCAGGAAACTCCATGCATGATCAACATCTAATAGAGAGAAGACACAAGAAGGACTACGGAGACCATTCTCTTTCACTATACCAAGGGTTATAGTAATATCCATCGCACAAGATAAAATTTCCATAGGTATATTAAGCAGATTAACAAGATGGGTTGAAATAAAAGAGTGAGATGCACCAGTATCAAAATGAGCTATCACTAAAGATGAAGCTATAGTAATGGTACCTCTCACAATTGCAGGACCTGTATCAGCTAACTCTGGCGACTCTACCTCTGCGTGAAGAAGCCTCGCTCCGGATACCTGCGGCTAGAACCTATTTGTAAGTGAAGCATTTGATTTCCCCATATTATTTGGAGGTTCTGATGATCTCGTTCCACTATGCAGAGTATAGAAGTGATGGCAGAATCTCTAAAGGTTCCCTAAACATCCGCAGGATCTACAGTTCTTGGGTGCCTCAGTACAAACCCTCATAGAATGTCTAGGCTTCCCACACTGATAGCAAGTCAAAGAATCCCCTCCTGGTGCTACTGGAAGTCTGGTATGACTCTGCTATCAAAAAATATCATGAGAAAAGTCAGGCTTCTATTTTCCTTTAAAAGAACCCATACTGCCACTAGGAGTGAAAAGAACCTACTTCAACCCTTACTTTCCTGCCAAGTCTGTCTCAACCATCATCACCATATCTAGAACATTAGCATAAGTGGGTATATTCAATAGGAAAACCCGAGAATTAATATCTGATCGAAGTCCCAACTCGAATCGTCAAGCCTTCATCCTCTCATTAGATACAATCGCAGGAGAAAATTTTACTATCTCAGAAAAGTGATTTGAGTACTCAATCACGGTTTTGTTGGCCTGGTCAAGCTTGAAAAACTCCACAGCCTTTTCCAACACCATTGATTCTGGATAGAACTGGTTAGTGAAAAGAACTCTAAAGTCTTTCTAATCCAGACCCTCTTGTTTCCCAGCCGTCACCATTGTGTCCCACCATCTCCTACTTGGTCCCTCCAGTACGAAGGTGGAACACTTCACCTTGATAACCTCAGGTGTCTCCAAGAACCCAAATAGACATTCAATATTACTCAAATGTTCTTCATCATGTTGAGGGTCAGTGGAACCTTTGAAAATTGGTGGCTTCTAGCGTAGGAATTCTTGAGAACAACTTCATAGAATATCACTATGAGGATCTGTGGCTGGATTTTGAACATGAACTAGAGGTGGTGCATGTCCCAGAGCTTGGATAGTGAGAACAATTACCTCAACCATACTCGGATCCACAATAGGACTCCCTTGCTGAGGTTCAGCAGCAGCCTCTTTTTGGATCTGATCTCCATGTATTCTTGGAGGAATGATACTACATAGAATAAAAAGACATAGATTAACACCCAACCTGAGTAACAAGTAAAACTATAATTAAAAGAAGGGATAACAAGATTTGGATTCCACTATATCCAAATCAAAATAGGGAAAATACTAGAACTAATCCACAAGTCGTATTTCCCTAAACAACCCAAGTCACATAATGTTCATTGTGGAGAGAGATGGTCAGGCACTCAATCACAACTACCTCCTAAGTCCCGACTAGAAAAATCAAATGCATATTGTCATTAAAGCAAGATGATTAACCTCCCTCTGATACCACTTTGTCATGAACCAGCCCAGGTACACTGGTAACCTGATAACTGAGCCGCCCCTAACATAGCCCAAAGGGCATTCCTGATCCCCACGGGTCGACAACTAGCACCTGGCATCATACAACATACAAGTGGGAACGATTTTTCCATAAGAATGCGGAAGCAAGAGTAAATAAATAGTATGCATAACAAAATAAACTCCATTGGGAGTGATGTACCAGAATACAAAGAGGCATAAAATGCCAAAGTAAAACAACCCATGTACCCAAAAGGAAACCAGTCCCAAGGTCCCAAAGGACACAACTCACCAAGTCCGGAGATCAACAAATGGATCCACCCTCAAGAGATCCCTTCCCTTTGCTCAAACCTGGAAGGATAAAGTCTAAAAACACCCGAAGGCAAAAGTAGGGTGTGAACTTAAGACCAGTAAGATACCACCAATGATTCCATAACAGATGCCAGACATAGATTATCCAAAGAAAAACTTTCAATTTTCAAATTAACAGGTTTGGAAATTCCAAATCGTATTTTAACAAATCATGCTATACATTTTCAAGTGATAGAAAAATTCACTAAGAAAGGCTTTACAATGATGTATTATTACTAAAACAATGAATTAAATAAAGCATTTATATAAAACAGCTTATATAAATTTCAGGAGGCATGTAAGGCAGTTCAAAAGCATTGGCATGCATTTATATCTCAAATATAAATAAACCGGTGAGCAACAAGTTCATCTTCCAAAAGGTATGATAGAATTAACTAGTTATAGTATCCCACACTCTCCATGTGAACTCAGCAAAATGTGTATACACACGTCCCAATGACACTGGCCAAAGGAGACTCTTCACCAACCCATCGTGGATGTGACCTACCACAAGTATGTTTTAGAATGTTTTCATATCATAGAGTTTATCTAAATAACTCACTAACTACCTAAGTCTTGCATGTGATCTTACATGATGGGAGAACTATTTTAAAAATGCTTAAAATATGATTAATCCCATTCTTCCATTTCAAAAGTGCCAACATTATTCTATTTAAAGCCATAACAGGTTTTATTCAAAAACATGACTTTCTCACAAGATAAAACCAATGGGTTTATATCAAATAATTTTGAGCCATTTTCATAAGTTTGAAATCAATTAAAAACCAATTCCATCATTACACAATTCATTTCCACAATTAAATTCAACAATTTAATTGAAAAAATTTCCATCAAATCCCCAATTTAATTAAAAAATCTAAATCGACCAATTTTCCATAAACACACCCAATTCAATGGAATTGGGGTTTCCCAAATTTCTATTCCAAAAACAATTCAAATATCTCAATTCAATGTAATAGAGTTTTTATCAATTTAATTCAAAGAAACTTGAGAAATTGAATTTAAATAAATAATTAAAATAAATCAAGCAAATACAATGATAATCAATTTGGAAAGATGGAACAAAACCACCTACCTCGATTTATTGACAGGAGCTAACCCAACGAGAAACCTCAACAACTGAGTAGCACAACGACGTCAATCTAAATATGGATCTAAATCCTTAAAACCAAAATTAAGATCAAAGGGATAAAGATCTTGCAAAACTAGATCTAGATTCACAATCATAGATCTATACCTCAACACATAGGTTTAGATCCATGGAAACAAATAAAAAAATTCCATGAAAAGATCAAGTAAAGATAGAGGAATAAACGAGATATGCAACGGGATGAAATCCACTTACTAGGAGGAGAGCAGATCTTCAATCCAAGCCTTCAATCTCGAAGAAATATGTTTGGATTGCCTTGGAATCTCTTGAGGAGGCTTTGGAAAGACCTAAAATGAGTCAAGTCCGAGCCAAGGCCGAAAATATGGAAGTCTTAGGGGTTCGGGTGGTTTTAAAAGAATGTTTCAGAATTAGACACTATTCACATGGTTTACCTGGGTAGAGGCGCACGGTTTGTCAAAGTGTGCGCACACTGTGTGGCCCTCACTATCCAGAGATGCTCGGTACTCACAGTTTGGTCGCACCGTCTTTCAAACCGTGCGCACATCGTGCGTACCTCTATGTCCAGTGTAGCGTGGTTTGGACGGTTTGGCCGCACGGTTTGTCAAACCATGCGCAAACCGTGCACAACCTATTGCCCTTTTGTTTTACTTAAAAGTTCACCCAAACGCACCCCCAAGTGACTACTCCAAAATATAGGTACTTGGAAACATCAAAAGTACCAAAAAAAATTAATAGAATGTTACATACCATGTTCTGTTAAAATAGTATTTCATATATCCATCAAACTTCTATTCTTCCTTTCAGAAACACCATTCTGCAGCAGTGTGTATGATGCACTGAACTCATGATGAATTCCAAGTTTTTCAATACAAAGTCATGATTATTATTTCCTTTAATTACCACCATTATCAAATCTAACATTATTAATAGAATATTGATCTTAATTTTCCTCCCATCCCTTGAATATATTAAATATATTTAGATCATATGATTTTAGTTTCTAATACAAAATACAACTGCTGCAAGTAAAATCATCAATGAAATAAATGAATTAATTATCTCTATAAGTTGATTTTCTTCTTGTTTTCCTATAAATATCATAATGAATTAGTTCCATTGGTTGATGTGATGACCTGTCCCCTGGGGCCTGTCTCGTGACTACCCCAAGCCCGCCTTCCATTGGACAGGGGCTGGCAACTAGCACCAAAGGCATAATTCTGTAAAACTGGGAAGGCATTTCCTTTATAACCTATAAACACAAACAAAAGATATGATCACGAGTAAAATAAATAACTGACAAGTGAGTACGTTAAATTAAAATGGGCTGGAATACAAGTCCAACTAAAAATTACAAGAAAACTGAAAGTACAAGTACAACTGAGGGAAAAAAAAGAAAAATAGCCATTGGGTCATCCTTAGAGGTTCCTACCAGAAGGGTAGGTACAGATCGCCTCATCAGCACTCCATGTCCTTCCATATCCTTCATGTACCGACATTCCATAAGGTCCACCTCTGGGTACCATCTAGTCCTGGTACTCTCAGCCTCAGTCAGCGTTGTCTGTCGTCTACATCCAACACAACGAGGTGTAGGCATAGCCAATGTAGGGGTGAGTATAACGATACTAAGTAGGGACCCTGAGACCCTCAAGGTATCACAAAATACCACAAGTATAAACCACAATGTATCAAATAAACAGATAACCCCACTTAGGTATATGCCCATATATATACCTAAGTAACCAAATAATCAATCTCAATCATGATGTAAATACAAGAGTTACTAACTCAGCTCAACCAGGATTTTATTTACATTATCTAAACCACGAAAGCTGGAGAACTCCTCCTTTGTTGAGTAAAGTGGGCCTACCATGACACCAAGGCACTTTCCACTAACCTTGGACTGCTGAGGTACTCCTCCAATCAATTATTGTGGGTCTGATGTGTCACCATGGTGCTCCCCACCGTTGGTCTGCCGCCACAATGAGGTGCTCCTCCTAATAGCATGGAGAGGTACTCCTCCTGTCGAGTACCACATTTCTACCACCACAACTAGGATAACCTCCACTGTGGGTCTACCTCCACAACCAGGAACTCCCCACTGAGCTATTTGAGTCACTCTGATTCAATCGTTCAGCAGTCATCAAGTCTCAGCCATCTACTAGGTCTCTGCACTCTGTCCGCTCGTCACTGGAAGGATCTTCCCCACAAGCTACTGGTTGATACTACAACTATCGTGAAGTTCCACAATGAAGTATCTCAAAGTTCCACCACGTCATAGAGGTCTCAACTCAATATACGATGCGTCAATCGGACGCCCTACCTATGAGTTATTGTCCTTTTCGTCCCAAGGTCTCAGTTGGATTCGTGCACAATCCAACCTGACTGTATCACAAATATTCCTCTAACTCTAGAGGGGTATACTCAAAGGGACTGTAATGATCCATGATTAATAGGGATATTTATGTTTCATCAAATGGATGCTCGGTGCCAAATATAGGGCCAAAAGAAAGTAAAGGGTCATAGTGTGCCCAATTACAATCTGACCCAGTCGGACTGACCCGGCCTCGCCCACTGGGCCCATCCCAGTAGGATGCGATGGGTCGCGGAGGGCCGCAAGAGCATGGACCGGTTGCGAGGGCGTGGATTGGCCATGGGTCGGCACGAGGGTTATTCGTCCCGGAGGGCATCGCGAGGTTGCGGCTCGGCCAGGAGCGCACCACGAGGGGCCATCTCGGGGTGGGTCGGCCTGGGTATGAGGTGGTTTGGCCAGGTCCGGGAGTCCAGCTTGGCTGGGGTGCCGCGGGGCATGCGGACTACAGAGCCGTGGGGCGTACGGAGGCCGGTGGGCCAGTTCAGCCAGCGGCGGCGCGGGGCACGGGATGTGTGTAGGGTGCAAGGATGGCAGAGATGTGGGTCACGTGGGGTGTTTGGTGGCCATCTCAGCTAGGACTCGGGAGGTGCACGTCCAGTGAGGCGGCGCGGCCAGGGTGCGGTGCGGCCAGTAATGAGGCGTGGGTCGCGGAGGTCGTGGGTAGCGCAGGTAGCATGGTCGTTCCCTTCGTCGCCTTTGGCATCGCTTTCATTTGTTTTGTAGAACACCAAAAAGAAGAGTGACAGAGGGATCAGACCACATTGGTTTGGTCTGCACCCTCCGCATTTAGGGTGATAGAAATTGGATCACAATAATGAATCAAATAACGAGCATTGATGATATCTAAAAAACATCAATTCCCAAAAACCCTCATCTACATAATATTCCCTACCCGCAAGGAAAAACATTCACGGATCAAAATGATAATAATTTGGTCCGCATTCTTTGTTTTGGAAGAAGAGTAACAAGGGAACAATATCATACATAAATAAAACTAATCACCTACCTTTGTTTGTTGTACGTTGAAAGAGTCGTGGGGAAGAAGATGGAGTTTTTGTCGTTTGTCTTGTCTGTCTCACACTTCCAATATCAAGCTCATGTGTCGGTTCGTTGACGATGATGAGGAGGGACAATCAGTCGTTGAGGACGTATCACATTGGTTGCATCCGCAAGTTGCTTCCGAGGAAGAAGTCAAAGACGATTCTTTACCGGCATTCTTCATTGGAAGAACACGTTCTTCGTTGGGAGCCTTCTCCCAATATTTCTCCCAAGTTCCTCCTTTCCCCGAACTCTACCCAAAAATGAAATGCTAGCCAAAATAATAGATTGTGATCTATTATGTTCATTGGCATAAATTAAAATTTTGTGAATTAATTATATTGGATCCACTAAATTAATTCATGAGGTTTGCATAATTAAAAGAGAGGGAGGGTTGACACCATTAAAGGAGGGGGTGGATAGAATCTCCCTAATTAATGAGGGGATTTGAGAGTTTTTCCTCTCCCACCATTATTAGGGGGTTTAGTCATGGCTGGTCCCCACATCATAACCTCTCATGGGAGGATAGGTTTTGGTGGGCCCCACCATCATAACCACTCATGGGAGGTTAAGGTGTGGTGGTCCCCACCTATAACTTCCACTTGTGTGGTTATAACAGATAAAAATAAAGTAAAACCTGTGTCTATTTTATTTTATTATTCCCATGAAAATCCCAAAAACTAGCTTCCACCCTCAACCAACTGACATCAAGTTGAAAGTATTCTTATGAAAATACAGGTGTTGTGAGTTCAACTATGCCCTCAGATTTCAATTCCGAGCACTGATTCAAAAGTTATAAAACATGCTTTTACGTTTTCTGAATGTACTCAAACAAAAGTTTAGAAATTGATTCTGGGAACACCGGGCCTCGGAATCAGGATCCATTAATTTTCATGGACTCATAAAATTCAAATTTTTTTTAAAAAAAATTACATGGAAATTCCAGGTCTTTAAAATCTCCCCACCGTAGGTTTCTACGTCCCCATAAACCAAAACTCATAACTAAGGGAACAAGTGGGGGTACTGAACACGACTCTGAGCCTCCTAGTCCCATGTTCTCTTCTGGAGGTTCCCATGCTGCTAGAAAATGTGCAACAGAGGTATCGACCATCCATGAAGGACCCACTCCTGTTGATCCTATATCTCTACTAGCACCTCCATAAAAGTCTCCCCATCATCGATGTCTAGATCTCAATGTTCAATGATGTGGGAAAGGTCATGCACTTATCTCCTCAGCTGGGATACCAGAAAGACTTTGTGCACACGGTGCAACTATGGTGGAAGAGCTAAGCGGCAAGCCATCTCACCAACCCTGCTAAGGACCTGAAAAGGTCCGATGAATCTTGGAGATAACTTCCCACCTCAGCCAAATATCCATAGACCTCATCGAGGTGAGACCTGTAGAAAGAAGGGGTCGCCAACCTCAAACTCCAGAGGTCCTTGTATCCTATTATCATACGACTTTGGTCTGCTCTGTGTAGTATTCATCTGCTCCTGGATGATCTGCACTATCTCCGTGGTACCCCATACCATCTCTAGTCCCACTAGTGTTGACTCCCCTAGGTCAGTCTAGCACAAAGGTGATCTACAATGTCTCTCGTGCAATGCCTCAAAAGGTTCAATCCCTATGGTGGAGTGATAGCTATTGCTTTATGAAAACTCCACCAAATGTATGTGGTCCTCCCAGCTGTGACCGAAGTCGAGGACACAAGCATGTAGCATGTCTTTTAGGGTCTGAATGGTCCGCTCAGTCTGGCCATCCGTCTAAGGAAGGAAGGCGGTGCTCAAACGATGTTGTTTCTAGAAAGCTTCATGTCACCCCTTCCATAACCGAGAAGTAAAGCGTGTGTCATGATCAGAGACAATCGTTGAAGGCACTCCATGTAGTCGTACAATCTCCTGTACATAGAGGTGTCCCAAGATCTCTACTGAACCATTCTCTCTAATCATTAGGAAGTCAGACGACTTGGTGAGTTGGTCGATGATCACCCAAATCGAGTCATGTCCCTGGATTTACGCGTAAGATCCGTCAAAAATTCCATGTATATCCTATCCCACTTCAACTCTGGGACATCTAAAGGCTAAACCAAGCATCCTAGTACCTAATTCTCCACCTTCACTTACTGACAAGTGAGGCAATGAAAAGAAATCTCTGCAACTTATTTCTTCATTCCCGTACACCAGTGCTCTCATCTGAGATCCTAGTACATCTTCTCCACTCTTGGATATACCAATAGAGGGGATGTGTGGATCTCCCTCAACACTTCTTCTTGAAGTGACACAGGTTCCATAGTACATCCTTTGAAGAGGATGACGTGCTCCCAACCTTCAGAAACTTCATCAGGTGCCTGCCCTGCAGATATCTGAGCATGTCATGTCTCATAGTCAGCATCCCCATGCTGTGCCTCCCTGACTCACTGATGAAGTGAAGGAGTGACTGTAAGAGATGGAAGGAAAGATTCTCCATCAATATCCACAAAGGATATCTGTAAAGCCTCCAGCTGCTCTGTCGCCTCTCCTAACAGCTGTATACCAGATCTTCTATTGATTTCATCATCCACAACCTTCCCCTTTCCTTGAGTATAGACTATTTCGAAGTCATAGTCCAAGAACAACTCAAAACAATGTTGTTGTCTCAGGTTTAGGTACTTCTGAGAGAAGATATACCGGATACTCTTGTGATCAGAGTACACGATAAAACGTTATCCCAATAGATAGTGTCACCACATCTTCATGGCGAAGACCACTGCTGCTAACTCCATGTCATGGGTAGCATAGTTCTTCTCATGATGTCTCAGCTGACGAGACACATATGTGATCCCTGATCGCTCCTGCATCAGGACACATTCGAGTCTGTTCCCAGATGTTTTTCACTAGGCTATGTACCCAACGCCTTCCTCTGGAAGCCTTAAGATGGGGGCACTAGTCATCCTCTACCTCATCTCCTAAAAGATCTGATGGAATCTCTCCAATAACACAAAGGGTTTCCACTTCTTCGTCAACGTTGATAGTGGTGCTGCAACTCTAGAGAAATATAGCACCAATCTATGGTAATAACCAGACAAAACCAGGAAAATTCATACCTCCTCCACTCTCCTGGGTGGCTCCCAAGAAAATACTGCCATAATCTTCGATGGATCCACTGCAAATCCAGATTCTGAGATGACATGTCCAGAAAGTGAACCTATTAGATTTAGAATTGGCACTTCGAGATCTTACCATAAAGTTGGTGATCTTAGAGTGTGTCCAATACTACCTGCAAATGGTTGGAATTATCCTCCATAGTAGCTGTGTAGATCAGAATGTCATCAATGAATATTACAACAAAGCGATCAGGGTATGGATGAAAGACCCTCTTCATGAGTCCCATGAACACTACTGGATGGTTGGTCACGCCAAATGGCATAACCAAAAACTCATAGTGGTTGTACTGACATATGATGGTTGTCTTCTAAATAACCTCGTCTCGAACTCTGAGCTGGTGATAGTCTGATCTGAGGTCTATCATTGAGAACCATAGTGCTCCATTCAGATTATCAAAGAGTTCATCAATCCTCGGGAGTGGTTACTTGTTCTTCACGGTCACCTGGTTCAGGTGCCAATAGTCAACACAAAGCCTCAAGCTCCCATCTGCCTTCTTGGCGAATTGAATCAAGGCTTCCCAAGTAGAAACACTGGGCCAGATGAATCCCTTCCCCTGCAAGTCCTCCAGCTCTACCCGCTACTCATGAAGCTCAGCGGGAGCCATCTGATATGTTGGTGTAGATATAAGTGTCGTCCCATGGCACAATTCAATGTAAAAGTCCACATCTCTACGAGGCAGTAGACCTAGGACATCATCAGGGAAAACATTCGTGTACTGGTGTACCACTACAGGATAGCTCGGACTCTCCACATCAACTGCTCTGAGGGTAAGGCTAGCCAACTGATTAGTGATCGGTGGCACCCTCCTCCGGGTAATTCTTTCCTATGCTGTAAAGGCTCTCTTCTCATTGGTGAAGGTAATCCTAGTCCCATCCATGATGACGCACCATACATTGTGCTCAATATAGTATATCTGAGCATGGACTGTAAATAACCAGTCCATACCCTAGATTACATCGTAAGGCCTCGACGCTGTTACTAGGAGATCTCAGTCAAAGCAATCACCTCCTAGAGTAAGCTCACACTACTTACACCAGTGCGTAGTCGTCAAATCTACTCCTGTAAGAGTCTCTTGCCATAAGGATCGAGCCAACGGGTCCATCGGAATCTCAAAACTCTGAACGAGGGCAGTGGAAATGAAAGATTGACTTGAACCTATGTCAATAAGAATTGTAGATAAGGTGGAATAGACACAAATTGTACCTCATATCATATTTGGATCACTGTGATCGTAGGCCTCAGCTACCTGGAGCTGAGCTCTCCCTATCCACCTACTCCCTGCAGTCGGGGTGGTCTTCCTGGTGGTGGTGGCAGTAACACCTCAAAATGTCGTCCACCGCTAGCTGCATATCCATCTCCTCTTCCACGTCTGCCTTCTCCCTGAGGACCGCCTCGATCGAATCTATTTATTTTCCTGGGTGGTCCTTCAACCGTATACTAATCATCCGAATGGCGGGTCAGATAGTCATGATCTATGAGACCCTGCTTGCCACATGTAAAATACTTCCCTCTCTTGGAGTTTATGTCTCTACTATGGGTGCCCCGCAAAACCGATCTTGAGTCATGCAGTCATCCACCTATAGGTATCGTCCTCTTGGACCTTTATGACATCGGTCTACTTCTAGCTACAGAAGACTCTGCTACGTGTCGACTGGTGGTGGATATTTCTATTGGAGACTACTCAGCAAGGAAACTCTCAACTAGGAGGTCTCTCTCTGACACCCCAGCCTGCGTTGGGATGCTAAGTGAGATCACTGAAGCCCTGATCTCCCGCCTAAGTCCCTACTTGAAGGTCTGGGCCCTGAATAATGGGACCCGCACCATATCAGTGGAGTAGCGTGAGAGGTCTATGAACCTCGCTTAGTACTAAGCTACAATCATGATGCCCTACTACAGACGAAGTAGCTCATGTATGCGCACTGCGTGAAGAGTCTCTAGGACAAACACTGCCCAAAACAGGCTCTCGAAGTATTCCCATAGAAGCATTATCTCATCATGAACTTGGAGCATCATGCTCCACCATCTTCTTGCTACTTCCTGTAGAAGGCGGACATCAAGTATCACCTTGAGGTCGGCTCGAGTCCCTACCAGTCGGAAAACACTCACCACTGCATTCAGCCAATCCTTAACCACTTGTGGGTCCATCTCTCCCCTAAACCTGGGTGGCCTCTAGAACTGGAACTCGTGCAATGCGCTCATGAGGTGTGCATCATGTGCTACTAGGGCTGGGGGCATTGGTGGCCCAATGAGAAGTGGTACCACTGGTGCCTCCACTGGAAAAGGGCCCTGCACCGAGGCCTTGTCGCTTGGTGGGTTATCCGTGTGTATAACTCTCAGGACTCTGGATGGTCATATGTGGAGAGGCACCCTAAAAGAAACAGATGTGACATGGTAAAAATATTATACATGGTGAGATTACCTGGTTGAGATGACTTAAAGAAAACTTTTGAAAACACACATGCAATCTGTGTTTTATGGTACTGAGTCGAAAATCAGAAATCAGGGTCTTGGTGTTTGGATACATTGGCTGCCACACCAATATTGGACTCCCTAAACTGAAAACCACACTTAGTACCCTTAACATTATTACTTCACAGAAAACATCAGAGTCCTATGTTCTACGGTTGAATCGACTCCTCTGATACCAATTTGTCATGACATGTCCCCCAGGGCTCATGCCATGACTACCCCACGCCCGCCTTCCATTGGACAGGGGCTGGTGACTAGAACCAAAGGCTTAATTCCCTAAAACATGGAAGGAATTTCCTTTATAACCTGTAAACACACAGAGAAGATATGATCACAACTAAACTAAATAACCGAAAATTAAGTAATGTAAGTAAAAAGGGGCCATAATACAAGCCTGACTGGAAAGTACAAGAAAACTGAAAGCATAATTACAAGTGAAGAAAAAGTAAAAACATCCATTGGGTCATCCTCTAAGGTTCCTACTGGAAGGGTATGTACAAATAACCTCCGCATCACTCCATGTTCGTTTTTCTCCTTCATGTACCAGAATATCGTAGGGTCCACCCCTAGGTACCGACTAGTTCTGGTACTCTCAAACTCAGTCGGCATCGTCTGTCATCTACATCCAACAGAACAAGGTACGAGCATAGCTCCTGTTGGGGTGAGTATAACGATACTCAGTAGGGACCTTGAGACCCTCAAGGTCTAAGAAAATCCAACAAGGATTAACTAAAAAGTATGAAATCAACAAAAACCCCACTTAGTTATATGCCCATACATATAACTAATTTATCAAGTAATCTATCTCAATCATGAAGAAAAAAAAGGTACTGACTTAACTCAACCAGGATGTTATTCACATTATTGAAACCACGCCTTCTAGAGAACTCCTCCTCTGTCGAGTATAGTGGGTCTACCATGACACCAAGGAACTTTCCACTATCCTTGGACTGCTGAGGTACTCCTCCTGTCATGTATCACGAGTCTGTTGCATCACCAAGGAACTCCCCACCATGGGTCTGCTGCCACAACTAGGTGCTCCCCGTAATAGCCTACCGAGGTACTCCTCCTGTCGAGTACCACAGTTCTACTGCCCCCACCTGGAGTTCCTCTGTTGTGGGTCTACCTCCACAACCAGGCGCTCCCCACTGGGCTAGTCGAGTAACTTGGATTCAATCGGTCATCAGTTGTCAAGTCTCAGCCAGCTACTTGGTCTCCAAACATTGTCTGCTCGTCTCTGGAAGGATCTGCTCCACGAGATACTGGTCGATACACCAACTTTCACAAAGATACTAGAAGAAGTATCTCAAAGGTCCTCCACGTCATATGGGTCTTAATGCAATAGACGGTGCATCAATCGTACACCAGGTCTGTAAGTTATTATCGTTTTTGACCCAGGGTCCCGGCTGGATTCATGCATGATCCAACCTGACTGTATCTCAACTATAACCCAAACTCTAGTGGGGTATACACAAAGGGACCATCATGATCCATGATTACCAGGGTATCTGACGGTTCATCAAACGGACGCACGGTGCCAAAGATATAGCCAAAAGAAAGTAAAGGGTCGTAGTGGGACTGGGTCCGGTCTGACCCGGTTGGACAGACCCGGTTTGGGTTAACCATGCCTGACCCATTGGGTCTGGCCCCACCCACTAGGCCTAGCCAAGCAGGGCACGAGATATTGGAATGGTCGCGAGGGTGCAGACTGATCGTGAGGGCGTGGACTGGCCGCGGTTCGGCGCGAGGGCAATTTCCCCCGGAGGGCGCCGCTTGGTCGGCACGGCCCGGAGGGCACCGTGAGGGTGAGGCTCAGCCTAGAGGGTGTCGCAAGGGGCTGACTCGAGGTGGCTCAGCCTATGGCTGTGGGGGCGTGGCCGGGGCCAGGAGGCTGACTCGGCCGGGGCGCACGGACGGCGGATACGGTGGGCATCCAGGGTGTGTGGAGGCCGGCGGGCCGATTTGTCCAGTGGCGAAACAGGGTGTGCAGTGCGCACGGGGTATGTAGGGTGTGTTGAAGGTGGATCCATGGGTCACGTGTGGCACGTGGAGGCCAGATTGGCTGGGGCTCGGGAGGGGCATGGTCGGCAAAGGCGGTAGGGCCGGCGAGGGTGGTGCGGCCAGTGACAGCGGCACGGCCGGTGGGGGCAGCGCGGATGGCGAGGGCAGCACGGCTGGCAAGCTGGTGTGGCATGACCGGCAAGGGTGGCCTGGTCGGGGTGCAACGTGGCCGGCTAGGCGGCGCGGGTCGCGGAGACCGTGGGTAGCGCGGTCATTGCCTTCGACGCATTCGTCGCCTTTGATGATGCTTTCTTCTGTTTCGTAGAACACCACAAAGGAGATCGGTGTAGGGTCGGACTACGTTGGTTTGGTCCCCACCCTCTATGGTTAGGGTGATAGAAATTGGCTCACAATAAGGAAGCAATGAATGAGAATGGAAGATATCTTAAAAACATCAATTCCCAAAATCCTTCATCAACAAAATATTCCCAACCCGCAAGGAAAAACATCGGCGGATCAACTTGATAATATGTTGGACTGTGTTCTTTGTTTTGGAAGATATGTAACAAGGTAATAATATCATATATTAATAAAATTAAACCCCTACCTTTGTTCGTTGTTCGTTGACGGAGTCGCGGGGGAGAAGACGGAGTTGTCTTCATTTGTTGCGCCCGCTGCACACTTCCAATCCCAAGATCATGATTCAGTTTGTTGATGATGATGAGGAGGAAGGGTCAGTCATTGAAGACATCTCACTTTGGTTGCTTCCGTAAGGTGCTTCTGAGGAAGAAGTCGAAGACGTTCCTTGCCGGTGTTCTTTGTTGGAAGAACACATTCTTCGTTGGGAGCCTTCTCCCATTATTTCTCCTTACTTCCTCCTCTCCCCAAACTCCACCCAAAATGAAAAGGTAGCCAAAATAATAGATTATGATCTATTATATTCATTGGCGTAAATTTAAATTGGGTGAATTAATTAAGTTGGCTCCACTAAATTAATTCATGAGTTTGGAATAATTAAAAGAACGGGAGGGTTGACACCATTAAAGAATGGGGTGGAGAGACTCTACCTCATTAATGAGGGAAGTTGGGTGGTTTTCCTCTCCCACCATTATTAGGGGGTTTGTCATGGGTGGTCCCCACATCATATCCTCTAGTAGGAGGTTAGGTTCGGGTGGTACCCACCACCATAACCTCTCATGGGAGGTTAAGGAGTGGTGGTCCCCACCTCCAACTTCCACTTGGGTGGTAATAAAAAATAAAAATAAAATAAAACATGCATTTATTTTATTTTATTATTCCAATGAAAACCCCAAAAACTATCTTCTACGCTCGACCAACTATCATCAAGGTGAACGTTTTCTTAAGCAAATACTAGCACTGTGAGTTCAACGGTGCCATTGAATTTCAATTATGAGCACCGGTTTAAAAGTTATAAAAACCCGCTCGTACGTTTACTGAATATACCAGAACAAATCTTCAGAAATTGATTTCGGGAAAAAAAGGTATCTGAATCACGCACCGTCAATTTCTACGAACTCATAAAATTCCAATTTATTTGAAAAAAATTACTTGTAAATTCTGGGTCTTTACAGTTGAGTTGAAATAATTTAAAAATTCTTTTGCATAGAGTTTGTAATATTCCCATTTTTGAAAAAAGGAAATACACCAATCTCTTCTTCTTATCATATTAGGAATATCATGAGCATTATCTCTCTTTTTTATCTTACTCTTTTTCTTAAAACGCATGTGACCCATCATTTTATTCCATAATTCATTCTCTTACGTCATAATTAGATAACATGAATTTTGAACATCACTAACATGAAAAGTTCATTTTTTTATGTTTCCCTCTCATAAAAAATTTTCCATCATCAACTATTTTCACGCAAAACCCATCTTCTCTAATAAAAACATTATTTCCTTTATCGTAATTTTTTGAAATACTTAACAAGTTGTGTTTCATCCCATCAACAAATAAGTCCCTTTAAAATTTCATTTTTTATTCCAAAATTATAGAAGATCCAATTACTTTGATTTTTAGTGATTAATCATTCCCAAATGTAACCATTCCTTATTTAAAATATTTTCAATTATTAAAAAGCTTCAAATATCCTTCCATATGTAATGATCATCCCCTATATAAATTCTAGGTCCATATCCTTTTGTAATTTTGAAAGAATTTTCTACAAGAAACCAATTTTACTTCCCTTTTTCATTATTTACATCCAAATTTTAATAATGTTTATAAACATTTTTTTCTTCCAATATAAAAAAAGGCATCCTTTTCCAAGATCTATTAGTTGTTCACTTATTTAAAAAATATTTTATTGTGGTTTGAACCTATTTTTAGCATTCAAAAATATCTTTTTTAGAGATCCTTATTTTAGAATTTTGATTCTCACTCAAACATTATTTCTTATTACTCATGGGATAATTGTAGTGTTGTTTATTGAACCAAGACATATTTATAGTATGAAAAAATGTACCAAAATTACAGTAGTAAAAAAATATTTTTTTTTCTCTATAACATTCATACTACCCATAGTTGTGAAACTGTTTTTCTAAATCCTCTTTACCTTCCACATCACTACATTTTGATCTCTAAACATGCTGTTATAACCCATGATATTCTTCCTCATATCAAATTTCTTCCCAAATTTAACTGGCATATAATTTTTAGCAACATTTGTTTTAGAAATTAAATTTTTTCGAAACATCTAAATATTCAACTTTGTCAATTTTTGAAAAACATAAATTACATAATCGGATTTCTTCTCCTTATGATCTTTTTAAATTTTCTTTTCAACATTTGAAATATAATTTTTTTTATATTTCTTAGATCTATATTTCTTAGAACATTTACCTACATTGGTATTTTTTTGAAACTCATAAACCCATATATAGCTTTAGAGAACATTTTTTGTATTTGTTCCAACTCTTACTCCTTCACATGTATCTTAACATCAAGATGTTCATTCTGATTTTTTTCATGATACTTCTTTAATTAATAAATCTTTTCCAGCAACCTATATTTCTCTTTAAGAAAATATTCTTGATTATTTTATATTGATATTTCCATTTTAATCTTCATTATTTCTCTTTCAAGTCTTATAATATTTCTAAGGAATGATTTCAAATCCCTATTTATATGAAATTCCATGTGAGTATCTTCTTCATTAGAACTATTTACTTCATCACCAGCAATCAATTCCTCATTTACCTTCTCAATAAATGTTTTTTATGAAAAATATTTATTGAATTTTTATCATCAAATTCACTATTATCATTTTTATTATCTTTAGGGAAAAAAACGTCTCCTTTTGGTTTTTGAGAAATTTTTATTTTTTACCTTGGATACGAATTTATATTTTTAAACTTGTCTCTTCAAATATATTCTTCACCATTTTTTAACATCAAAAAATTTCTTTTTCATTATTTCTTAAAGGGAAATTTACATGAAAATTCCCTAAAACACCACATTCAAGAAATTTAATAAGGATCTTTTCTTATTTACTTTATTTTACCTCTTTTCACATTTTTAAAAAATAAGAAAAAATATTTCATCAAAATCATTTCTAATATCATAATCTGTGTCATAGTCACCAGCTATTTTTACTTTATGAATCTTCTTATAGTTTCCTTCCATAGCAGCTTTGAAGGAAATTTTTTGATCAACTTTTTCATTGATTTTAATTTATTTATCCATTCATAATTCATATGTATTAAGGGTACTAATAAATGCATCTAAATATTGATTATTAGATTATATATCTTCCAAAGATGAACCTATTTCATGAGACTGGTCCAAAATAATTCATAAAATCTTTTCAACAATAGTTGAATCTTTCATCTTGTCACCAAGACATCTTATGGTGATAACTATATCATTATATCTTATACCAAAGAGTATTTAATTGGTAATCTTACTTGAAAATATGAATAATAACCAGAGGAGAATAAAATTCATGAGAATTATTGATATTTTGATCATAATAGTTCAACATTTTATACTTGATCATAAACAATCCTGATAAATGATGTTATTGTAAGATGAAATCCTTACAACTTTTTAAACATTGAAACATAATTCCCATCAAGGGATATCATTAAAATATCTATATAATATAATGAGGATAAATAGTTTCATGATATTACATATCAAAGGTTCTTTATATACTCCTTATAAAATAATATAGGTGTATAACATAACCATATGAATCAAATAAGTCAAATGAATACAAAAACCCCTTACCGGTTTGTTAGCTTTTGAAATGTAAACCCCATGAAAGAGAGACACTAAAAAAATAAGTAAAACTGAATATAATTTTTTAGAAAAATCATAATATACATTCATAACAATTATAAACACCACATATATGAAAGAGGTGCTGAATATGTCATGTGTCTCATACAAGTAAAAAAGTGAGATGGAAATACCTTACCTCAAGCATCATTTTGGTTAAACAAGATTTATGATCATGTATAGTAATTTTAAAAATGTTATTAAATTACAAAATAAAAATAAAATTTTTTATAATATCATATATGATACTTTTACAACATATTACCACCCATTTGTTAATAATGTTTCATTATTGTCATTGTTTTAGGTTTTAATTTCCTTGTTTTCTCATGTATGTTTTATCATTACAAATCCAGTTTTTACACAGATTTCGTAGTTATATCATATCGAAAATAATATTCAGGAAATAATTATAATTTTTTAAATCAATTATATTTTTAAAAACCAATAATAAAACATGGTTATGAAAAATAGTCAATGTTACAATCATGGAGAAGACAGTTCTTATGTACGCATGAGTGACATTTCCATTTATCAATGATCATTATTGAAATGAGGTATATAATATCTTATCAACAAAAATGATAATAATATAATATATATGCCATATTATTTGATTATATATATATAATACATGTTGTGTAGTGATGTAAAGGGAACTATGTCGCTTCTGGAAGGCGATAGTTGACACGCACATGAGCGATTGTATCTTGTATTTGTGGAAGAAATAAATTGATACATTATAATTTAATAATGGTATATATGAAATTAATATAATAATTATATAATTAATATTACTTATATTAAATAATTTTAACATTATCATCTTCCATTTAATGTGTTAGTGAATGAAAAAAACATCGATTCATGAGGTGGTAGTCCACCTTACACACTAGTGGTGTTATTGTCACCCCTATATAATGGAAATTAAAAAAATTATAAATTATATAATTAATAAACTAGTATAATTACATTATAAATATCATATATATATATATATTATAAACATCATCATAAACCACTGTGAGAAGTGGTAATGGAAAAAAATAAAACATCAGTTCATGAGGAGGTATTCTGTTTCATACACATGAATAATGATTTTGTATCCCATTTTATGGAAGTGGAGATGGTTGTAAGTAAATAAATTACTATTAAATAATCATAGTATATATAATATAATGAGGATATTATATCATAATTTTTTTATAATAATTAATTTATCTCGAGAAAGAAGTAACAAAAAACAATCTTTGAAGAACGTTACCTCTTCTTTGGGTATACACCTCAGGTTTTCACTGAAGGCCCCCTTAGGTTAATGTATGCCCATAATAAGGATTGTAGTATAGTGTTTGGAATGTTTTAAGTTATTTATGGTGTTCTTCATCAATTAAATTTTTTTCTAAGGCTTGAATTGGATCGGAGAGTGTGTGGCCTTTTATAAGTGAAGTGAGTGTCACACTTGTAATCATTTGAAAGGATTCACACTAATAGAAAAGCAGGTTTTGCAAATGCTTCTTTACCAACGGTTTAAGAAAACTGTTGGTAAAGAAGGCATTTCCCAATGGTTCACTAGAACCGTTGGAAAAGAGGGTGTCAGTGAGCTGTTGGGACAGGTTACCCCTTTTCCAACAGTTTTTAAAAACCGTTGGGACATGTTAACCCCAAATACACAATCAGTCGCTGCTCTCCTCCATTCGCGACAGAACCCTAATCTCTACACATCTCGTCTAATATCGCAAATTCCCCCATCCAAACCTATGAATCTCCATCTGAATCATCTCAAATCAGGTATTATCTGCTTCATACACATAAAATATTTAACTGCTACCTTGTTTTTATTGTTATTCATCTCATATTTTAGTTTTATGTTTTGATTTTTATGTGTATATCATTTTTTGTGTTTTGATTTAATAAAGACTTTATCCATTCCAATCCATTTAATTAATTAATTCTTTAACCCTCCATCGAAGAAAAAACATCTCAAATTCATTGCAGTTGGATTTTAGATTTTCTAAGTATGAGTTTTTATGATTTTCCTTCATCTTGTAATTAATTTTTACTTGGAAATTTATTTATATGTGTTTATTAATTTTAGCAAAGTTTTTATGAATTTTTTCTTTAAAATTCCTTAAGTAAAGTGTTTTATTAAAATGAAAAAAATAATAAGGCTTCTGTATTGTAATTTGTTATAGTACAATATATGACTATGTTTGGTATTTAGTAGCACATGAGATAACTAGTGTGTGAGAATGTGTTTTGAAAAAGATTTGATGGTTGGTTCAAGATTATACTTATGTTTTGAGCCTATTAATGAGTTGTTTTACAGATATTTTTAGATATTTAGCTTATGTTTATTGGTGAAAACTAGGAGCTGTAGAGGTGGTTAATGATTAAGGCATATAATTGCTGCTAAACATGTGGATAAACCATGCATAGTAGTGAATTATTGAAATGTTTGATGTTTTTAGTCCTTTTTTATTTGAAGTTTATTTTGATGCTGATGTTTCTTATTGATACCTATGATGGGAATTTATTTTAGTTTCTAAATTGGCTGAGACTCCCCCACCATGCACAGTGTTTCCAACCTCTACCATTATTTAAAAATTCTATTTACACAGCCTATGAAACCTCTACCCTCATTTAATCAGTGAACTCAAGTCATTAATTAAAGCCTTCATTCTCACTAGCATGTAAGAAATTGAATGATGTAAACCCATCCTCACATGATTTCTTACCTCAGATAGTGTTCAACATATGGAATACGAGCTTTTGAATTCATCAGTTAACCAGGATCATATATTCCATTTCCCCTAAGATGACTGTACTAATATAACTTTAGGGTCAATTAAATATGGTTCTCATCGTACGTTGTATATTATGTGTCCTTCTTGTCTAATATTCACTTTTATGATGGTGAGATGCTTTTCACTACCCATGTCGGCATGTGTACACATCCAAAAAAATGTTAGATAAGTCACAAATTTAATTCAGTAATGTTGTTATCATTGACATGCTTTATTATTAATCTCAAATATAAAAATAAATGTTTTTTCTATACATAATTAAATTAAATATTTTTACAATCCATGAACAACCTATTAGTGTAGAAGCCTAAAATTTAATCACCCAAAGGGTGCTCTTGACTTGGGGAAGTAATTGGGTAATGAAAGATATGGCCATAGAGGTGCCAATAAAGAGTTATTGAACATGATTGAATGATTTGGGATGACTATAACACATAATGGGACCTGAGACATATGCCTCTTATAGACCTAATGAAAATGAATATAAATAAATTTTTATTTAATTTATGAGTACATGTTCTTTACATTATTTTAATAGTTCACTACATAGACTAGAAACTTCTTCCTTTATTGTTTACTTAAATGTATTTTCTATTAAAGTTCAATCCTATTGAATTTTTTATGACAAAATGACTTATATAAATTCTTTTTACAGAATGGAAAGAAGTTGGATGTATGAAACCGATCGGATATCAAGCGATTTTCAAAACAATTTGGAGATCTTTATAGATTTTTCATTTCACAATGCTTCAGATAGTGGTCGCATATGCTGCCCATGTTCCCATTGTGTTGGTAGACCTTGGTTGAGCTGTGAAGAAGTCAAATACCACATAAAAAATTGTTTCTCAAGAAAACTACTTTTTGTGGTATCACAATGGAGAGAAAATGAAATCTAAAATTGGTAATGCTCAAAATGAAAGGACTAGAATGGAGAATTTGTTAGATGATCAGTTTTCATTTATTCGTCATCATGAAAAAGAAAGTACGCCGACTCAAGAAGACTTAGATATGAGGACGGCTGATGCATCTAGTGAAAATGATGATATTGATAGGGTGAAAAATATTAATTATGCTGCTACAACTCCAGTATATCGACAACGTGATAAAATGAAAAAGCTGGAATTTGTAATCTGGTTTTTTCATGGGAAAACTATGTATGGGATTTCTAATAAAACAATCGATTATATTCATACCCTCTTGATGGATTTACTTCCAGATGATGTAGATATTCCCTCAAACCACTATATTGCATAAAAGTTAGTTGAAGAACATGGATTTTCAAGAAACAAAATTCATGCTTTCTCGAAATATTGCAGTTTATTCTGGGAGGAAACCGCTGAACAAAATGATTGTATAAAATGTGGCACATCCCGCTGGAAGTCAAAATCTGATGGAACACCATCCCGCATTCCCCAGAAAGTAATGTGGCACTTTCCATTGATCCCCAGACTCCAGAATCATTATATTTCTGATGAAATATAAATAAAAATTATATGGCATGATACCATGATAATGAAGGTTAATGATGAGTTGGTTCATCCTGTAGATGGATTTTCATGGTAGAGATTTGATGCTCAACATCTTGATATTGCAGCTGACGTGCGTAATGTGTGGTTGTATCTTTCATGCGATGGTTTTAATCCATTTGGGAAGTTTATTACTTCACACAGCACATGTATAGCTTTTATACACATTTATAATCTTCTCCCATTGTTGTGTATAAAAAACCTTTCACTTTCATGAGTATACTCATATCTGGTCCTTCTGATCTTGGCATTTATATTGATGTATACATGCAACCTTTAATAAAAGATTTTAAAATTCTTTGGGATGTGGGTGTGCACACATAAGATGCATGTTCAAAAGGAATATTTCAGAAGCGTGTTGCGCTTATGTGGATGATCTATGATTTTCCGGCTTATGTAATGATGTCTGGATGGATCACGAAGGGAAAACAGTCTTGACCAGTTTATATGAAGAATAAACAATCCAGAAGACTGAAATATCACTGTAGTTTTAGTTTTATGGGACATCGGCAATTCATTCCAAATGATCATCCATATAGAATGAATCGTCGAAGATTTGATAATACCATAGAGACCGATGATCCACATCAGCGTATGTTTGGAACTTCTATGCTTAATGAATTGAAAGATTTCTGTTTTTTGGTCGGGAAGGGTCAAATGAAATCTGGAAAGAGAAATAATGTTTCCACTAAAACCTGTTACAATTGGAGGAAGAGCAGTATCTTTTTTGATTTTCCTTATTGGTGAACCAATTTGTTACGTCATTTCTTATATATAATTCATATTGAAAAGAATATATACTAAATTTTGCTTTCGGTTAATCTAAATGTAAAGGGGAAGACAATATATGATTTACGATCTCAGCGTGACTTTGTGGATTGGGGCATCAGACCAGAATTGCATCTTGTGCGTATTAGAGAAAATAAATGGCAACTTATATGTGCTTCTTATGTGATGACACCTATGAAAAAAACAATTCCTGGAAGTATTAGACACTATTAGAGTTCATGATGTCTATTCAAGCAACATATCTAAATGGGTCAACAGAAGAGAGTTGAAGCTAAAATCCTTGAAAACTCATGATTATCACATTCTACTGCATGAGTTGCTTCTAATAGAAATCTGCCATCTTTTTTCCAATAATTGTAAGGGTTACTGTTATTTGGTTGTGCCATTTTTTTAGATATCATTGTGCTACCAAAGAGTTTTCTGTTTGGTTAAAATTGAAAAAAAAAACATTACTGTTTAAAATAATTATATCAATATTTAATTACATTTAATATTCATTTATATTGCAGGTATTGAGTTTTTCTGTTGACTCAGTATCTGAGGAAATAAGAGCTTTGGATTTTGGTACTAATACCGTTGTTCGTGACTGTAAATAAATTGTTATCAATGGGTTTAAATTTATTATCACTAAACGAGCAAAGAACATGAGAACACAACATTATGGTGTTATGGTTACTGCCACAACACATTGTTATTCTACTGCATCATATAGTAGACCGCAATTTGGAAATGTGGGTTATTATGGAGTCATTGAGAAAATAATAATATTGGATTATTACTCTCATGGATGAGTCACAATGAGGAAATTCCATTGGTTTGATTTGATGACGAGTCATGGCACATTTATTTTTGATTGTGGATTTAGAGTAAATAGTATGACTCGCACTCTTTCTACCAAAGAACCATGTGTGTTGGCATCAATGGATAAGCAAGTTTTTTATGTCAAAGACCAACTTTGACCTGAATTTGGTGTCATAGTTGAAGTAATTCCATGATATATTTTTGATGATGGTGATGATGGAATTGACACTGTCCCTAGTGCCATTGGAAGCAATCCAATTATTTCTTTTGATGAATCCAATAGATCACTTGTCAGAGTTGATTGTGAACATAAAGTTGTGGTTGAAAATATATAGAATCATTCATCCTTGTTATAAATTCTTTTGGTTTACCTTGAGTTGGGTTGTTAAGGTTGGTAATATTCAAATTGATTTCGTATTGATGACAATTATGTTTTAGTTTACTTGACCGTTATGTGAATTTTCAATATTTATTGGTTGTAGTTTTATTTAAATTTCATTTTCTAATTTGTAATTGAACTATATTCAAACCTAGTCATACAATATTTCTATCTTGGTGAACATTAAAACTTGAATGATTTATTAAATCCATTCAAGATCTTCTAAAACAACTGATAGCTAAATTACCGTTGAATCCCCCTATTCCCTCATATATTTTGTTTTTTTGTTTAAAAAATAGTTTCCTTTTTCTAATTAATTAAATATTTGTTTTAAAATGTAGGAAATGCAGCCAATTGAAGAGAGATGAAGGGAAAAAATGATGGAGAACAATCGTCGAATGGTGGAGATGGGTGTTCCAACATTACTTCCTACAGTGAGTACTTTATTTCAAATATATATATTTAAAGAATATATAATGTTATGCAATTAATTTTTTGAAAACATTTTTGTAGCATCCACCTATATGTCGACAGTTATTCGACAAGGAGCCTAGTACTGGTCCTAGTACTCAGGCTGGTGGTATGAGGAGGGCTTGTACCTGAGGTGGATGAGCAGCTACGCGTACCCGACTAGACCATGCCCCTCCCACTGACATGTCATACTTCCCACATTCTGATCCCGATGTGTCGTTAAGGACACACGGAATATTTTGGCCTCCCATGTTTTCACCACATTTTGCATCTTATCGCCCATATTTTTCACATCCCATGATGATTAGCACTCCCCAGTCAGAATTCGGTCATACTGCTGTCACATCTTCTTTTCCTTCTACTTATGTCTCTCCAAGCTTCTACATTATGTCGTCTTCAACTCCTGTTCCACCATAGGGTGTTCCATAAGTTTCTGTGGATCTAGTGGTGCTCAGCGATCAGACTGACGCGGGTATATTTATGGAACCCTAACAAATTTTTAAAGCAATAATTATTTTCATTATAACATGTTTTGATAAAATATTTGTTTTTCATTTAGGACAGATACATGTAATGACAGGAGGCAGGGGTAGGGGCGTACATGCATGCGTTCGGTGTTGAACCGCCACACACAGTTTGTGGTGGATTACAATGAAGACAACCAAATGGTTGAGAAAACTGGGCAGCAATGTCGGAGTTTTTTGGTGATGCTTGCCAAATACTCTAACATCATTACTGTCAGCCCGCTATCATAGAGGCATTTTCCACATGAGGTCATGGATAGAGCTTGTGCAGAGATATATGTAAAAGAATCTGTTTTATTTAATGCCATGAATTATTTTTGTATTTATATGAATTAATATTTTGATGTCAGCTTAGATTTAATTTTCTCGATGGCGAGGGTGCATGACCGGAATGTCTAAAGGATTTAGGAGAGCATTGGAGAGCCTACGAGCATGAGTTGTATATTGTCTGGGGTGCTAGAGTTGTCACTAAGTTAGAGGTGGTACCAGTCATGGATGATTATCCTATAGAGAAGTATTGTCAAATGATTACTCATTGGACGACTACCCAGTTTAAGGTATGAATTACATTTGAGGAATTTAAATAATAACTTTCAAGTTTTGAATTAATATTATCCATTTCATTATCGAATTTTATTAAGGAATCAACTGGAAAAAATAAAAATTACATTGATGCAAAAAAATACCTCCACACACTTGGATGTACTACGATGTCGGATCATGAGAGGATACAGGTATGACAATTGTTTATAAGTTTTCTTTACGACATACATTTTCTTTTGTTTCCTAAGTTATTTAATTGTTTTCTAAAGTTTTCATATAACATTAGTTTTCAATTTCATCGTATAGGAAAATATATAATATTTAAGGATGTGTGCCTCGAGCAAAACTGTTTTGCTCGAGTAGACAGAAAAAGGATGGAAGTTCCGTCAAAGAAGCGACTTATTAGCATATTTTAAGTTTTAATCTATTGATTTTATATTTTATTATCTATTTTGTAACTTAATAATATATTTATATTTGTAACAAGATACTTTAGATGCCCTGGATGCCCAAGAACCAGACAATTTTAGGTCAACTGATCACTTACATCAGGTGTTGGGAAAGAGGCATCCTGGCAGAGTACGCTGCCGACCTAGGATAGCCCGGATGAGGTATTGGCCCTCCTCAGGTATGATTTTTAGTGCCACTGAGCTGCAGCAAGTTAGGGAACAGGAAGAACAGGCTGAGAAAAGGGCCACAGAGATGGCAGAATAGTCTTCTAGGGAAAATAGTCCAGTAATGAAATTTATTGAAGTTCTATGTCCAACACTTCCAGCAGAGGACTGCCCTGCTTTTGATGAATATATTTCATCGATACATTCTATATATGGTGCACCAGGTGTAAGTTCTAGTGGTGTTCAGGACGATGTCTAGCTAGATGATGATTATGGAGAGGAGTCTGATGTAGAAGAGGAGGGAGAGGAGGAGGGAAACATGGATGGCGAAGGCGAGGAGGAGGGCACTGAGGAGGGTGAGGAGGATTATGGGGACGATGACGAGGGTGATGATGATGGTGATGATGGTGATGGTGATGTGGGACAAATTGATCCGTTACATTTTTTTATGATATTACTATGATTTGATGTTTAATCTATTTTAGTTGTTGGTTTTATCAAGACCTGTAGTATAGTATAGGAGTTGAGTTATTTTTATATATTGTCTGTTTTTATGGATGTTTTTTTCTTTTAGTGGTTGTTTGTTTGGGAACTTCCTGGACAACCCCCTCCTTCCTAGAACCTGGACAACCCCCGACCATCCTCCTTGGACCCCTGACAGCCCCCTAGACATCCCCCTAGATAGGGCCCCCACCATCCTCCTTGGTCCCCAGACAGCCCCCGAACAGCCCCCGGACAACCCCCGGACAGCCCCCCAGACAGCCCCCCCCCCCCACCCTCCTCGCTGGACCCCAGACATCCCCTCGGACAACCCCCCAGACAGCCCCCCCCCCCCCCACCCTCCTCCTTGGACCCCAGACAACCCCTTGAACACCCCCCGCACAGCCCCCCAACCTCCTCCTTGGAACACCCACCGGACAACCCCCTAGATATCCCCCACCTCCTTGATTTCATTTACTAATAGAAAATCTATAATATATATTTTATTTATTTTCATCATGATAATCAATGTAAATCACATTTACACATCTAATCAATATCCTAGATTCTTGGTATGTCATAAAAGGGGTGTATTCATTGGTCATGGTATTGTTAGCTCTGAAATGATTCACAAATAAATTAATTTAAAGACCCATAGTCAAAAAGTGTATTTGAATAATATGAATAAACAACTAACATACCACTCTAACTGTGTCTCTATGTTTAAAATGGATAGGATTATAAGTGAAAAGAACAACTGGCATACAGAAAACTGACCAAACACATTTATATTCTGCTGATAATTTATCAAAATGATCCATGGGTCATATATGACGTGTACGAGCCAACCTGGGCTCAATCTGAGTTGCGGTGTGGTCTGGATCACTCTAAGTGTCTCTCTTTTGTTTAAAATGGGCAACATTTTAAGTACATACGGAAAACCGACCAAACGCATTTGGTTTCTGTTAAAACATTTGTACAACAATCCATGGATAATATGTGACGTGTATGAGTCATCCTCGCCTCAATCTGAGCCATGGTGTGCCCGACACCATTCATAGTGTCCCTCTTTTGTTTAAAATGGACATCATTTTAAGTGAAAACAATAACTGACATATGAAAAAAAATGACCAAATGCATTCGAAATGTGTTGATGCTTTAGGAAAACTATCCATGGGTCATATGTGATGTGTACGAGTCAACCCCGCCTCAATCTGAGGCGTGGTGTGGCCGACACCATTCATAGTGTCTCACTTTTGTTTAAAATGGACATCATTTTAAGTGAAAACAACAAGTGACATACGAAATACTGACCAAACTCATTCGAAATGTGTTAATGCTTTAGCAAAATGATCCATGGGTCATATGTGATGTGTACAAGTCAACCCCTCCTCAATCCGAGTTGCGGTGTGGCCGATACCACTCTAAGTGTCTATCTTTTGTTTAAAATGGACAATATTTTAAGTGAAAACATCAACTGGAATTCGGAGAACCGACCAAACACATTCGGATTGTGTTGATAATTTAGGAAAATGACACATGGGTCATTTGAGACATGTAAGAGTCAACCCCGTCTAATTTCATGGTGCGGTGTGGCCTGTACCACTCTAACTGTGTCTTTTTTTGTTTAAAATGGACAAGATTATAAGTGAAAAGAACAACTGGCATACGTAAAAATGATGAAACACATTTGGATTCTGTTGATAATTTATCACAACGATCCATGGGTCATATGTGACGTATAGAAGCCAATCCGGGCTCATTCCAAGTTGAGGTTTGGCCGAGATCACTCTAAGTGTCTCTCTTTTGTTTAAAATGGACAACATTTTTAGTACATACAAAAAACCGACCAAACACATTAAGTTTCCATTGAAACATTAAGATAATAATCCATGAGTCATATGTGATGTGTACGAGTCAACCTAACCTCAATCCGAGGCGCGGTGTGGCCGACACCACTCAAAGTGTCTCTCTTTTGTTTAAAATGGACTTCATTTTAAGTGAAAATAACAAGTGACATACAAAAAACTGAGCAAATGAATTTGAAATGTGTTGATTATTTAGGAAAACGATCCATGGGTCATATGTGATGTGTACGAGTCAGCCCTAACTCAATCTGTGGTGTGGTGTGGCTGACACCACTCTAAGTGTCTCTCTTTTGTTTAAAATGGACAACATTTTAACTGAAAACATCAACTGGCATGCCGAAAACTGACCAAATGCATTCGGATTGGGTTGATACTTTAGGAATATGATCTATGGGTCATTTGAGACGTGTATGAGTCAACACCGTCTAAATTTGAGGTGCTCTGTGGATGGTACCACTCTAACTATGTCTCTTTTGTTTAAAATGGACAGGATTATAACTGAAGAGAACAACAAGCATAAGGAAAACCGACCAAATGGATTGGGATTATATTGATAATTTGTCACAACGATTGATGGGTCATATGTGATATGTACGAGCCAACCCGGGATCAACCCGAGTTGCGGTGTGGTCGAGATCACTCTAAGTGTCTCTCTTTTGTTTAAAATGGACAACATTTTAAGTACATACCGAAAACTGACCAAACTCATTCGGTTTTCATTGAAACATTAGGGTAATGATCAATGGGTCATATGTGACGAGTTTGAGTCAATATCATCTAAATCCGAGGTTCGGTGTGGGCGAGACCACTCAAAGTGTCTCTCATTTGTTTAAAATGGACATCATTTTAAGTGGAAACAACAAGTGACATACGAAAAACTGACCAAACGCATTTGAAATGTGTTGATGCATTAGGAAAACGATCCATGGGTCATAAGTGATGTGTACGAGTCAACCCCACCTCAATCCGAGGTTCGGTGCGGCCGGCACCACTCTAAGTGTCTCTTTTTTGTTTAAAATGGACAACATTTTAAGTGAAAACATCAACTGGCATACAGAAAACTAACCACACACATTCGAGTTGTGTTGATACTTTAGAACAATGATCCATGGGTCATTTGAGACATGTAAGAGTCATCCCCGTCTAAATCTGAGGTGTGGTGTGGCCAGTACCACTCTAACTCTGTCTCTTTTGTTTAAAATGGACAGGATTATAAGTGAAAAGAATAACTGGCATACGGAAAACTGACCAAGCACATTAGGATTCTATTGATAATTTATCACAATGTTCCATGGGTCATATGTGACGTTTATGAGCCGAACTGGGCTCAATCCGAGTCGTGGTGTGGTCGGCATCACTCTAGGTGTCTCTCTTTTGTTTAAAATGGATAGCATTTTAAGTACATATGGAAAACCGACAAAACAAATTCGGTTTTCATTGAAAATTTATGAGAACGATCCATGGGTCATATGTGATGTGTACGATTCAACCTCACCTCAATATGAGGTGTGGTGTGGGAAACACCACTCAACGTGTCTCTCTTTTGTTTAAAATGGACATTATTTTAAGTGAAAACAACAACTAGCATACGGAAAACTGACCAAACGCATTAGAAATGTGTTGATGCTATCGGAAAAAGATCTATGGGTTATATGTGACGTGTACGAGTCAACCCTGTCTCAATCTGAGGTGCGGTGTGGATGGAACCACTCTAAGTGTCTCTCTTTTGTTTTAAAAGGATATCATTTTATGTGAAAAGAAAAACTGGCATACGGAAAACCAAACAAACGCACTCAGATTATATTGATAATTTATCACAACAATCCATGGGTCATATGTGACGTGTACGAGCCAACCCGGGCTCAATCCAAGTCGCAGTGTGTCCAGGATCACTCTAAGTGTCTCTCTTTTTTAAAAAAAATGGACAACATTTTAAGTACATATGGAAAACTGACCAAACACATTCGGTTTCCATTGAAACTTTAGGAGAATGATCCATGGGTCATATGTGACGTGTACGAGTCAACCCTGCCTCAATCTGAGGTGCGGTGTGGCTGAAACCACTCAATGTCTCTCTCTTTGTTATAAAATGGACTTCATTTTAATTGAAAACAACAACAAGCATATGGAAAACAGACCAAACAGATTCTGATCGTGTCAATACTTTAGAACAACGATCCATGGGACATATTTGACATGTACGAGTCAACCTCGCCTCAATCTGAGGTGCGGTGTGCCCAACGTCATTCATAGTGTCTCTCTTTTGTTTAAAATGGACATCATTTTATGTGAAAACAACAGATGACATACAAAAAGCTGACCAAATGCATTCTAAATGTGTTGATGATTTAGGACAACAATCCATGGGTCATATGTGACGTGTACGAGTCAACCCCGCCGCAATCTGAGGCGTGGTGTGGCCGGGATCACTCTCAGTGGCTCTCTTTTTTTTAATGGACAACATTTTATGTACATATGGAAAACTTACCTAACGTATTCTGATTGTGTTGATACTTTAGCACAATGATCCATGGCTCATGTGTGACATGTACGAATCAACTCCACCTCAATCTGAGATGTGGTGTGGCCAGCACCACTCAATGTGTCTATCTTTTGTTTCAAAAGGACATCATTTTAAGTGAAAAATCAACAGGCATACAGAAAACCGACCAAACGCATTCGGATTTTTTTGATACTTTAGCACAATGATCCATGGGTCATTTGGGACGTGTACGAGTCAACACCATCTAAATCCGTGGTACGGTGTGGCCGGAACCACTCTAAGTGTCTCTCTTTTATTTCAAAAGGATACCATTTTAAGTGAAAAGAAAAACTATCATACGGAAAACTGACCAAACGCTTTCAGATTCTGTTGATAATTTATCACAACGATCCATGGGTCATTTGTGACATGTACGAGCCAACCCGGGCTCAATCTGAGTCGTGGTGTGGTCGGGATCACTATAAGTGTCTCTCTTTTGTTTAAAATGGACAACATTTTAAGTACATATGGAAAACCGACCAAACACATTTGGTTTCCATTGAAACATTAAGAGAAATATCCATGGGTCATATGTGACTTGTACGAGTAAACTCCGCCTCAATACAAGGAGCAGTGTGGCCGACACCACTCAAAGTGTCTCTCTTTTGTTTAAAAAGTACTTCATTTTAAGTGAAAACAACAACTAGCATATGGAAAATCGACCAAACGCATTAGGATTGTGTTGATAAATTATAAAAATGATCCATGGGTCATTTGTGATGTTTACATGTCAACCCCGCCTCTATCAGAGGTGCGATGTAGCCGACACCATTTATAGTGTCTCTCTTTTGTTTAAAATGGACATCATTTTAAGTGAAAACAACAACTAACATACGAAAAACTGACCAAACGCATTCGAAATTTGAAGATGATTTAGTAATATGATCCATGGGTCATATGTGATGTGTACGAGTCAACCCCTCCTCAATCTGAGGCATGGTTTGGTCGGGATCACTCTAAGTGTCTCTCTTTTTTTTAAATGGACAGCATTTTATGTACATACGGAAAACTGACCAAATGGATTCTAATTGTGTTGGTATTTTAGCACAACGATCCATGGGTCATATGTGACGTGTACGAATCAATTCTGCCTCAATCAGAGATGTGGTGTGGCCAACACCACTCAAAGTGTCTGTCTTTTGTTTCGAAAGGACATCATTTTAAGTGAAAACATCAACTGGCATACATAAAACCATCCAAACGCATTAAGATTGTGTTGATACTTTAGGACATTGATCCATGGGTCATTTGAGACATTTACAAGTCAACCCCATCTAAATCCGAGAAGCGGTGTGGCCGATACCACTCTAACTATGTCTCTTTTGTTTAAAATGGACGGGATTATAAGTGAAAAGAACAAATGACATATGAAAAACTGACCAAGCACATTCGTAATCTGTTGAAATTTAAGGAAAATGATCCATGGGTCATATGTTATGTGTACGATTCAACCAAGCCTCAATCCAAGTCACAGTGTGGCTGGGGCCACCAAAAGTGTCTCTCTTATGTTTAAAATGGACAAAATTTTAAGTACATATGGAAAACTGACCAAACGGATTATGATTGTGTTGATATTTTAGAACAACAATCCATGGGTCATTAGTGACATGTAAGAGTCTACCCTGCCTAAATTTGATATGTGGTGTGGCCAACACCATTCAAAGTGTATCTTTTTTATTTAAAAAGAACTTCATTTTAAGTAAAAACAACAACTGACATACGGAAAACTGACAAAACACTTTTGGAATATGTTTATACTTTAGGAAAATGATCCATGGGTCATTTGTGATGTGTACGAGTTAACATCTCCTCAATCCGAGGCACAATGTGGCCAGTATCACTCCAGGTGTATGTATTTTGTTTAAAATGGACATCATTTCTAGTAAAAACATATGGTATACGAAAAACCGATCAAATTTTGAATTGAATTCCGGATTCCACATATGATTGTCATCTAAATTTTAAATTGAATTCTATATGAATTATGTATGTCTATAATTACATTAGGAATTCTGATTTAATTATGGATGTGTATAGTTCTAGGATGCATTATATGTGAAATGTGTATGAATTTTTTCTCTATATTTATGTGTCAGTTTGTTATTATAGGTACAATAATTGTATATGTATGTGTGAGTTTATTACAGGTACAATAATTGGAAATGATTGAAAATGATAGGGAATGCTTCTTTGAAAATTGCACAAAAATGAGAGTTGTTGTGCAAATTGCAGGTTGTTGTACTATTTGCACAGCATAGGCTATGCCAATGATTTCAAACCATTGGCATAACCTCTCTGAGTATTTTTTTACCGACGGTTCAATGAACCATTGGTAAAAATCCTTTCCCAACGGTTTACAAATCGTTGGGAGAAAAGTCCTCTACTTGGTTTTCCCAACGGTTTAAGCCAAACCGTTGGGAAAATCTATCCCAACGGTTTGGCACAACCGTTGGGATAGGTTCGTTTTTTCTAACCTATCCCAATGGTTTAGTGTAAACTGTTGGGAAAATATTTCCCAATGGCTTACTTCCCTACGGTTTGTAGAACCATTGGTATAATATATACCAACGGTTCTACAACCATTCCCCACAGTTCAGAACCATTGGGAAATCATCCATTTCCAGTAGTGTCAATATAACGACATTTTTATCATCCAAAAACCATAAAAAATCATTATTTATTGAACCTATAAGATATAAGGTTGAAATATGGTCATCCAATGTGTTCTAGAAAAGTTTTTATGTAGTATTTAACCCCTATAGTCTGAGTTTAACTCTCTATAATTAAATTTTACATTATCGACAATAAATAATTTTACAGATTTCACTATTCATTTTGGTTAAAAATAAAGTTGGTATTATTCGAAATAATAAATTATGATGATTCCAAATATGGAATCAAGTTTCATGATTTCAATTCACAAAATAGAAAAAATAAATAAAATTAAAAATGATCCCACTGATGAGATGAGAAAGAGGGGTTTTAAAGAGAAAATGTCTAAATGTTTACAATGTTTTTATATCGAAATTAAATCTAAAAAATAATACAGCAAAAAAAAATTTATTTATTCATTTAATATTAATCTAATTTTATATTAAAACCAATTTTAAGAATAATATTTCTTTATAAAAAATTTAAACGAAAAGATAATTATCAATTAAAATTAAGTATTTTTCACTATTCATCAATGAAATGAAGTATTTGAAAAAAAAACAAAAAATTAAACCAAATTAAATTTTGATATCATTATTTGAAAAATAAAAAGAATTTTATAAACTATATTTTCTAGAACAAGTAAAACATAATTTTAAAATATTTTCACAAAACGCAACTAAACTGATTATTGGTAAACTGCAGTTTTATAAAAAAAATTCATTTAAATAGTTCTTACTTTACTTATAATAAATAAATAACCATAATTTTAATAATTTATTGAATAATATTCATACACTTAATTCTAATTTCTAAGTTATAACTATTATATTAAATAATAATATTTTAATATTATGTCATATTTCAATTAAATTCGTTGTTGTGTGTAACAGAAGATAACCTTAGTTTTGCATCTCATTTACGTTATTGGATATAATTTCCTTATTTTAAAATCTTGGGGGGTTACATATTCCCACCCCCTTTAAAAAATTTCATCCTCAAAAATTTAACTTTTTCTTGGTAATCAAAGGATGGACATTAGAAAATACATTTCTTGTAAACCCACATCATAAAATGGGTTAATAAAACATCCTTTTGATAAAGGTGAAAGGTAAGTATGATGGTAATCTATTATAACACATACTAGGTTTCTAAATAAGAGAAAATATGTTGGAAGTGAATATTTGGATATGAAATAAAATCATAATTCCCAAATAATGATATAGACTGACTGAGGTCATTTATATATAAGAAATTGAATGATTAAGGGAAAGTTAAGGTCCTTAAAACCATAAATCTATGAGGATGTAAAGGATCACTTGATTCATCAAATGAAAATGTAGTGGAATATATTTTTTTTCAAAGATCATTTCCCTAGAGTTGATTAATTTATTTTCCATCTTGAAAATTATAATAATGAAATATACATACATTATGAGTAAAATTTCATACTTTTATTAATTTCCACTACAATATCATTTTCTTCTACAAACAATGTGTATTCAACATGGATTTTTCATTAATAAATAACTTAATTAAAATTTAAAACACAAAATATCCTTTAAAGGTATAATTAAGCTATTCCACCAGTCTTTATACATTAACCAAAACCAAAATGGTTATCTCATGGTTAGAAAATTCCAAAAATTCATAAACATTTATATGATGCATTTATCTCCAAAATTAAATAGTAAAATAAAAATTTTAATATAAATCATTCATAAATAACCTCAAAATCAATGGGTTCTTAACCAAAAAATATATCTCATACCATTAATGAATACCAAAAATATAATGATAATTGTTTTTTGGAAATAACATTAATCACTTAGTCACCAAATCAATTTTCAATCCTTTGGTTATCTATATGATAAAACAAGTGTTCCCATAATTTCTATAATATTATAGATCATATAAACCCTAATGGATTTCATGTCCTTAAAAATTATTTCTAAAAATATAATCCATACTTCTAGTTAAACAAAATATTTAAATATACTTCAACCTAGTAAAACATATTCTAATGTGTCATTAGTCACATTAATATCCCATGAACATAACCTCAAAAGGGATGTTTAAGAGATGGAACATATTATCATCCTTAATGTTAAATACCTATAATTATATCCATTACTCTTAATATAACCACACATGAAAACATACTATTCTCCTTGGTTATCTAAATTTACCTTTGATACAAACTATGATCACATAAAACATGCACTCCACGATTCAGTGCTAAGATGATAAACATTACATTTATGAATTTGATATTGACAAATGTGATCCAATTTTATCCATTAAAAACAAAAAAATTATCAAAAAATTGTATCATATACAATCTAAATTACCTTTTAGGTTTAGTGTTTTAGGGAATTAGAAAAATCTCTTACATAAACAATTATAATCTCTTTAAATGAGCATTTCTTCTAAATTTTATTTCTTTCCATATTTCACATTAATGAATTATCATTATCAATTTTAAAACCATAAGTAAATAATCCATTCAACACTATTTAATGATAACATAGGGAAAAGGACACCAAATTAGGGTGATATCAAATGCTCGGTAGTGGTAAACATATTCATTAAAAATTGATTGTCATCAATGAGAATAATAAGTGCATAAGGGTATATTGAAATAATCATAGTTCATAAGAAAATATTAATAGTAATCTTACCAATAAATTTCTAGATGATCAAATATGAAAACATGGAAATATAAACATTAATTATAACCAATAATCATGAGCCATGTGATTTAAATCTTGATCATAAAAACATTATAAACCCTAAAAATCCTCAAAAAATGTGTTGGTGTCTTAGAAAATGTATCTTCATGACCCATGTTAAACCCATTTCAAAAATAACTAGATCCAAGATTAATCCATAGGATAAACCCTTAGGTAACTCTATCCTTCATTCCTCTCAGTAAAATTTACATTACCCAATGAATTGGATCATTATCAATGTGCACACATCATTTAATATATATTTGGGTAACTTGATGCTATCTGAGCCGCCACATCAGATATGTTGTAAGTAGATCACATGACACTATATGGGTGCACCCATCATATATAATGATCTAGAACCCTAAATCAAGTATATAAATTTTGATTATAATAAGAACACTCATGGAAACAATCATTATTACTTTTATAACTTGGTTTACTAATGAAAATAAAATCCATACCATAAAATATCATTGAAACATGATTAACTCATTGAAAAGAAATAGTTTCCATAATAATTTTTATAATCATTATTTACACATAAAAATGAATTGGGTTCCATAAAAATATATTTGAATCATAATTAAACTAGAGAAACAAAATTGGTTTCGTAATAATCTCTTTGAAACATGATTAACTCATGGAAAAGAAATGGGATCCGTAAAAATATCTCTAAAGCATGATTATACTATAGAAAATTAATTTGTTTCTTAAACATATTATCTTGATAAAATATTCATATAAAGAATAATAATGGAATATTTGGTATATTTCCATAGAAAATAATAAGTTTCATCAAAGGACATCTTCTTATATGGATAATTATTTTGAAAGATCACTTGGAAAATATCTTAAAAAAATAAAATTTCATTTAAAATAATATTTTAAAACATAAAACACTTTTAAAATCATTCTTTTATAATAACATTAAAAATTATAAAGAAATATTTAAAAAATATTCAAAAACTCTCTCGAAGAATATATCCTTTCAACATTGAATGATACTTTTAAAAAAATGAAACATCTTCAAAATAATTTTCTTTGAAAATAATCATTAAATAATATAACATAATCTTCAAATAAAATAGTGTTTATGATGGTGGGAAATTATTTTCATGTTGTATATAATAAAAAAAGATTTCATTCACACTTTTTTTAAAAGCTAAATGTCATTGATTTTGAAAATTAAATGACGATTCCTTTTATAATATTTTTTTGAAATTAAAACATTGAAATAAATTTCATTAAAAATTAATTTCAAAAATATTAACAACATTTTTGAAATTATTTTTATAAAATAATTTTTTGGAAGATAACGTATTTCTGACATAAGAGAAAAGTGAAGTCGAATTCTCTTAAAAAAGATTCTCAGTTATTTTTTCTACCAACAAGTGGGAAAATTGTAATATTAATTTAAAAAATCCTGAATAACCATAGGTGAGTATATTTCATGATCATTCGTGAGAGGTGGATTATAATATCTTAACAATTGAAACTTAACCAAAAAATCCCTATTAACAATAAGATAGTAAAATAAAATATTTACCACTTTGGTAATATTAAAACATAATCCATATGAAGTAATATCAATAATATAATAATAAAATATCCTAATAATAAATAAATTAATGATATTACTTATTAAAGGGGTTGTATATACACCTTGTAAATGAAGATAGGTGCATAACATAACCATGTATCTAAAATAAGGAAAATTGCGACAAAAATCCCTTATAGATTTGATAACTTTGGAACTGTAAAACCCATAAAATAGAGATAACCCAACATATATTAGAACACCAATATATTTAAGTATATTAATCATAATATAAATTCATTTTTAGTATATTTACCATATAAATGAAATTGGTAATGATTATGGCATGTGTCTCATGTAAGTAAAATGTGAGAAGGAAATCCCTTACCTCATGCCTCTTTATGGTCAATCAAGATTTAACCTGATGAAAAATGGTTTTATACATGTTATTAACTTATAAAAGAACCATATTAATATTTATAATATCATATATTATCCTTTTATAACATATTATCACCTGTTTGTTAATAATATTTCATTGTCTTCATTGTTTTGGGTGTTAATTGCCTTATTTTATCATGCTTGTTTTATCATTAAAGATTCTATTCTAGAAAATATTACAAATATGTATCATCTAAATAAAAATATTCATTAAAATTTTATCATATTTATACATCAATTATACTTTTTAAAATAAATCATGAAATATGGTTATGAAAAATGGGCTATGTTTCAATCATGGTGATGATAGGTCGTACGTACACATGAGTGAAGTTTCTATTTTTGAATGTTCAATATAGAATGTAAGTAAGAAATTATTAATCTTTACATAATGATCATAATATCATATATACCATATAAGTTCATTAAATATGCTTATATATGTCATCTTTGTGCTGTAATTATTAAAGAAGAGTCGCAACACTTTATAAAGGTAGAAATCCACACGTACATGAGCAACGTAATGATATTTAATTATAAAAAATAAAATGTATATTATCCTATAACAATGTTATATATGTCATTAATATAATTATAATTTCATTTATATAAAATATATTAATTAACATTATCCTTATCACCTTCTATGTTAAGCATTATTGAAAGACAAATGACAAGGCATTGTTAGAAGGTAGCCCACCGTACAAATGAGTATCCTTATCATATCTCCTATGGAATGGAATGAAAAAATGTTATATATGATATAATGACTGTATATGTATAATTATGTTATAAATATCATATATATACTTTATATACACCATAATACCCCAACTGTGAATGTTGTGAATGGAAAAAATAATGGCATCTGATCGTGAGGTGGTAGTCCGCCATAGACCTGAATGTTGATTTTGTGACCCATTTGATGTAAGTGGATGTAGTTTTTGGTCATACCCTTATCGATACAATATCTCAGAGTATGTAATATATTGATGTTATTATATCAGTATTTTATAATAATAATTTAAGATGGTGGATAAAGATATAAATTAAAAATGCTCGTTGAAGAATGATACTTCTTCATAGGGTATCCTCGTTACATTTTCACAAAATTTATTCATGGGTTTCATTTCAAAAAGCTTCCAACCAGGGTGAATGAAATCATTGAGAGGGGGTGGGGTTTAATTAATGATACCTTTATTCCATATTTTAACTTTCTTGTATGAAAACCATTAACCCCAATTAAATATTTATCACAGTGCTCAAAACAAAACATTCATACATCCACCAGAAAAAAAAATATTTAAAAGGATCACTACTCAATAAGATTAGATAGTCATTGTAATGGTTTTTAAATAATATAATACCACAAAATCCACTAGAAAAAATATAATTGTGTGGATACCAAATGTAGAAAATATCCTTACACTTTTGTTGCACTATGATCACTAAAATAGTGCACGCGAGTTTTCTAGAATGAGAGATGTAAATATTTTGTTATAACATGTTTAAAACACTACAGTAGTTGGTTCCGAACATGTCATTATGCTACGTCAATAACTTCCACTTTTGTAATTTTTTGGAAAGAAAAAATCTTCACTTTCTTAACCAATAAAAGTTAGAATCAAATTCAATGGAATTCATATAAAAACTTAGTCTGATTTCTCACTCTGATACCTTATCTAAATTATTCAGTATAGAAACAAATATAATTCCCCTATCCAGAAAGAGGTTTAAATCATTTCTTTTTTTATGAATCTTTCAATATGATTCCTTGGTCTGATCTAGTAAATCTTAATCATGACATCTTCTAAATTCTACTTCTATCCATAAATGTTTCTCAATAAAATAATCTTAGAAACCAAACCTCTACTGATATTCATCATTCACACATTAATGGTGTCATATTAAATTTTTCATTGAGATTTATTTATAGGTGCCTCAGAAGTGAAAAGGCTGGGAAACCAATTTCACATTCCCTCTAACACAAATTCCATAATCCCAAATTTCACATTCATTTCCACCTCATTTTCATAACTTTTCAACACTTCTAAACACTTCAAGATTATTCTAAAGTATTTATTAATTCTTTGTAAATTCTTAATTTGGATCCAGTTTTGAAAATAAAATCCAAATAAATCATTCCAAAAACCTATAGACTAGAAACTCTTATTTTAAAACTGTTTTTCATTCTTATTCACTTTATTTGACAGAAGTATTATCACTTAGATGCTTCAAACCCAATGAATCTATTTTATATAAAATTTATTCCACCCTTAATGACTTTAAAACACACACAAAAACTATTTTAATAAAAATTTCACTATGTTTCACCTTTTCATTATTTGTTAAAATCCCACTTAAATTGATGAACATGTTTGTAATGACTATGTCTGATGTATTATCGATGTCAGACCTTATATGATGAGTCTTGACCCAATTACGAACAAAAAAACAAGATACCTCACTCTAATGCTTCATATAACATTAAAATGGATTGGTAAATTATTTTAATACATCTAGTTGATTAGTCTCTAATTAACCATCTAATGGATTGATCTCGGTAGGCCATCTGATTTATCTGATTAAATTTAGACACTATGATTTTCTACAATGGATGCAATTCTTCATCCGATGTCTTATCAGAGACAATTGTTCAACTGATGGATCTATGGTGATAATTTTCTAATATATCGATAACAACAATTTCATCTTGATTTCTTACATTTTGTAACTGATGGTTCATTCAATTAATGGGTTAATGCAATGGATCAGGCAGTATGATAGATTGGATGATCAACACTTATGCAATGCATCTGGATTCAAAAAATTAAATCTAATGTCCTCTTAAAAACTTATCATTCAAGTTCTCTTTAATTTGATGATCTATGTCCAAAAAAATTAAACTTTAAAAAAACACCAGAAATTCACATTTCAATTTTTTTCCACATACTCTAGCTTGTATCATTACCTCAATATGATAATTAAAACATTGGGATAGATATGTCATTAGTATAATATTTATACATTTCTCTACCTTTAATTCAAAAAGGTCAAATAAAATTTTAATAAAAAACATACAATGTTGAGAACTTTTTTCATAGAAAATAATCCTTAGATTTTGTGTCTGACATCTTGAAATAAATTCTTTATCTTATACAACATCCCACTCTATTTTTAAAAACCTCATTCAAAACCTCTTAGTCTGAAAAACAGTTTACCCATAAAACATTTTTAGTACAAAAAACATCACAAGATGGCCTTTATTAAGAAATATACTTCTTATCTTATGAGTGTGAAACAACATCATAAGATCTCTAAAACCTAAAAAGTGAGGTGATTTCTATTAAAGAAAAAAAATATTGCAAACCACTTCTTCAATCATATAAAATAAAACATCTATCCAAATTGGTACACAAAATCTCCCCCTTGGTATTTTTTTTCAACCACCATTTATAAATAACAAAAACATTGTAAATCAAAAAATGGATCACTAATCAACAATTTAAATACCAGGTGAGAAAACTCATTGTAGAAAATAATAATCATCCATAGAAAAACTTTGTTGTCCCTAAGTAGTTGCCTATGAATCTTCATTATGAACATAAAACATTCCACCTATTCACTCATTCTTTCACATTTTTGTAAAAATATGTTTCCTATAAGCACTTCAATAAACTATCAAAATAGATCAATCTATCACACACTAAGTCAATAACATACCCCTTTTAACAAGTACCTAAAATATATTCTTTCTTAAATAATGAATCACAGACCAATGGATAGATTCAAGAAACACCATTGTCATCCCCTCTTGAAAACACTATACAAATACTATATGAGATTGAGGACAGCAACACATACCTCAACCTTAGAGAGACGTATTTTTTATGTCCATGTTCTTCCTTAGTTTGTAAAAACTTCTTTTGTGATGTGTTTTTGAATATTTTGGAAAGTTATTCCATTATAGGAACACACTCTAACCTTAATTTCATTCTTCTACAAATGATCATTGATTAATGTATTTTTTATATGAATATTTTTTGGATGATAATATTACACTATATTTATTATGTTATTTATAGCTCTTTGATTATCATAAACCAAGAGAAGGGGTAACTTCACTTCATCTAGAAAATATTCCAACTAAGTCTTCATCCACATATGTTGTGTTGTAGCTTGAGTGGTAGAAATATATTCAAATGTATCCATGATAAGAGTAAAAAAATTCTTATTTTTTTTTATTAAAACTCAGAAAACATTCCTCCAATAGTTCATTGATTATTATTAATTCCCCATTTTCATTAAACTTATTTAAGAAACACTCCATTGTGTCAATAACATTTTTATTATTTGGTTTGGGTAAAATTTATTTATTATTATTCTTCTTGATCTTGTCTGACTCATCATTTGTATCATTAATCAACTTTTGATTCTTAAAATATTAATTGACATATTTTAGATTAACTTTGAATACTAGAAAGTATGTGTAACAAACATTGATGTTCTTCATGATTTCAATTTTTATTGTTGACCACCAAGTATTTTTTTGAGACTTTTCATATTTACTCAACCTATTGTGATATTTTTAAAGTTCTTCCTCATCAGTAGAAATAGCTAAGTATAATTATCCATCTACATGACATCACCATTTTAGAAATTATTTTCATGTTTCTGAATAACAACTCTTTCTTCATAGTCATATTCTTTTTCTACATGTGTTTGTAAACAATATTCATCATCTTTTTCACAAAAATTATAATCAATAGAATCTAATATATCTATAGTTTCTCTATTTAATCATTTATACCATCTACCATCTAGATAATTTCCATGAATGATTCCAACTTCACCTATTTGATCAAGTTTTAAAATATTTCCACATTTTTTGTGATGCAAGGAAACTCAAACACCCTTTAGTATTTCAAACATGGATTTTCATTATAAAAATAATTATTATGAAATAAAATCTTTACTTAGTCTATAGATGCACCAATTTTGAATATAAACCATTTTACTCATCACCAACCTCCTTAAGTAGTGATAAAGGCCATGTTTGATTAATATAGTATGTTACACCTCTACCAAACATCTATTATTTCTTCCAGAAACACCATTATTCTATGGTGTGTATAATTAAATAAACTCATGATGAATTCCATTTTTTTTCAAGATAGATTCTGAATTTATAAATCTTATATTCACCACCATTATGAACTCTTAACTTATTTATAATATATCCTAATTACTTTTATTCTCTTCCCCTAAACCTCTTAAACATATTCATATAAAATTAGTTTTCTTCACAAAATTAATACTATTAATGGGAGTAAAATCATCAATGAAAGAATAAAGTACTTATCTTTGAAATTAGATTGTTTTTTTATTGTCCCAAAAATATCAAAATTAATGAGTTCTGATGGATGAGTTGAAATAAGTTAAATTCTCTTATGCACGTACTTTCAAATCATCCATTTTAGAAAAATTGAACAACAACAATATCTTATTCTTATCATATCTAGAATATCATGAACACTAACTAAATTTGATGGAATACTCATATTCATATGACACAAATGGACCAACCTTTTGTGCTGTAATTAATTTTATACTATCATGATTAGATAACATGAATTCTGAACATATGAATCATGAAACAAGTTCCACTTTTTATATTGTACTATCATAAAATCATTTTCATATTCAACTCTTTTCACACAAAAAAAATTATTTTTTCTAAGAACAAATTTATTTCCTTCATCAAATTTTTTTTAAACACTAAAAATGATTTTTTTTCAATCGATCAATTGATAATTCCATCTTATATTTAAATTTTCTTCCAAAATTAATGTAGATCAAAACCATTGATTCTGAGTGATTCATCACTTTCAATAATCACTATTCTTTTTTTAAAAACCATTTACATTCTTCAAGAGCTTCAAATATCATGTTGTACATGAGGATCATTCCCAATCTAAAATATAAGGTCATTCTCCTATTGTAGCTTTGAGATCATTTTTTATATCAAGATATTTTCCCTTCCATTTACCTTCTATCACATATATATTTTGAGAATTTTTATGAACATGTTGTTGTGACGATATCAAAATATTGAATCCATTATCTATATGTCCAGGTTTTTCCAATCAATCATAAATAGTTTTTAGATGTTGGAAGCTATTTCATCTTAAAAAATAGACTTCTCAGAGTCAGCTCACTAAGAATACTAATTCCCACACCTAATGTGTTCCTTATTACTCATGGAATGATTATAGTGTTGTTAATTTAACCAAAAAATATTTTATGTATGGAAGAATCTACCAAAATACCAATAAAAAGAATAAAAAAATTATTTTCATTAGTAACTTCCAAATTTTCAGGAGTTGTGAACATGATTTTATAAAACATTCTTATCTTCCACTTCATAAATTTTTTGACTTCTAAACTAACTATTATCACTTAGAATCTTATTCTTCAATTCATGTTTCTTCCCAACTTTAAGAGACTGAGTAGTTATAGAAATAATTGTTTACAAATTTTAATTTTTAGAAAATACTAAATTTTCAAATTTGTAGATTTTTTAAACATATATGACTTTTTCAGGTTTCTTCTTATTTAGAAAATTTTAAATTTTCTTTTCAACATTTGAATATAAAATCTATTGATCTTTTTTAGATCCAATCTTCTAAATAAATTCACAAAATCTAAGAATATAGTTTTTGAAACATGTAAAACCCTTCTCATTTTTAATAAACTTTTACTGAGCATTTTCCAACACTTCCACCTTTACTTTTTGATTCGCTTTAATATTTTCATTTTGATTCTTTTTTTTTTCTAGATGTCTCATCATTTTATAAATCTCTTCTGGTAACATAGTTTCCTCTTCAAGAAAATAATCTTCATTTTTTTCTTTCGAGCTTTTCTTTTCTAACTTCATTATTTCTCATTCAAACCTTATAATCATTCTATGGTATTATTCCAACTACCTTTTGAGATGAAATTCCAACATAGTAGCTTATTAATTAGAATAACTTGCATCATCACCAACAATAACTTCATCTTTTACTTTTTTAACAAATGTTTTTTCGACAAAATATTTACTGAGTTTTTCATATCCAACGACACTATCATCAACTTTATCATATTTAGAAAAAAAGACATATCATTTTTTATTGCGATACAATTTTGTTTTATCCTTAGAGTACGATTTTGATTTTTAAACATGTTTTTTAAGATATCATTCAACTTTTATCAGCTTCATCACTTTCTTTTTAATTCTTTCTTCAATGACAATTTTTAGCAAAATACCAATAGCTTCAAATTAAAAAATTTTAGGTGGTATCATTCTTTTGTGCCTTCCTATATTACATTTCACATTTTTATAATATAAGGAAAAGATATGATAAAAAATATTACTAACCTTATCTTCAGTGTCAGTGTAACAATCTTTTTCAACTTTAATAATCTTATTTGTTTTCAATTTCTTATTATATTTGAATGAAATTTCTTGACCATCATTTTCTACTATTTTCATAACGTTTTCCCTTCTCATTTAATATATAATGGGAGAATTATGATGTTAATCCAATGATAGATTTTTATAATATCAATTTTTCCAAGATGAAAAGTTTGTGTCATACTTGTTAGGAATAATTCATAAGATCTTATCTAAAATAGTTGAATCTTCCGTCTTCTCACCAAAAAATATTATGGTTCTAAAAATATAATTCTCCCTTATAAACATGTATCCAATAGATTTATACTCACCCATTTTCAGATATTCATTCTTTAGACTCTATATTTGAAACTTTTTTTACTCAAATTTTTATTTATATCGTTGATATGTTTCATCTTTTCCCAAATACCATTAGCAATTCCGTCTCCCTTAAGGCCAATCAATTTATTTATTCTCAAATGAAACTTTTAACATAAATTTTTGAACCCAAAAAAATCATCCAAAAAAACCATTAAAAAAATTTACTAGATCAAGGTCACTTGGAACTACACCTCTCTATGTCTAAAAAGTTTTTACAAGCCACCACCATCCCAAGGTCGCATGCCTAGGTGTCATGTGCATGGTTGCACGGTCCTGGTACCGATGGAAATTTTATACCCTCTCGATCTTCCAAATCTGAATGTATATGTTCTATTGAATGCTTCCAACTCTGAACCCTGTCTGGAGTTGGTCCTTGTAGTGAGTCTGATTTCTTTCACATTCAAATTTCAATATAGAACAAAAAACTAACACACTATAAAGATCCATAAAAACTCTTCAAAAACACATACCCACATCAATATATCAAAATCTTAAAACTGCATCCCAACTGTGAAACACCAAATTCAATCCTTAATAGAAACAATGAAATCCAATCAGGACCTCAGGCCATTATCCTTCCACATGAAATAAACTGAACCATCATCACCTTCTCAGATACATACTATACCATCATCCCCAGCAATATGTCATCACTTCACCTTTCTGAAAAGGCATCAGTTATAGATCACCATCATAACTTAAATCGCTACATTTGAGCTAGAGAGACTACCATCGAAGCCCCTCATCGTTAAAAAAATTTGAAAAAAATACCTACAAACCAGCACCGAATTCCTTGTGGAAGAGAAAAATATAACCTCACAATCAACGAAGAGAATGCACCTAGAAAACTTATATCCACAAAACCCACATCCCAAAGTATTTTCATCACACCACTCTTGATCCTCCCAAGAGATGTGATAATAACCAAGAGTCCATGGAAGGGGGAAAAGGATAAGGGATCCGAATGATGACAAGTCGACGGGGTAGAAAACCATATCCAACGAAATAGAAATAGGACGACTCTGATGTACAATGAGAACCATCAACCACCAAAATAAAAAATCCCAAAACTTCTCTAATTCCCCACATCAGATCAGACATAGAGATCATTAGGGGAACTAACAGATAAAGAAGAGCATGAGTAGCTAAAGGCTCCAAAAAAACCTTCATCTGGCCACAAAACTGCCCACATAATGAGCCGGTGACAATAATAAGGACTATAAGAAGAAGTAAAGTAAACTCATTAAGGAACCACACAAACAAGGAAAGAATAAGGAGAAATTGGTGATAATAGGGGAATATAGGATGTGAAAGGAATGGAGAAGAAGCACATAGACACACCATTGATCCCGCAATGTAGGGTTTAAGGAGGAAACCCTAGGAAGAGATGTGAGGGAGAGGGGAAGATTTTGGAGAGAATTGAGACATCCATGAGTATCATTCTAAACCATCTCCCTTAAATATTATAAATGCACTTTCGAAGAGTGATTAATGTAAAGAATTTTTTTACCCATATATCATTATCAAATATTCAATTATCAAAAAATGTAGGAGGAATATTTTTAAGAAGAAATGGAAATCAATCTATAGTAGCTTATAAAGCATCATACAAAAGATAAATAAGATATAGAAACATTTAACATTTCTAGATATGATAGTTATTTCCATAAAAACCCAAAATACACTTAATGTTCACACAATTCAAATTCTCTATAAAAAATCTTTTCAATCTTAAAAAATGTGTTTATAAGAAGGAACCTAGATCAAATACCAATTGAAAAGACCCAACCAAGATCAATAAAATCACTGAGAGTGTGAGGGAGTGAATCATTTATATCTTTATTATTTATGTTATATTTCCTATATAACAATATTTGAATCCTATTAAGTATTTGTCACTTTTCATAAGAAACAAAAAATCACACATCCATAGGAACACAAGTAGTTAAAATATTCTCCACTCAATAAGAGTAGATATCCTAGGGAATGGTTTTTAGATAATACAATACCACATAATCCACTTAAAAACAGACCTTTTGTGTTGATAAAATAAATAAGAAATACCCTTAAACTTGTATAGAACTGTGATCAATTAAATAGAAAATGTCCTTCTCCCAACATGAGATATGTAAATAATATGTTGTAGAATGTTTAGAAACATTCACCTATTGGTTACAAAAATTTCACTATGTAACTTCAATAACATCAATTTTTTGAATTCTTTAGAAAACAAAATCATCACTATCTTACCTAATAGTGGGTAGGAAAGAATTCTATATATATTGTATATTTTTTTTGATTTCTCACTCTAATTCCTCAGTCTCATTATGAAGCCTATAAAAAATCTTATTCCCTTGTCCAAAAAAAATATGAATCTCTTTTTTTCTTCCAAAGATTGTCTATTCATTTTCTCAACCTTGTCCTGAAAATCATGATCACAACTTATTCTAAACACTTCATCTATTCGGAAATGTTTCTTAAGAAATTATATAAGGAAACCAATCCTCCATTACTATTCCTCTCACACATGTGAACAACATCAAATTTAAATTTAAATTTTCCTCAAATTACAGGTTTCTTAGAAGTGAAATGTTTGGGAAACCAATTTCACATTACTTCTCAAAAAAGTATAGAATGCTAAAATTTACATTCATTTAAAATACATTGTTAAAATTTATCGATGCTTAAAAATCATCAAGATTCTTCTTGAATCTTATATAATTCCCATAAATTCATAATTATAATCCTTATTTGAAAATAAATACCCATGATCTCTTTCGGTAAACTACTATTGAGGAAACACCCATTCTAAAACGGTTTTTCATTTTTGATTCCCTTAATACGATAGAATACTTATCACATAAAATCGTTAAACCAACTGATAATATTTTTCTATAAATATTGTTGTAACTTTTAAATACATAAAAACCCATCAACACCAGTTCAATAACAAATTCAATACGTTTCACATTTTTTCATTTTTTCAAATACCTCTCAAGAAAATGTGCCTATGCCATATAACTACATCCATTGCCTTATCGGTGTCACTACTTTTCCAGTGACTCTTGAACCAATTGAAAAATATATGATACCTCACTTTATGTATTATATCACATGAAAATGGATGACTACATTGTTGTATTTTATTATATTGATTCGTCTCTGATGCCTCATCTGATAGATCAACATGTACAGATCATATAGTTCATCTAATTCAATTTAGATAGTTCAATGTTCTGCTTCTGATGGGATTCTACATCTGATGTCTTATTAGATTCAAATATTAATTTTATGGATTAGTGGTTCTATGTGTTCGATGGACCAGTACCAATAGTGATTTTTTATTTATTCTACTCATCAATTGATTACTAATTTAATGAATCGGTTCATCTGATGGATCGATAGGTCTAATGGACTACTCCATCGACTCTACTACAAAACATCTGAATTTAGAGATTTCAAAATCCCTAGCTCTAAAAAAATTAAGTGTCTAGTTCTCATTGATCTTATGATCCATCTCCAAAAAAAAAATTCATTGAAACACTAGAAATTCACATGTTTCTTTTCGTCCACATATTCTACCATCTATCATGAATTATTAATGATTATTATGACATTGTGATCAGAATTGCAATATCAGACATTTTGTAAAATTTCTCTCCCTTTATTTCCTAAATCTTGGATCAAAAGTGTTTAGACAGCTTATGATGATGAAAAAAATACATATAAAATAATCGTCATATTTTTTGTCGATCATCTCAAAAAACATTTTATATTTAATACAACTTTCTACAATATTTCGAAAAACATCATTTCTAAAATCTATCTCTAAAACTATGTTCACCAAGAAACATATTCAGAATATAAAACATCACATAATGAACATTCTTAGTAAATCTTTATCTAATTTTATATTTGAAATAACATCATTTGATCACCATAACTTACAAAGTGAGGTGATTTCTCATAAATATAACTAAATATAAAACATTCAACAAACAACTTCTTCCATCATCTGAAAAAAATAACTTTCATCCAACTTGGTTACAGTATTTCTACCCAAACTATGGTTTCTCAGATGAGAAAAGGGATGTTTAGATTTGATTTAGGAAGGTATTTGGAAGACTAAAAGGGTTTAGAGGTGTAAAGTTGAGAGGATATGGGGTGGAATTTTATAAGTAAGGTGAGGGGTACACTTGTAATGTTTTTAAAATATTCAATCATCCCCATGTTTTTATCAATTCAAAATACCACAAAAATGTGAAATTATCGAACCTAGAGGAGATAAGGTCAAAATATGTCTATATACTGGGTTTTCAATAATTTCGTAGGTCACTTTTAACCCTTATCTTCTTATTTTAACCCATGATAAATCTATTTCCACCTTAACTATGGTAAATAATTTCAACCATTCATTTTGTTCAAAAAATTAGTTGAAATTATAAATAATTATGATTCTAAATAGAAAATCCATTTTTTCAAATTCAATTCACATAAGTATAAAAAAATAGTTTACAAATAACCTCTCATGCATGAGGAGAAAGTGAATTTTTAAATAGAAGATGTCTCAATGTTTATGATTTTATTATATCAAAATTCAATATAAAAATTAATTTAACAAACAAAATAGGATTAATTGATATAATATTGAACACATTTTAATTTAAAAACAATTTAAAATATAATTTAACTTTATAAATAATTTAGATTAAATTTTTTTTTAATTAAAATTCAGCATTTTCACTATTCATCAAATATGAAATATTTCAGAAAAATTTCTATGAATTCACCCTATGATAATTTGGATTTTCCAACATAAAAAGGAAGTTAATTTTATCAAATAAGTTGTGTAAAATTTTAAATAAAACAAATTTTATATTATGTTCCCAAAACGCAAATAAATCATCCTTTTCAAAATTTGCCCTTTTTTAGAAAACACTTATTTTTCTTATAAATGGTTATTATTATATATCTAATCAATAGATAACCATAATTTTCATGAGTTATTTAATCCTCTTAATACCCATCATTCAAAAATCTATGTTATTAATATTATATTATATAATAATTATTAAGTAATATTTCACATTTTATTTAAGCTTGGTGATTCATATTACACAAGATAAACTCAGTGTTGGGTTTCATTTATTCTATCAAACATAATTTTATTCCTTTTAAATCATGGAGTGTTATGATAATTTTCTAAAACTCTAAATCTAAAATTTGATTTGGTTTGTAATTGATCCAAATTTTCCACTAATGATATAATTTTTAGATAGTTGAAATTGGGTGACATTTATGGGTATCAAATCTTGAATTATAAGGATTAGGTTTTTATCACCAGATCCAGAAGTTCGAGTTCTGGTATGTAACATAACCTCACAATATTAGAAGTATCAAATAGATTGATGCAAAAATTACATAAGGATTGTATCATTTATCCTATATCTAAAAATAAATGGGTTAGTCCCAAATAGTTTTTACAAATGAAAACTAATTTCAATATTATATTAAATGAAAATGAAGAGTTTTTTCTCATAGAAGTGAATAATTATTTTTGAGAGAGAATATATTATAATAAACTAAATCAATCCACTTATAAGAACCATTTCACCACTTCCACTCAATGGATTGATTTTTTAGATAATGTTGGGTAGGAAAAACTATTGTTTCTATGATGGTTTATATGGATTTTGTTAGGTTATCATTATAGAAAAAGTCTATGAGAAGTCAAAATTAACTTACCCATTCAATATATTTACTAACTAAATGACTCCATTTTGACTCTATAATTCCCCATATACCTTCCATAGATACATGGTGAATAAATTTTATAATTTAATTAATACATTCATGGATGTATTTGATGATAGGGGTTTTAGTAATTTTACCCTTGTAAATATTTTATTCACCTATGTATTCTATATAGAGAGCAGACCTAGGGTCGATCTCTTGAGAAGGGTTCTTACACACAATTTTTTTCTATTATCACTATTATAAATCTTAATAATATTAAACTAACTAACTAATATACATGGGGTAATTTTATTTTGAAAACATATGAAATATAAATATAATATATCTATATATATATATATATAAAGATAAAAAACACAATGAAAAAAATGAAAACACACAAAGAAGATAGTATAATAAAACCATCACTTATGGGGGTTTGTAGTGGTGACATCATTGTCATTCAAAATATTTCTCCATTATTTTACTCAATGTAGATATTAAGAAACATCACTCTAAATACTCTCATTTTAATGGTATTAGCCTAAATTGATACCTCTATGTATAATAGTAATATCTTCCACATTAACACCTAATATAAACTCCATATTATTATTGACATAGATATCAATGAGGAAGGAAATGATAAAATGAGGGGGGAGAAACCACTAGTATAAAAAGTGGGGAGACCTCTCACCATAATCATTTTAACCAGTATTGAAATCATAGAATTAAAAATAGAAATCATGAATTTTCAATAAACCCAATCACCACCACTTCCTACCTCAAATAATATGGTGGGTTAGCCTTACATAGTCATGGAGATAAAAGAACCACGATGGGACAAACACAAAATTAAAAACAATAGTAAAATGGATCGGAGAAGGAGAAGAGATACGCTAATATAAATTTAATGTATGAAGAAATAATGTTGAAACAAATCTCAAAATTTCCCCCTAAATGTGGTTGTCCTTGTAAAACGGAAAAGATATTTAAATTTATAGATAGATGATGGGAATAGTTTTGGCTCCAATTATTTCTATAGAAATAATGCACGTGTTACACTCATTTAATGACATAATTCTGAAATTTTTTCTTATTCAATGTTTTTTTATATCTATTTTTTTTCAAAAATTTGTATCTGATTTTTTTCCATTTGGAGAGAGATATTTTCAATTTACTCTAGTAAGTTAATCTACATAGGCTTACTTTTCATATTCCCATGCTTGAAATCCCTATTCCATTATAGCCTTGAATCTAGAAGATTTCGGAAAGGAATCCTGGATAAATGTTATTTATTTATTCTTTATAAAAATCCATGTCTATTTTTAGTTTCCTTGGACCCGTACACTTTGATATATAATCTCATCATTAAATTATTCCAAATATTTGAATTGTTTTTAAGGTTCAACTTTTCATATGATTTTAGCCCATTAAATGATGAATTCAGTTTTGACTCAAAAAGGAGGAAATGTAGCCCAATCTTTATTAATCCTAAAAAAAGATTTTTAAAATTTATTTCATTTTATAAAAAATTATGGCTGAAATAAAAATAAAATTAATATAGTAAAATTCCCAATATTTTACCATTTTAGAATTTAATCTCAAAACATATCCAAAGCCTAAAATTGTGACAATTTCACAAAAATATAACACTATGGTGGGAATATATATTTAATTATAGTTTAGATTGTATAATAATATTGGACTCATCACTTCCCCACACTTAATAAATGCACTCTCTAGTAATCATCATTTATTCAAATCAAAATCCACAAAACAATCAAAAAGGAGAAAACAACTAAGATCTTTTCCAAAATAGAATTCAATCAGGGATCCAAATGAAACTACATTTCCTATAATTTTAATTCCTAAAATTTAAATTTATTCAACCTATAAACATCATCCATGTCCCAATAACAACCTACCACTTATTTAATTTTTTTTCCACTCTCCACTCAAGAGAAATTCGATCTCGAGTTATTCACATACTTAGAAATTTCATGCATCACCATACACTTATGACAATTATCATTTCTCCCTAGCATGAAACATGAAAATGAATTCAATAATGAGGGAGATTTCAGTAAAATTAAATGGATTAGGTTTTGTGGTAAAATTATTGAAAATCCTTAAGGTTGAAAAGGGATGTTGGACTCTTAAGTACAATGAATTAATAACAACGTAAAACACCTGTAATTCCTCCCTCAATTCCCATTAAAAATGACAAACATATTTCTGCCCTTTTTTATGAAATTTTCCATGATCCATGAAATTATTACAATGAATGACATCATAAAATTATTCATTTTTCTCTTTTTTTAATTATTTTTAAAATCTCCAAAAAGGTACAACTTAATTTTCTTTTTTATTTGATTTTTTTCATGAAGGATGAGATAAAAATTGAATATAATTAATGAATGAAAAATAATTCCCTTGATTTTAGAGAGTTAAATGATTCATAAATTTAAGTACAATGAAATCTTTAATCTCATATTTATTTTGTTCAATTTTTTTCTTTCTTTTTTCCGTTTTTTGAAGGCAAACCGAATGAATGAAGTAATTCATAATGAAATAATTCATAATAAAATGATGACTCAAGACCAATTATCTCATTATCCACCACCCAAAATATTAAAACACAACTCACATCACGAAAAATAAAAACCCATCCCATGGAATTCACCTGAAAGGCCCTTCCCCCAAACCCAAACTTTAAATATCAATGAAAAATACCAAGATTGTAGATAAGTAAGGAAAAATAGTCTTGTAATGTTGTTTAAAACAATAAGGTAATTTATAGAATCTAAGTAATAAAAAATAGATTTAAGGATAGTTCTCAAGATAAAAAAAATTATCCTAATTAGTTCCTCAATAATATCAAAAAAATCCACGAAATCCAAAGATTTAGAGGAGAAAAAACACAAGTTGTAGTTCTCACACAAAAACAATTTCTCTCAATAAAGTGTTGGTATTAGAAATAATTTTTCAAAGTTGTTCAAAATACCTCAAATGTCTAAAAAAGTGTATTAAGAAAGCATTTTATGAGCATAAATTTTAAAAAATATTCAAATTCATAAAAATTCATGATAATCCAATTCAAGAAAATAAATCACTTCAACAATCATTTAAAATCCATTTTTTCAAAAATAATTCCAATTTTATAAAATAATATTGAAGTGGGAAATTATCATAATATTCATTAATTATCAAGGTTCCTAAAAATTAAATACATTAAAGAATAAAATAACATAAAAAACTAAATAGGTTGACACTCCCTATCACACATAGTTTTCACTATCACTCATTTCAACTAAACAAAAAATAAATATAAGGGTAGAAAAAACAAAGTGAAGGGAAGATACAAAAAAGAATTATTTTTTATGTGTCAATCTTGGGTTAAGATCCTCGATACTTCCACTGAAACTAGATTGTATTAAAAAAATAAATCATAAGAAAAATATTGAAAAAGAAAATGGAAAGGGAAAATAGTATAGATCATGGTTTGAACCCCCATGTTGTGATAGGTTTTTACTACCCCTAGTCAGGCAGTTGTAGTAGTTTAACCCCAATACAAAGGTGGATGGGGGTTCTTGTATATAAATCACCATAAATACTTTCATCCATTACCCCTCATCTTGTACATGTATTTGAAGAACCCTTGGACAGATTATATCCACGCTTCCCCCACATCCATATGGTGTAACTTATAAGATGTTATAAGAAGAAATAATGGGTCATCTTATTTTCTACCACTACCTATATGGTATCTTCAACATTAAAATCCAAGGATTTCTCATGTGATGTTGTATTTGTGAATTTATAAAAGGGGAATTCAAAAAATAATTTCTCTTGAATATGATTAAAACACAAAGAAACAATAAATAAATATTCCCCTTTAGGTAGGTCATCTTGAAACATGGTCTCTTTGAGAAAGTCCATTGGGAATTCTATATTAGTAGGTTTTTATTTATATTATTCCAATGGAAGAGATAGTTAAAGAGGAACTGAATATTATTTAAAATATATGGGATGATCAGTTGCTTTTTGGTCTTCAAAAAAATCTGGCCAATGTTCTTCCAAATCATGTTAATCTCTTAAAGTTGTTTTTGATGACATGACATCTTCATGACCCTCTTCTAGAAATGGAAATGGAGAGATTTTTGGATCCACAATTTTTATATTCATTTCTTCCATGTGTTCTTAAAAATCAAATGTTGGCTAACTTTTTTTTAAATATTCTACTTCAATTTCTTTTTGGTTTTTCTGTTCTGATCATTGTACATTGGATTCTTGAATAAAGGTAGAAATGTTGTTCTAAAATATTTTTCATTGATGTATTGAAGAAAATATGGTTTTAAATTTTGAAAGATATAATTTAATTATAAATAAAAAAATTTTGGGAATTTATTTTCATAGAATGGAATCAAATTATATATATATAAGGTATATATTATTTCATTCTTTTCGTATCCTACATCTCTCGGTGATGTTTGATCATTCCTTGAACATGTTGGTTTTTATCAATGATTCATTATAGATTTTAGTAAGATAACTCTACCATTATCATGATTTATTAAAAATGATTTTGATTTCATTTTCATTAATTATTACTAGGTATTGTTTAAAGAGCTAAATAATCATCTCGCTAATCCAGCGATCACATACCAGCAATTGTGGGGGATTCCATTCAAGAAAATGTGTGATGATTTAAAATTTTTCATTTATAGTGGTATTATCATAGAGGGTGGAAGGAAGTCCACATGTGATTTATTATACTTAAAGTACATTCCATTTACACTATATAAACTACAAATGTATTTAAAAAGAGTTTATTTCTATAATATTATCCTTAGATAAGTTCCATTCTAATTTACATAGCTCAAAATTGTTAGTTTTTTCTAACCATGAATTTTATGGTACATCTTAATATATATAGATGTAAATCCTAGACATATCTATTGTATTTTAATGATTAATTTGTCTCATTTAAAGAAAAATGAACAAAAGGATTTTTATAACTTGGTGGTTGATCACATGAGTAGGATCGCTCACAAACAAGATGATGACACATTTGAGTAGGTACAACTTCGGGACACATTATCTGATGATATGTTTTATAAACTCTTAGGTACACATCAATAGTGTGATGATTTAGTAACATTTATTTTCACCACCGAAGTAATTTTAAATATGAGTCAAATAAAATTTGAAATTTTAAAATTGATTCTTGGTTTTATGTGTGGGATTATCCTTACCTCTAGCGCATGTTCAATGACCAAATTAGTAGGAGGTGTGTTATTGATCATTATTTTGAGTCTATTTTACAAATTTTTCATAAACTTAATTGTAGTAGTAACTTTAGGCCCTAAAATATTGCAAGGAATATTCTATAATATGGATTATGTTAAACCAATATTCCCATGATTCCCTTTGTGTTTTGTAAGTTATGTTAAATCTACCAAAATATTTGTAACATTTCTAGAATATACAAGATTCCTCAATGAACTGTATTATTCTTTGAGATCTTTTATGTATGGAGAATTGATTTTATGGGTCAATTTCCTATATCATTCATTTTATTTTTTATATTTCTTATTATTGATAATTGTAGAAAATATATTGTGTCCAAGGACACCATTATTTATTATTCTCATTTTTAGTGGATTTGTTTAGGGTTTAGATTCTTTAAAAATTGGGAGTACCAAAGGAAATAATTTCTGATCATGGTTTACACATTTAAAATAAAAACTCAACCCTTATCCTTCATAATTATGGGGGAATACATAAAACATCCCCCCTTATAATTGGAAAACAAATGTCCATTAAAATGTTTTGAATTGGGAGTTTATGATTATATAGTAGAAACTTGTGCAGCTGAATATAATGTCTTGGAGTAAACACATGGATAATTCTATTTGAATATATAAGATGGAATTCAAGACTCCCATCAGTATGTACCCATTTCAAATAATCAATGGAAAAGACTGTATTCTCCCCATGGATGTTGAGATTTTGATATTTTGGATAAAATGGGATTAACCATGGATTTATCTCAAGAAAGAGATTATAGGAAGTTGTAATATCAATATCTTGAGTAGATATGGTTATGATCATATTAGAAATCAGCACGCTATAAAGAGATGTAATAAGAAAACCATGATAATAATATCATGAAGAGGGAGATTCACGCGGGTGACACTACTACAAAACTGGGATAATCCAATGCTAGATAAAAGTGATGTTAAAGAACCTTATTGTTAGTGCTAGAAAAAGTATTGTTAAAGGTGGTATTTAATAGTGAATTTTTAGTGCTCTTAAAGGGGTCCCATTATCCATGCTTGAAAAAAAAGGACTGATAAAGGCTCCCCTTTGATAGCACAAGTAAAAAGAGCTAATACAGGGTCCCTTTATCAGTGCTAGTATAAAATCAATGATAAAGGTGGGGCTTTCTTAGTTCTAGTAAAAAAGTGATGATAAGGTGGTAAGCCTTTATCAGTGATTTTTTAGATATGATGATAAAGACACCCCATTTATCAATGATTTTTTACTATCTCTCAAAAAATGTATATTTGAAAAAAAAATCACGATAAATAATATATTTATATATTTATATATTTATATATTTATATATTTATATATTTATATATTTATATTCATATAAATATAATATAGTTTTAAATATGATTTAGATATGGCTAAAAGGAATTTACATTTAATATATAATATATCTAGTGAAAATGGATTTCAAAATAATTAAAATATATAGTTTTACTAAATAAATTTCTAATATTTAACAAGTAATAGTCGTTTAATAACAATTGAAATATAAAAAAATAAAAACAAAAATAAAATTTCTAAAATATGATTAAAAACATAACTTAAGCATCAAACGACCATAACTTCTGATCTGGGTGCCCATTTGGGCTCTACCACATATTAAATAAAACCCCACAATGAGCTCTATGCTCTAATGACATGTGGAAACCCACTATCAAATTTTTTGTTTCCAAAAAGTCCCACAGGGCCTCAATACTAGGTTTTTAGTTAGGGTAATCCAATTTTATAACATTTTATGGAATTTTTGCATTATTGTTTGGTGTATTTTTATATTTTGAGTTGGGAGTGAATTTATTGCAAGGGATTACATTTATATTGATATTATGTTTTTAAAATTTTATTTTTTTACAATGTATTTTTATTTATAGTTAAATATATTTATATTTTGTTATATTTTATAATAATAAGAAACTTTTATAAATACATATATCAACATATTTATATAGAAATTTATTTTTAAATTTGTAAAGTAAATATTTTTATTCATTTTATTTAAAGTAAAAATATATCCATTTTATTTAGCTTATAAAAATGTGTTCATATGTATATATATACCGATGCATTTATTGTTTATATATAAACATGTTTGTGTCAAAAATTAAAAAAAATATGTGTATGTATATTCTAATATATGTAAATAAATACATATTCTAATAATTTATTTAAAATAATACTTAATCAATATATCATTCTCTTTAATGTAAAGGTAAATATTATCCATACCATTATGATATCTTGGGATCCAATTCACGGTATCCCAATGTTCTTTCCATATATATTTAGAGAATCGATAGATAACTCTTGCTGAATAGGAAATATTCAATAAAGTCCATACCATGGAATACATAAGACTTTCTACTACTACTGAATATATAATTCTCACTAGGTACTTTTCCTCTTCCTCAATCCAAGTTGATTATTCCTTATGGAGTATGATGAGTTAATAAAAATAACATAAAATATCTTCACAGCCATTATTCATAAACATTCCAACAATCTTATGGATATAATCTTTCTACAGTAGAACCAAAAATCTGGTCTACATGGCATCCTCAATCCTTATCGTCAAGATCTTATTTTCTTCATCGAGATGTTTTATTTCAATCATTATTCACAAGTACCTATTAATCCCAAAAAAAAATTGGATTGGCAGACCTAAAAATAGTACATTATCTATATAAAAACTAAAAATGATTAAATTCATACCTCTGTACTCGTTTTATTAGAAACAATTGACTGAGTTCTTTATAATGAAATCATTTTCCTTATTGAATGTCTTGAAATAGGGTTCCACTATCATGGAACTTGTTTCAACCCAGAAAGGATTCACTTAATTTTACACTATAATTATTGATTCTTTTGATTAATAAAACTAGTATATTTCTTCATAAATAATTCTTTTACAATATTCCCATGAATAAAATCTATCTTCACATTTATTTTCTATTGATATAAACCTCCAAAACAAAGAAAATTATAACAATTCTAATGGAAGAATGTTTCAACACCAAATATAAAATTTTAGATAATTATATTCCTTAATTATGCTAAAATAAGTTGACCACTGGTCTTGATTTATATCTTATACTCCCATTATCTTCATTTTATAATTGGAAAACCCACATGTTTTCAAGTACCTTATTTCCTTGTGGTAAATCTATTAGCTCTCAAGCGTTATTCTCAAGAAGAAAATAAAAATACCCCTTCATAGAAATCATCAACTGTTATAAATTATAAAACCCCATTTCAGATAGATATATTACCTTTTAAATAAATCCATTATCATTGATAGCTTATGTTATATGCAACCTAGAGTATAATAGAATTGTAAAATAATATACCATTATAACATATCTGATAAAATGGATAGCATGGATAAGACTAAAGAAATTATGAAAATTATATAGTTTAAAAATAATATTATAAATTAAATGGTGAACTATTTATTATAGATAAAACATGAATCATTTGAAAGAAAAATAAACATTCTTTGAAAAACTCTATTTTTAAAAAAAATGGTTTCATCACAAATTTTGAATATAACAATTAAAATTAATTTTTTCCACAATAATATTTTTTTTTAAATGATCTTCATTTTTTAAGTCATTATTTAAAAATAATCTTAGAGTGAATTTTTGATAATTTTCTAAAAAGACTTATTTTTTAATGAATAGTGAAAAATATTAGGCTTTATTGAAAACTGCATTTTTGTTTAAAGTATTTAAATTTTTATTTTTCTAAAAATTAGTTTTAAAAGTTAAATTATTTAAATTATATTATAAAAAATATAATTCAAAAAAAAAATCAATTTTATTTTTACTTTTTATAATATACCATTTTATTCTTAAGAGAATTTTATCTTTGGAAACCAACTTTTTCATCACGTTAGCGGGTTTAATTTTAAATTAAACTTATTCCATTATATAATTAGAATTGAGAAAAATGGATTATATATTTGGAATACTAATAATTAATATTATATAATATTTTCAAGTTAACTGTTTTTTGTAATGAATAGTAAAAAGAATAAAAATTATTTCTCGCGGTTAAGGTTAAAATGGGTTTACCGATTGTAAAACTAAAAATGTAAGTGTTATAATGACCTAAATAATTTTTTAATTAATATTGTATGAACATATTTTGACCTCATCGCATACATGATTCTAGAAATAGTAATTTTTGAAACATGTTTCATATGAAAAACGTGGGTGTCAATTTTTATTTTCAAAAATCCCAATTGTGTCCTCTCCCGCACTTATAAAAAGTCGTACCATATCCAATTTTATTTTCACTTATAAATCCCATTGGATATTTAAATATCTACCCAAATATATTAATTATATCAATACAAACATTGTAGAGGCGTTAGTTTCATTTTTAATCCTTCTTAATAAGTCATTAGATATAAACCAAAAGAGGCCCACTGAAGAAGAGTTAAACTTATTAAACTTGAATTTTTGTTTTATTTGTTCATTAACCTACTTCAAATATTCTGAAAAATTGATAAAATAATAACAAAATTATATAATATATAGAGATATTTTATTATTTTAATTTAATAACATGTATCCATATCCACTTCTACCAAATGGGAATCAAAACTGTCGACCATGTGTATAGTTGGTTACTACCACGCGAACCAACGTAACTCATTTTCCATATCATACCCTCGCAAAATGATATAATGATGTAACTGATATACTTATATGATATTTATGACATTTATATAATTATACAATTATAAAACATCATATACCTTCTTACCTTTCAATTAGTTAGAAAATAATAATGTTGTTCATGCGTATGTGTGGACTACCGCCTCGGTGTAGCGATATGATTTTTTATCATTTTATATTGATTTGGATGCTAATAATTATTTATTTAATGAATATAAATCATATATTTTATATAATAAAGGATATAAAGTTTTAAAAAATTATTTCCTTATATTTTATTCCATCAGTAGGAAAAATATTAAAAGTGCTCATGTGTAAGTACGACATATCGTCTCAATGAATGGTGTAACACATTTTCTCATATCTAATTTTTATGTACTATTATAAATACTTATAAAATGACTATATATGATATTTATATCATGGTTAAATCTATTTATATAATGGAAACAAGAACATTGTAAAAGTAATGAAATTCCCGAACTAAAACTTACATGAAAAATGAAGAAATTATCACCTAAAATCCTAAATTTAACAAATATTTGTTAATAAATAGGCTATAAAATAATATAATTAAATAATATATGGTATAAAATATATGACTATGGTTATATAATAGATTTTTTATAAATATATATTTATTATAAATGATTTATGGACAAGTATAAAGGAAATAATAATTAAGGTAAGGGTTTCACTTCCAACTTTTACTTCCAGGAAACATATTTAATATTCCCCACTTAATTCAATTATATTGTTTATATAATAACCCAATAATATGTTATATCATCAATCCATTTATCTTAATTATATTTAAATTTCACCTAATGTTATTCCTTTCATGGGGACTATGATTCAAAAGTTACTAAATTGGTAAAGGATTATGTTACAATTGTTTATCTGAATTGTTCATGATTAGGATTCTAATTAAGAAATATTATGATCTATATTTCAAGAAACACATGAATTTTATTCTCCAATGATTATTTCTTTATAATACATGTTTGTAATTCATTTTCCTCTGTTCAATAACAAAATATTCCAAAATATTGTTTTTTAAATAAAACTGACTTCATTTCTCTCTTAGTGGAAAACAAATTATCCTCTATATCTATGTTTTCTATAAATGTTTTCAAAAAAAATAAAAATTCCCTAAAAAAATATTAAATAACTTTTTACCCATGTTTTACTATTTAAAATAGTATGGATGGAATCTTCTTGTTCATTTTCAAATGAGAAACCTTTTAACCTTTTTACAACAGTTTAAAACTATAGTTTTTTATATTTTAAAGCATATATAGAATTCCCTACTATCATGACCACTTGTTACTTTTAATCATCCATGAAATTTTTGAAGTTTATTTTTAATAGAAACGTTTTTATTAATATTCTATAATTTTCTGTTTTTTAATTGATTTTCAATGTGAAAAGGGATATTTTCCTCAAGAATTTTTTAATGTAATTTTTATTTATCAATTAAAACAACCTTCATTTTACTGATTCTCCTTTGGAAATATGGTGTAATGATATCATCCTTGTTACTTTTTTAGGTGGTTTATGATCAATTTGACTAGGGATGTTCTATTTTGACTCTAAATGGTTCATGATTATATTTATTGATTGGGTAATGTATTAACATTTCATATGATATTTTTTTAATAAAAAAATATGGTGATAATGTTTCACTCAATTTATATTAGGAATGAGTTCTAATTACTATGTGAGGGGTTGGTCCCATTATAACACCTTGATGCATTGGTAGGTATCATGAGACAAACTATCTTGGGTTTTTAGGCTAAGGACTTACCCATTCCTATAAGATTTCTTGGTATAAGTCAGTGATTACATGGTTATGATATCTATAATTATTAATTCTGTTATTATAAGATTAGTTATTTATATTCCATGTGAGTATTTGATTAGTTAGAATATCCTTGTTAAAGTATCAATTTCTCTTGATTATTTATTTGGAATTATTTTATGATCATTTATTACTACCATATAATGACCAAGAAATTTATTGAATGGAATGGATTTTTTTATTTACCTTCCTATATTTATTTTTCCTTATTTATTCATGAAATATTCTAGTGTACTATTAACCTTACTCAGAATTATACATCACCCCCTTCTTATTTTTCCTTTCCCCAATATTTTAGGAATTTTTTTGTGATTTATATTTAAAGATATACTAAGGGTAATAATTGGCTAATAAAATAAAATAATATATTATATATTATTTTTTCAATTTTAATATGATATTCAAGTATGTATCTAGTTTATTAGGACTAATAAACTATCTAGTTTTTTGGGATGATATTTCTTGTATATTATGTCAATTTAATAATGTAACAACCAGCTATGGGCTACTAGCTTCAGGGTCTATACGGTTTATATTGTAGGAAGTTTAATAGAATGCTTTTAAATAATATTAAAAAAACATAAATTATGGAACATAACCCTATTATTAAATTTTTGGATAAGTATAAAAGATAACATAATTTTTTTGTTATAAAAGTATTAGGTTTATTTCCTAGAAAATACATCCATATCTGGATAATAAAACTGGACGTGGTTCTAGCATAGTTATACCTTGAGCAAATAACTATGAAAAGTTCTTATTAGGCTTTGACATGATCATCCCCTGGTGCACAATGATGGGCCTTACTCTGCACTTGGTTTGACACTCCCATGGGATAAAGACGGGATGATTTTCACTTTATTTACAAACTATAATGATGAATTTGAAAATATTTTTATGATTTGAATGTTTTTTGAAGAAAGCCATGAATTTTAATATGAAATTAGATATGTTTAATATTTTAAATATATGTTAATTATTTCACTGATTTGGGGTTTATAATTTATATTTCATAATTTTATAATATAATATAGTGTATTTAATTATTTATAAATGAAACCTAGGTGAAGGAATGGGTATTGTATCAATTCATGTATTCCATATAAGGATTACACTCTTGGGAAATATAATGAAACTATAATTTGATATACAGTTTGAACTAATAAAATTATAACAATTTTAGGGAAGCTGACTCATGTAATGAGTAATAAACATTCCATTATAGAGAATCCTACTAATCCACTATATGGAGTAACAATTTTAGAATGCTTTACCCATTAAAAACCACTATCATTCAATGTGACTAAAAAATCATTTTTAGATGATAAGTGGATATGTTCTTTGTATAATATATTTATCACTCTAGGATGTAATGAAGGGGAGAATTTTGTAATGGATGTTTATAATATCTTAGGGGATATGGATCAATGGTGTTCATTTAATCAAAACACAAATTATAAGAAGGAAATATATAGCACTGATTGGATGGGATTTAATGTACTCTTCATGGAAAAATATTTTCCATGTGAATAATGATTCGATATGGAGAGACAATTCCTATGTCTAAGAAAAATAGAAGATGAAAATATTTCTAAGTATAAATCTAACATTAAAATTTTGGAAAGGATTTTTTTTATTATGTGTGTAATACCAAGATAATTACTGAAAATTTATTTTAAGGGATTAAAAATCCTTTTAATGGAACTATTATCTCAATACTTTTCATCGTATGAGGATATAGTATCATCTGCTATCAAGATATAGAATGGATTCTCTATGTATTATGGATTTAAAAGAATTAATGATAAGAAGTTGGATACTAATCTTGATTGGAAAATAAATAAGGAAAAGGGAATAAAGGTATGGAGGATTTTACATCTTGTAATAAATATAGAAAGAAGCATCATAGAACGTTCTTGATGGGAATGGTATTTTTCTGCATGTGTGGTGAGAAATACCACCATTCTATTGATTAAAGGACAAATAAAGAATTATACAATGTAAACTTTTTAAATTTTAAGGAGATGGGATGCTATGTAAATTATTTTCCATGGTGTTAAGGGAATTTTAACTAGAAAAGGACAAGGTATCAAGTGAAATCCTATGTGATCCCAAAAAATGAGTTTGAATGCATTACTGATATGGTGGTAGGTACTTTAATAATATACTCATATTTAGTTGATGATTGATTTTATTATAGATCTTAGAACTTATTTTTATCATCCCTATTTTCTAGGAAAAATTTATATTTTCCAATCACATAATGAATTGAGTTATCGATCAACACTCCTTGTGGAAGAATCTGTGAAATAAGAATATGTTGGTCAGTTCCCATTATGATAAATAAAAACAATCTATTTTCTGACTTTATTATTACAATTATGTTTTATTTTGATATAATCCTTGGTATGGAATATGATTTCTCAGTACACTACCACCCAAGTAATGAAAATAAGGTCATATATGCATTGACCAAAAAATACCATGGATTCTTATCAAAGATTAGGATAAAAATGGATCTCCTGTTCATGGATTTACTAAAAATTGATCTATTAATAATTAAGGGGAATCATCACTACGATTATAAATTATTTATAACCATATTTTTTAAAAATTATAAAAATTTATCAACAAGATGATAATAATTCTAAAAATATGATTAATTTTTTTAATTATAGAAAGTTGGATGACATAAAATATGAAGATGGTGTTTTGAAATTTGGGAAGAAGCTATATGGTCTCTATATACAAATGATGAAGAGAGAATTTTCGGATAATTCTTATAGCTATAAATTCTCTACACATCCTTTTTTGACCATGAAGTATAGTGATTTGAAGGAACATTTTTCTGAGATAGTATTAGGAGTGAAATTGCCAATTATGTGTCCAGAATTTTGTTAAAGGTAATGTCTTTGACATAGGATCCTCGAAGAATATGACACCATAATCCTGTTATTTTTTGAAAATGGGATGACAATAACATGTATATTTTTATTATAGTATGGATTACATATAAGAAGAAATATTTAATATGAGTTATTGTATATTACCACACCAAATTTTCACATTTCATCACTTTAAGAGAATATTTAACTTTGGAGTGACTTACACAGCTTTATATAAATTAATTTTTAATTAATCATGTAACACCACTATCAATTGTGGTTGGTCATGATCTATGATTTACATCACAATTATAGAAGAGTCTCCCAAAGGCTCCTGACACCAATATTCATTTAAGAATTGCATATCACCCTCAATCTGAGAGAAAATAAATAGGTACCATACTAATATAGGAAGACAATTTGAGGTCGTTATCTCTTTTTTTTCATGATATATGGGATCTTTATTTATCTTTGGTTGAGTCACACTATAATAATAGCTTTCATTCAAGTATTCAAAGGGAATTGTGTGAATAATTATATTGAAAGAGATATTATACTCCAACTTGTTGGGATGAAGTTAGTGAAAGATTATTATAGTCTTAGAAATTTTGGAGGAGAAAAAAATAAGGTATAGATTATTAAAACTCAAATCAAAGTACCTCATAGTTGTAAGAAAATCGATTTTGATAATCAGAGTAAATACATAGAATTGTAAGCGGGAGATCATATTTTTTTTAAAGTACCACAATGTAAGGATATTTTAAGGTATAGTGAGGAAAGGAAACTAATCCCTATGTACATTATACCTTTTCAAATCTTAGAATTAATAGTATTTATGTCCATCAATTTGGTAATTCCACCAAGTCTCTCTAAAGTACCTGATATGTTTCATATATCCTTTTTATGAGAGCACATGCCAGAACAAATGCTTATGCTCACCTATTAAGAAATAGAATAGGAACCAGATCTATATTATTGAAAACATATTGTCCATATTATGGAAAATAGGAAATAACTATTGTGTAATTGGATGACTTGGATGTTAAATGTACTTTAGAGAAATCATAGGATAAAAGAGGTGATGTGATAACCTGAAGTGATTATGATGAATAACTACTAAAATAAATTCATGAATAAACATTCTTGAAATTTTTCTGAAGAATTTTTTGTTTGGGGGAATAATTTAGCATCACAATACATTAGGATAAATTTCCTTTTAAATAAATATGTTCTCTCGGATAACACGCGATACATACAACCCTATGTCTAGAAGAACTGTAAAATAGTACATTGTTATAACATAGCCATTATATTAGTGAGTACTAATAACACAAACTATGTCATGAAAATTATATGGTTTATACATGTAAAAAAATAAATGGTTATTTAATGTTTGTAGATAAGATAACAATATTTTGAATTAAAAAAATTGTTTTCATAAAAATTTTATTTCTCTAAAAAATCCTTTTATTATACTTTGAGTACAAACATTAAAATTAATTTTTTTTCTTATATTTAGAAAATTTATTTTACAAAAATAACTTTGATTTTTAAATAATAATTTCAAAATTATATTTTAGTGATTTTTTGAGAATTTTCTAGATGGATAAATTTTTTTATGAATACTGAAAAATAATGTGTTTTATTGAAATTTTCCTTTTCATTTAAAGCATTGCAAAATTCCATTTTGATTTAATGTTTTTTAAAGTAAAATTAGTTAAATTATATTTTAATAAATAAAATTTATGTCATTTTAATCTAATGATTTCTAATTTTTTTTATTTAAAACAATTACACTTATGGGAATTTACTTTTTGGAAAATGTCTTTTTTGTCTCATATGCATGTTTAATTTTAAATTAACATCTTCCAAATATTTTTATGGAATTTGAAAAAATGGATTAAATTTGGAATAATATATATATATATATATATATATAATAATAATAATAATATGGTTAACATTATTTTAAGACATAATGAATAGGGAGAATAGTAAAAATTAATTATCATAGTTATGGTTAAAACAAGTTTACAGAGGGTCAAACGAAAAATAGAAGGGTTAGAATGACAGAAAAAAAACTTTTTAAATTCCAATTATCTAGCCATATTTATACCTCGTTTGATCCTTGTTTCTATAATGATCCATTTTTTGGCATTTTTTCTTGTGAAAAACATGGGTGTCACTTTTTTTCAAAAATTATTTGTGTGTCATCTACCCCACTTATAAAAGGCCGCCCACTATCCTCTCGTATTCACTCATCCAATGAAATTTTTTTTTTCATGACCTGAAAAAATAACATCCTTTAATCCATCACCACATATTTGAATAATTATTTTGGTTATTTAAACCTATTATGATGGCTCTAGGTATAAATCTAAAGGGGCTCTCTGAATAAGCGGTAAAGTTTTTAAACATGCATTTTTATTTTATTTCATTATCGGTGTCCTTAAAATATTCTGAAAATATGATAAAATAATAACATAAATATCTAATATATTATTATATATTATAATGTTACTTTAATAACCAATATCCATCCCCACTTCCATCAAATGGCAAATCAAACAATCAATCATGTGTTTGGAGGACTACCGCTTTACAGACTAATGTAACTTGTTTTCTTTAAGTGCCCCTCACAGCTAGATATAATGATGGAATTAAAATATTTATATGATATTTATTAAATTTATATACTTGATTAATTATAATATAACATATAACTTCTTACATTACAAACTATTGGAAAATAACAACATCGATTTGGCGTACGTGTGGATTACCAACACCACATAGGGATGTGAAATTGTTTATATTTTATTTTGACATGGATGGTAATAATGATATATTTAATGAATACATATTATATATTTGAAATAATAATGGTAATTTAAAGTTTAAATATTATTTTCCCTTATTTCCTTTCATCTGATGAAAAATAGAAACATCATTCAAGCGTATATACAGCATACCATCTCCATGAACGGTGTAATTCATTTTCCATTTCTAGATTTTATGGAATATTATAAATAATTATATAATTATTATATATTATATTTATATCATGAATAAATATCTATATATAATGGAACTATGATCAAATTAATGAAACTAAAATTACTAAAACAAAACCTACATGAAAAATGAAGCAATTATCACCCGAAACAGTTATTTTAAAAATGAATTATTAATAATCTGGTCATAAAATACTATAAGAAAATAATATATGATATGATATATATAATTATGGTTTTTTATAGATTTATAATAAATAAATATTTAGTATTCAAGATTTATGGACATGTAAAAAGTAAATCAAACCTTAGATAAGTGTTTCTCATCTCAGTTTTACTTCTATGAGACATATTCCATATTAACCACTTAGTTATTTTATGTTTTGTATATAATGAAACATTGATTTTTTATATCATGAATACTATTATATTCAATTTAATTTAATTTTTATTTTAATTTATATCTTTCATGAGCCTTTTTATTTATAAGGTACTAATGTTGTAATGGTTTATATTATAATCAAATTGTTTATCAGGTTTGTTCGTAATTAAGTTTTTGATGGTGAAATATTATGATGTATATGACAAGAAAATTATGAATATTATCTACCTTTGGATATTTCTAGATATTTCATGTTCTATTATCTATAATAACAAAAGATAATAAAATATCATTTAAAAAAATTCAACTTCATTTATCTAATCAATAGATAACTCATTTTTATTCAATATAGATGTTTTCTAAAAAAATTTCAAAAAACGTTTTAAGATTATAAAAAGAATTTATTAAATAAAATTTTACCCATGTTTGCTTTTTTATAAAAAAAAATTGAATGGAATTATCTTTTTTTCCAATGTTTCACTTTTTATCTTTTTAAAAATATTGTAAAATGAATGTTTCTTAACTTATATGGAATGTATGGAATTACCCACCATACAAAAAAATCATTATTTTTAGGATTAATTTGTAATTTTACAAGTATAATTTTAATGAAATTTGTTTCCTTAATATTCTAGAAATTTTTTGTTGTTCAAAGTTGTAATGACCTGGCCCACCAAGGCTCACCTGCCCAATGAAGTACAGGGATTCCACATCCCCAAGATCTCCTCTATAGGACTAGGGCTAGAGACATGTGAAAAGGGGAATAAATACAGTCAGAGGACTTTTCCTAAAGTACCTATATGCATGAACCCAGCCATCTCCATGAAAAATTTCATATGAATAATATTAAAATAAAGTAACATCTAGAGTAGAAATAATGCATTAAATAACCTCTAGGTAATCAAAAATAATGTGATAGTGAAATATGAAATATAGAGGGAAAAGTATGCACCCATCTAAAAAATATTCCCCAACCCAATAACAACATGAATAGAAAATAGATTAGAGATAGCATCTCGTGATCTCTATATTCGAACACCATACAGAGTATATATACCTGAGTATCCTAATGCTCCTATAAAACTTCCAGTGATCAATCTATTAAATTCGTAATACATGAATCATGTGGGAAAATACCATGAAAGGGTGATTGTATACATACCCAGTAGGACACCTAGAAAACTGAAGAGGGAGAAATAAAATACCCAATAAAAGTAGTCATCTTAACCCAAATAAAGATGGAAATGAATCTCAACATCATAGTTATATAATCATATAATTAACCCCGAAGAGAGAGAAAATGGGTTCTCTATTTCAGAACCCATTCCAATATGATTAGTTTTCCTGCAGCTCCAATGGTCCATCGTCAACACCCATCATGTCGTGTGTCTTTCCAATGAAGTCATGAGGAGGACCCACACTAGGCTACTGCTCTTAGACCTGAGGGAGAGAAATCATAAAAATTTATAGGACACATTACCTAGTATATATTTTTATGAAACTCAGTGGATATAGGACTCGTTCTTCTTTAGGGAAGTATAATTTATATATAGAATAATTAGTAATGGGGACTCACTCCTTGGGGATACAGTGGATGATCATCCCCATGGATATAGGACTCATGTATAGAAGATAGAAACTCTCCACTCCACTCAACACAACTAATGGAGACACAACTCCAAACCATGTTTCCCAGGTAACCTCATAAAAAAAGAGTAGACGAGCCCAAATCCCACGGATCGTATCCATAGTAAAGAGATCCAAAACTCATGTGGAGGACTTGTGTATTATTGGAGATTGAAAATATGGGGTAGTTCCACACTGGTGGATAGGGTACCCACACCATCTATAGTATGGAGAGTATCATATATGTCTATAAAAATATTATGGGGGGCCCGCCCTGGTGTGATAGGAGAGTATCATCCATATGGATAAAGGACCCTCAACCTGGTATGATAGGGAAGTATTACCCCTTCATAGAATAATGAGTATAGAAAACATGTTCCCTTGTGTGATATATATGTACCATCCCTATTGATATAGTACATGCACCCTGGTATTACATGGGAGTACCGCCTTTGCCCAGAATAATGTGTTCGGGGGACTCGTGCCCTATTGCGATAGGGGAGTATCGTCCCCATGGATAGAGGACCTACACCATGGTATGAGAAGGGTGTACCACCTATGAATGAAATAATAAGTATAGGGTACCCACAACCATGTGTGACAAGAGAGTACCATCATCATGGATAGAGAACATGCATTGTGGTGTGATAGGGGAGTACCACCACTACCTTGAATCTCTATGACCATCCTTCTTGATCACTACCATAGTAAACCATTTCCAAAAATAAGCATTGCACTCATAATTTCTCATAAAAAATAGACTCTGAATTCCACCATCTTGTTCTATAGTAAAAAACACTTAGGATAATCTATTCATGGGATAAACATTTTCTTGAGAATAAAGGAGATACAGAATGTAGAAGTTTCTCAAAAAGGAGGTAAAAAGTAATTATTAGGTCTACTAGACATGTTGTCCCACTCCAATAACTATTTTTGTTCTCCTATAGAAATGGATCGATGACTATGTAACCATACAGAACATTGGAGTTACCCACATGATGTGCCTCGACCGAACGAGACCTACCAATGTACTTCTAGTTTAACATGTGTCTATAAATCCATGCACTTAGTTATGATTGGGTACTTGTACATGACTATGTACTCCTATAGTAGACTATGTGTCCTCCAACATAGGGTCCATGGTGTGTCCAGATGGCAGATAACCTAGTTACCCAAGTATAGTCACACAACATGTCATGCAGTCACATAGTGTGTGATCCTTATATTTTTTGTGAAACCCTGTCTACCTAAGCTTTGTGATTACCTGGAATGTGATCATCCTAGTACATGAAGTGTATTAAATATTTTTATAAGAATTTCAACTTTTCATGTGGAATACATATCTATGGATACCACCATGATTCTTTCCATTTGTCAACAGAAAATGGTGGTATTCACATTTGGTTATTGTTTTTCTGCCTCTAGTGGTCCGAAAATGGATTCTATCCATTCACAAAAATCCCATACATGTGCACCTCTCCTCTATTCACTGTAGCTCGGTCCTAGATTCTAGATACTTGGGAATTATAACCTGAATCACATAATAGATCTTAATCCATTTGCAAATCACCATCACAATCATCATTCATATGACTATAAACAAATCTAGGGTTATAATCACACTTGAACCTACCTTAGTAAAGTTGAAAAATAACCCCATAGGCTAATGGGGAAGAATACAAAAAATGGTGTGGGAAGATAACTCTTAAAATCCTGATAAATATCATTTTCCAAGCATTATTTCCCCATTATATACCGATAGAGAATCTAGGGTGAGATCATATAATAAAAAAATTATTTGAATAAAACAATTTGTTTCTAAAACAGGCTCATCCAAATGGTGAGAAAATGCAGAATCAAAAGAATATAATCAAATATTCACACTCAAATTCATAAAAATGGATGAAACCATAATTGATGATCACTACCTCGATTAGGGGTAAATAATTGATGATGAATTTATTTTCTATGGATAAGGATGATCCGTTGCATTTTTTGTACGTCAATCCACCTCGATCTAATTGTTGTTCGTCATTCGATGTAGATATGGAAACAAAGATTGATCTCCTCCTCCTATCAAATATAAAAAGGTTTATGTGTCTAAACAATTTAAAATTTTAATAATATTGTATTTATAGATGATATTATTAGTTTATATAATCAAATAGAAAATTTATTTATTTATTTATTTTAATTAATTGTACCCACTAATGGCTACCTCAACCAGACACCCAACGTTGACCATCCTTAGGTCGTTCCACAGGTAAAACTCATTCTACAAATTAATCTTTGGTCACATATTTTTGATATGAAACTCCATTCAAGAAATATTACATTATTTTTGAAAAACATGTTCATGATATAAATATAAATAATATATTTAAAAAAAAATTGATGGACTCACCAGGCCATTAATTATCCTATCGTCTCAGAGTATGGATTTGAAAATATTCCTTAATATATTTAATAGTATTTCAATGAAAAAACAATGTCTCTAAATTATTCTATACTTATATTATTTTCATCCCAAAAATTAAAAAAATAAACAATAAGGTGTGGATATTGATCACACATTTAGCTCTTTGAATCCTAGGATATCTCCTAAATTCTCCCATGCTTCAAAAAAAAATATACAAATGGAATGTTCTAACCATCCTCGATTTTCACCTACTAATCCTCAATCACCACCAGGCAATCCAAAAATGTGCATCCATCCTCGATTTCTAGCTCACCTCAGTCAATAATGCATGTATGATCACGCACATATCCACTAAGATACAATGCATTGAATACATCATGTTCTTGTTCTAACTGTTGGGGTAAGGCTAGTCTGTATGAAACATCAAAATCCATTTGTAGGATCTCAAACGTCCCAATAACCCACCGTCTAGGATAGATTTCCTCATCAACTGGATCCATACAATCCTCATCATGGGGAGGCTCTTATGAAAACATAGTTTCCATGATTGAACTAAAAATTTAAGTGATGTAGAGACCCAAATCTTGACGTACATGGACATTACATTACTTTTTTGAAATACTTAATACATGACAAAAATAGATACCCAAAGACAGTATTATTTTAGTGTCTTTGGAAACTCATAACGTAATCTTCTAATCATGGTGAAAGATCTTCAAGATCTCCCATAAAGTTCTTACACTTTGGTGTTCTTACCTAAAACATTTCTTTATATCATGGGGAAAATAAAACATAAAAAGGGTGAGCTCAAATGCTCAGTAAGGGAAATCATAGAGAACATAAAACAATTTATAAACATTTTAATGGAAAAACTTGAACATAAAATCTAAAAATCAAAATCATGACCAAAGAAATAAATCTTGGAAGTACGTAAGTCATATATAATAAAGGAACATAAATCATGATAAAATAGCATGGGAATAAAACATTTAATTGTGGAAAACCATTAATCACATGATATGATTTCATTAGTAGCCAAGGCATTGCTACCAAGACCATCTTAGTGGACAAAGTCCATTTCTAAATCGAGTTCACTCCTCGTTCCAGTCCTGTATCACTGAACCAGATTAACTTACCATTCCATCCATTTCTATCTCATGAGATATAAATCTTTACCCAATTCATTGGAGGGAGATATAAATACCACCCATCTCATATTGAAATCATTATTTCGTGTGCCAAAAAATCATAAATCATACATCATAGCATAACCCATGTAATAGAATGGGATTCTTAAACTTTATGCCATCATAACAGAATCCACATAAAAAATGGATATCATTTCATCATAAGAAGAATAAAACCATGTAAATAATGGATACATTATACTTGAAACATAAACATATTAAATAATGTCATTTTAGACAGAAAATAGTTTTGATAAAACACTTGAAATGAATTCTTGAGGAAAATATCCTTTATTCTTCAAAATCATTTTCCTTTCACAAAATTACATGAAATCATAAAAGAAAAGAATTTTGTTGAAAATAATCATGAAATCTTGTAGAGTAAGATTCTTGAAAATAAGGCATTATGAAACTGTAAAAATCAGTTCACACCGTATAAGTTAAAAATAACGTCCTCCTCGTACTTTTGTCGGAAAAGTCAAAAAGTTCCTCCTATGGTAGACAAAAGTAAGATTCCTTTCATAGAATGTGGAAAATTTTAAAAATGGTTAAAAGTAAATTAAACATACATGAAAACATTTTTAGAAAATAGGGACATGGATGATAAAAAAACCCCAGTAAATACTTATGAATAAATAATCTCAGATAAGAGGGAGATTGGAAAAGGTATCCCTTACCTTATGTCTGATATGCTTCTTATGTAACTGAACCTCTTGTATAATGATTTAAATATTGTAATTGACTTATTAAAAAATCTTATTCATTGTTATTATATCATATTTGGTTTACTTATGACTTTATATTACCCGTTCTTTTGTAAATTCGATGTCAAAGCAGCGATTTGGGGAAAATCGTTTCATTTATTGTACATGTTTCGACTTGTTGTTCTTGATATTATTAATTATATCCTGATTTACTTAATTTATGAATTAAAAACATGATTTATATATAATATATATTCATCATATACATATAAACATGATATATCGATAAATGTAATGAAATACAACGTTCATGGAGAGGGTAGGCCGTACGTACGCATGAACGCTGTTTTCGTTTCCTTATTGAATTGAATGGAATTAAGTAGATGAACTACATATACATATATATACATATATCCAGTATAATTATTATGTTATATATTTCATTATTATTCATTATATATACTTTATAATCATTCATGAATGGTTAACATGGATAATGAATCTCATCGCGTTGTGGAGATGGTAGTTCGTACGTACGCAGGAGAGATTATATCATTCCCATGATCGTGAAACTGTATTAAAGTGTATTTATAATATTTAAGAATAGATCTCAATTTACAATAATTATATATAGTTATTTATATACACCATTATACCCATCCAAGTAAGGTGGTGGTCGAAATCATATTACACCACGGCGTGGAGACGGTATTATGTACGTACGCATGCGCGGTGATTTCGTTTTCTGTAGGATGGATAGAAGGTGAAATAGGGTTTTTTAATAATTATAATAACATATATTTATATAATTAATACTGATGTTATTACTTTATAATGATACAACTAAATAATAAGAAGTAGAAGAAGAAAGAAACTTGAGAGAATCGGAAGAAGAGATTACCTCTTCTTCGACGCACCTCCTTTAAGATTCCTCTTAAGGAAGTAGAGTTAGTCTTTTGAGAAGACCATAACCTCCTGAATGTTTATAGGGAATTGTAGAAGATAAATGGTCAGGGTTTGGTAGAGCTTCAAGGCTCAAAAGGGTGTGAAGAGAAGAGGTAAGTGGTGCCCTTTTTATAAGGGAGAGGAGGGGCACCTATTGAAAAACTTAAAATATTATTTTATAATAAATTCATATTCGGTTTTTAATAGCGTTAAATTGATTTATTTAGAATCTAAGGTGGGGATGTGTTGAAATCCTCTCAAAAAATAGGTTTTAGAAAAGCTTAGGTTCCTAGTTTATCGTTATCATTTAGATTTAACTCTAAGTTAAATAATTTAACTTTAACCGTGTCTTTTTGTGTTCTTACACTATATGGTTAATAAACTTACTATAACAAGAAAAACTAACCCTAAGTGGTTCCTTATTAATATATATATCATTATCTAAGTCATTTGGCCGAACCATATATTTTTAGGAATAAAATAACAATTAATAATATAATATTTTAAAAAAACTATTTTATGTCAATTTTGACACTATTTGGTATTGATTTTTGTGAAATTCATAACAACATGGTTAGTTAGAAAAAAAATAATTAAACAAATACTAACATGTTATATTAACCTATAAAATTAATTTAATTCAAAAAATGTCTCAAATTACGTTTATATGGGTATTTAAAATATCAATTATTTTAATATTTCATTATTTAGGAAATTACTGCATCACCATTGTATCATAAGTAACTTAAATTATTTAGTGTATAAAAATTATAAATATAATACCATTAGGTAGGAAATCTTTTTAGATTTATAATTAATTATTATAGTTGAATTTATCTTATTAATAACCATGTATTAAAAATGTTTTAGTTATTAAACATTGATTTTGACTATTTTAACTCTTCTTTAAATAAAATAATATTAAATGTCCAAATCTAATCCAAGTGGACCTAATGGTAATATTTTATTCCTAAGGTTGTTTTTGGTTTAATTAAACGTATAAAATAGAATTAGGACATGTGTTAGGGTAATAATAATATCATTTTTACCCTTAATTACCCTATTTACTTTTAGCCGTGGTAAATAAAAGTATAAAGTTACTATTAACCAAAAATTATTTTTATCTTATTGAACCACATTTTACTTCTTGATATTAACCCTATCTCTCAGGTTTTTGAAATTCCACTCACAGAAGAAGTAAAATTAAGTTTTATGTAAATTTTCAAATTCCACTAGAAGGTGGGTAAAAGACGGTGAAAAGTTCAATAAAATTTTAATATATCTAAAATTATTATAAAATGACTAAAATGAATTAAGTTGAACTAATATAGGTATTACGTATCAGTTATAAGCAAAAATAAATTTAAAAAAAATAAATATTTATAAAAAGTCCATTTTTAAATAGTAACCCAGTGTTTTCAATATTCATCAAAAATTGAAAGATTTCAGAAAAATTCCAAAAAATCACCCAACGATAATTTAGATATTCCAAATCCAAAAATGAAGTCCATTTTGAAAGATTAAATTTATAATGTTTCAAAAAGTGGGTATTACTATTCATAATGGCTAGTTCATAAAAATATTATAATAATATCTTGTTTAGTGAAACTCGGTATTGCGTACTACACATGCTATTGAGGAAGGTCTTGATTGCGTGTAATACAATCCATGTCAGGGTTGCATTTAGTGAAAGCTCAGTTTGGTGTTTCGGATAACATAATCAAAACTTATTTCATTTATACATTAAAAAATATATATACTTAATGTTGCATAGAATAATTTCCACAAAACGAACTCAAATTTGTGTGTAACACAAGACAAGAATAGTGTTGTGTATACTGCAAGGTAATATGGTGTTGCATATTGTACATGATAATCTTGGTGTAGTGTATAACAAAATACATCAAATAAATTAAAAATTATATATCTCATAAAATCATGGGGTGTTACATTCTACCCCCCCTTAAAATGAATTTCGCTCTCGAAATTCGTCGGGGTTATAAATCGTTTACTAGAGGAAAGTTTCTTTCATAGAAACACACATCATAAAAAGGAATACTAAAACTTTATTTTAAAAAAGGAAAGTTATAAATGTAACGGTTACCCAGATTAACTCATCACTGGGTTTCCACCTAAGAGAACATATGTGGAAATATAGATACGGAAGAAAAATCTAACCAATAAGTTCTGATGGAGTGTGGTAGAGGACATGGCTATGAAAAATCCAACAATCATAAAGCCACAAATTTTTGAACATCTAAGGTACCATCTGATTCATCAGATATAAGAGCACTAGGAAAACATTTTTGGTTTTCAATATCATTCCCCTAATGTTGAAAAAATTGAATTAGAAAAAATACTTACTAGATTTTGGTACAATCTCACTGTTGTTTGTGCCTTGAACAATTTCCACTACATCTCTTAATGAAATGAAGTTGAATTTGTCTACCTTGAAGTGTTAACAGATCATACAATAGAATGATAGGTCATTCCATCTGTCTCAAACATAAGGTTAGAAAATGTTATATTCATAAGTCCATCTATGGTGAGATTAATCGTATATAGTTCCTAAAATGGACGTATACTTCGTATATCAAACCACATAATAAATTGAAACTAATATATACTAACCAGGGACTTCCTGTTGGCCAGTGGTAGGCAATAATGGCCTGTCACACTTCAGTTGTGGGTTCGATTCCCACAGCCTTGTCCGACACGATGGGTTGTCACCCATCCTACAGGTTGTCCTTTTTCTAAAACTATACTATTATAACATTCCAAAAATAATATCGAAAAATAAATTATATCCTTAAACAATACTATCTGATGTCCAACATAATATATTTCAAATTTTTAGGGTTATACAAAATACATATGTCCAATCTCATAGTATAAAGAAAATGATTACTTGATAGGTCACATAACAAGCACGTGAATACCATCATTTATCCCCCATATAAGATATATCTTGTTGGTCACATTCCAAACAAGTGAATACCTTAATCATGTATTCTCTTGAAAAATGAATACCCATTGAACCATAGTGAAAAAATTAATTCTGTCAAAAGTTAACTCTTTCCACATACCAAAATCCCAAACAATTTATATACTCAAACCATGATATCACAATGTCCATATATCAGCCATGACCTCATCAATACTATAAAACATTTCATTATCTCCTAATCCCTTAATTATGAACATATCATTTACTTTCCAAAAATATATGAATTAACCTTTCGGGTTTACTAGTACCATTCAACATATACTTTCAAATACTTTAGGAAAAACAATAGTGTTACAATCCTTAGATGTGTATTTATTCCATAGTACCATTAAATAACCTATATAAAATAACTCTTGATAAAAATTAAATCATTTCACTTCCTTCTTAAACCACTGACTGAGCTTTGTCATTTCTTTCATCTCATATATCATTTGTAGCCTCTTCATCATCATCAATATAAATACTACCCATTCGACCATGCTGATTTTCTTCATGAGATTTTATCTTAGGGCATTAGTTTGCATAATGCCCATACATTCCACATTTAAAACATTTAACCATTGTGGATGTCTTAGAAATACCATTATACTTGTACATGGTGTTAACAGAACCTTTTCCTTTACAATTACTAGATTTGTGTCCTTCTTTTCCACACCCAAAGCATCTTCTGGTTCCATTTAAACAATCTCCCTGATGCCTCTTCCCACATGATTTACATGAGAGAAATTGAACATTCTTTCCTCTATGATCATCATGAAACTCCATCTTTCTCTTATTATCTGAGTCGGGAAACTTACCAAAGTTGAGATTATTGATCATATTATGAGATTTCCGATTAGGCATAATAACGATGTTTGGACTTCCAAATCCAATTTAATTTGGTTTCTCATGAAGAATATCATTCCATTGTCAATAATATCTTCCATTATCGTGAATCTCCCTGTTTCATCCATGTTCTAAAACCCAAAAAGAATAGTGTGAGAGTCAAAAATCATTCTTGGAAAAACAACATAATAAAGGGGGAGTATCATCAATACCTAACATTTTAAGTTAAATTTTAAGATTGTTGAGTAATTCTAGGACTATAACCTATACGCATACTTATCCTTAGAGACATCTCGAGACATACCTTAGAAATATCTCTAGCGATCTCACTAAATTTCTCACATCCTAGTTTCCAAAGGTTAACTAAACCTTCGCTCTGATACCAATTGTAGAGACCCAAATCTTGATGTACATGGACATTACATTACTTTTGCAGAATACTTAATACATGACAAAAATAGATTCCCAAATACCGTATTAGTTTAGTGTATTTGGAAATTCGGAATGTAATCTTCTAATCATGGTGAAAGATCTTCAACATCTCCCATAAAGATCTTCCCCTTTGGTTTTCTTACCTAAAACCATTCTTTATATCCTGGGGAAAATAAAACATAAAAAGGGTGAGCTCAAATTCACCGTAAGGGAAAGCATAGATAACATAAAACAATCCATAAACATTTGAATGCAAAAACATGAACATAAAATCTAAACATCAAAATCATGAGCAAAGACATAAATCTATGAAGTACGTAAGGCATATATCAAAAACAAAAATCAATCATGAAAAAAAAATATCATGGGAATAAAACATTTAATTGTGGAAAACCATTAATCATGTGATATGATTTCCATGTAGCCAAGGCATTACTACTAATACCATCTTAGTGGACAAAGTCCCTTTCTGAATCGAGTTCATTCCTTGTTCCAGTCATGTATCACTGAACCGGATTAACTTACCATTATAGCCATGTCTATATCATGAGATATAAATCTTTACCCAATGCATTGGAGGGAGATATCGGTCCCACCCATCTCAAATTGGAATCATTCTTTCGTGTGCCACAAAATCATAAATCATACATCATAGCATAACCCATCTAATAGAATGTGATTCTTAAACATCATGCCATCATAACATAATCCATATAAAAAATGGATATCATTTCATCATAATAAGAATCAAACCATGTAAATAATGGATAAACTATACTTGAAACGTAATCGTATTAAATAATGTTATTTTAAATGGAAAATAGTTTTGATAAAACGCTTGAAATGAATTCTTGAGGAAAATATCCTTTCTTATTAAAAATCATTTTCTTTTCAAAAAATGTCATGATGTCTTAAAATAAAAGAATTTTGTTGAAAATAATCATGAAATCTTGTAGAGTAATCTTATTTAAAATAAGGTGTTATGAAACCATAAAAATCAGTTCACACCGTATAAGTTAAAAATAACATCCTCCTCGTACTTTTTTCGGAAAAGTAAAAAAGTTCTTCGTGTGGTAAACAAAAGTAAGATTCATTTAATAAAATGTGGTAAAATTAAAAAATGGGTAAAAAGGCCATTAAAAATATATGAAAAAAAATTAGAAAACATGGACATGGATGATAACAAAAAACCCCAGTAAATACTTACGAATAAACAATCTCGGATAAGAGTGAGATTGGAAAAGTTATCCCTTACCTTACGTCTGATATGCTTCATATGTATCATAAACCTCTTTTATAATGATTTAAATAATTTCATTGACTTATTTCAGAATTATATTCATTGTTATGATATCATATATGGTTTACTTATGATTTATATTACCCTTTCTTTTGTAAATTCGATGTAAAAGCAGCGATTTGGGGAAAATCCTTTCATTTATTGTACGTGTTTCAACTTGTTGTTCTTGATATTATTACTTATATCCTTATTTACTTAATTCCAAAATTTATTACTTGATTTATATATAATATATATTCATCATAAACATATATACATGATAGATCGATAAATGGAATGAAATACACCGTTCATGGAGACGGTAGGCCGTATGTACGCATGAACGCTATTTTCGTTTCTTTATTGAATTGAATGGAATTAAGTAGATGACATACATATATATATAAATATATACAGTATCATTATTATGTCATATATTTCATTATTATTCATTATATATACTTTATAATCATTAATGAATGGTTAACATGGAGAATGAATCTCATCGCGTCGTGGAGACAGTAGTTCGTACATATGCATGAGAGATGATATCATTCCCATGATTGTGGAATTGTATTTATGTGTATGTATAATATTTAAGAATAAATATCACTTTACAATAATCATATATATATATTTATTTAAACCATTATACCCATCCATGTAAGGTGGTGGTCGAAAACCGATTACACCACTGCGTGGAGACGGTATTCTGTATGTACGCACGCATAGTGATTTCATTTTATATAGGATGGATAGAAGGTGAAATAGGGTTACTTCATATTTATAATAACATATCAGTATATAAGTAATACTAATTTTATTACTTTATAATGAGATAACTAAAGAAGAAGAAGTATAAGAAGAAAGAAACTTGAGATAATCAGAAGAAGAGATTACCTCTTCTTCGACACACCTCATTTAAGCCTTATCTTAAGGAAGTAGAGTTGGTCTTTTGTGTAGAGACCCGTAGATTAATTTACATGGACATTACATTGCTTTTGTGGAATTCTTAGTACATAAAAAAACACACACACAAGGACCGTAATAGTTTAGTGTCTTTGGAAACTCGGAATATAATCTTCTAATCGTGGTAAAAGATCTTCAACATCTCCCATAAAGATCTACTTTTTTTTACCTAAAACCTTTATTTATATCCTGGGGAAAAGAAAACATAAAAGGGTGAGCTCAAATTCTAAGTAAGGGTAAACAAAAGAAATATCAATCACATCATATTCATAAGAACATAACATTTTGGAAATCTTAACCTACAAAAGAGATCATAATATCATAACATGGGATAAATCAAAGTACTGAAATGTAATCCCAATAATCATAACATAAAAAATTTAACTTTGTGGAATACACACATAATCATATAGAATCATTTCTTATTATTCAAGACTCATTTCCAAGACTATCTTAGTGAACAAAGATCATTTCTGAACCGAGTTCACTCCTCATTTCAGTCCTGTTTCACTGAACCGTTTTAACCTGCCGTTCCAGCCATGTCTATCTCATGAGATATAAAATCTTTACCCAATTAATTTGAGGGAGATATAGGTCCCACCCATATCATAATTATACCATTCTTATGTGTGCCACAAAATCAAAAACCATACATCATAGCATAACCCATGTAATAAAAATGGGATTCTTAAACATCGTGAAATCATAAAACAATTCATATAAGATAAAAGAATTCATAAAAATAATTCCATCACAACATAATAAAATCAATGTAATAATAGGGATATAAATATAACCATATATTATCTTAGATGGAAAATAATTTTGATAAAACACTTGAACTCCATTCTTGAGGAAAATATCCTTTCTACTTCAAAAACACTTTTCCTTTATTAACATGTCAAACAATTCTAACCTAAAAGAAGTTGATTAAAAATAAACTTGAAAACTTGTAAAGGAATATTCTTGGAAATAATGTTTTAAAAATCCATTCATGCCGTATAAGATAAAAAACATTCTTCTCATACTTTTTTCGGAAAAGTCAAAAAAATTACCTCGTATGAAAAACGACAAAAGATTCATTTCATATCTTTTACAAAATCTCACAGAAGGGTAAAATAGGATTTATACAATTTTAGTTGGATGGAAATAATATTACATATTGAGGAAACAAGGATGTGGATGATAAAATACACCCCAATAAATACCAAAGTATATACAATCTCGGATAAAAATGAGATTGTGTTATTTTCCCTAACCTTGGGTATGATTTACTTTGTAAGTGACCGAACCTCCTATATAAAGATTTAAATAATTTCATTGACTTATTCCAGAATCATAATCATTGTTATGATATCATATATGGTTCACTTATGACTTTATATTACCCGTTCTTTTGTAAATTCCATTTTAAAGAGCGTTTTGGGTAAAATCGTTTCATTTGTCATCCATGTTTTGAGTTGTAATTATTCATATGATTACATAGATCATGAATACTTAATTACATAATTTAAAACATGATTTATATATAATATATATTCAGAATATACATATATATAATAGATCAGTAAATGGAAAGAAATACACCGTTCATGGAGACGGTAGGTCGTATGTACGCATGAACGCTGTTTTCGTTTCCTTATTGAGTTGAATGGAGTTAAGTAGATGACATAAATATATATACACATAAATCTAGTATCATTATTATGTCATATATTTCATGATTACTTATTATGTATACTTTATAATCATTCATGAATGGTTAACGTGGAGAATGAATCTCATCGCGTAAAGGAGACGGTAGTCCGTACGTACTCACGAGCGATGATATCATTCTCATGATCGTGGAATTGTATTGGAGTATATGTATACTATTTCAGAATCAATATCACTTTACAATAATCATATATAGTTATTATGTACACCATTATACCCATCCAAGTAAGGTGGTGGTGGAAAATAGATTACACCACGGCGTGGAGACAGTATTCCGTACGTACGCACGCGCGATGATTTCATTTTACGTAGGATGTATAGATGGTAAAATAAGGTTGTTTAATAATTATAATAACATATACATATATGAGTGATACTTATGTTATTACTTCATAATGAAACAACCTAATAAGAATATGTTTAAGAAGAATTAAAGTAGAATGAATCGGTAACGGACATTACCTCTTCGTTGAAGCGCCTCTTTGAGTCCTCCTTTTAGGGAACTAAAATTGGTCTTTGAAAAAGACCAGGACCTATAAGATGTTTCTAGGGAAGTGGAGAAGAGAATTTGGCAGGGTTTGGCCGAGCATGAAGGATCAAAGTGGTGTGAGGAAGAGAGGGAGGAGGTGCCCTTTTATAAGGGAGGAGAGGGGCAACTTTGGAATAACAAAAAAATTTATTTTATTATAAAGCCAAATTCGGTTTTAAATTGCTCCAAATTGATTTATTTATAATCCAAGGTGGGGATGGGTTGAAATCATCTCATCCAATATATTTTAGAAAAGTTTATGTTCCTATTTTAACCTTATCATTTATATTTAACTTTAAGTTAGATAATTGTACTTTTACCGTGTCTTTTTGTGTTCTTACACTATAAGGTTAATAGACTTTCTATAACAAGACAAACGAACCCCAAGTTGTTTGTTATTAATATATATAACCTTATCTAAGTCATTTTTCTGAACCTTAGATTTTTAGGAATAAAATAACAATTAGTAATATTTAATTTTATTTAAAAACTATTTTATGTCAATTTTGACACTATTTAGTAATGGATTTTTGTAAAAATCATAACAGAATGATTAGTTCAAAATACGTTAATTAAATAAATACTAAAATGTCATATTAACCTATAAAATTATTTTAATTCATAAAAAGTCTAAAATTACATTTATGTTGGTATTTATAACATCAGTTATGTCAATATTTCATTAATAAGATAATTACTGCATCATCATTGTGTCATAAATAAATTAAATTATTTAATGTCTAAAAATTACAAACAAAATACCATTATGTAGTAAATATTTTTATATTTCTAATGAATATTTATAGTCGAATTGATCTTATGTATAACCCTATATTAAAAATTATATACTTATTAAACTTTGATTTTAACTATTTTAACCCTTCTTTAAATAAATTAATAATAAATGTCCTAATCTAATCCAAGTGGGCCTAAATGGTCATATTTTATTCCTAAAATTATTTTTAGTTGAATTACACTTATCCAATAACATTATTACATGTGTTAGGGTAATAATAATATCATTTGTACCCTTAATTACCCTATTTACTTTTAACCGTGGTAAAAAAAGTAAAAAGTTACTATTCACAAAAAAAAATTCGTCTCATTGAACCTCAATTTACTTACTGACATCCACAGAGTCTCTCGGATTTTTGAAATTTCACTCACAGAAGCGGTAAAATTATGTTTTATAAAAAAATCAATTTTTTAACTACCACTTAGTGGCTTCACTATTCATCAAAAAAATGAAAGTTTCCAGAAAAATACCAAAAATTATGCCTAAGCTATATTTGATATTATGAACTCAAAAATTATGTCTATTTTACCAAATTCAAAACATATCAGTTGAATTAATTAATTTAAAAATTAATTCCCATCGTCAAAACAAATAGCGTGTTCATAAGAGATAATAACTATCAAAAGATTGACACTTGTTCATGTCTGGTTTAAATGTGAAATTACATCCAATGACCAACATTGTATTAAATTGTAAAAATATATTCTAAATATACTTTAAAACCACTCAAATTAATAATTTATCACTATTAATTATTTCGATTAAAAAGGTTGTTTTCAATTAAAATTTAGTAATTTTCACTATTCATCAGAAAATGAAAGTTATCCGAAAAGTACCAAAATTTCACCCGAAGATAATTTCAATATTCCGAATCCAAAAATGAAGTCCATTTTGAAAAATAAAATTTACAAAATTTCAAAAAGTGGTTATTACTATTCATAACAGCTAGTTTTAATAATATTTTAATAGCATATCGTTGTTTAGTGAAACTCGGTATTGCATACTACACACGCTATCGAGGAAGGTCGCGATTGCGTGTAATGCAAGGCAATTCAAGGATGCGTGTTGTGAAAGCTCCTTTTGGTTTAGCATACAACACAAGACATTAATGAAATTAAAAAGAATATTTTTCATAAATTCTCGGGGTGTTACATTCTACCCCCCTTAAAATGAATTTCGCCCTCGAAATTTGTCGGGGTTATAAATGGTTTACTACTTGAAAGTTTCTTTAATAGAAACCCACATCGTAAAAAGTAATAAAAAAACCAATCTTTAAAAAAAATGTATGAAACGTAACGGTTACCCAAATAAACTAATCATTGGGTTTCCACATAGGTGAAAATATGGATATGGAAGAGAAATCTATCCATCATGTTCTGATGGAGTGCGGTAGAGAACATGTCTATAGAAAAGCCAGCAATCACAAAGCTATAAATTTGTGACGATCTAAGGTACCATTTAATTCATCAGATATAAGAGCACTAGGACAACATTTTTGTTTTTTCAAGATCATTTCCCTAAAGTTGATGAAATTGGAAATAGAAGAAATAGTTTCGTGATTTTGATATAGTCTCACCGTTGGTCATTCTTTGGACAATTTACACTTCCACTCTTAAAGAAATGAAGTTGAATTTGTCATTCGTGATGTGTTAGCAGATCATGTGATAGGATGATGGGTCATTCCATCTGTCTCAAACAAAAGCTTAGAAAAGTTATAAGTCCATTTATAGTGAGATTAATCATATATGGTTCCTAAAATGGACTTATATATCATTAATCATACTGCTTAATACAATAAAACTAGTTTCTACTAAACAGGGACTTCTTGTAGGCTAGTGGTAGGTGATAAAGGCCAGTCACACTTCGATTGTGGGTTCGATTCCCACAGCCTTGTCTGACGCAATGGGATGTCACCAGTCCCGCAGGTTGTCCTTTTTCTAAAACTACATTACTATAACATATCATCAATAATATTGAAAAAAGTTATATCCATAAACAATACTAACTTATGTCCAATATAATCCATTCCAATCTTTAGTCTTATCTAAAATACTTCAGTCCAAGCTCATAGTATAAAGAAAATTATTACTTGAAATGTCACCAACCAAGCATGTGAATTACATCATTTATCCCCCATATATCTTGTTGGTCACATTCCAATCATGTGAATACCTTAATCATGTATTCTCTTGAAAAATGAATACCCATTAAACCTTAATGAAAACATGAATGCTGTCAAAAGTTAACACTTTCCACATACCAAAATCCAAAAATTCTATATACTCAAACCATGATATAACCTTATCCTTATATCAGTCATGAGCTCATGAATACTATAAAACATTTAATTTTCTCCATATCCCTTCATTATGCGCATATCATATATATTCAAAAAATATCTGAATAACCTTTAATGGATACTGGTACCATTAATCATACACTTTAAAAACTCAAGGAAAGGCAACAGTGTAACAATCCTTAGATGTCTCTTTATTCCATAGTACCATGAGTTTACTTATACAACATTACACTTGATAAACATGTAATCATTCCACTACCTTCTTAAACCATTGACTGAGCTTCAACAATTCTTTCATCTCACATATCATTTATAGTCTCTTCATCATCATCAACATAAATACTACCCATACGGCCATACTGATTCTCTTCATGAGACTTTCCCTTAGGGAATTGGTTTGTATAATGCACGTACATTCCACATTTAAAACATTTAACCATTGTTGATGTCGTAGCAATACCATTATCCTCATCCATGGTGTTAACTGAACCTTTTCCTTTACACTTACTGGCTTTGTGTCCTTCTTTTCCACACCTAATGCATCTTCCAGTTCCCTTGAAACAAAATCCTTGATGCCTCTTCCCACATGATTTACATGAGGGAAATTGAACATTCTTTCCTCTATGATCATCATGAAACTCCATATTTCTCTTATTATCTGAGTCAGTAAACTTACCAAAGTTGAGTTTATTGATCATATTATGATATTGCTGATTAGGAATAATAACGATGTTTATAATTCCAAATCCTGTTTCATTTGGTTTCTCATGACAAATATCATTCCATTGTCTGTCATATCCTCCATTATCATGAATCTTCCTATTTCCAGCCATTTTCTAAAACCCAAAAAGAATAGTGTGAGAGGCAAAAATCATGCAAAGGAAAAAAACATAGTAAAGGGGGAGCACCCTCAATATCTCACATCTTAGGTTAAATTCTAAAATCATTACCGTAGTTCTAGGACTATATCCTATACGTATACTTATCCTTAGGGACATCCCGAGACATACCTTAGAAGTATCTCTAGGGATCTCACTAACATTTTCACATCCTAGTTTCCAAATGTTGACTAAAACTTTCCTCTGATACCAACTGTAGAGACCCGAAGCTTAATGTACATGGACATTACATTACTTTTGCGGAATGATTAGTACATAAAAAAAAACACACACAAGGACCGTAATAGTTTAGTGTCTTTGGAAACTCGGAATATAATATTCTAATCGTGGTAAAAGATCTTCAACATCTCCCAAAAAGGTCATATTTTTTTTACCTAAAACCTTTATTTATATTTTGGAAAAAAACAAAAAAGGGTCAGCTCAAATGCTCAGTAAGGGTAAACAAAAGAAATATCAATCACATCCTATTCATAAGATCATAACATTTTGGAAATCTTAACATGCAAAAGAGATCATAATATCATAACATGGGATAAATCATAGTAGTGAAATGTAATCCCAATAATCATAACATAAAACATGGAACATTGTGGAATCCACACATAATCATAGAGAATAATTTCTTATTAGTCAAGACTCATTGCCAAGACTATCTTAGTGGACAAAGTCCATTTCTGAACCGAGTTCACTCCTCGTTCCAGTCCTCTTTCGCTGAACCGGTTTAACCTGCCATTCCAGCCATGTCTATCTCATGAGATATAAAATCTTTACCCAATGCATTTGAGGGAGATATAGGTCCCACCCATCTCATAATGATACCATTCTTATCTGTTCCACAAAATCATAAACCATACATCATAGCATAACCCATGTAATAAAAATGGGAGTCTTAAACATCATGACATCATAAAACAATTCATATAAGATAAAGGAATTCATAAAAATAATTCGATCACAACATAATCAAATCAATGTAATAATAGGGATAGAAACAGAACCATATATTATCTTAGATGGAAAATAATTTTGATAAAACACTTGAACTCCATTCTTGGGGAAAATATCCTTTCTACTTCAAAAACACTTCTCCTTTATTAACATGTCATACAATTATAAAATAAAAGAAGTTGATTAAAAATAAACATGAAAAATTGTAAAGGAAGCTTCTTGGAAATAATGTTTTAAAAATCCATTCATGCCGTATAAGTTAAAAAAAACATTCTTCTCATACTTTGTTTGGAAAAGTCAAAAAAAGTACCTCGTACGAAAAACGACAAAAGATTCATTTCATATCTTTTACTAAAAACTCATCGAAGGGTAAAATAAGATTTAAAAAATTGTAGGTGGATGTAAATAATATTAAATATTGAGGAAACATGGATGTGGATGATAAAATACACCCCAGTAAATACCAAAGTATAAACAATCTCGGATAAAAATGAGATTGTGATATTTTCCCTTACCTTAGGTCCGATTTACTTTTTAAGTGTCCGAAACTCCTATATAATGATTTAAATAATGTCATAGACTTATTCTAGAATCATACTCATTGTTATGATATCATATATGGTTCACTTATTACTTTATATTACCCGTTCTTTTGTAAATTCCATTATAAAGAGCGTTTTGGGTAAAATCGTTTCATTTGTCATCCATGTTTTGACTTGTAATTATTCATAAGATTACTTAGATCATGATTACTTAATTCCAGAATTTAAAACATGATTTATAGATAATATATATTCAGAATATACATATATATAATAGATCAGTAAATGGAATGAAATACACCGTTCATGGATACAGTAGGTCGTATGTACGCATGAACGTTGTTTTCGTTTCCTTATTGAGTTGAATGGAATTAAGTAGATGACATACATATATATACACATAAATCCAGTATCATTATTATGTAATATATTTCATGATTAATTATTATATATAATTTATAATCATTCATGAATGGTTAACGTGGAGAATGAATCTCATCACGTCGTGAAGACGGTAGTCCATACGTACGCACGAGCGATGATATCGTTCTCATGATCGTGGAACTATATTGGAGTGTATGTATACTATTTCATATTCAATATCACTTTAAAATAATCATATATAGTTATTATTTACACCATTAAACTCATCCAATTAAGGTGGTGGTGGAAAATAGATTACACCACGGCGTGGAGACAGTATTCTGTACGTACGCACGAGCGGTGATTTCATTTTTCGTAGGATGGATAGATGGTGAAATAGGATTGTTTCATAATTATAATAACATAACATTATATGAGTGATGCTGATGTTATTACTTCATAATGAAAAAACCTAATAAGAATAAGTGGAAGAAGAAATAAAGTTGAAAGAATTGGTAACAGACATTACCTCTTCTTTGAAGCGCCTCTTTGAGTCCTCCTCTTAGGGAACTAAAATTGGACTTTGAAGAAGACCAGGACCTCTAGGATGTTTCTATGGAAGTCTATAAGAGAATTTTTCAGGGTTTGGCCGAGCTTGAAGGCTCAAAGTGGTGTGAGGAAGAGATGGAGGAGGTGCCCTTTTATAATGGAGGAGAGGGGCACCTTTAGAATAACTAAAAATATTATTTTATTATAAAGCCAAATTCGGTTTTAAATAGCTCCAAATTGATGTATTTAGAAGATAAGGTGGGGATGGGTCGAAATCCACTCATGCAATAGAATTTAGACAAGTCTAGGTTCCTATTTTAACCTTATCATTTATATTTAACTTTAAGTTAGATAATTTTACTTTTACCGTGTCTTTTTGTGTTCTTACACTATAAGGTTAATAAACTTACTATAACAAGAAAAACTAACCCCAAGTTGTTTATTATTAATATATATAACCTTATATAAGTCATTTGGCCGATCCTTATATTTTTAGGAATAAAATAACAATTAATAATATAATATTTGATTTAAAAACTATTTTATTTCCATTTTGACACTATTTAGTAATGGATTTTTGTAAAACTCATAACAGAATGATTAGTTCAAAAAAAGTTAATTAAATCAATACTAACATGTCATATTAACCAATAAAATTAGTGTAAGTAAACAAAAGTCTAAAATTACATTTATTTTGGTATTTATAACGTTAATTATGTCAATATTTCATTAATAAGATAATTACTGCATCATCTTTGTGTCAAAAATAAATTAAATTATTTAATGTCTAAAAATTAAAAATAAAATACCATTATGTAGGAATTCTTTTTATATTTCTAATCAATATTTACAGTCGAATTGATCTTATGTATAGCCCTATATTAAAAATGATATACTTATTAAACTTTGATTTTAACTATTTTAACCCTTCTTTAAATAAATTAATAATAAATGTCCTAATCTAATCCAAGTGGGCCTAAATGGTCATATTTTATTCCTAAGGTTGTTTTTGGTCGAATTAAACTTATCAAATAGAATTAGGACATGTGTTAGGGTAATAATAATATCATTTTTACCCCTAATTGCCCTATTTACTTTTAACCGTGGTAAAAAAAAAGTAAAAAGTTATTATTCATAAAAAATTATTTTCATCTCATCGAACCACATTTTACTTACTGACATCAACCGTGTCTCTCGTATTTTATAAATTCAACTCACAGAAGCAGTAAAATTATGTTTTATGAAAAATTCATTTTTTTTAACTACCACTTAGTGGTTTCACTATTCATCAAAAAAATGAAAGTTTCCAGAAAAATACCAAAAATTAGGCCTAAGCTATATTTGATATTATGAACTCAAAAATGATGTATATTTTACCAAATTCTAAACATATCAGTTTCATTAATTAATTTAAAAATTAATTCCCATCGTCAAAAAAAATAGCGTGTTCTTAAGAGATATTAACTATCAAAAGATTGACACTTGTTCATGTCTGGTTCAAATGTGAAATTACATCCAATGACCAACATTGTATTAAATTGTAAAAATATATTATAAATATACTTTAAAACCACTCAAATTAATAATTTATCACTATTTATTATTTCGATTAAAAAGGTTGTTTTTAATTAAAATTTAGTAATTTTCACTATTCATCAGAAAATGAAAGTTATCCGAAAAGTACCCAAATTTCACCCTAAGCTAATTTCGATATTCCGAATCCAAAAATGAAGTCAATTTTGAAAAATAAAATTTAAAAAATTTCAAAAGGTGGTTATTACTATTCATAATGGCTAGTTTTAATAATATATTAATAGCATATCGTTGTTTAGTGAAACTCGGTATTACGTACTACACGCGCTATCGAGGAAGGTCGCGATTGTGTGTAATGCAAGGCAAGTCAAGTATGCGTGTTGTGCAAGCTCCTTTTGGTGTAGCGTACAACACAAGACATTAATGAAATTAAAAAAGAATATTTTTCATAAAATCTCAGGGTGTTACATTTTGAGAGGACCAGAACCTCCAGAATGTTTCTAGGGAAGTGGAGAAGAGAAATGTGCAGGGTTTTTCCGAGATTCAAGGCTAAAAAGGGTGTGAAGAGAAGATGGAATGGGTGCCCTTTTTATAAGGGAGGAGACGGGCACCTTTGAAAAAACTTAAAATATTATTTTATAATAAAGTAATATTTGGTTTTTAATAGCTCCAAATTGTTTTATTTCGAAGCTAAGGTGGGGATGGGTCGAAATCCACTCAACCAATAGGTTTTACAGAAGTTTAGGTTACTATTTTATCCTTATCATGTAGATTTAACTCTAAGTTAAATAATTTAACTTTTATCATGTCTTTTAGTTTTCTTACCCTATATGGTTAATAAACTTACTATAACAAGCCAAAAGAACCAAAAGTGGTTCATTATTAATATATATTCTTATCTAAGTAATTTGGAAGAACCTTTGATTTTTAGGAATAAAATAACAACTAATAATATAATATTTGTTTTAAAAACTACTTTATGTCAATTTTGACACTATTTGGTATTTGATTTTTGTGAAAATCATAAATACCTGTTTAGTTTGAAAAGAGTTAATTAAATCAATACTAACTTGTCATATTAACCTATAAAATTAGTGGAATTCATAAAAAGTCTCAAATTACATTTTTTGGGTATTTATAATATCAATTATTTTAATATTTCATTATTTAGGTAATTACTGCATCACCATTTTGTCATAAATAACATTAATTATTTAATTTATAAAAATAATAAATAAAAAAAATTAGGTATAAAATCTTTTCAGATTTCTAATGAATATTTATAGTTGAATTTATCTTATTTATAACTCTATATTAAAAATGTTTTAGTTATTAAACTTTGATTTTAACTATTTTAACTCTCCTTAAAATAAAGTAATATAAAATGTCCCAATCTAATCCAAGTGGACCTAAATGGTCATATTTTATTCCTAAGGTTTTTTTGGTCGAATTAAACTTATCCAATAGAATCAGGACATGTGTTAGGGTAATAATAAAATCATTTTTACCCTTAATTACCATATTTACTTTTAACCATGGTAAATAAAAGTAAAAAGTTACTATTCACCAAAAAAATATTTTTATCTTATTGAACCGAATTTTAATCCTTTATATTAACCATTTCCCTCTAGTTTTTGAAATTCCACTCAAAGAAGCGGTAAAATTGTGTTTTATGTAAAATTTTAAATTCTCCTAGGAGGTGGGTAAAAGACGGTGAAACGTTCAACAAAATTTTAATATATATAAAATTATTATAAAATTACTCAAATGAATTACATTGAACTTATATTGGTATTATGTATCAGTTTTGACCTAAAATAAATTTAAATAAAATAAATAATTATAAAAAGTCGTTTTTTAAATAGTAACCCAGTGTTTTCACTATTCATCAAAAATTGAAAGTTTTTAGAAAAATACCAAAAATTCACCCTAGGCTAATCTTGATATTCCAAATCCAAAAATGAAGTCCACTTCGAAAGATAAAATTTATAAAATTTCAAAAAGTTTGTATTACTTTTCAAAACGGCTAGTTCATAAAAATATTATAATAATATCTCGTTTAGTGAAACTCGGTATTGCGTTGTGCACATGCTATCAAGGAAGGTATTGATTGTGTGTAATGCAAGCCAAGTCAAGGCTGCGTGTAGTGAAAGATCCATTTGGTATTGCGTATAACATAATCAAAACTTATTTCATTTATACATTAAAAAATATCTTTACTTAATGTTGCGTAGAATAATTTCCACTAAACGGACTTGAATTTGTGTATAACACAAGACAAGAATAGTGTTGCATATACTGCAAGGTAATACGGTTTTACATATAGTACAGGCTAATCTTGGTGTAGTGTATAATAGAAGGCATCAAAGAAATTAAAAATTATATATCTCATAAATTCTCGGGGTGTTACATTCTACCCCCCTTAAAATTAATTTCCCCCTCGAAAATCGTCAGGGTTATAAATCGTTTATTACTTGAAAGTTTATTTCATAGAAAGCCACATCATAAAAAGGAATACTAAAACTTCATTTTAAAAAGGAAAGTTAGAAATGTAACAGATACCTAGATTAAATCATCATTGGGTTTCCACAAAGGAGAACATAGGTGGAAATATGGATATGGAAGAAAAATCTAACCAACAAGTTCTGATGGAGATTGGTAGAGGACATGGCTATGAAAAACCCAACAATCACAGAGCCACATATTTTTTATAATCTAAGGTATCATCTGATTCATTAGATATAAGAGCACTAGAACAACATTTTTGTTTTTCAATATCATTTCCCTAAAGTTGAAATTTTTTAATTATAATAAATACTTACTTGATTTTGGTATAATCTCACTGTTTTTTGGGCCTTGAACAATTTCCAATTCATCCCTTAAAGAAATGAAGTTTAATTATTCTTCCATGATGTGTTAGCAGATCATGCGATAGAATGATAGGTCATTCCATCTGTCTCAAACATAAGGTTAGCAAGAGTTATATACATAAGTCCATCTATGGTGAGATTAATCGTATATGGTTACTAAAATGGACGTATATATCGTATATCATACAACATAATAAATTGAAACTAATTTATACTAACCATGGACTTCATGTTGGCCAGTGGTAGGCGATAAAGGCCTGTCGCACTTTGGTTGTGGGTTAGATTCCCACAGCCTTGTCCGACATGATGGGTTGTCACCCATCCTACAGGTTGTCTTTCTTCTAAAACTATACTATTATAACATTCCAAAAATAATATTGAAAAAAAGTTCTATCCTTGAAAAATACTATCTGATGTCCAACATAATCTATTTCAAATATTTAGGCTTATCAAAAATACATATGTCCAATCTCATAGTATAATGAAAACGATTACTTGAAAGGTCACATAACAAGCACGTGAATACCATCATTTATCCCCCATATAAGATATATCTTGTTGGTCACATTCCAAACATGCGAATAACTTAATCATGTATTCTATTAAAAAATGAATACCCATTGAATCTTTGTGAAAACATGAATGATGTCAAAAGTTAACTCTTTCCACATACCAAAATCATAAAAAAATTATATACTCAAACCATGATATCACATTGTCCTTGTATCAGCCATGAGCTCATCACTACTATAGAACATATCATTATCTTCTAATCCCTTCATTATTAACATATCATTTACTTTCAAAAAATATATGAATTAACCTTTCATGGTTACCGGTACCATTCAACATATACTTTTAAATACTTTAGGAAACATAATAGTGTATCAATCCTTAGATGTGTCTTTATTCTATAGTACCATTAAATTACCTATACAACATAACTCTTGATAAACATACAATTATTCCACTACCATCTTAAACCACTAACTGGTCTTCGTCATTTCTTTCATCTCATATATCATATGTAGTCTCTTCATCATCATCAACATAAATACTGCCCATACAACTATGCTGATTCTCTTTATGAGATTTTCCCTTAGGGAATTGGTTTGCATAATGCCCATACATTCCACATTTCAAACATTTAACCATTTCTAATATCTTAGAAATACCATTATACTTGTCCATGGTGTTAATTGAACCTTTTCATTTACAATTACTGGCTTTGTGTCCTTCTTTTCCACACTCAAATCATCTTCTGGTTCCTTTGAAACAATCTCCCTAATTCCTCTTCCCACATGATTTACATGAGGTAAATTGAACTTTCTTTCCATTATGATCATCATGAATCTCCATCTTTCTCTTATTATCTGAGTCGTGAAACATACCAAAATTGAGGTTATTGATCATATTATGAGATTGATGATTAGGCATAATAACGATGTTTGGACTTCCAAATACAGTTTCATTTGGTTTCTTATGAAGAATATCATTACATTGTCCATCATATCCTCCATTATCGTGAATCTTCTTATTTCCAGCCATTTTCTAAAACTGAAAAAGAATAGTGTGAGAGGCAAAGATCATGCTAGGGAAAAAACAGAATAAAGGAGGAGTACCGTCAATACCTAACATCTTAGGTTAAATTCTGAGATCGTTACTGTAATTCTAGGACTATAACCTATACGTATACTTATCCTTAAGGACATCCCTAGACATACCTTAGAAATATCTCAAGAGATCTCAATAAAGTTATCACATCCTAGTTTCTAAAGGTTAACTAAACCTTCACTCTGATACTAACTTTAGAGACCCAAATATTGACGTACATGGATATTACAATACTTTTGCAGAATACTTAATAAATAACAAAAACAGATGCCCAAAGACAGTATTAGTTTAGTGTCTTTGGAAACTCGGAACATAATATTCTAATCAGGGTGAAAGATCTTCAACATCTCCCATAAAGATATTACCCTTTGGTATTCTTACCTAAAACCTTTCTTTATATCCTGGGGAAAATAAAACATAAAAAGGGTGAGCTCAAATGCTCTTTAAGGGAAATCATAGAGAACATAAATCAATCCATAAAAATTTGAATGCAAAAACATGAACATAAAATCTAAACATCAAAATCTTGAGCAAAGACATAAATCTTGGAAGTACGTAAGGCATATATCATAAAGTAACATAAATCATGATAAAATAGCATGGGAAGAAAACATTTAATTGTGTAAAAACATTAAGCACATTATATTATTTCCATAGTAGCAAAGGCATTGCTACCAAGACCATCTTAGTGGACTAAGTCCCTTTCTGAATCGATTTCACTCCTCATTCCTGTCCTGTATCACTGAACCAGATTAACATACCATTCCAGCCATGTCTATCTCAAGAGATATAAATATTTACCCAATGTATTTTAGGGAGATATAGGTCTCACCCATATCATATTGAAATCATTCTTTCGTGTTCCACAAAATCATAAATCATAAATCATAGCATAACCCATGTAATAGAATGGGATTCTTAAGCATCATGCCATCATAACATAATCCATATAAAAAAATGGATATCATTGCATCATATGAAGAATCAAACCATGTAAATAATGGATACATTATACTTGAAACATAAACATATTAAATAATGTCATTTCAGTTGGAAAAATGTTTTGATAAAACACTTGAATTGAATTCTTGAGGAAAATATCCTTTCTTCTTCAAAATCATTTTCTTTTCACAAAATTTCATGCAATATTAAATGAAAAAAATTTTGTTGAATATAATCAAGAAATCTTGTAAAGTAATATTTTTGAAAATAAGGCATTATGAAACCGTAAAAATCAGTTCACACCGTATAAGTTAAAAATAACATCCTCCTCGTACTTTTGTCAGAAAAGTCAAAAAGTTCCTCGAGTGGTAAAAAAAAAGTAAGATTCCTTTCATAACATGTGGTAAAATTCAAAAATGGGTAAAATGGACATTAAACATACATTAAAAAAATTTAGAAAACAGGGACATGGATGATAACAAAAACCCCAGTAAATACTTACGAATAAACAATCTCGGATAAGAGTGAGATTGGAAATGTTATCCCTTACCTTATGTCTGATATGCTTAGTTTGTATCCGAAACTCCTATATAATGATTTAAATAATGTAGTTGAATTATTAAATAATCATATTAATTGTTATGATATCATATATGGTTTACTTATGACTTTATATTACTAGTTCTTTTGTAAATTCGATGTAAAAGCATCGATTTGTGGAAAATCGTTTCATTTATTGTACGTGTTTCGACTTGTTGTTCTTATTATTATTACTTATATAATTATTTACTTAATTCAAGAATGTAAAACATGATTTATATATAATATATATCTATCATATACATATATACGTGATAGATTGATAAATGGAATGAAATACACCATTCATGGAGACGGTTGGTCGTACATACGCATGAAAGCTGTTTTCTTTTCCTTATTGAATTGAATGGAATTAAGTAGATGACATAAATATATATATAAATATATCCATTATCATTATTATGTCATATATTTCATTAATATTCATTATATATACTTTATAATCATTCATGAATGGTTAACATGGAGAATGCATCTCATCGCATCGTGGAGACGGTAGTCCGTACGTACGCTCGAGCGATGATATCATTCCAATGATCATGGAATTGTATTTAAGTGTATGTATAATATTTAAGAATCAATATCACTTTACAATAATCATATATAGTTATTTATTTACACCATTATACCCATCCAAGTAAGGTGGTGGTCGAAAACAGATTACACCACGGCGTGGAGATGGTATTCCTTACGTATGCAGCGGCGGTGATTTCATTTTCTATAGGATGGATAGAAGGTGAAATAGGGTTGTTTAATATTTATAATAATATATCATTATATAATTAATACTGATATTAATACTTTATATTGAGATAAATAAATATGAAGAAGTATAAGAAGAAAGAAACTTGAGAGAATCGGAAGAAGAGATTACCTCTTCTTCGACGCACCTCCTTTAAGCCTTCTCTTAAGGAAGTAGAGGTGGTGTTTTGAGAGAACCAGAACCTCCAGAATGTTTCTAGGGAATTCTATAAGATAAATGGGTAGGGTTTGGCCGAGCTTCAAGGCTCAAAAGGGTGTGAAGTAAAGATGGAATGGGTGCCCTTTTTATAAGGGAGGAGAGGGGCACCTTTGGAAATACATAAAATATTATTTTATAATAAAGTCATATTCAGTTTTTAATAGCTCCAAATTGATTAATTTATAAGATAAGGTGGGTATGGGTCTAAAACCACTAAACCAATATATTTTAGACAAGTTTAGGTTTCTATTTTTTCCTTATCATTTAGATTTAACTCTAAGTTAAATAATTTAACTTTTACCGTGTCTTTTTGTTTTCGTACACTATATGGTTAATAAACATACTATAACAAGACAAAAGAACCCCAAGTGGTTCATTATTAGTATATATATTCTTATATATGTCATTTGGTCTAACCATAGATTTTTAGGAATAAAATAACAATTAATAATATAATATTTGTTTTAAAAACTATTTTATGTCAATTTTGACACTATTTGGTATTTGATTTTTGTGAAAATCATTACAACATGGTTAATTCAAAAAAAAGTTAATTAAATCAATAAAAACATGTCATATTAACCTATAAAATTAGTGGAATTCATAAAATATCTCAAATTACATTTATTTGGGTATTTATAATATCAAATATTTTATTATTTTATTATTTAGGTAATTACTGCATCACCATTGTGTCAAAAATAACATAAATTATATAATGTCTAAAAATTATAAATAAAATACCACTAGGTAGGAAATATTTTCATATTTATAATGAATATTTATAGACTAATTTATCTTATTTATAACCCTATATGAAAAATGTTTTAGTTATTAAACTTTGATTTTAACTATTTTAACTCTTCTTTAAATGAAATAATATTAAATGTCCTAATCTAATCCAAGTCGACCTAAATGGTCATATTTTATTCCTAAGGTTGTTTTGGTTGGAATTAAACTTATACAATAGAATTAGGACATGTTTTAGGGTTATAATAATATCAATTTAACCCTTAATTACCCTATTTACTTCTAATCGTGGTAAATAAAAGTAAAAAGTTACTATTCACAAAAAATTGTATTTAACTTATTAAACCACATTTTACTCCATGATATTAATCGTGTCTCTTGTGTTTTCAAAATTCCACTCACAGAAGAGGTAAAATTAAGTTTTATGTAAATTTTTGAAATTCTCCTAGGAGGTGGGTAAAAGACGGTGAAAAGTTCAATAAAATTTTAACATATCTAAAATTATTATAAAATGACTCAAATGAATTAAATTGAACTTATATAGGTATTATTTATCAATTATGACCAAAAATAAATTTAAATAAAATAAATAATTACAAAAAGTCGGTTTTTAAATAGTAACCCAGTGTTTTCACTATACATCAAAAATTGAATGTTTTCAGAAAAATACCACAAATTCACCCTAGGCTAATTTCAATATTCCGAATCCAAAAATGACGTCCATTTTGAATGATAAAATTTTTAAAATTTCAAAAAGTGTGTATTACTATTCATAACGGATAGTTCATAAAAATATTATAATAATCTCTCGTTTAGTGAAACTCGATATTGCGTACTACACATGCTATCGACGAAGGTCTTGATTGCATGTAATTCAAGACATGTCAGGGCTACGTGTAGTGAAATATCTATTTGGTGTTGCTTATAACATAATCAATACTTATTTCATTTATACATTAAACAAAATCTATACTTAATGTTGCGTAGAATAATTTCCACAAAACAAACTTGAATTTGTGTGTAACACAAGACACGAATAGTATGGAAAATACTGAAATCTAATACGGTGTTGCGTATAGTACAAGCTAATCTTGGTTTAGTTTATAATAGAAGACATCAAAGAAATTAAAAATTATATATCTCATAAAATCTTGGGGTGTTACAGATGAAATCAGCATATGTAAGATTTCTGCCTACTCTGGGCTTTCCTCATCCACTTGCTGATCGCATGGACCTTCTATGTCATTTCCATCACCATTACTATCATAAGAAGAGTTTTCTCACCAATCTAATCCCATCATAATGGTGACTCTCAAGGTATCTCGTATAGGGACTCAAGTTGTGTTATGCCAATAGTAATGTAATAACTATTATTATAAGAAAACTGTACGAAAGGTAAGTCACCTGTATAGCATCGTCTAATGTCTAACATGGATTCCCTCAGCATTTTTTCAAATGCGTGGATAGTGTACTTGGTATTCCCATCCATCTAACCATGGGGCCATTTGGAGGAGGATTCTCTATCCTTCATTAGTAGATTGAGATCAGGCGATGATCAACAATCAAATCAAGATGAATGGAGGTGCATTGAACATAATAAATCATTCATCTTTTTTGTTAGTTGTGTTCTTGACCAAAAATTGAACAAAATTGATTTAGGTCTTGTAAATTTTTTATTTTTACCCATATAATTAAATGATTGAGCCTACTCAATTCTTTTTCATTGATATGTGTTTATTTTGAGCCTTTGTATGCACCCACATATCAGATTCAATTATTTATTTGACTTACCCCATTATGCCATGATTTCTCACCCCCAAAATCATAAAATTATAATTTTTGGACTAGAAAAATGTGATAAATATTGCTTTAACCTTGATTATTTTCTTTTCCCTAATTCATTCTTCACGATATTCACAATTGGCCCATGGGGCCATGATTAGACATTGTTGGGTAGGATCAAGCACGAGCAAACCCCTGGATTCATGGTAAAATTACATGTACTCTATATATTTGAAAACATAAGATATATTGGGTTACATAAAAGGGTACACCTAATGATTTTGATGAATTTAGGATCCATCAAGAATCATAAACAACAATGGAGAGGCGATGAAAGTGCATGGGCATCGTGTGGAACGATCCATATTCATTTTTTCCATTCAAGGGATGGAATTGATGACTGGGGATAGATTACACCATTTTATGGTAGTCAAAGGATTGAAATAGTAGTGGCAAGAGAAGATCTATGATTCATGAGTTAGATCTTCTTTTCTACGGAAATCCTGACTACATGTTGTGTATCCTGAAGAACACATGATGTGTAGCCCAATATTTATGGAAGTTAGGGTTTTTGGAAAGAAAAATATCACACACCATGTAGGGCATGCACTTTCCATTTAACTCGGTGATTGCGACCTGACATATAATCAAGGAGTACATAGAAATGGGCATGGATAAGAACATGCCATGTATTGATACACAACCAGTGTACATGGACATGGCTAGTGTACATAGACAAGACTTCATGGATAAGGTCATAGACAAGATGACACGGTGTGGTCCTAGGTGGCTGATACATGCCATTTAGTCCCCTTTCATATCATTTTGGGATTCATGGGAAATGAATCATGTTATATAAAGGACGCGGCCAAGAAGAATGGAGAGACCACAAGATGTGTGGGTCCCCTTACACAACGTGTAGCTATTCATTCTTAGGAACATTTACCTCTCATATCTGGTTCATTTGGACATGGGTTTTGGCTTATTATTAGAGTATCCTTAGTTTTTTTACATAAAATGTGATCATTTACATCACGGTGTCTTTTGAGATACAATGTGAGTTGATTCATGTGCTATGTTTCTTTAGGTGGTTCTTGATAATGATTGTGATCGAACAAGGTCATCCGAGTGGAACCCTCCTAGTGGTACAAGGCCTGAGTCCTATACTGCTAGAGTGGAACACACCTATTGGGGTGATGTATGGGTCCTCTATCAATTTATCTACTAAGTGGAAACCTTCTAGTATAATAAGGTAAATTTATTCTATCAATAGATTGGAACCCCCTGATGGACTAGACCATGGGTCCTCTATCCCCTTATAGAGTGGAACCCTAATTTCATGACAGGGCATGGGTCCTCTATATATCTACTGAGTAGAATTCTACCTTCATATTAGGTCATGGTTCCTCTAACTATATATATTTTCTCATTGATTGTGAGTCATAATGTAAAGGTGTGGCCCCATATGTATGATCTTTGGGACACATGATTGAGATGTAGGGAATCATTCATGAACCTCATGCAACTGATCAAAGACCCTTTTCTTGGGATAGGCTATGAGAATAATATCTTAATTATCTCTTATACTATGATTTTTTTATAATAATATATATGTGTATCATTGTTGTTGTATTTTTTGTCCCACTTTCTCTATATTGATCCGCCTATTCCTATCATATCACTTATTACTCCCCTTCCATTTTTGGGGTGTCTTTCTAGGTATGTATATACTCATCACTATATTGAATTTCCCCACATGTTTTTTGTATTATATAGACAACAGACAGGTCAGTGGTGATCATTTGGGAGAATAAGGATACCCTAGTGCATTTGACCATGTATGGTGGTTGGGTATTGGAGGTCTCAAGTTGTACTCTCTCAACATTTTAAATTTTTTTATTTTTTTCAAGATGGTGAAAATTTCTTGTGGTATGTGTATTTTCTCTATTTCCATATTCAGATTATTTTTTTGTACTCTTGTTTTCCCTGGAGGTTGTACATAAAGGGTTACTTCCCTATATGTTTCATCTTTTATTATTATTCCTCTTCACTTATGCATGGATATGGTTGTGTATGTACAGGTACATTGTAAAATGTATCCGATTTTTGTTATTAATTTCAACACTTTTTACCAACTCATAGCCTATAGTGGTAGTCTTGGGGTAGTTTCATCCTGAGTCTCATTGGCTCAGGTCGTGATATATTGGTATCATAGAAATTTATTCCTTAGGATTTTTTTCATTCTCCCCTAACTAGAGTTTGGTTGGGCTTAGGAAAATAGTGAAAAAGTGTTTTGAGTGTGGCTTTCAGGATATGGAGTCTATTATTTGTGTGGAAGACAAATTATACATTCACCAAGACTCTGAATACCTTCTTTTCGACTCATCATTCCAAGACATTGGTTTTTGGAAACCATGATATAAGAATCATATATTATTGACTCTTTTAACTATCCTTCTTGTGTAAAATCACCATATAAATATTCTCATCTAACAATGTAACATCTCTATTAAATTTTTTGGATTCCTCCATGAACATGTCGATCCAGGTTATTAAATCATCATCATGATGATGATTCTATGATTGATGAGGTCTTAGTTTAGGGGACATCTCATGATATCCATCCTCTTTGTGGATAAGTAAAAGTAACCCCACCTATCGAGTAGTAGAGTATACCCAAATAGTAGGATAAGGATGCATACAGGCTCAGAACACTCCACAAGTTATATCTCTAGAGGCCGCTGATGTTACATAGAGATCTATAAACCCACGTTACAGATGACTGGCTAGATTTGGTGGTCTGAGTTTTTAGACTTAATTGTACACTGACTGATCTGGTGGATGCATTGGAAGCTTGTCTTTTCCAAGTATCATCTAGAAGATGGTGTATCCTAGTCATGCAGAATCATGATGAGTTGATACACTCATGGACTAACTTCTAGTACTTGTATTGTGAGGAATACTACCCCATATCTGTTCTCTTAGTTCATATTCATGACTTCTAGAGTTGCAATTGCGAGGGATTATTGTTTCAAAGAATGATTTTAGGTTCACTAGCCTTAAGAGATACTCCTTCAACAGATTTGAGATGAATAATCCCTATCTTGGAAGTTTGAACAGTGTATCCATAGAGATATTCATACCAATGTTTTTCCCCTGTGTATTCCCACTTCTTCCAGAGTGTTTGAGTGGGAACTGGTGATTGATAATTTCTTGTCAGAGGGACTTCATATAGCTGGATATAGAAGTGAGTTTTATGTGTCTAAGTCATCTACAGCAGTAATAAGGAACCAGTTAGCAAGATCTCAACATATGATATCTTATCTTGACCAGACTCAGACACATTTCCATTTTTCATATGTACTACACAGAGGACCAAGGTATCTTAGAGAGGGGTGGTGTTATACATGTGATTGGATAGGTCACATGGCCTATGATTTCCTATCCTGACATGTTGATGATAGAATATATATAGTTAATATACCACCATAGAGAAGACATCATTGTTATCATGGGTCTCCTATATGAGGGTAGGGTGGCCCCATGGTGATGAGGCTAGAAAATAAATAGTTAGTCTCTAGGAGTAAGAGTTGTGGGTGTTGGATGATGTCATGAGATACTTTCTCTTCTATGACTAGGTTGTCCACATTAGGCTCAGGGATATGATCGTCAGGGACATCAGAATATCCAGGCGATAGATGAATATAACTCATAAAATAAAGAGGTGATTGGAGGTACAATCTGTGTATATTCTACTCTTACTTATGTATTATCATAGAGAGGTTTTTTCATTCCTTCATCTCTTTATTCTAGATGTGAGAGAAAGACCTCCTAGTTGAGGATTTAGACCATAATATTTTCCTTGAGGTTTATCTGGTGAATGATTCTTCAATATTTTTCATCTATCAGTAGTGAAAGTATTCACATGGTGGTGAGAGTTCTCATAGGAAATTTTGGTTATCATGATGAGACCTTATGGAATCATATTGGGTATAGACAGGTGGTCCATGGTATCATATTAACATTCACCGCAGAATAATCATATGCCTTCATACAGATGGGTTGAGATTCTCTTTTATGGGTGAGATAGATCTCATGGTTGGAAAGTGGGTTTTGTGAGAAGAAGGATGCAACCCATAACCCATCTATTGGTGAGTTTATCACGTGATTCAATAGGCTCTTCATCCATCTGTATTCATTCAGTCATGGAGGATTATGTGGGCATATTCCCCAAGGTCATACAGAGAATATTTCTATGGTTATAGATGGCTTTTTCAATTGACTTTCACCCTATTACCACTTTGATATATTCTCTGGAATATTGGGTATCCCATAATGAGATCCATAAGTTATGATTTATGTTGGATTACCTTTAAAAGAGGGGTTTTATCAAACTCTATGTGTCCCCCTAGCCAGCCCTAGTTTTGTTCATGAAAATGGCAGATGAGATTATTTATCCTTATATATATTATTGTCATCTAAACGAGGACACAAAAAAAGAATTAGGACTTGTTTCCAAGGATTTATGACCTATTTAATCTATTTTGGTGTGAGTGGTGGTTCTCAAAAATCTATCATAGCACTTTATACCCTAAGTTGAGATCATTGGAGGATAATTTTTTAAATCTCATATTCTGACGTCTCTATAGATATGATGAGTTCCTCATGATTCATTTCAATGAGATGAATTATCATTCTATTTTCTTTAATTTATTGAACTTTATCTTCCACCATTACTTGTACCGATTTATTGTTTTCTGTACTGATGATATACTCATATACTCTTCATTAGATGAGGAGTATGAAAAGAGCTTGGGGATTATCCGAGATTTGTTTTGGAGCACTAGCATTATGTTAAGATTTTGAAATTCCAGTTCTAGATCCATGAGGTTCACATTCAATGGAATTTCATTTCAAATCTTGTGATACATGTGCACCCAGCGAAGATCAATGTAATACTTTCTTGGTATACACCCCAAGAGTGTGTTTGAGGTGCGATGTTTTCTTGGCTTGGCAGGGTAATATTGGAGGACTGGGATATAATTATCTAGGATGCATTCCCCTTTGACCTCCCAAATGTAGAAAGTGTAGACGTTTACCTCGAATTAACAGTTCTAAAAAGCCATCGAGGAGTTTAGGCTGAGGATAACATGTTCTGATATTTTAAAAATACTAAATAAGGGTGTGGACTATGTATTATATTGAAATGCCTCTAGATCTAGGCTCAGGTACGGGTTAATTAAGAGACACGAATTTATCACATGTGGGTTGAGGTAGTTAATACCCCATAAGCATTACTATGTGACTCACAGCCTATAGTTGTAAACATTATTATTGTATCTAATAATGTGGAGGAAATCTCTTCTGGGAGAGAACTTTTTAGTTTACTTCAAAAATAAAATTCTCAGGTATGTCTTCATGCTAAGATACATAAACATGAGATAGAGGCACTAGTAATAGTTCTTACATGACTTTGACTATGAGATAGTCTATATTATTAGGAAGGTAACATTGTGGAATATTCCCTTAGGATGAAGTCTTAGGCTCTATTGGCAGAATATGTGTATGAGCAGTTGTCTTCCTTGCAACTGAACCTAATTGAGTCAGAGGGAGCATCTTTTCTTCATTCGATGTTATTGAACCTTCTTCTCGTTCAACATGTAATAGATTGCCAGTTGGGAGACAGTGGTTATGATTTCTTTCATGACTAGATAATATCAAGAGATTCACCATATCTATTTTTTGAAGGAGGGAATCATGTCAACATTTTACAGGCATATACATTGGTCATAGTCATGATGTTGGAGTAATTGATGAGATATTTTCATATATATCCATTGGATGTACATACCAGTTTTGAGAAGATATATAGATTCCTTCCAAAGAATATTTGGGTGGGATGGACTATGGTGGAGCGTAGTTGATTTCATCTCTTGGTGCCCCGCATGTTAGTAGGTAAAGGATAATCATGATGTTTCAGTAAGTTTTTTGTATCCAATTTTGATTCTAGAGTGGAAATGGGAGGTAATATCCCTTGACATTGTAATAGGGTATCCATAGAAATAAATATTTCATGATTCCATATGGGTGATATTTGAATGACTTACAAAGATAGTGAACATTTTTTATATCAGGTAGTAGAGTTTGGTGGAGATTTTGGGGTAGTTTTACATACATGAGATTGTCTATCCTCATGGAATTACCACAACTATTGTATCAAACTTTGATACTTAGTTAATTTCATGGTTTTTGAAAGGACTAAGTGTTAAATTTGGGACCCATATGATGATGAGTAAAACCATTCATCCATGGAATGATGGGAAGACTAAGAAAACTGTTTAGGTGTTGTAGGATATGATGAGGGATTTCATGTTAGACTTTGGATAGATAAGGGAGGATCAGTTTCCCTTAGTGTAGTTTTCATATAATAAATGATACCACTCAATAATTTTCATGGTACCTTTGGTTGATTTGTAGGGGATACATTATAGGTCACCCTTATGATGGACTATGATCAGAGAGGCATCTCTTATTGGGATAGAGATGGTATAGGCGGTGAGGGAGTAGGACTAGGTCATCAATGAGTGAATGAGGATACCATAGAGTAAGAACAAATACTATGTATATTGATTTCATAGGCCCTTGGAGGTTGATCATGGATACCATGTTCTATAAAGAGTATCCCCACAAAGAGGGTTGTAAAGGTTCATCTAGGGATGAATTCTGTCTCTCAGTCTCATTGGGCTATTCAATATCTTGTATAGGGTTAGCGAGGTTGCCTTTCACCTCACCTTACCCCCAAAATTTATGTCAGTGAATGACATCTTCCATGTGTAATGACTAAGAAGATACATGAATGAACCTAATCAGATTATTGACTAAGGTGTGCTAGACATCGAGGATGGATCCACTTTGGTGGAGCACCCAATTTCGAATGAGGATTGGAAGGATAATATCTTACATGGATGAACTATTCCCTTGATTTTATTTTTGTGGTGGCATGGGAGAATGAAGGAGAGATCATGGGAGTAGGAGATCTAGATGTGGGTGTAGTATCCACATATTTTATTAGTTTTTTCTATTTTTATGTTGAAAATATTTATTGAGGGAATAAAGTATTGACTTTATTTTTTCCTTATAATACATTGCAATATATCAAGGATTATTTTTAGAGACAGGAACTGATACAACATGTGATTTTGATGCTTGTTGTTCTCAGAATTATTTTTAATAAAATATTAAATTTTATTTATGTTACCCACACACAATTATTCATGGAAAATGGGATAAATATTGGATGGAGTGTCATATCAAAAATTTACAGCCACATTTGAAACCATAATGTGAGTTTTACCCTATAAACATCTTAAAGATGGTTGGAATGATGCATTCGGATAAATCTTCCCTTAGTGTGTGTGTTTGGAATATTAATTATTTAATTGTTTGATTAATTCATGAAAAATATTAAAACCTAATTCCATCCATAAATGTATCATTATGGAGGATTTTATGGGACCATTGAGAAGAGAATACACCATTATTCAATGGAGATTCGATATTGGGTGATGATTAAAAATCGAATTAAGATGAATAGAGGTACAACGAATGAAAAATATCATCCACCTTCATTGGGAGCATATTTCATTACCAATGATCAATCTAAATCAAGGTAAAACTCTTAATTTTTGGATTTCCACCCTTATTATTAAAATATTGAGCATAGTGAAATCTATTTCTTTGATCGGCATTTGTTTTGATACTTTACATGAGCCCATGTGTAACATTTCATTATTTTTTGAATTTACCCATTGTGTCATTATTTATCACCCTAGGTATCCTAATTTTTTACTCATCAAACAAGAAAATTGTTCTAATGATTGTTTCGCCCTTTTTTATGTCCCCTCCCCCTTTCATACTTCATGATCTTCATTGTTGGCCTATGTGGCCACAATTTTACATTTCCTGGAAGGATCGAGCGTGGTTGGATCCCCATATTTGAGGAAAATTCATGTTTGACCTAAATATTAGTGATAAGAGGATGGATCGAAATTATTTTGGGATACATGTGATGATTCTATTGCATGAAAAATAAAAGGAATTATCTGTAATGGCGTGGGAGAAGCAATGATAGTGTGTGGGCTTCATGTTGGAGGATCCAGATTTTTTTTCGGGCAACCGAAGTACCTAAATCAAAAGATAGATATTGATTCCACCAGTTTAATGTGATAAAAGGATGAAAATAAGGGTTATAATCATGGATCAGTGATATTAATGACTTATCTATGTTTCTATGGGAAACTTGATTGTAAGCCATATATCCTAAAGAGAACACAACATGTTCCCCCTAGTTGTAACAGTAAGTATTTTGGGAGGGATAAATGTCACATGTAGTCTAGGGAACCCACATTCCATGTGAATCAATTTTGGGTACCTATTATGTACTCGAAGAGTACACAAACATGGGAATGGATAGGAACAAATTGTGTACCAACACATGATCGGTGTTTATGGAAATGGCCTAAAGGAAATAGGAATGATCGGGATGACATGAGTTAGTTTTGGGTGGCTGATACCTTCCATGTGAAGTTACATGGGTAGTGATCTACATACTATAAAGGACACATCTAGGAATCAAGACGAGACTATACACTATGTACCTTCTCTTTTCTAGGAATCATCTACCTATCACGTCTTCTTCCATTAGACTCAGATTTTGGCCCATGAATATGTTATACTGTGTTTTTCTTCACATTGAAAGTGATTATGGAATTAAAGGTTGATTTTGAGATATGATGTGAGGTGTTCTGAGTGTGATGAATCGTTAGGTGATGCTCGATGATGGAAATTATCATACATGATCATTTGAGTGGAACCCTTATATCAGGATAGGGCATGGTTACTCTAACCATATAGTGGAACCTTCCTATTAGGAAAGGGAATGGGTCCCCATATATCTTCCAACTAAGGTGAACTGTCCTGTTAGGATAGGGTATGGGTCATCTATCCATAGAGTGGAACCCCCTGATGGACTATGCTGTGGTTCCACTATCCACATAGAGAGAGGAAACCTCTATTAAAGATAGGAAATGGGTCATTTATCTATAAAGTGATTGGAACTCTCCTATCCTATTAGGGCATGGTTCCTCTACCTAGAGATTGTAGCCTACTGACTATGTAGTATAGTGGTGAGGTGTGGACCCATATGAATGCTTCTTTGGACAGACCTGTGTGATGATGGGAAACATTGATGGACCCTTGGAACTGATGGAAGACTATTTTCATAGGATGGACTGTGATATGGAGATCCCATTTCTTTCTCCTACTAGGTTTCTTTCGTGATCATATATATGTATCTTTGTTGTTTGATTTCATTTCCCTCTTATTATGGTTTGATAGTTCTATTTATCATATCTATTATTACTCCACATTCATATTTTTAGGATTTCCTATGAGGTATCTATATACTCACCCTTTCATGGGATTTTCCCACAAATGTGATATATTATACAAAATATGGGAATATTGGTGGTAATTACCAAGGAGTATAGGGATACCCGAGTAAATTTGATCGTGTATGGTGTCTAGGCCTTTAATATATGGATTCGATCTCCCTTATCATTTTACTTTTCTAGTTTTTGTTAGGTTGGGACATATTATAAGTCGGAAATATATTATCACATTTTACTTTTTTAAGATTATGTTTTCATACTCTTGTATTCCCTGGAGGTTTTACATGTATGTTTTATTCTCTAGTTTTTTCATCTTTTTTTGTTATTATTTATCACTTATGCATGATGATGGTTGTATACGTGTAATGGTACTTAAGTAAAAGTCTCCTATATTAGTTAAACCTTTCAACTCTTTTCTCTATCCCCTTGACTATGGAGGTGGGATTGGGGTAATTATAGATCAAACCCAATTGGGTCGAGTCATGACACTCTCGATGCCCATGAAATCCCAATCCCAAAATCCCAGGATATGCTATCCCATTTTCAATCTAGGATATGAAAAGGCCTCAATACTCCTACTAGATCCTAATGATTAGAATTTACCTACAAACATGTGAAACACTAAGAGATGAAATCATCCACTTTTCACCTCATTCTATACCACCAAAAATATCATTGAAGTTCTCTATACATCTTCCCTACACCATGATGTACATCCAAAGAAAAAGTGTGAAACTCCCTCGTAAAATCCTCTCATAATATGACCAAAACCACTATTTATCCATGGAAAAGGATGACATGATTCCCTACTTTATATAATTCATCTGGTGAATCTCATAAGGATATATAGTCATGTTGGACCTCGTAATCAACACCTCCTAACTAGGACTCCCTCACAAACTAGAGAATAGAAGGACAAAACAACATCAACTAAAGATAAGATGCACCACTCTCCTCTACCAGGTTTTGTTTAAAAGAAGTTGATGTCTCAGATGCCTCCTCCACCATATCAGAACAAGAATTCCTTCTAATGGAATCTTCCACCATGTTTCCTTCCCATGAGAATGGACTATCTCAAAGTCAAAGTCCTATAGAAAATATGACTATATAATATATCTCAGGTTTAGTTCTCTATGTGTAAATACATAAATGATACTTTGATGGTCTATGTGAACAAAAAAAGTGTTCTCTGAAATGATAGTGCCTCCATATCCTTAGTGAAATGACTACTGTTGCTAACTCTAGGTTGTATATTTCATAGTATTTCCCATGGGGTCTCAACTTCTTTTACTCATAGGTAATCATTTCCTACCTCTTCATCAACACACATTCAAGATTTGATTTAGTTGCATCACTATATACTAAATATTCCATACCTCCTTTGGTATCATCAAAATATTAGTACTAGTCAGCCTTATCTTCAACTCCTCAAAGGCTATTTGAAACTTCTTGGTTGAAGTAACTGATGACCCTTTCTATATAAAGGTTGAAAAAGGGGCTCAAACCCTGGATAAGTCTTCCAAAAACCTATTGTAGTGCTCTGTCAATCCAAAAAAATCCACAAATCTAACAATATTTGATGGATACCAAGAAATCACAACATTAATCTTCACCATGTCTAAAACAATTCCATGCTCATAAATGAAATTCCCAAAAAAGTTAACATCATCGATCTATAATGGGAACTTCGAGATCTTAACATAAAGATGGTGATCTCATAGAATGTATAGGACCATACTTAAGTTATTTTCATGCTCCTCCTCTAACATGTTCTAGATGGGTATTTCAAAAATAAACACAACAAAAATTGGTCCATGTATGGATGGAATTTCAATTTCATCAGATCTATAAATACAATGGAAGTATTATTCACATTGAAAGGCATCACCATGTAATCATTGTGTGCATTGTGACATAATAATTCTAGGTTCATAATATCATCCTTGATAACCTGTAACTAGTGGTAGACATACCTAATATTGAACTTCAAGAACCATTTCATGTGTCCCAACTAATAAAATAGGTAATAAATTAATGAAAGGGGTAATTTTTTTATTGTGACATGGTTTAGGGAATGATAATCAACAAAAACACAAAATACCACATCTATCTTCTTCAAAAAAAAGCTAGAGCTGTCTAGAGAGACCCACTGGGTGTGGTAAAACCTTTCTCTTGAAGGTCCTCTAAGTTACCGAGTGGGAAACATTGGGTCTGCTAAAATTCTTTTTTTAATGGTCCTTTAACCACACACTCAACTCTCATAGATTGATGAAGGTCATCTCATATGACTCAAAAGATATCAGAGTAGTCACAAGGTGTAAGTTGATGAAAAACATCATCTCCCATTTTAGAGGTACTCTCAAATGTTCCTTAGGAAAGATGACCATATAATCCTCTATGACTGAAATAATCTAGATTATTAAAGAGACTATTATTCTAGGGGATACTATCCCCAACTAGTGGGTGATGTTTTGCGGCTTCTTACTCATAAAACCCACTCGTTATGACATGAGATCTCTCTCGATCATGATGGAGAACATCTTCCCATTATTCTAAAGGAATCTGAATCCTCTTTGGTGATACTATATCAGGGATAGAACCTGGGAAAACTATTCCATACACAATATGACATCAAAATTTCTCATCGTGATTACCAAGAGGTCTCACAAGAAACACTCTCTACCAAGTGATATCTCTCATTGGTGGGAGAGAAGTCATATTGAAGAATTTTTTCCTGTAAGAACCTCATGCTAAAGATACATGGATAAATTATCAAATGATGGATCAATATCTCACATCAAGCATGGGGAGATAGAGGAATAAAACACACCTATGTCTATTATTTCTAATTAAAGAGTATAATAAACAAATATCACACTGCTAATTATCTCTACAGTCACTAATTCCAAATACTCCATATCCAGCAGCTACCCATGGCCCTAACTACAAACTGACTAATATTAGCATGGGCCACCTGGTGGTAGTGGTGGAAGTAGCTCCTCACATCATCCACTACCATCATCTCCGCCTTTGGGAGCCCCACTTGCTCCTTTTCTTGTTTCTGCTCCTTGGGAGCTTCTTTGACCATGCCTAAGAGAGCCATAATCATAGAACTTACTCTATTGTGGTGGTCCATATGATGTCTACATTTCATCCTTAGTACATCATGTCAAGAAATCATGTTTCATGTGACCTCACCCATAACATGAAAAACATCACCCCTCTCTGGGATACCCTGGTCCACAGTGTAGTCCCGGAGCTGCATGATCAGGTTCCTATGTCCGAACATGGATACAACTCTCATGCCTCGACACCTATAATATTCCATCCACTAAATAATACAAATACATAGAATTAATACTAATGGATCTATCCATATGACATCTCTTAGATAGAAATCTCTCTATCACCATCATCCTCTCTAACACTCCATCATATACGGGAATACACAAGGGTAACACACTTGCATGAATTACTTTGTGGAGACCCTACATGAACTTTCCTTCCCAAAAGTATTTATCCTAAATCATGTCAAGGGAGTTCCATGTGTAGTTAGTGAACCACATCTCATAATAAAAAAAGTTCATACCTCTCTAATACAACACTAAATGTTCCATAATCTTAAATGAGTACAAGAACAAGGGGTAGTACACCTCTTAAAACAATTACTAGAAGTCAGACCATGTGATTAATGACTTGTAATGTGTCTATATGACTTGACTCCACAAATTTAGTACTATTGCATGGGGAAAAATTTTTAACACAAACATTAGATTGTTCAGGTTCTGAAATATTTAAAAAACACAGATCACAAACTCAATACAATCCTTTACTTCTTGGGGATTTAGATCTCTAAAAAACAGGGTTTTCCTTTAGTGCTAGAATAGGTGGATTTTCCTAATTTTACACACATCCTCAGCCTACTCGGATGGTAAAATATACTACTCGACAGGTGGAGGTGTTTCTACCTACCTACCCAGAGGAAAGATTTCATGATATGGTCCCTGAACTGAGGCCTCATCGCTCATCAGATCATCGTTACGATCCTAAATCAGTAACCTGGATGGTTACCTTCATGGAGGAATCTTAAAAATAATCCTGATGCATCACACATAGATGATAATATATATATATATATATGGGGAATTACATAGGAAGGATATAATAATGAATCAATCCTATATGATGCATGTACCAATTTTCCATGAAACCAATGTCACAATATAACAATTCGACAAGAAGTTAGTCAGAGTCTTGGTGTATGAATACATCTGTTTTTTCTCCAACATTGGGTTCCTTAGCCTAAATAAACACTCGAGACACTTTGAAATTGTTGACATAAATTCAAAAATAAACATCATAAGGGTAAAAAAATCTGAACACCTCCTTGATTTTGAAACACCTTTGACACCACTATGTAACGACCCAACCCACTAGGGCCCACCTGGCCGATGGAAGACCAGGCTACCTCAACCCCAAGCCTTCCTCCATAGGCCAAGGGATGGTGAAATGATCTTACAATCCATAAATAAAATGGATGGCCTTTGCCCAAATTACCTTTATGAAAATCCCAAACCATATCTATACATAATTATAGAGGACTAATAATAAAAGATATTAACATCAAGTGTAAAACCATTCCTTTAATAATGCCAATGGAATAAAAATAGTGTGATATAGAAATCCAAAATGTAAAGTGAGAAATACATTCCCATATAGAAAAGATGTCCCATCCTGACAATTACATGAATAGAAAATAGTTGAGAGATCTTGTCTCATGATCACTATGTCCTACAAACATACACAGTATATTCACCCGAGTATCCCTATGATCCTTAAAATTCACCATTGATTCATCCTCCATTGTCTTAATACATAAAACATTCAGGAAAATCCCATGTAGGGCTGAGTATATACATACCCAAAATGACTCCACAAAAACTGGAGAGCGATAAATAGAAGACACAATAAAAGTATTTATCTCAACCCAAAATAAGAGGGAAACAAACCCCGACATTATAAATATATTTTCATGTAAGAAACTCAAAAAAGATAAAAAATGGGGTCCCTATCTCACAGTCCATCCTGGGATACTCAATCTGCCTGCACCTCCAAAGGTCCATCATGAGTGCCCAGAATCTCATGTGTCAATATAAATAAGTCATGAGTAGGTCCCACACATCCCCAATACTCCATATCCTATGGGAGAGAAATCTCCAAAAGTTATAGGACCCACACCCTAGTATGATAGTGGAATACCACTCAATAGATAGAGGATATACACTCTTTTAGGGTAGTATCGTCTCTATCTAGAATAATGAATATGTGGTTATTATGCCTTGGTGTGATAGGTGGTATCGCCTCAATGGATAGATGGATCATGTGTAGGGGATCACACCTCCCCACTACACACACCACATCCAAGGGAGACAGAACTATGAACTATTTATCATATGTTGCCTCACCAAAAAATAATTCCATGGCATGTGCCCGAAAACTATGCCCCTTGGCTGAGGGAGACACAACTCTTGTGGAGAACCAGTGCACTGAAGAAGCATGAAAATATGTGCAATGCCACTTTGGTACATAGAGTTCCAATACCCTCTATAGTACGGAGAGTACCATCTCTATCTATATAAATAGTGAGTGGGAATGACACCCTAGTTAGACAAGTGAGTACCATATCCATAGATCGAGGCCACATACCCTAGTAGAATAAGGGATTACTGCCTATTCCTAGGATAATGAGTAAGGGGGACCCATTCCCTAGTGTGACAAAGGTGTACCATCCCTATGGATAGAGTACATGTACACTAGTACGATAAGGGAGTATCACCTCATCCTTGAAAAATGAATATGGGGGACCCACACCCTAGTGTTAAAGGGGAGTACCTTCCCGATCGATAGAGGACCCACACCCTAGTATTATAGGGGAGTACCCCCTTCGTCTACAATAATATAAATATGGGCCCACACCCTGGTTTGATCAAGTAGTACCATTCCCATGGATATAGGACCCACACCATGGTATGACATGGAAGTACCGCCACTTATTGGAATATCTATGATTATAATGCTCAATCTATTTCATCATCAACAATTTACTAAATATGTATCATAACTGAAGTACCACTCAACATATCATAAAATACACTAATAAATATATCATCGCATTGAATTTGTAGAAAAACATGGGATAGGAAAATCAATGGCCATAATCTAAGTCTAAATTTTGGAGATAAGAGAGGTAGAAGATTCAAAAAAAAGAGGTACATGACATGCATGGTTCCCACAAAACATGTGGTCTCTCTTTAGTTACTGTTTTTATCTCCTATGGAAATATCTTGTGGTATATGTCTCTATAAACAACGTGTAACGAAACCAAATGTCATGTATTGGCCAACTAAGGCTTATCAATGTGAACCCGGTCATACCCATGTCTGTATGGTCATGTCAGGTATCTATAAATATAGTAATCCATTCATGGTTATTGACACATTTCCATTTACTCTGAGAGTATAAGGATTTTCCTCCAAAATGTGGTCCTAGGAATGTATAACTGTTACACATCCGGTCTACTCAGGGAGTTTTATAAGGCATGTTGTCAATCCACATTGTGTGTAGTCCTTATCTATTTCCTGAAACCCTAGTTGTTGTATCTGTGTGACTAGAAAACATGGGTTCACCCCTATACATGTCATTTAGTTTTTATTTTCATAAAAATTTTGATCCTTCACTCAACATCCATATTTTCCACCACTACTAGGATTCCCACTATTTGACCACCCAAAATGGTACTAGTCACCTCCATCCATCGTTTTCTGCCCTCTAGTGTCAAAAAAATAAATTTTATCTATTCTCACAAAGCCTGAACATGTTCACTGCTCCTCTGATCATTTTCAATTAGTCTTATGTATCATATAATTGGGAATCTCACCCTCAAACTATACCAGATCTCGATCCATCCAAAAATAACCTTTCCAATAATTTTTCACACAACAGCTATGAATTTGTGGGTTCGATCGTTCCCGAACATACCCATTAAAAGTTGAACCATGACCCTATATGCCAATGAGGAAGAAAAGGAAAAATATAGGGAAAAATTACCATAACAAGGGTTATAAAAATCATTGGCTAAACATTCTCAGAAAATAATTACAAGGAGTGGAATCATGAGTGAGATCATGGAATAAAGAAAATAAGAAATAAAACAATTTATTTCAATAATGGGGTCATGAAAAGTGGTAGAATATATAGGATCAAAAATAGATAATGAAATATCTATGATCAAAATTTTAATAAGGTTTTGAAATGAGAATTGATGATCCCATCCTCTATTATGAATCTATATTCACTAAATAATGAATTTTCCATTGATTAGGATGATCTCTTAAATCTGTTATATATCAATCCACGTCGATCTGATAATCATTCATCATTCAGTTTCAATCCACCAATAAATAATTATCTACTCCACCTCTCAAGTCTTGAACTTTTTTTGGGAATAACCCTTATAAATCATAATAAAATGGTATTTATAGATTATTTAATTACATTTTTTAATAAAAATGATTTATTTATAAATTTATTTTTGTTAAACACACTCACCAATGATTGTCTCAACTAGATGTCCAATGCCAACCAACCTTTGGTCACACCTAGAGTATGCCCTACACTCTGGGATCAACCATTGTTATAGAATTTTTATCCGAGGCTTCATTTATAATATATTCCATTATTTATGAAAAACCTATCACACAATATAGAAATATTTTTAATATTTTTAAGAAATTAATTCTATCCACTTCGGGCTTTGGAATCTCATGTTGTCTCAATACCTCACTCTGAAATTATTCTTAATATATTTCAATGTCATAAAAGAAAAAAATAGAGTCTCAATAAAATTGTTTTTCATAGTGAAAAGGATATTATTTTATAAAAATGTTTTAATGGAATTTTTAATGTAATTTAAATTCATCAAAGATAACATCCCTTATTTTTATTATTCTCCATTGGGAATATTCTATAATAATACCATCCATCTTTTAGTCAATACGGTCTATTATCGTTTTGATTGAGGATGTTATATTTTGATTCTATATGATTTATGATTATATTTTCTAATTTGGGAAAGTATTAGAATTTCATATTCTAGTCTTCATATATGAATGTCTATGTTAATTATGATTTTTCACGATTATATGAAGAATTAATTGTACTTATTAAGTGATTTGTAGGGCCCACTATAGCTCCTTGGTACATTAGTATGTCTTATAAAAACCTGTCTTGGGTTTTTGGTCAAGGCCTTACCCATTTATATATGATTTCTTACCACGAGGACTTGACAGTATGGTTATGATATCTGAAAGTATTCATTACCTCATTATGAGATTAGTTATTTATGTTCCATGTTTTTATTTCATTAGTTATAATATCCATAATTATTTTTCAAGATAATAATATTATTTAAAGGGTATTATTTGATCGTCATTTATTACATACATATTGTTCTCAAGTAATGATTTAATGGCATGTGTTTCAGTTATTTACCATTCCATATTGATTAAAATTATTTATTAATAATATCCATTAACATATACATATCCTTACTAAGCATTAGTTCTCACCCACTTCTTATGTTTCCCTTCCCCATGATCTTATAAAGTGTTTTATAATTGATATGTAAGGATATGATAAATAGAATAATGGTTTACTCAATGTAAATAATATGTTCCATTCTATGTTTTCAATTATAATATGAGATTCAAGTAAGTATATAGTTTAGTAAGCCCAATAAACTATTCAATCCTTCAAGATGGGACTCCTTTTATCATATTTTAATGTATTAAAGAGACTAACAAATCTAGGATACTAGTGATAGGGTGGTTACAATAATCTCTAAGGTTTGTCACTTCTTTTATAATTTCTAGATATTTACCATCTATTCAAATTAAGAATATCTTGTCATTTTGATACCTACGTATTTTATTTTTAACTCTTGTAGACAATTAAAATGTATCTTGGAATTATAATATTTCTAGAACTCAAACCTCTATTTTTTCCTCCCCTAAAAACACTAGACCAAGCCTTGATAATTGTTTAGTATTGAGGTATATCTTCTACAACACATAATATCAAACATAATATGCTTCCATATGAAATTTCTTCTAGAAATTGAAAAATTATAGTAGAAAAAGATTTATCTTGACACTATAGACACATTAAACTTATGGTTCCTCTATTTATATCAAAGTGGATTGATGTTGATCCTTTGTAATAATTTTTTCCCTATAAATTTAGGCCCTTATAAAGAACCTAATATCTTATAACACATTTCAGCATCTGATCACCCATATTTTCTCTCTATACCAATGTCAAACTATAAGATTATAATCTTCATAACCTATTAATAAATAATCATGATATTTTTCATCAAGATTATATCTAAAATTAAAATATATAACTATATAGTCTAAACATATAAATACTTTAAGGTGATATAAATTTTTTTTTCATATTGATGGATGTTTAAGAGGACTTATCCCATTTTTTTAGGGCTCTGATTGGTAAGGTACACTACCAAATTTATAAAATCTATCAAAAAACATTAGGAATTACTATCAGTATACATGAGTTCTAGATTCCAAAATTTTATTGTTCTTAAGCTCAAGTAAAATCCCACATTTAATTTATTACTAATTATTAAACTCTTAAAACTTCCATAATTTTAATGATCTATCTTATGATTTCCATTTTCTAATAAAATCATTTTACCTCTCCCACTCAGGTACCCAAGTAAGAAGTGAATACAAACTTAACTTCTAGATTTTTATATTCTAGAAAGTGTAGATCCCACAATCCATATAGTTAAATAGATTTTTCTATCCTTTACACCAATATCTATGACCAATAAAACAAGATTGAATTCCCATAATCTATTTTAAAGGTTTTTCCATAAACGGATTCATCAAACATTATAATAGAAATAAATTTCTATCAAAGTCTTGGAATATGATGAAAATTATTTAATGTAAGGAAAATTATATTCTTCAACCAAACTCTAGAATCTCACTTGCCCATAAATATTAATAAATTCTTCATCAGGGAGATAAACATTTCTAAAACTTCTAGACACATAATTTTACATGCATCACTTTTCACTTTTGGAGTGGAAATATTCTCATAAGATTATTATCCAATATTCTATAAAACTATTGACACTCAAGAGTATGTTAACACTACTCTCAACTACTGTATTAAAAGAATACAAATATTTGAAAGTTGATCTAATGGAATTTTTTTATTCTCAAAGAAATATTTCTTAGGCTAACTCATTTTACCATATTACAAGTTGGATGGGCTGATCCTAGTATATTTACCTCTACTCCTCTATATCAACTTAACTATTGAATGTTTTTAACTTCTTAGATGATGTTAACACCCTCCTTACACTATAATAAATTCATTTACTAAAGGTTATTAATTTTATATCCTCTAAATCTCTTCATTAAGAACCAATTTCTTTACATTTTTGAATATCTTATTGGTTTTTTAATATAGTATCTTAATGTTATTAAAACTATAACCCATGATTTTTGGAATGATGATAATATTAATATACCCCAAAAATCATATATGAATGTTACCTTTGTAGTATCAATATTAATTGGAATAGAGTTGAAATTATTCATATGATCTATTTTTGTTTTCACTTCAAATAGCCTCGTGCTGAGTTTTTGTCACAACAAAAACAATTTATTGAGTGAAATATTCTTCTCATACATACCTTTCAAGGCTAACACTAACTACATTACAGTCTTCTTTTCTAGGATTTTTGGATCCATATTCTATGATTAAATAGACTTATACCTTAATCACAAATTATTTCATAACATTAAAAATAGTTTAAAATAAATAAAATCCATGTATATAGGGTCTAGTGTATTTGGATGAATAGACACATAAATATAACATCTAAAAATATAACATCACTGTATTTAATTAATCATCATACAGTTCTCCTAAGTACCATGTATCCTCTTATAACTTTATATGATAACTTTGGGAAACACATAAAGAAAATGATGAGTTATAAATCCCAGTAAGGGAATAAACATGATAACGTAGAACAACATGGGAGTAATAATATGATATCATAAATAGAATGATCATATGAATGGAATCATGGCATATATAAATGAAAACATAATATGAATGAGTAAAAATTATCATATCATAAGAGAATATAATCATTAAAATGTGGAAAATACAAAAAAATGAAATTATAATTATAAGTCCAGGATCCTGACCTCTTTGACAATATTTATTTGGCTGGGATAACTTCCCATGCAACATATTTTTCTATGCTCGCTACCCAAATACCATGATATATCATGATATGGAAACATTACCCAATGTATTGAAGGGATATGTAATTTTAGTCCTTCCCATCACATAATGATGATCATCAATATGTGTTCTATATGGGGAAAATGAAAACATATATAAGTTGTATACATGGATGAAACCCAGGAGAAATAATAGGGTTTCATGATATGGTCTCAAGGAATGTCTAAAATCTATAACATAAGTATTTACAAAGAGAATAGGGAATTAAATTTATTTTAATATTAATATATTAAATTAACATAAGTATTGTTCATGGAGTCTAATGGTATAAAAATCCATGAGAAGGTTCAGAAAATCATCACTAAGAAAGAAGCAGTTTGGTGATGATTTTTGAAATAAGGCAAGAAATTTTTGAAGAAATGGGATCCAAAATTTCCATTAAAATCCGAATTAAACCAAAAAAATTATAAATAAATTAAACGATATTTTTAAAAATTAAATTTAAAAAAATAATTGGGTGATGGTTGAAATAAAATAGAAATTTTAAAAATCCCCTTAAATCAGGTTTTGTTTAAAATGGGTATTTTGAAGGAAACAGAAAACATGTATAACCCCAAAAATTTAAAAAATATTAAACATGGAATATATTTAATTAAAAAAATTTCAAAAATAGAATAAGTACATGAGATTAGGTTTTCATATAAGAGAGAAAATGAAAGGTAGTGTATCTTGAATGTTTTGAGTGGAGTAAGGAAGATCCCTTACCTTTGTGTTCGAAATCCCATTGAACATGTATATAACATCCTATATAAATAAATTAAGTTCATTTAAAACCATAATAATATCCTAAATCATTAATAATTATTTTCATACTATTTATTTATTATCAAAAAAATATTTATTAAATCTTGCCTACTCTTATCTATTACTTGAGGTGGTTTAGTTGAATATTAAGTGATTATAAAAACATTTTAACTATTGTTAATTTTATCTTAAAAATAAATTAATGACCTATATAATATAAATAATTTCATAAATATAATTTTTTACATCAAATAAATTTTTAAATTCATCTGCGTTAGGTGAAAATGGATAACAAAATGTGTTAATGATGTGGAGGTGGTAGTCTGCATATAAATATGGGAAAACAATCCATTCCCACTAAAATGGGAGGATGGTTAAAAATGATTAATCATTTAAGTTTTATAATTGTGACATAAAAACATATTTATTCATCAATTTCATCCTCAGTGCCACCCATGAATGGTGGTGCTAAAATAAAAACTTCATCATTTTGTGGAAACACATGCTCGATGCCCATGTTTTTTAGTAGTGGATTAATTGGGATGGATAATTATTATCAAGTAAATATAATGAAACTTAAGTATATAAATTATACTTAATTCATAACAAAAATTGGGTTATGTAAGATAAGGATAAAAAATATTAAAAAAAAGATAGACTATGTAGAATAAACACTCACATGTGGGACTTATATTTTCCTTGTAACTCCCCTTAGAAATTAAGGGATTAGGATAAATATGGATGAAAAGAGGCATTAGGTCATATAAACTACTTTTAGTACTTGTAATTAGGTAATATATTAAATATTAATTAAAATGTTCGGTGAAGTATAGAAAGGGTGGGTGTGGTCACCTTTTATAAGTGAGGAAAATGGTATTTTCCATGGAAAATAACGTTAAGGGGAAAGAGAGGAATGACATGACAAGGTGGTGACATGGATGATGGTTGGTTGGTAAGACATGTATTTAAGACATTCAAACCTATAAAATGACTTCTATAAGGTCTATAAATCATTTAATCTAAGGAAATGTTATTCCACATTATATTAGTATCTTAAACACCAATTAGTCTTAACTAAATATCAATCAGGTAAGTTAATTTATTAGTAAAAATATAAGAGGAAAATTCTCATAAAAATTAGATGTTATGAATCTATATTTTTCATAAATTTATTCTAATTTTATTTCTAAATAAAATTAAATTTACTTTTAAATTAAAACGTATTGTATATCACAAAACATCTTTTTAAAAAAAATCATTTTATGATAAAATATGTTATCCATAGGTTTTTAATAGTGATATATTAAATATATAAACTAAATATAAATATTAATTTATATAAAAATGGTTTCATATATATTAAATTTATTCGTATGTATGATAATTTGGTAATTAGTGATAAAATTAGCCAAGTCCTATATCTCCACGTCATCCTTTTAATCTTTAATAATCATTATAAGGATTGATGGTTGAGTAATAATTTAAAAAATCCATGATGAAATTTCTTTTTAGTGATTATAATTTTTATCCTTTTCATGTCTAAGAAGATAGGATCCTTATTAATCCTCATAATATATAAGTTTTTTTTTATTTTTATTCATAGAGAATCTTCCAAAATATTTTCCTCTATGGGATGGAATATGATTGAGAAGTGATAATCTTTGGTCCAATATAACCACCTCCATTTGTACATTTTGAGATCCTTCTATATGAATATTTATTTTAGGATCCATTGGTTTTTACATATAAATAACACTTTTCTCCATAGAGAAAATTCATGTAAATTCTTTATGTGGGGATTACTACGTACAACTCAAGATCTGATGTGGAATAATTATTCTCGTGTACCTTTAACTATCTTTATTTATAAAATAAATCTTTTTCTATCTATTTGAGTACACATTCCAAGGCCTTTTTTGATGCAATAATAAATATAAAAAATCCTTCCCCACTTGTGGTTTGGTGAGTACAGGTGCATTGGTTAACCTATTCTTATGCTTCGTGAAGATATTTTCACACTAATAATTCTATAAATACTTTAATCCCTTTAGACTAATCTTCGTTATCAGGTTTGAAAATCTCAATAAGTTTCTCACAAATCATTTATAGTGCTAGGATAATTTGAGGAAACTATGGATAACTGTCAAAGCTAATTGTATAATATAATCCTCAATAACATTAGTCTTTAAAGGATCTATAAATATACCCTTACATGTGATATATTTCCCTAAAAATTCAACATTATCTATCTAAAATGGATATTAACTATACATTGAATCAAACTTATCCTTCATTGATGTCTTATGCATAATACTCAAATAATCTTTGTGTTCCTCATTAATTTTGGAGTACATAAGAATATCATCGATAAAGACTATCAAAAAATTTATGAAGTGATTTCTAAATAATCTATTCATTAAGCCCATGATGATTTTTAGAGAATTTGTTAGTCTAAATGGAATGAATATAAACTCATAGTTCCCATCCCTTTCCTAAATGATGGTCATCATAATAAATGTTTCCACATTTAACTAATTATGTCCTAATCGAATGTTCACATTATAGAAGTATTAAGCTCCACGCAGCTGATTGAATTATTCATTAATCTATGGAAATGAATACTTGTTATTTATCATAATATTTTTGACTTCTTTATAATCACTAAATTGTTGAATCATCTCATCCTTCATCTTGATAAAGAGAACAGGTGTACCTCATTGTAGATTAATTGGGGATATAAACCCCATTTATGATGTCCATGTAATTTCTTATTTAAATATTCTTGTTCAATGGGGGTAATTATATATAGTGTCTCATATATTGGAACATATTTAGGTATAAGTTCAATTAAGAACTCTCCCTCTTGATTAGTAGAAAGGCATATAAACTCTTTATGAAATACATCCATACTCTCCATTATAATGGGAATATTTTTAAGATAATTACGCTCATTTATTTCAATAATTTGAGATAGATAATATTTCTTATGATTTAATAATATCCACTCCACGAAAAAATTTACCCTAAAATATTCATCCTCATCGTCACACTTGTATAGAATCACAGGATAATTCAGGATATGGAATGTGATTTCCTTTTTTTGATAGTTGATGTAAGATATATACAATAATAATTGGTCCATTATTACTATAATATAAAATTATACTGAAGTAATTATGACCAAATCTATGTGTATATTCACCCCACAAATAAAAAAAGTGAAATATTTAGGTGATTGAGATGAAAAAATATCAAAATTATCTATTTTCATGGATAATTTGACCTTCATGATTTGTGGTAATGATTGAATAGTTCTACTAAACATGAATTATATGAATGAATTTATTGACCTAGAATCAAGAGTATGTTCACTATTCTGGAATTAATAATTTTTATACTCATCACCATATCATTTTATTTCTCAACCTCAATAGTAGTGATAGCATAATGTAGCCCTTCTTCTCTTGGGCTTTGAGGTTATTGTTGTTGGTTTTCTATGACAAACCTTGTGTTAGTGGAATTATTTTCATAATTTATGTGTTCCTTATAGTTGAAACATAAGAAAATAACATGGTAATTGATCTAGAAAATTTTTTCATTGATCACATTAATGGGATTTTTTCTCTCACATTGACATATGTTAGCTACATGACACTCCTTTACACACTTTAATTTGTTCCTAGTCCCCTTTACTAATTTTCAAGTATTTTTCTTCCCAAAAATTATATATGTATGGTGTTGAAACTTCTTAAAACGGTTTTTTTATCCTATGAGTCCCAATAGTTAATTCACATTCTCCTTTTCTTATTACTAATTCCCTATGAATCTCTAATTTACATATTCACTTTAAGGGAACATCATACAATTTCTTCATATCTTTCAAATTCATGAATAAAAAATTCATGTAAATTTATAAAACTCATCCCACTAGATAAATATTCAATCATTATTTTAGGGCTCATAAAAAGGGAGAAAGAATACCGCACAAGTCCAGTGATGTTCTCCTCATAAGACCTAAAAAATTCATCTTTTTTTCTTAAGTATAAGGAACTGCCTTTCAATTTTATGATTCATAGTGTTTGAAAAATAGTTACTCATAAAAATCCTCTTGAATTAATCCTAATTAACAGATTCTATGTCTTCCCTATTCCAATTTTTCTTGATCATTGTCCATTACTGATCATCTTCTCCCTTAATGTGATAAACATTTAGTAAAACACTATTTTTCTCATAACATTGAAGGAAAAAAGAAAACAATATTGATATATTTAATCTATTATTCATAAATTATGGGAGTAGAAGATCCATTAAAAATAATAAAACTTTATCACTTGAATTAATCAACCACATCTTTCTCACTCGAAGAATGTTTCATGTTTTTCCTATTATTATTCATAACATTAGTTAGTTTTTCTTATAAATCCATGATGTTCTTACCCCCCATTCAAATCATATTAGTTATTTTATCATGTAATCCATAACATTTCCCATTTCACATGTCATTAACATGTTTTTGAATATGTCTATCCATTTCCAAACATGAAAGAAAACTAGAGATGAGAATACATTGATTATTTAATTATTATAGGGTAAACCGTAAACTTATAATAAGTAACTCATAAATGTAAGGAAATAATAACTTCTGAATATATAATTTTCAATATAGGTTATCCATAGTTACATTTTAATTAGGCTTTATTACACTTACTACATACAAAATATTATTAAAACCCTCATAATGGTTTACTAATAAAATGTGAATTATCTAAAGAATATCCGCCGAGAGTGTCAAATTAGGTGTGTTGTAAGGGACCATTCGTCATACACCATAATTATGGCCAAGATATACTTGAACAACTCATTTTTGGGTTATTAACCCTATATAAATCTATTTAAAAACCACATTAGCTTTTACTATCTAGAATGTGATATATTTATAGGGAAACCACAAAATCACTACCTGAACAAATTTTTTGGATCTTAACCTATCAGTATTATTACCCGTAGTGTTTTCATTAATGTCCTCTAATCCTAATATCCAAAAACAACAAGAAATTTCTCTAAAACTAACTAAATTGGCCCAAACCTTAATAAATTACATCATATATTTTAATATATTTTACAATAAATAAAATATGATAATCTAGGGTCTAGAATAATTGGATGATTAGACGCATAAATAAAACATTTAAAAATATAACATCACTGTCTTTATGTAATCTCCTAAGAGTGAAAATAACTCCAACAGGTCCTCTTAAAACCACATTGGATAACATGGGAAAATAAATAAGGAAAAAAATGAGCAGGAAATTCCAATATTGAAATAAACATGATAAAGGAGCATAACATTGGAAGCATAAAATGATATCATAAATAGAGTGATCATAAGGATAAAATAAAAACATAAGGAAATTATTACATAATTGAAAGTTGTAAGTTTGATCATATAATAAGATAATCGAATCATATGAATTTTTATACTATATAAAACCTGAAATCATAAGAAAAAACCAAGGCTTATTTCCTCGTTAACATAACAAAGTTTTCTAGGAAAACTACCAAAGAATCATAGTTGGATAAGCTCACTGCCCATACCCCATGATATCCCTTGAGATGGAAAATCACTAAATAAATTGGAGGGATATATAATTTCAAACCCAACCATCGCATAATTATGATAAAAAATTTCTTTACCACATTAGGAAAATAAAAAAAATACATATGCTCCATACATGGTTAAACCCCATGAGAAAGAATTAGGTTTTGTGATATTTATGTAATGAATATTTGAAATATATAAGATAAGGATTAAAATGCGAATAAAGAATTCAATTAATTTTTAAATTAATATTTTAAATGAAGAAAATTCTTGATCTTGGTTTCCCTTGGTATAAAAATATATTAGAAGGTTCAGATAAGTAAGAAATAAAATGAACCCCTTTATGGGTGATTTTCAGAATAAACCAAGGATATTTTGAAGGAAATAGATCCTTATTTTTATTTAAAATAAAAATATATATAAAGGGTTCAAGATAAATTAGAGATTAATTTTTAAAAACTATTCACTATATAAAAAAATTTAAGGGGGTGGTGGATGATGAGAAATTAATATTTTTAAAATCCCTTTAAATTAGGGTTTTCATTAAAAGTGGGTGTTTCAAAGGAAACATAAAACCATTATAACCATATTAGTGGATGTAATATTACACTAGGTATATGTATAAGGAACATATATATAAAAATAAAATAGTTATATGGGAATAATTTGGCTTAAAATTTGGGGGAAAGATATAGTGTAACTAAAAAGCTAAGAGGGGTGTATAAAAGACCCCTCACCTTTATATCAGAAAGATTCAAACTCATGTACTTAACTTCCTATATAATTAAATTATGTTCAATAAAATATTAAAAAAATACTCATATATCATTATATTCTTAGGTTATATTTATTATCATAATTTGTTCAATTATTAAATCTTTGTTGTTCTTGTCATTTACTTGAGGTGGTTTGGTCTATTTTTATGTGATTCTATTGACTAGTTTCATGTGGTTATGTTTACCTTAAATATGAATTTAAAACCTAAGTAATATCAAAAAATATATAAATATCATTTTTTACATCAGAAATTTTTTTAATTTCATCCACGTTATGAGAAAATGGAAAATGAAATGTGGCATTGATGTACATGTACTAGTCCACATATACACACAGAAAAAGACTTTACTTTTCAATAAAATGGGATGGAGGTAAAAAAATGTCTAATAATTTAATAGTTATAATTTAAATATAAAAAATATTTATTCATCATGTTCATAATTAGTACCATCCATGAAATTTGATGATGAAAAAATAAATTGTGTCTCTTTGTGAAGGTGATAGTCTGCCCAAACACATGATAAATTTTTATGTTTTTTATAGCAGATCCATTGGGATAAATAATTTTTTTCAAATATACATAATTAAGATTTATTATGTAATTTATATTTAATTAATTTAATTAATTGGTTTAGGTAATATATGGATAAGAAAAAAATAGTAAAAAGAAATATTGAGAAGAAGACACACTCTTGTTAGGGGCATGGACTTTCCTTTTAACTCTCCTAGAAAATGAATAGCTTAATCTAAATAAGGGTGTAAAAAGAGATTAGGGGATGTAAATTAAATCAATTAGAGGAAATTATGGAATATTTTTAATATTAATTATAATGGGAGGTAAAAAATTGAAGGGGTGTAAGTGGTATACATTTATAAGTGAATAAAATTTAACTTTCTATGGAAAATAATGATGAGTAATGATAAGGAATATAATAGCATGAACTTGGGGTGATTTAGGTTAGGGATGGATGAAGATACATGTATATATGGTTTTAAAACCTAAAAATTGACTTTTTTAATGTATATTGGTCAATTAAACATAGGAAATCTCATTATCATTCCATGGAAGAAGTTTTTTCAAACTATTGAACAATGAGAACATAGAATAAAAAATACATTAATATTAAATTAATATATTTTGAGAAATTTTATGTATAGGATTATAAACTAGGATTTAAAGACACATAGATTCATTTTATCCATATTCACATACAAGCACAAATATTGAAATCTTAACTCTATGGATTCCTCTATAAGGCATGCTCTCAAGGCCCTCATCTCTAATATTTCATCTCACTCGCATTGGTTGGTCATTCTGAATTCTTTACTTATATTTTTTATAGAAAATTGGATAGGTAAACCTCTTATTTATTTATATTAATCCTTATAATTAACTATTAGATATTAATTCCTATATTAATGTAAAAAATGGATTATAGCTCAGATACACTTCTATCTGATAATAAAAGTGTGGTTTGAAATCACAATTTTATTAATGGGTATGGCATGCTGATATGGGATCCTACATCTAGCATAATTCTCACATTTAATTTCAACTATATAAGAAAATAATTTTTTTCATTTAAATTCTTGGACAAGACAATTATATAGTACATGTTTCATGACTTCTAGGTTTACTCTTTTCTGGGGGATCACACACACCAATCTATCAAATGATAATTACATTTATTCTGTTGGGATTTATCTTCATTCAAAGTAAATTATTTTTAATTGTTATAGGTAAGACATTAATAATATCTTTATGAATTTTTTTTGCTATTATAGTTCTTCGTAATATCCTCTTAAACAACTTTGATGTTTATATTTTGTGGAGTAATTAGATATAGTATCCTATTTTTGGTTTTTTAATGCATCATTTATAAATAAATATACTAAATATATTCCTTTTGGATTATTTATAAGTGACTTGGATTATTTGGTATAGCTGAAACATACTACTACAAGATCACACTCTTTTGATCATGAATTCGTCACTTTAGTAGATAATTAATGATATCAAAAATGAAAACATACTTCAAACCGGTCGTTATTGTAAGGTATTATTCTTAAAAATTACATAATCTTGAGTTAGGTAAAGAATTCACATTGAGGATTATTTCAGTTTTAGATTTTTAGTGAATTAGGCCATAACTATTACATTATATCTCAAATATTACAAACTAGAAGCTTCTACTCTATCCAATTTTTTCACAATAATAAAACTCATTAAATAAAACAAGAATTATTTTCATGATAATAATATTATTTAATTATTCCTTTCTCTTACCCTTCCTTATACCCTGTGAAAATATTTTAAAAACATGGGATGAACATAAAAATCTCTTTAAGGGATATAAAATAAGAAAACAAAACATTAGTCCATGAATACATACAAATCAAAGAAATCTTACTTTTCAATCATAAAACATAAGCTCTTTAACATTCCTCATGAAATCATTAGATTTATGAATAACACATAGAAATCATATATCATAATGGTATCTTGTGGCGTCCATAACATACTAACATTGTAGCTTTCATAGCTACATAAGAAGTTATGTTTGGAATGCACATTACAGTATATTCCATAAATATCTTAGGAGAAACAATAACCTTGGCCTCTCATGTCACCCAATGAATTGGATAGATATTTTGGGCTCACCCACCCTTGGTTTAACATGTAATCACCCGTATATGTAAACAATGACCAAGAACCATACAATGTTCATAACACATAAAACAAGCATAAAGGAAAGATAACATTTCAATATTTTAATCACAATATATCATTTCAAGATATTGACATAATCAATGATTTATAAAAACAATTTTAAAAAAAAAATATGTAAAATGGGTATATGGTATTTATTTTATTTTTAAAAACATTTTGTCTTGTTAATCAATCCAAATATCAAATAATTCTCATGGCAGTGGGAAGTTTGTTGTTACCGCATACATTAAAAAGAAACAATCCTTTTATTGTTTAGTAAAACACGTTGTAGGAAAAATATTCATTTTGAAAACCATTTAATTTAATTAAAATAAAAGGGGTATAATTATATACTGTATAAAATAAGGTGTTTTATAACATCAAAATATGCCTCAATGAAAGGATATTGAGACGAAGTCCCTTACCTTGAGTCTGACTTGTCTCTTTTATTATTTATATCCTTGAAAAATAAACATAGTTTAATTCCTACTTTCTTCAGAACCTTTTTCAATTTTATTATTTATTTTATATCACTTATTACCATGTTATAAAAATTACATAATTATTTATGTTAATATTGGTCGTTTTGTTGATATTCAGTACTTGAATTGAAAATAAACTTGTTTTGTTATAAATTGTCTTTGTAGCAAAAATTAAATCATCTTCAGAATGATATTAATGATTTAAATATAATATATATATATATTTATTATATGTATTTATAATAGTCCATAATATTTAGATATAGGAAATTAAATGCACCATTCATGGAGATGGTTAGCCGTATGTACATAGGAATGAAGGTTTCATTTCATTTTCATATTTAATGGATTGATAAATAAATGATACATATGTATATTATAATTATATTATTATATCATATTTTACATATATTACATAATTTCATTAATTTAATCCTTTATATGTTCTATGTATGACAGGAGTGAGTCATATCACTTTGATGGGGAGGTAGTATGCACTTCCTCAAATGAAATTATCCTATTTACACATTATAGAAAGCATAAAGGTATGTTGTAAATGAAAAATAAAGAAGCACAGATACAATATTAAAATAATATATATCATATATAAATACAATTTCATCATAATTTCCACCATGAGAGGTGGTAGGGGGAAAATGAACAATCATCATTTTGTGAGGTAGTAGTTCGTCAAACACAGAAATAGTATGTTCGTATCCATTAGATGGAGGTGTGTGTAAGTGTAGTTTGAATCCTTCTCATTAAAAAAAACCTATTAAAATTAGGATAATAGTTTTATTTAATCAAAGAATAATAATTTAATTGGTAGTGGAAAATTAAAATAATGGAAAGGAACTTCAGAGAATACGTTACCTATAAATCGGGTAACTTCCTTTGAATTGAGAAAAATTGATTTATTGAATTTCATACTACAAAAGTTAAGGTATTTATGAGGAAGTTAGGGATTTTTGGAGATTATTTTATTATAATTATTATGATCCAATGGGCTTGATAAGAGTGTGTTATGAGGGTATAGGTGGTGGCCTTTTATAAGAGGTAGGAGGCCACATTAGAAATATCTTGAAATAATATTTTATTATAAATTGATTTTCTATTTCAAATGGTCCCAAAGTCATTTATTTCAAAAATAATGTTCTTTTGGTTCAAAAAAATCTCAACCAATATTCTTTATACAAGTTTAGTTCACAAATTTCACCTTATCTTATAGCTTTAACTCTTAGTTAAAAACATTGACTCTTACCATGTCTTCTTGGATTTTCATAATATATGGTAACTATATATACTATAAAATGCCATTAAAACAATAAGTGGTTCATTAATGACATTTTTAAAATAATATAAGTCATTTGGAATAATATTTGTTTTTTTTACTATTATATCATTTAATAAAATAGTATTTGGTTTAAAAACTCGTTTATGTCAATTTTGAAACTATTAAGTAATTGATTTTTTTCAAAGTCATAACAATTTTTTCCTTCTAAAATAAGGCATTAACTCAAAGTTAATATGCCAATATCATCCCTAAAATTATTTTATGGAGTAAAAATAATCCAATTACATTTATTTTAACATTTATAATATCTTTTATTTCAATATATTATTAATAAATCAATCACTTCATCATTATTGTGTCATAATTAAATATATTTAATTAATTATAAAAATTATAAATAAAATACCATGATTTAGGAAATATTATAATATTTATAATTAATATTTATAGTAAATTATAATTTTTTTATAACCCCATATAAAAGTTGTTTTATTAAAAGATTCATGTTTACATTAAATTTCTCTTTACTTTAAATTAATTCTTATAAAATGTCATTTTAACAGCCATGTGGCTCCATGGGGTCCACAAATCGAACCAAGGATAACCATGGTTAGTCATATCTAATATAATGGGATTAATACATGAGTTACGGTATTTTAGTATCATTATAATATTATGGTTTACCCTTATTTACTATATTTACCCTTTAACCATGGTAAATAAAATAATTATGGAAGTGAGTATTCATAATGTCCTAAAATTAAAGGAAATTGTATACACAATTTTAACAATGTAATTCTAAATATAGAATTAGTTTTTTCATAATTTCAAACATCTAAAATACAGTAATTAATTTAAATGTAATTAACGTCGTCAAAACTAAGAAAAATGTTTTTAATAAGTAATAACTTTCCAAATATTAATATCTGTCTGTGTCCAATTTAAAAGTAAAATTAATTACAATGACCAAAATTAGATTAAATTTTAAAAATATAATCAAATTACACTTTAAAACCAATTAAAATTACAGTCTAACTATATAAATTAATTAGATGAAATTGTAGTTTTGAATTAAAATGAATTGTTTTTCACTATTCATTAAAATATGAATTTCATCAGAAAAAATCAAACATTTAAACCAAAGTAATTTTTTTTCTTGATTCTATAGAAGAAGATTATTTTCTAAAATAGAACTTATAAAAGTGACAAAAACTATATTTATAAAGGGTTCTTCATCAAAAGGTAGTAAACTAATAATTTAAAAATATTTGAGTATTTCAAGCTTAAAATTAGATTCATTATTATTTTAAGCCTCTAAATTTTATCAGATAAATATAAAAACATTTAAAAAACTTGTGTAATCATAATTTAGTTAGTTATTTTCATTCCCTTAAATATAACTACTGGGAGATAACTACCATTTAAAATAATAATGTTTTTATTGTATTATTTTTCAGTATAACTCACAGTTGTGTGTAATGTAATATTTCAAAGAAACATATTGTTACATGTCAAGTATGATATTGGACAAATAATCCCATTTAATTTAAAAATAAAACCTTATTCAAAAATTTTAATAGTAATAAAGAATTATTATTCAATAAATACCTTGGATCCTACAACTATAAAAATTATTTTAATGATCATCTGGTTGTTAAAGGATTTTTAATTAAGGTTAATTTCCAAACACTATTTACAATATCAGAAGTATTGTGGATTCATCCTTTCTCTAGATGGAATAAAAGAAACACGAATATAGAATATCGGGGAAATCCTAGACCTTGATGATTTAAATATATTTAGGAACTCTAATAGTTATGTAATGGTGTGTCTTTATGGATTCTATGGTACTACTAAATTTTCCTATATGTTGAAATCCATATAATGGTCAACAGGGTTTAAATGCCAAGACTATGAGATTGGTGAAATCTATTTCTCGGATGTGACTCCACTACCATCGGGCAAGATATCAAGAAAGGTATAATTTATTTATCATGTAATATTAATGATAGATTAATTAAGTACATGGAAACTCTATCATTCCTGAATTACATCATTACTCATGAATATTGTGAATCAAACTACCTAGAAAATGGTCTTGCAAATAATTTGGTGACCACTAATGAGCTAATTTGGTCCATTTTTCTACCAGATGAATTTTTCCCTTTATTAATAATATATTCTATAAAATAAAATTTCTATAGACTTGTGTAATCTTGTTTTTATTAAATAAAATATGTTTTTCCTTCTGTTAAAATTTTAATTTTTTCATTAATTAGTCTTAATTAAATATTAATCACGGTAATTAATGTATTACATAAAATATATGAGGACCCCTCCCCCAAAAATTCATCATTATAAATCCACATTTATCCTCCATTTAATCTAATTAAATTTCTAAACAATTTAAAATTTACTTTTCAATTAAAAGATATATTATATTTAAAATGGATTTTATAACAAAATAACGCTTATGTTCAAAGATGGTAATCATCAATTTAAAATAATGATATATTTAATATTTTAAATAAATATATATAATTTAATATACAAATAGTTTTATAAATCTTTATGTCGTTCTTATATTATAATAATATCATAATAGACGATAAAATTAGCCATAATGGGTATTTTTAACTATTTAACTAAAAGATAACTAATTGTGAAAGATTCCTAAAAATTCATAATAAGATGATTTTGGTATTAAAATTAAAATATTCCTTTCATTTTAAAAAGTTAATATTAAAAAAAAATATTTATCTTTTAATAGAAAATAAAAAATAAATACTACTTCTATTTAAAAAAATACCATCTTAATCATTAATTTTTTGTGATATTATTTCATACCAATTTTATAATTTTATGAATTTTAATATTTTATATCATATATTTATATCAAATGTGTTATTATAATGATTTTTTATATATTATTTATTTAATTTACTAATATATCATGACCTTCATTTCATAGTGCGCAATTAAAGATATCTAATTCGTAATTATTTAAATGAAAATATATATATATATATATATATATTGTAATATTAGGATGTTATAGTGCTAATGACATCCCCAAAAAACCCAATGACTTCATATCAGTTCATTATCATTATCCTTTCAACATCATCTCCATATTAAAACCTTTCAAAAAAACTTCTAGAACTTTCTTAATGGGATAATTCCTTTACTAAGACTCTAAAATCTAAAATCTATTCTATCCAATTTAGCAATCCAGATCTGTGTTAATACTCATTAATTCTAATGAATGTAATTCCCATTAAAATTGAAAAACATTTGGGCATGAAGAAACTATACTGAGTTATTTTTTAGTAAACCATTAAGCCTATTATAACCTTTTATAAAGCCACTTCTCCAATACTAATTTTTGATAATCCCTTATAAACTTCAAGAAATAGGATTTAATTTATCGAAAGACTAGTAGTGAAAAAATTAGGTCACTAAATGTAACTCTCCACAAATAAGTGTACCAAAACATAGAAGTATGTCTTCATATAAATCAATGTACAATATTACACACACATGATCTTGTTAACTCATAACTCGCAAAAACATTCACAGGAAATATAATAAAGGAAATGAAATAATGTTAACAACTCAAGAAATTTTATATGGTTTCAAATTTCTTCTTATTCCCATGGGATATGAATTGCACACTTTAATTTCATTATAATTACAACGTTACAAGCATTTAGACAAGAAAAAAACATAGATCGTTATCATAGGTAATCAGATGACACCTCAACATGTGTTCCCCCCTAGAGGGTATGCCCTAGCCAATCAGTTGCACTAACCTTCTGCATTCATGTGGATAAATCCAATGCACTGGAAAATTTCTGATTCACTATTGAATTCCTCCACTTGACGAAAAAACACTGGTAGGTAAAAACTGTTCCTTATCCTCATTAATTCCCCAAAAAATCTGTGATGAGATTGATTCAAATGTAGACACATCCTCTATTCCAGTGACCTAAATATCTATTAAACTTTTTGTTAGTCAATCACCCCAATTTCTAGGGAATAGACCACTATGATTTCCATCTATTGAATGATGGAACCATTTGACCAAATCATTTCTTATAAAATAGATCAATTTCCACTTCTATAACTAGACTAAATGGTTTTATGAAGTTTCTCCTTCTAGAAAACTAACTATAGTACTTCAAAAAACATTGATATACTTATAACTAACTCTATTAATTGCCTAGAAAACTGTCCTCATATATAATTCTTCTACTATGTGATTATATTTGTTCCCCCTTTAACATATATTCCACAATATAATTACTTCTATCTATAATCATCATATTAATGACAATATTATATTTTTAAAATTTCATGAGTACATGTTTTAAGTATCCAACTCTCTTAAATCAATCTAATAATGAAATAATTTTAGTTTACATCATTTTTATTTACCAATGTTTATTTTAATCTTTAATTTTTTTAATTTTATCTCATATATGTTTAATATAGTAATAATTTTTATTTCATTTTTTATTATAATGTAATAAATTAATGAAATAAATCATTATTTATGTTATATCAATACATTGTGTGAGACAATTTATTTAAAATTTGGGAATTCTTAATTGAAATTTCATACTAAAATATAGAGTGTTATATTATAACCCGTTAAAAATAACACCCTTAAAAATACATTACTCTGATGAACATAGGAGGGAGAACTTGATATATTTTTTACCTTTGATATCTGTTAATTCTTTCTCAAACTTATTATTTCACAATAGAATATTTATTGGATTATTAGTCATGTATTATAGAAAATTACATCTACTATAAAATGTTTCCACTAGTTGTTCCTCAAAAGATTGATCGATTTATGGTAATATAATCTCTAATTTTAGTATAAGGAATGGATATGTATGTGAATTATTAAAATTGATACATTGATCATCACCTGCGCTTATGAGGGAAATATAATTTTATAATTAACCATCCCCATATAATAAAGAACCTCAAAGGGGTTGAAATTTATAGGGTTTAACTTCCCCTTATTCTTGAATCTCATAACCTTCTTAGAATAAATACATTTTTCCAACATCAAACTCTAGGTATTATTTAATATTATCAACATACATCTTATATTAACTTTATGCTACATCAATATATCACTAAATTGTATGAATATTATCTTAAGTACATGCTGTTGTTGGTTATATGTGTGGTCAATATTTTTCAATATGTACATAATGGAATATTGGGTGATGAAGTGAGTATCCACCCATGAAAATAACATGAATGAATACTTTATACCCTTGAATAAATTAATGTACACATTCAAATGGTATTCCATAAATGTTACCATTTTTTTAGTTTAAATTCAAGGAAAATACCAGTAACAATGTGTGATAGTGTTGTTATAAATAGTCTTGAGATGTCTCAAAGAACCCATATAATAGGCATATTGACATTTTACTCCTAATGTAAATAATTCTAGATGATGTTTTTGGATTATTCATCTTTGATCTTCCATGTATAATGTATTTTCAATATTGAGTTGAATAAAGTATGTATTATTTCTTCAATGAGTATATACCCAAGTGGTAGAGGCACCTACTTGGCATCTAAAAGACGGAGGATCAAATACGAGTAGGGCAGAAATTTATGAGTACTATAGCATCTCTGTAGTAGGGTACTGTAGTAGTATTATAGGGGCAATGAACTATAGTAGTAGTGACACTATAGCAGAGGAGGGTACTATAGAAGAATAGTAGTTGTGGAAGTACTGTAGTAGGTAATGTAGCATTAAAATTCACTGATAAGCCATTTGGGCCAAAAAATTGGTTTTTAAGCCTTCTATTCAGACCACTTAGTCTTGGGCCTTCGAGCTATGTAATGGTTCTCCCAGTACCCAGTCAGAAATAGGTCTTTTCTTTAATAATAAAAATGAGGCATTTCCCCCAAACTTTTAAAAAAAGTGTGTATTATTTTTTTAGCAAAGTATAGATAGACTGAATTCATTTTAAGTGAAAAATATTTGATAATATGAAATATGGAATTATGATTTCATAAAGTCCTGGTTGTGTAACAATCATCTCCCTATATTTATAAACCATCCATTTTTTAGGAGAAATATAAAATTGGTTATGTATTGGATTTATAAACATCATTATACTATATGTGTCACCATCATCTTGTGAAACTGAGTGAAAATGGTCAATGATTTGTTTTGTAAGAATGAGTCTTTATAATATGTAACTACCATCTATCCCTATCTTACCATACTCTTCCTAATACATATGTATCAACTAGGCTATTTAATTATGATTCTAATACACTGTAAGGATTAATTGAGCTACATAACTATAATTTATATATGTGTAACAATGATGCCATAGAGAGAATTTTAGATTTCTTTAAAAAGAAATATAGAGTTTCCACATTTAATATCTATGTAATAAATTATAATTTTCTAATTCAGAGGTTTATCATAAATTTTATAAACATCAAAAACACTCAATCATGTTTTTTATTCAAGATACAAAATTATAGAGATATGATCTTCAAGGATGTGAAGAAGAATATCAATTCATAATGAAATTATGTGTTTTAAAAATTTATATTCTATTGAAGAAAAATACAATTTAAGATATTAAATATAAATTTCAAGATATTAACATAAATATACTCTCAAGATCCATGATTCAATCTTGATTAAAATAAGATGACTTAAGATTTTAATTACATCATTATTCAACTAAATCATGAATTTAAAATGATAATATTGGAATATAATCATCTATGATAAATGAATATTTATTTTAGATTCTAATCAATATAAACATCAATGATTAAATATCATTGATGTACTTGTGAATAAATAATGACAAAAAGATAAATATGAGTTCTACTGGTGTGTGTAGATTTATCTAGAATATGAATAGATTTTTATGAATGCACTCAATTAGAAATGATGTGAAACTCAATATCTGTTGTTTTTGTGGTTTTTTATGTTATATACACTCTTCCAAGAAGGAATTGATAGTGAATTTACAATGAGATTATTTTGAAAACAATATCTCAGTTCTACTATAAAAAAATGGTAGATCTTTTTAGTCGACATAAAGACAAAGAAAAATGATAAGGGTAGTGTTATTATTTATTGAGGGTAACCATTTAAAAAATAATAAAACACGGGAAACTCCCATGTGACAATGAATACTCTGAATTGATGGTTAGAGAATCAAAAAAAAATTATACATGACAAATATGGATACAATATCCAGGTTATTTCTATGAGAACAAGAAAAATTGGAAATAACCAAATATACGCATTAGTGCATCGGGGATGAAATGTTCAAGAATTGAAAGGCTTGAATAATTGATTAGCGGGATGGGTGTGCTCTTTATTATCATCTATTTTATCGTCCTTTTTGTCTACCATAGTGGGATGGGGGGTGCCTTGTGTTGTGAATTTTTTTCTTGGAAATAATTAGAGGATACCAATAATTTTTCAAGTTATTCAATCGATGGCCATGCCAGAATCACCAAGTGGGTGGTTTGAAAGAGATATGGGTGTTCTAACACCAATAATACATCTCTTCTTCTACTATTTGGGTGTAGGGTTTTTTTCCAATGATATTTCCCCATGATTCATTGGTTCATGGCAGGCGTGATGTGTCTTTCTGAATAGATTCCTAAAAATATTTTTACTTGTAGGGGTGACATTTATCTAGTTAAATTTCGTGTTGATATATGATCATGTTATACCTTTAGTCTATGTTTTGGATTTCATGTCATAGGGCCTTCAAGTCCTCCTTATTTTTGCTTCCTTCCCACATGAAATTTTTGTCAGGTAGGGGTTCCTCTTACCCTTTTCTAATAGGGATATCTTTTTTATTTAATAAAAGGGGTATTGGCCCTAACATTTTTCATAAAGGGATCTATCTACTTCATCCACCATCATAATATTAAATACTAAAAGGTGTATGGATTATAATAATATGTTTTATTTGATAAATATTATACAATACCTGATCAACCCCTAGTGTCAAAGTAATGTTCCCTATGGTTATATCTCGATATTATTTCACCTATTGTTTTTTAATAATTTAAAGTGTAGATTTTAAGATATTTTTAAATAACCTATGATGGAATTATATTTCCTTAGTTTTATTTTTATAAGAATAGATATTTTATCCAATACATTTTGAAACAGAAAAAATTATCCAAGAAGTTGATAAATATTGTAAAATAGAATGGGAAGACTCCAATAACTAAATATAGTTAGATTTGTATATGATTATTAAAATATGTTGATATTTATTTTTCAAATTATTCAAGATCATGTTTTTATAGTGGTAACATCGAATCCTCTGAATAAATATACACAAGTTTTAGGGATATTGAAATAATTTACTTATTTATGTGGTGACATATATATATTAAATTTCGTCAAGGTATTTCAGAATGAGAAATATTAGGTAGAATAAGAGTTCAATAAAATGGAAGATTTACTATCTATATCGATTAATAGTTATGAAACCCTCACAAAACATGTGTAATTGTTTGTACGATATGAATCACATTGAAAATAAACAATATTATTATTCTAAGAAAAATTAAAAGGTGTCTCTTTTGAGCTAAATGTTTGTATGGATATTATTGGTGAGGAGTTAAATGAATTTTAAAAGATTCCAAAAGTATCTTTAAGTGTCAAGGATGATCAAGTTAAAGTAAATGCTATGAAAATAAAAGAGATGGAAAAATATTTATTAGAGACGATAAAAATGGATGAATTCTATATAAAAATTTTGAATCGATAATTTGATGACAAGGTGAAATCACATGAAGATAAAAAATAATTTCTTAACATGAAATTTTTAAAGTGTGATGAAAAAATCAGAAATATTGATTGTAATCATACTGAATCATCACAATCAGTTTGAGAAAAAATGACACATCCAAAAGTGGTTATTAAACTTTTATTCACTCTAAGAGGCCTAATATTTGGGTAAATAATAGTTTGGAACCATCTCATTAATTTACCACAACAAATGGTATAAAAAGGTATCCCATTATCTAAAAATATGAGTTTCCAAAAAATTTATTTTATGGATAATATTGGAAAAATTTAAAATTATTCACTAATGTGTATAGATAAAAATTTTGAGAAACCCAATATTGTGTAAATGATGTATTTGATCACATCCAAGAATTCAATATCCCCAAATACATCCGAAAATAGTTGGATTTTAACACAAAAATATCAATCAGAAAAAATAAGGATAGACTACACCTAAAAGTAAAAAAGAATAAGGCTTATTGGTATATGTTGGTATTGGTGGAGAATTTTCCATAGGTTTATTGAATTTTGAAACAGTGTTTCAATATGTAATGTTCAATAATAATTGAACTTATGGGGATTACATTCGAAGTGAGTAAAGGATATACTACAAAAAATAGGAAGAATCTATTTTCCAAACAAAATGAATATTTTAAATCCATTGGTGAGTTATGTAACAAATATAGAAATTATTATATTGATCTATAGTGTGTAATAACTATTTAAATGACTTCTATAAGTTAAATGAGATGTCCAAAAGAGAATACTAGTAATCTAAGGAAAATAAGTGATCCTTCATTGGGTTGTAAACCAGTGAATAAGGATGTTGAATGAGTTATTCCCAAGAAGTTAAAAAAGAAAGTTGATCGGGGTGTCCAACATATAATGATAAGATTATTATACTATGGAATGTGACACCACATCATTTACCATTACAATATGTCCATGAAAATGAAGAAATAAGGGAGAAATATTAAATCCCAAAGAGATTCAATCCATGAAAGATAAAGTAGTATTGTCATGGTGATTAACACTCATAGTGAAAAGTTTGAAAGCATTTAAAAATCGGTACACCAATGGATGATAAAGAGGTATAAAATAGGTGCAATATGGTAGGACTTATAAATAACTAATGTGTGGCTACATTTACAATATAGATAAAATGTAAAGGGAAATCTAGTATGTATTCATCTTCAAAAAAGTTTTTGTGCCATAAGGGAATCCACACTAAAGAAGAAGTGTGAGAATATTCCAAAGGAGTTCTTTATCACATGGATGGATCAGTTGGAAAAGGCCATAAATATAGAGAAATTCAAATCAAAATAAAGAGCTAAATTTTCTAAGGTAAATAATGAAAATCTATCAATAGATAAATTTATAAAGGAAAAAAACCATACTACCCAAAAGTGGCTAGACATGTAAAATAAAGGTAAGTGATAACATTTGGAGTTCTCAAAGTGTCTTAGTTTCTAATAATAAGTGACATGGGATGAGAAATAAGCTTCATCCCCATAGCTTCAAATTATATGTTTAATATATCCCATTTTTAACACCTCTCCCCAACTCATTGGCTTGAGATGATGTATAATTGCTAATTAGACTTAAGTAATGTAAGGACAAACCCCAAAAGCCTGGAGTCGTTGCCCTACTTTATTACATTATCATGATTACAAGTAATCACATCCCGAAGGACAAAATAGTTTTGCAGTCTTAGTGAACTACATACATAAATGGTTCACTTATTAAATTTGTAATTCAACATAAAAAATGAAATTAAATTGTATCTTTGAAAACTCACTAAAATTTCTCTTACTAATGACCTCGGGAAAGGAAAAAAAATATGGGTGAGCTCTAATGATTAGTAAAGGTCAAATATAGTGGAAGCTATCATGAATAAATAAGAATAAAAAACATGGAAAAGTAAAAAACAAATAATACATTCCATTAATCAATAAATTTATCACAATGTTATAGAAATAAATGATGATCAAATAATTCCATATAAATTATCACATAATCATGGAACATGACAATGGATATTCTAACTAAAAAACTAATAGTAAGGAATAAAAATAATGATGGAATGAATAGTGTTAGACATTTGAACTATCAATATATATCATCTAGATAGTTATTTTCATGACCAATACTTTTCCTATTTTACATATATGGGTACAAACCTATCTGATTTGGCCAACTAATTTATCTCATGAGACTACTAATGCATCAAGGATCTTGCATTAATTGGTCTCTGACACGTATATTGCATATTCAAATCATTCCTCATATATGAAATAAACTATGTAAAATGATATTTTTAAATAAATGTGTCCCATATCATTTTGAAACATTTTAATACCATAAATATAATGAGATCTATGATATGATATATCAAAGGTATTTCATAAACACCTCATAAAATAATTTGGGTGTATAACATCAAAATATTCCTCAATGAAAGGAGATTGATACAAAGTCACATAAAAAGATTATATCATCAATCAAAAGAATAGATAGTGTGTATTCTCTATAAATCATTATAAAGTTTTGGAAATAAAACAATAGATAATCAAAAGTCATTTCACAAATATCCTTAGAATGACATAATCATATGAAATAGAGTTTTATCCTACTAAAGGAAAAGTGAGTTAAAAAATCACTTACCACTTGTAATTAGTCACATAGTATGCCCCATAAAAAAAGTAATTATCAAATGAAACAATGAATTAAATGAATATAACGAGAATAATGATATGATATAAAAAATTGAATTATATGCATGACACAAAATAAATAAGTGGTGAATAAGGTATAAATTTCATAGAATTAAAAGTGAGAAGAGAAGATACGTATATTACACTTTCTTTTAGTCAAGTTCTATTTAACCATCAGTATAATGTTTTTACTCATGTTATTAACTTATACTAGATCCATATTAATATTTATGATAACATATATGATCCTTTTATAATATATTATTACTCTTTCATTAATAACCTCTTAATATTTAAATTATTCTGTGTAATAACTTATTTTTTTAGTATGTTTTGATAAGTAATTTTATGTTCCTCATTCATAGATCATGATTTAATTATATATAGAATGTAAACCATGGTATAAATATCATATGTAAATTTTTATTATATATTTATGTAGATTAATCTATAATATTTAGCGATAGGGGATGGAATACACCATTGATGGAGATGTTAGGCCGTATTGGGGTTTTGTTATCATTACTTTATACATCATGATTCCTCTCATTATAGTATTCTAAATTGGTTTTGTGTCCTTAATCGTTGAAGATTATTGGATTCAGGATGAGTTATTCCACATAATTCCTCATGAAAATAAGGCCTCTGTTCCGTATTTCATATGATGGCGTTGCTTCGCACTTTGACGGTGCAATATCTGTGGTCCATGATGATCTGATATGTGCCTCCTATTCTGCTTTAATTGTTTAGGAAATATTCTGTTGGTGTGTATTAATTGGTTTTATTGGATTAATAATGTGTAATTTTCATTGTTTTAAACCTAGGATAGTACGTATACGTAGATGGAAAATGAAACAACTCTTAGTTATGATGGTTCTTTCTTCTCCTCAACAGTTCTCTTCTCGATTTTGTTATTGTTTGTTCTATAGTGACTTTTGTTTCCTTTTTTATTATTGGATGGCCATACTTCTCTTTTAATTCTCTAACATTTATTCATGCTTCTTTATGATTGTCCCCATCTAGTCTTGGTGTGAAAAATTGCATAATGTTTTGGATTTTATTGGCAGTGTCGCTGAAGGAATATCTGTTAGGTTTCTCTTTTGGATTTTCAGTGATGTTCTTAGTAGATTGGAGGTCCCATGGTTCCTCATTGGTGATCTCTATTAATTAATCTCTCAATATATTTCATCCTCATTTTATGGTTTTGATGATAATTTATCTTTTCCTTTGGCTTGATATGTATGTTCTTTTTTGTTGGGTTTATGTAGTGACGGATCGGTTGGGCCTCCAGTTGTTGGTGGTGGATTCCGAATTCCTTTTGATGGATTACTTATTACAAGATCATATTTTTCATTATATTTCACCATCCTCAACTCCAAATATCTCTTCTCTAGCTCCCATTTCATCATCGGCTATGGACATAGGCATTGTGGTCACATGGCTCAGAGATGGGATGGGTGTTGTGGGCGATGTATAGGGTCGTGGCGAGATGGGTGATATGTGGCCTAATTCATTCTCTCATGTGTTTTTTGGGTTGGTTTAGTCTTGTTCATTGTCCCTTTTATACCCCTTTTATGTCCAATTTGGTTTTTTTTTACTTTTTTGGTTATCACTTAACCTTAAAGTGATTTTATTTACAAATATAAATAAAATGATTTGTTGTTGTAAGGCATACCTACAAATAAACAATGTTTCCATTTTCTCTCCATATTCAATGAAATAAAATTAAATGATATATATGTATATTATAATTATAGTGTCATTTTTTTTCATACATCACACATATTTTTATTAAACACGTCATTAATTATTTCTATGTAAAGCGTAAATGAATAACATCACTTTTAGGAGGCAGTAGTCCACATGTCCACAAACAATGTTATCAAATTTCCACAAGATAGAAGGAATGAAGGTATGTGTTATATAATAATTCAGAAATCATAAATTCATTACAAATATTCTATGAATCATATAAAAACTCAAAATTTATCATTATTTCCACCATGAATGGTGGTGATAGAAGAATGAATGACATAAGTTCATGGGGTAGTAGTTCATTGTACATAGGAACAATGATTTTGTATTCAATTTGATGGAAGTTTGTGAAGTTGTAGTTCATACCCTTGACATAAAAACATATCATTATATTGAATATATTGATGTTGTTATATAAGAAATATAAAACAATAATTGGGGTGGAGAATGAAATAAGACAAAAGTGCTTATTGAAAAACGTTACCTCTTATTCGGTAGGTATCCCTTAGATCTCTTCATAAAGGATCTTAGATAGGTTTTTTTGGAAGACTAGGACCTACATAACATGGATAAGGATGTTTAGAAGAGAAATTCGAAGGTTTGGCTAGATATATAAGGACAAATGTGGTGAAATGAAGTGAAGGAAGTAGTGTCCTTTTATAATTTAGGTGAGGGGAACTTTTGAAAATACTAAAAATATTAAATTAATAAAAATTAATTTTTTATTTCAAATGGTTCCAAAATGATTTATTTAGAAAAATAAATTATTATGGGTAATTTAATCAAATAATTTTTATATAAGTTTATATCACATTATTACCCTTATCTTTTGGTTTTAACCCTTATTCAATTCCTTCAATTCTCATAATGATAACATATATTTTTACTCTTTAAGGGTTAACATGGTTACTATTAAATTCCAAAAGACCCATACATGTATAATTGATGAAATATTAGACCTTATACCAATAATTTTCACTAAATAATTTATTTTATGAATTTTATATCATTTAATAAAATATTATTTATTTTAAAATATCATTAATCAAAATTTTGAGGCTATTTAATACATTGACCTTAAAAAATATCCAAAACAAGACAAATTCTGAAAAAAAAAACATCATTTAATACCCTTAAAATGTTAATGTAATATATAAAAATCATTGAACAAATTAATTATCTCAAATTAAATTTATTTTAATATTTTTATTAACATTTATTTAATATTTACATTAATAAAATAATTACAACATCACTGTTGTGAAAACCTTTATGGTAATTATTTCTTCACTAAAAATTTAAAACTAAATTACCATGATAAATAAAAAAATATTTAAAATTAATATTTATATTAAAATATATCCTCTATAGAAACACATATTACAAAAATTTATTTATTAGGAATATGATTCTGACATCTTTACCTTTTTTCAAGCAAAATATTACAAATGGAATAATCACTTATAAATGGAAATAAAAAGCCATATATTCAAACCATTAGTACTTGTGGATAAACATTTCTAATAAAAAAAATTGGGGAATGTTTTAGGGTGATTCTATAATCCTTATCTTATTACATTACCCTATATTACTTATTTTTTACCTGACTTACCCTTTACTGTGGTAACAAAACAATTACCAAGGTTACTATTAATATTGTAAAAAAATAAAAGGGAAAAATTAAATAAATTTGAACCGTATGATTCCAAATATAGAATCCATTTTTCAAAATTTAATTGAAATTTTTTTTCGAAATTAATTTAAAATTAATCATGTAGATGGGAAAAAAATTGGGTTTTTAAAGTAAAAATGCTCAAAAGTTTGAAATATTTTTATATAAAATTTAAATGTGAAATTGATTCCAATGAAAATAATCGGATTAAAAGATGTATAATTGATCTAATTTTACATAAAAACAAATTTAAAATATAATTTAACATCATAAATTGTTTATTGGAAATAATAATTTTCAATTAAAATGAATTTTGTTTCACTTTTCATCAAAAAATGAAACATATAACAAATATAGAAAAAAATCATTTTAGAATAATTTTGATATCCTGATTTAAAATATTAAGTTTATATTGTCAAATAAAATTTATAACAGTGTTCAAATTATGTTTTAGATTAGGTGTGCTATTAAAATGCGACAAAACTGCCTTTAGAAAAATATTTCTTTTAGGATAAAAATTAGATTTATTCTTATCATAAGTCTATAAAACATATTGGATGAATTTAAAAAAAATATTGGATATAAAACATATAAATATCATTAATATTTTTCAATAATATTGATTAATTTAATTTATTGGGGTAAAATTATTTTTTGGACATAAAAATAGTTTTTTAATAAAAACGCATCCTTTATATTAAAATGGTTTTAATTTAATTTAATAAACTATTAATTCATTTGATAAACATGTTTAAACTATATTTTCATAATTTAGTTAATCTTATTCACACCCTCCAATTTAATGGATTCACAATAACTGTTACAATTAAATAATATTATTTAATTGTTTGTTTCACCTCAATGTTGCCTACAACGTATGTTATTCAAGAGATAGATTTTATTTAAGAATGGACATATCATAAAATATTGGGGTGTTACAGGTGAAATCCCCAAGACACCAAAGTCTAAAAATAAATTATAATCCCTTAATTAATAGTTATAGGGTTATTTTGACTTTGAAACTAAAATAATAAAACTAATTATACCATAACCAAACAACTACTAAATGATGCATGAACATAATGTATACAAATCAAGAGTAACCAAACCTACAAAAAAAACTATATCAGAGTATAAAGTGGAAACTAAAACTAGTATCATAGTATAATGTAGACAAAAAACCAAAAAAAATCAAGGACTCCAAATACACCAACTAAGAAACTCCCAACAAGCTCCAAGGTCCAACTCCATAATTCGTTCCCAAAGTATCACGAAGAATTACTAAAGAAATGGGATAATTTTCATTTTTTTGTGTGTTGATAAGAGATATCTGTGAATGCACTAAAGTTCCAAGAAATGGGTGAGTAAAGAAACTCAATAGGTTTTTTCCAAAATTACTTACCTAATTACACAATTTGGAAGGAACATGTTAACACATTTATAAAAAAAATTATATAAAACAATTAAAATATTTTATATTGAAGAAAAACCATTTTCGAAAACAAATATATTCCAATACCAAAAAATCTAAAATAAAATATTTTCCATGAAATCCAACCAAAGAAGTCTCTCAAACCATTCTACAAATTCCATTTTTCCATAACTAATTCTATTCCACATATCAATACATCCAACCGAGCATGAAACCTTGGACCTCCCTATACTAATGAGTGTTTATTCATCCTTTCTCCAAGCCATCACTTGGTGAACCATTGTGAAGGGGGGAACTTCACACCCTTATCCCCACCATTCTTTTGATGGGGGTAACTTCGCACCATTATTTGTTCCAAATTCATATGAACACACACCAATATTTTATGTCAAACCCCTTTCCAAACCTATTAGGCTAAAAAAGTTTAACCTAGAAATATTTTTATTGAAAACCATTCTATAAAACATTTTCCTCGAATCAAACCAAATAACTATTATAAAATCATCATTTTAAATTCATTCAACACAGAACATTGCACAAAAATTCCACAATTTCATAAACCATCAGTAAATAAAGATTCTGCTATGATTTTCCCAACAATTTTGAAATCAATTTAACAAAATTCACAAATTTTAAAACCAGGCCTCTATTTCCTAATAAGCGGACTTCATATTGAAGCTACATACCTTGAATACTATGTAGAAAATGAAGAACTATATAAATTATTCATCAAAATGAGGTAAAACTCCAAACAAATCCACATCCGATCTCATTCCCTAACATAAACACGTCCAAAACAAATAATAATTAGCAAAAAACATCAAATATCCATCCTAAGTGAATTTGATCTATGAATCCGAGAGAGGGAATAAAATTGATCTAAGAATAACTACCATAAACGATGACTAACCATGTAATATGTCCCTCAACGCACCATGATTTTCCAATAGATCGCTCTCGGATTGAAGGGAAGGGTATCCACATCTTTGGGAGGAGAGAAAAATGTGTTAGGGTCATAATAGTGGAAAATTAGGGGTTAAGGAGAAAAACTGAATTAGATCCATAATAATTGAATCTAATATTCAACCATGAATAGTTTGGGCACATAGTTAGGAAAACCATGCAAAAACTGTGTTCCAGCCACTACTTCCAAACACCCCTCACATGGTTAGACAAACCATGCACCAAATATATTTTCCCTCTATTACACTTTTCACATATGATCATGGGAATCATCATGGTTTGTGAAAACAATGTGCCTAATTGTGTCTTATCCAAAACCCACCACCTCACTTTTCATGGTTTGTTGAAGAAATTTAATGGTTTATTATAACCATTCTCAAACAATGAACCTCCATAAAATCCCTAGAAACATCCAAAAAGTCCTCCAAAACATCCCAAATTTCACCCCAAAAACTTTACATAGTTTATAACACAAATAATGGGGTACTTACTTAAAATCAGTGCTTCTTCATTCTCCCCATCATTGGTATTTCCACCTCTATAAAGTTGAAAACCATTGTTTCACTAAAATAGTTTGATACATTGCTAGACCCTTTCTTTCTCTCACTACCATGATTCTTCCTGAATCTAATCATGTTTCCACAAAACCCACACTAGATTTATGATTTTCCCATGCAATACATTCTATTTAGTATCCCAAAGACATGATCACTCACCTCTAATGACAAAAACTATCAACAATGATCTGAAAATGATTTATAATGACTCTAAACCATATCCATCCCTTTATTTATCATGTAAAAGATATTCATTGTATCTTGGAAAATGCTTGGTTTAACTTGTTAACTCTCACCTATTTTTACACAAAAATGTAAAGAATAATAATTTTTCCCATAAAATTCTTAAAATGGATTGATATGTATGAAGTCCTAATAACTGTTGTTATATGATAACTCTACAAAAGGTATATGCTCCTCCCATGAGCCTCCAAAATCTAATAAAAAGTCCTAAAGTGTGTCTTCATACATTTTTATCATCTGTTTGAATTTTACATCCATATGAGGATGATATTACATACTCATGGTCAACTAATCCCCAAGGGATTTTTGGAAGGATTTATAGAAACAAGAAATAAACCTTGTATCCCTATTCAATACATTTTAACTGGTATACCATTCCACATTACTACATCATGAATATATATTTTTGATAAGTGCTTCACCGTATAATATTTCTGAATATGTAGGAAATTGGATGACATTGTGAGTTGATCCACTATAAACCATATGGAATAATTTAACTATAACATTCAGCGTTTTTATCACATAAACTTTCATTTCATTATAAAAAACTGAGGATCTTTAAGGTTTAGTGTCTTAGAAATCAGGAACTTAATACATAACAACATAAAACATTATTATTAAACACTTGAAAGGATTCTTCATTTATTAATCCTATGTTCATTACAGAATCTCATAACCTGGGAGCATACATCAAATAAATGGTGAGCATAAGGCCCAGTAAGGGAAACAAGAGAAACATTTTACATGTGAACGTGAGATACATAAATAAAGTCATGATAAATATCTTTAAGGAATGAGAAAGAGATAATGAGGCATATAAAAATAAAATTAACATGTTTCATAACTTGAATATGTGGCTACGACATTTAACAGAGAAAATCATTTCAGTGTCACCAAAGTCCATCACCAAGGTGTCATTGAAAAATTACTAAGGTTATTCACCAAGGTATCGTAAAAATGGTCATCTCTAGAGATTAAGTCTTTACCCAATGCATTGAAGCGCTATCAGGGCACACCATTAATATATTTTTACTTACATGTGATCCACATAGATCATATTCAAGCATTTCATAAATAACCCATAGATAATAAAAGAAATGGGTTTCATTTCAAAATCGTGACGTTTAAAAACTCCTAAAAATAAGATCATTATATCACTTATAACCCATGGAAAGGGAGTGAGGATATATGTATTTCTATTAAAGAATAAAATATATCATATTTAAATATTTATTAAAACCTTAGAAACGAAATAGTTCTGGGTATTCACATAGATAAATAATGTAATTTCTTGAGATAAAGAGATAGAAATTTTGAGACGAAATTTTTACAGCCAAATGACTATATAACATGGTTCTAGAAAACATTAAAAAGAGAGGGGAAAAGGGAATCCCACTCATAAATAATTAATTTTACAGTATGGGTATAAAATAAGATCATATTATAGATATTTTAATGACATACCACATGAAAAGGAAACATAAAATAAAAGAGATGATGTGATTTCTATTACGAGAAATTCGATAGCCTAACGGCGTCACATAAAAATTCAGAAAAAAAAATTATGAGAGAAGAAAGAGTATATCATCATTTTTAAATGAAATGGGCAGTAATAAGAACATATAATAACATACCCTCAACATAAAGAGATGGAAAATATAAGACACAACAAAAAGGAAGTCATGACTTAAAAGAGGATGGTTAAAGAATCCCTTACAAAAATTCTCCAGCCTGACGGCGCCACTTAAACATTCATAAAACGAAATGATGAGAGTAAGAGGGGATATCTCATCATATTATCATGAAAATTTCAGTAAGAGGAATATAAAATAACATCACCCAACATAAGAACATGGGGCTTAATTGTAATGACATACAAAATAGTACTTGAAAAGAAAGAGAGAGGTAGGACCCCTTACCTTAAAACGTAACTCTTAAAACTCGAAGGTCGGGACCTTGAGGGCTTGGGAGAACCTTTTAAGGACTCCTTGGGAGGTAATGAGACCAGATATTTGTTGGGGGAGAGTAGGGAGTTAATACTAAAGTAGGAAAAGGTGGATATTTATAGGTAAAGGGAGGTGATACTTTAATAATTTCAAGGAACACATCACTAGTGGTTATGGAAAAACCATGGGCTTGACCATGGTATTTCCCATGGTGTTAGGAGACATGGGACCCCCATACAATAATACCTAACCTTTGGTCGACCAACCCTCAAAATAACTCATGAAATAATCATGATGCAGTCATGATGTCGTTAAACATACAGAAACCCTAATCTGTATTTTTACTATTCACTAAAAAAATTAACTGTTTCAGAAAAAACTCAAAAATTCACCCTAACCATTTTTCAATGTGTAGAATCCAAAAAAGAATTTAATTTTTTAAAAACAATTTTCTAAATATTTTTAATTTAATTATTAATTAAAATCATAATTTATTCAATAATTATAATTCAAAATATAGAACTCTTTTTAACACCTTGAAATTTAGTCAACATTCCAATACCATATAACCTTATGAAAATAAAATAATAATATGTTTTACTAATTATAATGGTCACATTAATATTCATATTACTATTCATATTACAATTTATAGGGGTAAAAATTAATATTCTCCAAAAATATTTTGATTTTAATAAACCACTTTTTTCACCTTAATTACAACCATGTCTGTCAGAGTTTTAAAAATCAATTCACAAAAACAGTTATTTAACAATTAAACATCTTCTTACTATTCATAAAAAACTATTCATCTATCAGTATTCATCCAAAATGATACTTTTTAGAAAACTTCCAAAAATTTAGCCTAGATTAATTTTGACATTTCCAATTCAAAAATGATATTTATTTTTCCATAAAAACTCTCTATGTAAGGGAAATCTATGAGATACCATTTTAACTTCTAAAATAAATTTATCAAAATTTTATAAATAAGAATATATTTCATTCAAGAAAATATAGTTATAACATCGAAATGATGAAATAATAATTTTTATTAAAATTATAGGATTACATATTAGGGTTTTGAAACATATCCCCTTAAAACACCCACATACGACCTCAGGTTAAGGTGTGCGATGGTGAGATAATCTTGGGGAGGCTCGGATAACATTTCCCTAGTAGTAATCTCCACTAACTTAAACTTCTCCCGTAGGCGATTTCATTCAAGATTAACACGTTGGATTTTGGCTTGATATTTGTCCAGAGTGAAGCCCAATGATGCCACCTCCTTCCCCAGCTCAGACAAATGGGCTTCATACGGTTCGAGTCTACTGGGTGAGGTCATCGACTCTTCTTTCTACATTTACCATTGTCATCTCCAATTAATATATCATACTATTCAAAAAGTTCTGGTAATTACATTCTCCCCTCCTTCAAAAAATTGCGTCCTCACAATTTGTACTTGGGGTCAGAAACTAAGGGTTTGATTTTTCAAAATAGCATTATTGAAAACACACTTTGAAAGAATGATTAATGAGACCTCTATTTTAAAACACAGAAAGGGTAGTTTAAAGGTAACCAGAGATAGCACCTACTAGGGTTTAATCGAAGAAAACATTGACATGGAAGAGAAGACACACCATCATGTTCTGATGGAGTGTGATAGAGAACATGATTAGGAGAATTTTTACAACCATAAATCAATAAATCTGTGATGATCTAAGAGACCATTTGATTTATCAAAAAAAAAGGTACTAAGGTAGTACCTTTATTATTATTATTATTATTATTATTATTATTATTATTATTATTATTATATTCCTTTTATTGGTTTGAAGATCCTTCCCTAGAGTTGATGAAAATGTTACTTTATAGACTAAGAATATAATGAAACATACTTACTTAACATTTAGAGTTTCCATCTTTAATAAACTCTACTTCAAACTCGTCTTTTCCTCAAAATGAGGAGTGTTCATATGAATTTTTTTTGTACCTAAAGCACTAGAATCAGCTTCAAGACAAGTTTTATAGAATCACATAACCCACAAAAGATTAACTATCTATTTCTTCTTTCTGTAAACATTATCCCAAAATGATAATGGGTAATATAAAACAATTCTTCAAAAAGAAGGAACCCCATAGGTAGAAAACTACTTTTAATCTTCAAAATTCCACAGTATTACTCAAATTTCAACAAAGACCATTCCATAAATAATTGTCCTTAAAATTTCTCAAAATAAGCCAAACTAAGATTGAAACCCAAATATAAGAAGGATTTGATAACAAAGTCTTCCAATATAAATTTTATCAAAAATATCCAAACAACATCAACCACTCTTAATGTCTTATAACAAGAGTAACTAACCTAACAACATTTTCCCCAAGATAAGTTAATCATTTCCATAAGTAACCTAAATTACAGTAAGTATACAATATAATCATTAATTTTTTAGAATATAAGTAAAAAATTACTTCTCAAAGAAAAAGACAAAGTAATATATTTACCTTAATAATATAGGGTTCCCAAATTAGTGAACGTCTTCCAAAATAATATTCATCTCTTAATCCCCTAATCATTTTTTTTCTAGAAGAACAGCTTCGCAACATCAAAATGTGATACATAACAATAGATGTTTTCCCAAATGATATAAAAGCATCTTAGGTAGTGACTCCATGTTCTAGAAAATATTAAATACATTCTCATAGAGCATGAACTGAAATACAACATGATATATAGAAATATTGTGAAGAGGATACATGTACTTTAGTCATCATGATTCATCTCAGCATCAGACATCCATTGTTCCCTTGTCCTTGGATATTATTGATGCTCATCATGCTTCTCAACCCTTCTAAAAGAGCTTTGTCTTGGATAATGTCTATCTTCTCCACATTTACGACATTGAACAGTATAAGGTACATTAGATTGAACCTTATCTCCATTCATCATATTATCCATTTTCTTATAGCAATTACATACCTTATTCCCTATCCTCCCATACTTAAAACATCTCCCGGTTCCTTTGTGACATTTTCCTTGGTGCCTCTTTCCACAATTTTTTCACAAAGGAAATTTGGTCTTCTTTTCCTTATCAGCTTTATCAGATGAACATCCTTGGGAATTCGTGTTCCTCTTCCTTGATTAATTTGGGGATTCAACTAGGTACCAATTGTTAATTGTGGTTTTTGATAGCTGGTTTGGCATAATAACAATATGGTCAACTTGATCTTTCATCATATCTATTGTATTAATAAGGAAATAATCACATTTCCAATCACAATGGTGCTTGGGACATGTTCTCCCATCTCCCTCCATTAACTAAGAAAAATAACGTACAATTAGGGGGGCTTAAATACTTATCCATTAATCATGAAAAGGAAACATTAAGAATAGAAGGATAAACATGTAAAAGAAATGTATATCCTAATTTTTGATTCCATAGGTTCCAATCTAGGTTATTCATGATCACAAATTCTTATGTTATTATTTATTTTATTTTATCTTTATTTATTTAATAAGGGTTCATACTAAGCTTATGAGTTTACCAAAGCATATCCCTCGGGAGTGTCAAACCAAGAGTGCAGCAAGGCCCATTGTCGTGTACCAGTTTACCCTGGGTCAAGCCCGAAACACCTTGTCAGAGTTTTCACTCCTAGGTACATCTGTGCCAGACACACCTCTACTTGTTTGTATCCAGATAGGGATTTATTTGTTTGGAAACCACTTACTCAATACTTCACAAAAATACCAAGATGTTTTTCTATATTAAATATTTTCATTAAGAAACCTCGTAAAGCATTCATATACTAATTTCCACAAATAATTAAACCATCCTTTGATACCAACTATAACATCCCACCTTTTTAACTCATAAACTTTCATTACATTATACAAAACCGAGGATCTTTAAGGTTTAGTGTCTTGGAAATCAGGAAATTAATACATGACAACATAAAACATTCTTCTTAAACACTTGAAAGGATTATTCATTTTTTCATCCTATGTTCATTACATAATCTCATTAACTGTGAGCATACATCAAAGGAAAGGGTGAGCAGAAGGCCCAGTAAGGGAAACAAGAGAAACATTTTACATGTGATATTGAGATACATCAATAAAGTCATGATAAATAACTTTAAGGAATGAGAAAGATATAATGAGACATATCATAATAAAAATAACATGTTTCATTACTTGAAGTTGTGGCTATGAAATTTAACATAGACAATCATTTATGTATCGCCAAGGTCTATCCCTAAGGTGTCATTAAAAAATTACCAAGGTTATTCACCATGGTATCGTTAAAATGGTCATGTTTAGAGATTAAGTATTTACCCAATGCATTGGAGCGCTATCAAGGAACACCATTAATATGAATTTACTTACATGTGATCCATATATATAATATTCATACATTTCATAAATAACCCATGGAGAATAAAATAAATGGATTTCATTTCAAAATCGTAAGGTTTAAGAAGCTCTTAAAAATAAGATCATTATATCATTTATAACCCATGGAAAGGGAGAGAGGGTTATATGTATGTCCATTCCAGAATAAAATATATCATATTTATATATTTATGAAAACCCTTATAAAATAAATAGGTCTGGGTGTTCACATAGATAAATGAGAGAATTTCTTGAGAGAAAGAGATATAAATTTTGAGATGAAATTTCTGCAGCATAACGACTATATAACATGGTTTTAGATAACATTAAAAAGAGAGGGGACAAGGGTAACCCACTAATAAATAATTCATAATACATTATGGGTACTGAATAAGATCATGGTATGGATATTTGAATGACATACCACATGAAAAGGAAACATAAAAGAAAAGAGAATATGCGATTTCTTTTATGATAAATTTGACAGCCTAACGGCTTCACCTAAAAATTGAGAAAAAAAACTGATGAGAGAAGAAATAGTCTATCACAATTTGGACATGAAATGGGCAGTAATAAGAACATATAAGAACATACCCTCAACATTAAGAGATGGAAAATATAATACACAACATAAAGGAAGTCATGACTTAAAAGAAGAGGGTGAAAGAATCCCTTACAATGATTTGGCAGCCTAATGGTACCACTTAAACATTCATAAAACGAAATGATGAGAGTAAGAGGGGATCTCTTATCATATGATCATGAAAATGGATGTAAGAGGAATATAAAATTACATCCCCCAACATAATAAAATGGGGCTTAAATGAAATAACATACAAATTAGTACATGAAAAGAAAGAGAGAGGTAGGATCCCTTACCTTAAAGCGTAACTCTTAAAACTCGAACGTCGGAACCATGAGGGATTGGGGGCACCTTGGGAGAAATAATTTGGAGTTAATGAGACCAGAGCTTCGTTGGGGGATATTTGGGAGTCAATAATAATGTAGTAAATGGTGGTTATTTATAGGGAAATAAAGGTGATACTTTAAAATTTTCATGGAACACCTCACTAGTGGTTTTGGCAAAACCATGGGCTTGCCCATGGTATTTCCAATGGTGTTAGGCCACATGGGACCTCTCATACAATAATTCATCCCCTTTGGTCGACCCAACTTCAAAAAAACTCATGAAATCATCATGATGTAGTCATTATGTCATTAAACATACCGAAACCCCAATCTGTATTTTTACAATTAACTGAAAAATTTACTGTTTCAGAAAAATCCCAAAAATTCATCATAACCCTTTTTCAACATGTAGAATCCAAAAAGTAACTCTATTTTTTGAAAATAATTTCCTAAATTTTTTTAAATTAATTATTAATTAAAATCATAATTTATTCAATAATTATAATTCAAACTCTAAAACTCTTTTTTTAACACCTTGAAAGTTTGTCACCATTCCAATACCTTATAACCTTATGAAAATATAATAATAATATGTTTTACTAATTATAATGGTCACTGTAATATTCATATTACTATTCATATTACTATTCATATTACTATTCATATTACTATTCCTAGGGGTAAAAATTATTCACCAAAAATGATTTTGATATCAATGAACCACATTTTTTAACTAAATTACAACCATATCTGTCAGATTTTTGAAAATAAATTCACATAAAGGTTATTTAACAATTAAACATCTTTTTACTATTCATAAAAACACTATTCATCAAGAATTATTCATCAAAAATGAAAATTATTAGAAAAATTTCAAAAATTCAGCCTATATTAATTTCGACATTTCTAATTCAAAAATGATGTTTATTTTTCAATAAAAATATCTATGTAAGGCAAATCATTGAAATACCATTTTAACTTCTAAAATATATTTACCAAAATTGTATTAATAAAATTATATTTTATTCAAGAAAAGCTAGTTATAACACAGAAATGATGAAACTATAATTTTTATTAAAAATACAGGATTACATATTTGGGATTTGAAACATATGCCCTTAAAACACCCGCATACAACCTCAGGGTAAGGTGTGCAATGGTGAGAAGATCTTGGGGAGGATCAGATAACATTTCCCTAGTAGTAATTTCCACTAACTTGAACTTCTCCCATAGGCGATTCCGTTCAAGCTTAACACGTTGGAGTTTGGCTTGGGATTGGTCTAGAGCAAATCCCAGTGATGCCACCTACTTCCCTCGCTTAGACAGATGGGTTTCATATGGTTCGAGTCTACTGGGTGAGGCCATCTACTTTTCTTTCTGCATTTACCATTGTCATCTCCAATTAATATGTCATACTATTCAAAAAGTTCAGTTCGTTACAGTTATTGGACCATACATGGGAGAACTATCACAAAATCTATGGATATCTACTCCCATTTCCAAATAATAATAGGTATGGAATGCAACATTCTTGCTTGTTTTTACGGATTGGCCTTAACCTACTGACAGGTGAGGAATCTCATCACAAACTCTGCCAATATTCTTTCCATAAAAACCCACAAAAAAAATTCTTTCAACGCCTTATTGATATTCTGTATTCCAATATGAAGATCCTATATAGAATTGTGTTAAAAATAAAGAAGTTATTCCTAACAATCCATAGGTACACCATCCGATTTTAAAACAACAACACTAAACTTCTATCTATCTTTCATACCTAAATGGTCTCCCCACCATTTTGTTTTGACCTCATCACAACACATTCAAAATTTTATTTCTATTTATCCTCTACCATTTAATCAAAACTATGAAAATGAGAAACTAGAATGAAAACCAAAAAACTACCTTAGTCTTCACAATGCATGTGCATATCGGCTACCACCAATATAAACTGTTACTGATTAGAAGATTCTTTTTCAAAATGACCATATGAATTTATTATTAATGCATCTTCATCAATATTCCCATTATTAGGTCTATACAACAAGTAAAAGTCAAACATTTCGTGAAAATCCATCTATCTACTTTGTCTCGGATTCAAATCTTTCTATGAGAAAATGTGTTTCAAGCTCTTACGATCCATAAACACAATATATTTCTCACCAAAAAGGTAATAATTCCATATTTTCAAATCATGGACTTTAGAAGAAAACTTCAAATCCTATTTTTGGTAGTTCTTATTTTTTTACAGTAACATTAATGAGCCATAAGCAACAACATGACCTCCCTACATGACAACAGGTCCCAACCCTAATCCCAAAGAATCATAATAAACCAAATTCCCTTCTCCTGATTTTGAAAATATCAATATTAGTGCTAATTTAAGGAGAAAATATAGCTATTTAAAATACTTATAGCATTCCTAATTCCATTGGTATAGAACATGTTTCTTTGTCAATCCTATAATATATTAATCTAGTCATGAAAAATCATGGAAACAAATGCCAGCAATTACCAACTAGACCAAGGAAACTATGTCTCTCAGAGTCATTATTTGGAGGTTTCCAAGAGATAACTGCTTCTATGTGTTTTGTATATATATAAACACCTCTTTAAGATATAACATTTCCAAGTAAATGGTCCTCTTGTAAAGAAAATTCATAGTTTAAAAGTTTAGAAACCAAATTATGATCCCTCAAGATTTCCAAAACTGCCGCCAATTGTTTCTCATGATTATCCCTTGTCCTTGAATACACTAATATTTCATCCACAAACATCACCAAAAAATAATACAAATACCTTTGAAATGTCTGATTCATTAATTCATTAAAGAACACTATTGAATTTGTAAGACCAAAAGGCATAACAACATACTCATAGTAGTTATATCTACTCCCAATTTTTGTCTTTATAATTTCCACATTTCGAACCGACAATTGGTGATATATTGATAACAAAGAAATTATTATGAAAAAAATGGATCCATTACATTTATCAAAAAAATAATCAATTCATGTAAGTGGATATCAATTCTTTATCATATCTTGGTTAAACTTATGATAGTCGAAACAAATCCTTAGATTTTTATCTGCCTTTTTATAAACAAAGTCAGCACTGCCCAGGGAGATATAGTATGCCAAATGAACCCTTTTCTACACAATATTATAAATACACATTCAATTCTCATAATATTTTTGTTTTCTTATTATGATTTAAGGGAAATGAGAATATTCCCTTAAAGGATATTAATTGTAAACTTCACTTCTTTTTTCGGTGTGAACCCTAATAAATTCTTGGGAAAAAAATTCTCAACAACTGTTGGAAAATAGTTATACCAAATAACATCATTTGATTACAATGTCAAATATGAAAAATTTTAAGATATCATTCCAACTACAAGTGCCAACAACCCTATTTTACTTTCTATTATATCCTGGTCTCCATTAAAAATATTCTTGATGCCATAATTAGCCATAGAACTTACACTTCTCGTATAAAAATTGATGTGATATCTAAACCAAGTAAACCAATCCATACCCAGGATTATATCATTGGCATCCATTTCAAGTACAGTGATATCCCATATCAAATCAACTACATCAATTAATATAAAACATTCCTTTCGTATAAATTCTCATCATTCTCATTTCCCAAAATATGATTAATGTTTTGACATATAAACAATCATCTCAACATGAAAAACTATCAAATAAATAGAAAAATAAGTAATAAATTAATGGGATACACCTATATCAAAAAAAGGATTTCATAAGTTTAGAATTCTAAATAATCATGCCTCTCACCAACAATGGACCAGATTGATCATCCACATTCACTTTACTAGCTCTCTATAATTTCTTACTCACTTCACATTGGTCTTTGTTACCCTATTGAGATTTCCCTTTTTGAGGTGTCGTTTTTTCCTATAATCACCATGGATAGCTTGTCTCTATTGATGATATGTATTATTCTTCCCTCACCCTATCAAATCATACGATGTCTAAAAAATATGAGTTCTTTCTGAACACCTGACCTTACATAACTGTGATAATAGTGCTAAAGATTCCCTATTTGGTTTCAATTTTGGAATTATCTAGGTGGTACTAAACAATCTTACTTCATGTGGTCAAATGAACCACTTGGAAAATATCTACACTTGATCTTTTGTTTTAGAGTATGATTCACCAATACATTAAACTAATTATACATCATCCATCTACATAGGAAATAGAGGTCCCTCTTTTTCTTATTCCCATCATTCCTTGTAGATATCAATATGCTTCCTCCACATTTATCTCCTGAGGTGTCCCTCTCTTCCACTATTTCTCCATTTATCATCTCTATATAATATATTATAAAAATCATGGTAATCTTAAATTGAATCATTGGATCTACTAAAAAAGAGCCTTTAACAGTGCTATAATTGGCCTTTATTTGTGCTTATGAAGCACCAAGTACAGCAACATGGTTAAAAGGATATAGATTTTATCAGTTCCAAAATAGCACTGATAAAGGGGTGATTTATCAATTCAAAAAAACGCTGAAAAATCAAAATTTTATCGTCACTTTTAGAAAAACTTATAAAATGCACCATTTTTCAGTGCATTTATTTAGAACTCATAAAGGAGGGATTTATTATCATATTTAGTAGAACTGATAAAGGTAAATATTGTAGTGTGATTGTACAGTGCACTATAGCACCAGAAATAGGGCATGTAGTGTGCAGAAACAACACACTACATCATTATAAAAAGCTCTCGAAATAACAGAAGAATTTAGAAAAATTAGATACAAAATAATTAAACGAAATAAAATTTCAAACACAAATACAAGAAATAAAACACTATTATAGAGTATGTCATATGATTTTTTTACTAAAATTAATATCAATTTTCAATAAAAAGTTTCACTTTGAGACATACTGGTCAAACTGTGAGATAGATTGAGGTGAGGTTGATTCTTATGTTTCAAAAATGATATACAGATCCTTTTCCTAAATTATCAAAATATTCTAAATGTATTTTAACACTTTTTAGTATGTCAGTTGTTTTTTATTAAAATATATTTTAGTTTTGTATATAAAAAGATGCCTTTAGATTCATACCAGTCATATCATGCCCCAAATTTAGGTGTGTATGATACCTAAATGTCTCAAATGAATTATGGATCATTTTCATAAAGTATCAAAAATAATATGAATGTGTTTCCATGGTTTTTAGTATTCCACTTCGATTCTTTACTAAAATGTCATGTTAAAATGAAAACATGCACTTTTAGTCATGCAGGTTTCATCATGTGTGGGTTTAACATTAGATTGACTCCTATATTTCATAAATTATTTATTAATATTCATCCTAAATTATCAAGACAATCCATGAATGTTTTATAAGCTTTTAATTAGTGACAGTTTTTTCTATTAAAATTTCAACATTAAACTAATAACGGTAAATTTGATTCATACTAGTCACACTGTGAGTTGTATTGAGATGGGTATGATTACTACACATCAAAAATGACATATGGATCTTTTTCATAATGTTACAAAACAATCCAAATTATTTTTCTCATTTTTGAGTTTATCTGTTTTTCTTTTCACTCAAATTAATGTCAACTTTGAATAAAAAGACACACTTTGAGTCATATCGGTCACACTGTATATTAGATTGATTTAAGGATAATTCATGCACATCCCAAATGACATATAGAAAATTTTCCAAAATTATGAAAACAATAAGAATGTGTTTACATAATTTTGAGTTCACCAAATTTTCTTACTAAAATTTCATTTTAAATTAGAAACATACACTTTGAGTCATTTAGGTTTCATCATGTGTGTGTTTGATATGAGACTAATTCCTACCTATAAAAAATAAATTATGAATAATTTTACTAAATTATCAAGAAAACCGATCATGTTTTCTTGGTCATCAATGAGGGACACTTTTTTTATTAAAATGTCTAATTTAAACTGGTAATGAACAGTTTGATTCATATCGAGCACATTGTGTATCAGATTGAGTTGTGGATTATTCCAACAAATCAAAAATGAAATATATATTTTTTCCCTAAATTAACAAAACAATAAAAAAAATTCTTCATTTTGAATAAGTTAGTTGTTTTTTCAAAAAATAATAATGTCAATTTTGAATAAAAAGACACATATAGAGTTATACTAATCACATTGTGCATCAGATTGTGGTGCAGCTGATTCTGACACATCACAAATGAATTATGGATCATTTTCCTAATGTTTCAAAACAAATCGAATGTGTTTCCTCCTTTTTGAGTAAGCCACTTGTTTTTTTACTAAAATGTCATTTTAAGTTGGAAACATATAATTTTAGTCATACATGTTGCATCATGTTTACGTTAGATATAAGAATAATTCCTACACATCAAAAATGAATTACGAATTGTTTTCATAAATTAGCAAGACAATCCGAGTGTGTTTTTCATATTTTCAATGATTGGCACATTATTTGTATTAAAATGAAAATTATAAACTGATAATAGAAAATTTGATTCATACAGGTCACAACATAAGTTTAATTGAGGTAAAAATTATTCATACTCATAAAAATGACTTATGGATTATTTTCCTAAATTAAAAAACAATCCAAATGTTTTTTTTTCAATTTTGAGTTTTTAAATTGTTTTTTTAATACAATTAAAGTAAATTTGGAATAAAAAGATGCACTTGGAGTCATAACGGTCACACCGTGCATCAGATTGAGAATTGGATTACTTATTCACATTCCAAATGACTTATGTATCTTTTTTATAATGAATCAAAACAATATGAATGTGTTTCCTACGTTTTTAGTATGCCACTTTCTTACTAAAATGTCATTTTAAAATGGAAACAGGCACTTTGAGTCATACAAGTTGTATCATTGTGTGGATTTGACATGATACCATTTCATACACATAACAAATGAATTATTAATCATTGAGATAAATTATCAAGACAATATGAGCATGTTTCCTTATTTTTAGTGATTGAAATCTTTTTCATTAAAATATTAATTTAAAAATGATAATGGACACTTTCAGTCATTCTGGGTACATCATTTATTAGATTATGGTGCAGATGATTTATACACATCACAAATGACTTATATATCCTTTCAATAATGTAAACAAATAGTACAAAAGTTTTTCCCATTTTTTTAGTATGTCAATTTTTTTCCACTAAAATTAAAGTCTATTTTGAATAAAATACACTTGGAGTCATATTTGTCACATCACGTGTCATATTGAGGTGCAACTAATTCCTACACATCCTAAACGTATTATGGATCAATATTATAATTTATCTAAGAAAACTAAATGTTCTTCTTAGATTTTGAGTATGACACATCTTTTTTTTTTACTAAAATACCATTTTAAACAAGAAACATTCACTTTAGTCATACATATCACATCGTGTATGGGATTTACATGAGAATGATTCATACACATCACAAATTAAATATGAATTATTTTACAAAAATATCAAGATAATATGAGTGTGTTTTCTTAGTTTTCAGTTAGTTCCACTTTTTTATTAAAATTTAAATTTTAAATTGACAACATGCACTTTCATGGCATCCCCCCTCAATGACCATGATATATCAATGTTAGTTTTCCCCTATTAGTTATCTCATACACCTACTAGCTTTAGTGGTTTATTACACATATATTTATTCAAAAATTTATGATGTATTATATACCTCTTTGATGATTGGGAGTTCTATATTTGTTTTCTTAAATAACACTAGTAGATAAATTAAAGATTCCAACACATAATGATCTTATGGGTTGATACTATCCAATATAAAATCACCTAACAAAGTGGTGAAAACATTATTTTAATAAAATTCTTGAAATACTTGCACAATGACTCTTATATTAAGTTAAAAGTTTTGTGTTTACTTTTAAACTATTTTTTCATACATAATATTAGTATGATCCTCGTTCTACTTCATTTCCCAAAAATATTATTATTTAAAAGTTAGTGATTCGTCTCCTCCTCCACCTCAGTCTCTAACCCTACTTCCTCCTCCATGTTTGTCTATGACTATAACTCCTCCTCTAAGTCTTCCTCAACCACTGCCTCCCCCTCCACCTCTACCTACACCGCTACCTCTACCTCTGTCATTGCCTAAAATATTTATTATTTTCTGACCAGCGATTCTAAACTAATTGATTACATCAATTATACTTCTCCTTGATAAAGAGATATTAAATAATATATAACCATTCTGAAACTAATTCTTCCCACAACAAATATATTGAAAAGGTCATAACTTTTATATATCATAAACATAATAGGTAACCACTTAATTTTTTTATGGTATACATTCTAAAAAAGTACGCTACCCACTCATCTCTAAACAAATTTATTTCTTGTTTGGAGTATCTAGGTTATCACCAATATTGATATTAATAAGAATATATAGAACAAAAATATTTTAAAGTATTTTTTATGAAATTTTAATTACGTTCAAAATAACCTATTGGGGTATACTGGTCATTTCATTCTTTAGGATCTCAGTCATAAATTTTCAAACATAATATCCACAATCGATGTCATTCTATTGTTACATACACTGTAAAAACATTGAACAAAATAAGTATGTTGATTTGAAATATTTTCATAGTTAAATATTTCTATATATACCTTAATTTTTTTCTATTTTTAGTAATCTAAATGCTTTATCTCTTCAGACACCGACTTCCTTCCATGATTTAGCCAATATTTAGCGATCATCCTATCATAAAAAAATTCTTGTTAAAACACAGTCTTAAAGATATAATTCAAAGTTTTTTATAAAATTTTTATTGTATTGTATTAAACATTTACAATACACATCATGTTTTGTTGGTTGGTTTGATATCCATGCATTGGATCCAATAAATAAATATTTAGGGTGACCATATTAACTGCAATCAGAATTCAGTGCACCCTAGAAAAAGAATTAACTAATGAAAATATTTAATATATATTTTATGTGGTTAGATTTTAGAGTTTTAGCTTTTCATTTTTGGCATAAAATTGAGTTTTTTCTGATATTTATTTATTAAACACTTCTAGTAACTCATCATTTTTTCTTTTAGAACTATTCATCTTCCAAATTTAGTTTTTTCATAGAAATTATATAGCGTTTAATGAACACATATCATGATTCGCATGATATTAAATCTATATAGTTTTAATATAAACTCATATAAATAATATGAATAGTTATTATCTTTAATATATATATTATCTCACTAGTTGGGAAGACGTATTATGAAAATGTACCTTATGTATGTATTCACAATAGAGACTTCTTACCATTCATTCTTGAGAATCTCATTTAGAGTCTCAAGACCAATTTTGTCTGTCAAGGAATTTCTATATTTTTATTCTTCAGATTTTTTGTAAGACAAAGTTTCATATTTAAATATGGTCTATTCCTGAATTTGAAATTATAATAAATGATTTTCTATAATTTTTCAGGTAGAAGGTACTCTCTGAAGTTGGTTTTGTTTTCTTAGTTGATTCACTCGATTTTTTATTAAACCTTTTGTATCTGCACTTCTTTATCCATATATAATAATATACCGCAATTCATACCTTTTTTAATCAACCATTTAATGTTATTCATATGAAAAAAAATTTTAAATACACACCTATTATATCTTTTTAAGATTATACATTTGTGCTATGAAAGCTCCAATAGCATCATTGATTATTGTAATATTTATACCATCAAGTGGAATGTGCAACTCAGTTGTTGGCTAATGAGATTCCCCAATCCCCACTCTTATGTGATATTTTTGGAGGTATTTGTGGTTTATATTTTCTCCCAGGATATTACACATTGTACCCATCGCAACTTGGCAGTTTGTGGCTGTTGAAAGATACAAATCATAAACAACTTTTCCCAATAGAATTTTGGAAATATAAAGTTATCAAGAGTTTCTTGATTCACATTTAGGAGAAAGAGTAATAAAAATATTGATTACCATGTGTAAGTTATATGGTTTGGGGGAATAACTAGCCTCAAATATAGTGGTATAATTTTGTTAATTAATGGATATTTTCTCCATCATCAGTTCTCTTTGATCATTTCTCATACATTGGTATGCCAAATCAAACTGAAATATAATATCTTATTGTGAGTTTATTTCTTTATGAAATCATTTCACCATATTATATGTATCTTAATGAGGTTTTATCTTCACAAAATATGCTCTAGGAGATACTCTATAACCTAATCCTCTGACAAAACCTTATTTTTCAAGCCACATCAAAGCTGTTGAAAGTAACTTGTCTTCTAGTATGATCATTACTGATTCTTCTATCTAAACTATATAAAAAATATGAAAATAAATAGGCATTTTTATATAATATTGTTATAAATCATAATTAAGGACAATTATGTTATACTTACCCATGTTTCCAATATTTTTTTTGTTTTTTTATCAAAACATTTACTCTCCTTATTTATAAAAGCCTCCTTCCATAGCACATGATGTGGGATAGAAGTGGATTCATATTTTTATTCATCAATATTCATATAAACGAAGGAACATATTTTGTTTCATATCAAATAATTAAACTTTTTTTTGATTTAAAATACTTCCCAATTTATTCTCTAATAAAACAAACCGCATCCTTGCTTTTCTATAGGGGTACATTTATTTTGATGCATGTTCTTTATTTTTATCCCTCTTTTGATGTTTCATAAATAAAAAATTTTGAATCAAGTTGGATAAAATAAATAGTATAAAATATTATATTATCGACTATAATTCACCTAAAATGATTTCTCATTATGTCTACTTATGAAAGTAGTCCAATTTTACTGCATTATACTATGTACATAAATAACTGGTGGTTGGGGATTTACATTTCCCTCAGTATCCCAAAGAAGTAACATTGTAAGAAGATTTCGGAAGCCTCTATGAGATTTTTCAATGGCTACTAAGGCAAAATTATTATGAAAATATTCTAAAATAAATGAACACTGTAAGGAATGATGAAAATTAAATCAACATTGCATTATATAATTTTTCAGTAAATATAGAAAGTATATCATAACATTACCATTATATCTTTCCAAATGATTTACTTCATTATAGGTTGGATGTGGTGCCCCGAATCTATATGAATCACCACATTCAACTTCATTTTGACCCCAAGATAACTAACGGACAATGACTTGTTGGGGTCAATTGTTTTTCCACGTTGATTCCAACCAACCTCAAAATTTATACCCTAACATCTAACCTTGAAAATTTTATCAACAATTATGATGTTGAATTGATGTTGGTTTTTTAATCAACCTGTAGTTTTTCATTAATAATTCTATAGTTTCTTTACCAATAGCCTATTCTTTCTTGGGATTGGTAACATCATCATGTGAAGAAGACATTGTTTGTATGAGTAGTAAAATATTTAATTTGTCATGAATAACAACAAAATGTCACACTCCATCCATAAAAGACTACATTTTCATGTACATTGCATGAAAATTGTTACTATCTTGAACATATATACAATAATTCAATAATCTAATAAAAAACCTTCACTTCCTTTATTTAATCCACCCTTAGACTCTTGATGGTCTTTCATCTCTTGATTATGGATTAGACACCCCCATTAAAACTATCTTTCCTACCATCATTTTGGTTCCAAAGATCCTTGATAAAACACCTCCTAGACAGGTATTATTGTATTTTGTTACTTGATATGTATCATCCTATGTTTTGAACTAGATGAAAAAGTAAAAGAAATAAAATTTTTCCATTTGCTGGGCAGGCCATTTTAAAAACCAGGCATCAAAACCTTTTTCTTTCTAAGAGTTGATGCTTTTATGTTTGTTTTTTTATAAAGAAATTAACTTAATTAAATTTACTTTAAAAATAATATAATTAAATATTAATTAAAATGGAAACTAATTAATGGGGAATAAATAAAAGAAATTATTAATAGTAATAATAATTATTATTATTACTATTACTATTATTTTTATTGTTATTTTTTTTGAATATTGTTATTATTATTATAAGTTTAATATGGAATTTGAGAAAACAAAAGGGGGACTCCCTCTTCCCTATACGTGAGGTGAAATGCACATGGAGGGGATCACTCTTGGAGTGAAATACGCCATCACCTCTAGGCGGTGTGTGATGCGAGCTTCACCCCAGCTCCCTCCTTACAACCTCCCTCAGTCGAACCTCCCTGACCATGATTCCCCTATTGTGCCAACCTCTAGTAGCAACAATATATACCTTGTCTAAACCACCTTGTAGTGCATGTGATGCATCACCCAAGATCTCCCTCTATCACCATTTTTCTTCCCGATCTTCATCCATTCTTGTCCAATCTTCCAATGTAAGGCCTTCTCCCTCATTTTACTACTTTTCTTGGGGTGATTTTAGAATATCTATCATCGTACATGCTCATCTAAAACCCTATATTTTTGTTTTGACCTAGTTTTTGTGTTTCTTCCAGATTTAGGCTATGCAAGAGATGTCTCGGGACCCATTGATCCATATTCTGATTACCGCCACTGAAGGTGAAGCATTTCAACATGAAACGGTTCACTTCCATCATATTATGGTAAGATTATACAACCATTATATGATTTTTCACCCATTAATCGAGGTTCTCCTGGGTTATATGAGTCCCTGGTATTTAATTGGATGTAAGATGGTCCTTGCCACACTAATTTTTTTGTGTCGATTATTTTTAGGATGTTGCAATCAATTCTATGTGTACGCGCACATTAATGTGGAAGTGTGTGTTCATGAACTGGTTACTGCATGAGTTAGAAAGCACGAAATGCCAAGTGTTGGCTTGGTCTGCTTGAGGTTGGGTCCCTTTCCATAAACCCTTATGTTTAAAAAATGAATTAAGAGATTAATTTCATTCCTTTCACACTTTCATTGCATTTAATTAATGTTTTTGATTTTATTTTATAATAAATTTTTAATCTTGTTGAAATATTTTTATGATAAAAAAAATCATGGTTTTATAATAAAACCCCTATATTGAGGTGCATTGTCTATGAAAACTCACAATGATAGTTTATATCTATTTAACTTTCTTGGTCTTGCATCTTATGTTCTTCTTTATTTCTTAATTTCTTGTCTAGATTTATAACAAGCTTATAAATGGACCTTTTGGGTTATTTATAAATGATGTTTCTTCCTTTGAAAAATATTATAGATGGTGTAAGACACCACCTAAGTGTGTGACCCAACTTTTAATTAGAATTACCTATGTATGGAGTCTACCCTTTTCCCTTTATTTTTATTGCTTATTTCATGTCGATCCCTTGTGCTTCTTGATAAAACCTCTTAGTGATGCCTTATTTTCACTTATTAAATTTTTTTAGGTTGTTCAATCAGGATTTTGTGGCCCTTCACTTATGGTGAAACACATTCCGGGTGTTATCCTTTCCTCTTTCCACCCCTTTGGGTGTGCCCTACCTAAATGGCCTTTTTACCTTTTGTAATATATTATAAATGTAATGTGATGGTTTAAATGTAATTCCCAACTTCAAAAATCTTCTCAGCCTGTATCATTTTATTTCATTTATAACCTATCATGTGAGGCATGTTGATTCCATATGCTTTTGGTTATATTCTTTTTCTCTGGTAAGTGACTAATTTTTATTCCTAGTTTTAGTGGTTTGATGTTCATTTTAATCTTGTTGGATTGAGACATTAGAATTCTATAATGGTCATGTAATTGTTACATGCTTATTTTTGTGCTAAATAAATTATGAAATATAAAGGAATTGAATTTTTTTACTTGAAATATTGAATAGATTGTGGTTGACGGTGCTTGTTTGATTAACATGATTTATGTATATACTTTCCATGTGACAAATATATTGAGGTTTTCCTTATAATAAGTTTTGGGTGTAACTGTTTAGATTTACTGATTAGGAAGCATTTTCCTTTTATATTCATAATAATTTTTTTTAAATTATAAATGCATATGATATGATATCCACTCATTTGAAATCTAATTAAATTCAGGGTGGTGGGAGAACATGGGTTCCATATTAAGCACTCACACATGGACTCTCTGTTCTTAACTCATTACCATTACTTGTTAGGGGTGATGCCTTAGGATTTTCTAGAAGAGGGATTCCTCAGGATTTCTATATACTTATAGGTGATACCAGTTCACAAAGGGATCATCGAGGATGGACCCATTGGAAAAGGGGATACGCTAAGCCTCGGGTGATACTAGACCCCTTCTGTGTGATACTAGGACAAACTCATGGTATAACCATGCCTCGAGCGATAGATGGTATTTCAGAAGATTTCCGTGGACGAGCGCTGTGGTGTTGGGTAAATTGAAGGATGTACAAAAACGATACCTTTGAGGCAATCTCAGACATAAACCCTCAACATGAACATAATAATAATGATGCATGGAAGGTTTTTATTTGTGCATCTTTGGGTTCCTTGTTAATTGTGATATTTTTCTGATGCATTGAAGAACACTTTGTTGACACATAATTTTGACCCTAAGCTAATGTAGAAGCTTCGGAAATGTTCCCTTTTTGTATGTCTTCTATTTTCTAGCCTTTTTATATATATGCATCCTTCTTATTATGGGTACTCATTTCAGATTTCAGGAATAGGACGAAGAATCTAGTATGGGAAGGGTTCTCATTTTGTAACATGTACCATGATTCTAATATTAACTAGTTATCATTAACCTTTTATTTTATATAGAACACTTCAAAATTTATAAGTCATTTTCTGGATTGGGCTAGAAACTAGTGGTGCTGGCCTACTAAGATTTATATCTCACACCCTACTCAGGCTGCCTTTTCACAATCCATGCATAGTTCCCTGCCATCTAGTTTCATTTTAGTTTTCCTTGTGTGCCTTGAATGTATGTCATGTATTTTATTTATTTATCATGTCTATTTATATATGATGTTTTAGTGATATATTTAGCAATCTAGCATGTTTCCATGCTTCTTGTTTACTAGAATATTTGATTTGTATCATTCTTCATTTATTATTAGCATGTCTCTATGATTAAAATATCATGATTCTTTGATTACAACATGTTTCTCTCTGTTAGCTTCTTATAGTGACATGCTTTATTGTTTGATATGTAATTGGTTTCTTTTGCTAAAATTTATTGGTTACAATTAAATGAGAGGAAAATTCCACCTGTAAAGTGTATGGGAACTTTATGTATTGGTACATTTCCACCCATATAAATGAACTATTGAACTTTTGCATGTTATATTATGAAATTTCTTTAAATGTAAGGGCTTGAAAAAGAACCAATAGTGGTGTCCTCTATTTAAAACCCTCATGTAAGGGTAGATAAAGATTCTTTGAGTTTACTTGGAATAGAAGCATGAGAATTTTTAGTAGGTGCCTGTTATTTTAGAAATATATTAGTTGATCGGCTATTAAGCCTAGTGACTTCTCTTAACGTGATCTGGTGTTAGGGTTGACTCTTCTTCTTCAAAAGGGGGCTATCCCATGGTAGGTAGCAACCTTAAAACTTAAAAGCCTTGTAAAAGTTGTGAATTTTCTTTTTTTTGTGTTCTATTTTCATGCCATTGTCTCTATTTGGAACCCCCCTTTATTAAAATGACTCCCTTGTTCAGATTGGTGTTCATGTTTTCCTTGATTTTTGTTTCGATCTTGAGCATTGGGTAATTCTCATTTTCATTAGGATAGACATGCCTTGGGCATGGTCATCCTCTTCCTTGGTCATTCTTCCCACTATTCTCCATAGTGATAGATTACTTGGTACTTCATCATCTGAGTTAAAAGTAATTTTTCTTTTGTATCACCTCAATGTAGTATGTGTTCATGTATGTGGTGTTGTTGAGTGCTTAATTTTGTTGCAAACTGGATGAGTTCAGTGTAATTGTTAAACCTTGTGTTGTTAAATATGTTTCAGGTAATCTCCATAATAGTGTGACTTGTGTGTTTAATAAATAAATTATGTCTCATTTCTCGGGATAAATTTCGTATAATTAGGTGTTTTGACATGCCGATTGGTTTGGTTTTGGTTTTCATGAAAATTATATAAACATTTATGTTAAGGTAAGTTCTGATCTAGCATTCTTTAGAGAGGATAGTCTATCTATTATTTTTGTCAATTAGGACACTGATATGGTTGGAAGTGTCGTATCAATCTTATTAAATATTTTCCTTTTGGATAGAAGGAACATGACCAATGCGTACCATTGGAGTATGGTATGTCTTAATGAAATGATCATGAGGATTGTGAACATTAAATCGTGCAGATGCTTTCTTGGAACCCCGACATCAGTGTGGTTGGTGTTATATGCAACCTTTGAGTAACATCATTGGTCATGGGTGGACTATGGTGGTTAATATTGGATGTTCATGGGATGCCTCATCTGGTAAAGTATCATTTATTGGTTAATGAGGGTCTGTCGGTAGGTGAAGTCGAGCTTCTTGTAATGGTAGTCAACTGGTAGTAGTTTGACTAATATTCTTGGTAATCTTCTAATCCTCTTAGTGTGCTCTTCCTTAAGTGATGAGAAATTCTTATATCTTTCACTTTTCCTTGATGCACTAAGAGAGCGTCATTCTTACCCCACGCTAAAGCTTTAAAATCTTTTGGGCTTGTTTGATTGGATATTTCAGTATTTCATGATAAATAATTGGTTCTAATCAAAGATTTGTTAGTCTTGAGTAAACCTTTTATTCCCATATAGGAATTCCATGGAAGAACCCTAGAATGACATCTATTTCATCTAACATGACCTCCATGCTATTGTCACTATAGCCTCGGTCAATGTTTTCAAGTGGGCATCCTATCTTTGTACTAAAGTCTCACATGTAAACATGGAGTATGGACTAACTTGTGTTAGTTACTTTCACTCTTATTGTGCCAATATGAGGTCACCCCATATTTTTTGTCCGTATTGGTGTATATTAAATCAAATAACATCACCCAAAGTCTGGTAAGGACTTTGTTGGATGTGTTCGTGGTGAATTTGAGGTACCTTGAATGAAGGAATCGCAGTTCAGTTATTAAAATGTTGGTTGTCTAATCCGAGCATCTTTTTCAATTTTTGGTTGAAGTGGATTGTCTTGGGCGTTGAGGTTGATGGAGAATTGATAGTTTTATCTGTTTTTGAAATCATTCAATAGGTGTTGCTAAAACTCTTAAGGGTGTGTCTTGTAAGAAATTATGATGGTGGAATGTGTCATGGCTCATAATTTTCCCTTTTCTAACATTAAATCCTAAAATGGGAAGTAAATTTGTCTAGATGTTTAAGGAGACAATGATGTGATAATTTCTCTAGAAAAACAGGCTCAAGTAAGTTTCATCTCAATGTTTCAGTTGGAAATTAGCATTAGCTCGGTCCTTAATGGATTATGCACCTCCTGCCTAATCAATACTTGAAGGTCAGTTGGGTGTTTGGAGATGAAACTTGACTGGTGGTGCGAGACTTCATGACACTTTAGGTTAGGTGATGTTTATATTGTTCCTGAAGGCTTCTCATGGACAATATGTTCTAATCTTCAAAGGTTGTAACATCTCGTGTTTTAAACTAGATGAAAAAGTAAAGAAAATTAAAATTTTCTGTTATCTGGGTTGGACGTTTTTTAAATAGAGTGTGGGAACCTTTTTCTTTCTGAGATTTGACATTGCGATGTTGGTTTTTTCTATAGATATTAAATTAATTAAATTAAAGTTAAAAATAATTTAATTAAATGTTAATTAAAAGTGAAAATAATAAATTAGGAATAAATAAAATAATTTTTTAATAATAATAATAATAATAATTACTATTATTATTAAGTTTAATATTATGATTATTATTTATATTATTATTTATAAGTTTAATATGGGTTTTGAGAAAACAAAATGGGAACTCCCTCACCCCCATACGAGAGGCGCAATGCATGGGGAGGGGATCCCTCTTAGAGTGTGATACACCAACATCTCCAGGTGGTACTTGACTTGAGCTCCATCCTGGCTCCCTCCTCGGGAACTACATTGTCCAGACCACCCTGGACATAATTCCCCTGTAGTTTCATCCTCTAGTAGGCATATAACCCCTTCTCTGAACCCCCCAGCAGCACACATGGTGCATCACCCATGATCTCCCTCGATCAATGTTTTCATCCAGATCTCCATATGTTCATGTCTATTCCACCAAGGTAAGGCCATCTCCATCATTTTCCTACTTTTATTGGGCTGATTTCGGACTATCCATCAGCATACCCATTAGGTCAACCCATAGGGTTTGGTTTTGACACATTTTTTTTTTGTTTATTCCAGTTTTAGGCTATGTAATAGATGTGTCGGGACCCGTTGGTCTATATTCCGATGAGCACCACCAAAGGTGAAGCTGTTCGACTTGACTCAGTTCACCGCCATCAAATTTGAGTCTGGTTATACACTTGTTATATGGTTTCATACTCTTTAATCTAGGTTCTAATGGGTTATATGAGTCCTTGGTATTTAATTGGATGTGTGATTATCATTTCTGCACTAATTATTTGTTGTAGGTTATTGTTAGAGTGTTGCGATAAATTCCATATGTGCACACTCATTAATGTGGAAGTGTGTGTGTGTGTGCGAGATACTACTTTAGTTAGAAATATCTAAATGCCATGAAATAACTTGGTCTTCTTGATGTAGGGCCATTTTACATAAACCATTTTGTTTAAAAAATGAATTAAGTAATTAATTTCCATCCTCTTCACTTTCATTGTATTTAATTAATGTTGTTTATTTTAATTTAGAATAAATATTTAGTCTTCTTGAATAATTTTTCTAATAAACAAAATTGTAGTTTTATAATAAAATCCCTCTATTGAGGTGTCCTATCTATGGAAACTCACAACAATAGTTTATTTTTTTATTTATCTTGCTTGTCATTTATTCTTAAGTACTTATTTATTGATTAATGCCACATTCTTATACATGTCCCTTTTTTGGTTATTTTTAATGATGTTGTTTCCTTTGAAAAATTTGATATATGGGCCAAGACACCTCCTAAGTGCATGTCCCAACTTTTAATTAGAATTACCATTGTATGTATTCTTCCCTCTTTCCTTTTATTTTCATCGCTTATTTGATTTCTCCATTTTTTTGCTCACTACAACATCCCAGTGATGTCTTCTTATCACTAATTTAATTCTTTAGTTTGTTTTATCATTACATTGTGGCACTTATTTTATAGAGAAACCCATTTATGGTGTTCTTCTTACCTCTTAGCCACCCCTTTAGGTGTTCCCCCACCTAAATTTCCTTTTTTCTATATACATTATATTATAAATGTAATATGATGGTTTTAGCCAAATTCTATACTTGAACAAGACTTTCAACTTGTATAATTTAATTTCGTTAATAACCTATCATGTAAGGCATGTTGATGCCATATGATTTTTGTTATATTCTATTTTTCATGAAAGTGCCTAATTTTTATGCCATGTTTTAGTGGTTTGATCTACATTTTAATCTTGTTCACTTGAGATATTAGAATGCCAGAATTGTCATATAATTATTATGTGCTTACTTTTGTGATAAATGACTTATTCCCTGTAGATTGATTGAATTGTTTTACTTGATAGCTTGAATAGCTTGTAGATCACAGTGCTTGTTTGATTAGAATGATTTAACTATATGCTTTTCATGTGATATATGTATTTAGGTTTTCATTACAATATGTTTTTGGTGTAAGTATTTGGCTTAATTGATCAGGAATTATGTGGCTTTTAGATGGTTAATATTTTTGTTGCAATTATAAATACATATGATATGATATTCACTTCTATGAAATCTAATTAAATTTAGGGAATTGAGAGAATGTAACATTCGTATTAAGGACTCACTCATAGACTCTATGTTCCTGACTGGTTACCATTACGTGCTGGGGGTGATGTCTTATGCTTTTCTAGACGAGGGCTTCCCCAGGCCTTCTATATACTTGTAGGTGATACTGGTTCCCAAAGGGATCATTGAGGATGGACACATTAGAAAAGTTTCTACACTGAACCATGGGTGATACTCGGCCCCTTCTGTGCGATACCAGAAAGGAATCTGGGTAAAACCATGCCTCGGATGTTACATGGACATTCGAAAGATTTCACATGATGGGATCGGTGGTGTTGTGTAAATTGAAAGATATACCATAGTGATACCTTGTGGATGGGCTCAGACTCCAACTCTCTACTTGAACATTATAATAATGATGCATGGAAGGTTTTTATTTATGCATCCTTGGGTTCCTTTTGAATTTTGATATCTTTCTAATTCATTAAATCATACTTTATTAACACATAAATTAGACCCCAAACTAAATCACAAGCTTGGGGGCATGTTCCCTTTTTTCTGTCTTCTCTTTTATAGACATTTTATATATATGAATCCTTATTAATATTGTTACTCATTTTATATTTCTAGATTTGGTCCAAGTAGTTTGTATGGGAAGGGTGTCCTTTTAGGAACCCAAACAAAGTTTCTATTATTAACTTGTTATCACTCACTATTTATGTTATATAGAACACTTCTAAATTTATAACGCATTATATGGGTTATGATAGACACCAGTGGTGCTGGCCTACAGAGATTTATATCTCACCCCCTACTCGGTCCACCATTGCATTGGGGTACCTAAGTAGGCCATTATTTTTCGCAGGACTTTAGACCATGTTTGATTGCTTATGATATGTTGTTGTACATATAAGTTATCAGCAAATGATTGAGTTCGAGCTCAGGATGGTCATGGAAATTTCCTTTGAATATTTTTTGTCCTTTATATATTTTTTGGTTTTTTGTTGTCAAGAATTTTGTATTGTTTAATACTTTTCATTATATACCTTCACCATGATATGAATTCATCTGTTGTATAATCTATCATTGGACACTTTTATAAAATTTTTGTTATTTATCTTTCACTACTTTGAGCATTATTTATTTTTTTATTTTTTTGTTTTCTTTTACTTATAATCTACTATACCATTGAAAAACTCAGATAAGAGGGTATAGTATACTGGAAATCACCTCCCAAGACCTTCACTACTAGTTGGAAGCCTCTATCATATGGGGAGACGTGCCTGAGGTCATGTGAGCCACCGATATGTTCACCATATTAGTGTAGATATGGGTCAGTACGTTACATGATATCCATCCCCCATATTTTGTGGACATCAACCTATGTTTCTTGAACTACACTTACAAAAACTCATCACATACCAGGTACTGGTGATCATTTTAGATGACTACTGATTAGAGTAGATCAAACAATATATAAGATATGGGGGATGAGTCTCAGGAAACAAAATTCAATAATAACTGTTTAGGAGATGAAAGGTCCCTAACACTACTATGATAGAATCAACTCATCCCCACTGAGCTTCATCGACTCTAACATACATTACGAGTCCTTTTCCCTCACCTTTATCTGAAATATAAGATCTATATATCCACTGAGGTCTAAAAATATAATAAATGAAATTTTAATTATGTCCTCTAAAATTTTAAATTTCAAAAATGAAGGAATGGAAATTCAAATCCACATGACTTCTTCTTGCAGTCATTTAATTTCACTCACAAACATTTAAAGTTTGAAACATCCTCTGAAATGTTTCTTTTTTTTTTGAACGGATTAGAGGAGATAGAAAATTTTGTTATTATTAGTGTGAGGTAGATGGTATAGATTGATAACTGGACATTTCTCTAATATTCCAAGAGAATTTTTGTTGAAGAAGAAGTTGAAATAAGGGCCATAGAGCTCTGGTCATTGTGGGAGGAATACCATTGAGATTCAGATTATAACCCTTTTAAATTTATCAAGGATAAAAGGGAAGTGAATAAAAAGTTCTGTTTAGCATGTTTTTTAACAAAAAATGTGAAAAATTGTTATTTTTAGGAGGTCACCCACTATAGTAGTATTCTCATCCAAGTATACATAAATGTGTACTTTTAGTAGGATCCAATGTGACTTCACCCTAATTAAAATTATTTTATTATGAAGTGTTTTTAAAATTAACTGAGTGAGTTAAATAAGAAAATGAATATCATGAAATGAAAAAAATCACTAATTATGTTTTAATTGATTTTTATGTGTCATTTTTTAGGTTCTCAGTAAATAGTAAATTAGTAGCATGAAAGGATAAAAGAGTTGAATAATGAGCTGGGAGATGAAGTATTTGATGTTTCGACAGTGGCTTTGGTAGAAATTAATGAATTCAATCTGATTTGGAGTTATGACATCAAAGAACTTTGCAACCATAATTACAGGATGAAGGATAGTTTAAAAGATGTAGTCCAATCCATCATCAAGAGTTGGAATGAAATCAAGAATATAATGATGAATTAAATAATGGTAAGGAAGGTTATTTGTACTGAAGTTTTGAATAATTATATCTATATTCATAAAAAGTAACAATTTTCAATCAATATGCATGAAAATGTGGACTTTTATGCATGAAGTGTATTGTCTTGTATTTATATCATACCAAATTGAATCCTTATTTACAAAACCTTATTTGTGAAAAGCATGGTCCTTTTTTATAAAAAGTTATTTATTTTTCATATAACTATTATGTATTATGTTCTTCTTTCAATTATCATACATTATGAATATTTTCATGAAATAAAAATGAGATAAATGTTTTTCATGTAGATTGGGGAATGTAAAATCATCAGAGAAAACCTACCCAGTTACATTATGTCATGACCCATCCTCGGGACCGTGCCGTGACAACCCCAAGCCCGCCTTCCATAGGCCAGGGGATGGAAACTAGCACCAAAGGCGTAAATCCCATTAAAAGGGAAGGCATTTCCTTTATATAAGTAAACAGACACAACTTAGTACCCAAACTGAAATAAAAACTAAGTAAACTGAGTACAAAAGTAAGTGCTGAAAAGTAAATGGGCCAGTATACAAACTCAACTGAAAGTACAGTACAACTGAGAAAAGTAAAGTACAACAGCTGAAATGTAAAGCAGCAACCACCAAGTCGTCCTCCAGATACCCCACCTGAAGGGTGGGTACAGATGGTCTCCTCAGATCCACGAATCCATCCGTCCACTCCGTATACATTCTGCCTAATAGTCTACCTCCGAATACCATCCCACACCACAAGACTCAACTACGATCAGCGTTGTTCGTCGTCTGCAACCAACACAACGTAGTGCGGGCATAGCCCGTGCAGGGGTGAGTATACCATACTCAGTAGGGACCCTGATACCCTCAGAGGCCTCCCAAATTTCAAAAAGGATATACCACAATCGAAAGTTACAAACACGAAGTATCAATCAACTCTACTTAGGTATATGCCCATAAATATACCTAAGTCATCAATCCCAGTTTGGCTCCAACTCGCGAGCCCAAGTACAACCCAGTCCACACATGAAAGCATAACCCAATCCACACAGAAAAGAAAAACACAATCCACACAGGAAGGTAATTCAATCACATCAATGATAATGATTGAAATTCAAGACTCATCTCACACAGCTATACTACTCATGAATAGGGGTGGAGATGATAGATGTAGCCTCTAAATCATCTCCCCTGCCGAACCCACATAGGATCCTAGTATAGTAACCATCACTGCCAAACCCATGTAGGATCCAAGTACAGTCATCCTCGATGCCGAACCCAGGTAGGATCCATGTATAGTCATCCTTGCTGCCAAACCCACGTAGGATCCAAGTACAGTCGTCATCGTCGTCGTAGTCGCAGCCAACTCTAGGGTTCCCGCATACAGCACGCTCGACTCCAGGAGGGTCTACTCTACGAGCCAAGGTTTTGATACATCAATTGTCACGATGTCCAGATTTGATGTATCACAAAGTTCTATCTCATCAATAGGATCTCAACGCGACAGACAGCGCGTCAATCGGACGCCCGGTCTGAGAGTTATAGGTTTTTCCGTCCTAGGGGCCCGGTTGGTTTTTAAGCTAAACCAACCCGACCATACTCCAACTGCATCCAAACCTTGAGTGGAGTAATCCGAAATAACCATCTCACTATGAGTAATTGAACGTAATTGACTGCACGTCATTCGGACGTCCGGTCGTTAAGTTATAAGCGTTTCCGCCCCAAGGGCCCGGTTGGTTTCTGGTTCAAACCAATACAGCTATACCCAAACTTCAATGAAACCTCAAGTTTAATATATCGAAATGACCGTCTCGATCCAAGGATCCCTACCCAACTGACGGTGTGTCGAGCGGAGGTCTGTAGCCCATGATATGAGCATTTGAATGAACATGGTCCGAAAATAGGGGGTCTGGGCCCAATCCGGCCTGGCCCAATACCCCCAGAGTCGGCCCGAACCGGGTCGACCCGACCCGGGTCCGGGTCCGGCCCGGCTGGCGTGGCCGGCTCTTAGCCGTGGTCTCCCTCGGCTCTTCTGGCATGGCACGACGGCGCTGTGCACAGCTTGCAATTGTGTGTCGACTACCGTCGCCTGAACCAGGTGACCGTGACGAACAAGTATCCACTTCCAAGGATAGAAGACCTCTTCGATCAAATCAAGGGAGCACGATGGTTCTCGAAGATAGACCTCTGGTCAGGATATCGTCAACTCAGAGTTTGAGATGAGGATGTGCAGAAGACAGCCTTCAGGTGTTGGTATGGCCACTATGAGTTCTTGGTTATGTCTTTCGGCGTAACCAACGCTCCAGTAGTGTTCATGAGTCTCATGAACAGGATGTTCCAGCCTTACCTCGATTGATTTGTCGTAGTCTTCATCGATGTCATATTGATTTACTCGACTACTAAGGAGGAGCACGCCTACCACTTGCGGGTTGTACTGGATAAACTCTGAGAGCACCAGCTTTATGGTAAGCTCTCAAAGTGTCAGTTCTGGATTCGAGAGGTCCACTTCTTGGGGTAGTCATGGCACTGGCCCATGGACGGGTCGTGACACTTTACATGACCACTTTATGTGAATCTTGGTGAACATATAGCTGATGTTTCTTTGGTTTCAAGGTTGCAATGATTGATTATTTATTGGAAGGGATAGAGTATAAAAAGATATCTAGTGGAGACTTAGAGAATTTTTGTTATCAATGGTAGGTTGTTTATTCGTATAAGGTTTTATTTTTACCTATGATTTATAAAATTGTTATTATTTCTATGATTGTAGGAATTTATATTCATGGGATACTATTGGGTATTATTTCACCTATATTCCCTTGTCATGTGAATTTGTTTTTTAAACCATTTCTCATGGATCATGTTCAACGCTACATATTTATTATCAATCCTTTGGAATTTGGTTTATGATTTTAAGGGTTGAGAAACATTTTGATTCAACTCGAGTTAGGTTATGAATAGTTGAACTATATTGTGATGTTATGTATTTATAAAAGATAAATTTATTGATAAATAACACACACACACAAATAAAGAAAATAAATTTTCTTAAATCTAGTCACTTCATCAAAAACAACTTCATTATTGGTGAGGAATTTATTTATAAAATAATTGATAGAAAAGTAAACTCATAGATAAAATATTCTATAAATTACACCACATATAGAAACTCTTCTATTGGAATCTGATCTGGTTTGTTATGGTAGGACATGTTTTTATTTATAAATCTAAAATAAAGGAAATTAATAAAATATATTTACTATTAGTTTATAAATACTCAAACTTTATTTTAACTAATTATAAATTTAAAGGACTTCGGAAATTATTTGAAACCATTCATTGATAATGGAAATAAATTGTAACTCTTTTAATTATATTTAAAACCAATTGAATATCATCATCTCTAATAACTATAATGTTTGAGTGAATATAATTTTTATTAAATTTATTAATATTAAGAACATGTTAGTCAATTATAAACACACCTCTTATTGACAATACATCAAAACTTTTGAGTTCGTATCAAATAAAAAACTGAAAATGTATGCTTATTTTGATTTCAATAAAAATTTAATTAGTATGTTCCTTATTTAATTATATATATATAACATATTATTAATTTTAAAAAATATAATCTACAAAATTTAAACTTTACTTACTTTAATTAGATTAACCCATTCACATTAAAACAATATGTATATTAACCCACATTATATTATTCATATCAAATAAAATTCCCTCTAAAAGTAGTCCAATATAATGTTAAAAAAATTTCATCTTTAGGTGCTTGTCATATGGAGGAAAAATATTCAAAAAATGAAAAACCACTCTATATAAAAACTTAACAAGAACTAATATAACATAAACATCAAAAAAAATCACCATCAATTGCAACAATGGATGGAGATGCAGTTCGCAGAGGTCTCCTATGAAGTTTGAATGAGTTTACAGAGTACGGGTTGTGTTGTGTAGGTATAAGTAAGTGACAGAGAGTTGGTGAGTGATAGAAATGTGATATAGGATTCTTAATGGTTAAGAATAGTGCAAAAACACAAACCGCAAAACCCAAAAAATTAAACAATGAGAGAGTAAAGGAGAAAATAACATACATTAAGATTATAGATTTGATTTGTCAGAGAAAATGTAGTGGTGTAGTGCCAGTAGGAGGGGATTTCTTTGAGGAATTGAGAATTGTGACTGAATGAGCCATAGTTAGGGTTTTTTTAATTACATTAGGGATACATTTATTAGTGCTTTCAAAAAATCATTGATAAAGATCCAATTTATCAGTTCTAAATTGATAAGTGATGATAAAAGACATCATTATCAGCGCTTCTTTAGCGCTGATAAAGCTCAATATTTACTAGCACTAAAAAACCTAATAAAACTATCCATTATTGTCAATAAAATGTTAGTACCTAAAAAGTATTTATAATTATAATTATAAATAAATAAATTTTAAATATATATATATAATTATATATTTTTTATTATAATTTTATAATTATCTAAATAAATAATTATTTATTTATAATTTCACTAATAATTTATAAAAAAATTATATTCTTTTATTTATAATTATAAATATATAATTTTCTAAATATTGTAAATGTAAATTTATAAATATAAATGTAATTATTTACTTTTAATTATTTATTTATAATTATAAATATATTTAAATCACTATATATATATATATATTAAATTTATAAACATATAAATATATTCATTATATTCATTAATTTAATATAGTTATTATAATTTAATTATTATAAATATATTTATATCATTATATATATTTATGTATTTATATATTTATATAAATATATAATTATATATATAGCCGCTACGGTGCAACTCAATGGTAGCTGCCCTAGTGGGTCTCGCTGAGGTCTCGACTTCAAGTCTCACTGAGTACATTATTTAAATAAATTTATTATAATTTTATAATTATTTATATATATATAATAATTTATTTATAATTATATAAATAAATTTTTAAAATGCAATATTTTTTCTTTATAATAATAATATATATATACATTTTCTAAATATAGTAAATATAAATTTATAAATATATTAATTTATAAATATTTATTTACAAATATATTATTAATATTATTAAAGGATATATAATCTAAAATAAATGCATTTTAAAAAGGAGTGAAATTGAATCATTCAAAATGAGTACACATTAAAAATATTGATAAAATGGATACGTTTTAATACATAAATATAGATTATAAAAAATATATATATGCATATATTCAAGTAAAGATGAATACATATTGAAAATACTAAGACATAGAAAATATATATATATAAATAAATAATAGAAAATGATCAAATTCAAAAATAAAATAAAATATTAAAAATATTAAAAATTAACAAATAATACCTAACTATAATAATATAAAAAATAATTATATAAAATTTATTGACTAAAAACAAAATCTATTATATGTATCATGTTCTAATGAAATTCTAAAATTTACTAAAATTTGAATAAATTACCTAAATATTAGGTGTAAGTATTTCTATATAAGATTTCATTAATTTCATAAATATTTTTAAGGGTGTGTTGTATATAGAAATGCGTAATTTAATATTTTTTTGTGAAATAAATGTAGCACCTGATGTTTGATATATTTTAAATTAAAAAAATCAAACAACGTTAAAAATGAATAAGACATTAATATGGTTTTAATTATTATGGTTTATTCATTTTCTATATATTTATATTTAATCTATATTACTTATTACTATTTATAATAAATATATATATTGTACTTATTTAGTTTTATTATTAATTGTTTCGTAATTAAATTTTTAAATAATTTTTTAATTTATTAATTTTTAATTTTTTTCATTATTACAATTAACTCATTTTATATATCTATATTTAATATATACTATTTATTAATATAAAATATATATATATATATATATATATTGGTATATTAAATTTATTACTTTGAATCAATTATTATTTAATTAATAAATTTTTTTATATTTTCCATAATCTACTCTTTTTTAATTTCTATTTTTTTATTTATTTTTTCTTATTCATTCTACCTATATATATTTCATATATACTATTTATTAATTTTTATAATTTTTATATATTTATATTCAATCTATTCATTTTTAACAATAATTATTTAATTAATAAAATTGAAAATGTTTTTTATTTGTTTATTTATTTCATTTTATTATGGAGCTTTATCAGTGATAAAAGAGTTTTGATAAAGGGTACTCTTTATTAGTAACAAAAATAAATTACTGATAATGGGTACCCTTTATCGGCTCTAAAAATAAATCATTGATAAAGGGAACCCTTTTTTGTAGCTAAAATTAAAGAGCAAATAATGGTCACCCTTTATCAGTGATAAAAATAAATCGTTGAAAAAATGTTTAATTTATCAGTGCTAAAATTAAGTACTTATAAAGGATACCCTTTATCAGCACTTTTTTCTAATGCATATAAATGGAAATACTGTTAATGGCCTCCTTTTTAGTAGAGTTTCCTTAACATCGATACAAAGATGTGTGCATTTAGGGACGCACTTGCAACAACTTTAGGTGAAAATCAATCTAAATTAAAAAAAACATGTAATCTATCAATGAGAGATTCTCCTTATACATGTTGAACTATTCTATTGTTCTCAGAATTCAAAATGTGTGAGGATAGATTTGATTGTTGAACAATTCTTCAAAATCTTCCCATGAAATTCCTTAGAATAATTTAGACTGAACTATTAAATCTCACCACTAGTGTGTAAGATAATCTAGTATATACATCACAAACTTGACTATTCGATCTACTGGTGTTCCAAGGAAATCTTAGATTTGATTTATCATATTCAACCACACCTCTTCCCTCTCTGGTTCTAAACCACCCTAAAATATGGGTGGATTTCACTTCTAGAACTAAACAAAATGATCCACATTCCATGTTTAATCCCTTAATTTCCACTATCCACATCTTGAAAAGCTTGTATAATACGTTGAATTAGTTTTTGGTTAACATGTGCCTCATGTGCGACCACATTCATAGCAACATGTTCAAGTTGGTTTCTTTTATGTCTACTGGGATCCATTTTCTATAAGAAAAACAAAACACTATAGGCCTTTCTCCCTAGTAACTGAAGCCTTGGAAACTTCAAATTCACCACTTCACATCTAACACAACAAAGATTTCCCAAAATTCAACAATTTTTCACTTCAAATAATTTTATAAAATTCCACCATGATTTTCCAAATCAAACCATTTCAAAAATACCACTATCTTGCCTTTTCATAATATCACATTTGAAAAAAATCCAACATTTATCAAAAATCAACACATTTGTGCCGAATCATAAATCATTACTACAAATTTAATATGAAATCCTTCTAGGAATAAATTTCTATAATGCATGGATTATTCTTCTCATTTGATAAACCTATGAAAATGAGATTAAAAATCCTATAGGTTTCTCAAAACACTCATGTACCCAAATCCCTGGTAACATGAGGTTTAGAAAAAATATGTTAGTTGTGCCTTTTTATTCTCTACCTTTAATTTTCTGATGATCCTTCATTCATTCTACTATCACTACTCAAGGACTAATAAAAAATGTTTTTCAACTCCATGACTAAAAAACCAAGACCATTTTTTCCAAAATGAAAGACGAGACGACGATGATTGATGCTATTTGGAACATCCCACCCCTCCTTATTGGATTTATATAAGAAATAATTTCTACTTGGCCTTTGGTGACTTCCCCAAGATACCAAATCCTGGAAATAAATCCTAAGGGATTCATAAATAGTTGAGGGACAATTTTCCCTTTAATAATAAAACAACCAAACCAAGTATACAATAACCAAAAAACCACTAATTTATTCATGAACATATTTTATACAACTCAAGACTAACAAAAACAACAAAAAACCATACTAGGGTACAAAGTGGAAAATAAAACCAATATCAGAGTATAAAGAGGATGTTAAAACCAAAAAATCTCAAAGACTTCGAAGACACCAACTCATCAAATCCCAATAATCATCAAGATATAGCTTGACAATACATGCCCAAAGTGTCACAAATCAGAATTGAATAAATGATATAATTTTCCTTTACCTGTGTCTTAATAAACAATATCTAAAAATACACCAAATTCCCCAAGTAAGGGAGAATAATAAAACTTGTTAGTTTTTCCCCAAAATTATTTCCCCACTCACATCACGAGGATAGAACATGATAGAACATTTAAATAAAACAATATAGATATATAATATTAAAATATATTATATATAAAAAACCATTTTCTAAACCAATGAATTTCCAAGAAAAAATAGTGTTCTAAACTTAACTATGTTTTTATGAAAAACAACCAAACAAGTCTTTCAATCCTTTCGAAATATTCTATTTTGCAATAACCCATTCCATTACACATATCCACACATCCAACCATGCATGAATCAATGTACCTCCCTATACTAATGAATAGTTAGTCATCCCTTCACCAAGATGTCACTTGGTGAACCATTCTGTTGGGGGGAAACTTCAGTCCCTTATCCATCCCATTATTTTGACAGGGGTAACTAAATTCCCTTATCCAACCCAAATGAATATGAATACATGCCAATAATTTATTCCAAAACCCATTCCAAACAAATTGTTCTAATACATTAAAATAAAATAGAATTTTTATTGAAAACCATTCCAAAAAACATTTTTCCATGAATCTAAAGAAACAACTAATTTAAAGTCACTCGACAACGCACTTTGAAAAATAATTCCACAATTTCAAAAACCATCACTAAAGAAATTTTCTAGCAATAATTTCACCAAAATTTCACCATCAATTTCAATCATTTAGCCCAATTCGATTCAAATTATTCATTTCCTAATAATATTAGTCGATATTTAATCTATCTATCTTTTAAACTATGGATAAACCAAAGAACATCACAAAATCTTTTATAAAACGGGTTAAAACTACAAAAACATAACTTTGACCCCTTCCCTAAAATCAACACAAACAAAATCATCATTATTGGTAATACGAATCATATATATATCCCCAATCAATTAGATATATATTTATAAGATAGGAGAAAATGATATATCTAAGAAAAAACACCAAAAATGGAGACTTTCCAAGAAATTTGGCCTTCAAAGAACCAAGATTTGCTAAAGGATCACTCCCAGATCAAAGGGTAGGGTCTCCGCAAGCTTTGGTAGGAGAGAAAAAATAGTTAAGGACGTAATAAATGGAAAAAATTATTTAACTACACAATCCAAATTTGATCCACATTTCTTTTATCTATTTTTAACCATTCATAGTTTAGACACATAGTTAGGGAACCTGTACACAAACCACATTCCGTCTACTACCTCCAAAAACCCCTCTCTTAGATGGATCACATATTTAGACAAACCATTCACCAATAATGTTTTCCCTCTATTCTACTATTCATTGTTACTCCTAGATGGATGCATTGTTTTTCCAGACCATGAACAAAACCTTGATCCTACCCATAACACACTACCTCACTTTTCATAGTTGTTCGTAGAATTTTTACAGTTTCTAATAACCATGATCTAACCACAAACTCTCAAAAATACCGAAAAACAACTCATAATTCCACAAATCCATTCAAAACATCACCCAAACACTTTACCTGCATAAAAAACATAATGAAATGTGTACCTACATGAAATTGAGGGTCATACACAACTTATTCTAATACTAGATTGGTTGTGCTTAAAATAATGTAATTAAAGTTAAATCTTGAAGGAATTGATTAATCCATCTTGGATTATAATTATTGGTATTCATTTTTTAATTATTATGATACATCAAACCTAATATCATACCATATTAGAAACATGTATGGTGAAGAAAAGATATTATCTGTCAATTAGGAGTTATCAAATGAGGTAAGTCTTCTAGATATTTGTTATTTTCTAAATAATATTTGAAACTACACAACTCAAAAAATCATAATATTTATGTATGGTTTTAATTCTCAAAATTCAATTTTATTTCATATTGAATATGTTAAGAATTATAAATATCTATCCAAAAGGGTGGAGTATTCTTTCCCTTGAAAACATTCTATGTGTTTATTCATGTAAAGTATAGGACTATAAAATCCATTAAAAATATGGTTTTTTGTTCATTATAATATAATAACAAATTTGGTACTCCATTGAGGAATTTTTTTATAAAATTTTGATTATGAGTTAAAATAACACTCTTTTATACACTATGATTTTTCTTATAGACATATAGTTGACTAACTCATGTCTCGTTACTAATAACCACATGGTTCTATCCTTTTCTCAAGGAAAATTATTGATTTTCACAATAATGGACAGAATTTTGAATCTAAATGAACAAAAAAGTAGAGAATATATTGTTTGAAAGGATGAGAAACCCACCCCTTGCATCAATAATGGTACCAGAAAATTTTGAGCCGACCCTACAATTTCAATAAGGGGAGAATAGACATCCATACTTTTTATTTATTATCAATATTGGGGAGAAGACCTATTAACATTCATTCATATTTGAAGGCTCTTATTGGTTTTGACATCAACAAAAAAAGTGTAACATTAAAGTACCTTTTTGTTTTATTTTTTTTCAATGAGTGTCAATATATAAGTGTTGGAGTTTTGGGTTATTGAATGAGAATCCACCAACCATTGGAAGAATAGTGAATACTTTTTCCCTTGAATATCTAGTTGGATATGATCAATTGAAATTTCATTATGTGTTATAATTTTTTATCTATAATTTATGGAATAGACTAGTACTAACATAGTTTAGTGTAGTCTATAATAAAATAGATATATTTTAAAGAATCCAGTTATTGTAGAGATTAAATTATCTCTATTAATTCATATAAATATAACCAAATTATTTTGATAATCCATCCCATTTTATAATAATAAATTTTATTGAATATTTATTTCAATAAATCATGGGTGTAGTATTGAGAATCGTAGAGATGGAAAAAATTCATTTTAGGTGGATTGAATTAGATTTAATGAAATTTGGAATTTTGATCTCATAGAGTCATGGTTGTATAATAATTTTCTCTCTATGCTATGTACCCATAAATTTATCCTACAAGCATTGAAAATGGTTAATTTATGGATTCTTATGAATAATTATACTTTATATGTAACCATCATCTTACGCAGTTGAGTGAAAAATATGGTTGTGTAAGAATTAATGCTTGTGTTATGTAACCATCAGATGACCGTACATAAATATCATCTGGTTTTTTGTATAATAATCAAATAGGTTGTGTAAGCCTAATTTTTAGACACTATAAGTATGAATGGATCTATTTAACAATTATGTCTATCTACATAACAATATTTCATTAGAGAAAATATTATAATTATTTCAACTAAAAGATGAAATTTCTATATTTAAAGACTGAAGAAAAAATTCAAATGTGATGATTACAAACCTAATCCTAAGTGTTATAACCCTCAAAAACATCCAAATGGGTTTTCTATTCAAGCTATAAAATTATAATGATTTGATCTTCAAGGATATAAAGAATAAGATCAAAGTAGAATTAAATTAATTTTTTTATGATAATTATTTTGAGGAAGAAAATTATATTTGTAAATTTTGAAGCGAAATTTTATTTTAAAAACATAATAAATATCTCATTAGACATGATATAATATTGATCGAAAGAAGACGACTTGATATTAAGAAGATATCACTATTCTTCTTTTTCCTGAATTTAAAATGAAATATTTGAAACTAATTATTTATGATCAAAATATTTATTTATTTGTGATGTTTCTAAATCCAAACATTAATTAATAAATTTCAAAAAAAAGTTTATTAAATCATAATAAAAAAGAAAGAATTGAGTTCCTACTAGTGTGTATAGATTCAGTGGGAATCTATATAGGGTTTTAGGAATTCACCCAATTTGAAATGATGAGGATATTTACAAATGAATTTTTTATTAATATATATTATAATATCCTTGGAATAAAGAGTTATCAGTGAAACTACACTGAAATTATATTTTGAAAGAATGAGTTTATGATACTGTGCATAAAATGGAAAATCTATTCGATTGTGGAAATGGAAAGATAAATGAGAAGGTTAGTGCTTCTATTTACTAAGGATATCCATTTTAAAAAGAAGAAAATATATGGAACTTCTAAGATACAGTACAGAAATACATATTTTTGAGTGCTTAATGGAAGGTCATTCATGATAAATATGGATAAACTATCATGGTGTTTTCTATTTTAAATCTCAAGACATTGTTTAATATACCAATTTCTATATATGAAAATGAGAGGGGGATTTAATGATCTTGTTATACAAGAAATGCACTTTATGAAAAAAAAAATTAATGAATTAACATGAGTGTGTTGAGATAAAGTAGTGATTGTTAGTGAGATGAGAGAGTCATCTCTCTCTTGAAGAAGAATATGATGATTAAAATATGAGAGACCTAAGTACTCTCAAAGGTGAATATAAAGATGATATTTCACTCATCTAGAAATTCCTATTATGTTTTCAAGAAAATAATAACACAATAGGTCGACCATATTGGGTTGTTTTATTAATAATAATAATAATAATAATAATAATAATAATAAAGAAGAAACTAGTTTTGAGAATATTGATACACTTTAATTATAAATTCATATATGTATTAACTGAGTCAGGTTCAATGTGATAGAGTTCAAAAGAATATCTATAACCTTCCAAGTTAATTGGTATATAAATGGGTGAAGCTAGATAATAGATTTTAGAAGATTTGAAATCAATTATAGATCAGTGGCTAGGTTGAATTGTTTGTTATTAAAGACTAAATGATAATTGAAGACTCTCCTTTGGAGTGATTAGTTCTTTTCATGTTGATGTAGTGTCATTCCTATGTAGATTTAACTATTTACATAATGAGATATACACACTAAGAAAATTTGTTAGTGCTATGCTGGCTTGATGAGATATTGCTTGATGCATAATTTTCTTACTTGTGTCATATAATTAACTCAAACCTTTGTAAAATAGTGTAAAGTGGTTCGATGATAAAACTTGTCCAACCCAATATTATTTAATGATAATATTACTAGTATAGGATCCATGTATCAACATGTGTTTAACATGGAAAAGTGTATGTTTCCTAAAGTAGGGAAGAACCTTTTTAAAACATGTCTGAAAATTTACTACTTTATCTACACTTTATATAGGTGTATTGATGGAAAAAAAATTATCCATCTTTTTTAATGAGTATCAGAGATTCAACCTAGCATGTTAGAGTTTTTCATCTCTTCCCAAACATATACACATTTAGTTTGAATTCAATTTTTAAGTTGAAACTATTATTATATTTTTTATTGACCAGTGAAAGATACTGATACCAACTTTTATTTATCTCTATTTGGAAGGATCACAACATGTCTCATAAAGTATTAGTCATTATTTCTTATTAACTATTAGTTTTTGGATGATAAGAAGTGTTAGAGTTATATTCAGTATCAAATGTTTTTCAAAGACTTCTCTATTTATTTGAGGTAAACATTAGATATTAATTATATATTGTTACAATTAATGCACTATTCAGTATTTCCACTTCCTTATATATATATTGAAAAATTCATCAATTGATAAATTCTATTTAATTGAAATTATGTGAGCATACTTTGTACATTGATTAATCACAACCCAAATGAAATTTTTCTTCGTAGATATTTTATGAAGATATAAAAAAAAATATATAGTGATTTACTCTACATTCAATATGAGTATGGATAATGATCACATAATCCCCTTAGAATTGTGACATTTAGCCTTAACATAGTGAAATACCAAGAATCTTGATGTATACTCTATAATTTCCATCTTCATGTTATACCAAAAATAATTCTCCCTGGAATCTCTATACATATTTATGATTCTTGAATTAATAGAGAATGATGAGCTATTTGCATCATCAAAAATCTCATTCTTCAGTTCTAGAATGTATTCAACATATATTATTGTTCCAGTTCTTATGAATATATCATTTATGGGATTTAAATATGTAATATTTCCTACATTATTCTATATCTCTATGTCATTATTTTATGTCTCCATATATTTTAGTCAGATTAATAGTTGAGAAATAATTTGGGAAATTTTGGATTTCATCCCTTCCTTATTGATTCTCAGGTCTATCCTTCACATATCCAAGAATATTAGGTCACTTTAAATACTTATCATGGATTAGGAAGCATGCAATTTTCTATTTAGAGAATCATCCATCATGTTTTCTATCCTAATATGGTACTATATTGATAAATAATAATCCTTCATCCACTATAACCATCTCATATGATGTTTTTACAACTATTTGTATGTGAATATATACATTATTCTCTTATAATCAGCATATAAATCACACTTTTTTCTCTATATATAATTACTCAAAATAATTAATGTAATATTACCATTATAACTCAAGATCATTAATTATATAATTTTCCTAATTGATCTTTAATTAATTCATGGAATAATATATCACCTTATGATTTTATATAAAAAAAATAATCCCTTTTATAAAGAAACATAGTTTATCACAAAACCTTCTCCACAATATGGTAGTGTGAGTAGTTCAACGACCAACCTATTCTTAATCTTCTTGAAGATGTATTGACATTTTATTATTCCAAAAAATCTAAATCCCTTCTAAGTTAACTTGGTTGGTGTATATTAAAATCATGAAACATTTCTCACAAATTGTTAATAGTATCTATCCAATACAATAAATATATATATAATTATTGCAACTATTGAAACAAGACACTCATAAATAAACTTTGTTCTTAAAATATCCAAATATATACCCTCTATTATAATTATAGGACCCAATAATGGAACTTTTGAGGGAACAATTCCCAATTTATAAATTTAGAAATCATTTTATCTATTATAAAGGTTTTTATAACTATTATAAAATAAATTTCATTTTCTTCCTTGATCTTAGATTATATGAAAATATCATTAAAAAATACTCTAATTTTTTTAAATATTCACTAAAGACTCTATTAACAAAATTCAAGGATATAGGTGGTGAAATTGATTGTCTTTTAGGAATTACTATGCTTTCATGGTGTTTATATATTTAATAAAAATGTTATATTAGGTATATCCTCCCTTTTTAAATTTGGATCTTGATTTTTATCTTGTTAAGATTATAATAATCATTAAAAAACACATTGACCCATAATTCATCAAAAACGAGTGGAATGTTAGATCCCATGGGTGAGTAAATGAAATACAAAATAATTTCTAATATTATATTATAGTTTCTTAACCAATTATTGTGATTTGGTAGGGGACATTCTATAAGGACTCTTTGATATAGGAAAAAATCAGTTATGAGTTCAATTGAAAACTCAACCTCAACATCTATGATAAGGCTAAAAATATATTTAAGAAATAAATTAACATATCCCCAAAAATTGTAATATTATCAAGTATTATTTTATCTTGAATCATTTTATCCAAATATAATTTTATATTAAGTATAAAACACCATATTAAGGAATAATTTTCTATAGAAAATTCATAATCATCATTATTTTCATATATGATCAAGGAATAATTTGAGACATGAACTTAGATTTCCTTATCCTAAAAATTAATATGATCTCTTTGTAGAGAGACCCAATTCATGAATAATATTTTATTAAAAACAATTAAACAAACATGAACTTTATTTTTAGTATATAAAATATCACAAACATTAATCAAAAAATATATTATTATACTTGTGATTCAATTATCACACCACTAAATATTTTTTCTATTAATTTAATAAAAAAATATTATATGTGGTGGATAAATAATCATATTCAACTTTCATGATAAGGATTTTGATGAAGACTAACAATGTTAAAAATTATATTCAAATTTAAAGAAATAAGGAAAATAGTGGAGAGCAGGGCCTTTGGTGCCTAAAGTAGTGGAGACCAAGGGCATCCACTTGAATTATATTCACCCCCTCGAGTTTGAGGGAAGAAATTTTATAAAAGCGCGTGACACTGGAGCCTTGATCTTCCAGAGTGGCCATGTGATATTCTAATTTTTTCCATTCACGCTATGTGTGAGTGACCTCTACATTTCTGTTTAAATGTATCTTGCATTTTCTGATGATGTATAAAATGGACGAAGGAAAGGAACCTCTATCTTGTAAGGAGTCATAAATGACTATGGAGTCTATTTCAATTGTGGAGTCTATTTAAGCATTATTTTTTAAGATTTTGTCATAGATCATTCAATAACATTAAATTTGGTAGTATAAGTAATGATAATATCTAATCAAATTAGAGTAAATAGTTATAAAAATATATAAAATTAATTATAATATATATTATCCTATGACAAATTTGGTTCAACCTATGAAACTATTAGTTTAACATTTGTATATTTAAGCATTAACTTATTTTATTCTTGATATATATCCCAAAATTAACTAAACCCTATTCTAATAAAAAATAAGATAATATATACATAAAAAATATATTTTTTATCATTTAAAGATATTAAATATTATAACTCACAATTAAATAACACTCCAAAAACCCTATGTTTTAGTATCTTTTGAGATTAACAAAAAATATATATTATTTCATGATATAGTGAACATTTCTTCTTGAAAATTATTTTTAAATGAATTACTATGTTGGTAATTCTAGAGAAAAATATTAAAAAATATATAACTTAAATAAGTATCCCTATAAGGTGTAAATAATATTAATGTTTCAAAAGCCATTAATAATTAGATCATATGCATGGTAGAAAACATGAACATCAGAGAAATTAAATGATTAATATAATAACATCATGAAATTATAAAATTTGATAATGAAGAATGATAGAATATCCATAGGTCAGGGTAAAGTAATATAGAACAAAATAACATGGTCGTGAAATTTTAATATCCACCATATAATTAGAAAGTGGAATCACAAATCAATAATCATAAACCATGGGGAAAAAGAATGGGAAAGGGGAATGTGTACAAGAATAGAAAATTATATCATTTGTATAATATCTATTTTATGACCACCATAAAAAAATGGAAAAAATATCCCATAATATAGTAAACTTTGATAACCTATTATGTCCCATACATATAATCTCAAGGGATATAAATTTTACTCTGTTCATTGGAGGGGAATATAATTTTGAACCCACTTATCATATAATGATATATCAATAAATATATCTATTTTATGATTAAACTCACATATCAATTAAAATCATATATTTATTAACCCAAGGAAATGAAATTAGATTAAAACCCTTGTATAAGCTATCACATAAGAAATATTCTTAAATTAGATCATATGATACCAAAATATAATTACCTAGATGAAATATTTCATTAGATAATTTAGAGGGTTTTTCACAGTGAATATGAAATATATTAGTAATGGATGGTGTATTATTCATAAAATGATAGGAAAATGGTAGATAAATAAGGAAATGAATTTTATTAATGGTTTGGTAATGTTTTTATAAAAATAGTGATGTAAGTCACACTTCAAAATTACCCTTACAATATAAGAAAATTAATTTTGAATAGTTATTTTAATAATAAAATATCCAAATAATAAAACATTAAAAAGAAATAAATCTAGAGTAGAAGAAACAATTAGATAAATACTGTAAATAGTATAATATCAAATAAAATACTTTTTTAGTGTCTTTTAATAGTTTTAATGTAACTCAGAGTGATACATAAGATAAATATTGGGATTTTAAATATAATTATATAGATATGGGAAGTGAATTTGAATATATATTTTTATATTTAAAAATAATAACAATAAATTTTTTTAGTAATATTTAAAATGGATATGGATGATAAATTCCTGAAACCGGGATTGAATGGTTTATACTTATAATATTGAATTTTATTAATTAATAATCAATCACAAAAAAAAATTGATAATAAATGTAAATTACTTTGAAATAAAGAATAAATTTAATATGTATTATTGGATTTAGTTCCTTATAACCAAATGTCTTTTTAATTTTTATTATTGGAATATTAAAAAATATATTATCATTAGATTATTGTACTTATATATAAGAATAATTTGATAATATACTTTCATTATTTTTTTAATAAAAGTTCATCATATTTCCCATTTATAATGATAATGTAGAAATGATTTAACAATTTTCTTAAACATGTATATTATATTCTAGATAAAATCTATCTGATTGGACATTAATAATATTTTACAGTCAACTATTGGAGGCTCATAAGACATTTAGAATTTTTCTCGTTAAGTTAGAACTTGGTAATATCCATGAAGGGAATTTCAAAAAAAATACCAGCTATAAATAATTCCATTTGTTAAATGTTTCATTTGATATTCTTATCTATGGATGTATGTATTATTCCTTATACTTTAGATTATTATTAATGTATTTCATGAATTGAACACATTGATATATGGATGAAAATCAAGATGACATATTCTTTAGGTGGGTCAGTAAATATAGGGTTAATCATAAGTTATATAATATTAATTAAATAATTAAACAAATTATGTGTCCGTTATAGGTTGATAAAAAATGATATCTCTATCCACGTGATTGAAATGGAACACTTTGATTAAATCCATAGTAATAGTAGTACATCGAGGAGTTAATTTTAGAATATCAAAGAAAGGTAAATCAACCATATATGGTGATAATAAAAGTATGCATTGAGCATATTAATATATTAAAATTGAGGGATTATATTATATAGTATTGGTTGTGGGAAATTTTTTGACTATGTAACATAAAATTATTTATCTATGGTATACTTGATGTGTTTTTAGAAACTAATCTTACACTTTTGGTAAGTTCACATCATGCCTTAAAATAAGAGACTTAGATGGTCAAATAATAGTGTGTCTAGAATCTCTTTAAATTCTATTTAATTTATTATAAATAAAAAATATTATTCACAAGTACTATAACAATAATTATTTATGTAAATTTGATTATATAAATTCAATCACCCATTATTTGAGTTTAGAATAAAAGAGTTCAATTGTATCTCCAATTTATTATTCATAAGATATTAAATTAATATTTTTTATTCATCAATTTAGTGAATAGATTGATATAAATATTTATTTAGTTATGGGAATATTAAAATAAGTATTTATTGACATGTTTAGTGAATATAATATTTATTTATTTATTGAATAGATAAAATTTATTTATCTAAATAGATATTTTATTATTCATGGTGGTTAAATTTTGAGGATTAATGGTCCGAATTAAGATCCCAAAGAATGATATACTTTAATTAATATCATTTAAATATACATGGATGTATTTATTTAATAATGTATATTTAAATTATCTTATGTTAGGGAAATAATAATATTATTATTATTATTAGACATGGGTAAAAACTTATAGATCATATTTGATTAAATGAATTCTCATAATTATTAAATATTGACCCTAATTATATATTCTAGTATATGTAATTTTAGAGTAAAAGTGTTATTAATAAAAAAACTTATAAAATATTTCCAATACCTACAGATAATATCTTCCTCCATCCCTCTCAGGAACAAGAGATAATAATTGAATCTTCTTGTTGCGATCTTTGGAAAATACCATGAAGCACTTAATTTTTTCACACTAGAACATGAAATACCAATAGTTATATTCATAGATTCATGGACCATGTGTGGATACATCTAGGGTAATCATTTCAAACCAAGAAATGATGAGAGAGATATCAAATTTAATCATGAAAAATATTTTCATTTGAGGCCAATATTTTTTTAAATGTTTATAAATTTAATGGTAAAGATCATATCAATGATATTTTTGGGTTTCCACCATCTCTTATTTTTTATATTATATAATTAAACTAATGAAAATCCATTTTCTGCCATCATCCATCCATTTACACTCCGCTATATAACCTTAAACATTAATCAAATCAATCATATTATAATTTATAATTATTTATTAGTTTTTTGATCAATTTCTTATGTTTATGTGTTAGTTTTTATTTGAGTTTTTTTAATAATAATAAAAAATTAGAGATATCATGTTCTCCCAAATTCAAATGAGATAGAATGGGCCAAGAACAGATGATGATGACTCGAAGATCCCATCTAAATATTTAAAGATTATTGGATACCTGACATGGATACATTGTGAGTAAGGGTAAATTACATGTCATCTACCCCAGGTCAACCACACAAGATGTTGGTCATGACTATCACGGCTTACCATGTGGGATTGTACATGGTTCCATAAAATTAATCATATTGACTTCTTGTGCATCATGCAACATGATAGGAAGTACACAGAATGTAGTTAGAAAATACATTTTATAGCCCCATAATATTTTGGCCCTGTATAAATTAGATCTTGTCATGTGGTAAACTACACAACGTTATTACAAGTCTCGTATTTATATTCAACAAAATGTTGTGGCTAAAATAGAATTTCATGGTGTGTATGAGTTATAAATATCATGTAGCACAATAATGATCATGTGAGGAACACTCCAGATGTTAGGAATGTCTAGTGGGTGATTCGTAGTAACTTACATGATATATATCTTGGTATGAATGCAATGTAACACATGCCAAGTCATGAAAGGTAAATTATATGAAAAAATGTTATTCGGTTCAATAATCAAATAATTTAAGAATGGTATCAACTACATGGAGTTTATCTAGTTGTAAAAATCTTGTAATAGCTGTTATTCTTCACTGGGTACATGCTGAGTAATTTTCGATGTGTTATGTTGATATAAATTCTAAATAAATATTATTTTTGGGTAGTATGTAATTAAATTATGTGTCATGGTAGTTTAATATATCATGTACTTCATGTACATTAACAATTTTACTTGTTTTTTATAGTTATGTCATGTTGTATGGTCATAAATGTTGTTTAGACTATGCTTCTTAGCACAAAAAATGGTATGTTGTGTATATCATAACACACTCTATGGGAAAAATGTCATGTAAGTACACAAAAAAGGACAAGGACCATACACAGTGTGAGTCATAATATATATCAGCTGATATTACATGCCATATGAGTAGAATTAAAACACAATATTATATCTAGAGTAAATTCCATGTTTATATTAAATTCTAGTAATGAATTTAACTTGATTTAGAAAATTTACATATCATGTGGCCTATTAGTACACAGAATGAACTTATTAATTTAAAATTAACTTTAGATTTTTTTAATTATTTTCATTAATAAGTGATGAAAATATTAATGTTTCTTGAGGAATATTTTAATAGAATATTAAGATAAATACATAATTAATTAATTAATATATTATTTCTATAATTAAAGTAAATTTATCTTAATAAAAGAAAATTAAAATGAATGATCGTGAGTCTAAATGCACAGTTGTTTCATAATGTGATCAATCATGAGTTTGACTGACCAATGTATGTGTTCAATTTATTTAAATTAGTTATCTTTGGCAGTGTTTTTGTGTCAAAAATTTATTATTAATTTAAATATTATGGTCTATGAATCACCACTCCCTCCTTTAATTTATATGATCTTGTGTGTCCATTGTTTATTTTATTTTACCCTAAACCCCCAGTACTCTTCACCTATGAGTGATAAAACGTTTTTAAAGGGAAGATCTCCCAATTATAAGATATATTACAAGACCTGGGCTTAGGTGAAACCAACCAAGGATAAACATAGGTTAGTTTTGGGATGATACAACTCGATCCATACACGAGCTCATTGAGGTATTTATCATAAGTTCAAAGTTAGTTTATATTTTCTTGATAAAAAACCCAATGGATAAAATTATCATGATGATATCACATATTTGTTTTATTTTCAATTACATTGTTATTTATTTATTTAATTGATGCATGGTTTATTTGGATGATTTAACATGATCATATATGAGTAAATTAATTTGAAAGTATTATCAGATAAAATAAAACAAAAAATATTAGGTATAAATTATTTTATTATAAATGGTTAATAAATTATGTAAAATACAAATAAAATTAATAAGAAAATAATTAATAAAATAAATAATATTTATACATAAGTTAAAATAATCCGTCAAATAAAATATTATATCAGTAAATGAATTCCATCAATTGATATAGAATAAAACCATAGTTCCAAGTACTTTTTTGGCCCTCATAAGGTTGAATTTAGTTATTGGGGATTTCTAAAAAATATTTTTGATTGGTTAAACTAATTAGCATAAAGGTTTTATTTTCATAGAAAGAAAATGAGTAACATTAATGAATGTGATAAGGAATACCATTTACAGGATTTTAGTATTGGGGAGACCAATCAACATATCATGGAATTGAATGTTAGTGTAATTGGAAATAAAATCCAACCTAAATACACTTGAATAATTTTTTAATCCCTCATCTAGATTATTTGATGGGGAATATGGATTCTTGATAGTAGAATATCTAAGAGATGGGATATACCAAATTAAATACTGAGGGACACTATAATTTGATAAAATTGTGGGTGAATAATAAAATTCATTTATTATGAAATAACCATTAATGAAGATAAAGAGCTAAAAATATTATTTTGCAAGAAATGAAAATCCATTGAACCCTATATCTATCCCAATGGTCCATATTAGATAAATATAATCATATAACTATTTATAATTTATCATAATCGTAACAGTTCTTAGTAAATTTAATATACTAAGAGTTTAATTTTAATATATTAGAGTCTCTATATTCTATTAAGTCAAATAAGGAGGTAATTGAGGATGAACAAATCATCATTTAGAAACATGTGGATGAAGAATTTGAGGTCCAATGATTCATATTGTCATCCACAAAAAATGAACTCTAATTTTTTTTATAAAGACCTAGATTTATACACCATTTTTTCTAATCACTAATGTAAAACAACATTTTGACATCAGTTTTTAAAAAACAAGCTGACATTAGTTTTTAACTAACATTGATACAAGTGATGTTCAAAATAATAGTTTCAACATCTATTTTATAAAAAATGATATCAAAACTTATAATAAATGGGAAATTATTTAGCCTTTCGACATTGGGTTTTGGGAAAACCCAACATAAAAAACTAATTTACACTTTAATTTTGTAATGAATCTAGTTTTTTGTTTTTATTCCTTTTAATATTTTAATATATATCTTTGTATTTTTCAATGAAGTCAACATTGTGTTTGGATATTACAGAACCTCGAAATTAATATATTAAAAATATTAACATATTTTAAGGCAATTACATGCCTAAATTATTTTTAAATGGTTTCCTTATTTTTTTGGATCTCTGGTGATAATTCTATGTCCATTTTTGATTTCGTATTGTAGGGTATACCCAAGGTGCAACATAAGGTTGGTCGATGTCAGATGATCCATTGGTGGTGACTTGTGTTGGGTTTGTTAAATAAAATAACTTATTTATTGGTTCATTTCTATTAAATTACCTAACATAATCCTCCTCTATAAATATCATATAATGGAAAATCTCTATGGTAATCCACATAAAACTATGAGATTAGAGAGATGGAGGGAATCGTTCTTCATTGGAAGATCGGGGCTGGAGAACGATGGTGATCGGGTCAAGATGAATTGAGAGGAAGGAAGGGAATGTTGTGGATCTTATTCATCATTATAAAATGTGTTTTCAAATAATTATTGATTGTTAAATTAGTTAGTAATAATTATTTCTAGTTTTCCATTTTTATTTGATAAGAATAGAATTATTATCATCCTTATCTTCATTTGTGATTTTCATTCATAGTATGAGAACAAATTTGGATTAAATTATTTAAAATAGTTTATATTTTTTTAACTAATGATAAAACATTTCATCTCAAACACTATTATAATTTATTGGTATCATATTTTATAATTATTCTCATCACCTTTCTTTGTGTTCTTTTCCCCCTTTATTCTTTGTGTTCTTCTCTGTTGGCCTAGGGGGTTTGTTGTTAGACATTTTTAGGGAATATTTCGGCATGATAGAAACTAAATATTCATGGGTTTTTAATGTAATGTAGAATTATTAATTATTTTGGGATGTAATGTGATAAGATCATAGGTTATAGGTGATGGATATGGGTTTTGGGACCCTAAACGGTGGAAGACACGTGATGAACTCCCATGTGATGGATCAGATTCAGATATCTAGGCAACTAAGGTTGATAATCAAGGACCAAAGATGACTCAATTTTATTTCAAGTATCTAAATTACATGATTTGTTTTAGTAAGGTTGGTTCTTGAGTCTTTTTAAATAATAGGTTTTACAACCTATGAAAAACCCAAGAACACGCCAAGTAGTGCAGAAAAACTCACACCATGTAATTAGGTTTAAATGAAGGAAAGTGTTTTAGCCAAATGATAGATCATGATCCATGTAGTTAGTCCTACATGTCAGGTCACCCTAAAAGGGTATATTATACATGTTCCATATGTACATGACCTAGACCCTAGGAGTTTAGACATGTCGTGTCACCTTGGGGACACACCGTGTAGTTGTGCTTGGCTAGCCAAGTCGGGTGCCAAGTGTACATTCCTAGGACCCTAGGTAGACATAATAATCATGTTAAACCTATAAATTATGTTTAGTATGAAATGGATTTCCATTCTATATCTAACAGAAAAAACTATCAGAAAACTACATGATTTTTCATGCTATGCGACCCCATGTACATGTCATGTACTAATCCCAAGAACTTCAACCTTCCATATCTACTTCTTTGGGACTTGGATTGTAGCCTGCGAGTAGCCTATCTGGATTGGTTTTCAGGTAGAGAGAAATATTATCCTTCAATTTGAAATATGATATATGATGTCAGGTTTTTCATGTATGACACACCTTTAGGCGATGCTTGAAAGATGGTAGTGATCGAGAATGATCGTCAGAGAGATGTCGGGGTCAGTACTCTTCTATCACACTAGGGATTAGGTCCCCTATACACTTTAAACTAATAAATTGTGTACTCCACTATAATAAATTAGGTTATGGTTTCTCTATCTAATGATTTATACTCCCATGTATTTGAACACTGGCGGGGAGTGGGTCCTACACTATAGTGACTACCCCCTCAGTTTTGGAGTCCAATAGTGAGGAGAATACCCCTCCAAAAAGATTCTTTCAATGATTCACATGATGTTAGTAATCTAATATTGACCTTTGGAGATACATGAAAACAGACTATACTTAGTTGTGATCTGGATATAGAGATACCATTTCCCTCCCATATAGGTTTCTTTATGAAAATATATGTGTGTTTTGGGTTGATCTAATTTCTTTGGTATTTTTATATTTCTACCATTTTTTTTGGTGTTCTATTGGGTATGTATATGCTGACCCCTGTAGGGGATTTTACAGTTCATTTCATTTCTTATGTAGATGAATAATAGATAGAATTTTATTTTGATGAAGCTTAGTGATAGTTGTGTTCATTGTACATGTTTTGTTGTTAGGCTTTGAGATCAAGAGATGGTGTCTCTTCAGCTTTCCTTTTTCCAATTTTTTCAGGTTTGGGTATCATTTAAAGTTGTTCATGTAATTTTTACCTTTAATATTTATTTATATTTTTTTAATCTGTTGTATTACCTAGAGTTATTGCATTCTTTTTTTACAATATATGTTGCAGTCTTATATTATTCCTTTCTACATATTTATAGAGATGATAATGTGAGTGTGATTATGTCCATTAAGCTAATTCCTATCATTTTAGTTTATGTCTTCTTTGAACTTATATTTATCCCCTATCCTATTTTAGGTTTTATTAGGGATATCACAATCAGATTTATTCTAATAATTAAGGCCCCAGTGGATCAGTTCATGATGTATTAGTATAATAGAAACTCATCCCCGGGTTGGTCTTAGAGTGGGACCCATTGTGGTGATTTTTTTGAACTTAGGTAAATGGTGTTAGAGTATCTTGTGTGATGCTTTCAGTATATGGAATATAGTGTTGTTGTAGTGTCTAATGTACCCATTCACCATGACTATGACTATCTTCTTTTCAACTCAGTATAACAAGACATTGGTTACATGGAACAAATAGTACAAGCATCATAGAGGATTGAGTCCTTTGGTTGTATTTATTGAGTTATATACCCATGTGCATATTCTAATCTAACTATGGTACATATTGATCACTTTTAGGGTTCCTCCATGAAGGAATTCGTCTAGGTTACTGATACAGGATCACGACGTAATTCATTGAGTGATAAGGCATTGGTTCAAGGGCTATCTCAGGATGTGTTTGATCTAGGAAGTCAAGGAGTAATTCCACCACCTATAGAGTAATAAATAGTGCCAAAATAATAATATGATTATTCCAACATTCTTAACATGATGTGAGAGTATCAGAATTAGAGAATATTGGGGTTCCATGTCGAGCCAAAACTACAGGCAGTGGAGGATTGTATTGAGTCGGCGGTAAGAGTATTCATAATCGTTCAGACCATGTCTGATCATATGGTCATGCTTGTGACCATCCTTGTTCATGTAGAAGATGGGTGTTTGTGGTGTTTTATGACATAGACCCATGAATATATTTCACTCTCAGGTTCGTACTTCCAACAGTTGTTTTACAATGAGTATTTCCCTTTGTGCTTGCGGTATGTGAGGATATAGTATCTTATCAAGCTTCAGAAGGTTGATATGATGGATTTTGAGTATACCAATAGGTTCACTAACCTCATGTGTTACTCTATTAATATGTTAGAATATGGTTAAATTTTTTTGTGGATGTTGGAGTAATATATTTGTAGAGAAATTCATTATAACATAGTCTCTTTATGAATGCTAACCTATATTGGAGTGGTAGAGTGGGATCTAGTGATAGAGATGTTCTTAGAAGAGTGGAGACAGGTGGATAAAACTGGAAGTGTCCATCATGTGGTTGATTCATCTGCAACAGCAAGTAGGGGGTAGAAATCAGAGTCTCTATATAAGATTCATACACAAGCTTGGACTAGGGTTTGTGGATCAACCTATTAGGGATCACAAAGTGGATCTAGTTATCTCGAATAGTTTTAGTGCTATGATTGTGATGGGAGAGGCCACATGATTGGAAATTTCCCACCGTGACATGATTAGGAGGGTAGGGAAATAGTGTATGGACTGACATGGAAGAGGAAACTCCATGATCTGGTATCTCCCATTCATGATCAGGGTGGACCATGGGGAGGTGGTGCGGGCAGATAGTCAAGTGGAGCTCTAAAGGGAGGATCTATTGGCGGGGATCAATGCTATTAGTTACAACCACTAGGTGGTGCACACCCAACTCTAGGAGCTAGTGGTCAGGGTTGTGGGAAGTAATAGGATATAGATAGATATGACCAGTCTATTCATTATATGATTCAAGATACAATATGTTTCTTTTATACAAAATCTCTAGTACTTCTATACCCAAGAATGATTCATTCATTAATCTCACTATCCCTTGTGTGAGAATTAAATCTCACAGTCAAGACTTTATCCAATTATCTATGACTAGAGGTTTCTACAGGGAGTGATTATTTTTTATCGTACATCTAATAGTAGTTTGAGTTGGTTCTCAATGGAGATAGTTTCTCAAGTGACCTCTTAATCATCCAAATGAAACATTATGACATCATCTTGGGTATTGACTTGTTTTCCATGTATCATGGCCATATTAATTATAATCTCAAATGAGTGAGATTCCTTTAGATTGATGAAATGAGATTCTATTTTGTAGGTGATAGAGATCTCATATTAAGGTGAGTGGGCATTGTGATTATGAAGATACAACCCATCACCCTTCATTTGGTGTGTTTATCTGTTCGTGCAATAGGCTCTTCAGGTATATTGATTCCTTTTATAGTGGAGGACTATATGGATGCCCTTCCTAAAGATGTTCTAGGACTATCTCTGAGGTGGGATATGGACTTCAACATCATCTTTCACCCCTATACCACATCTGTATTATATAACACATTTAGGATAGCCCCAATCAAGCTCAAGAGGTTGTGGGTGCAGTTGGAGGACCTTTTAGTGGATGGTTTTATCAAAACTAGTGTGTCTATATTGGATAATCTGGATTTGTTTGTGAAAATAGAAGATGGGAGATTGAGGCTATGTATTGAATATTTTCACCTAATCCTGGTAATGATAAATAACTTGTAACCCTTGTGGGTCATTGATTCCATCTTTGACCAGTTGAGAGGCATGAGTTGGTTCTCTAAGATCAATCACAGGTCCGACTACCACTACTTGAGCGTTCATAAGGATGATATTTTTGACGATCCGACACCAGAATACCCAGATCCAATGACTTGAATCATGATGTATAATTTTTAACCAAAACAAGAACAGATATATTACACATCATGTCCCATAAAGAGGATCGATTCAGTTTATGTTCTGGGAAACCAGCCTCTTATATCAAGCTTGTTCAGTTGAAAACTGATACCGAAATAATTTTATTTAAAAATGTAGTCTGAGAATATGAATGCCCAGTAAGGGGTTTAAAAATATTATAATATACTAATTATAATTTTTGAAAACATTGTTTAAAACTTTCCACAAATCATTTTTCTTAATAAAATCTATAACACATGTAATATATCATAACAATTATCTAAAAATTAAAAGTGAACAATTCAAATAATACTAATAGAGTTATAAGGATTCATGATTCAATTATAGGAATGCTCATTCAAAGTAAGAAGTAGAAGAAAATATATCTTAAATAGTTATGAAATGTGAAAATTCAAGTATATAATAATAAATGATAATAATACATGATTAGATTTGTTCTTATTAATAACTTCAATTTCATCCTTTACTACTTAGAGACATACACTGGCTTGAAAATTTATAAATAATCCATAACTTTTACTTCATCTATTTCTCATAAACATAAGATATTTAACCAAGAATATTCTACTAGTCAAATACTCCTCTAGTTATTTAAATTACATAGTCATAGTGAGGAAAGTGCATATGTCGGACATCATAACCATACAGTCTAGGCCTCGTGCTTAGACCATAAATAATCATTTTGTCAGGGACTTGCGCCAAGACCACAGGTTGTCTCATGAGACATAACGATGCATCTAGGGGCTATAGAAGGCCCCACCCATCACATAATAAGTCCAATGCATTCCTCATCTCTCTAAATCAAAGTGCACATACAACTTTGATTTAGTAAGTTATTTATTACTTATCATTTGAAGTGTCACATATTTCTTATTTTATTATTTCTCTTTATTCAATGTGTCCAATACCACATTGAATAATTTAATTTAACATTTCATATTATTCAAAGTGTCACATACCACTGGGATTAATTTAATTTCACCTTTAATATTATTCAAATTTTCCCACACCACTTTGAACAATTTAGTGCTTAATCCAAATTTGGTCATAGTTGTTAATTTTCATCTTTTAACATTTACATATATATAAAGTGAGTCATGAGTTAAGAGGTTGGTAAAAAAACTATCAACTAAATGACTTTGTCATTGAAAGTTGAATATTGTAAGCAGGATATGGCATATTTGATGTCAACCAAGGTACTAAAATAAATACCAGTTTTTTCGCATGCAATAGTAACCTTAAAATTATAAAAGCTTATTAATCAAAATTCATATTGGAATTTAATGTGGATGAAAAATTAATTAAAGAAAAACCAAAAAATTCATGTGGGGTTTTAATCTTATAGATTCTTAAACATTTATTGTTATTATGATTTTGTATAACACATCATAATGTAAAAAATAGAAAGCATGAAACTCAACCATATCCAATAACATTTAATATATAAGAAAATAAGTGACTCATATATATGAATGTAGAAGTTGAAAACCCAAAATATAATACTCATAAACTAAACACAACAAAATTATAGAATTTTGAATATCCACACTTAGGGTTTAGTTTTGTGTAAATTTATTTATACACCAGGGTATATATAGAGAGTAGTGTTTAAAAAACCGAATATTCATAATTCGAAGAAAACTATTTTTACTCTTTCTTTGAAATACTTGGACAAACTTTAGATAAAATTGAGGATCCAAAACCAAAAACATGTTATATAATAAAGGGTTTTACCCAAAATCCAACAACACCTATGTGATTAAAATATATTGGACTCATCATTTAACAGGAGTCCCTAAATTTTAAATCATAAGATGAAATTTACAATGATTATTTATTAACCGAAATTATATATATTCTTATCTAACATGTATGAATCACATGTATAATCAGGTATACATAAGAGTTTTACACCAAGGTTAATAGACACTCACTAGTATATTATCAACATAAATTATCCCTAGGAGTAAAATGTTAAAGGTATTACATTCATTCCAGAAGGTGAGTTATATTATTAATATATATAACCATGTCTACAAATATATGTATATAAAAGTTTTGTACCACACATAATTCTTTATGTTTTAAAACACTACTTAAACTTGAGACTCAATGTTTAAAAGTCTCAAAACTAGATATAATAAAAATTTATGAAAAAATGTATGGTTATATATATACGTAATAGAATATATAAATACGGCATGTAAAAAAGTTTTCCATGAGATAAAGAATTATCCTTTAGGGTTAAAAATACCCCATATCCCGAAATCCATAAGGCTTGAATTGGGTATAAGAGGGTTTACCTCCAAACAAAAAGGTTGTGTGTACATATAAGAGTATACATATATATATATATAAGTATGTAAACAGTCAAGAAATGAAACATTAATTATGTTACCCATAATATTTCTCGAACTTGAAAAATCAAAAGTCCCAAGAGCGGCATAAAAGAACATTTTACTTAACCGCAAGGTTATAAATATTCTTTTGTGGGCATATATATATGTATGTATATATTCTCAAAAACAAAATCACAAGACAACTTAACCCTTACCTTAGTTCAAGGAGGAGGAGGGGCTTGGAAAGACTCATGGGAGCTTGCTGGAGGTTTGAGTGGGGGAGAACTGGGGGGTTCATGGGGTGTAGCAGATCGTTTAATATAAGTATAAAATAAACATAAAATTTAATGCTACCATTGGGAAATTGATGCCTATTTGGTATATAAAAATTAATGGGGAAGCCTTTGTGGAAAAAGTGATGGAAATTAGGGGCCCACCCGCTGTCATGGTTTAAGAAAAATGATGCAAGTAGGAAGGGTAGAGGTTATTGGTCCAGCGCAGGTGGAGAAGTAGAAGACAACGTGCGAAAGGAAAACTGGAGATCGAATGGATAGCTTAGATTTGGTATGGCCTTGATACGATGGTTGGGGTGTGTCCGCGAGATTTAAAAGGATGGGAATCTTGGATTATATTTGAGTTTTGATTGGATGGAATATATCAACATATTTTTTTAAAAAAAATACTCGGACGGTCATGATTAGATCGTGACGGATCGAACGACATACAAAAAATGTAAAGAATATTGTGGCTTCTAGGAATTGAGGCCCAGACTGAGATGGATGGCCACAATCACTCGCGACATGATCATATGGCCAAGATCTCATTTATCCTTAAAAAACATGTCCCACATCGAATAAGAGGGGATCTTGTGGCCTCTTTATAAGCCATGATCTCCGAGCATAAGCTCAGATATCACAACACACACAAAGGGGCCTTATACATGGGCCCCCGCTCCCCACAGGCCATGGCCTACCCCTGTCACACCATGGCCTTTTACCCATAGTGGTGTGCTCTAACACGTCCTTCGGGGTATGTATGCCCCCCCCCCCCGCTCAGGCTAGCCTATGTTGGGTCTGAGGGCTAGGCTCAACCGCCTAGAACATGTTTCCTCCCTCAACCCATCTAGAGGGTTGGCCCAAGTGGGGTTAATTTTTTTGTTTAAATTTAGTACTATGTTTCAAAAAAAACATCCCCTTATTTTTTTATAAACACTTGATCTTTAAAAAACAAAGTTATAACTTTAATATATCCATATGTAAACTTTTATACTAGTATTATAGAAATCAAAACATAGTTTAGTTAAAATGTTATTTGAGCACTAAGAATGAAATATATTATAGGATATTCAAAATGTTTATAAGATGTTTAAAATCTGCATCTCATTTTAGAAAAAATCACCTAAATGTAATTCAAAATATTTAATCATTTCCCATTTAATGTTCATAAGAAGTGGTTATATTACATTTTTATAGCTTAAATGTTTTGGAAAGCTAGATGAGATATTTTTTATCAAACCACCGAAAAGACCAACGACTATAATTATAGTTGTTTGAACTCAATGGTCAAAAACATATCCAATGGTCACCCAAGGGGTAATGGTCGGGTAGATTCCTTATAAAACCAAACATTAGGGTGTTCCAAAATCAAGACAATTGAATAATATGGTGCTTTCTATACCACTGATGGTCAGTATGGTTTTCATGATTATGGTAGTGATGTTCTTCATTATGACTGACCTGAAGGAGCTTCTCTATTTAACAGGTATCAGTGTTGCATTAGGGGGCCTTCTAGTGGCTCTGATAGGGTTTTTAGTAGGTATATTTGGTTAAAATAATTTCATTTTGATTTTATTTTAATGTAAACACTACGGTGTTTTATTTAACAAAATTCCTTTGTGTTTAATTTGTAAGTTTTTGTTTAGTTGCCATGAAAATAAAATCATGATATTACTATTACATGAGGAACAAATTTTGGGGCATCAAAATATCCTCCTCTACAAAGAATTGTTTCCTAATAACTCATTTTATACAACCACACTAAAGGAAACTCCCTGAAATTCTTTACCACATCCTTCATCGTGGAGGATCCTCAAGTGTGGCTAGATGAATACCCAAGTTGGTGTTCAACTCTTCTGCTTACCTGGCCCAAAAACACCTCAAACAGAAAGGGTTGAACTCATGCAGTGTACACTCGGGATTCTGAAGGGATGATCGAATGGTAGAGAGTTCAGAAATGTATGAATGGACAAACTCCTTAAGGACTCGTCGGACAATCTCTCATCTAAGAATATCAATGAAATCAAAGTGTTCATACAAACTGATGCTCAGAATCTGGTATATGTAATCTACGTGTAGGGCTCCTTCCAAGGTATCATCTTTAAACCTTATCGTGGCTGTGAAGTTTCAAGATTGTGTGAAGAATAAGAAAACACCATCATGTTAATTTCCCCTTCGTTTATACTGAGCAAGTTGAGAATTGGATATATGGTGGTAAATATTGGAATTTCCTTAGAAGGAACGAAGAATGTTTGGACTGTTCGATATACCGTAAAGATGTTTTCACGTTCTTCACTGTTTTTCATAGGGAAGTTATTCTTCCTCACAGTTTCTGACCATAATGGCCTCTAATATCCCAATAAGAAGAGATAAAATCTGGGTTTTTCCTTCCATCTATAAATAATAATTTTTCATGAATGCCTATTCTGTGAAACACAAATAATAAAAGGTAGAAGGAAGAAGAAACAACAAAATATATTTTCATAAAACAACTAGTACATTACACCCAGATCTAATGGTTTCCCTAGTTCCCAATTACACGAATTCCCAAAACAATTTCAAAAATCTCAATCTCCCAGAACTAAATACAACCCGATCATTCTGGTTTGATCTCGTGGGTGCACTTATGGTGTCTCCAGAGTGAGACATGAGGGGTATATATATTAGAGACATTATTATGCATGTGATGTTTGAACACAGAATGGGAGGCTTCATATTCAAGAATTTTTAGGTCTATTACTTGACCATAATGGTCGTAGGACAAGATTTGAGACATATATGCCGCATGGAGGTCTCCCACAGCTGCAACTTCAGGAAATCCATGTGGGATGGGATGGCTTCCATTGTGGTGAAGCATCTAAAAAGTCCTTCATAGTACTTTCCCCTACGTGCATAGGAAGGAAATTAGGTTTGCATCATAAATAGGTAGTCCAAACCCACTCTTCAGTGGAATTGATGTACACAGGTAGAGTTGGACACGTCGTAGAGGTGTTTTCATGTCATACGAATATGGGAATAGTTTACAAAGTTATTGTGGATGGCTATGAAAATTATGGTTTCTAGGTCCTCAATAGGAAGAGACAAAAGACTAGTACCTTCGTTTTCCATCTAAAAATTAAGAAAAACTCATATTTAGTAATGCTTAAGTAAATTTCTCTTTATTCAGTTTAGGCTTTCTAGAGTTATCTAAATTGAATCCTCTAATACCAACTATGACGAACCAACCCAAGAATATCCAGATCCAATGACATGAATCATGATGTGTAATTTATAAAAACATGCACTTATATATTACACATCATGTCCCATACAGAGGATCTATTTGGTTCAAGTTTTGAGAAACAAGCATCTTCATGTCAAGCTTATTTAGTTGAAAAATGATACCGGAAAATTTTTATTTACAAACATAGTGTGAGCATATAAATTCCCAGTAAGGTGTTGTAAAACATTATAATATACTAATTATAATGTTTAAAAACATTCTTTAAAACTTTCCACAAAACATTTTTCTTATGAAAAACTATAACAAATGTAATATATCATAACAATTGTCTATGAATTAAAAGTGCACAATTCAATGAATACTAAAAAAGTTACCAGGATTCATGATTCAATTATAGGCATGCTCATTTAGAAACAAAATTAAAATAAAATACAGCTTAAATAGGTATGACATGTGAAAAGTAAAGTACAGAATAATAAAAGAGGATAATACATGATTAGAGTTGTTCTTATTAATAACTTCAATTTCATCCTTTACTACTTAGAGACATACACTTTAATAGCCCAGAACCACCTGGTCCATTATTTTTCCAAAACATGGCTCCACCAAAATGGTGGCACCGGTCACGGGGGCACCGGTTATGGTGGCACCGTGATGAACACACACCAGTCACGGTGGAACCAATCATGGTGGCACCAGTCACGGTGGCACCGTGATGGTGGCACCGGTCACGGTGCCACTGTGATGGTGGCACCGGTCACAATGGCACTGTGAGGGTCGCACTCCGGTCACAGTGGCACCATGACGGTGGCACAGTAAGGGTGACACCGTGATGGTGGCACCGTGAGGGTGGCCCCGTGAAGTTGGCATTGTGTCCTCACGAAGGGTCTTCTTTATTTTTTCCAACTTTAGACTTCTTCTACTCCTGCAGCTTATCTTTTAGCGTAAAGTTGATTTAATTCCCCCTTTAAATGCAATTTAAAGACCATAAATAATAACCAAAATCCCCCAAGAGTTTGGATAACCTTAAACTTACCAAAACGTGTGGTTTTTCCTCGGTGTTACACCCTTTCCCCATACCTTCTAGTTCCGCCCTCATTGTGAATTTTCCTTCGTTTAAAAGAAACAGTTTAAGACACAACCATTATTCCACCACCCCAATGGGAATAATTAAATAAGAAGTAATTCCATCGTGTGTAACCTCCCAACCACATAGGAAACCATGATCCGACTTTAATGCGGTTCAAAATTTCTTATCTCGTAACAATAGGATCTCATATTTATATCATACTAGAGTTTCTTCCTTTTCCTTCTTGGCTGGATTTCTTTCTTATCCCTAGTGCACTTAGAGTCCCTCCTTCCCGAGGCTTGTGGTGTGCCTGTGCTGGAGTTTTTCTGCTCGTCCATGGAGTCCTCAGAGTTCATCCCCTACAAGTCGTGCATCCCCAGTTCTTAGCGTGTGGAGAAGAACATCGATCCTTGATCAACCAGGTAGGGTTTTCCTTCATCTCTCTTTACTGTGTATCATGGAGGGAGGGTATTCTATTGTTTCTGTGGGATGCATGAAACCAAACGTTAATGAATATAACAAACAGACTTTTAAAGAATGAAGGGGGTGTGATGGATGTTCTGTTGCTTTTCCTTACCCTTGATTATCTTTGTTGTGAATTTTGTGGGCCTATACCCACTGAAAATCATGGTCCTTTGTGGTCTTTCTTTAGGCATTAATGAAGCTCCGTATTCTATTATGATTGCATGGCTCCAACATGGGAATTTGGTTAATCACATAAAATCGGCCAATTAAATAAATGTACAATGAACAAAAATCCTTGTGTGATCACCCCGGTTAAACAAACATAAAGAAGAAAACTTATTGAATGATGTACTTGAGTCTATAAAATTCCTTTCTCTGTATTGGTGGCATGTCTGTTTGTTTTTCTCGATGCTTATGGGGTGACGTGGATGAGGATGGGATACTCTGTTGTGGCACAGTTGTTGGTTGTGAATCTAAAGTTGTGTGGGGCTGTATCTCAAGGCTTGGTTTGGTTCTAGTACTTTGAGGGATCTCACTGATCCCTTTGTTGTTGTGACTTCACAAGAGAAACAGGTGTGAGTGCTTAAATTGTTTTTTTGGATGTTTCTCTTTCTCGGGCTTGTGGTTATGCTGGTTAGTTTCCCAGTAGTGTATAATTCATCTAAATGGGATCACTGGAACATGAAAACAAGAATGTTTTAAATAGGGAATTGGTTTTTGGAATGAGTTGTGACTTGACCGTGATTATTGTGCCTTCTTTTATGAATGAATAGTAATAAGGGTGTTGTTCTTAGGTTGGATTTGGAAACCCTAGGTTGGGATGAGTGCTTGTTACCTATACATATATATGTAGCTTTTATTTTTCTTATTCGCGTGCCACCCAAGTCAAGCACTTAGTGTCAAACACCCCCATTTCATGGGGTAGGGTGTTTTCCCAACACTCCTACGATTGGTTGGTTATTAGATCCTTTTCTCCTCCCTTTCTTGAATATTCCAAGACTCTTCGATAAGGTTGTGACGACCTGAGGTCCATTGTAGCCCAAGATTCTTCGGGCAGGGTAGTTGTGGTGGTTGGCCCAGGTGTGTACGGGCAGGTTGTTTCCCAAGAGTCTTCGGGATGAGGCCCAGGTGTCTTAGGGCGTGGTAGTAGTTGTTCTAGCCCAGGTGTTTGCAATCGTGGTTATTCATTGTGGTTTTGGCCTTGGTTTTTTTTGGCGGGATGGAGGTTGTGGCCTAGGTGTTTGCAGGCGGGGTGTGTGGTTGTGGCCCAGGTGTGTGCGGGCAGGGAGTGGTAGTGGGACTGCAGTGAGAATGGCAGGAGAGGTTTGATGCGTAGGATTTCTTCAATAACCAGTGGGGAAGTGTCATGGGGTACCCAAATATCGATGTGTTATTACTATACAATACTTGAATTTCGTTATTTGGGGAGTGTGCCTTGGTGAGGCTTGGGTGGATAGTTTTCCTTACTAGGTGCTTTGGTTATCTCTTTTTCCACGGGACATTAGAATACCTCCCCACTTGTGCACGTGAGTCTTTGGTTTTCCCTACTGAGTATACTTGTATGCTCACACAACATTTATAAAACTGCTTTCAGGTTTCCAGGAAGACTTCAGGGACCGTACAGGGTCGTACTAGCTTGGATTTTGTGACATTTGTAGTTTCTTTTTTTATTTCTTTGGTACTTTACCATTGTAGTCTCCTTGTACATTGTGGCATTTACTTTTGTAACATGCATATGGGAATGGTTTTATTTTGCCTTACTTTTACCTCCCAATTTTGGTGTTGTTGGGTTTTACTATCTTATCTCCTGATCCTATTCAAGAAAAAAGGTTAATGCCTTCCATCTTGTGTGTAATTCTATACCCTTGGTGCTAGTCTCCACTCCGGGACCAATTGAAGGCAGGTCTCAGGGGTCATTATCTTTCCTTCAACTTGAAGAAGGAAGGTTCTGGCAATCTGTTGTCCATTCTCTCATCTTGGTGAAGGCAGGTCATGACATAATGGTATCGAAGGCAGATGTTGAGAGATAGGATGGAGTCTGGAGTTAGGAATAGTGAGGATTTCATGGGATGGTTGGGAAACAGTGTTGGGTGATCTTGGTGTGTGAAATAGGCCATGGAAGACCGGCTAGGACATGGGATTTTAGGGCCCCCCGTGATCCGATGCAAGGACTATGGGCCTACCGAACGACCAAGTGAGGCTGCACTGATTGCTGGGTAGAGACTCTAGGGAAGGTGCATGAATCATAATGACTTGTGTTATTATGTTTCATGGGTATTTTTGGGAAATTAAAATGAATAATAAGTCTAAGAAAAAAATTAATTAAGAACCATATTCTACACTACTCGGGCTTAGCCATTCATTGTATACCTTGTAGCTATGGAACCTGGGAGATGACCACAAGTAGTGTGAGCGATCGAGGCCTAGGAGGTTGACATGGCTGATCAGCAGAGGACTGACTGAGAGGAGGAGGACGATCAGTGGCAGAGGATGCTTCATGCCTTTCAGCGGCAGACCCTCGAGAATTAAGAGGGTAGAAACTCAGACATGGAGACAGAAAGCTGGCTAGAGGAGCTAGTGATATCTTTCAGCTTGATCCGAGCTCTTATGGAGTACTGGGTTCCTCTGGCTGTAAGCCAGATGTGGGGATCATCGCATCAGTGGTAGACACTCTATCTTGTGGAGAAGAGGGAGGCTGAGGTGACATGGACTGACTTCGAGAAGGAGTTCCGGGCGGAATTCTTCTCTTCCACGATGAAGGTTGAGAAGAGGTAGGAGCTACTCTCCCTCCAGCAGGGAAGCATGTTAGTGAGAGAGTTGGGGATCATGTTCAAGGATCTCCTCCTCTTTGCTCTAGACCTCTTTCCATATGAGGAGTCTCAGGCGAGATGTTTAGAGGAGGCACTTCGACCTTCTATTCAGTATGTTGTTACTCCCTTCACCTTACCCACATACTTAGAGGTCTAGAATAAGACGAAAGTGATGGAGGGGATGCACACGTTGGGAGGTGTATCATGAGAGGGAATCCAGTTGGTCTTGTTGAAGGAGAAAGTCATCAGCAGCAGGCCTCCAGCATCAGGGCCCTCTAGGTTTTGACCAATAGGGAGCTGGCCTGAGCAGTTTCAGTTCCGATCTCCCAGTCCTTGCCCTTTCCTTTCGGGCCTAGGACCGAGATGCTTCATCTGTGGAAGTCATGGTCACCTTCAAAATCAGTGCCTAGACATAGTACAATACAAAGAGGGTGGGCAGGTTCAGCTCCCACCTTAGCAGCAACATTTTCCATCTTGGCCCTTTCCGCAGCAGCAGGAGGGACAGCAATCTCCCGCCCCTCCGATACCAGATGTGGCAGGAAGAGGCCGACACCAAGGTTCCCCTCAGGGACCTTGACCAGGGCATGGTTGTGGAGGCAGCCGACAACTGAGAAGCAGGGGAGCTGGGCGTGGATAGTTGCACGCCGTAGAGGTAGTAGTTCCAGTGGGGCCAGAAGTCGTTCGAGGTACGATCAACTTGTTTAGTACCCATGGATATTCATTGTTCGATACAAGAGATTCACAATCCTTTGTTACACCCAGTTTGGCCCGTGCTCTAGGTTTAGATGCTGAGAGACTTCCAGTACCCCTGGTGTTGAGCACACCAGTCGGGGGTCAGAATGACTTGTTTTTTTTCGAGGGTGTAGATTGATGATAGGGACACATCAGTCTATCAGTGATCTTCTACTGTTGAAGATACAACCTTAAAATTTCATCCTAGGCATTGAATGGTTGTTCTCTATATGTGAATTCATTGGCTTATTTGGAGGAAGGGTCGTGTTTTCAGATATGGGCGGCCCACGTGTAACCTTCCGGGGTGAGCGGGGTTTCTAGAAAAGCAGCAGGCGAGATGAGCCCCTCCTTTACTTGTTAGTTGAACTATCAGTGGAGTCGATGGATACAGAAATGGTGGAAGTCCTAGGGATCATCAGTGATTTTATATACATCTCCCCTTAGTAGGTGGATACTCTACCCCCCTCGACGTGATGTTGAGTTCGGGATAGACTTGCAACCTGGTGCCCATCCGATTTTGATGGCTCTCTACCAGATGGCACCTTCTGAGTTGCAGGAGTTGCGGATTCAGATTGATGATTGGATGAAGAAGGGTTTTGTTCGACCAAGTGCGTCACCATGGGGTGCTCTAGTGTTATTCGCAAAGAAGGCATATGGTGGTCTCAGGTTGTGCATAGACTACCAGAGACTGAATCATGTAATGGTCAAGAACCATTACCCTCTCCTGAGGATAGACGACCTTTTCGACCAATTAAAATGGGTAGGGTGGTTCTCCAAGATTGACCTACGGTCGGTATATCACCAACTGAGGGTGAAGAAGGGTGACATCTCGAAGACTGCCTTCAGATGCAGATATGGGAACTTTGAGTTTGTGGTCATGTCATTCAGCGTTACGAACGCTCTAGCTATGTTCATGGGGATCATGAACTCCATCTTTTGGGAATACCTGGATCGGTTCATAATCGTGTTTATTGTCGACATCCTGATCTACTCGAGATCAGGGGGGATCACTCTGAGCACCTGAGAATGGTTTTAGAGGTTCTCTGACAGCACCAACTCTATGGGAAGTTGTCCAACTGCTAGTTCTAGATGCGAGAAGTGCACCTCCTTGGTAATTTGGGGTCCAATATGGTAATAGCGGTGGACCCATCGAAGTTCGAGGAAGTTGTTTCTTGGAAAGCACCTAAGAACGTGGCCGAGGTTCGTAGTTTCCTTGGACTGGTAGGTTACTACCAGAGGTTCGTACCCAACTTCTCCAGAGTTGCAGCACCTTTGATAGCTTTGACCAAGAAGGATTGGGCATTCGTGTGGAATGGGAAGTGACAGGAATCCTTTAGCTATCTGAAGGAGAATTTGTAAAGTTCCCTAGTGCCGAGGTTTCCAGAAGAAGGGGCGGTGTATGAGGTGTTTTGTGATGCTTCAAGAAAAGGCCTTGGGTTTGTGCTGATGCAACAACAAGGGGTGATCTCTTATGGGTCTAGACAGTTATGTCACCATGAGCATAATTATTCCACCCACGATCTAGAGCTTGTGATGGTCATGTTCACACTAAAGTTGTGGCTGCATTACCTCATCAGGGAGCACTTTGTGGTCTTCAAGGATCACAAAATCTTGAAGTATATCTTCTCCCAGCGGGATCTGAACTCATGGCATTGAAGGTGGATAGAGATCCTTCAGAAATATGACTTCTAGATTTCCTACACCTCAGGAAAATGGAATGTGGTGGTCGATTCCTAGAGAAGGAAGTCACAGAAGGACGCAGTTTGAGAGTCGGCAGATGCTTGGAAGGTGATGGAGGAGTTGGATTCCCTACACCTGGATACAAGGATGGATGGTGGTAGTGGTTCCCTATATCATATGACTGTGAATTATTCTCTACTATGGCAGGTGGAAGAGTCTCAGTGGGGAGACATAGAGAGTGAAGTGATGCACAATCGGGCTAACCAAGGTAATGCTCCCGAAGGATGGTCAGAGGATGGTTAGAATCAGATTCTTTTCCGAGGGAAGATGTTTGTCCCAAAGGTGATGCGCTAGAGGGTTTATGGTAAGTTTCACAACTCACCCCTAGCAGTGCACTAGGGAGTTTACAAAATGTATCAGGGCTTGAGGGGTCAGTATTGGTGGCCCGGGGTTAAGTGGGTAGTGGCAGAGTTTGTGGCCAGGTGCCTAGTGTGTAAGAAGGTGAAGGCTGAACACCATGTTCCAGGTGGCTTGTTGTATCCTTTAGACATCCCCGAGTGGAAGTGGGATGACATCTCAATGGATTTCATCATAGGACTACCCAAGGTTCAAGGAGTCTACAATTCTATCTGGGTAGTGGTGGACTGGTTGACGAAATCGGATCAATTTCTTGTGATCAAGGATTCGGGAGTAGTGGATGCCTTAGCACGGAGGTACATCGATGAGGTGGTGTGGTTTCATGGAGTTATGAGGTCCATAGTCTCAGATAGGGATGCACGGTTTACCTCACGAATCTGGAGAGTATTACAGCATGATTTTGGCACCCAGCTACGTCTTAGCACTACCTTCCATCCCCAGACAGATGGAAAGATAGAGCAAACCATCCAAACATTAGAGGATATTCTACAAGCATGTATTCTATATTTTTGGGGATCATGGGTGCGACACTTGCCTCTGGTATATTTTTTCTACAATAATAGCTATCACTCTACCATTTTCATGGCTCCGTTTGAATCCTTGTATGGAAGGCCATGTCGCTCACCCTTGTGTTGGACCGAGGTTGGGGAAACAAGTGTTATTGGCCTGGAAGTGGTGCCGAGCACGACAGAGAAGGTTTAGCTTATACGAGAGAGGATGAAGGTGGCTCAGGACTGGCAGAAGTCATATGCCAATAATAGGAGGAAATACTTGGAGTTCGTGGTCGGGGACCACATATTGTTGAAGGTCTCCTCTTGGTATGCATAACAGAGGTTCTACAGGGGGATTAAGCTTTCTCCAAGGTTCACTGTACCATTCGAATTGATGTGGCGGGTCAGAGAAGTGGCTTATCAGATAACGCTATAACCACCGCTACTGAGAATACATGATGTCTTCCCGGTGTCACAACTCCGACGGTATCTACAGGATGATTCACACATCCTCGACTGGGGAAATCTGGACATCGAGGCTGATGTGAAGTTTGCAGAAATGCCTGTGAAAATCAAGGATTGTGAGGAGAAGGTGCTCTGTGGACGTACCATTCCTTTGGTTTGTGTGTTGTGGAGTCATGGAGGGCTCATGTAAAGTAGATGGGAATGGGAGACACAGATGCGCACCTAGTACCCAGAGATGTTTTGATATTTTTCATGTTTTTTTTGTACTTGTTTGTGATGGAACGCTTTACTTTTATAACTATGGAACGTGCAGTTTTACTTGTTCTGTGGATGTGTGTGAAGAGTCTTGAATATGGGGATGGGAGGACCTGATTCCTAATCAAGATGCATTAATGTGGATGTGATTAAACCTATGTGGGAGAGTCAGTGCCACCCAAATCAGATAGTATCTTGACATGGAGGAAGAAACTCCCTAACCCATATGACTTTAGAGTTTGACCTTCGAATGTTTCCGGGTTACTTGAGAGAGAGGTGTTCCTAGATGTCATTGAGGTTCACTCTTGAGAGGTATCATTCGAGGTGGTTGTTCGGAAACCCTCTTTTCTTCGGGTCTAGTTTTTATTCTCGAGGGCGAGAATAGTTCGAGAGGTATCTTATGTAATGTCTCAGACCCACCTGGTCCATTACTTTTCCAAAACACAGCTCCACCGAATCGGTGGCCCCAGTCAAAGGGGCACCGGTTAAGGTGGCACCGTGACGTACACACACCATTCATGGTGGCACCATGAAGGTGGCACCGGTCACGGTGGAACCGTGAGGGTGGAACCAGTCATAGTTGCACCGTGACGGTTGCACACTGGTCACAGCAGCACCGTGACGGTGGCACCGTGAGGGTGGCACCGTGACAGTGGCACCGTGTCCTCATTGAGGGTCTTCTTTCTTTTTTCCAACTTCCGACTTTTTCTGCTCCCTCAGCTTATCTTTTTTCATAAAGATGATTTAATGCCCCCATTCAATTCCATTTAAAGCCCATAAATAATATATAAAATCCCCCAAGAGTCGGGAAAATATTAAACTTACCAAAATGTGTGGTTTTTCCTCTATGTCACACCCTTTCCCCGTACCTTCCTATTCCGCCCCCATTGTGTGTTTTCCTCCATTTAAAAGAAACAGTTTAATGCACAGCTGTTATGCCACCATCCCGATGGGAATATTTAAGTATGAATTAATCCCATCGTGTGTAACCTCCCAACCTCAGTGGAAACCACGATCCGAATTTAAAGCGATTCAAAATTCCTTATCCCATAACAATAGGATCTCATCTTTATATCACACTGGAGTTTCTTCCTTTAACTTCATCGATAGATTTATTTCTTCTCCAAGCTGCTCTTGGAGTCCCTCTTTCGCGAGGCTTATGGGGCACCTGTTCTGAAGTTTTTATACTCGTCCTTGGAGTCCCTGGAGTTCCTCCCCTGCAAGTCATGCAACCCCAATTCTTGGCGGGTGGAGAAGAACTTTGATCCTTGATCAACCAGGTGGGGTTTTACATTGTCTCTCTTTACTGTGTATCATGCTATGAGGGTATGTTATTGTTTCTGATGGATATATGAAACCAAACATTAATGAAGATAACAAACGTACATTTAAATAATGAATGGGGGTGTGATTGATGTTCTGTTTCTTTTCCTTACCCTTGACTATTTATGTTGTGAATTGTGTGGGCCTATACCCACTGAAAATCATGTTCGTTGGTGGTCTTTCTTTGCGCATTAATGAACCTCCGTCTTCTGTGATGATTGGATGGCTCCAACATGGGTATTTTGTTAATCACGTATACTCGGAATATTAAATGAATGTATAGTGAACAAAAATCCTTGTGTGATCACCTTGGTTAACAAAACAAAAAGAAGAAAACTTAGTGAATGGTGTACTTGAGTGTGGAAACTTCCTTGCTCTGTTGTGGTGGCATGTCTGTTTGTTCTGCTCAATGATTATGGGGTGATGTGGATGAGGATGGGATCCTATGTTGTGGCACGGTAGTTGGTTGTGAATCTTAAGCTATGTGGGGCTGTATCTCGGGGCTTTGTTTTGTTCCAGTACCTTGAGGGATCTCACTGATCCCTTTTTTGTTGTGACTTCACAAGAGAACCAGGTGTGAATGTTTAAATTGTTGTTTGGTTGTTTCTCTTTCTCTGGCTTGTGGTTAGGTCGGTTAGTTTCCCAGTAGTGTAGAATTAACTTAAATAGGATCACATGAACATGAAAACAAGAATGGTTTAAATGGGGAATTGGTTTTGGGAATGATTTGTAACTTGGTCGTGAGTGTTGTGCCTTTTTTATGAATGAATAGTGACAAGGGTGTTTTGCATATGTTGGCTTTGGAAACCCTAGGTTGGGATGAGTTCTTCTTACCTATACATATATCTGTAGTTTTTATGTTTCTCATTCATTCCCCACCCAAGTCGAGCACTTAGTGCCAAACACCCCCATTTCATGGGGGAGGGTGTTTTTTCCAACACTCTTATAAGTGGATGGTAATTAGCTCCTTTTCTGCTCCCTTTCCCAAATAGCCCGAGACTCTTCGGGCAGGCTGTGATGGCCAAAGGTCCATTATAGCCCAAGATTCTTCGGGCAGGGTAGTTGTGGTGGTTGGCCCAGGTGTGTGCGGGCAGGTTGTTTCCAAAGAGTCTTTGGAATGAGGCCCAGGTTGCTTTGGGCATGGTAATAGTTGTTCTGTCCCAAGTGTTTGCGGGCATGGTTACGCATGGTGGTTGTGGCCCTGTTGTTTGCGGGTGGTATGGTGGTTGTGTCCCAGGTGTTTTTGGGCGGGATGTGTGGTTGTGGCCTAGGTGTGTGCAGGCGGGGAGTGGCAGTGGGACCGCAGTGAGAATGGTGGGAGAGGTTCGATGAATAGGATGTCTTCAATAACCAGTGGAGAAGTGGTGCGGGGTACCCAAATATCAATGTTCTATTACTATAAATTACTTTAATTACATTATTTGGGCAGTTTTCCATGGCGAGGCTTGGGTGGATAGTTTTCCTTGCTAGGTACTTTGGTTATCTCTTTTTTCATGGAGCATTATAATGCCTCCCCACATGTGCACGAGAGTCTTTAGTTTTCCCTACTGAGTATACTTTTATGATCACCCTATGTATATAAAACTACTTTCAGGTTTCTAGGAGGACTTTAGGGATCATGTTGGGCCGTACTAGCTCGGACGTTGGGACAGTTGCAGTTGCTGTTTTTATTTCTTTGGTACTTTACCTTTTTAGTCTCCTTGTACTTTGTGGCATTTACTTTTGTAACATGCATATGGGAACACCATTCTTTGGATTTACTTTTACCCCAAGTTTTTGTGTTGTTGGGTTTACTATCGTATCTCCCGATCCTATTAAAGAAAAAAGTGTAATTCCTTCCATCTTGTGTGTAATTTTATACCCTTGGTTCTAGTCGCCACTCTGGGACCTATTGAAGGTGGGTCTTGGGGGTCATTATCTCTCCTTCAACTTGAAGAAGGAAGGGTCTGGCAATCTGATGTCCCTTCTCTCATCTTGGTGAAGGCGGGTCATGACATACACTGGCTAGAAAATTTCTAAATAATCCATAACTTTTACTTCTTCTATTTCACATAAACATAATCTCTTTAACCAATATTATTCAACTATTCGAATACTCCTCCTATTAATTAAATTACATAGTCATAATGAGGAAAGTTCATATTCCGGACATCATAACCATACCGTTCAGGCCTCATGCATGGTCTATAAATAATCATTTTTTCAAGGCCATGTTCCAAGACCGCAGTTTGTCTCATGACACTTACTGATGCATCAAGTGGCTATAGCGGGCCCCACCTGTCACACACTAAGTCCAATGCATTCTTCATCTCTTTAAATCAAAGAGCACATACCACTTTGATTTAGTAGGTTATTTATTACTTATCATTTCAAGTGTCACATATTTATTGTTTTCTTATTTCACATTATTCATAGTTTCCCATGCCACCTTGAATAATTTAATTTAACATTTCATATTATTCAAAGTCTCACATACCACCTTGAATAATTTAATTTAACATTTCATATTATTCAAAGTTTCCCATACCACTTTGTACAATTTATTGTTTAATCCAAATTTTTTCATAGTGGTTAAATTTTATCCTTTATCATTTACATATATATAAATGGAGTCATCCATTAAGAGGTTAAAAACAAAACTATCAACTACATGAAATTATCAGTGAATAGTGAATATAGTAAAAAGACAATAGAATATCTTATGACAACCATGGTACTAAAAGAAATACATGTTTTGTCACATGCAATAGTAACCATAAAATTCTAAAACCTTATTAATCAAAATTCATATTGTAATTTTATCTAGATGCATAATTAATTAAAGACAAACCAAAAAATTCATGTGGGGTTTTAATCTTGAAAATGCTAAAACATTTATTACTAATATGATTTTTTATAACGCATCATAATGTCAAAAATAGAAACCATGAAACTCAACCATAACCAATACCATTTAATATGTAAGAAAATAAGTGACTCATACATATGAATATAGAAGTTACAAACCCCAAATATAATACTCATGAACTAAACACAACAAAAGTATAGTATTTGGAATGTCCACACTTAGGGTTTAGTGTTGTGTAAATTTATTTGTACACCATGGTATATATAAAGTGTAGTGTTTAAAAAACAGAAAATTCATATTTTAAAGACAACTAGTATTACTCTTTTTTTAATCCTTGGAAAACAATAGATAAAATTGAGGATCCAAGTCTACATGTATACATATAAATTCAAAAAACCGAAAACACATTATATAACAAAGGGTTTAACCCAAAAATCCAACAAAACCTATGTGATTAAAATATATTGGACTCATTAGTTAACAAGAGTCCCAAAATTTCAAATCATAAGTTGAAATTTACAAGGATTATTTATTATGAAAACTTATATATATGCTTATGTAACATGTATGACTCACATGTATGACCAGGTATACATAAGAGTCTTAAATGATGTTAATAGACACTCACTTGATTATCAGCAACTTAAATTAACCCTAAGAGTTAAATGTTAAAAGGATTCAATCTGGTCCAGAAGGTGAGTTATATTATTATTATATATAATCATGTATTCAAATATATGTATTTAAAAGTTTTGTACCACACATAATTCCTTATGTTTTAAAACTCTACTTAAACGTGAGACTTAATTTTTAAAAGTCTCAAAACATGATACATTAAAAATTTATGAAAAACTGTATTTATATATATATATATAACCTAATATATATATATATATGGTATGTAAACAAGTTTTTCTTGAGATAAATAATTTTCCTTTAGGTTTAAGAATACCCTATATACTAAAATCCATAAGTCTTGAATTGAGTATAAGAGGGTTTACGTCCAAACTGCAAGGGTGTCCGTACATATAAGAGTATACTTATATATATAAGTATGTAAACTTTCAAGAAAGAAAACCTTTATTCCCTTACCCATAATATTACTAGAACTCAAAAAACCAAAAGGCCTAGGAGTGGCATAGAATAACATTTTAATTAACTGCAAGGTTATAAATATGATTTTGTGAGCATACATATATATATGTATATATTTACAAAAACAACATCACAACACAACTTAACCCTTAACATAGTTCGAGGAGGAAGAGGGGCTTAGAAAGAGTAGTGGGTGGTTAATGGAGGTTTGAATGGGGGAGAACGAGGGGGTTCATGGGGTGCAGCGGATCATTTAATATAAGTATAAAATAAACAAAAAATTTAATGCTACCTTTGGAAAATTGATGCCTATTTGGTACATTAAATGAATGTGGAAGCATTTGTGGGAAAAGGGAGGGCAAGGAGGGGTCCACCGGCTAACATGGGTGAAGAAAAACGGTGCATGTAGGAAGGGTAGAGGTTATCAGTCAAGCGCAGGTGGAGAAAAAGAAGACATCATAGCAGAGTAAAACTGAAGATTAAATGGATGGCCAGGATTGGATCTGGCCTTGATCTGATGGTTCGGGTGTGTTTGTGAGATTTAAAGGATGGGCGGCTCAGATTAGATATGAGTTTTGATCGGACGACATAGATCAACGCAGTGTTTTAAAAAAATACTCAGACGGTCCGGATTAGATTGCAATGAATCGAATGGCACACAAACAATGTGGAAAATACCGTGGATTCTAGGAATTGAGGCCTAGACTCAAATGGATGGCCCTGATCACTCATGACATGATCCTACGGCCCAGATCCTATTTTTCTTTTAAAAACGTGTCCCACATCGAATCATAGGGGCTCTTGCGACCTATTTATAAGCCATGAGCTCCGATCATATGCTTAGAAATTACAACACACACAAGGGGGCCTTATACATGGGCCCGTACTCCCCACAGGCCTCAGCCTACCCATGCCTCATCGTGTCCTTGTGCCCATGGTGGTGCACTCTGGCTCACATGTGCATGCTCCTGTGAACCCTTCGGGGTAGCTATCCCCCCCCTCCTGCTCGAGCCGTCATGTGCTGTGGATGAGGGCTAGGCTCCGCTGCCTAGCATGTGCTTCCTCCCTTGGTCCGGCTAGAGGGATGGCACAAGTGGGGATTATTTCTTTGTTGAACTTTAGTACTATGTTTCAAAACAAACTTCCCCTTAGTTTTTTTACATAAACACTTATTCTTTAAAACACAAAGTTAAAACTTTAATATATCCATATGGAAACTTGTATACTAGTATTATAAAAATCCAAACATAGTTTAGTAAAAATATTATTTGAATATTATAAATGAAATTTTATATAAGATATTTGAAATATTTGAAATATTTTTAAAATCCTCATCTCATTTTAAAAAAATCATTTAAGTGTAATTTAAAAATTAAATAATTTCCCTTTTAATGTTCTTAAGAAGAGGTTATATTAAATTTTCATAACATAAATGTTTTGAAAAGATATATTAGATATTTTTTATTGAACCACTGAAAAGACCAATGGCTATAATTATAGTTTTTAGAACCTCATGGTCACAAACATCTCCAACGATCACCCATGGGGTAACGGTCAGGTATATGCCTTATGAAACCAAACAGTAGTGTGTTACAAGCTCAAGAAAATTGATGAATATGGTGCTTTCTATACCACTGATGGTCAGTACAGTTTTCATGATTATGGTGGTGATATTCTTCTTTATGACTGACCCGAGGGAGCTTCTCTATTTACAGGGTCTCGTTGTTGCTTTAGGGGGCCATCCAGTGGCTCTAATAGCATTTTTAGTAGGTATATTTGGTTAAAATAATTTCATTTTTATCTTGTTGTAATGTAAAAACTACGGTGTTTTATTTAATAAAATTCTTTTCTGTTTAATTTGCAAGTTTTTTTTTGGTTGACATGAAATTAAAATCATGATATTACTATTACATGAGGAACAAGTTTTGGGGTTTCATAATATTATAAAGGCATAATTATGATGTTGTTAATAACATTATGAGTTCATGGTGATTTCTTTAATTGTGAAAAATTATCCCATTGTGTTCATGGATCCTATGAATCTAATATTCCATGAAAAATTGGATCAATTTTTTGTTTTCTTCATTGATAACATACTCATTTACTTTGCGTTAGATGATGAATTTGAAGAAAACTTGGGGATGGTCATAGACTTACACTGAAAGAACTATCTTTATGGTAAGCTCTAAAAGTGGAAATTTTGGATCTATGAGGTTCACTTTTATGGAATTTATTATGTGATCATTGTTTATCTATGGGGATAGTGAATATTTATGTTGTTATTTCTTGGGAACCACCCAGTATCATTTTAGAGGTGTGTAGTCTTCTTATATAGGCATTGTACTACTAGAGTTCCATGGTGTAATTATCTAGGATTACATCCTCTTTGACCACCATAACATAGAAAGGGTAGTTGTTTACCTTGATCAATCATTGTTAGAGGTTCTTCAAGCTGTTTAGTTTGAGTTTTACCAGTTCTCCTGTGTTGAGTCTATTAGAAGAGGGTGTAGAGTATGTAGTATTTTTGTGATGCGTCTAGAGATGGGATTGATTGTGTATTCATACAGAGGAATGAATTGATTTCATATGGGTTGAGTTATTTGATACCCTTTGATAAAAACTATAAAACTCACAAACTTGAGTTGGTTGTGTTAGTATTTTATCTAAATATGTGGGGAAACTGTCTTTTGGGTGAGAATTATATATTGTACTCAGACCACTAGAGTATCGGGTACATCATCACTCATAGAAAACATAACCAGAGACCGAGGTTATGGTTAGAGTTCTTGTAGTACTATTAATTCAATATATTTTATACTCCTATTAAGGGAAACATGGGTAAATATACCCTGAGTAGGAAGTTTAGTTCATGATTTGTAGAGGAAGCATATGAGAAGTTTGTTTCATTGTAGCTGACTCTAGTGGAGGAGAGGGGTGTGGTTTTTCATATGTTTATAGTGGTGACTCCTTTACTTATTTAGTTTGTGATGGATGCTCAATTTGGATACATTGGTTGGGATGTTCTAGGTGGTTAAATATCCTCAAGATAAACACAATATAAATTTTTTGAATACTGGGATCATTTCATTATTTTCTAGGAATGGATGGTGGCTCCAATTATGTTGTGTTGGAAAGAGATGAGGGATTTCAACACTCCACTTTATCTATAAATATTGGTGGGTAAAATATGTATATGGACCTTAAAAAGTAGTTTTTGTTGGTAGTAATGAGGTTGAGAATTTCCAAATTTATCTCTCAATGTTTCACATGTCACTAGGTAATGTCTGAGCACTAGGTTTTTGAAGGTTTGTAAAATACTCTAGTGATACCAAAGTGGAAATGGGATGGTATATCAATTGACTTTTTCATTAGAATTATATAGATAATTAGAGGCTATAATACTTTCTGGGTAATTATTTATTGATTTACAAAGTTATCAAAATTCCTTTTTCATTCATGAAAAGAGATTTGTTAATATTATGGGGAAACCTTATGTGTGTGGGATCATACATCTCAATGGGGTACCCTCGATAATCATATCCTACCATGATTCTTGATTTATGTCACAGCTTTGTACATGTATTCAGGAGGATTTGGGACTTAGTTATGGATGAGAACAGGGTTTTAATTAAAGGAACCCAAAATATCCTGAGAGGGGAGGGTTGAATCAGGGTGTCAAATTTTTCTTCAAAAGTGATGGGTCTTTTCCCCATGTTGGTAGGAACCTCTTAAACCTATCTAATCGTAATGTGAAGTAATTTAAACATTCACATGTTGAAGAACAACACAAAACATTTACTTAGTTCACCACTAAGGGCTATATAGTACCCCTGGTTTTTGATATATAACCCTTACTTGATGCTTTTATTGGTTTTAAATGTTAAGGGCGACGTATGGGAGAGTCGGGAGATCCTTGAGTGAAGTTTGAAGTAAAGGGGAAGGTGTAAGGGAGGCGCATGGTTTGTCTAAACTATGTGGCCAAACCGTGCGTGGCTGACTGAGGAGGCAGTGGTTTCCACATGGTCGGCACACAGTTAAGGGAAACTATGCGATGAGGCTATGCGAGAAGGGTGGCCAAGGTAGTAGCTAACGAACAATTAGTTCACGGTTTTTCAAACCGTGTGGACTAACCGTGCGGTCACTTAAAATTAGATCCTTAAATTGTGGATCTAACTCATTTTTCCTCTAATTGACTCATTAAATCTCCTAATCATACCTAACTCAGGATTTTGGTTCTCCTAAGGTCAAGGAGGGTTCTCCCATGATTCTAGAGGCGATCTGAAGGCTTCTCTTGGCGAATCGAAGCCATATTCTTAAGGTATGTGATCGTTCTCCTTCGTTCTTGATTGGTTTCTTATATCTACTTAGATCTACTTCTCCCTTTCTCTTGGTTTCTTATATCTATGCCCATTATGGGTAGATCTAAGTGTAAGGATTCCAAATATGATGAGATTTGGTCTTGGTTGTGTTAGGAGAAGAGATCTAAGGTGGGTTTTTGGATATTTGACCTGGTGTTCTTGAGCATTCTTTGTCCGTTGCTTGGTTTCTTCTTTTTGTTGAGGTAGGTTGTAACGCCCTAACCCCAGTTACCCAAAGTCGGTGCATTATTTTAATACATTGGCATGATTATAAGGAATCAAGTCTCGAAAGATCGATTAGTTTAGCGGTCTTGGAAAATAGATTATATACATGAATGTTACATTACACTTCATAACATACAAAACAACATAAATAATCCTTTTATGAATGCCATTATTCCCTTGTCTTAAACCTTCTTATCAATCACAATAATCTTCTTGGAATCCTGGGAAAAATAAAACATAGAAAGGGGTGAGCTCAAACACTCTCTAAGGGTAAGCAATACAGCGGAAACATTCATAAATAAGCATAAACATTTAAGGCAATGTATAACTAAAACAAAAGCCTTTTAAACTTGAACTTAAACATAGTATGGAAAAAATAAAATGAAATAATGTCATTTACTTATTCACATAGATATTCTACTAATTGAATAATCACATGAAATATCAATAAACACTTTCATACTGATGGAATGCATAATGCCAGACTATCATAACCACATAGCCAAGGCTTCGTGCCAAGACTACAAATAATATTTTGCCAAGGCCTTGTGCCAAGACACTAGTTTGTCTCATGAGACCTACCGATGCATCAAGGAGCTATAGCGGGATCCACCCATCACTTACTAAGTCCAATTCATTCCAATATGAAAAGGTTTAAACATAACATAAACATTCATATTAAAACTATCATATGAAATTTCAATACTTTCTTCATAAACAATGAATGGTATAAAAATAACACATCCACAGTTAAACATATCACAAAACCTTCAATACAATACAAAAGTTTTGTATCATAAAAAATCAACTTCAAATAAACTTAAAATCCATCAAATAATGTTGACATAGATGAAATCAAAACTATTTGATAGAAATATCTCTTTTTTTGAAATCATTTAAAAGTCGCACATTTATTAAGGAAGTAATTTAAAAGAGAATTTTGAATCAAAGTGTCCCATACCACTTCGATGCTTTTGAAAATAAATATCATTTCAAAACATTCATGTCCACATAAATAAATCCTTAAAATAATTTTAAAAACATGGACATTAATTAAAATATTTAGAAAGATAAATCTTTAAAACATTTAAAATTCTGATTTTGATAAAGAGTACCTTTCAAAAATTCTTAAAATATTCATTTTGAAATCATTTAAAAGTCACTTAATTATAAAATAAAACATTTACTTTGAAAATATCTTTATAATCTTGTAAGGGAAGCTTTGAAAATTTAATAACAGCGGAAAATAGCCGCACCCGCCGTATAAGTTAAAAAAAACATTCTTACCTTAATTCGGTCGAAAAGGATAAAAAGGACCTTGTTTGGAAAACGACAGAAATATTCCTTTATAAACATATTATAAAAAGTAAAACAAGGTTATAAATGACTTTAACCTATATTCTGTAAAATAGTAAGAATGTTTTGAAATACACTTTCAAGAAACATGGATGTGGATGATAAGGAGATCCCAGTATATTATTACGTATAAACAACCTCGGATAATGAAGAGATTGTGAAATAAACCCTTACCTTGTAATTTTCCTTGGTTGGGGTAGGTTAACTTCCTTTATAATGGTGAAATAATTGTTATTAAATTATACAAGAATATGATATCATATATGATCTTTTAACATTGATTTGTTAATAATATCTTAGTATTATCATTGTTTCGGGTGTTAACTTACTCATTTTATTTGATACGTTTTGTTACGTAAGTCGTGTTTTTCATGGATAGGTTGTTTCTTAATCATATACAGAATGATATCAAGTCCATAGATATTATTATTAATCATCAAATGATAATTATATTTTAATGGATACGATGGAGAATGAATCTCATCGCGTTCGTGGAGATGGTGGTCCGTACGTAAACACGAGAGACAATATCATTCTTTTGATGTTAAAATAATATATAATTGTATGGTATATCATATATACAGAATAATTGTCATGTTACATTTATTATTTACATGAATTACACATCATTATTATATCCATCCAAAAAATAATTTATTGAATAACAATTACACCACGACGTGGAGACGGTAAGCCGTACGTACACACGTATGGTGACGTGTTATTCAAAGGGTGGATAGAATAATGAATATGGTTGTACCATATTTTTAATAACATCACAGCATATATAAGATACTGGAGTTATTATTTTCGAATAGTAATAACAAAGAAAGAATAAGTTGAAGAAGAAATGAATTTGAAAAAGGGTGGTGATAACATTACCTCTTCTTCGGGTTCTTCCTTTTGATTTGATCAAAAGGGATCCTTAGGTTGGATTTATGATCAAACTAAGGCCTCTAAGTCGTATTGATAGAATTTGGGAGAGTATTTGGGCAGAGTTTGGCCGAACAAAATGGCTTTGAAGGTGTGAAGAAATGAGAAGGAGGAGTGCCCTTTTATAAGAGGGGTGAGGGGCACCTTTGGAAAAGCTAGAAATATTAATTTATAATAAATTCATATTAGGATTCTAATGGCTCAAAATTTGATTATTTAAATTTTAAGGTGGGGATGGGTAAAAATCCACTTAACCAATAGAATTTAGACAGGTTTGGGTTACTATATTAACCTTATCTTTAACTATTAACTCTAAGTTAATTAGTTTCACTTTTACAATGTCTCTTTATATTTTTATATTATTTGGTTAATAAACTTACCATATATATTTAAGTGACCCACAAGTGATCCCTTAATGATACAAATATAATTATATAAGTCTCTTGGCTGAACCTTAGATTTTTAGGAATTTAATATCAATTAATAATATAATAGTTTTTTAAAAATGCTTTTATGTCAATTTTGACACTATTCAATAGTTGATTTTTGTGAAACTTATAAAAGAATGATTACTTCGAAAAAAGTTAATTAAATCAATCCTAATATGTCAAAGTTTCCTATAAAATTAGTGTAATTTATTAAAAGTCTCAAATTATATTTATTTGGGTATTTATAATATCAATTATTTTAATTTTTTACTATTATGGTAATTATTGCATCATCATTGTGTCATAAATAAATTAAATTATTTAACATGTAAAAATTATAAATAAAATATAATTATGTAGGAAATCATTTTATCTTTCTAATTAATATTTATAGTCGAAAATCCAACATTTATAACCCTATGTAAAAATTGTTTCTCTAAAGGATATATGCTTGTGTCATTTTTGTATTCATTTTAACTTGATAAAAATAAAGTGTCTATATCACTTACAAGTGGAACCATGGGGTCCCCAAATCGACCCAAAGATGCCCATGGTCGAACATGTATCAAAAAATAAGGTTAGGACACGTTTTAGGGTAATTTTTTTATTATTATAATATTATTTTTTTAACCCTTATTTACCGGATTTACCCTTTAACTATGGTAAATAAAATATTTACCGAAGTAATTATTCAAAATGTCTAAAAATAAAAGTTACCTATTTACACAATTTGAAAATCCTGATTCCATATATGGAATCCATTTTTCCAAATTTAAAACACAAAAGTGGCAGAAATTAATTTAAAATTAATTCTCGTTATCAAAACAAAAAGCGTGTTTTTAAGATATAATAACTATCAAAATATTGATACTTATTTATGTTCGGTTTAATAGTGAAATTATGTCCAATGACCAAAATTGTATTAAATGGTAAAAATATATTCTAAATATACTTTAAAACCACTCAAATTTATAATTTATCACTATTAATTATTTCGATTAAAAAAATTTGTTTTTAATTAAAATTTAGTTATTTTCACTATTCATCAAAATATAAAAGTTATCCAAAAAGTACAAAAATTTCACCCTACGCTAATTTCATTATTCCTAATCCAAAAATGAATTCTATTTTACCAAATTCAAAACAAAAAATTTGCATTTATTAATTTAAAATTGATTCCCACTTTCGAAACCAAAAGGCGTATTTTTTAAAAAAATAATAACTATCAAAAGTTTAACTCTTGTTTATGTCCAATTTCAAGGTGAAATTACTCAAAATGACCATCATTGGATTAAATAGTAAAAATATAACCTATTTATAATTCCAAACCATTAAAATGTATAATTTACCAATATATATTATTTCGATTAAAAAAAGTCATTTTAAGTTAAAATATAATATTTTTCACTATTCACACAAATATGAAAGTTATCAGAAAAACACCAAAACATTATTGAAAATAAATTATTATTTCCCGATTCTAAATAATAAGTTCATCTTGTCAAATTGTATATATAAAAGTTTCAAATATTGGATTTAAAAAGGCTTCGCCATTAAAAGGCAGTAGAATTTCATTTTTTGAAAAATACTTCTTTTATCATAAAAAAATGAATTTGTTCATCAATCATGTCTTAGAAACTCGTAATATGGATTCTAAAAAGATATAAAGATTATATAAAGTTTTAAAATTTAGTTAATATTGTTCATAACCACTTTTGAACGGCTTGTATGGTAATTCATGATGCGCTTGAACTCGGTGTTGTGGGTAGTGTAAGTTATTGAATTATTTTGAAGAAATAACACACTATGAAATCTTGTGGTGTTACATTCTCCCCTCCTTCAATAAATTGTGTCCTCACAATTTGAAATTTTTCTTCAAAAATAAAAGGTTGAAAATAGAAAATATCTTTGTGGGAAAACCCACATCAGAAATTGGGTTAATAAAATTTAGTCTTAATAAGAGGAAAAGAGAAATAAAATGGTCACCATCAAATTATGATCTCTATTCAAAGAACATTGGTGGAAATTAGAGACATATAAGTGGAGGAAAAACATAAATATTTATAGTTAGTGATTGAGTTCATCAATCACAAACAACTATAAAATTGAGGTCCTTAAATTCATCAATCTATGATGATTTAAAATACCATCGGTTCAACAAAACATAAGGTATTAAGATAACAAATTTTTGACGTTTCAAAATATCTTAGTTGAAATCCCACATTGAAAAATGAATTAATGAGGCCTCTATTTAACATAAATAGTGGTAAGTATGAAGATTACTGAAAATAACACATACTAGGGTTCCATGTAGGAAAATATGGATATTGAAGAGAAATCTAACCATCAATTATCTGATGGAGAGTGGTAGAGAACATGGATATGAAAAGGCCAAAAATCCCAAAGCCATAAATTAGTGATGATCTAAGGTATCATCTAGGACAAAATTTTTGTTCTAAGTTCCTTTTCCTAAGGTTGAGAATTTATTTATGAGATTGGCTAAGATCATAAGGAGATATACTTACTTTATAATTAGAGTTTTATCCATTAATAAATTTCTACCACAAACTCATATTTCACCCCAAAACATAATACAACTCAAAAATACCCTATTTATCCTAAGCATATTGGGTTCCAAATATAATGAATTTATAATTCACATATCAGATCCTCTATGAAAATATAGTACATTATACTATCCGAGAACTTCATATAGCACAATGGTACGTGATTAATCCCAATTGTACTATGGTTTTGGGTTCGATTCCAGCAGCTTTTTCTGACACGACGGGTCGTCACACGGTCTGTGTGTTGTCCTTTTATAAAAATCCCAAAATCACCTTTCAAAATTAATCCATTCCAACCAATAGACTTATCCAAAATACTATTATCCAAACTCATAGTCCAAAATTTACAAGGAATTTAAACATAATGAGGATCCTTTTTGCTAGGTAGTAATATGTGAATGCCTTCCTTATATATTATTTTACAACACCGCAACATCCTGAATTACCAAAATTAACTATCTCGTATTCCAAAATCACTACCTCAGTATCAGAACTATATTATGGTTTATCATTCTCTCAACCATATATTTTCCAAAAATTTAACCTACTATTGAGTGACTTTTCTTTGTTCCACACAATTTCAAGTCCTCAATGAAATTGTACTGCAGTACAATCCCTATATGCTCTATAATTATTATAAGAATTACATTGTTGATATAACACTCAAATGACATAATCAACATAAGAACTCTAATCATTCCTCTTCATCTGTGGTAGTATCATAACTTGATTATTATCCAATAGAATCACTTGCGGCATAGTCTGATGACTGGGACATAGGTTCGCGTAGTGTCCAAACTCCTTGGAAATGAAGCATTGTACATTTGAAACCATTTTCTTACCCTTGCAGTCATGTACTTTATGATCTTTTCCTCCACACTTATAACGAACTCCCATTCCTTTCAGGAAAGTTCCAGGGTGTTTCTTCCCATAGTTATCACATATGGGAAAATTATTCTTTTCCCTCTTCCCTTTATCCATCTTTCTCTCTTCCCTCCTTTTCTTCTCTTGCTTCCCTTCAATGCCATAGGACTCAGTAAACTCTTTACTTATCTTATCAACACATGATATTATTTATTTATAAGATGATAATACATGGGAGACTATTTCTCTTATAAATTCTAGCTTATGATCATGAAAGATATGATCCTTCTTTCTCTTTGGATCATGTGCATTGCTGGAGCTCTCATTCCTTCTACTGGGCTCCATTTCTAAACAATAGCATAAACTAGGTCAGTTTATGAATTGCAATGAATAATTACAAACTTGTAAAATACCTAATGCAAATTGAATAGTTTATGGATATAATCCATAATCATAAAAATGTTTTCTTTGAGTAAGTATATACTCATGAGACCTTCATAATGGTTTGTAAAGAAAATGATAATTATCCTAAGCATATCCCCCAGGAGTTTCGTAACCAAGAGTGCAGCAAGGCCCGTTGTCGTGCACCAGTTCCCGTTCGAGTCTAGCTCAAAGCAGTGTTTTCGGGATTTACCCCTAGGTACATCTGTGCTAGAGCCACCTCTACCTGCTCGTATCTAGACAGGGATGTATTGCTCGTAAAAATCAAAAAATCTCTACAATACCAAAATTCTAGGATGTTCTTCTATACTAATCCTCAAAGTCTATATTAGGGCTATGTGATCTAATCAGAGTTTATCTAAATCTAGTTTCTAAGGTTATTACTGAACTTCCTCTGATACCAACTGTAACGCCCCGACCCTAGTTACCCAGAGTCGGTGCATTATTTTAATAAATTGGCATGATTACAAGGAATCAAGTCTCAAAAGACCGATTAGTTTAGCAGTCTTAGAAAATTGATTATATACATGAATGTTACATTACAATTCATAGCATACAGAACAACATAAATAATTCTTTTATGAATGCCATTATTCCCTTGTATTAACCCTTCTTATCAATCACAATATACTTCTTGGAATCTTGGGAAAAATAAAACATAGAAAGGGGTGAGCTCAAACGCTCCGTAAGGGTAAGAAATACAGCGGAAACATTCATAAATAAGCATAAACATTTAAGGCAATTATAACTAAAACAAAAACCTTTTAAACTTTAACTTCAACATAGTATGGAAAAAATAAAATGAAATAATGCCATTTACTTATTCACATGGATATTCTACTAAACGAATAATCACATGAAATATCAATAACCACTTTCATAATGATGGAATGCATAATGTAATACTATCATAACCACATATCCAAGGCCTCGTGCCAAGACTACAAATAATATTTTTCCAAGGCCTTGTGCCAAGACACTAGTTTGTCTCATGAGACCTACCGATGCATCGAGGAGCTATAGCGGGCTCCACCCGTCACTTACTAAGTCCAATGTATTCCCATATGAAAAGGTTTAAACATAACATAAATATACATATTAAAACTAGCATACAAAATGTCAATACTTTCTTCATAAACCATGAATGGTATAAAAATAACACATCCACAGTTAAACATTTCAAAAAACCTTCAATACAATACAAAAGTTTTGTATAATAATAAATCAACTTCAAATAAACTTAAAATCCATCAAAGGATGTTGAAAAAGATGAAATCAAAACTATTTGAGAGAAATATCTCCTTTTTGAAATCATTTAAAAGTCACACATTTATTAAGGAAGTAATTTAAAAGAGATTTTTTAATCAAAGTGTCCCATACCACTTCGATACTTTTGAAAAGAAATATCATTTCAAAACATTCATGTAGACATAAATAAATCCATAAAATCATTTTGAAAACATGGACATTAATTAAAATATTTAGAAAGATAAATCTTCAAAACATTTATAATTCTGATTTTGATAAAGAGTACCTTTCAAAAATTCTTAAAATATTCATATTGAAATCATTTAAAAGTCACATAATTATAAAATAAAACATTTAATTTGAAAATATCCTTATAATATTATAAGGGAAGATTTGAAAATTTTATAACGGCGGAAAATAGACGCACCCTCCGTATAAGTTAAAAAAACATTCTTACCTTAATTCGGTCGAAAAGGTTAAAAAGGACCTTGTTTGGAAAATGATGGAAAGATTCCTTTATAAACATCTTATAAAAATTCAAACAAGGTTATAAATGACTTTAACCCATATTCTGTAAAATAGTAAGAATTTTTTGAAATACACTTTCAAGAAACTTGTATGTGGATGATAAAGATATCCCAGTAGATTATGACGTATAAACAACCTCAGATAATGAAGAGATTGTGAAATAAACCCTTACCTTGTACTTTTACTTTGTTAGGGTAGGTTAACCTCCTGTATAATGGTGAAATAATTTTTATTAAATTATACAATAATATGATATCATATATGATATTTTAACATTGATTTGTTAATAATATCTTAGTATTATCGTCGTTTCGGGTGTTAACTTACTCATTTTCTTTGATATGTTTTGTTATGTAAGTCGTGTTTTTCATGGATAGGTTGTATCTTAATCATATCCAGAATGATATCAAGTCCTTATATACTATTATTAATCATCAAATTTGAATTATACTTGAATGGATACGATGGAGAATGAATCTCATCGCGTTCGTGGAGACGGTGGTCCGTACGTACGCACGAGCGACAATATCATTCTTTTGATATTAAAATAATATATAATTGGATGGTATATCATATATACAGAATCATTATCATGTTACATTCATTATTTACATGAATTATACATCATTATTATACCCATCCAAAAAATAATTTATTGAATAACAATTACACCACGACGTGGAGACGGTAAGTCGTACGTACACACGTATGGTGACATGTTATTCAAAGGGTGGATAGAATACTGAATATGGTTGTACCATATTTTTAATAACATCACAGTATATATAAGATACTAGAGTTACTATTTTTTAATAGTAATAACAAATAAAGAATAAGTTTAAGAATAAATGAATTTGAAAAAGGGTGGTGAAAACATTACCTCTTCTTCGGGTTCTTCCTTTTGATTTGATCAAAAGGGATCCTTAGGTTGGCTTTCTGATCAAACTAAGGCCTCTAAGTTGTATTGAGGGAAGTTGGGAGAGTAGTTAGGTAGATTTTGGATGAACCAAAAGGCTTTGAAGGTGTGAAAAAATGAGAAGGAGGACTGCCCTTTATAAGAGGGGTGAGGGGAACCTTTGGAAAAGCTAGAAATATTAATTTATAATAAATTAATATTCGGTTTCTAATGGCTCCAAAGTTTATTATTTAAAGTTTAGGGTGGGGATGGGTCTAAAACCACTTAACCAATAGAATTTATACAGGTTTGGGTTACTATATTAACCTTATCTTTAAGTAATAACTCTAAGTTAATTAGTTTCACTTTTACAATGTCTCTTTGTATTTTTATATTATATGGTTAATAAACTTACCATATATATCCAAGAGACACCCAAGTGGTCATTTAATGATACACCTTTCATTATATAAGTCTCTTGGCCGAACCTTAGATTTTTAGGAATTTAATATCAATTAATAATATAATATTTTATTTAAAAACTCTTTTATGTCAATTTTGACACTATTCAATAGTTGATTTTTGTGAAACTTATAACAGAATGATTAATATTAAAAAAGTTAATTAAATAAATACTAATATGTCATAATATCCTATAAAATTAGTTTAATTCATTAAAAGTCTAAAATTATATTTATTTGGGTATTTATAATATCAATTATTTTAATTTTTCACTATTATGGTAACTACTGCATCATCATTGTGTCATAAATAAATTATATTATTTAATATGTAAAAATTAGAAATAAAATATTATTCTCTAGGAAATCTTTTTATATTTCTAATGAATATTTAAAGTCAAAAATCCAACATTTATAACCATATGTAAAAATTGTTTCTCTAAAAGATATATGCTTGTGTCATTTTTGTATTCATTTTAACTTATTTAAAATAAAGTGTCCCTATCACTTACAAGTGGCACCATGAGGTCCCAAAATCGACCCAAAGATGCCCATGGTCGAACATGTATAACAAAATAAGGTTAGGATACGTTTTAGGTTAATTTTGTTATTATTATAATATTATTTTTTTAACCCTTATTTACCGGATTTACCCTTTAACCATGGTAAATAAAATATTTACCGAAGTAATTATTCAAAATGTATAAAAATAAAAGTTACCTATTTACACAATTTTAACATCCTGATTCTAAATATGGAATCCATTTTTCCAAATTCAAAACACATAAGTGGCAGAAATTAATTTAAAATTAATTCCCGCTGTCAAAACAAAAAGCGTGTTTTTAAGATATAATAATTATCAAAAGATTGAAACTTGTTTATGTTCGGTTTAATTGTGAAATTATTTCCAATGAACAACATTGTATTAAATGGTAAAAATATATTCTAAATATACTTTAAAACCACTCAAATTCATAATTTATCACTATTAATTATTTCGATTAAAAAAAGTTGTTTTTAATTAAAATTTAGTAATTTTGACTATTCATCAAAATATAAAAGTTATCCAAAAAGTACCAAAATTTTACCCCAGGATAATTTCGTTATTCTGAATCCAAAAATGAATCCTATTTTACCAAAATCAAAACATAAAAGTTTCATTTATTAATTTAACTTTCGAAACCAAAAGGTGTATTTTTTTAAAAATAATAACTATCGAATGTTTAACACTTGTTCTTGTACAATTTCAAGGTGAAATTACTCAAAATGACCATCATTGTATTAAATAGTAAAAATATAACCTATTTATAATTCCAAACCATTGAAATATATAATTTAAAAATATAAATTATTTTGATTAAAAAAATTCATTTTCAGTTAAAATATAGTATTTTTCACTATTCACACAAATATGAAAGTTATCAAAAAAACACCAAAACATTATTGAAAATAAATTCTTACATACCGATTCTAAAGAAGAATTTAATTTTGTCAAATTGAATATATAAAAGTTTCAAATACTGGATTTAAAAAGGCTTCTCCATTAAATGGCGGTAGAATTTCATTTTTTGAAAAATACTTCTTTTTTCCGAAAAAAATGAATTTGTTCATCAATAATGTCTTAGAAACTCATATTATGGATTCGAAAAAAATATAAATATTCTATTAAGTTTTAAAATTTTAGTTAATACTGTTCATAACCTCTTTTTAACGTCTTGTTTGGTAATTCATGGTGTGCTTGAACTCGATGTTGCGTTTAGTGTAAGTTATTGAATTATTTTGAAGAAATAACACACTATGAAATCTTAGGGTGGTACATAGGTGGATTCACTCTCGACTCATCTTTTTAGAATTGGTTGGATTAGTTTCAAATTGGTTATTTGAATGAAATTGATTTTGAAAAGCCTGGAATAAATCTTGTTTGGTGATGATTTATGGTTTTGATGAAATTGTGAAAGCATGGTGAATTGTGTGAAAAGTGACTTGGCTATTTGAAATTAAAATGTTGATTTTAAATTATGAAATTTATGAAAATGTAAATGTTTTTATGAGAAATGGTTTTTCAATAAAAAGGTTGTTTTATTGAAATGGTTTTGAAGGATTTGGTTTTCAATAAAAAGAGAGTTTTATTGAAATGGTTTGAATTGGTTGAACACACTTGGTTTTGATGGAAATGGTTTTCAATAAATGGTGTTTTATTGAAAGGTTTATTTTGGCTTTATTGTTGGAAATGTGTAGTCTGTGTTCATATTGCATTATATGAGGCTTGGTTGAAATATGGCCTTGTGTTCGGTGCCAAACGTTTAATGGAACGATGGTAACTATATGTATGAGGCTTGTTTGTAATATGACCTTGTGATCGGTGCCAAAGGTGTAGTGGAACATGGGAAACAATTACCTTGTGATGACTAGGTAGATCAACGAGAGACCGCTCATGAGTATGAAACTGTCATAACGATGCATGCATGGTTGATTTTACGGGTTTGTGAAATGGTTGGGAATGCCAAAAACGGGATGTTTGTGAAATGGCTTGGAAATTTGTTTGGTTATTTTTATAGAAAAATAATGTGTTGGAAAATCTGGTTTAAATTGCAATTTGATGCTTTTGAGCATGGATGGTTTTGTAAAACTTGTATATATTTAGTTACAAACTGCTTTGGTGAAAATGTTTTATATAAACTATTTTTATATAAATGTGGCTAACTCTTATATCCTAGTGGCGTGAGTAGGGATGTCATTGAGGAAAACCTAATTAGATTTATACTCACCCCTGCTTTGGCACTTTGGTGCTTTTACAGATGTTGTATTCTGAGACACAAGTAAAGGTAAAGCATCTCATTACTAATGGCTCATGGTGATGTTTGGGAGATGTTGTAGAGCTTGGATCTTATGGACCATGAAGTCGTGGTGTCTTTTGAGAGTCTTGAGTTGTTCTTCCGCTATGTATTTTGATGTTTAGTTTGGTCTTCCGCTGTTGTGTACTATGATGTGGTTTAATATAAATGTAGTTGTTGATTGGTCTTTCATTGTTTCATGCATCATATTGTGATTGGTTAATGGATGGGTTTATTTTCTTAAAGGGTAAATCATCCCCCAATTGTATTTGAAACCCTTCTCCATTTATTGCCATCCTTTGGAATCTTGAGGATGTCTCTTAAGTCCTACTAATTACTCGTTGCACTCTCAAGACAATGAGAATTAGCGAGTCGTTACAAATGGTATCAGCTTGTTCAGTCCTTTCCTAACAAGTGGTCATCGACGTTCTTGGTCTTGGAGTTGAAATTCCTTCCTTTCTATTCTTTGGGTGGTCATCTTAGATAGGACTAGGATTGTCGGAACTTGAAATGTATAGCATAAAAGGAGGTAGCTAACACGTTTATGTTGAACTTCATGTTACCAGGGTGTTGGGTACAAAAGTGTTTTGGATACACTTGTAGAATGTTGGAAATATCATTGTCATGGGATTAGCCAATGAGATGAGCATGACATGCATTGTAGAGGAATGACTTCCCACTAGTATTGCATATCTATTTGAGAGGAATGAGTAAGAAATTTGTGAAAAGTGCCAATTTTTTAAAAAATTCAGAAATTGTTTTCAACCGAAAGACTTTGAAAACAGGGTATTTGGTGTATTTTGATAATGGATTGATTTTCAAAAAGTATGTTGAATGTTTTCAAAAAGGGTTGAACATGGAAAAAGGTTGTTTGAGAACAATGTTGTGATATTTTATGTGATATAATTTGAAATGTTAAGCCAACAGTTGCTAGAGAGTGAGATTGACGGATTTTGTTATTGGTTTAGAAAATGGAACCCAGTAGGCGTCGTCGGAACCAACCCGAGGAAGCTGCGTAGAACGTGGTTGCACCTGAACCGCGTGTGAACCAAGAGATGGTTCAGAGTATTTTCCAAGCTTTTCAAGCTGTGGATATGGGGAACCAGAGGAATGAGTCGTGCCATGTGGATCATAGCATCCAGTTCATGAAGCAGAATCCACCGATATTTTGGGGTGATACTGAACCTGAGAAGGCGGAGGTGTGGCTAAGCAGGATGAATCGTATATTCTATTTCACCAGCACACCAGTAGAGCTAAAAGTAAATCTGGTGACATATATGCTTGAGGATCTTGCATATCAGTGGTGGTATTTAGCGGTGCAAGCTAAATTGGATGAAGGCCTTACATGGGAGTATTTTGAAGAATTGTTTGAAAAATAATTCTATCCTCACACGTTCAAGATTTAGAAAATGATGGACTTCTTCATCTTGAAACAGGAGATCCTCTTTGTCATAGTGTATGCGGCTAAGTTCATGAACTTAGTCCATTTTCCACCAGAGGTTGTGGCAAGTGCTTCTTTGAAGGAACACATCTTCGAATCGAGGCTAAGGTGGCAAATTCGATCGAAGATTGTGGTGCTCTGTATTATGGATTATACAGAGATGGTGAACAGAGCAATGGTTGCCGAATGTGATATCTCGGGATTGATAGGAGGAGACATGATGATACCCACGGGAATGGGTGGGAACTCCAATGCTGGGAACAAGCAGAAGAGGGACACCTGCTTCTAAGGTGGGAGTGGGAATCAGAACCAAACATTGGGATCAGTCAACCTTCCTCCATGACCCCAGTGAAAAGTAGGTTTCTTTCAATGTGGTTCGACTGATCACATCAAATGAGAATTTACAACAGCACCAGGAGCATGCCACAATTGCAAGCATATGAGGAATCTTCAGTGATATTATCTTAGTGCTCCACGATTAGGTGTTCCTGACACTTATCAACTGTCTCAAGTATCTTATGCTTCGATATGGTGAGGATAGAAAAATCAGTCTCGCCAGTAGAAAAGAGCTAGTTATGGTGATTCCAGGAAAACCATGAATCCCCAACCAGGGCAAACTCAGCAAGGCAACAAGGAGAACAGTGCAGCGACAAAACAATTATATGGAAACGAGCAGATGATGGTCGATGATCACACTAGAACATCTACGGTGAGAGGTATGTTTCTTTTGAATTCTACCCTCACGCAAGTGTTTTTTGATACTGGATCATCGCATTCCTTTCTTGCTTCTCGTATTGCTGACTTGCTGAACTTAAAACTGGAAATGATGCCTTCTATCTTGAAACTGTAAACTCCTCTCGGTGAAAGAGAATGTCAAGCCTTCATGTGTAGAGCATATGATATAACTATAGATGGAGCTGAGCTAAAATGGGATTTCTCTATGCTGAAGATAGATGTCTATGATATAATCCTGGTTATGGATTGGTTAACAATGTTAAAGGCTTACATCGACTTTTATAGGAGAATGCTTAGTTTCACGACTGAGGACGGCATCAACCATCTCTTTAGAGGAGAGAGAACGGTAAATAAAGGTGCAAAGAGCTTGTTGGCACCAATGGTGGGAATGATCTCTTAAAAATTAGAAGTTTTGACTTTGGCATCATAAGGAAGAGTGTGAGGAAAATAGTTTTCAAGCTGTGGTGGATCAATTTCAGGATGTTTTTCCTGAAAACTTCTCTGTATTACCACCTGTAAGAGGAGTGGACTTTATGATTGATCTCCTTCTGGGGACCAGTCCTATCTCACTTCCATCTTATTGGATGGCACCAACAGAGTTAAAGTAATTGAAAGTACAGTTAGAGGAGCTATAAATCAAGGGTTTTATTCATCCAAGCGTGTCTCCGTGGGTAGCACCGGTTTTGTTTGTAAAGAAAGCATATGGAACTCTTCAGCTGTGTGTTTATTATCGTAAACTAAACCAAGTTACGATAAAGAATAGATATCCACTTCCATGCATTGATGATCTATTCGATCAATTAAGGGGAGCTCAGTGGTTCTCCATGATTGACTTGCGATTATGATATCACCAATGGCGAGTTCAGACGGTGGATATTCAAAAGACGGCTTTCAAGAGCAGATATGGCCACTACGAATATGTAGTCAAGCCTTTTGGTCTTAATAATTCACCATTGGTCTTCATGGATTTGATGAATCAAATATTTCATTGATATCTGGATTCTTTTGTGGTGGTGTTTGTGGATGATATATTGGTGTGTTCAAGAACAAGGGATAAGCATGAGCAACACTTGGCGATAGTGTTGGAAATCTTGAGAGACAATCAGTTGTATGCTAAATTATCAAAGTGCGATTTTTGCATACAAGAGGTACGCTTTCTAGGACATGTTGTTTCTGAGAAAGGTGTTTCAGTGGATCTAGAAAAGATAGAAGCTGTTCTTTCTTGGAAACCTCTGAATAATGTCTTTGAAATATGAAGTTTTCTTGGTCTAGCTGGTTATTACTGATGCTTTGTCCGTTACTTCTCACAACTAGCTTCTCCTATGACAGCATTGAAAAAGAAGAACAGTACATTTCAATGGAAGGAGGAATGTTAGAGATCTTTTCAAGAGTTTAACATTTACCTTACATCAGCACTTATCGTAATCTTTCCAGAATCAGTGCAAGGATATGTGGTGTATTGTGATGATTCAGGAACAGGGTTGGGTTATGTTCTCATGAAAGGAGACCATTTGGTTGCTTATGGATCAATGAAATTGAGGGTTCATGAGAATAATTACCCAACACATGATTTGGAGTTGGTTGTAGTCGTCCATAAATTAAAAAAATGGAGACATTATCTCTTTGGTGAGAAATTTACTATGTTTACCGATCACAAAAGCTTGAAACACATTTTCTCACAATGGGATTTTAATCTGAGGTAGAGGATATGGATGGAGTATCTTCAAAATCTTTGACTTTGACTTAATGTAAACATTGGGTAAGTGAAATTCGGTGGCTGATGCATTAAGCAGGAAGTAATATTCTCAATTGGAAAAGGAAGATTCAGACAAATGGAAATTGATGTCAGACTTAGCCGACATGCATGTGGAATGTGAAAACCAAGGGGATGTTACAGTTTTCCTTTCATCTATGCTTGTTCCTAGTCTGGTAAAAGTGGTCAAAGAGGTACAAAAATCTGATGCAGAATGTCTGGTAATGAGTTCAAAACTCAATGGTGGGGAGACCATTGATGGCTGGAAACTGGAAGCGGGTTCAGTTATGTGTTTCAGAGATCGGAGGGTTGTGCCTATAGTTTTTTAGAAACTACTCCTTAATTCTTACCACCATTCAAGATGGGTTGTGCATCTGAGTACACAGAATATGTATAAGGTTCTAAAGGCACAGTTTTGGTGGAGCAGCATGAAAAAGAAGGTGGCCGAGTTCGTCTCACGATGCTTAACTTATTAGCCAGTTAAAGTAGACCATCAGAGACCAGCCGATATGTTACAATATTTACTTATCCCTGTGTGGAAATGGGATCAGATAGCAATTTATTTTGTTACAGTTCTTCCAAGAACGGTCCAGAAACATGATGTCATTTGGGTGATAGTGGATCGCCTAACCAATTCGGCCCATTTCATCCCTATTCGTGAAACCCATACGGTAGAAGATCTTTCAAAAATCTATATCTGAGAAGTAGTAAAGAGGCATGGTGTACCAGTTTCTATAGTCTTAGACAGAGATTCAAGGTTCAAATCTCATTTCTGGTAATCATTACAGTAAGCCTTGGGGACTCAATTGACGATGAGCATGGCGTATCATCCTCAGAAGGATGGGAAATCTGAGCAGACGATACAAAAATTGGAAGACATGTTGTAGGCTTGTGTAATGGATTTTGGTGGCTCATTGTAGGAGCATATAACCTTAGTGGAGTTCTCATACAATAACAATTATCATACCTCGATACTCATGGATCCGTTTGAAGCATTGTATGGGCGTTCTTGTCGTACTCCACTATACTGGGTGGCAATTGGTGGAACTTCACTAGTCGGGCTGAGCCTTGTCCATGAAACAAAGGAGAAGTTTCAGTTTATTATAAAGAGGATGGAGATGGCTTAGAGTCTTCAGAAATCTTATGCAGATCACCGTTGAAGACCATTGTCATTCATAGTGGGTGATCATGTCTTTTTGAGAATCTCTCCAAGGCTTAGACATCGTCGTTTTGGGAAGAAGGGAATATTATCTCCTCAATATATAGGCCCTTTTGAGATACTGGAATGGGTTGGAGAGGTGACATATCGGTTGGCATTACCACCATGATTCATTTCAGTGCACAATATGTTCCATGTATCTCAGTTAAATAAGTATCAACCTAATCCTGACCATGTGATCAGATTGTATCACATTGACCTAGAGCCGGATGATTCATTAATACATATCCCGGTGTGAATTATGAATAGGAAGGATAAAGTCTTGCAAGGAAAAAGAATCGGTCTTGTGTGGGTTTTGTGGCAACATAGTCAGATTCTAAAATAGACTTGGTAATGCGAGAAAGAAATGAGAGAGCAGTGGCCAGAACTCTTTCAGACAAGCATTGGTTTTCTAATTTTTGGGGACGGAAAGGAAAATGGTGGGGATAATTTAGTACCCCGGGTTTCTGGTATGTAACCCTTAATTAATTCTTTTCATTGTTTTAAAAGGTAAGGGTGACGTATGGGAGAGTTGGGAGATCCTGGAGTGAAGTTTGAAGCAAATGGGAAGGTGCACGGGCGGCGCACGGTTTGTCTAAATTGTGTGGCCAAACCATGCATGGCTGATTGAGGAGGAAGTGGCTTCCACACGGTCAGTGCATGGTTAAGGTAAACCATGCAATGAGGTCGTGTGAGAAGGATGGCCAAGGCCAAAGCTAATGCACGATGAGCACATGGTTGGTCAAATTGTGCGGACTAACCGTGTAGTCACTTAAAATTAGATCCTTAAATGGTGGATCTAACTCATTTTGCCTCTAATTTCCTCATTAAAGCTCCTAAGCAGCCCTAACATGGGATTTTAGTTCTCCTAAGGTCAATGAGGGTTCTCCCATCATTTCGGAGGAGATCTGAAGGTTTATCTTGGTGAATTAAATCCTGATTCTTGAGGTATGTGATCGTTCTCCTTCGTTCTTGAATGGTTAATTAGATCTACTTAGATCTACTTCTCCCTTTCTCTCGGTTTCTTATATCTATGTCTGTTATGGGTATATATAAGTGTGTGGATTCCAAATATAACAAGATTTGGTCTGGTTGTGTAGGGAGAAGAGATCTAAGGTGGGTTTTTGGAGATTTTACCCAGTGTTCTTGAGCGTTCTTCATCCGTTTCTTGGTTTCGCCTTTTTGTTGAAGTGGGTGGCTACACTCTCGACTCCTCTTGTTAGAATTGGTTGGCTTAGTTTTAAATTGGTTATTTAAATGGAATTGATTGTGAAAAGCATGGAATAAATCTTATTTAGTGATGATTTATGGTTTTGATGAAATTGTGAAAGCTTGGTGAATTGTATGCAAATTGACTTGGCTATTTGAAATTAAAATGTTGATTTTAAATTATGAAATTTCTGAAATTTTAAATGGTTTGATGAGAAATGGGTTTTCAATAAAAAGGATGTTTTATTGAAATGGTTTTGATGGATTTGGTTTTCAATAAAAAGGGAGTTTTATTGAAATGTTTTGAATTGGTTGAACACTCTTGGTTTTGATGGAAATGGTTTTCAATAAAAGGTGTTTTATTGAAAGGTTGATTTTGGCATAATTATTGGAAATGTGTAGTGTGTGTTCATATTTAATTGTATGAGTCTTGGTTGAAATATGACCTTATGCTCGGTGCCAAACGTTTATTGGCACGATGGTAACTATATGTACGAGGCTTGGTTGAAATATGACCTTGTGCTCGGTACCAAAGGTGTAATGGCACATGGGAAACAATTACCTTGTGACAACATGGTAGATCGAAAAGAGACTGCTCATGAGTATGGAACTGTCATAACGATGCATGCATCGTTGATTTAACAGGTTTTTAAAATGGTTGGGAATGCCAAAATGGGATTTTTGTGAAACGGTTTGGAAATTTTTTTGGTTATTTTTCTGGAAAATTAACATGTTGGAAAATCTGGTTTAAATTGTACTTTTATGCTTTTGAGCATGGATGGTTTTGGAAAACATGTTTATATTTAGTTATAAACTAATTTGGTGAAAAAATTTTATATAAACTTTTTTTATATAAATGTGGAAAACTCTTCTATCCTAGTGGCGTGAGTTGGGAAGTCATTGGGGAAAACTTACTGAGTTTTATACTCACCCATGCTTTGGAACATTGGTGATTTTGTAGATTTTATATTCTGAGACACAAGTAAAGGTAAATCATCACATTACTAATGGCTCGTGGTGATTTTTGGGAGATGTTGTGGAGCTTGGAGCTTGTGGACCATAGAGTCGTGGTGTCTTTTGAGAGTCTTGAGTTGTTCTTCCGCTGTGTATTTTGATGTTTGGTTTGGTCTTCCGATGTTGTATACTCTGATGTGGTTTAATATAAAGGAAGTTATTGATTGGTATTTCATTGTTTCACGCATCATATAGTTAATGGTTAATGGATGGGTTTATTTTCTTAAAGGGTAAATCGTCCCCCAATTGTATTTGAAATACTTTGGCATTTATTTCTAGCCTTTGGCATCTTGGGGATGTCACTTAAGGCCTAGTAATGACTCATTTCACTCCCAAGCCAATGAAAATTGGCAGGTCGTTATAGGCTAGTCCAAGAATCACACACAAAATTATTTTTCGGCATACTTAAATCAACTATACTTCACTATTTATATAATATAGAAGTTTAATTATAGTCACTCTATTCTAGGAACACTAGCTTTACAATATTTTTGGGATAGAGCATTGTGTCCAATAGAACACTTCTGGAATCTCCCCCTAGATCACTATCTTTGTTGAAGACTTACTCAGTTTATCAACATGAAGGTTACTTCAATGGATTTGAATTAAATTCTATGTCCCTGTCTAGAAGGAGACTCTTCTTTCACCTGAGATCAGAGTTGATGCACTCTGAATGCACTATTCACTGAAAAATGGATGTTCAAAACTACATTTCACAAAGCTCCTTTATGAGGCTCACTCCTTCTCAAAGAAAAATACCTTCACAGAGCTCACTATGACATCGTAGAATAACCAATCATCACTAAACACCCATTAATGAAAATTATTGGCATCATTTAATATTAAACTATTCTTTTCATGATTCTCAAGCATGTAGAGAAATCCAAATTCACATACCTACCCTAGCTTCATGAAATCATTGATATTTTGTGTTTTCCCTAAATATGATCATGAAAAATGAAGTGGGGGTTGCCTTATATTTATAGGCCCATCCTTTCACAATGCACCACCACCTCAAGTTTGTTTTCTGGAAATTTAAAAATCAACTTCGTAATGCTCCTCCATTCATTAATCTCTAGTAAAATTTGTCATATTTGAAGAGATCACCATCAACACATCATGCAGTCGTGATGTTCTAATTCTAATAATCATAGAGAACTCCATATTCATTTTTATTGATCCACATCTTCACAAACATAAACCCAATATTATCTAAACACATGAATTTAAAATAATTAAAAAGAGTTGATTCCAAAAAATAACCCTTCACGATTACAGTCTCTTTTTCTAGTTTTTAATCACAAAAATTTGGAAAACACTGGGAAATGATGCCACCTTCAACACTATTATCAACCCATACTGTAAGATCACTTGTCTTGAAAACTCATTGATCAACAAAGTGTGGATTGAAAAAAAAACTCAATTTCTATTGAAGAACATCATTTGTACCAACAATCTCCCACTTTGGGTTTATTGGACATTTATTGAAAAATTCTATAAAACATCGGGCGCTATCAAGACCTGATACGCGAGAAAAAAATCATCCAATAATCTATGTGTATGTGAGAAAATATTAGTGTAGAAAACAATAGGGGAAACATAAATCAGGTTCTCATGTTTTGGAATGATTAAATATGTCTAAGAAAAGATTTGACTATTTCTTCATAAAATAAAATTATCATCATGTCATATAATCATTTCATCGTTCAAAAACCTAAAACCAGTAAATTATAAAAACACTAAATTATCATCTTTCTTTATCATTCTCCCCTTTTTTAATGTTGAATTTATCCATTCTCCCCCTTTGGATATAAACCCAAATAACATGTATTTTTACTTGAAGAGCTCAAAACACACTCCCCTTGGATCGTATCTCACTGATAAACCTACATCACTTCCACAAACTATTTAAAACAGTTAACATAGCTGGGTAGAGGGAGAAAAAATAACCTATTAATGCATTGGGTAGTGGTTAAACATTGTGTTTTAACTGATATTTATAGAAAATATTTTTTGAAATTGTCTTTCTCAGAGTGTCAATAACTTGGTTTTCAGCTCCAACATGATCTATTTTGATCATCCCTTATTCAAAATTATCCTTGATGAAGTGATATCTGATTTCAATATGTTTCTTACGAGAACAATGAAAAATATTCTTAATAATATCGATCAAGATATTGTTATCATAGTAAATCTATTTTGGACGTTTCACCTCATCACCAATATCATACATTTGTTTCTTTATCCACAATATTTTATAGAAATCCTTCATAGTAGATATATACTCTACTTCAGAAGGATTAAGAGAAGTGATTTCCTATTTCTTACTCAACCATCCCACACATATCTTTCTAATAAATACTGATACACCACTTTTTGACTTTCTATCAACCACACCTCTAGCCTAGTATATAATCAAAATTTCTGATAGTACATAAAATCATCTTGAATAAAAGTATAACCCATAATTGTGAGTGCCTTCAATGTACCTCAAGATTATTTTAGCTATCAACATATGGTCTTACTTCAGATTACTTTGAAATTTTGATACTAATTATTTTGTACAGAAACTATCTAGCCATGTTTTAGTTAAGTATAATATGCTTCCAATGATTCACCTATACATGGTGGGATTCACATATTTCTCATCCTTAGGTTTTCCAAGTCTTTTCCCAACCACAATTGGAGCTGAAATTGGTTTGGATTCATGGATATTAAATTTCTTCAGAAACACTCTTGTATACTTTGTCTAAGAAATGAATGTGTGATCCTTATTCTTTGTCACCTCCAACCCTAAGAAGTATGTGATTTCACCAATAATAGACATTTAAAATTCTGATTTCATGTGATTGAAAAATTCTTCCACCGATCTTTTCCTACTTCTTCAAAATATAATATCATTCACATATACTAGCACTATAAATTGATCCTCCTTTGAATTCTTCTCATACATATTATGGTCAACACCTCCCATTTTAAATTAGAGCTTCTTCAGATATGATTCAAGAAGAGAATACCATGCTCGTGGTGCATTATTTAGACAATATAGTACCTTTTCAATTTACAAAAATTTATTTCATATTTACCAATTAGAAAACCCACTAGTTGTTCAATTTATACTTATTCTTCAACAACGCCATTTAATAAAGTTGTTTTGACATCCATTTGAAAAACTTTATATCCTCTTTGAATTTCCATCATAAGGAAAACATGATCAACTCCAGTCTCACTACTAGAGAGATTTTTTCTTCATCATCAATTCCTTAAATATATGCATATCATTTACACACTAAGTGCGCCTTATTTCTTATCACATTTCCAGTCCCACCGAATTTATTTTTAAAAACCATTTTATTATGATAACATTGTAATTTTCATGTCTCTTAATAAGATCTCACGTTGGGTTCTTTTCAATATAGTATAATTCTTCATTCATGGCCTTAACCCATGATTAGTTCTTTGAAGATTCATCCAAATAGTTTTGTTATAAAATTTAAAGGAAGGTAGAATGTTTTTCACTCCTCATTATTCTTGTTTGTGTGGGAGCTAACCATTCCCTAATGATGTTGGATTGATTAGTTTCTTCTCATAGATTTCATCTGTGAGGTTCAGATGATGGGTCATAAACCATATATTCCTCTTCAAATTCTTCTTGCAAATTAATATCATCAAGTGATCCTTGATAATATTTGAGACCTTCGACTATTTCTAAAATTGAATTAGTCCCTTGTTCACTATCTTCTTCGTCTTCTTTCATATCAGCATATGGTATTCTGGGGGTATCTTTGGATTTTTCATCAATGATCATAATATCACTAATTTAAACATTTCTTTCCACACTATTATTATAGAATTTTAGTCTTTTATCTTCATATAATATACAAGGAATATCCATTCATCTATAGAATCACCATACTTCCCTTTATTTCTTTATTTATTTAGGATGAATCATTTACTTTCGAAGACCTAAAAATACTTCAAATAGGGTTTCCTTACATTCTATAGATCATATGGAATCTTGGTTTCTCCCATGTAAATCCATGTATAATTTTGAGAAAAAACTACAGATTGAATATCCTCTTTCAAGTAATGATGTAAAATACGACTCTCAATCAACGTAGTTCTGGCCATATTGTTAACTTGTCTATTTTTGAGCTCAACAACTCTATTTTAATATGGTTTTTTCACTACAGCCACCTCATTCATTATTCCATGTTTCTCTATGTAATTTTCAAACTAAATGGATGTGTATTCCCCACCATTTTTAGTTCGTATAACTTTGATTTTATATTATGTATCATTATCATCCATTCGATGATAAATTTTCCTAAAATCAAGCACTTTATGTTTCCTATGTATAGTCATTACACAATCCATTCAACTATATTCATAAATAAAAATAACAAAGTACCTCTCTCCATAAGCTCCATCCACGTTTATTGGACCACATACATCTGTGTGGATGAAATCAAAAAGATTTGATATCATTTTTTTATTTGGCCAATATAAACCGTAGGCCAACATTTCTCGTACACAAGCATCAAAAATATTTTCATTTTCATGCTTCAAATTGCGGACATCCATGACTATATATAGCTTAGATATCTTTTCCATGTCTTTTTGATTAATTTGACCTAGCCTTCGGTGCCACAAGTAGTTTTCTTCTTCAATAGTTTAGTAACAAATATTTTCTTTACTATCTACCTAGTATAAGTTTCCTTCTATTACTATCCTTTCCTGAAAGAATTACTTGAATTTCCTTTAATAAGGCATCCATTTTTATTGAATGTCACTATAAGTCCTAGGTCACATAGTTTACTCACACTAAAAACATTATGATGGAAACCTTCTATATAGAGAACTTCAGTTTTCTTATGTTCGTCGCTTTCCAGTTTCGTACTCCCACTGCCATTGATCTTCAAAGAAACATCATTTTTGAACATTAATATTCAATCAAAAATTTTATTTTCATTATTCAATAAATAAACATTTCCTATAATATTTTATAATCATCTTCTATCAGGAGTCCAGGTACTACTATTCTTGTTATCTTTGACTGCAACTTCTGCAAGATGGGATTTCTCTATTTTCTTCTTTTCCTTCCATGAAATATTATATTGAGTGAATGGTATAGATTTTATTTCAAATATCTTTTCCATGTGCATGGTCTCATCATACTCATATTCTTATTATGAAAGAGAAAACTTATTTTTATAAGAAACACCATCTAGTTTGTGAGTATTGACTTATCTTTGAGTTTTGTATGTCTTGTTCCCATCATTCCTTGCAAGCAATAAGAATCTTTATTGACAAATATAGAATAATAAAAACAATATCAATATAAAATATTTCTTCTATAAGATATAGGATATTAATTTTTTATCCTTTTTTACTTCCTTGATCTTCCCCATTCAAATAGATCCTTTCCTTTTTATAGTATGACGTGGTATGACCCAGATTTCTACATAATTTACATTGTATAAGAGGAAATTTCTTTTCACTTCTATTTATTCTTATGAATCCTTCCATATAAAAAGACTTTAATAGCCTATAATTTCATAAAACTTATATATAGGATTCATTTCTACTTTCAGTTTAATTTGAGGCACTCATTGTTAGTAATTCAGGTGAATTTGTGATATGTTCAACTTTATCTTTCCCTTTATTTTAGTTCATCTTATTTCTAGCCTTTGATGTTTCAGCATCACAACCAATTCCATTTTTTCCCATGCATGTGGATATTTGATCATCCAAATCCATTTCTATTCCTTCGGAACAACACTTAACTCTCTCTATCATCACAACATTTTAGAATGTTCAAAACTATATAGTTTTATTTGTTTAATTTGGATTTAATTCACTTTATAGTTTACTCTATAGAGTAACAAGATCTTCTTCAATACCCTAAATTGTCTTAGAATTATCCTCTAATATGGATGTTTGGTCATTGATGACCTTTTCTTATTCTTAAATCATGAGCTTCAATTATGCTACAACGTGGTAGATTTCATTAATTGTTGAATGTACTTTCACTACTATTTCTAATCAATAAATTTTGGCTCCAAGATGATCAACATTTTGTGATTATTATTCTAGAACTGCTCTCCACTTTTTTGTCTATTTATTTGATTTTCAATATTACCAAGAGAATCCTCAAATTCCTTCTTGAGATCAACATTAGCAATCAACTGAAATCTCTAGATTTATCTTTCTATGGTTATTTAATTTCAGTTATATCCATCCTAGACACTTGGGTTCTAAAATTAAACTCTTGTTCTTCATCCTTAAATAATTCATTATCTCCATCTTCTTCTTTAACGAAAAAACTCTTTCTCTACAATTTTCTCCAAGATTTTAAGTCCCCCTTTTATAGAATCATTTTCTAAGGATTCTTCATGTTTCTAGATTCCATTTCTTCTTCATATAACTTTATTGAGCATTAAGAGGCAATGTTCCCAACTCTACTAAAACAAAAACAAGCCAAATGTTTATTTCATTAAAATATCCATTTTACATTATTGAATTTCATAGAAAAGAGAGAAATAAGTTCATATTACTCATTTTCGTTTTCATAACCATCTTTGGAAATCATTTGTTTTTTCATGGATTTGAATTCCATTTCCTTTCTTACTCAATTCATTGCATCTTTTAATTTGACCTTAATTTCATAAGCCACTAGACTGCTCATAAAATAATCCAAATAATGTTTAGACAAATACATTTCATTGAGGGCTAAGACTTTTGGATTATAAAGAAGTAGAATTCCTCCTATTAATTTTCATCATAATGTAAATGTCTTTGATTTCATCACTAAGTCTTCATTTATCTCCAAAAACTTCAGTAATTTAATTAAAATTGGTATTTTCATTTTCATCTGGATGCATTATCAGATCATCGAACTTATTGTATAAGACTTAGAGTTTGACCTCTTTTACTTTGTTATCCCCTTTGTATGTATTCTGTAGTTTTTTTTTCATATAGAATTTTTTAAAGTATAACTCGTCACCTTTAAGAATATTTGATTATAAATATCTACAGCAAGGGAATATTGTACTTTAGCATCTACATCAATATTTTTTTTGCCTATATCAGTCATAGACATCTCTGTTTCATTAGTGACTTGTATCCCTTGAGTAGTGGAAAATAGGACTTCCATTACAAGATAATTATCTGGGACAATATGAAAGTTTCTTTCATTAATTAGGGGTACTCCCCTAACATTAATAGAATTATCTATGACAATATAAGAGGAAAATTTTAACTTCAGTAACCTCCCTTTGATACCACATTAAATACCCTAGAACACCCTGAGAAGGGAAAGGTTAATTGGGGTGTCAAATTTTTCTTCAAAAGTGATCGATTTGGTCCCTAAGTTGGTAGGAACCTGTTAAAACTCTCATATGGTATTTTGTAGTAATTAAAACAATCATATGTTTAGAAACAACACAACAATTTTACATTGTTCACCATTGAGGGCTAGTCCAAGGATCATACACTGAAAGTTTTTTGGTCATACCTATATCCACTATACATCACTAGTTAGGGAATATAGAAGGTAAAAGATAGTCACTTTTTTCTATGAATGCTATCTTTACAAGATTTTATGGACAGCACGCAACATCCCATGGAGCACTTCCATTGACTTCCCTTATATCACAGTCTTTGGTAAATCCTTGATCTGTTTATTAACTTGAAGGTTTCTTCAATGGTTTTTCCTTAAAGTATTTGTCCCTATCTAGCATGAGATTATTCATTCACCTAAGACCTGAGTTGATGCACTCTGAATGCACTGTTCAATGAAAAAAATGATATTCACAACTGTCATTTGTAAAGCTCTTTCATGAAGATCACACCTTAGGGAATAAAACTGCCTTAGTAGAGCTCATTGTGTCATCATAAAATACCTATTCATCAAGAAGAATCCATTATTACAAATCAATGGCATCATTCAAAACATAACTGGTCTTTTTTATTCTCAATATCACATAGAATCCAGATTTTTGGATCTTCCCTAGCTTCCCAAAATTAGTGTGATTCCAGATTTTCCCTCAATAATTTCATGTAAAATGAAGTGGTCGTATCCCTATATTTATAGGCTTGGCTATTCTCAATGCTCCAACAAATCTAGTTCATTTTTCATATCTTTTAAAATAATCTTCACGGATCTCCTATATTCACAAAGCTCCGTTGAAATTTTTCATAGTCACAAAGATCATTGTAAACACATTATGCAGTCATGATGCATCACTTCTTCTAATCATGGTGAAAACTGTCTCTATTCGCGATGCTTAACATCTTCATGAAACATAACCTAGTTTTCATAAAACTAAATCCTTTAACATATTTATGAATAATTTATTCTATAAAAGAACCCTTTGTGATTCTATCCTCTTCCTCCTATGTTTCATCCCAAAAATTTGGTAAACACTGGGAAATGGTGCCACCATCAACACTATTGTTAATGTGTTCTATAAGATCAGTTTTCTTGAAAAATCATTGATCAACCTAGTTTTGATTGAAAAAAAACACAAACCAAACTCCATTTCTAGAAAAAAAAATGACCCTTGGTTCCAACATCAACCCTAGAAATATGGACAGACTGAGCAAACTATTGAGGTGTCAATGGGTAAGGTAAGGGCCTTTATGTTGTATTTTTTCATGAACTAGGAGGATCACTTTCCATTGGTATAGTTTTCTTATAATCACATTTATCAATCTACTATTGTCATGGAACATTTTTATGCCTTATAAGGGAGACCATGTTGGTCACCCTTATGCTAGACAAATATTGGAGAGACATATCTTTTGAGACAAATATGATGTAGGTGATGATAGAGAAGGTTCATGTTATACATTATCGTGTGGGGATTTCCCATAACACATAGAAATATTATGTATATTTACATCATAGGATCATTGAGTATTAGTATTGAGGCCATGTGTTTCAGATATTATCTCCATCATAATGATTTTGTAGGTTTTTATGGTGTGAAAATATGTCCCTGAGATTCATCAGGCCATTTGAGATCCTATGGTGGGTTAGTGAGGCTATCTACCACCTAGCATTTCCTCCATTTTTTGGATAGATTTCATGATGTATTCTTTGTATCATAGAAGAAGATATATGTTTACGAACATATTTATTTTATTTAATGGGGATATCTAGGCATCGAGTATAGATCCAAATTCATAGAGTGCATAGGGGCGATCAAGGATCAATAGGATATCATTCTATGTGGATGTAATATCCCTTTGGTTCATGTGATTTGGTGACATAAAAGTATGCAATAGATCTCCTTGGAGCATGAGGGTCATATGCAGACTCAATACCCCAAAATTTTTATTTAGCTTGTGATTTTCATGGTGAAAATCCTTTAAGGAGGGAGGAATGTAATGACTCTAGTTTTTTTTGTTTTAGTTCTTTTAATATTTATATATATATATATATATTAGGATTTCTTGTTAGAGTCGACAGTGTGTTGGTGTATCTCAGAAACCCGAATTAATATACTGAAAATATTAATATATTTCAACATACACTCACAAATATTTTTGGTTTAAATTTATTTCCCATTTTTCGGGACCTTGGATGGGAAATCAGAGGCAGTGGATGATTCTAGAATGTAGGGTTTATCATAGAAATTACATATGGTTGACCGGAATTGGACATTCTATTGAATGTGATAATTGGTTGGATAATTTAATGAAATAAATGATTTATAAATTTATTTCTATTAAATTAAATATCCTAATACTCCCTCATAAATATTCTATTATGAAAAACTTCCATGTTTATCAACATAACCCTGAGATATTAGAGAGTGGAGGGGATTGTTATTTATTGGAAGCTTAGGGTCAGAGAATGATGGTTATTTAATCATGGTGAATTTACTTCTAGGAAATGAATGAAATAGATATTAATAATTGTTGAATGAGTTCTTCACAAATGATCAATCCTTAAACAAGGTGGGGCTCATTATATGTGGTTTATATCCTACTTATTTGATAATAAGGGAACTATTATCTTCTTTATCTTGATCTATGATTTATATTCAACATATTATCTCAAATGTGAGTTAAATGGTTTAAAATACTCTATATTTGGTACACCATGATAACACAATTTATCCCTCGCTTTATGATCATTTTTTGGGGATCAGATAAAACCAAAGACACCCATCACTTTTTTTTGTAATTTTTCACCATTATTCTTTATTTATTTATCATTCGTCTATGGGGTTTGCGATTCTATATTTTTGAGGTGGTATTGAGCATCATATAAGCCCTAGATTCATGCTAGTTTTTTTAATTATGCGAATATTTGTTATTTGGGGATGTATCATAATGGGATTATAGGATTTTGGTGAAGGATACAGGTTTTGAGACCCTGAATGGTGGTTGATGCATGAAGGAATCCCATATGAGTGATTGGATTCTGAGATCCTTCCATAAAATGTTGTGAATAAATTTTAAGAGTCATTTACATTAGATTATGGTTATTAAAATGGTGTGATTTGTAGTGGAGAGCATGGATATGTAATCCATGGGAATAATTGTCTCTACTGCCTATGGAAACCGTAACTACACACCGCATAATGAAGAAGAACACACTTCTTTTACTTTGGTTTCTATAGTTTCTAGGGTTTTAACTAAGTTAATGATCACACACCATGTGGTCATGATCATATGCATTTTGACCCTACCTATGTAGCTTAGTCGTCTAACATGGGTACATTCACAGAACACTCGGTGGGCAGACATGTCGTATCACCATGGGAAAATGTCGTGTGGTAGGGCATGGTTAGTTGAGTCATGTTCCAGGTGTAAACACCCAGTACCCTAGGTAGAAATACATTTCATGTACAACCTATACACACTATGTAGTATGATATGCCCTTCCAATATATTTTTAGTCGCAAAAAGGCCCAGGTGATGTAGTTAGGTTACACTCTATGTGACCCCACATACACATCGAGTACTTGTCCCATTAATGTATACCTTTTGTATCTCTTTATTATAGAATTAAATTTTGGACCATGGTTAGCCTATCATGATTGGTTTTTAATTTATAATGCGATTGTATCCTTTATTTTGAAATATGATATATTATGTGAGGTGTTCCAAGCATGATTCTCTTTCATACAATTCTTGATAGATGGTAGAGATTAGGTAGGATCATCAAAGAGATTCTGATGACGGTACTCCCTTGTCACACCAGGGAATTACTCCCCCAAACTCTTTATATATGTAGATTCATTACTTCCCCATACTATATAAGGTTGTGGTTCTTCTATCTAAAAAGTGGTACTCTCCCATATTCGAGATCCAGTTAAGAGCGGGTCATTTACTAGAATGAGTGCTCTCTCAACTGTGGAGCACTATAACGAGAAGTGGTCCCCTCCACACATATTCTTATGGTGTTTTTCTTGATTATGGGCATCATATATGGACCTTTAGATCTATAGGAAGAATAATTGTACTTAGATAAGAAATTGATATTGATATCCCCTTCCTCTTTTATTTGTATTTCTTTATGAGTATATATGTGTGTTTTTTGGGTTGAGCTAATTTCTGTTGTATATTTCTATTCCTCCCTTTCTATTTTTTTGTGAATTTTACTAGGTATATCTTAACTAAAATTTTTATAGGATAATTTCACATGTTTCATGTGTTATTCAGGCAACAGAAAGATTGGATATGACATCGATGGAACTTAGTGATACTTGGGTGCATTGAATATGTTCAATGGTACTACTTTCAGATGAGGATCTAGTCTCTCTTCAACATTACTTTTTATAGATTTTTTCACATTGGGACTTCATTTCAATTTGGGAAGTCAGTTTTTCTATTTAAACATTTCTTTTATATTTTCATACTCTGATTTATTACATAGAGGATATCTCAAGAATAGTTACACTTCATATGTTGCAGTCTTTTATTATTCCTCTTCACTTATACATGGAGATGGCTTTATGTGTTTATAGGTTCATTAGGTTAGAGACACCCCTTTTAGTTTATCCCTTATTAGAACATATCTCCAACACCTAGCCTATTAGTGGCGGTCTTGGGCATTTCACACCTATATTTTTTCTTTCCAGGCAGGCTCCGGTGGGTCAGGTCATGAAAGGATTTTCCAAAAACCTGATATAAAAAGTCCTTAAATCCCAAATTAATATATCTTTCCACATTGGGTTCTTAGAAAAACCTATATAAAAAGGTGATTTTCAAATCAATTTTTTCATAAAACATGAAACTGGATACTCTTAAAAAATAGTCTATAAACTTTCTAAGTTGTTTTTTTTTTGAAAAAATCAATGTGGAAAAGTGATTTGGACATCAGTTTTTCATAAAAATAGATTTCAAAAGCAGTAGAAAATAAAATCCCTTTTTTCTATATACATCAAATTTTTTGAAGAATTGATGTGGAAAGAACTTTAAACATTGGTAATTACCTAAAACCAATTTTAAAAGAGAACATTTTTTGATTTCCATATCATTTTTTTGTATAAATCAGCACGGAATGTATGAATTTTTTTGAATAAAATATATAAAATCAATACATTCCCCTAAAACAAATGATATTATTTCATGCACAAAAAATAGGAAAAAAATAGCATAAAATAGAAAAAAATATAAATACTCATCTTTTAAACATTAATAATAAGAAAAATACATGAAAGATAATCCATCTACAAATTAACCATACCTAAAAAGAAGTTTCCAAAAAAAATCAAAAGAGGGTATGGTCATCAATTTTATATGGTGAAGAATCATTGAAAACATATAAAAATTAATGTTATAATATTAAAAAAATATAATATTTTTATATAAAACCGAAAATTCATAATAAAACTAACCATATTAAAATCAGTTGTAATCCCATTTGGGATTATCTCAAACATGAACCTTAAAACATAATAACCATGTTTCATTTTCCCTTTTTTACGATGACACTACTAATATGAAACATTAAATTGTAAATATGAACCAATATATATATTTATAAAACAAAAAATATATATTATCTATTGTAAAAGTTGTTTATATGTAATTTCATGCATTTAATTATATTTGACTTATTCATTAATAAGTGAACATCGTTAAACTTTTCCAATGACCTATATTTTTAATATATTGACCAAAAAATATATATAATAAGAATATTCAATATTAAAAAGTTATAAAAAAGAATAAAAAAATATATTTTATCAATTTTGAAAAATATTTTATGAACTCCACCCAATAAAGAGAAAAACATGTATATCATACATTCATGTGGGAAGAATACACCTAACATCCAATGACCAATAAAATATAAAAAGTATAAAATTAATATCATTATAATTAATTTTAGATAATAATTATATTATTCTTCGTACCCATCAAGGAATGGAAAAACCAATACCCAATATTCATCTTTTCTCATCTTTAACATATATATGTAACCCAATCATCCTCATTCAGATATACCATAACCATTGAAATGTAAACTGGATCTATAAAATCATAAGCAACAATGCTTTAAATTTCAATGAAAAGTGGTTTGAGGTACCTAACTAGATTATTTGTACATTCTGTTACTACAAGTCATATTTACTTAATAAAAGATAAAGTAAAATCAAAATTAACTTACATAAAAAACAACAACAATACAGGTATAGTGATCTAATAAAAAATAACAAGATCCATTGTGTATTTATTTTAATATTATTAATTTATAGTATCTTACCCATATATCATTCTTTATTAAAAACTCATAAATATGATACAAGATAAAATAAATTTTGGATAATCTTTTTGGCCCATTATAAATATTATAAGCAAGTGAAGGTGTTGATTTTTGAACATTTCATTTATTTCTTACTAATTATTTTTACTTTATATTCCATTATATAAATTAAGTGAAAGAAAACATAATAATTAATTTTCAATACAAAGTAAATATAATTTAAAAATAAACACTTGCCACATATTTCAGGTGATGAATCAGTCCAGCTGGACTGAGTGAAAAATGATTCACATAATATGCAGCTCTAGTAACCTCCTCTATAAGAAATGGCACTATAACATTTGGATCAATAATATAATGTACTATTACTCTTACCTGACCTAACTGAATCGGTTGGTTATATACATAATCCCACAAAACATGTACTAATTTATATTCTATAATATGTACATTGGGTTCCCTGGTATAAAACTCACATTACAAGATTAGGTTAGAATGAGTAGGTGGAGGATCATAGGAGGCAGGTTTCACAGGTTCGAACTATCTCGTTATTTGTTCCAATATAGCATGAATAGTTTATTTAATTTGATCAAACATCACTTATATTAGGTCATTCACCTCAAATATTAAATAATATATTAATTAATCTATCGATTTCATACTTTGATTCCCAAAAAAATTATAATATTGACACTCTCCTCATATCCTCTTATATAGTCAAGGTGCTTTGGAATTTATAAGGATGTAGAGAGAATTTACATCCTTCCCTTAGGGATAAAATTCTCATTCCTTTATTCCTCCTAAATTTTATCCTAAAATGATATATTAAAATAGAATATTATGATTTTTAATTTAAAAAATACCAACATTTAGGGAAAATAAAAAACTCTTATAATTTTGTTATCAAGTTCTTTAGATGTATCATTAATAAACTTTTCATTTTTTACCATTCTCACCCTTTTAAATGTTTCGTGGATAGTGGGGGAGATATATGAAGAAGTAGACCTCATCAAGACACTACTAGATTAAGCTCTTAAATCATCAAGCTTTTCTATAATCATTTTATCCTCTGGAAAATGATACACTTCATGTGAGAAAGTGTGTGGGTATACATTTTGTTTCTAGATCTCTTGGTGAGATATTCTGGAGACCTATTAAATTAAAATAACTGAATATGTTATATGGTATTAAACAAATAAATACACAATATAAAATAATTATCATTCCACAATTACATCATCATATTGGTTGGAAACAATTATCAAATGTCTCTACATATAAAAACTCATACACGAAGCATGTTTTTCACTCAATAACTTCCCAAAACATGATTTTTGGTCAGTTTTATTAAATTTAATTATTTAACTATCCCTAAATATTGAAAAAAATTCTTAATTTATTTAATTTCATGAAATTCTAATATCACATGTAACTAAATATATTAAATATTAGACATATAATATACAAAATATTTTTTGAATTTTAAAAAAAAATAATCAATTAAGATATTTTAACATTAAGGCCACCCACATCTTCACTTTCATCATATTGTCAACATATATCCAATCATGATATAAAATTTTAATCCTGAAATATATCTACATGGATATGTAACTCATAAACTATGATTTATGTGATCTATCTGGGTTATTATGATCATTAAATTCAATATGTATCCTCTCCTCTCCAAAAATAAGTGAAATTTTTTGTAAACATGTAATCTCATGTTTTAAAAATCTAGGAATAATGTTCTCTTGAGAAGAATAATAAGAAGATGATTTCATACAAGGATCACTAGTAGTCCTAAAAAAATTCGACTAATTAAATGTTTAATAATTAAAATTTTATTTATTGGAGATTTATTAATATGAAAAAAAAATATACACATACCTCGGTAAATGGTATTCAGCCTATGTGTATATCATTTAAATAGATGAATATAATTATATTTTTTTACTAACATATCATTAGTAAATTGAATATCTAAAAATAATGAATATGAAATATATCTAAGTAAAAAATAATACCAATACAAGTGTAGGTCTCAGAAAATAAATAATGTCAGGATTATTAACCAAAAAAATATGTAACTTAACTTAATAAATATATAAATTAAATAAATATGATATAAATGATTAAAAATTATAAATTTAAACATAAATTTTATAAAAACTTGGTTTTTATAATTGTAAATTTAAAAAAATCTTTTAGGTATTTTCAATCAATAAATGTTTAACTGGAACTATTGAATATAAAATTTAACAAAGAAGTCATAGAAATTATATATATATATATATCCAAATTAAAATAATATATTTTTTTATATCATTAAATTTCAAAACAAAATTCCTTAAATAATTAGTAGAGTAATTGATTGTTTTACCATATCACTTCAATATGGTAATTTGGCATATCATGAACTATTTCTACATTTCATTCATTATTATCATCAAAAAAGTCTCATAATTGACGAATAGACCTCACATAAATCCATTACACCATCATCATCCTCATCACCCAAATGATTTTTTTCCTTCAAAATGGTGAATCACGAATCATTTTATAGTTTATTAACATAAAATATCATCTTCACATGTTTCAACATGAAAAATGGTCCCCTATTTTTAACGAAATCTTTTAAAATTGAAAATTTTAAATCTATAATCATCATGTTCCACACCACTATTACTATAAACCCTATTACACATAAACATTGTGACTCAGAATTTATTATAATCAATTTCCCATATATCCTGAATAACTCCAAAATTTGTTGTTGATGCAAAAAATTAATTTTTTCTTTTACACTCGAAAATGAAGTATTTAAATGATGACTATTAAACAACTAGTTTTAACGGTACACTTATAATTTTGATTTATTGTGTATAATTTGTAACCATTACTATCAAAACCAGACCATGTGATCACATTAAGACATGGTCCCCTAGCTAGGCACTACAATGTTTCTAATGTAGATAAATCAGTATTGACATTCTCTTTAAATAGTGAAAAAATGTATTATTATGTTCAATCATCAACAAATTTTCATTTTTTTTAGATATCATACCTTAAATCAAGTAATATGTGATGATATAAATGGCTTTACCTCATTTTTGTTGTTAAAAATATATAAATCTGTTTCCATCACTTTATCACTTGGAATTAAGTTTACCTTTTTTCCAAAAAAGTCTCTAACTTCACTATCGACTACCAATTTTTGCAATATAGGGATACTAATGTGCTTCAATTCATACAAATAATCAGTAAAAATATCAATCACTAATTTCAATATATATTTTTTTAACAATATGGGTATATACTCAATAAGGATTTTAAATATAGACCTTTAAATTTTTCATATATCCTTCAAAAGGATATATCCATCCAAAATAAGCAACCCTATATATTCTTATCTCTCACACCAAATGAATCACAATATGAACAATTTTATCAAAAAACATAGTATTGAAATACATTATTGTTTGATAAAAAAGGAGGTAATCCACATTCTAAAGCACATATAAAGTTTTTAGATCCTCAACAATGGTAAAAATGTATTTCAAAAAGTAATATAACCCAGTGATAGACATTTTAACAGGTATCAGAAATATACCACACGATGCAATAGGTAGTTGTTGTTTCATACATACATGATAGTCACGTGATTTAATAGTTATTAATTTCAAATTCCTAAAGGATGCCAAATTATTTAGATTTTAAAAATATCCATTGTGTATTTTAAAACCATATATAAATTGAAAAAAAATCAAATTATTGATCATGATTATTGTTTTTCAAGATGAAGGTAAATATTTTTTATTTTATTTTGTAGTGGGAGAAAACTATAAACATGTTCTAATGGATATTAAGTTATATAATTCATGGAATCTATCTTTTTTCTTTCTATTTATGTTTGTAAAATTTATTATCAAACCATAATATAAATTTGTTTCTACATTTATAACATTAATTTTAGTATTTAACTTTAAAAATATCAAATAAGGTATCTCAAATAATATAGACCATTTCTTTTAGGTATTTTTTAAATTATTAGAACATCCTTTCTTTACAAATATAAAATGAATATTTTTCACCTTTTCATAATTTTCTTAAGCTAAAAATGATTATGGGAGGAGATTATTCTATTATAAACTATTAAATTACCTTTTTAATCTTCAATAAGGATGATCCATTCTAAAAAATCTACAATGTTCCATAAACATTATCTTTATTATTTTATTAAATTGATAATATGAAGTCTCCTCTTCACAAATTGGAAAATATTTATACCCCATACCATTCTATCCAAATAAGTTTCCATATTTCAGAAATTTATTTATACTATATCATGAAAAATAAAATATTATTTCAGGATTTTATAAAAAATTGAAACCTTTTTCTCTCAAAATATTTTAAATCATAAATAATGGATGAAAGATACACAAAAATATAATTTCTTTTAGATTTTTTTTAGAACTCATCAATATCATTATAATATATTTATTATAAAAACATATGTGTGGGGATAAGTTATAAACTGCCAACATAATAGGACATGAACTACATTGGATACCAATGATCTGATATGAATTCATTCCATCTGTGCACAATCTCATTATGAGATTTCTATATTCACTTCAACAATAATGGATTTTTTATCAAATATCTTCTTTTTTTGTGAATCAGAAGGGTGACATAAATTTCGATTAGAGTTATACTAATTTATAGGATATCTTAACATTTTTGAATCATTTTGAGTTAAAAATAGTTACTTCAAATGAGGAATTATTAGAAGATAACAAATAGATTTAGTAGAATGTTTGGTTCGTGATCTTGAGAATGAAGTAGAGTTTAACGTTAAAACAATATTATATAATGATGTCCCATATTTCTTAAATTCTAATGAAAATTCATATTTCATCCAATAAAACACATAAACCTTGGGGAAATCATGTATCTTTTTATAACACAGCCACATTGGGAATAATATTTTATTTTCATCGTAAATGGAATCGAGAAGTAGATTTACTTTGGGAAGTATCTCTTTTAAAAGATTAAGAAATTTAGTAAAACTTTTATCACTCCACCAATTTCTAAATTTCAAGATAAATAATATCATCACTACTAATAACACTGTAAATTTATTTCATCCTATGAATAGTTGATTCTTATAATCTTCATACAATAATTCAAAAAATACTTTTTTTAATGAATATAACACCTACATCATGAATTAATTCATTAATACGATCATTTTCTCATGTTGGATATCTTCATCAATATTACATGTTTAATTTTCTCTAATTTAACCATAATAAATCAATTGTATATAATTTTCATTAAAACCATTGTAAATCATATTGTATTTGATTTCTCTAGAATTTAATATTCTCAAGTTAAAACACATCACGCAATAAAAGAAAATATGATCTGTTTTTAAGATTTTGTTTGGTAAATTCCAACAAATCATCAACTCCTTTTTCATATTTTTTTAGTGGTTCTTCATATATTTATCTAATTTTGATCCGTTAATTACATAAGATCCAAAAATAAAAGGTAGATATATCAAAATTTATAAACACTTGAAAATATATATAAATATTAAATATCAAAACATATAAACATGTAATCAAAATAATCAGTTAACCATTTAATGATAATTATTTATTCAAAACAAACAATTGTATAAAAGAATTGAAAATGTTTAGATGTAACTACCTTAGATGAGTTTATGAAAGTCAAAGGATTTATAAAAATGATCTTAGTTATTAATATGATATAACAATCTCTAATATGAAAACAACTAACTCAATCTTAAAATATATATCCTTCATTATCTAAATATCAGCTATTAATATGATCTTAAAATCCCAAAAATCAAAACACCCTACTCAATCTAAAAATTTCTATCCTTAATTTTCTAATTATTAATATGGTTAACTAAAAAAATAATTAATGATAAAAAAATTATAAATATAAACAATTATAAATACAAAAAATTCTTATTACAAAGAATTTATATCATAATAACCATGAATTTATAATCACAAACAAATTATACTCTCAAGATAATTATAAACATTAAAATTTAAAATTTAAAAATATGTATTTAAAAACATATAAATGAGGGGATGAAAATTATAACTAAAAATTAATTAATAAATATTATAAAAATAAAAAAACATTAACTTAAAAAATAATAAGATTCAAGCTACAAATATGAGATAAAGAGATCATAAATTATGATTCATGTCCTTTAGATTGAAAAAAATAAACTAATATGGCTCAAATAGATATAAATTCTGAAGATGGTGAAATTGAAACAAGATAAATGAAACATATATTAATGGGTTGAATGAATCCAGGGATGATAGGGAAGTAAGAAATGAAGAACAAAATTGATGAAAAAGACATACAAATAGATCAAATGATGAATATTCAGGCTGATAAAGTAGGGTTTAAAGTCTCATGTTACACCTATTATGTTTTTTGAAAAAACTATCAATTAATTAATGAGGGGGAACCCATGAATGTATTTTTTTTAATCTTTTTTATAATATTTTTTCTAAAAACCAACATCAATTTTTCTTAAAATTCGTTTGATGTTGGTTTTACTAAAAATTGGAATCAAAAGTTCTAAAAAATTATTTCTTAGTATAACCGACATCAAAATCATTTCAGATAGAGTTTTAATTTTATTTTCACTAAATAAATTTCAAAAGTCTCTCTTTATGCATTGTAACTTTGGTTTTAGAAAAAACCAGGGATAAAATACCATCCTAGAATCATATTTTTTAAAAGTGTATCTTTGTGATCTCTCTACAAAGATAAAAAAACAAGAGAGGTATGAAATCTCCACAGAACTGTTTACATGAAAGATATGAGAAGGGTTTTTATTTGGGCCTCATGTATTTAATATGATTTTATACATTATGAATTTATAAATGTTAGGATTCAAGATACATGTGGAATTATAAAAATACATTAAACTTCACTCACTTCATCTAAAATTCTCAAGTATTGTTATAAATTTCAACATGAACAATACAGAGAATATTCCCCTCTATATCTTAACTATGATTTTCTAAATGGATAATGATAAAAATAGTGAAAAAAATTGTGTTCTTATTATAGTGTTCAATAGGAATGGAAAGGTGAAATTGTTTAAAAAGAATTATAAATCTAAGGAACCTTCACATTTTTGTTCCATGATGTAAAACATATAGAGAGTGGAAAAATAACATCATACTATATATGTTTTTCATGTGTTGATCCAACAATTTTGTTAATTGATTTTTAATTGTTTTGCTCACAAACACCCACATCTATTTTTATAACAAATTTACTTTAAGTGAATTTAATTATAATATTAATTGGAATAAATATTTTATTTTGGATGAATTTAGTCAAACTTTAAACTCATGTAAGGTTATTATATTTCTCAAATTATAATTATTATGGACATGTCCATAAAATTTTAAGGAACATTGTTTTTACCCCATCTTTTGAGAGGAACATATGGTTTTTAACCCCTATGTTGTTGTAATAGTATGGATAAGGAACCCTGTTTGTGGAAGAAACCCTGACTTTTAGGAACAATAATATATTTCATGATCCCTACTTTTGTAATCAATTATATTTTGTCAATCGTACCTTTAAATTTTTTCACTACATAGTAAAACCCTATAGTTGACTTGGTCAATTAAAGAGTTTTTAATTATATATTATTTCCAAATTTTTTAAAATACACTCACTAGAATTAAATATCCCTTTAAATATGTTTAAAGACTTATTCAAAGGATCATATAAAATAAATAAATCATTCCTATTTCCAAGGGAGGATGTTTCTTTATAAGAATGTTTTAAATACAAATATTGTTGATTTATCCTGTGATATTTGTAGAGTTATTTAACCCTGATAAATTTTACCATCATGATAAGTATCAAGAGTTTATTCTTTTAAAAATATATATATGTTCATTCAAAAATAAAAATGTGTCCTGAACTCTATAGTTACACATTAGTGACATATATGTTTTGCTTCTTATGTGTTTTATCTCCAGGATTATTGTTGTTGTTGTTGTATTTATTCATTAATCCTTTACTATAATTCAACAAATAACTTATCATATATACACTTTTTTGGCATTCATGTTTGATCATTTTACTAGTGTTTTCTATACTACTATTTAAAGAAAGCATGTTTGAAATTAAAGGATATTTTGTTGTTGGGATTTACTGAAGATCATTTACATCTGTCAGTTGATGCTATAACTATGAGTTGAACTAGTATTTAAAATATTTATCTTTATATATTTAATGTTCAAGTGTAGAATTATCATAATTATTCATGGTGGTGTTTGAACAACACTTCTTGTACTAATCTATGGATATTTTGGGTTCTCTTAAAAGTACCCAAAGGCCCTGTAAAAGCCTTTTTTAAGGTTTCAAATAACTTCAATTAGTTGTAAAGGTCCCCTAAAAAAGGACCTACTTGTTAAAATCACCAAGATCATGGAGATAGCGTTGGTGGAGTGGACTAGGGGATTCTATCACCCTGAACCACTATATAGTGTTGGTTTCTTTTCTTTTCTTTATTTATTTTATACTTATTACTCTTTTTTATGTTAGAATAAAAGAATCACTTTAATCTAAAGAGGGGATTTTTTATATTATGTTTTTAAGAGGAACAAAATAACTCCACCCCCACCACCTCTTTTGTATTTTTATTTTTTATTCTAACACAAAAATTGGTATTTATTGAAGGGATTTATTTCATTATTTATCTTTTATAAACTTCTTTCTGATTCTTCTTGAAAAAAATAATTGGCATTAAAGAAAAGGCTCCATTGGATATATTTCGTTTTTTGGAAATCCTTGAAGATTCTGTTTTTTACCTAATACCAACAACTAATATCATAATATAGGCTCAAGTAATTATATTTATTTCAAGTCTAAGAGAGTCAGTGTTAATGATCTAGAAAAAGTTAAATATCATTCTATGATATTAGAGAATATATTTTTATGATTCTTGTAAATTATTTTAATAGTGACAATTATAGATTCTAGAAATAAATCATGATTATTTATATGAAAAATATTTTAATAAGATTTTATTTAAAGGAATTAAATCCCATTGAAATTCTTGAACAAGATATGCAAAATTTAATTATGATCAAGAGAAAGAATGTGATCATAATTTGAGATTTATGAATGCTATTTTTATGGTTTAGGAATGGATGAATTTAATCATGTCTCTCAGTTTGTTAATATGTATGAGATATAGAAGAAAATTTCTATTACATAAGATGAAATTTATAATTTCAGAAAACTATGATACAACACTAAAAAATTGATATTTTATATATTTAGGATGCAATAATATGAAATAATCACTTAGATTAATAGAAGATAAAAAGAATTTATCAATGATATTCTTTACTTGGGAGATCCAATTTGACAATAAGATCAACATTTAAATGTTCTTATAAGGGATTAACATTATTAAGGGGATGCTCTTGGACTTCACTATTTTAGACCTCTATAATGTGGTTTTTCCATGGCCCCTTTTGGATCCCTTTAATGTCCTTTCTTTACTTTGAATAAAAAAATCTGATTATGATGAAAAAAAGGTACTTAGTGTCTTACACATTATGTGGAATGGAATATCTACTATTATTCTTCAATTAAATCCAATTAATGAATTGAGAATGAAAGAATGGATTGGAACCTTGATGTTGTTTTAATCTTAGATTCAAGATGAAGCTAAAACCCATATTAATATCAGAAAGGAAGGTGTTTCACTTAAAACTACTATGGTTGAATAGTTTGATTCATGTTACCTAGATTCAAGTAATGAGATATCAGATCTTTCTAAAAGATTTGTAAAACTATATAGTAAGATAAAGATAAGGAATAAAGAGGATATATTCTATGAATGAAAGGAGAAATGGGAAATAAAGTTTAATTATCATGTGATTAATGGTCAATAGAAAGATAATTATAAATGAGAAGGTAAGAAATTTTATGAAGGATAACTGAAGTCCTTTTTCTGATTCAAGTAATGAAACCACTACAAACTCTAAATATAATAATGAAATTAAAATTGTAAATCTTTGTCTTATGACTCATACTAATGATGTAAAATATTCTTACCCTCAAAATTATAATTCTGAAAAATTCTCTTTGGATGAATTAAATAAATATTTTCTTGTTCTTGAAGACAAATTTTAATATTTAAAAAAAGAGAATAAAAAACTTAGAAAATCTTATGATTCTATTTCTACTCATAAATAACATTTATAAAAAAATATTATAGATTTGGAATCTAAATAATATTTAATTTTTCACTAAAATAATATAAAATAATTATTATATGTTTTTTATACTTTAAAAAATCATGTAGAATTCTTGTTAAAGGAGAAAACTAATTGAATCAAATTCTTAGTAAAAATAAAATTCATAAAGGTAAATTTAGGATTGGTGGTAGTGGCTAAAAACCAAAATTTTATAATTATAATTTTTTTCCTGGTCAAAAAAAGATAGATTATATATAATGTTAACTATTTTCACTATATAATATATAGAAATTATGTTAATGATTGTTATCTTATAGAACCTCAATTTTTTGTATCAAGGTTTCTCATTATTAAAAATAATTATCTAACTTTAATTATAGAGTCTCTAATCAAATATAACATATTTAGTTGCCTAAGTCTTTATTTGCTAAAGCTTTTGGATCCAAAATCATATGGGTACCAAAAGGAACTTTTATTTGATATTTTTTAGGTATGCACCACTAGACTTCATTTTTATATCATTAAGTGGCTCCTTGAAAATTAGGAAAAAATATTAAATTTATATTTCTTATTATTTTAAAATTAAAATTTCATTAAAGGTTTAATTTTTAATCTAGGAACCATTTCATTTTTATTTTAATATTTTATTTAAATATAATAACTATTCTATATAGGTGGAACTTTCAAATGTTTTATCTCATTTTCTCTACATTTAATTATCCTTATATTTAAACCATTAAATATTTTCCCACTCAATTATTTTATGTTATAAATTGATTTGATGAATGATATTGATTACATAATGCATATTCTATATAGATTATTTAATTTCATATTAATATATGTAACAAAATCTTAAAAGTATTATAATATGTTGAAATTTTTTATCATTATTTTTTGTTTTTATAAATATTATTTTATATATCTTCTTCAGACTAGTCTTTTGGTATAAGTTTTAATTCAGGGGGAGAATATAGTATATGATTATATTAATTTAAATCACTTGAATAAAGATAATTTATTTTAATATAAAAATAAAATTTAAATTCTTCTTTATTATGTATCTGAGTTTAAATATCTTTTTTGTATATATATATATATTCTATCAAATGTGAATTAATATATTTCATAATTTATTTTTGATGTCAAAAAAGAGGTTCAAATTTATAGGATAAATTTATATGATAAATTAATAGGGTAAATGTATGGGAGAGATGATAAATAATAAAATTTTGAGGGAATTAATATGATAAATTTATTTTAATTTCTATGTTAAAATTTTAATATATATATATGTGTATGTATATGTGTGTGTGTGTGGGAGAAATTTCTATGTAAAATTATTCTTCTTTGTAAGGGAAATAGTTTCCTGAAAATTATTTATTCTAGTATTTGTAAAATTTATTTTTATTTTTATTTTTTATGTTAATATTTTTTATGGGCTTTGTGATTATAAAAAAGGGGGAGATTATTGGGAATGTTTTGATCCAATAATTGTGTTAATTTTTGTTTTATTTTGAGTCTCAAAAACAATTACATCTATGTTTCTAAGGAATTTAATTTATGTGAATTTATTGATAAAAATCATTGGAATAATTATTTTATTATAGAATAATTTTCCCATTATCTAAACCCATGTAAGGATATTTTATTTCTCGAATTATAAGTATTCTATAAGTGTTTATAAAAATTCTAGAAACATTGTTTATACCATATATTTCAAGTAAAACAAATGGTTTTCATACCCTATGTTATTTTAAAAGTATTGATAAAGAACCCTATTTTTTGAATTAAACATATTTTTTAGGAACTAAAGTATGGTTTATCATCCCTACTTTTGTAATCAATCGTATGCTACAACCATACTTTTGAATTTTATCACTGCATAGAGAAACTCTGTGTTTGACTTAGTCAATTATGGAGTTTTGAATTATGGAATATTTCAACCCTTTCTTCAATGGTCTTAGAAAAAATAAATATCACTTTAAATATGTTTAAAGATTCATTCATATGATCTTATTCAAAAGATTAAATTATTCGTATTTCTACGGTAAGTTATGAATTTTTTAGAAAATTTTAAATTTAGTTACTTGGAATTTATCTTGTGATATTTGTGGAGATATTTGAGATAAATAAATGAGACTATTGTGATAAATATTGAGAGTTTATTATTCTAAATATATATGTGAATTTGAAAATAAAATTGTTTTATCACCTTTAGAGCTACACTTTTCTGACATGCATGTTTTGATACTTATTTTTTGGATTGACTTGAATGTTTTTGTTTCTATATTTCATTGTTAATTTTTTTCTACAGTTAGACAAAGAAATTATAAGATATATACTTTGGATACATATGTTTTTTATCATATTATTAGGTTTTTCTGTACTGATATTAAAATAAATCCTTTTTGAAGTTGAATAATGTTATACTTTTATGCTTTATTGAAGATCATTTAAATATGTCATTTTCTGCTGCAACTTTGAGTTGAACTAGTATTCAACCTCTTTGTCTTAATATATTTACTATTGAAGTTTCAAATTCTTGAACTTAGTCATGTTGGAGTGTGAAATTATCATACTATGTTTTTTATATTTTGGTTCCTTGTAAAATAACCAGAATTCCATGTGAAATAATTTTTTAACGGTGTGAACTACCTATACTCTATTGGAGAGGTCCCTAGAAAAAGGACCTACTGGTAAATATCATAGGGCTTATAAAGAGAGCATTGGTGGAGTGGAATAAAATATTTCTATGACCCTAACCACTATACATTATTGTTTTTAGTAATTTTTTTATTTATTTTCACTGCATACTCATATTTAAGATATAATGAAATATTCACATTAATCCCAAAATGGAAGTTCTGTGTCTGTCGATTTTTTAAAAGGATAAAAATCCCCCATCCCCATCATGTGTCTTTTTCTTTTCCATTCTATCCCAACAATATATTTTTCAAGAGAAAATATGGGCTATTAGGGGAATAATTTTTCATTTATTAAAGAAGAAATATGAATCTTCATGTATGTTTTTTATTGATTATAATTTTTCTATTATTATAAATTTGGCATTAGATATATCTGGTGGTTCTCTCATTTTTATCCAAATACAAGAACCAAGTAGATTCCAGAATATTACTTGAGTTGCAGTGGATCTTCTAGCTACCAATGGAGTGAGACTAGATTCATTGGATATTAGAGACTACCATATCTCATTATAGACTGAAGTTTTTCCAGCTTTAATTAATTTTCGATATCTTTCTAGTACAAGTACTAAAAATATATCTATGTTCATCTTAGACATGGATGGTTTTATTTTACAAATTCAAAACTAAATAATGTTACTTTTGAAAATATAACATATTTTATAGGATAACACATTTGAGTAACAATCATTTTGTACTAAAAAAACAAAAAAATATTGTAATAGATAATGAGTCAAGTTCACATGACTTATATAACACCCAGTAATGGAATTACTAGCTTGGTCTTGTAAACAAGAAATATTTTACATAATTATATAAATATGGATGTTCAGAATCTTTTCAATTAAAATTATTTTATATATGTTATGCTTGTTTTCAAAGGAAAATAAATAAATCTCCATTTAGTAAAAAAGGATAATGATCCACATATCATACCAATTTATTTTATATAGATGTTTGTGGACCTTTTCTAGTATATTTTACTAGTGATAGTTATTACTTAATATATTTAAAAAATGAAAATAGTATGTAACAACCTGGATCTCTATTTTAGGTATGGATACTGATTTGGGGCTATTTTATAGGAAAATGGAAGAAATGGAAATTTTTCTAATTACACACCGTGTACCCGGGTACCACGTACAACCATGTACTGGCTATGTAACATCCAAGAAGATAGGCGTGTGGGTGACCTGTAAGACCACCTAAAGTGAGGCCAGTTGAGGCTAGTACATATCATGTACATTAAATTAACATGTTGTGTACTTTTCTTTTTCTTTTTTATATTGGTTCATGGTCATGTATCACATCCAGAAACACCCTTCTTCTTTCAACAGTTCATATAAAATAGCAATGGAATGCTGAAAAACTTTGATCTCCTCTCGGTTCTATGTCTGAGCTCCGATTGAGACACCACCTGTCATGTTTGACTCCCACCGGTGATTTCTCTCTTTCTTTGGAGACTTTATTCCTAGTTCCTCCTCTCTCGTGAGTGATTTTAGGTTGAATTTTTTTACCCTTTTTTTATATCTACTGCATTCTATGCCGATTTAAGGGCTAAAGTTCAAGAGTGTTCTTCATACAACATCTAGGTTGGTGGGTTATGCCTTTCTTCGATTGTCTTTGTTTTTTATATGCTTAAATTTCCGAATACCCATGTTTGAGGTATTGATTATTTTATAATTTGACCCATTTTAATACCTTCTATGGATTTTTTATTTGAGATAGGGTGATTTCTTATGAATAATGTATTATACCTTGTTATGGGACACCCCATTGGTTTGTTCCCCTCTTTGACTATTTATGGCTGTTTGGACTAGGTTTCCTATAGGGAATACCTTTTTTTCATGCCTTGAATTGTTTAATATGGATTTGATTGATTATATAAATTTCATGTGTTATTCTTGTGAATATAATCCATGTAATAGTTATAGATTACATGTGCTTCCTTGTTATGATATGCGTGTTGATCTTCCAATGGACCATGAGATCCTTAGACTAGGAAAACTATGGGGGTTTTGATGTCTGTTACACAAGACCGTGAGATCCTTGGTGTATAATTTTAACCAAGGTAGTTTACCATGAGAGATACCATAGAGGTCGTTTATAATTTATTTATGCTATGTGGACCTAGGTGTATTAATCATGAGAGATAACTGTAGTTCGTTTATAATATATTGATGCCTTGTTGACCTATGGGTACTGACCGTGAGAGCTGACCAGGTGGTCATTTGTATTTGATAGTTTCTATGTTAAACCAAAGGGTTTAGACCAGGAGGTCATTCCTAGAGTGTGTTGGTGAATGATTGAATGACTTTGATGAGCTTGTTAAGCCAAAGCACAATATTGGACATGGTCTTACCTATTTGTCTAGATGGTCTTCTCAAATGTATGATGTTACTATTACATGGAGGGATACAGAGCTTAGGATAGATCCCAAGATTCTTTTTACAATGGTTTAAATAATTAACATATGACAATGAATGTAATGGAAACATGTAAGATTTTTTACTTTTGAGTTTATCCAAGTCTATTACTTCATTTATGCATTTGTCCTGCAATATATATATTCACTGACTGTTATGAATATATCTTTTGGTGGTTTCCTACTCGGATCTATCTCCCACCCTATTTGGGTCATTGTTTTGGGCCCAAAAAGATTATATGGTTGTATTTATAGATAAAGAAAAGCACTGAACATCGTGACATACTGTATTGTTGTTGGAGCTGGAGATCATGGGGCCAAGATGAGGCTTGAGATTCTGTTGGAGTTTACTATTTTTCTGTATTTTGGTTTGATTATTGTATTTTCAACATTGTTACATGTTTGGATGAATTTATAGACACATGTGACATGCATCATTTATATATGCTCAAGTTGTTATATTACTATCAATCATCTATTGTTTACTTTTGTTGTATGGTATTACTACTTCTTCTATTTTTTACTATTGTTATTCCACTGTGTATACTCTTCCAATGAGAGAATAGTTTCCCCATTATCAAACCTTTTCCCTCACTACTATTTGGCAGCCTCTGGAATTTGGATAAATGTTCTTGAGGTTATCTTACCAACTGGGTTTGGGCACATTGGGCATCACCCGGAACTGGACCATTACAAAGTGGTATTAGAGGAGTTTTCCTTTCCTTCATTGAATTACTATTTTGAGCTTATATATTTTTATATGAAGTAATATGTAGTTGGTAATAAGTTTTGATCAGGAGTAGATGACTCTTGTATAGGGAAAATCCAGGTTACCTCGAATATTTCAATTTTTCTTTTTTTGCAATTGTTACAGTCGATATGATTTCACTGTTGGGTGATTCACAAGTTTTGTATTGTTATGATTTATATCATTGTAATTCTATTTATATTGAAAACTGATGAGATGAGTGTATACCATCTCATGCATCATATAAAAACTTTCTAGAGATCACATGTAATGCATTCTTTTCATTCCATTTAGGATGCATTACTGATTTTATGCTATTATGATAGATGTTGTGCTAGATATGCATGTTGTTGTGATAGATGTCATGATATAATACATTAAATTTTTGATAGGGTATTTTTATATGTAATTTTTCATTTGGATAGACACTAAACTTTGGTCGCTGGGGTGTTATGGGCCCCCTTGGATCAGAATTTGGTGGAACATGTTTGACCTTTAATTGAATTTTGTCATGTTATGATGTGAAAAAGGATGCCAAACATTGATTCGTGGAGATTATGGGCTCTCATAGGTAATACTTTGTCATGAAATGGATAAATTTTTATGTTTTAAGTGGTTCTAAATAATTTTTAGAGGCTTACTATCCAGAAACCCATACAACACGGTGTTTGGTGTTATGAACACACGCCATGTGCTCTTCGGATCTGGAAGAACTGACTTTTCTTATGTACATGTAGTGTATTGTATGTACATGTCATGTAGTTTTTGACTATGTGACTGAATATGTGGGTAGAGACATGGGGTTGAGAAATCTTTGGGGGAACACACTGTGTACTTGGAGTACACGTTGTTCTATAGTGGATCGGGTATTTGTCCATGTGACAAACGACACCGGTGGATAAAATTCAGGTGGTACACAATATGTCTAGATTAAGCATCTCATGTGGTAATTGACTATGTATCTATCCATGTGACTAATGAAATAGGTAGATGAAAATTAATTAGTACATGTCATGTCTAGGGTGAACACACTGTGAAGTGTTAAACCAGGAGAGAACTATGTTGTTCTAGCCATGTAAGAGAGCCTAGGTAGGAGGGAAAATTAATGTACATGACGTGTCACAGGATTGACACACCATGTATAGGGGCTATTGTAGAATAGGTTGGAATAGTTATACGCCCATGTTAAGGATTTAAGGTAAAATGGTGTGTATTGGTCATACACATTGTGTGACCTTCTTTTGTAAAACATGAATGTATTCTTATCCTGCTCCTTTATTTCACTTCTAAGATTAAGTCCTTAATAATCTGGAACTGAGGTGTACGCTTGACCTTATAGATTCATGCCACTAAGATGTCCACCGATTGTATGCCAGGTGTAGGGAAACAGTCAGACACCTGAAATGGTATATCAGGGACTACGAGAAGATTCTTCCATCATGCCTGTTTTGGCACAAGCTATTATACCGGATGTAGTTGTTGATGCGCAGTTCTATGAAGGATTTATGAGGATGATGAAGACTTTTCAAGGAGCGCTTCATATTTTCCCGACTATGGAGGAGTTGGAGAGGGTGTTCCTACAGCAGCATCCTCCTAGTTTTTTAGGGGATAGAGGACCACAGGCTTCAGATTCGTGGTTGGGATTCATTCATTGTATCTTTTAGTATCTGGAGACACCTCTAGGGAGGATGGTGAAGCTCACTCTATAAATGCTACATGATTCTTCCAAGAAATGTAGGGATGTTTTCTCCTAGGTGGGCATCATTGGTATATGGATTGGGAAGAGTTTTAGAGGACCATATATGAATACTTATACTCTGAGACATTGAGGTACAATAGATCTCGAGAGTTCAAGCATTTAGAGTAGGGCACTCTTTCAGTGATGGATTACTCATCCCGTTTTACAGAGCTTCAGTTATTTGCACCTGTTTTGGGAGGTGAAGATTTTCCTTTGGCTAGGAGGTTTGAGGATGGTCTCAGTTACGACATCTGATTGTGGTTTAATGTTTTCAGGATGACTTCAATGACTACAATAGTGAACCAGGTGCTGATTACCAAGCACAATCTGAGGGAGTTGGGAGCTGCGAGCTAGGGTGGTTCAACATCCAGGGCTAGTACTCCTTCTTTTGATTGCAGTAAGAGCAGTAGGGATCCTTCACATGGGGATTTCAGTAGAATTTATGTATCTAAAAGTATATAGATGAGGTTCTACTAGTGTAGGAAGAGTTTCCACACAATACCTCAGTGCCCAAGAGACCTAGTTAAGTGCTGATCTTAAGGAATGATGGGTCATCTTCAGCATTTTTATCATTTTGTATCACTAGAAGCTAGTTAAAGGGAATCAGTTATGAATCAATTATTAGGAGAAGGACCACCAGTTTTTCCTCGGTCAGGGAACTAGAGTTCATCCGGTCATTCAAGATGAGGAGGTAGTTGTGGTCATCATATCCAGATGGAAGGTTTTTAATGATAGTATAGTGGATCAACTCAGGGTAGTCAGGAAGGGTCACATGGCCACAGTAAAGGTCATACTATTGTAGTGGAGAAGACCTAGTATAAGAAAGTTCTCAGACCCTCTATAGTTAGAGGTACGATTTTAGTTGACTCGGTTTTAGCTTCTACTCTTGTTTATAAAGGGGCTTCCCATAGTTTCATATCTATTTTCATGATAGAGAGGCATGGGCTCTGAAACTTTACTTATAATGATTTTATGACTCTAGACACTCCATTGGGGATTAGGATGGATAGTATATGTTAGATAAAGTAGTACCCCATCTTAATATTGGTGGGTGTCACTTCTTATGGAACCTCTATGTCTTAGAGATGAAAGGCTTTGATTTCATTCTCAGAATGGATTGGTTAGTCTCTTTCTAGGCCTTTGTTGACATCTATAGTCGCAGGGTGAGTTTTATGTCACCAAAGGGCGGGTCATTTCTATAAAATGGTAGATGTGATGTACAGGCATGCAGAATGGGGCTGAGCATCATGGGTTGGGAAGAATTACAGCCCAGATTTTTAGTTTATATCAGGATGACTAAGGGACTTCACAGATGGACTTTCCTCCAGTGGTGGAACTTTTCAATCATGTATTTCCAGATAACTTTTTAGGTTTACCTTTATAAATATAGGTAGATTTATTTATTGATATTGTTCCAGGAGTGGCACTGGTGTCCATTCCTCTATATAGTATGGCTACACCAAAGTTATAGGATCTCACTTAGTAGTTAGAGGAGTTGCAGGAAAAGGGTTTCAAACATCCCAGTATTTCTCCTTAGGGTTTTCCTGTCCTTTTTGTGAAGAATTTAGATTGTACCCTCAGAATTTGTGTGGATTTTCAAAAGTTTAATATGTTGATGGTTAATAATCGATATCCCTTTCCGAGGATTGATGATCTCTTTGATCAGCTTCTAGGATCCCGAGTTATCTCAAAGATTTACTTGAGATTTGGTTATCATTAGTTGCATGTTAGACCACCATATATACCTCTTATAGACTTTAGGAGAAGTTATGGTCTATAATATTATTTGGTTATGTAATTTGGTCTCACAAAAGAGCCTTTATTTTTCATGGCACTGATGAAATGAGTGTTCCATCCATTCTTAGATTATTTTGTGGTAGTCTTCATGGACGATATCTTGGTGTACTCTCACACTTGAAAAGACCATGCTCTCCACCTTGATATCATTTCTATTACACTAAGAGATCATCAATTATATGTTAAGATCTCAAAATTCCACTTTTGGATGGATCTAATTCACTTCTTGGGACATGTCATCTCGGATACTGGAGTTTCGGTAGACCCAGAGAAAGTTAGAGAAGTAGTTTTCTAGGAGCATCTGAAGAACATATTTGAGGTAAAAAGTTTTCTAGGGATGGATAGTTACTACTGGAACTTTATACCAGACATTTCACGATTAGTAGTACCACTAATGGGCCTCACTAAGAAGGGTGTAATGTACTTGTGGACATATTCCTACGATTTAGAATTTCTAGAGATAAAAGGGAGATTGACTTCCGCATCGATACTAGTTTTTTCAGAGCTGGGAAAGAGCTATAATACTTACTATGATGCATCAGGAATCATTCTGAGAGTAGTGCTTATATAGGGGGAAGGAGTCATTCCATACCGCTCTCGGCAGTTGAGGTCACATGACAGTAATTACTTGATGCACGATCTCGAGTGATCTATATTTGTGTATGCATTATGTTTTTGGAGACATTTTCTTTTGGGGGAGAATTTTGTGGTATAAAATGACCACAAAAGTATCAAGTATATCTTTACTCAGCGTGATCTAAATTTGAGATAGTGAAGGTGAGTTGATTACCTTCAATATTTTGACTTTGAGCTTGCCTACATGCCTGGGAAAGGCAATGATATGGATAATTCATTGAGTAGGAGGACTCAAATACTGTTAGTTCAGGAGGCCAGTATTGAGTGGTAGCTTATGGATCTATTTTCTGAGATGCATTTAGAGGTGCACGATAGATAGGGGCATACTTTTCTTTCTTCTTTATTTGTTTCCTCTACTCTTCGTTATTGAGTGTGAATGAGATAGATATCAGGTTTTGAAGGCTTAGTCCAATCTGAGAGTGTGTCAAGAGAGGACCCTACTCCTAGGTGGACCATAGGTGAGGATGAGGTCTTGCATTTTCATGGACATGTATGGGTTTCAGCAGACATATGTGAGGATTGGATTAAAGTTTTTAATGCCTCGTTATGGGCAGTTTATCCTGGGGACACTAATATTTACTGTGTTCTACATCATTATTATTGGTGGTCAGGCATGAAGAGGGATGTAGCTTGTTTTGTTATGAGATGTTCCACCTGTCAGTAGGTGAAGGCGAAGCATCAGTGACTGGTAAGGAATTTATAGTAGTTACCCATTTCCGAGTGGAAGTAGAATGATGTTGTGAGGGATTTCGTGACGAGTTTATTGTGGTCTCCTTGAGGAAATTATGTCATTTGTGTTTTTGTTGACAAGCTCATGAAGGTTTAACTTTTCCTACCGATCACAGAAACCTTCAATTTTTATGCATTTGGAAAGTTGTATATTTGAGAGATGGTACGTTTTCATGGGGTTATTCACTCTATAATTTTATAAAGGGACACCCAGTGTACTTCTCGTGTCTGGTAGGGACTACAAAGGTATTTGGGTGTACAGTTACTTCTGAGTACAACTTACCATCCCTAGACAGATGGACAGTCCAAGCACACAATATAGGTTTTGAAGTACATGCTTCGATCATGCGTCCAGTATTTTGGGGGATCTTGGGAGAGACACATTCCCCTAGTGTAGTTTTCCTACAATAATAGTTTTTAGGAAATGATTGAAATGGTACCTTATGAGAATTTGTACGGTAGTTCATGCGGATCACCCCTATGTTGGCTGGAGGTAAGAGAGGTAGTTATGCTTGGACCTTGTCTTTTCATTGAGATTACTGAGTATGTGGAGTTGATTTGGAAGAGGATGTATACTGCACAATCACACTATAAATTTTATGTTGTTGTACGGAGATGACATTTAGAGTTTGAGGTCAAGGATCGGTTTTTTTTTGCGTGTCGCACCAACATTGGGACACATGAGTATTGGAAGATAGGGGAAGCTTTCACCGACATACGCTGGGCCGTTTTAGGTTATGGATAGATTCAAGCCACTTGCCTATCAGATGTAGTTACCTCAGAGGTATTGGGATATCCATGATGTCTTTCATGTTTCTAAGATATGGTGTTACTTTTTAGACTTGTCTCATTTCATTCAACCTAAGGAGGTTGAGTTGGATGTGGATGCATCCTTTTAGGATCACCCTATTAGAATTGAGGATCACAGCACACAGGTTCTCCTTGGATGGTTTGTTCCTCTAGTACAGGTGTTATGGAAGCACAGGTGAGTATAATATGAGACTTGGGAGAGGGAGGCCGACATACAATCACACTAGCCAGAATTGTTTTAAGTTTCTTATTAACCACCCTTGGAAGGTAAATTCGGAGATGAATTTCTTTATTGGGGGAAGTTTATAAGAACCCAGATCTACATTTCAGGTTTAGATATTACTTTCGGTTTGTTTTTTAGGGAAAACGAAGAAATGGAAATTTTTATAAATGCACGTCGTGTACCTGGATATTGCATATAGGCACGTACTGGCCATGTAATGGTCAAATACATGGTTGTGTGGGTTACCTGGAAGACCACCTAAAGAAGTGGTTGGTTGAGGCTAGTACACGGCATGTACATTAAATGAACACATCATCTACTTTTATTTTTATTTGTTATATCAGTGCAGGGTCATGTCTCACATCCATAAACACCTTCTTCTTTCCTCAGTTTGTACATGAGAGTGATGGAACTACAAATAACTTTGAGCTCCTCCATATTCTCCATCCGAGCTCCGATTGAGACACCGCTGGGCATGTTGGATTCCAACTAGTGGGTTCTCTCTTTCCCTAGATCATTTCTTCCTGATTCATCCTCTCTCGGGAGTATTTCAAGGATGAATGTTTTTACCATTTTGTAGATCTATGTTGTTCTAGGATGACTCATGGTATGACGTTCAAGATTGTTTTCATACAACATCAAGTTAGGTGGTTTGTACCTTTTTTTGATTGTCTTTGGTTTGTATATACTTAAAGTGTCGAATACTCATATTTGGGGTATTATGTATTTTGGAATTTTACCTTGTTTAATACTTACTATGGATTTTTTTTGAGAAAGGTTAATGGATTATACATATGGTTGTATACCTTGTTATGGGGAACCCCATGGGTTTGTTCCCCTATTTGGTTGTTTATGGTGGTTTAGACTAGGTTTCCAATGAGGAATACCTTGTTTCCATGCATTGTGTTGTTTAAAATGGAGTTGATTGATTATATGAATTTCATGTGTTATCGTTGTAAATTTTATCCACATAATAGTGATTGATTTCATGTTCTACCTTGTTATGATATGCGCGTTGATCTTACAATGGACCATTAGAGCCCTAGACTAGGAAAACTATGGGGGTTTCCATGTTTGTTGCACAGAACCATGAGAGACTTAGTGTAGACTTTGACCCAGGGGTATTGACCGTGAGATCTACCCAAGATGTTGTTTATAATTCATTTATACTTTGTTGTCTCAGGGGGTATTGACCATGAGGGATGCCCAAAGGTCGTTTATAATTTATTGATGCAATGTTGAACCAGGGGTATTGATCATTAGAATTTCCCAGGTAATCATTTGTATTTGATTATTGCTCGGTTAAACCAATGGTGTTAGATCGTGAGAGATTTCCCAGAGGGTTTTTGTGAATTATTGAATGATTCTAATGAACCTGCCAAGCCAAAGCACAAACATGGACATGGTTTTACCTATTTTTTAGATGGTCTTCTGATACATCTATTGTTACTATTACATGGAGGGATACCAAGATTCATCTAGATCCTAGGATTCATTATTGAATGGTTTAAATAATTAATAAACTAAAATTAATGTAATTGAAAACTGTAGGGTTTTTTACTTTTGAGTACCTCCTTGTTTATTACTTCATTTCTACATTTTCCATGCTATAAATATATTCACTAACTATTAGGCATAGATCTTTTTGTGGTTACCCACTGGGATTCGTCTCACATCATAATTGGTTTATGCTTTTCGGCCCAAATAGATTATATGGTTGTAGGTATAGATAAGGGAAAACACCCTTCTTCATCAGGTAGTTGATTTTTGTTGAATATGGACAGTATGGGGCCAAGATGAGGCTTGCGATACTATTAGATTTTACTTCTTTTCTATATTTTGGTTTCAATATTGTATTTCCAGAATTGTGACCTGTTAGGATGATTTTCTAAAAACATGTGACCTGAATCATTTATATATGCTCCGGTTGTTATATTACTATCAGTATTCTACTATTTACTTTTGTTGAATGGTATTACTACTTTCTATATTGATTACTATTATTGTTCCACTGTGTATACTATGCCAATGAATTCATAGTTTCCCCATTATCAAACCTTGTCCCTTACTACTAGTCGGTAGCCTCTGGTGTTTCTGGAAATGTGCTTGAGGTTATGTGACCAACCGGGTCTGGGGTACCTTTGGGAAGCACCCAGTACCAAGATGTTACAATGTAGATATGAATATTGATACTTAATGAGGTATAAGCTGATTCCTTTTAGAAATTTAAATGAATATAAGAATTAAGTAGAGAATAAACTAAGTAAGAAGATATGGAATCTCTTCTCAGAATGAGGTGGGGAGTATCTTTACCAAGAATTCATCAACTATCTAAATGGTTTTTGGATACTATATGAACTCTCTCATCCTTATACACCATTGTAAAATGGTTTTAGTAAAAATAGGAATCACAACTTTTTTGACATGTTGATATATATATGGAATCATATGTATTTTTCATTATCCTTTTGGGGGTAATTATTATAGAATATAGCATACACACTTAACTATGTGTCAATAAAAGTGGAAAGTGGTATCCTTTTCAAGTTATGGTATGGGGAAAAATATTTTTTTTCACATATATGAGTGTGGGGATGAAAATTTATTATTAAGGATAATCAAAGTACAAAACTGTGAATCTAGATGCACTTAGTCTGTCTTTATAGGATATAACAAAGAAATAATAGCATATTACCTATTTGATCACTCATAAATAAAAATAATTTTGGAAATACATTCCATAATTATATAAAGGTGGTGTATCTATAAAGTATTTAGTATGGGAAAGATAGACATTGATGTAGTCGATGATCAAGATACACAAGAGTAGGAATAGAAAAAAATTACATAAGACCCAATGGAAGAAGTTATTACAAATACAAATGTACTGAGTTAAATCATGAGATCGGTTAGGGAACCAAAGAGATATGGTTTTCTAGATACTAGGGAAGTTAAAAATTTATTAGTTCAAAATAATGAACCATCATCTGGTTAGAAATCATTAAACAACTTAAGAAGATTAATAGTGGAATAAAAATATTAATTTTTTAATGGATTCAATATACCATAACTGAGTCTAGGTTTTGGTATATACTCTTATTATTCTAAATTATTTTTTGTAAAAATGGTTATTTTTGGAGAAACTAAACATGGATAATAAATTAAGTATTTATAAGGAATGATTAGTTCTTAAAGTACTTTAGAAATGTCAAGGAATAGATAATTATGATGAAACTTTTTTCAAAATTCTCCAATATAAAATCCATTACAATTATTCTTAACATAGTATCTTACCATGATTATGATATTGGTAAAATTTATTGAATGGTCACTTTTCTAAATGAAAACCCTGTGTAAAATTTATATATCACATAACTAGAAGAGTTTGGGACATAAAAGGATTCCAATAAGGTGTGAAAGTTGCGGAGATTCATTTATAGGTTTAATAAAGCATCAATATCATGGAACATATTTTTATGAATCTGTAAGAGAAATTGGTTTGATAATGAATGATGTGAGCCCTATGTATAGAATATTTTTAGTGGGAGTGTATTAATTTTCAAAGTATTATATGTTGATGATATATTATTTATACAAAATGAGATACTAGTCTTATAGACTTTTAATAAATGGTTAAATAAATGCTTCTCCATGAAAGAATTAGGTGGAGAAGCCCACGTCATAGAGATCAACATCAATTGAGTTAGATTATATAGGATTCTTGGAATAATTCAAGGTATAACATTGAAAAGGTATTAAAGAGATTCAATATAGTAAAATCTAGGAGAAGATCATTTCAAATTTAAAATGGTATACATCTCTCTAACAAAATGTTTCTTAGGATGAAAAGGATATAGAGAGAGAGAGAATGAGTAGAATCCTTTATAATTTTTTGAAAGTATTTATCATTTATTCTTCACAATGTACCATGTTTATCATTTATCATTCTTAGATAATTATAGGAATATGTCCAGGATATCCATGAGATACACATTTTTCGACTATAAATATTATCCTAATGCACCTAAGGTTTACATAGTATTGGTTTCTAGATTATAGGGGATAATAGGAACTAGTTGTTAGGGGTTATAAAGATAAAAGTTTCCAAATATATCAGAATGACCTGAAATCTCAGTTGGGATATGGGTTTTTCTTTAATGGAGGATTTTTTTGATAGAAGAGTTCTAAGAATACAGTGGTCTTTAATTATAAAGTAGGTTCCTAGTATATTTTCCCATTTAAATCAGCTAGATAAGTAGGGTGGATATGAAAAACTTTCTATGATATTGATGTTATATCTAGAAGTAATGATGATAGAAATATATATTTTGAAAATACTACATGTATGATTCTATCCAAGGAGATTAGGTTACATAAATGGATGATGTACATAATTCGAATGTATCACCTGTTGATATGTTTTTCTCTAAGGTGTAATGTCATAGTATGTAGAGTGGAACAATAGATAATGTGGTATACCCATTGATGAAATATTTATCTATAAAAACATAAATATCATTTGAGATCTAGTTGAATAAATGTTATTCGAAGTTGTATCATGTATAATTTAGAGTCTATTAGGGTTATTAACCTTCAAATAGTTGATTTTATACATTCTGTTACCAAAATATTAAAATATATATTATCATATTTTGATTTTTCTTTTATATAACATTAATGTGATGATGTCCTCCTAGTATTTTTCATAATTAAATGTTATAACAGTTCCCTTATATAATGAGAAACTATAAATTCTATGTAAGTATTTTAAGAATTATATCCTATTTTCTAGATAACATCAATGTGATAGTAGAAGGGTAATGATTAACTATCAAGGGTTAGAAAATCATTTGAAATTGATTGATCTTATAATAAAGTTTTCACTTAGTAATCTCAAGGAAGTGATGTTATGATGCTAGACCCACCAATAGAAATTATATATGATATAAGTTTAATTGAATATTCTTATAAGTGAACATGATTCTTGGTCCTTATACTTGAGATGGTTATTATTTTGTATCATTAATTTCATGCTTTGAAATATTAAAACAAACTTTTCCAAAATATAAATTCATTGAGGTATCATACATTTCATGCATCCTAAGTGATATAAAATTAATTGAATGAGTGATTAAAATATTTTACGATTTGATTAAATTGTAGAGGATATCTATATCCCATTGATTAAAATGAATCTATCTGATTAAACCCATGTCCATGGTAGTTTGTTGATGAGTTTATTTTTGGAATGTCAAATAATGATAAATTAAGCATATATGGTGATGACGCAAGTATTCATTTGTTTAATTAGATATCAATAAAAAAGGATTATATTACAAAATAGGATTCCTAAGAATGTTTTTTTCTTTACAAAATTAACTTCTTTTTCTATTGGTGAATTCACATGTAGTTTGGAATTGCCATAAAACACTAAATAAGTTCACCAAATTTTACTAAGAAAGAGGCCTAAAGGGTCACACACTAAGTGTATCCTAAATCTCATTAAATCCTATTTAATTTAATATTATGAAAACTATTATTCAAGGATAGTGGAATAATAAGTATCTCAATTGACCACTAAAATTTAATCAAAAAATATTAAAGATTAGAATATGTGATTTGAATTCTATATCTTGTTTTTTATTCAAAATTTAATAAAAAAATATTTATTTATTGACTAGTTTAATGAATATATTATTATAAATATTTATTTATTTACATGAATATTAAAATAATTAGTTATTCATTAGTTTAGTGAATATGATATTGATTTTTATTAAAAAAAATATTATTTATTTATTTAACTAAATATTTTATTATTCAAGGTTTGATAAATTTTTAGGAGGATTGATGGGTCGAGTTAAGGGCCTAGTGGAAATGATACATTTTATTTAATATCATTTAAATAAAAAATTATTTATTGAGTAAATAATATTTAAATTATTTCATGTCATTGAAATTATAGTAAAATTATTATTTTTTAGAAATGGGGATTAAATAAAATAGAATATTTGGTTAAGCACCCTAAAATAATTAACAAATATTAACATTAAGTATATAATCCAATTTATATAATTTTATAAGAGAGTTTTTATAGACAATGAAACCTATAAGGAATTTATTTCAAGCCCTAGATATAATATCCTCCTCCCATCCTCTCTAAAAAAAGATAGAACAAGAGAATACTATCATTTAAATCAATAGATAACAAACCCAAAGCGTTGGGTTCCACTCCTCTAACACCAGAAATATAGAGATTGCTAATTGATTCACGGAGCACGTGTGGATACAATTAGAGGAATAATTACTGGGATTTCCCACCATAATAATTACACAATAATAGAAACATCATATTTAATCAAAAATAATTTTCAACTTTGAGGTATTTCTTGATTTAAATTAATTATAAATTAAATGTGAAAATCCACCCTAAGAGATTCAAGGGTTCCCAACATCAAATTCTATAAATACTTTCCATTAAAACCAATGAAAAAAATGGTCATTGTTCCACCTCTTCTATTTTCCCCCAAAATCATTAGGTATAGTTAAAATAATATAATATACTCGACATAGATTAATAAATATTAAAATAAAATAGTAACTCAATGAAATGAGATTAAGTTAATAAATTCCCTTTTATATCTTGACATGTCTGGTCAAGCTTTTAAATCCCTATATAATGAATTTTAATTTATTAATTAACTATTTAAAAAGCTTATTTAGACTTACATAATATAAATTTAACTAATTATATTCATTTATTCCATATTGTATTATAATTTTAATTTTATATAAATAATTGTGTTTTAATTGTTTGAATTTGGTTCATTGTTTTTATATGATAGTCTTGGTCCTTAATCCTTTCTCATGTTTTCATTATCTATTCAAAATTCATTGAGTGGATATAGATATTAATTATGGATTTATGGAGTCCCATGATTTTCTCATAGATGTTACAATTATTATTTGTAATGAATCATTTGTGATTTATTCATTTTCTGTTATTTGATCTATAAAAAGGAATTGTTTTTATTAATGAATATTATATTATGTAATACCATTATATAATTTTAAACATAAAATAATTTATTCATTAATACCATATATTAATAGTATTTAAATTTTAATAATCATTTATGATAAAAAAAAAATCTAACATCATCCATTTAGGTGGTTTAACCGACCCAAACATGAAAATACTATAATAAATGGATTAATATGAATATGATATAATTTTTTATAATATATTTATTATAAAAGTATAGTTATATTAATAAAAATATATTATAGTATTTTATAAGGATTAGTAATGGTAAGGATGAGTGTATAAAATAAAAAATATTTTTTTTTTATTACATATAAAATAAAGATCGAGATTCCTTTTGGAATCCTTCTTCGTTTGGAGGACATAGAAACTCTTATTAAAATAAAATACTTCCAAACATAAAAAAATTTGAAAAGGATAAATTTTGGTATATTTTGGATCATAAACTAGATAATAAGTGTATAGTTACCAATATATAATGTACAAAATTGTTACATCATTTTTATAAAAACATGCAAAATATTATACATCCCAAAATCTATAGAATTAGTGTCTTGGAAAACATAGGTTCATATGTTGTATATTCATGTAAAATTTTAAAATTTATCATAATAATTCCTCATATTCCACTTACATACCTTTATAATCTTCTTAAAATATGTGACCACCGGGGGACACACAACAAAGAAAGGGTAAGTTGAAAATCTGTGTAAGGGGTGGAATAATAGGAAATAAATAGTAACATGAATCAATATGAATGATTGAATCATCATAAAGGCTTTTATGATAATGTAATAATGGTACCATAATAATAAAATAATAGAAGTTATAGGAACAATACCTAGAATATCGTATATTTATAATAATGAAACATTATATGCATAGGTCAAGGCTTAATATTAAGACAACATAACATAGTTGCTTTAGGATCTCTACCCATGTCCTATAAATAGTATCTCATGGGGTAAAAGATTTACCAATGAATTAGAGGTTTATATAATTCTAGTCCTATTTTTATATCATAATATATTCATGATCTTGTGTGCCACATAGAAAATAAAGAGTACCATAAACATACATCAATCAATTAGCATAACATGAATAGACTATTTTGAAAAATAAACGGGTTACATAGAAACCAGATAGGTCATGTTTTAGAATCAATCATGGATAAAATAGTATAATTATAGGTAAATACCCATGAAATAAATAGTATAGGATTAAGTGTGTTCCGTTATCTTAAAATAAATAATACTTTTACTAAAATTAAAATAACATGATTCAAAAGATGATGTGTGTTGAAATCAAGGGAATACTTGGGAAAGATCCTATCGAATGTATTTAAATATTTTATATAATAATAAATTAATTTGAAATTTAAATAATTACATTTAAATCATAAAAAGTCACAAAATAAAAAGTAGAATTAAAATCTTATATGAATCTTATAAAATAAAATCTAAAAAGATAATATGTTTTAAAAAGAGGAAGAAATGGTGTTTCTATATAATATCATAATAAATATAAATGCACTATTAAAAATAATAATGAACTTAGAGAAAGTATAAATATATTAATATATAAAAATTGGAAAAAAAACATAAGTCATGAAATAATGAATGGTATAAAAAGAGTATTTAAAAAAGAAAGGCAATCAGTAAAGAAAACATCATAAAACCGTTGTAATGTATGGCTTAATATTTCATGATTGAGGATGGAAAATAAATTAAAATACTTATTAAAGGTAAAAAATAATTTAATAAGGTAATTAGAGTAAAAAATAAATATAAATATTTTGAAATGGAATTAGAACTGATAGAAAAAAATCAAAATAAAAAAGAGAGATCAAAGGAAAGCACCTAACCATAAGTCTCATATTGCTTCTCTAGGTCTATAACTCTGGAATGACAAAATTATGTTTTTTAAAATAGTATTACATAAGTATCATGGATTTATTTAAGAATATTAAAATCATTTATTAAAATTGAAAATTATGTATTAACTATTCATTAATGATAAAAAGGAATAATAATGTGTTTCTTCGAATTATTTCCATTTGAGTTTAATATTTCGGTATTGGTCACTGTTATTTAAAAACTTGTTTCATGGCCTCCACAAACATAAAAACATATAAAATTTAAAACATGCACACATAAATTCATACATTTTTAAATATATATATATATATATATATTATGAAAAACAAACCAACCATTTGGTATTGATAAATAATGAAAAGGTATCATCCTTATTGGTATTATAATATACCATCTAAGGATATAGAAAGGGAGATAGGGAAAACATATTCATGTACTATAAATATTTTATTTCAATTTTATAGTAAAATACTAACATTAAAATAATTTTAATATAGTAATTAATTATTTTTAGGTTATATTGGTTTAAAAATAAAAATGATGATAAAATTATAAACATAGAAAATTGAAATTAAGAGAAAGAAATTTTACCTTTTCCTTGAATATTACTCCTTTGAAAAAGGTATAATACCTTGAAGTCTTGTTCTAGAGTGAGAAAAAAACATCATTAATACAAATAAGATTTCTAATAGGGGGAATATGTATAGATCTTTTGAAATGGAATGAATTTTTTTAAGTGAATTTCAAATTTGGGTGGGGTTATTTATATATGGAGGGGAATGGTTATTTTGGGATAAAATAATTAATAAAAAATTAATTATTAACTAAGACATGAAATAATGATCTTTTATATGAAAATTAATAGTATTATGAACACATTTAGAAATAAATTAATCATGATTACATGTTGGATGATGTTTTTACATGATGATGTCATCATTACATCAGTATTAAATCATTTCAGAGATTTACTAATTTATTTTATTAAATATTTTTGAAAAAATACTAATATTTTACTCTAAAATAATTTTTACTTTCCTATTATAAATATAGAATTTATTTTATTTAACTAAAGTTTTAACTATGAGAAAATCAACACTTAAAAAATCTATTAATACCTAAAAAATTATTTTTATTATGAAAAGAAATTTCTAACCTTTTAATGATTCTTTTTCCATTATTAATAAATTTTCATATATTTTTTAAAAATAATATCTAATATTTTCAAATAAATTTCTTACCAAATAAATGTAATTTTGTTTCTTAGAAAATATTTATTAATATATTTGGTAATATATTTTATTATTCACCTAAAAATTCAACTATTTCATAAAATTGATAAAAAAATATTAATGAATTTTTATATGATGATTCCAAATTATAAATCCATTTATAAAAATAAAATTATAAATTAATTAAAATAAATATTTATATTGATTCAAAATACTAAGGTCTTACAACCAAAGATAAAACACATTTAAAAAATAATTATTTTATTTGGGTTAAATAAATTAAAACAATTACATATTTACCTTAAATATTATTTTATGATATTTTTATATTCATATATTTCTATTTATTCAATTACATAGTTATTTAATTAGTTACTTATAATGGTCAGTTTATTATTCTTATGGTCAAGTTATTATTATAATGGCTATATTTATAATGGTCATATTATCTTTAATAACATTATATATAACCCTTGAATACAAGAAATTTTATTTAATAGTTTTCTCACAAAGCTATGTATATTGATTTTATAAAATTCCTTCATTTTGTGATAATCTCCTTTTTAATTAAAGTATTTTCAATGGCTGTTGTATCCATGGGAGACCAAAATATATTAAATTTAAAAATTCTAATCATCATGTTTATTTTTTTATCCCATTGTACCGGTATTATCCTTATGGAAATTATTTTCCTTTTTTTATGTGATGTTATATATTTAAGAAATAAAATATTTTTTATTTTTGTTATGTAATGCATGTGATTTAGTTATATTATACCACATATGATGTTTAATAAAAAAAATATGTACAAGTTTGACACACAAACATATTAAGAAAAAAATAATATATAAAATATGAGGTTGTTACAAATTTTGGTTTAGAATGGGTGCAAGAGGGGTTCTTTCATAAATTGTTTGGAGTTAAATATTTGTAAGTTCCCAATGTATAAATATTAAAAATGTAAATTTGAAGGGAAAGTGACCCAAAACTAGAAAAACAATTGTGAGTCCTAAATTCTATATCCATAAAAGTTAATAATAGCGTTTTATGATTTTTTTTAATAATTAATGTATTATATTTACCATTTTTATAATGTTAAAAATTTACCAACATATTTCATAATTTTCCTCAGAGATTTATTTTTTCAAAAAAGAATATTAAAATTCACCCTATTACCTAGCTTCAATTTCTAAACTAAAAATATAAAATCCATTTTATTAATTTCAAAATAAAATTTTATAAATTTATTTTTAAACAAATAAACTTAAATAATAAAAAAATTGGTTGGAATAAATTTTATTTATTTGATAATGAATAATTAAATTTTTATTCCATAAAATTCATTATTTTTTGTGGACGTTAATCATTTATTTTATACATGTAAATAATCAATAACTATTATTTTATTTTATTTTAAATATTATATTCATAATAATTGGTATAAAAAATATATTTTTTATAAAAAATATAATTTATCACATTAATAATTGCATATTGATAACATTTTAGTGTTTACTTACAAAACTCATAATGCCATTTTTATAAACCATAAGGTAGAGATAAGAAAGAGTGTAGTCGTTAGTGGTGATTCAAACATAATAGATCTCATAGTGATCTCCTTGAGCAAGAATTTCTATAATAGAAAATTTATCTCAGGTTTCACTTTTTGAAGTTAAGTTTGGGGTTAGTCATGGGAAACCCCTACTATTCTACCTTCTTCCCTAACTTAGAAAAATGAGCATTATATGAAATATTTATACTACTTTATTTCATATGTTCTCCATTTTAGAAAATATTTCAAAATATAATTACTACTATTTATACTCACCATATCTTTGGATGCATTATAATATTCAAAAATCATAATAACTTTATTTGAGTAACCAATACTCAAATAAAGAAGATAATAATAAAAAATTTCAAAATTTCATTCATTTTGTTTTCTTTTGGTTATTATAAACTTATATATTTTATAACTATGTTCCATATGTTTTTCTTATAATAATAATTTTCATTTCATTTTATATTATAATATTATACCTTAATAAAATGAATCACTATTTATGTTAGCTCAATATTTCATGTGGGAAAAATTATTAAAAATGGAGAAATTGTTGACGGAAAACTAAAACTAAATTATGGGGCATTGAATATGTCATAAAAATCAGTAATCATAATAATTTAAATATATAATCTACTTAAAATTGTTCATATACATCTTTTTGTATGAAATATAAATGATTTCGACTATTTAACCATTAATAAAATAAAGTATCTTTCATTATATATTATATGAAATGAATTCAAATACCTAATAATTTTATCTCAAAATAGTATAGAAATCCTTTATTATATAAATTTTACATTTTATTCTAGATTTCATTTTTCCATGTTTTTATTGATAATAACAAATGTAATTTGAGTATTGTGTTTTTTATTAATTAATTATTTCCAATATGGCATGTATTTGATTCATGTATAATTTAACTATTATTATAATTATTATTTCCAGGTGCAGTAGAAGCATTGTGGTGGTGGGAGATATATTAAAATTTCTTTTAATAATCACTACCTGAAACCAAGAGTGAGAAACTTTCATGTAAAATTTATAATTAATTTATTTAATATATGAAGAATAAATACCTAGTCTTAGGAACATTCTTTGTTGATGGTTTTTGATCATTTAAAATACCCCTTCTGGATTTCCTTCATTACACTTATGAGGATTCAAGGATATAATCCCTCTAGCGGTGATCCGCACATGCTCCAATGGTCTCTGAGCAATGCCACTCATTCTCTGGGTACTAGTGTGGCGAATCGAATGTCTTGCAATTTCTATTCTTGATTTCCTGTTCATTGGACTTCAATAAATTCTCTTTGGTTTCCCATTCTTGATATGGAGAGAGGAGGAGGAGTCTAGAGATAATTCAATTTAAAATAATTCTCTATTCACGAAAAAGGAATTAGTTTGGTATGAATTACACAATATACATAACCATCTATTTATAGAGCTGGGATTTCAGTTACAAAATTTAATTTCCGAACAGCCATTAAATATAATTATAACCATTTATGAAATCCCATGCCACATAATAACAGTAATATTATTATTATTTTGGGGTGTGATAACTTTCACAAAATGGATAAATTATATTTATCGGCTCGTAAATAATTATTTTATCACCAGACATGGTCTTGGTCTGTTTGAACTCATCTTACATCTATTGAACACGTGAATAAATATTTTATACTCTCAAATAAATATTTTATTCAAAAACCTCTAAATAAATATTTATTAAAAATTTAATAAAATAAATGAATATATTTTCTTTACAATCTAATTGATAAATATTTTTTTATTTTACGCGATCAATATAAATTGAATAAAATTATTCCTCAGTATTTATAATAATGTTTATTCCATTAATTAAAGTCAAATAGAATTTAATCCATACCAATAGAAACACTTATTGGGTAACCCTTTGGGATTCTTTCTCATTAAAATTAGTCAAGTTTTCCTAAATTCCAATATTAATATCTAAAAATGGGTTAAAGAACCCAAGAGAAAGAAATTCTAGTTGCAACGATGTCAACCACATATGAATTCTCGTTGTGTAATATAATTCTTTTTTCACAATAATTTAACATGCAGGTTGCATGATTATGTCATCAACCTATATGATTGATACATTATTCTTTGACAATATGAAATAAACTCATTGTTACACCAAGGCCATGAAATTTAGGGAGGCAATTATATTTCAATAAGAAGGTCAATATATCAACTTCCAGAAACATAGAAGGGACAAATCCTTCTTTGAATTGTCCATTAATAAAATTACATTCGTGATGCACCCAACGTACCCTACTTCCTGCCAATATATGGCAGGACAGTTTTCATCATCAAATATACGTACATGATTTGTGACATGAATTAATGATAATCTTAAAGTATAAGAACTATTATACATTCTCGTAGATAGAAATATTCAATGACACCAAAACATGTATAATTTCTATTGGCAGGTTTGTTCTCATAATCTCACTTCATGGAGATTACCAAGTATGAAAATCATCAGAAGAAGTCAAACTTTCTTATGATTAATCTCACCTGATGGTCTATATACTATGTTTCCCATTATATTATTTTTTCTAACCACAAAAATATATTAATAATATTGTCATAACACTTCAAGGTTCTCATCATAGTGGGGAACTACTATAAAATTATCCATGCGACAAATAATCTTTGACATTATTACATTAAATTCATACAGAACAAAAAAAATATGTAATAAAATATTTAATTTACTATTTAATACATCAAATATTCATGTTATCAAAGTACAAATAGTTGGTTCTAGGACACAAACTCTAACAAACTCACACTTTTACTAGAGCCAACTATATGTTCCTTTTAGTCCGTTAAACCTCATATAATAATCATGTTTTTGATGATTCAAGGCTTTAGTCAAGGGGTCATTTGAATTGTCTTCTATGGAAGTACTTCTCACCACAACCTCACCTATTTAATAAAAACCCCCTCAAGATATGATACTTCTAAATTATTTTCTTCATTGGCTGATGTAACATTGGATCTTTTTCAAGAGCCAACATTGTAGTGTTATCATAGTAGAGTGTGATTGGATATTTACTACTGGGTATTACATCAAAATCATGGAGGGAATTGAACTTTCAATATAATTCTATATCTACCTAGGAATCTATAATATACTCGGACTCTTCTGTATAATCTTCTACCACAACCTTTATTAATATCTTTTAACTCACAGCACCTGTATTCAAAGTGAAGATGCATCCCATTTGTGAATTCATGCCATCTTGATCAGTTTAGAAAAATACACCTATATATCCTCTGATAAATAGTTCCTCATATCCTCTATAAACCAAGAACATATACTTAGTATTTCATAGATACATAAGGATAGAATTGACTGACATCCAATGGCGATTACCTGGATCACCTTGATATTTGCCTAAAACATTTAATGCGTATGAGACATCTAAGCTAGTACATATCATAGAATATATGAATGACCCAATAGTTGATTCATATGGAATATTTCCATTTTATTTCTTTCCTCATGGGTCTGAGGACACATTTTCTTAGAAAGATGAATTCCATGTTTCCTTGAAAACAATCCCCTCTTGAATTGTTCTATACTAAATCTCGTAAGTATTTTATCAATATATGTAATTTGACATAGGTTGGGAAACCTCTTAGATTTATCATGGTGGATCTTTATCCCATGAATATATGTTCCATCACCTAATTTATTCATGTAAAATCATGAATTCAACCATTCCTTAATATACTGTAATACTAGTATTTCATTTTCAATAAGTAATATCTCATCAACATATACTATTAAGCAAACAACTACACTCCCACTAAACCTTTTGAAGACCAAACGCTCACATTTTTTCTTTATAATATCAAATTCCATTATAGCATCATCAAAACTAATGTTCCATGACCTGGATTCTTGATTTAAACCATAAATGGATTTTTCAACTTTTATATCTTATTGGAATCATTTGGAGTCACAAACCCTTCATGTTGTGTCATGTATACATGTTCTTGAAGGTTCTCGTTAAGGATGGTTTTTCTTTTATATCCACTTTCCAAATTTAATGATCATGTTAATACACATTGGTAGGTATAATTTAGATGGATTTTAGTATTGTAACTAGTGAAAAGGATTCATCATAGTCAATTCCTTGATGTTGTTTAAACCCTTTCGCAACAATTCATTCCTTATAGGTACTGAATTTCCCTTCCATGTCTAGGTTCATCATGAATACCTGTTTTCAACCACAGGATTTACATCCACTAGAGGATCTACCAAAATCCATACTTCTTTTTGATACATGGAATCCATTTCATAATTCATGGCTTTTTTTCACTTGGAAACATTTGTTCCACTTCCTGCTTCCTTATAGGTTTGTGGATCATTATTATCAACTAATAATGATTCACCAACCTCAGTAACTAGAAAACCACTGAATTATAGTTCTCTAACCTCTTTTGTACATCTATGTAATACTTGTGTGTCTGTAATAGTTTCTTCTTCCATGGGACTTTGGGGAATTATATATTTTTCCAACTCTTATGTTCCTTGAGCCCTGACTTCAAAGTTTATCTCACTCCTACAATAACTTTTTTAGATGTGATCCCTCTTAAGGAATGTGGAATGTCTTGCCACTATAACATTCTTGTTATAGGGTCTGTATAAGTAATATCCCCATTATTCCTTGAGATATCCTATAAAGTTACAATTTTTAACTTGGGGTGCAAGTTTGTTACCTGAAGAGGCCTTAACAAACTCTTCACTTCCCTAATCATGTAATTTCAATAACATAGTTTTTCTTCTACTCCAAAATTCATATGTAATACCATTTATCAACTTCTTTGGTACTTGGTTTAGTATATGTTCTATTTTTTATAACACATATCCCTAAAAGGATAATGGATGACTCACATGACTCATCAGAGATCTCACTATGTCCAACAAGATGTGGTTCCTCCTTTCGCTTACACCATTCCCTTGAGGTGTTTAAGGAGGAGTGGGTTGGGATAGGATCTAAAACTCACATAAGTGATTAGTTATGTCTTGATTAAGATATTATCCACCATGGTCCAAGCATATTTTTGTAATCTTCCTACCAAGCTGGTTATCAACTTCATTCTTATATTCTTTGAATTTTTCAAAAGAAATAATACTTATAAATAATTAAGTAAATATATCCATATATGATAAAATCATATATAAAATTTATTAATTATGAGTACCCACCCATTTATTCAATAGAAAATGGTCCACACACATCAGTATGAACTAATTCAGTAAGCTCTTTATCCCTTTCCCCTTTCCCACAAAATGAGGATTTGGTCATTTTTCCTTGTAAACATGTGTGACAAACACCAAGTGGTTTTAGTTTGAAAGAATATAAATATCCACCTTGATGTAAGTTTGTTAAGAATTTTTCATTTACATGACCTAGTTGGTGATTTCAAATTTTGGTGCGGTAGAGTAATGTTAATTAACTTCATTATCAATTTTCATTACTAGGATCATGTAATACAATATGTAAACACGGTTATTTAAATTTTCCTTACCATAAAAAATGTTATATTTGTAAAATAAGAATAATTTATTTCCAAATTTTAAAACGAATCCATCCATATTTAGTCTGGAAATAGATATAATGTTTTTGATAACTGAGGGAACATAATAGCAACCCTATAAAACCAAGATCATTCCGGTCATCAATATGAGGGGGTAGTCCTTTATAGCTATTGTAGAAATTTTAGATTCATTAGTTGCTCATAGATCTACCTACCCTTAGTCAATTTTTCTCAATATACATGGTTATTGTATTTGAATATATATGTGAGAGCCATAATCTATATCTAATACCCAATTTGTGAAATAGATAAATTATACTTAATAGAAAATGCACCTGAAGCTTCCCATTTCTTCTTTTTATTGGGTGAAATTTTTCTTATATTGGCCCTTCTTTCCACATATAAAACAGAAATCATCGTGTTCCCTTGTTTCCCCATTAATCTTCTTCTTTATAGAAGTGTGTGAAGAATATTTGGTCTTAAAGTTATTTTCTTTTCCTTTTTTTGTTCATCAAAAGGCTAGAAAGACTTTTTCAATTAATATATATATCTACTTAGTGAAGGAGGATAAGGAGATCTTACATATACTTACTAATGTTGTTTAAATTAAAATTGACAAAAAAACTAGAGAATATTTTAAGATGTGATGCCAGAATGGGATCATTGTCCAATTCTTCAGGGAGTTTAAACCCTAGAACCTCTAGCCTCTCAATTTAGCAAATAATCTAGACTATGTGAGGCCCAACAGGGGCACCCTCTCCAATCTTACTCTAAAATATAACCTTGTAAATATCAAACCATTTCTATCTATCTCTCTCCTAGAAAAGAACAAGGATGTTCTTAATCATACTATACGCATCAATGATTTCATGAGACATAATGAGTTCATTAGACATATTGAAAGCATACAACATTGAATGATGATTGTGTCCGTCATATGTTTTTTGTAGACTAGGAACTCTTCATCCCTCACCTATTGAGAATACATATTAGGTATTGGGTATTCTATCATGTAATATTTCCATTCAAGGCGTAGAATGTCCTGAAGTCGTCTAAACCACTCTTGGAAGTTACTACCAGTGAGGATATTTTATTTATCCAATATTGATCATAGGGATAGTGTGGATAATGATTTTTTCATTTATTATACAATTAAAATAGTAGATTATTATTACATTTCATGATTAAATTTTTTTTGAGAAATTATAAATTTATTTATTTTATTAAATCTCCCATATTTTTATTGTGTCTCAATAGCCCTCACCATTGAACTTGGAATGTCTAGTTGCTTGGAAATTGTAGTGAAAAGGATCTATATTCCCATTTTTATAACCCCAACAAGGTTAGGTCATACTATTTTGAATGTATTTGGGTAGGAAATTCTTTTCCAATGGTGGGCTTGTAGCTCCTTGACCCATTAAGTGGACTCCTAAATCTAGAAATCCAGACTTGGATTTTATCAACACTTCCCTCCAAATTACACCAAGTTTATTAGGTTCTACTCCTATTGATGTAAAATTGTTAATTCAACCTGAAAAATTCATAAGAACTCCCCTTATAAAATTAAGTGTCAAAAAGGGTTGTTAAAACACATATTTCTATTGAGTTTTGTTCCTAATCAAGTAACGGATGTCTTAGTCTAAATTAATATTAGATTGAGGGATTTTATTATAGATAAATTATTATATTTTTTTATCCTTTACATGTCTTGCTAATGTTTAGGTGTATGTTTTTAGAAACCCATTTTTTGTCTTGTGTGACTTTGAAATATTTCTAAATATATTTCCAATGCTAAGCGCTAAGACAACTTGCAATTCAAAGGCCCGATGAGCCCAAAATTAATTTTGTAAATATATTAAGAATATTTTATATTGCATGCATGTAGTTAATTAAAAAAATGGTATAAATCTCAAATGGTTTATTTTATTAGAAATATGAGACCATGGTTGCATCGGGAACATGGTTTTTACCCTATGCACAACATAAAATGAGTCATCACAGGATGTTTAGACTCCTCGCTCTATGATAGTATGTTACACTCGCATGTCTAGGGGTATATGTATGTAGTTTAGTACCTGAGTATTTCTTGGTACTTCACTGGGGGATGAGGTGGGTTCACACATCATGTGGTCCCTATACACATCATGAACCTCATTATGAATCTTTTACCTCTCGTATCTTCCTATTTTGGACTCATATTTTGGCCCAAGAATATCCAATCCTGAGTGTATTTTCATGTAGAAGGTGATGGTGCCCATCGTAGTGCCTTTTGATAAATGATGTGAGATGTTTTTTTTGTGATTCTTATTCTAGAGACGTCTGATTATGTTAGTGATCAGGCACTATCATATCATAGCACCATGAGCTTACTATTCAGCAGGGATTAGCAGTGTAGTTCCTCAATGCTTTCTGAGTGGAACCCTCTAGTCAGGCTAGGCATAGGTCCTTGATGATCTCCAAAGTGGAACCCTCTTATTGGGTAGGGCATGGGTATTCAACTGATTTTGTGTGGCACCCTCTTGTCGGATTGGGCATGGGTCCTCAATGATCATCAAAGTGGCACCCTCTTATTGGGTTGGTCATGGGTCCTTAACCTATTTCGAGTGGAACCCTTCATAAGGGCTATGCATGGGTCCTCAATGATCTTCTGAGTGACACCCTCCTACTAGAAAAGGTATGGGTAATCAACCTATTCTAAGTGGAATCCTCTATTCGGGCTGTGTATGGGTCCTCAATGACAATAGAGTGTCACCCACCAACTAGGATTCACAAGGGTCCCCAACCATGAGACACGACCTCTCGAATATGTGGAATATTGAAGAGAAATTGTTTGATGTAGCTTTGGACTCACAATAAAGAGGGATACTTTCCCCCACCAAGATCCATTCTTGTGACACAGCTTAAAACTGTGTGGGTGAGTTAGTTCTACCCAAAGAGGATAGTATCAAGGTGTGGTGATTTAGTTTCATTGAATTTTTTGTTCAGGGTAGACACGTGGGATATTGTGAATTATAGATGGACTTACTTTGGGACTATTGGATAGTCTTATTCTTGTATTGAGCTATGTGATTGATATCCCATTACTCTCTCATTTGTGTTTCTTTGACTATGAATATATATATATTTTGTTTCAGTCCCCACTCCTTCGGTTTTGGTTACTCTACTTCAATGAGAGGCGACGACGCATGGGGTATTCCACATACTTTCTGTGTATATATTCTCATGTTTGTATGAGTATAAACTCCTACTATAGGTAGCTAATACGTGATTATAAGTTCATATTCTCACCATTTTGATCTCCTTATGTTGGGATGAGTTTAATTTTACTCTCATGTTGGGTTGAGCTATACTCAATTACTATACCTGGTTTCATCTGCTACTTTCATCTTCATTTATATCTCTTACTTATCCCCCTTCACCCTTTTTTTGTTGTGTTATTCTGGTTATGTATATACACATCCCTTCAAGGGCTTCACCCAACACGTGTTATGTATTTTTTAAATGACAGAGAGTTTAATCGTGACTTAAAAGTAGCTTAGGGATACAGGGTTCTTAGACTACGTACAGTCATCATAGCTTTGGATTCTGGAGCTAAGATATCTCACATATTTTACTTTTCTAGTTTTTTGTCATGTTGGGACAGATTTTGGGTTGGTCGTGCATTTTTTTCCTTTAATTATCATTTTACACTATTTTACTTAATTCTGTTTTGTGGTCCATGATTTTTGGTATATTTGTATCAGTGTAAAATATTTTATTTCATTCCCTCTTCAGTTTTACTTTAAGTTGAATGTGTGTGTGTGAAGGTATTTTGGAAAATGGCCTCTATGAGTTTATTATTCCTTCAGTTATTGTCACCACCCCCTATCCTATGAAGGTGGGCTTAGCATGGTTATGGCTCGAGCCCCAGCATGGGTTGGGTCATGAAATATTGATATTAGATGTGGTTTTACCCTTGGGACATTGTTCAAAAGTTTCCCTAAAAAAATTGGTTGGGTTTAAGCAACAATGTCAAAGTGTCTCGAGTGTAGCTCTCTGACCAGGGAGTCTAGTGATAGTGCGGGTGGCCAACATTTACATTCACTAAAACATTGAATACCTACTTCTCGAATCAGAATACCGAGACATTTTTTATAGATATTAATGGTACATGCATCATATAGGATTTAGTCTTTCACTTTCATTATTGTTTCATATTCCTATTTTCATTATAGATATGTGTGTATGTGTGTGTGCTAATCTAACTATGGTATAGCTTGATAACTTTCAATATTCCTCTATAATGATATCCACTAAGGATACCCGCTCTTTTTCATGATGAAAACCCTATGAATGATGAGGTCTTAGTTTAGGATCGATTATGCAATCTCTTTCCTCCATTTGGGTGGTTAAAAATACCTCTACTTTTTTAGTATCATATCATCCTATTAGAGTACTATGAGGATGTGTGTAGGATGAGATCACTCCATGAGTTCCAGCATCAGAGACCGTTGATGTTCTATTGAAATCTAGATCCTCAAGAGGGAGATGATTTTCTAGAGTTAGTGGTCTATATCTTCAGGCTTGTTCAGACCCAAAAAAAGTGATATGGTGGATTTATAAACTAGTCTTTTACATGGATTAGTTGTTCGTTGGTTGATCTTGGTTAATCTGATGCATGATGAGTCAACACTCTCATGGGATGACTTCCACCATCTATTTCATGACGAGTACCACCCCTCCTTCTTATGTTATGTTCATATTTAAGATCTTAGGGATCTTCAACATGGATGTATGATAGTGGAAGAGTACATGGAGAGGTTTTTAGACCTTTCATGCTACACTCTGGGCATGATCAGAGATGGCTACTTCTAAGCATAAAATTTTGAGTATGCACTCCTTAGAGAGCTCAATTATAGCATAGTACCCTTGTGCATCCTCACCTATATTGGGGTACTGCAGTGGGCACTGGTGACAGAGAGATTTATATCAAAGGGACACTAGATAGACAGAACTGGTAGTGGATTCTATAAAGCTGAGATGTCTTCTACAGCTAGTATACGTCAGCTGACAGGGGCTCAACAAAGAAGATCTTTCCATGATCAAACTCAAGCATGTGGTCAAGTGTTATAGGGACTGTGTAGGGGACCAGGACAACCTAGAGAGGTGAAGTAATACACATGTGATAGGTAGGGTCACATGGCATACGATTTCCTGACATGATGTGTTGAGGAGCATAGGCAGATAGATGATGGACTGCCATGGTAGAGACAACGTCGTGATCCAGGATCTTCCAGGAAAAGACAAGGTCATCCCAGGGGTGGTGAAGCTGGCATAGGAATAGAAGGAGCTATGGGTATTGTATTCTAGTATGATATCCTTCCACCACCACCACCAAGAGTCCCACATTATGCTCAGGGAGTTGGTGGTCGGGGTTATAGACATCTACATGCTTTAGAGTAATATGACCCTACAGCGGAGGAGATGATAAGAAGTACACTTTGTTTTATTTATTCCTTTTGCAGTAAAAATTTGTAGACACTATTGTGAGGTATTATTCTCTTTCCTCTCTTTGTTTGAGGTTTAATCCATGGTTAAATGGGGCGTCGATGTGACCCTATCTCGATATTGTTATATGTAACTTTGAATGCATGGGGAAGAGGGGTTCATCCTCTTCTGATCGACATTTTGTGAGACAAGAAAAATTATGAGGGTGAGTCAGTTCCACCCAAAGTGGATAGTATTGAGGTGTGGTGGATGAGTCCCTATAACTTTTGTGTTCATAGTGAGGTTATGTGAGGATGTGTCAGAGTAGGTCCTGGAATTTCTAGTGGAGTTCTTCTACTTGACCCTTTTTTCGTGGATTCCACTAGTAGGTGTGGAAGATTTTCTAGTTTGGATTTATTCTCTTTCTAAGATAGGAGAATATGCATGGGTTATTTAATATGCTTTTTATGTCTATCTTCTTGTGTATTGATGAGTTTACTCACCTTCTTTTTTATTTGGAACCCATGCGTGCCTGACGTCAACCTTGATACAGTGATAGACAGTTATCAAATACAGGTCAATGCAGTTGAGGCCCCATTAAAAAAACTACATGACTCCCTACTAAGATTTGGTAGTGGTAGTATTTTCCCTAATAATGTGGAGACACTACCTTATGGAATAGAACTTTTTGTTTTACTCAAAAACCCAAATTCTCTAGTATGTCTTTACTCATAGAGATATGAACCTGAGACTGTGGCGCTGGTAGGAATTATTCACTACCACAAAACTGGGTTTCTACAACGCCACCCTTTAACAGTGCTAAAAAACACTAATAAAGGGGGTGCCTTTATCATCGCTAAAAAAACATTGATAAAGGGAGTTCCTTTATCAGTGCTAAAAAAAGTGCTGATAAATGGCACTTTTAACATCACTAAAAAAGCACTGTTAAAAGTGACCCTTTTTCAGTGCTTTTTTTAGCTCTATTAAAGGGGAACCCTTTATCAGTGTTTTTTTAGTAGCACTGATAAAGGGGAGGGGGCTTTATCAGCACTTTTTCTTAGCACTGATAAAGTTTATATTTCAAAAAAATCAAGAAAAATAATTTATTAGTATATAAGTATATTTATATTTATATAAGTATAATATATATTTTTTAAATATGTTTTAGATAAGTATAAATAGAATATTACATTTAATATAAAAAAATAGTGAAAATGGATTTAAAGTATTTAAAAAAATATTATTAATTGATAATTTGATAATTATCATCGACGGATAATCATTTAATAATAATTTGAAGACACAAAATCAAAAAATAATAATAAAAGATCTAAAATAAATTGAAAATGTAACTCAAATTCAAATGGCCATAACATTTGATCTAGGTGTCTGTTTGAGATCTACAGCTAATCAAATCAAATCTTGTGATAGGATCTACGTGTTTGTGACCCAAGGGAACATTCTATCACATATTACATATCCAAAAAAGGCCCATAAGGCCTCTAAAACTGAGGTTTTAGTTGGGATACCCTATTTTTTAACATTCAAACAGTTATAACTTCTTTCTCGGATGTCCAATAGTCTTGTAGCACATATCATATCGAATATTTTTTTCATTTTATTCAATTTTACTATTTGTGGAGTTGAAACGAACTCTTAGATTAGAAGTTATTGTCATTTTAACATTCTATGGCTTTTCACACACACACACACACACGTATATATATATATATATATATATTCATGTGTGTGTGTGTTGTATATATGTATGTATTTATTTACTTATTTATTTATAAAACACATAAAAACATATTTTATAAATGTATTTAAAAATAATCTTATAAATATATATTAATATACAAATAAATATACAAATAAAAATTTATAACTAAAAATATATATATATATATATATATATATGAATATATATTAACATAAAAATATATGTGTGTGTGTGTGTGAATAAATATATATGTATTAATGTAACTAAACATATTTATATTAATATTAATTTATATTAATATATGAATAAATATAACTATATATATATCATTAAATAGAGAGAAAATCTAAATGGATTAGTGGTAAAGGTGCAGGCACGCAAGGGGGGAGGTCTCGGGTTTGAGTTCTGGTGGAAGCAAGGGCGTGCGGGCAAGTGGGAGTGGGTTATGCGGGCAAGGGAAGTGTGGAGTGTGAGGGAGGGGGCTCCGCTTAGTGAAAATAAAATGGGGGGTCATGCACTGTTAAAATACCCCTTGGATTATATATTCTTTTTAAATTTTGTTATTTTATTTTTTTTACTTTTATCAGTGCTTAAAAAAAGCACTGATAAAGGACCCTTTAATCAGTGCTTTTTTTAGCGCTGATAAAAGACACCTTTTATCATCTCTTTATTTTGGCACTCATAAAAGGTTCCTTTATTAGTGACTTTTGGAGTCCTAATAAAAGATACCCCCCATCTTTTCCATGATTAACAGTGCTTTTCTAGTGTTACTAATGCCCTTTTTTAGCACTAATAAAGGCCATATTTGTAGTAGTGCATACAAGACATTGACTTAAAGATAGTGTATACTCTTGGTAATGGCCACGTTATATAAGAGTCCTTTAGCAAGAAGTTTTAGGCTTTCTTAGTGTAGGAATATTCAGAGCAGTAGCCTTCCCTACATTTGACCCTAGTGAAGTAGGAGGGTACAATTTTTGTTCAGTCAATGGTGTTGAAACCTTCTCTTCTCAAGTGCATGAGAGAGTTACAGCTAGGATACATCGTCTATGATATCTTGTGTGACTAAATACCCTTATTAGTTTCACCTGATGGATTTTATAAAGAAGGAAATCATGTCATCCTTTTTCAGTATTGAATGGTGATTCAGGTCATGTTGTGAGAGGAGGTGATGAGGGAGTTTCACACTTCTCCTTTGGCTATAAATCCCGGTGTAGGGAATAGCTAGGTGGAGGATCAGTGTCCCCACCACTTTTCTTAGTTTGTTATTTTTAGGCACAAAAAACATTGAATAAAGGAATAATGTTGAGACCCAATTTTTTCCTGTTAATATTTTCAAATATTTCTAAAGATATTTCTAGATCTAGGCACTGAGATTAAATGCATGTGATTCCAAGACCCCATGCCCAGAATTAATTTTATAAAAATATTAAGTATATTTTATATTATGTGCCTATGGTTAATTAAATAAAATGGGATTACTCTCAAAGCGTTAATTTGATCAAAAGTATGAGACCATGATTGAGTCTGGAATTTATTGTTTACCTTATGCCTGACATAAAATGATTTGGCATAGGATGTTATGAATCCTTTCTCTTTGACGGTATGTTAAACGAGTGAATTAATTTTTTAATTCATTCATTTAATAGTTCAAACCTAAATTACTCACAAACGGGGACTCAGATGAGAAATATGAGACCACCATTAAGTTCAAAACATTATTTTTACTCGATTATGTGGTATAACCTTAGTCAGCATCATAAGTTTGGAATATGTGCCATAGTGCATGAATAATTAAATATTTGTTTATTTATTTATTTAATAATTTTATTTTTGACCAAAACTAAGTTCCCTATAAGAATTATGTTATAGAAAGCTTCCTAGTTTTAACATCATAATCTTAAAATTTCCAAAAATGTCTCTATTACTCCTTCTATTGGTAGATAACAACGAAACTCCAGATCGGGGCATATCAGGATTAAGTGAATGCAACAACTTCCTTGGATTGTTGGTGGGAATTCTCTTCGATGAAGAATAATCTAATATCTAAGTAGGAATAGTTAATTAGTGTATTTACCTTTTGACTAAATGTTTTTGAAATTTCATTCCTTTTTTAGATCTGCACCCATGATAAATATTTCATGCGCCTAAGAAAGAAGAATTAAATAGTTTTTCCTTAGTTTATCTAACCCCAAGAGAATGTTCTTGATCATTGGTCAAGAAATAAATTTCAATGATCACAAAACCATTGTATCTATGCTTTTTTCCATCATTATTTGCATTCCTCATAGTTGGAACCCCATGGTTCTCGGATTGAAAGTTGTTGGATTACCCGAGCTTGATCGGGTGCTCGGATTTGGAGTGTATTGAAGAACCAATATTGGATCATGGTAGATCAAGGTTCGAGGATCACAGATATTTAATCATTTCTTTTTCCATGTGAATCATAGGTGTGGCAGCAAGTGGAAGGAAGCAAAAGTCCATGTTGGGCATGCGAGGTGGTCGAGACGGTGGTCCGGCGGGCGGCTCTAGGTGGAGGTGGAGTACAGTGGTGGCCTGGTGCGACTCTAGGCAAGGTATTCGGTGCTGGTCCAGGTGGTCGGTGTAGCAGGTGGCTGAGGCAGAGGTCACAGCTCTGGTGGGTGGAACACCTGAAATTTGTGGGGTTAAATTTTTAATAAAATTTTTTACAATAATAATAATAATAATATTATTATTATTATTATTAACTAAATGGTTTATCTACCATAAATCCCCTATGGAGTTTTCAATTAACACACTATCAGTAAAGATGTGACCCTGTCTTTGAGGGGTATTTTTTAAGAAGAAATTGTGGATACCTTTCTCCACCTCATGGATTGGATCTATAAAACGCATTAGAATTATTATTATTATTATTATTATTATTTTCAAAATTTTGATTCAAATGTAACTCATACATGAAGTGTCCAATTAATGTGCCATCTACAGCAGCACAAAACAGTTTCTGAGATGGTCATTTCAAGACCAATGTTGGATGCCTTTTTCAGGTTTGTGGATCAGGTCCACGAAACGCTCAAATAATAATAATATATTAAAATTATTAAAACATTTTCATGTCATAAATCTTATATATGATGTCCAATTAATGTACTATTAGTGAATTTATGATCTTGATGTTGAGTAATATGTTTTGAGGCTAATAACAATATTTTAATTCAGGATCTAGGCATGGGCCCCACGATATGTCATTCAAGCACAATGTAGTGAAATATTACTTTTTGATCGGGTGTCTAGTTGATCCAAATGGATGGTCGGTTAGATTAATTGTTTTGTGAGGATTAAAATGGTGAGATCCATATATTTCATTTTATGATTGATAAGTGGGTCCCATGAGGCACTATTCATATGCAATGTTATAAAATGAAGTTTCTTCCCCATGTGTCTGATTCTAGAGAATGAATAGTTTATCATATATGGTTTTCTATAAGGATCACAACAATGTAGTATATTTGGTTATCCATGGCTGTTTAAGGAGACTGGTCAGGGGAATTATGTTTTATTTCCCTTCAGACTAATGATGAGTAGTGTGCACTCATTGGCCTTTTGTCCAGATATGTCGCGTACTCAGGGAGTAAACTGGAACACCTAGGGGTACATGTACATAGTTTAATATCTAAGTATGTCTAGGTACATGTCCAAGCAATTAGTTGGGGTCACATGTCATGTGATCCCCATATGCACTGTATACATCATTATGAATCTTATACCTCTCATATATTCTTCTTTTGGAATCAAATTTGGGACCATGAGTATCATATCCTAAGTGTTTTTCTATGAAGAATGTGATACTACCATCTTTAATGGATTTTGATATGCGATGAAGGATTTTGTGGGGCTAGCTATTATTCATGAAACATTCAATGATGGAAGTGATCAGACAATGACTTATCTAAGTATCCTAAGCTTACCATTTAGTAGGAATTATTTGTGTAGTTCCTCAATGATTTCAGAGTGGAACCATCCATCCAGGCTAAGAATGGGTCCTTGATGATCTTCAGAGTGGCACCCTCCAGCTAGTTAGAGAATGCATCCTCAATCGATTTTGAGTTTCACCCTCTATCTGAGATGGCATGGGTCCTCAACGATATTTAGAGTGGCACCCTCTTACTGGGCAGGGCATGGGTCCACAAACTATTTTAATTGGAACCCTCCACCCATGATGGGGGTCCTCTAAGATCTTCAAAGTGGTTCCCTCTAGGTGGGTAGGGTATGGATCCTCAACCCCTTCCAAGTGGAACCCTCCAGCCAGGTTGGGTGTGGGTCATCGATTACACTAGATTAGAACCCTCTAGTAAGACTGGGCATGGGTACTCACCAATAAGAGATTAACTCTTGACTATGAGTAATGATGAAGAGACATGGTTTTATGTATCTTTGGAATCCCAAATAAGAGGGAAACTTTCCCCACTAAGATTTGTTCTTGTTATGTGACTTAAAACCATGCAGGTGAGTCAGTTCCACCCAAATAGGATAGTATAGAGGTTTGGTGATTAGTCCCTTTGAATTGTTTGTTCAATGTAGATGTCTGGGATATTGGGTATCATAGATGGACTTAATTTAGAATTGTTGGATACTATTATTCTTAAGATGATTTGTGAGATGGATATCCTCTTACTCTATAATTTTGCCTTCTTTGATTGATCATATACATATATCATATTTTAGTACCCACTCCTTGGGTTTTGGTTACTCTCTTTCTAGGAGAGGTGAAGACGTGTGGGTTATGCCATGTGTTTTCCGTTTCTAGCTTCTCATGGTTAGTTGAGTCTAATCATCTACTATAGGTAGTGAGGACTTGAAGAGAAGTTCATATTCTCACCATTTCGATCTCCTTGTGTTTGGATGAGTTTACTTTCACCCTCTTGTTTGGTTGAGATGTACACTTTTACTACACTTGGTTCCATCTACTGATTTCCTCTTCATTTGTATCTCTTATTTATTCCCCTTCATCCATTTTTAGGAGTTCTGTTGAATATATACATACTCACCACTACATGGATTCTCCCAACACATTTCATTTCTTTTTTAGATGACAGACAGGTTGATCATGACTTTATAGGAGCTTAAGGATACGGGGTTCTGGTTCCACGTACAGTGGTTATAGCTTTCGATTAAGGAGCTATTCTCTCTCAACAATTTTACTTTTCCAGTTTTCTATTGGGTTGGGAAACATTTCTAGTTGGGTTTGTATTTTTTCCATTTACATTTCATTTTACACTATCCCGCTTCATTCTTTTTAGTGGTCTATGCATTTTTTGTATATTTATTGCATTTTTCATCTTTTATTTCATTCTGTATAAAATTTTTCATTGATTTGGTTTCATATATTTGTAAATGTATTTTGGAAAATTCCTCCCCAAGTTTAGTTTTCCTATAGTTCTTGTTGTAACCCCTGGCCTATAGTGGTGGGCTTGGGGTACTTGTGGCTTGATCCATAACTTAGGTCAGATCGTGACATAGTTTACTTAATTAATTAACCATGTTTGGATAAAATATTTACACATAATCATTTTAATTTAAATACCTCCTTTTCATATTAATTTATTTATATGATCATGGTTGTGCATCAATAAATATAATTTTAATGCATTAAACAGAAAATAAATAATTAATTAAATGACCTGATCATGGGCTTATCTAATGGTTTATTTAATGATCAGACATTAAATCAACCTATGACATAGGGGAAATAAATCCTTATATCAGACATGCAATGAGCTACAACATTCCACATGTCCACCTATGTATCACCATGTTGGAATCCTTATGGTTTTTTCTTGAACAATCTCCATGCACCTTGGGTTACTCCTTTAATTACAAATATTTATTACTCACACACAAGTGAGGGGTACGAAATAATTGGTTAAATAGAATTACATAAATATCCTTGGATGTGTAGGTCCTATATAATAATTGAGGGAGGGATGAATCGCATTCCATCATTTAATTTATTATTAAATAATTACATAACGATCAATAAATTTAATTAAATAAATTCCATCATATACATAGGTCTTAGTCAAGCTCATGGTCGGTCGTACATGCAATGAATACGTAAAAAGTAATTTTCTAGATTTCATTTCTTTATTTATTATTTATTATTAAGATGAACTCTTTTTTATTAATTAATTAGCAAAATAATTAATTATTTTTCATCTTAACGATCATCCATACTTTATTATAGATGCCCATTGATTTGGAATTCACGAAAAATAAATGGATGAACCATTAATGACATATTTATTAAAGTAAATTAATTAATAATTTAAAAACATTATTAAACTTTCAGACACACAATATTGTTCAAATCAATAAAATAAGGCTTCAATGATGTAATTTTTCAAATTTAATGTAATTTTAATTTTTTCTGTTAATGGGAACTACATGACATGTACATCCATCTACATGCCATATACCTCGGTTTTCTCATATCCAATTCACACTTATGGGGCTTTGGTGTGTTAACTAAGCTAGAAACACAATCTGTACATGCCAACTATACACCATGTATTCACTTGTCGCATGCTAGGTTTTCCCAGTAAACACATGGTGTTCAATAAAATTACCATGCATTTTTAATTGCTCATCGCATCTTGATAAAATGCACATGGGTAGACGGTGTGTACTCCGACCACATTCCATGTAACATAGCTTCACTAGCCAAAGATTTGGTACTTCCTAATGGGATCTCTGGTCATTCATCATTTATTATTAAATATATAAGAAAAAGAAACACTGAATGAACATGATGAATATGTTGAAAACATGTTAATTAAAATCGTATTATATAATGAAAAATATGAAATGAAAATATAACCAAGATTTTTCATAGATAAAAAATAAAATAAATAATTTTAAATTTAAACATGACCACTCTGAGACCACTTATTGATTCCAAGAACAGTGGAAGCGTTACGGTGGAGGGAGATATATTAAAATTTATTTTAATAGTCATTAATTGAAACTAAGATTGAACATATTTCATGTCATATTTATAATTAATTTATTTAAAATCCAAAGAAATAAATACTCAATATTATAAACATCCTTCTTTTATGATTTTTGATCGCTCAAAACATCCCTTCTAGATTTCCTTTATTGATCTTGTGAGGATCCAAGGGTGGAATCCCGCTATCATTGATCAATATGTGCTCCAATAGTCTTTGAGCAATGCCACTCATTCTCCGGGTGCTAGCATGGTGAATCGAATGTCTTGTGTTATTTGTTATTGATAATTGTTAGTCTTTAAGAAATTCAATCTTTGATTTCTCATTCTTGAGAGGTGGAGAGAAGGAGGAGTCCAGAGAGAATTCATTGTGCAACAATTTTTATATCCAAACTTGGAATAGGTTTTGAATGAATTATACAATATACATAGTCATCTATTTATAGATCTGGGATTCTAGTTAAAAAATTTAATTTCATAATAGCCAATGAATATTATTATAACCATTAACAAAATACCATGCCACATAATAACAATAATATTGTTATTATTTTGTGGTGATCCAACTTTCCCAAAATAGATAAATATTATTTACCGGCTTGTAAATAATTATTTTATCACCGAACACGGTCTTGGTCCATTTGAACTCCTCTTGCATTTATTCAACACCCAAATTAATATTGTATTCACAAACGAGTAAAGAAATATTTATGAAATATTAAATAAAATAAATATATATGTATTATTCATAATCCAGTGAAAAAATATTTATTAAATTTATGTGATCAACATAACTTCAATAAAATTATTCCTCAATCTTGAGAATAATATTTATTCCATTAATTAAATTAAAATATAATTTAATTGAGGCCAATATAATCACTTATCGTGTGACCCTCTATGATTATTTCTCATTGGCATTAGGTGGGATTTCCTAAAGTCCAAGAATACTGTCTAGAAATGGTTAAAGAAACCCCAAATAAAGAACTTACAGCCACAATGATGACTACCACATATGAATGTACACTGTGTAATATAATCCATTTGTCACAATATATCATCAATAAGGTTGCATGACTGTGTCATCAACATATATTCTTGATACATCATTCTTCTACTATTTCAAATAAACTCATCGTTACAATATGGCCATAGAATTTAGGGTGACGGTTCTATTTCAATCAAAGGGTTGAGATATCAACTTCTATAAATATGAAAGGGAAAATCCTTCCTTTACTTATCCATTAATAACATGTCATTCATGATTCACCCAACGAACCCTACTTCCCACCAACATATGGAATGACAGTTTCTGTCAACAAATCAAAGTGTGTGAATAGTGACATGCATTAATGATAATCTTATAGTCTAAAGACCATTACACAAGCTCATAGATAAGAATATATGATGACACCAAAACAAGCATAATTTATACTAGTGGGTCTATTCTCATAATCTTCCTTCTTGGAGATTACCTAGTGTGAACATCATTTGAAGAAGTCTCATCTACTTAAGATTACTTTCACCTGGTGGTATATATACTATGTGTCCCATCTTATTATTTTTTTCAAATGCAGAACTATATTAAGAATATTTTCATATAACTTAAAGTTTCTCATCATAGTGGGAAATTACTATGATTTTATCAATGCAAAAAAATAATCTAGTACATTATTAAATAAAAGTCATGAAAAATAATGAACAATATGTAATAAGATGTTTAATTTAATATTTAATACATAAAATATTCATGTAATTAATGTACGAATAGTTGGTTCTAGGACACGAACTCTAACAATTATTATATGGTATATCAAAATAAATTTTCTTCCAAAAATGAAATAAAATTTCATTATTTCTGGAATTTAAATTGAAAGTATGCTTTTGGTAAAAAACAATAAATGATAAAAGTTTTATAATAAAATAACATTTTCCATAGATAATGTGAGGATTTTATGGTCTCTAGTTGACATAGGATTTATAATCCAATTGTAACTTAAAGATCCACTTTCACTCTTACAATATTTTATGAATTCCTTGGTTCTAGTTTTTGGATATAAATGTTTTAGTCAAAATTGTATGTAATCCCCATGAAGTAAAAAAAATATTACATGTAATGATGAATATACCTAAAGTAGAATATTTTTATATATTCTTATTTAATTCATTTTAATTTCTCATCCATTGGAATTTATTAGCACATGCGAAGAAAATATCCTCATGTTTGATGCTCTACCTCTTAAAATTTGGATTCTTAAAATGATATTATTATGGTGCCTTTAAATTTGTATATATTGTTGGGATTTTCACATTACCTAGTTAATTTTTCACTATAATAAATAAATATTTATCTCTCTTTATGTTCATATAAATATGGATCTAGTTAATTTTTCACTATAATAACTAAATATTTATCTCTCTTTATGTTCATATAAATATGGATAAACTTATTCAAAAGATAGTTGCGTTATTTATCCATATTATTTATCTTATAATTTTTAATGAAAGTGGAGAAACTAATTGTTAGAAAATAATGTATGATATATATGAATATATTAAGATTGTGTTTGATTCATAACTCTAACAATTGATCTATTTACTCTAACATCTTGACTATATAAGGATGATAATATATTCCACATTCAAATTTACATGTGTACATTTTATTGATAATCTCATTACTTTCATTCCTTATTTTATCCTCGTGAAGTTATTAGAGATGTGACAACATTGTGTAACCATACATGTCTCCATATTTTTAATATCTTATAGGTAAATGATGATGAAATGATGATATAAACATTTAATGGATCATACATGAGTCTCACGTATGATTTCCTTTTACCCTCATAGTCTTTCTAAAGCATCTCATTGGGTAGAGGTGACTCCAGCATGTAAAAATTTCTTTTCATGTCATAAGATTATACACAATATCCTATACCAATCTTGGAAATCCAGGATAGTGAGGACATGTTATTTATCCTAAAATGATCATAATGATTCTATGGTATTACTTACAATTATCTAAAAAAATAGAATTATAGAAATATTATCTTGGTTAATGATTATATAGACATTATCAATTTACTAATTTTAAAAAACATATTTTATTTATTCCAATCTAAAAACTCTAAACTATTGGATTCAAAATATTATATAATTTCAATATTATAGTTGTAAAATATCCTTAAATCGCTCATCATTGTCAAATATATGTCAATTCCATTACTTATTGATTTTAAAGTAGGATTTTCATTATACAATGGAATTAACTCACAACTCCTTGATCTTTTGAGTGAATTATAAATAACTTAAAATTTCATCCTTGTATTTACTCATCACATTGCCTCTAAAATTACTCCAAGATAGTTATGGATACTAGTATAATTATTTTTTTAGTTAATTTAACCCACCAATACTATTTAAACTTCTATATAGTAGCATTCTCCCCTAAATATGGCTTAAAAGAACCTCTAACTATACTTTTGTTTTAATTAGAGTGATGGAAGGCACAAAAATCAATATTACATTAAGTTATTTTTAGTTTATTTACTTAGAGAATAAAATATGATTCTATATATTTTTGTTTCTAAATATACAATATGGTCGTTTTTTAAAAATTAACTATGCATAAATAGAAATAATTCATTACTCATTTGTTCATCTTTATCATCACTTTTTGATTAATTATCCTATGTGACTTTTATTTCATCCCTGAATTCATATAATAAATAATTAACCATTCATGAAAAAAAAAATTATTGATATGATCTTGGGTTGTATAATACTAGTTGATCAATTGAGTGGGTTTTGGACTAATCAAGACCCTAGGAGACCTCCATGAGCTATTGACTTAGATTGAGTGATGGTGTGCTCATTTTCCTGTATATTTGTTCTTGTTTGGATTTACACCAACTCTTATCTTGAACCACCTCATCAAAATGATCTTCATCTTTTTAATTAATTACTCAAATATTTTTGAGTAGAAATTTAGATATGGGTTTTACATTTATTAATTAAAATGTAGTTATACAATCCCTTATATACTATAAAGAGGGTGGGAAAATATGCAGATAAAAAATATTGAATATTCATTTATTATAAAACATAACATAATAAAAATTAAATAAATAATAAACCAAACATACAAGGGTCAATCATAGATCATGATAAATCTATATAAACTATAATTTCGTAATTAATATTAAATTTTTTAACATTCTACTTGGGGATATTTTTGATGAATTTAAATAGAATTAAAAGTATTTAAATGATCATCGATATGATTGGTGGCCTTTTAAAAATTTTATAAAATTTCAAATATTTTATGATTTTTTTGGAATTTCATTTATAATTTTAGTGTTACTTGGCCTTAAATGGCGCCTAGAGGTATAAAAGGGGATGTGTTAAGCCTGATGGGTCATATGGGTCAGGTAAGACCCGAGACAGCTTGAGCATGGTTAGGTTGACTCAATAGATAAGTTGGGAAGTGCCTCAAACATGCCTAAAATATAAAAAAATTCAAAATACCATCATATCACAAGTGAAGGTTGTATTAGGTGTTTCCTAACCCCCCAATAAATGATTTTTTTAGATAGGAACCACCTGTATAGGGGAAAATATATCTTTGTTTCTATCATGCATGGTGCAAACTATATCCCCACCCCCATGCATAGCCCCACACTATACACAACATTTCCCTCTCCTCTTATTTTCTTTCTCTATGTATAACATACATCTAAAATAAATTTTTAAAATTCTCTAGATAATTGGACTTGTATTTATCCCCTCGACACAAATACCGGAAAATTAAATTAATATTCTCAATTTAAATTTTTTAGGGATACTTTGAAACAAGTTGAAGGAACTCAGGAACAAAATAAGCATTCAAGAGTGATATTTTTAATATTTTCATATCATATATATACTACAACATGAAATCAAACATATTATTACTCAGATTACTCAAAAATTCACTTGTAGTAAAACTTATGTATGAATAAAACAAATGAAATGATATTTCATTTGTTTATTTGATCCTGACATTTTCTGCTTGATGTCTAGTCATTGTATCATGAAGAATTCAAGATTAAATCATTTTATATAATATACACATTCACCTAGGTTCCATAGTTCATCGTTATATGACTATCCTACACTATAACAATAGAAATGAGTTATTTTTTATGTTGATTTTATTTCCAAAAATAATGAACACTGTTCATTAAAAAATCAGAATTTTTATGTTTTTCTTTCACATTCTATTTATATAACATGAATTAATAATAGGAAGGAGAGTAAATACATGTAAAGACCACAATTATGCTATTATTTGGTCTAAAATAAGTTTAATTTCCTAGTTTTAACTTTCATTAATTTCACTTGAGTCCTTAAATATATTTAACATCTAAAATTTACATCTTATGTCATGAATGACTTAGTTAAATTGTTTCAAGTATCATAAATATTGAATCACACATCTTTTTCAATCTTACATGTAATTTCATGAAATAAAAAAATTAATTTATTTTTTTTATATTTTATAGTTTCATCAAGTCCTAAATTATTGATATTAATTTTAAAAACTATTTTTTATATTCTCTTATTTAAACATAAAAACATTTGGATACCTTGAGAAATAAATTTAATTATTACTATTATAAAATTGAATAAATTTTTTTAATTTATTTATTTATTAAATTATTATAATTGATAGTTGAACTTTTACCAATCCACGAGAGTATGAGAAATTTTTCCCTAAACTCTGATTTATCTAAATTAGTATAACTTCTCGATACACTTTGGGTGTGACCCTATAGACACTTATCTAGATTTCATTATGTCATACTCCTAGGCCAATATTAGTATCTAGAAATAATTTATAGACCTTAAATAGACTACTATAATTCATAATCACAACAACCTCTAATGAATAATAACTATGTAATATAATTTTGTTGTTTAATGTAATCTCGTAAAGTACAATGTATACATTGTGTTGTTATCCTTTCATGCATTATTTATATTTATTTAAATGTATTTATTGTAATCTCATTCAACTATGATAGCCATGAGTTTAATCAATTCACTATAATCTATGCCTATGGTACATTGATATCTTCTTTGATATGTATAGGTGAAAAATATTATCTTCATCATTTAGTTTCATGGATCTAATGACTGAAAGATATATATTCCCTAAATCCTATTTTTTATATGATACAAATGGGTGTATCATATCAGCCAAATACTACATGTGAGGTATAGCTATATCATATTTCAAGGAATACTATTCCACCACATTTTATGATAAGGATGGAAGACCTCTCTTATTTTAGTTATCATTTAAGGAACTATTTCATAATATGAAATGTATAGGGATTTTCATGCATACATATGATGCAAGAACTATCCCGGGAATTAACTCGTGAATTATACTGCATGAGTTAATGATATATCACCCATGGACCATCCTTAAAAGTTATAAAAATTTATAACCATTTGATTATTGTTTGGTTGGATACTTTTTTGAGACTCTCTGAAACTCAAAGCTTGATTTTTTATCATCCTTATCACAATGAGGTTGCAGCACCCCATGAGTGAAATAGATTCTCATTTATATGACAAACAATTCAGGTGAAAGCTGTGAAAACCTCCAAAGGTCGGTGAACTTTTTCTATCACTATATTGATCTTAATTAATCTCATTAAAAGGATTTTTAAAGACATTACGGTATAATATTTGGTGAATGGAATGTGTTTACACTAGTTTCCTCATTTCCAATTTTATAAAATTTCATATTTCCTACATAAAGTTCCTTGGATAAGGGGTTTAATCACTTCTATTTGGTATAATAATTATCATTGGACCCTAATGAATCCCTTTGATTATGTCAGATCCATCCATGGAGAAAAATTTAAATCATTTTTATGGAATCAAGAACAATGAAAAATAGAGTACTATATATTTTTTATCACCATGTCAAACCTCATACAGCACTATACCATAAAGGATCTCTAACTAAAGACAAATGGCCACCTGATAAACACCATGATATAGATAAATACATATTTTTACCTTCATGATAAGAGTTAACTCATTTAAAATGGTTAGTCTAAATCCAACTCATGGTGGATGATTATATGGTCATTGTTAAAATCTCATCCCTAATAGCCCAGAGATAATGGTTACTTTATTATATTTGCATAAGATATAAGCAATCATATCCTATAGGACCCAATAGTTTATTAGTGTTGGTAAACTATATACTTAATTGAATACCATATTAAAATTGAAAATATTAAATACAACATAGTATTTTCTTTGATTACACCATTATTCAATTTAGAAAATCCCTACTTATCGACCATAAAAAACATCTCAACATCCAAGGGAAATGAAACATAATAAATAGGTAAGATATGATGCTTAATAAGGGTATGTGTATAACTAGAGACATCATGAATAAATAAGGCACAATAAATATGTAAATATAAATAACTGAAACACATTTAATTTAATCAATAACATGAACATGAAGAATAATATGGTAGTAAAAAATGATAATCAAATAATTCCATAAAAATAATCACATGATCTTGAAACTTATCCATGGATATTCTAACTAATTGAATAATCACATGGAAGTCAATACATAGTCTCATAATGAGGTCATTTATAATTATGGACATCATAAACATACCATCAAAACCACGTGCCAAGACCATTTACATAAATAGGAAAGGCCTCATCCAAAACCCAAACTACTTTGTCTCCTGAGACCTACCTATGCATCGGGGATCTATAGTGCGAACTTCCCAACACATACTAAGCCCAATGAATTCCTCAAATGAAGTGGGAAAAGAATAATCAATATAAACATTCATATTAAATAACTAGCACATTAAAATCTAATACTTTCCCCAATCAATAAACATTATCATAAACCTTTCAAAGTAATATGGAGAATCATATTAAAATAGTACATCCCCAATAAATCTAATTATAAACCATCTATATAAATAAAATCTATGGTATCATTACAACATATTCTCAATGGATCATAAGTGAAATTGGGGTTTTTTCATTGATAAATAAAAATTTCACAAAAATGAAATTGAAAATATTCTTGAGAGAAATATAAATTTTTCTTTGGACATTAATTTCAAAAACAAAACATTCAATAATATTAAGAATAAAATTTCTTTAAAAATTTAATTGTGAACATATAAAGTAATATTAAAATAAATTAGTGTTCATTATGGTGGGTAATTCCATACATGTCATATAAGTTTAAAAACATTCCTTTGACACTATTGTAAAAATGTTAAATAGTACCTTGTTTGGAAAATGGAAACTATATTATTTTCAAATAATTTTTAAAAAATTTAAAAATGGAGAAAAATAATTTAATAATTCATTTTGATAATGTTAAAAAAACTATTGAATTTTTTTTAGAAAATACGGATATGGAATAAAAACCATTTCTAACTAATGAGAAAAATAATGTCAGTTTTCTTTAAAAACAATCTTTTGGTATCTTTTGTTCTTAAGGAAGGTAAAATAAGAGGAAAACCTTTATTCTCTATAAATAACCAAAATATAATAAAATTAATTATTTTATTTAAATATATATCATAATATTCAATTATCCAAAACATAAACATGAATATTCCTAATAAACAATGAGATTATAACATAAACCTTTACCACTTTGGCAACTTCTATATAATAAGCCCAATGAAAGAAATAAATTCAAATAAAACATTTAATATAATTAATATAAATAAATTCATGATATATCTTAACAAATTATCAGTATATACACCACAAAAAAATAACTAAGTGGTGAATATAGAATATGTCTCATTGAATTAAAGTGAGACAAGAAGCCCTTACCTCTGGTCTAATTTCCATTGTATGTGACTGTAACTATTGTATAATAAATATAAATTTATTATAAATATATTAAATAACCATAATAATATATTTCATACCATATATTATTTAATTATAACCTTTTATGATATGTTTATTAAAAATTCTTTGTTAAAATCAATGTTTCGGGTGATAATTGATTTTTTTTCGTGTCTGTTTTGCTATGGTAATTTGGTCCTTTTTATTTTATCATAGTTACAAAATTCAAATATTTTTAACCAAAATATAAATATTATATATAATCATTATATAATTATTTATAATGGTCTATAAAATTTATATATGGAAAAATGATTGATATCGTTCATGGAGATGGTAGGTCGTACAAACATATCAACATTGTTTTTATTTTTACAAATGAAGGAACATATGATAGGTAAATAATATTTCACATTTCCAAAACCACTATTATATCAAATGTTTCATTTTATATTAGTTAAATATATCCTTATTTCGATCTATGTCATGAAAAACATTTCACATCTCCATGTTGAGGCGGTAGTCCACACAAACACACGAGTGATGTTATTATTTTCCAACTAAATCGAAAGTAAGAATGTATATGTGATATTATAGTCACATAACTATATTAATTTATTAAATGTCATATAAATATGTCAAATCCATAATTATATCTAGTCTTTATAGGTGGTGATGGAAAACAAATTACATCAGTTTGTGAGGCGGTAGTCCTCCTAACACAAGATCAACAGTTTCATTTTCCATTTGATGGAAGAGGATATGGATACAGGTTATTCCATTAACAAAATAAAATCCCGGTATATATTATTATTTTTTTATTATTTTATCATATTTGGGGAATATTTTAATGAATTAAAATATGAAATAAAATTTAAACACATTGTTAAAAACATTTTCTCTTGTTTAAACAACCTTTTTAGGTTTATACCAAAATCCTTCCAATATTGGATTTATGAACAAAAAAATGCCTATAGGATGTGGGTATAGATTAAAGGAAGGTTTTTATACATTTATTTTCTATAAAAAATAATTTTTTATTTTTAATAGTATATTATTGGGTTGGCCTTTTATAAGAGAGGGAGAGGACACACTTTGAATATTTGAAATGAAAATGATATTCTCACATTTTTCACATCCCAAAAGCCTCTAAAAATGATTATTACCAAATAATAGATGATATGAGTATGAAATATGGAAATACAATAGGAATTTTACAAGTTTATAATTTATTTTAAACCACATTATTTTAGTTCTATCCCTGGTAAACCCATTTCAACCTTAACTTTGGTAATAGATTTTTTCAATTTTTTCTATTCATTATAACCATAAATTAAGTTGACTATAATATATAGTATTAATTATTATTATTATAAATAAAAAATACATTTTTTCTAATATTATTCATATAATTGGAATGATTTAATTTAAAATTAAACCCACAGATGTGCCGAAAATATGGCTTTCTGTAGAGAAAATTTTCACAAGTACGAAATGTTTTAAAATAAAAAATTATAATAGGTATAATTAAAATGATATAAGTTGTATTTATTATAATATAATTGAAATAATTAAATTTTTAAATCTATTTTAAATCATAATTTAACTTTTAATTTCTTTAAACGAAAATGATGGTTTCAATAAAAACCAGTCTTTTCACTATTCATTGAAAAATAAATCTTTCCAAAAAATATTTAAAATTAATTATAATATAATTTTGATATGATGATTTGAAGAATAAAGTTCATTTTGAACAACATATTTTTCCAAATTGTTAAAAATTAATTTTAACGTATGTGTGTAAAGTGCGATGAGACCCCCTTTTAGAAAAAAACAGTTTTTCAAAAAGCATTTCCTTTTCTTTAAAATCATTCTTATTTTATTTATAATAAATATTTAACCATTGATTTTATTTTATACATTTTTACACCATATAATTTTCATTATTTATTCAGTCCAATTCATACCAAAAAATTTAATGTATAGTTAATAATAATATACGGTTCATTTAGACTTGGAGATGCATGTATCACAAGCTATCAAAGATATTATATTTAATGAAATATATTGTTTTTGTTGTTTAATATTTTATTTTCATGTCATATAAAATATAAAACAAAATTTTATTCTTTTATAATCACAGGGTGTTCTATTCTCCCCACCTTTAATAATTTTTTCTCTCGTAATATGAAGTTGCACTTGGAAATCAATGGTCTTCATCTGAAAATACATTTGTTGAAAACCCACATTATAAAAAGTTTTAACAAAAGAATCATCTTGATAAGGTGAAAATGGAAGTATAAACGTCATATTTAATAACAAATAACATGGTTTACAAGTAATAAAACATTATTGTTACTTTAAAATATGTACATGGAATAAAATCATAAATAAATATTGATAGTGATCGAGATCACTGATCATAAGGAAGTAAATGATCAAGATAAATTTAATAACCAAAAAACCATAAATCTATGATGGGTTAAAAGACCACTGATTCATTATATTTGAGGGTAATATGATAACATTATTTTGTTTCAATATCATTTTCTTTGATTTGAGTTGTTCTTTTTCTATCATGATATAGAACACTAGAAAATATACTTACTAAATAAATATTTTTCATAAGAACAATTTCATCATTTGGTTGTCCTTTAATAAATTTTCACTTTATTTACAACTCCAAGAAATGAATATCCAAGAATAATTTTTTTATTCCCAAATCACTAAATTTAACTTCTAATATATCATAATATCCATGAAGGAGAGACAATTCCTTCTATATGTATCCAAATATTTACCAAAACCAAAATTGTTATCATGATTTATCCAATATAATACATTAATATCTAAAACTCAAATTTAACACCAAAAGTTAAAATTAACACATTATATAAGTATTTATCTATAAAATAGTTTAAGTAAAAATAATTTTAAATTAATTGGTCCATCATTTATTTCAGTGGTAGGTATTTCCCCCTTGTTAGCCTTCAGTTGTAGGTTCAAGCCCCACATCCCTACCGGATGCAATGGGTTATCACCCTTCATATGGATTATCCTTCTTCTAAAACCATATTACTATATTCCTATAATGTTCCCCAATTTTAGTAACCTATAATTACCTCAACATAAATGATAATATAAAACCTATGGGTTATTAATACCTTTAAACTTATTTCCACAAAAATTTAGAGGAATTATTCCTTGAATAACATTTTAACTAAGGCATATACTAAACCAATTAGTTGTTTTTTCATAAAATTATCCCAAAATAACTTTAATAATGATAAACTCTCATCACATAAAACCTAAAATGGGGTTTTTAATACCTAAAACTTATAAGAGTCCTTAAAATCATAAATCCATGAAGGTATCCATTACTCTTATGCTAATGAATACATGTATACTTATAAAATTAACAAAATATTTCAATGTTTCATGATTTTTATAACCAAAATACCATTGGAAAAAATATATCTATAATATAATTATGTATCCAAATATATAAGAACCTTAGTTATTCCACTTTTGATGAATTAATATCATATGATTGGCCTTGATCCCTTAGCTTATTTTTAGGTATATTTATTTTAATGGATATAGAATTTGTTTCATAGTGACCCATATCCTTAAAACATTGGAGTTTTCTTTATTACCCTTTCATTAACAAACATGATTTACTTTATTTCTACACTTTAGGAGAACTCACATTATCATTAAGCAATAACCATGGTATTTCATTCTACAATTATCACTTGTGGTAAAAATCATCTTTCCCTTCTTCCCTTTATCTATTTTTTTACCACCATATTATTCTATTTCTTCACTTAAAATCAATAATAAATATATAATTCATTCTTTACCTTGATAAAATGTAAAATTATGTCCTCATGTGATGATATGATTTGAGATACTAGTTACCTTAGAAGGATTGGCTCAATCCCATCAAATAAACATTCAATCTTACTCTTTGGATTACATAAATGGTTAGCAAAATTCCTTACTAACCTTATAAACCTAGAATCATAAATAGAAACACTTTCATATTCCATTTGACTTAGACTCAATAATTTCATCTCCATATCAACAAATTTCTCATAATGAGGTGTTTTCCAAAAAAGAGTTCCCTATAATACTTTTATTCCATACATGATATTTTTTACTCATCCTTAATGTTTTAAATCAATGACCACCATTGATCAGTACCCCCTGAGTGATGATAAAAATCCATGAAAACCTTATCTATTTCATTACATCTTGAAGTAAGAAATATCTTCCCAAAGGAACTTATCCATTTCTCAGATACAAATTGATTTTTAGTTAGATTGAATGATGGAAGGTTGTTGATGCATGAAGGAGTCTAACATTATTGCACCTTGTGGTGGATCAATAGACTTAACTATATGGGCAAGGTTATTACTCATAACTTAATTCAACATCCCAAATATTATTATAATTTAACTAGTTCGAGCTATATCTCTAGCTCCAGCCTCACTATCTTTCCCTAGAGGGAAATCCCTACATGGATTATGTGCATTGATATGGTTCACATTCCTTCCACTATGCTACATTTCTAAATAATATAACACACTAGATTATAACATAACATTATGTATCATAATGTATAATCTAAATACTAGTGAAATACTCAATATAAATTCAAACATTTATGCATATGTAATATTATAATGATAAGCAAGAATTCATTAATAAATTTATCAAATCGTAAAAATATATTCAAATATTTCATAATGGGTTTAAAGAAAATGTGAATTATACAGAGAATATCCCTTGGGAGTTTCAAACTAGCTGTGTAGTAAGGATAATTATCATATACCATGAGATGATAAAATCAAATCCCAATTCATCCTTTTCAGAGTTATTACCCCTAGTTACATTTGTTCCAAATCGAAATATAATTATAGTATCCAGAGAGGGATGTATTTCTAGAAAATCCACTTAATATATACCTTAACAAAACATTATGATGTTATACTACACTTAAAATTATCCTCAAATTCATTCATAGGGTTATATTCTCTAATATATGTTTTTCTAAATATAGTTCACAATGATTCTACTCAACTTCTTCTGATACCACCTATAAATACCTTGACCATAGTATCCCAAAGTTTGTGGTTACTTTATTACATTTACATAAGAATCAAATAATCGTATACTAAAGGACTGAATAGTTTAGTAGTCTTGGAAAACTAAATATATTCTTGAAAAAAATATTACAATTGAAAGCGTAAAATAAAACATAGTATTTTCATTGATTAGATCATTATTACTTTTATCATATCCCTGAATATCAATCATAAAACACTTTCTACCATCCATGAGAAAGGAAACACAAAAAATAAGTGAGATCTAATGCTCTGTAAGGGTACGCATATAGTAGAATCTATCATAATTAAATAAGGAATCATCAATATGTAATGTAAATAACTAAAACACACACTAAAAAAGAACTGATTCAAAGGGGTTATTTTTTATTTTGTAAGGGGTTATAACCCCATCTAAATGAATTAGTGGTGGTTATGAAGAACCGATGCTAATGTGTCTACCTACTAAGGTTTGATGTGATTTTGATGAACCGCTAGTAAATTAGTGAGACAATTAGTGGTGGTTATATTATAGGGGGTCAAACCCCCTCTAATTTGTTTATGGAATATCAGATTATAAGTGGTTTTAACCCTCTCTAATCTATTTTATAGAAATTGGGGCTATTGAAAACCATAAAATTTATATAATATGTCATGTAGTATAGTTTTTTTTTCAAACCACCTCTTTTTAAGGCCTAGATTAGAGGCGGTTTTAACCCACTCTAATATAATTCATATTAGAGGTGTTTATGGAAAACTGCCTCTATTATAGTTTTTTTTAAATACCCTAACCTCACGCTATGTTCCCACCTATTCCATAACCCCCCCCCCCCCCTCTAGTTCTGGTTCGGTACCCACACCGCTTCCCATCCCTCCTCAGGTTCTGGTCATGTACCGCCCATCTCATCTCGTGTACCCTAGTCTCATACCGCCCGTCTCATCTTGCCACGTCCCATGTACCCTAGTCCCCTTATGCCCCTTCAAACACCCCACTGTGTCACACCGCACTATACTGCCTCGGTCCCCCTCATGTTCCATGTAGTGAAATCCCTCCAATTCATTATTCTCTTGGTAAAAAAAATTCTTCTCGATTTTGAACCAGAAACCATTTCCATACAGCGCTGCCCCTTTTCCACTACAGCAACCTGATATTTGTTTATAAGTTACACGTAATTATATTTATGTATATTATTTAGGTGATTCAAATATATATTATTTGAATAAATATTTAAATATATATAAATATTAATATACGTATATTTGTGTACAATATTTATATATAATATATATTTGTGTATAATCTATAATATATATATCTATATATTGTATTTGTGTATAATATATGATGTATATATTTGTCTATAATATGTGTGTATATATATATATATATAATATTTAGGTATTATATATATATATATATATTCATATATAAATATGTATTTATGCTTATATTTGTAAATACATTTATATTTGGTGTGTCTATTTATCTACTTATATTATATTTATAGTTATAATATAATTATAGTATATATATTTATATAATATTTTTTATATATTTTTATATATGTACGCATGTGTGTAACAATGATATTATTAATTATTATTATTACACTTATTTTTTAAACTATAAAAATTATATGTTTTTTTATAAATACTATACATTTATATATTTTATGATTTATACTATACAAATATTATATGAAATACATTAATATTATATATCTATGTATGAGATTATATATATTTATATTATATCATATATATACACACAAAACTAAATACATTCATATAATTAGAATTATATAATATAATGAAATGATATGTGTGTGTGTATATTTACTAAATTAACTTATAGTGAATATGGTTTACTAATATATATATATATATATATATATATTATAATATATATATATATATATTTATATAATTAAATATCTATAATATAATATATATATATATATATAATTAATTATAATATATATATATATTTATTTAAATTTTTTTATATTATATATATTTTATACATAATATAATTTAAATGTATTTATACAAAAATATACATTACAAATGTATTTAAAATAATATATTTATAATATAAATCATAACATTAATGTATTGTGTTTATAAAACCATATATAGATTTTAAGAATTTGAACAAATATATTTATAATTAAATTTATATTTTTTATAAAAATATATGTATATAATAAAAATGTATTTGATATGATATATGTATAATATAAATCATAATATAAATGTATTGATTTTATAAAACCATATATAAATTTTATTTAAGTTTGAATAAATATAGGTACATTTATATTATGCATACCAATTTATATATATGTTATAATGTATTTAAATACATTTATATATTCGGTTTATGTAACACACACACACACATGCACACACACAGATATACTATAAGATTTGAATTTATATGAGATTAATATTAAAAAATAAATAAATATTTATAGGGGGTTTAAAACCCCACTAATTAAATAGATTAGTAAAGGTTCATGACTCTGATCAAATTTCTTGAATTATATGGGGTTAAAAACCCCCGCTCTAACGTCATCAATTAGAGGGGGTTCAAAACCCCTTTTAATTTCTTTAATTATAAGGGGTTTAAAACCCCCTATAATCTAAGGGATTAGTGTCCATTCATAAACCCTCTCTAATATCTTAAATTATAGGGTGTTCACAACCCCTTCTAATTTCTTGAATTAGAAGGGGTTCAAAACCCCCTATAATCTAAGGGATTAGTGGGTGGTTCATGAACCTCCTCTAATATCTTATATTAGAGGGGGTTGTGAACCCACACTATTTCCTTTTAAAAAAATAAATTATATATTTATATATATATATATATATATCCAAACATATTTTATATATATATATATATCCTCTAAAATCTAACCTAATAAATAATGCCACTAATTATTAAATTAACGACAATTTTGACATAACTTCCTCTAAAATCAAACCAAATTCTAAAAAAATAATGATAAAAATTTTAGAGGGGGTTGAGAACCCCTATAAATTTGATGATTAGAGGGTTGTGTGTATAACCCCATATAAAATGAATTTATAGGGGGTTGTGCATACCCCCATCTAAAAAATTGTCTGTAATCTACTATTTTTTTGTAGTGAGTTTCCTTTTAATAAATAACTAGATCATAAAGAGTAATATGGAAGGAATAAATATTTATCAAATAAGGACATATAAATAATCACATAATCATTAAACTTATCCATGGATATTCTAAATAATCAAATAATCAAATTAAAATAAATAACTAATCTCATAATTGGAGAAAGCATAATTTCAACATCATAACCATACAGTCAAGGCCTCATTCCATGACATCTTATATAATTGAGTAAGGTCTTAGCCAAATACCCAAGCTAGTTTTTCTCATGAGACCTTCCAATGCATCTTGGGGATATAGAGGACCCCTTCCCACACAAATTAAGTCCAATTAATTACTCATATGAAAGGGGATAAATATAATCAACATACTAAAAAATGGCATATGAAATGTTAATACTTTCCCTGATCAATAAGCATTATCATAAACTATTTAGAGTAATATGGAGAATGGTATCAAAATAGTACATCCCCAGTCAAACTGATCATAAAGAATTTATAGAAATAATAAGGATGGTATCATTATAAAATATTACAAATGGATAATAATTTAAATTTGGTTTTTTCATTAATAAATATAAGTACCATAAAAATTCCATTAAAACATTCTTCATGGAAATATCTTTTTCACTTTGAAAATCACTTTCAAAAACTAAAAATTTCCAGAATAATAAGAAAAAACTTTCCTTAAACATATACCTATAAACTTCTAATGTAGGATTAAAATTAATGATTGGGAATTATGGAGAGTAATTTTTTATATATTTTATAAGTTAAAAAACATTACCTTCATACTATTGTAAAAAGGTTTAAAAGTGCCTAATACGGAAAATAAAAAGAATATTTTTTTCAAAAAATTTTTCAAAAATTAAAACAAGGTTAAATATTTATTCAATAAATCTTTTTCATAATTTTAAAACATTTTGAAAAACATTTTTATAAATCATGGATATGTAATAAAAATTGTTTTCTACTGAAGAGAGAAATGGAGTTGGTTTTCTTAAAAAACTATTTTGGTATCTTCCATTCTTAAAAGGAAAAAAATGAGGAGAAATAATGTATTATAAAGATATAAATATTGGATAATAAAATTCAAGAGTTTATTGAAATATATATCATAATATTTAATCATCATGAACAGATCATTAATAATCCTGATAAACAATGAGATTATATCATAATCCTTTACCACTTTGGTAACTTATGAATAATAATCCCCATGAATGAAATAAAATAAAATGAAGATTTAAATAATATTAAGATAAATGGATTAAGGATATAACATATCAAATGGTCAGTATATATTCAAGAAAAAATAACTAAGTGTTAAATATGGCATATGTCTCACAGAAGAAAAAGTGAGATAAGAAACTCATACCTTCAGTCTGATTTCCTTTATATGTGTTTGTAACTACTTTTTAATAAATATTTATTTATTATTATTATATTATATAACCATAATCATATATTTCATACCATATTTTATTTACCTATAGTCTTTTATGACATTTTTATTAGAAATTCTTTACTAAAATCACTGTTTTGGGTGATAGTTGCTTCATTTTACATGTATGTTTTGGTTTGGTCTTTTGGTATTTTTTCTTTGATAATGGTTTATTAATTTATATACTTTTAATAATTATATAAATATTATATAAAATCACTATATAAGTATTTATAATATTCTATAAAAGTAAAATATGGGAAAATGAGTTCCATTGTTCATAGAGATGGTAGACTGTATGTAAGCATGAATATTATTTCTATTTTTTCAACACATGAAATTTAAGAAAGGTTAATAACATTTCACCTTTATTGAGGAAATATTATATCAAATATTTCATTTATATTTATTAAATGTATACGTATTTCCATACATGTCAAAACAAAATGAAAAACATTTCACATCGTTGCGTGGAGCGGTAGTCCACACATACTAACGACCGACATTATTATTTTCCAAAAGATTAGAAGATAATATCGTATATGTGATATTATAATTCCATTGATATATTAATTTCATAAATATAATATAAATATTTTAAATTAATCATTATATCAATCAATGAGAGGCTTTGATAGAAAATGAATTAAATCATATTGTGAGGTGGTAGTCCGCCATACACACATTTGACAGTTCTGTTTCCCATTTGATGAAAGAGAAGGTGGATATAGGTTATTTAATTGAAATAATAAAATCTAATATATAGGATATTTTTTATTTTATTATTTTATAATATTTTGAAAATATTTTATGGATTTATGAGAAGAATTAAAACAAAAATGTATGACTAAGAACGTTACCTCTTCTTCAGACAACCTTTTTAGGTTTATACCTAAAGCCTTCTGAGATTGGATTTCCAATCAAACCAATTCCTATAATTTTTGAGATGGATTTAATTAATATAATTTGGTAGGCCTTGATCAAATGAAATTTATTTTCGATTGTGAATAGGATAATAGAGCGTTGAAATTTTATAAGTGGGGGAGAGGACACACTTGGAATATTTAAAAATAAAAATTGATTCATGCATTTCTGACATGCCCCAAGGATAAAAAATGGATCATTATAAAACCTTTTATGAAATAAGGTTTAATTATTTCAACAAAATATAAATTTTTTAATTTTATTGTTCATTTTAACCCTTATAAATTATTTTAAGAACCTGGTAAACTCGTATTAACTTTAACCACAATAATTAATTCGTACTATTTTGACTATTCATTATGATCGAAAAAATTTAAAATTATTATATAATATTAATTAATATAATTATAAATATATAATCCATTTTTTTCAAATTACACTTACATAAGTGGAGGTTTTTAATTTAAAATTAATCCCACAGATGTGGTGAAAAAAGATATTTTCCAAAGAGAAAAATCTCAAAAGAATAGAAACTTTTAATATAAAAAATAAAAATAAATTTCATTAAAATGACCTAAATTTTATTTTTTATAATATATTTGAACAAATTTTACTTTTAAAATAATTTTAAATAAAAATAGACATTTTTAATTCTTTAAATTAAAAGGAAGTTTTCAGTAAAAACTAGTTTTTTTACTATTCATCTAAAAGTTAATCTTTTTGGAAAATTATAAAAAAATTAACTCTAAGATAATTTTTACATAATGATTTAAAAATTTATGATCAATTTAGAAAAAAATTCTAAAATTGGTAAAATTTAATTTTAATATATGTGTGCATTGTGTGACTAGACCACCTTTTTGAAATATACAGTTTTTCAAAAAACACTTCATTTTCTATCAAATGATTATAATTTTTTTTAATCAACATATAAACATTTAATTTATTTTAAACATGTTTAAACCATATAATTTTCATTATTTATATATTAATTTTCATACCCTCCTATTTAACATCTATATTATAATGGTATATGGTATATTTAGTCTTGGGGTTGTGGGTATCGCAAGATATCGAACAGAGTAAAGATAAATAAATATATTTTATTGGTTTTTATGATCATTTTATGATGTTTCGTACACTATTAGACACAAATTTATTCTTTTAAAATCTCAGGGTGTTACAGTCCTATTAGAAATAGTGAGTGTTCCCACTATGAAACTGAGCTGAATCAAGGTGTGAATCAAAATGGTTACAAAAGCTTCACTATAGTTTGTAGAACACAATAGTTAGATATAATACCTTGGCCTAACTTGGATACATAAAATTAATTGTTATTACCTTGATAATGTTGGGTCATATACCGGTATCATGATTTACTTTTACCATTATATAGTACTACATCTAAGTAAAGGTAAAAAATTGCATTTATGTATCATTGATTCTTCTGAATAAAAATAACATTTTATTATTCAAATAACTTTTAAGGGAAAAGTGGGAAACTATTCCAATTCAAGAAAATATATAAACTGATATCAAAATACATTAATGAATTATTAAATTAAGGTTTATTCTATTAGATACATTACCTCTATAAAGACTCCAATAAAAAATGGAACTTTTAATATGGGAATTTGTGATAAAGTCTTAAAAATAATAGGCCATCTTGTCCCATGATTTTATAAATTCTTTCACAACAATATTCCTCTATTTAAAGACACACACAAAAATACCCTTTTTCATCGATCTAAACACATTTTTCTATGTTGAGGTTCACTCTAATCATTCTCTCAACCATCCTTTCATAATCCTCTTGAGTGGTTTTGAACTCAAATTCACCATCTAACATATCTTCGTTAGAATGAAGGATGATCTCCCATGTTTCACTATCTTTTTTGATCTCACCATGTGTTGCTCTAACTGGATCCTTATATCCTACATGCTCTTAAATATAATCATCCAACTTTTCATCACCTTGTTTTGTATCCTTGAACTCACTACACTCCAACATCTGCTTATCATTTTTGAAAAATTTAACACTATTTTCATACCTGAATATGGTCCATGGAATCACTATCAACCTCCTTATTCTTTTTGGAAGACATAATTTCTACCAGCTTCGCTAAATGGGAGTATTCCATAAGACCTTTAGTCTTATTTCCTTTTAGAGAAATGTAGATCCCTTAATCTATTTTTTCATTCCTCCCTTTATTCCTCATTGGACTATGAATACCTCTTTCATGCCCTTCATTGATGCTTTCCACTGAGATGAGGAAATAAGCCTCATCCTCTGATCTAGAACCATTGAAACTATAATAATATGATGGTTCTACATTGGCATTGTGGTTTGGATATTTTATGACATAACATCCCCTTGAACATGGTCTGAATAGTTGACCTATAACTTCCCAAATTGATTTCTAACTTTAATGTTCACGCTGGGGCCTCTCAACCTCACCCTTCTTATATCATTCACTTATTATCCAATATCCCCACTATAATCTCTAAATGTTGCATCTCCCATATATTCTTCCTGAGACACTATTAAATCATTTACACCATCATGATCTTCCATTGTCTCCACATTACAATATATTGTAGTTGTTCTCATTTGGGTAACCACAATCCAACCTTCAAGTCGCATTTTAATCTTCCAAACCCCTATGCCTCTTTCGGGATGATAACATCCTTCACTAAATCATTGTAATTCTACTCTTCAGATAAAATACCCATAGGAAATCCAATCCTCATATACTCCATATCTATGAGTATCCAACTCTCATAGCATCTAAATTTCTAAATTTATCTCTTGAATCATCAAACAAAACTTTTTCCTTCAAACCAGGACTATGAACAGATACCCCTCTTCCCAATTTTAAATTATTCATCTAAAACTCATTACTACCCCCCATGAATACACATTATCTTCTAATGTCCCATTTTCTTTCATGAATAAAATAAGACCACCCACATTTCAAATAAAACCAATTACTTATACCTAAACACTTACCCAATAGAAATCCCAAAAAAATCAGACAACACTCCCGAAACATTGATTTTCACACAAATTCTTATAGAAATAGGATGTTTATTAGAATGAGTTCTATTATCAAAGAAAATTTATCTTCCACAAGGTTCCCTAATATACGGATAATTGATGAGTTTTGAAAAGGGAGCGGAATTTGAGAAAATCTTACACAAATACCTATAGTCAGAGAATCTTGTCTCATATGGAAATCGTAACTCCACCTGAAAAGAAAAAATATAAATCTATTTCATATGTGAGGATCATAGGACCCTGCCAAAATGTTTTCTTCCTCTGATGAAAATATGATCATTTTGTGACTATTTTTTTAGAAGTCTCGCATTTGGTGTTAGAGTTATGATGAAATTGATTCTCTCTTGATTAAATTATCCCTTGGGAGAGGGACCTTCAGTCATACAACCTATTAGTATAGTGGATTATGCCTTCTCAAGAAAGGTGAATGGGGTTATCTATCTATCACTTGGGGATTACTTATTTTGAGATTATCAATCTCATATAACCTAATTCATTTACATGAATATTTCTTTTACCATATATATAATATTCAATTAGATATGTTGAAATTTTTTGGAATTCTATATTTTGATGAGTAACACAAACTTGTGGGTTTTTTATAGAGTTACACATCAATATGGATTGAACGTATTGATTTAGTGGAGCTAATAGGATTAATAAATAAATCATTATAAGAATGAAATAATAATATGTAATAACATGTGATAAGATTTTGAGATTAAATACATGAAAAAACTAAGTGTCAAATTCCTTCCAAAGTGGCACTTATCATGACCTCGATCATCTAAAAGGGTAGTTTCATGCAACAGTAGGGAAGCCTGCATTATATTGTGTATGGAAATAAAGTGATCCTTCGGCCTTTGGATTATCCTTTATTATCATATTATTCTCATTTTCTTTAGGTTACACTAACTATAAAACCATAAGGGTTAGGATGATAGAGTAATAGTGTTTAGTATTATTCATATGATGGATTGGGTAAATCATTTCCTACTAAGAAATCCAAGAGTCGTATATTATATGATTGGGATGATTCACTAACTAAATAACTAATCAGTGAGTTTCATACCATAGAACAGTCATTTGAATAGTTAATTCTGGATCTTGGCCCACTAATAGATATGGTGAATTTTTTAAATATAAGATTTTGAAATTCTAGTGGGATTCTATTTAATAAAACTACCTATTAATTGATAATAAAAATTATATTCATCAGCTAAAATCATCTATTGTAGATAATTTAATTATAAAAAAACTTGTCATTAATATCAATCCTGGAAAAGGAGAAACTAAATAGTGGTAAATTCCTTGACTAGCACTAAAATGTTAGAACAATTATTAGATAAGAAATAATGTTTTGGGTATTGCAACATGATCTTCCTAATAAATAAACTAATAATGTTATCTAATAAAAGAATTTTCCTGACTGTGATAATAATATAAAATATACATGGGAAGGATCTACAATCATGCTTGTTTCCAAGGAGTCTTAGTTTCAAAATAAATAAGATACCCCCATATGCCTATAAAATGATAGATGAACTAAAAAGGTTCTATCAAGAGAAATCTAAGAATAGATAGTATAAAGTTTCAAAATATCTTTTTCATTATAAAATTGGGAAGAAACTTTATTCTCCACTCATTTTATCAATATGATTAAGTATATAAATTAATTAAAGAGGCTAGTTTCACCTACTAATCTATAATAATCCATGAAATTAATTCTTTAATCACTACTATAAATGTTATAGTTTTATTTTGTGAATTTTAATATGAATTAATTATATAAACCTTTACCATATCTCCTTAATATATTGAGGATAGATGAAAATTCATGGGTGGTCTAGGATCAGGTACCATTTTGATGGTACATAAAGATTAAGGTAACAGTTATGTCTATAAGGGGTATAAAATAGGTCATGTAGATTTAATGCCACCATCTAAGCTGATGAAAAGGAAATAGGGACAATATTTTCACTATGTAAACATTTTCCACAGGAGAAACAATTTTATCGATTACCTAATGGGTTTCAAAATTCCAAGTTTAGATTCTATATCAAGCATAAATATCATAGAATTAAATTCAATTATTATGAAATATATGCAGTATCAACAATATGTTTTAAAAGATAGTAAATATATAGAAGATCAAGATATAAAAAATAATTGAATATTGAAGCTTGAAGTTTGAAGTTTTCATTCAAGTAATTGAGTAAAGGAGTTTATGTATTAATTATTTAGATACTTCCATATTGGATAAACTAGTCATAAGATTTGTATTTGTTATCTCATTTTTCTATTGAGAAGATCATGTAAATAATTTTTTTTAAATAAAAATGATATTTGTGTTTTTTGAATATCATTGTTTATGATCTATTCAAATTATATAATATAATGTAAGGGGAACTAAAATGTATTTTTCTGGTTAGAAAATTCATTCCATTTTTATTTATGTAAATATATCAACAATGTGATTAAATTCTAGAAAATTTTAACTGATATACTCAAAGTGTTGAGAATAAATAAACTAGACATGTGATGTCTATTTTCTAATGCTTTATAAAAAATATTAGTGGGTAAAAGTTAAAAATGAAAGAAAAAAAGTTAGTATAAAATTTCTAAAACGTTTCTCTATAAAGATATTTAAGTTTATTAAATCGTAGGGTTACAAATTAAGAGAGGAAATAATTTTTTTATTGGATTATCCAAAATATATGTATGAGTTTAGGAAACTCTATGGAATGTCCATGTCAAGTACTGGTATTACAGAAATAAAATATATAATTTTTAAGGGTATATCATATAGAATATATATTTTATAGGTTTTTTAAAAATATACAGGTTCAAATTAATATAATAATTTATAATTCTTACATTTTTCATTTAGATGATGAATTGGAGAGTTTTTATATAAAATATTTTGATATAAAACAATATTTCAAGATCATTTGAATCTTACTAAATGATGTACATCATCATGTTATTTCTCTTATATGATTAGAGAAGTTTCTATCTTATAAATAATTGTTATGAATAATATGATAAGATTAATTTTACATATATGGTTTATTATTAATTAATTTGTTTTAAATTTTTTAAAAGGGAAAAAGGGAAAAAATAATTTTTTATCCTAAATAAAGTTTTTATACATATGTTTGTTAAAATATAGTGGAATGGGTTCCTAAAACCCCTCAGTGGTATATTTTAATAGTATTATTTTTCAAAATAAAATGTTACAAACACATAGAATACTATATATTAACAATTGTTTAATTTTTCAATTTTCTCATTGAAATGAAATAAGTGTTATTTTCTATACAAAAATAAGTTTGGATATCTAAAAAAGTTATTCTAAAAATAATATAGTGTCTAAGTGAATAGTGGGAGTATTTTTTAACTTGTAGAAGTAAAAAATTAATAAATAAAATATAATAATAGTAAATAATTAAGGTATTTTTTATTTATATCCTAAATTATTTAGGTTATAGTGGTAATTAGAAATATAAAAGAGTAAAATTAGTTACTGTAACAAAGTAAATATAACTTTATCCTAAAATAGTTTTAGGATTCCTTAGTAAATAAATAATGTAAATAGTTACATTATTTATGATATATTTCAAGGAAAATGTGTGATACAAATGGTTATAAAGATAAATATAATCAAATTATAATTAGTTCAAAATGTACAGTAAAAAAATTAAATTGTAACATTTGACATTGTGAAGTTGGGGAGTTTGAATATATTCTAGTAGTTGAACATGAGGAATATAATTCCTAAATTTCACCATTATTCAAATTTTGTTTCTTCATATATGTTACTAACTAAATAGTTAGTGGCAGGTGTTAATAAAACTGTCACATATATATGTGATAGGAATTACATATGATGTAATAAGTTAATAGAACCTCTGAAAGTTCAGCATACAAATTTTTGATCTGACAGTTTATCATATATGATATGATATATAAGAGCTTATTTTGAGTTTGTAAAATATTATTAAAATATTTTGAGGATATAAAATGTTTCATATAGAAGGAAATCTATATTTTCTCATTCTTTTACATTGTCTGTAAATATATATATATATATATATAGTTAACTGTCATGATAATTGACCTCTAAAAGTATAAATTTGATTTACTCCTCACCAATGTTCATCATGGAGTATTATAGGTTATAAAGAAATATTATCGTCAGTGTGAGTAAAATTATATTAAAGTTATAAATAATATTCTCACAAGGCACAAAATATTTTTTTCTCCTAGATAGACCATTCTATATACCATATGAAGTGTCATGCATGATATTTGTGGAGAACTAGGGGTTTATGGATCACATTTGGGTCCCCATTACCTAAGGTTGGTGAGATACTAAGAATTATAACATTTATACTTAATTACCTACTTACAAAAGTCTATATATTGACTTAGTTAATCAGGGGGTTATGGGGTATGTTGTTGATCATGTCATCAATTGAAGCTTAACTAATATGGGATTTATCCTCTCTTATGGTATCAGGGCCCTCGATAGAGATATAATGTGGAGTTTGAATCCACACTTAGATAGTACATAGATGTGCTCATCCATAAAAATTAATTACATGTGAAATTTTCATTAACCAAGTCAAACTATACCCTAAGAATCATGAATGTATGAGTAGTATATATGGGATTTACATGATCCATGTCTCTTGGTCACTCTATATCTTGAATAAAAGGAAAATATGTGAATAAACATTTTCACATGATTCTAAGTAGTGGATAAAAGTATAGAGATATATGTGTTTGAAGATATCATATCAAATCCCTTTATAGCTTAAGTAGAATTTATTCTTTTCTATAATATGATATTTTCAAATATTTATGGGTTGGTTTATTTTTATTTATTTTCAATGATATAAAATCACATGGGGTAAGACTTTATAACTGATTGAATGTTTCTTGAGTTTGATTTAGAGAGCTACTCTAAAAGTGTTTTGGAGTTAATCAAAAAGGGTTTTTTATGGGTATTCAAAAGTAATTCCATATGATGTAATAAAATGTGAAGTTAATGATATCATTACAAAAAAAAAATATCCAAACAGATTTTTGGATATTATTTCATGATTTATCATATATGATATAATATAAGGTGAAATAGAACAAATACTATGAGGATTTCGTGTATGTGGTATATTAAAGAAGATATATTCCCCAAAACGAATTTTATTTTTCCTATATATTTGGGATTTATATGAGTTGTATACTATATGTGATTCCTAGAAATATTTTATATCATGACATATTATTCAACTTCTTTTTATGACATGGCTAGAAGATCTCTCCCGTGTTGGATATCATTTAAGGAACATCTTCAAAAGATGAAACATACAAGGATCTTCAATCATTCATTTGATGTATAAACTATCCAAAACATTAACTCATGTGTTGTAATTCTTGATAAAATGGGATATTGACCAAGGATTATCCTCATAAATTATAAAAAGGACACAAAAAAGTGATATTGGTGTGTGTGTGTGTGGATCCTTTTTTTAGACTCTCAGAACCCTGAAGATCTATTCTTATTATCCTTATCACATTGAAGACATATCACATTGTTGGTTAAGGAGAGTCTCATTCATTTGACTCATGATTCAGGAACAACCTCTTAATACCCCCGGAGGTGGGATGCCTTTTTATGCTAGTCATGTGATATTAATTAAACACATTTAAATTATTTTTTAACACATTTTAGTGGAATATTTGGTGAATGATATGAGTTTAAAGTAGTTCCTTAATTTTCAATTTTATGTTATTTCATATTTCTTACAAGGAGATCCTTAGAAAATAGATTAATTAATTTCAATGTATCTAATAATTGTTATTAAACCCTAACTAATCCCTTCAATGGACACTTGATGGAGCTACCTCACCAAACACATTAATTGATATGGCTTTTATCATACAATAAATTTTATGATTCATAGTAAACATTGATAACTATCTCAAGTCCATAAACTAATACACAAGCTCATAGATATCGACATCTAATAACACTCAAGACTTCTATTTTTCCTATTAATGTTTTTTTCCTCAAGTTATCTTATATGTAATATCACCAAAGGTGAACATGATGAGAAATCTCAAAAATATTGATACCCTAGTACTTTATAGTTAGGAATAATTTATGTCTCATTTTATTGATGTATCTAGACCATAGGATATATGTTTATAAATAATATAAATGTATCATGACGTTCTCATTATAGTTGGGAACTACAAAAAATATATCATATGACATATAATATAGGATGATTACCATATATATTTCATGTTAAAGTAATGTTACAATAAGTGTTAGTGTAAATAATTCATATATAAACATGTATAAATGATATGGTAATCAAAAAGTAAAAGTTTGAGTCGGGTCTAGGGAACCCACTCTCACAACAGCACTGTTAATGTTAGTGGTTAAAACAACCCAAAAAATAACATGATATAATGAATTAATGAATAAGAATATTTATTTTTATTATTTTAATATAATTTTTATTGATGTATAATGACATTATTTTTATTTCTTATAGAGTAAAATTAGATTTTAAAAAACAATTATGAGAATATAAATGAAAAACATAGTGAAAAACTCTTTATTTTAACGAAATCACTTCTTATCTTAATGACTTCTTGTATAATAAATAATTTTATAATATTTATGGATATAATATCTCATATTTGAGAAATAAATTTAGAGTAATAAATTTGATTAGATATTTTATAGAAAACTAAACATGATTTGTGGTTTGTAATTTATTATGAAGGGTTCTTTTATAGATATGGTTGAGTGTTGAATTTGAAAATACTCATTCCTTAATGGTTAAGTAATATCATTTTAAGTTATAAATGGGATCATAAATGGAAAATATAGGGGTTTTTATTCTTTTAATTATTTATATACAAATTTATTTTATAAAATATTATACATAGTTTTAACCATATATGATATTTTACTACATTTACTATTTATCAGTGCATTTCACTCTTCACCCTGGTAGATTATTTATTACTAAAAATGAAATTGAACCTATTATTGAATTTTGAAATACTAACTATAAAATAAAAATTCATTTTACTGAATTGAAACTCTAAATTGGTTAGAATGTAATATTTCGTGACTATTTTCCTTGAGTGGAAACTCTGAGATTCCTTGGAAGAACAAATGTCAATCGGCCTATTGAATGGAAAATTATAGATGTTTTCTAAGGTCAAACCATCACAGATGAAAATATTTATTTACTATAGTAAAACTTTGGAGGAAATTTGATCAGTAATTATAAAATATCTAAGTTCATTATTGATCACCATGAAAATTTTTGTTTTAATTTTTGAGATCTTACAAACATGAACAACTAAATCACAATAATCATAAATATAAAAGTCTATGTCGGTGACCAAACTTACCTATGAATGAAGAGATTTTTTCCTAGATTACCCTTTTAATATGTCATTTTATTATATTTCTTGGGAAAACCCTATCCTTTCTAAATCCCTCTAAATAAATTAAGCCTCTGACAACACCATGATATACATCCTCAATGTAAATGAACTAATTTTATACTGAATCTAAAATCATAGTCTCCTATCAAAATGGTAGAATATCCAAACTTCATATTCTAGAAAATATTAATAATACCATAATAGATTCACAAAAAATATCTCATTCTCCCAAATATTATAATTCCCCTATAGAATATTCAATATCTATTATTGATTTTCTGCACATGGGAGGGTTCCAATATTGGCCAAAAACTCCTCTAGAAACTGGTCATGAATATAACTCTACATGATCGTGGAAATATCTCAATATAAAAGGAATAGTTTACATCATTTTTTACTTCCCCATGTAATAATAACATTAAAAATTTACTCTAGTTCTCTTTAAATGCTAAAGTAATTTGAAAGTATATCTACACTTCCTTTAACTACTACTCCGTCTATTTATCAAAAAAAAACTCATAATTATAAAAAATAAAGTATTGAAACTATCATAATGTAACTCTTTATTACTTCATAGATACTATATCTACCCTATAAATAATAAATACAATATCTCTACTTCTTTATATGTGGTATGATTACTTTAAATTTTGGTTAAACAATAATTATGTTTTGTCATTTTGGCTTATACCCAAAATTTGTGCCTTTAGGTGGGTTGGTTTGTTTGTGGAAAAAATGTAGCAAAGGGATGGAGAATGTATATATAACCAAATCATGACATGAATTAAATTCATGATGTAAATTTGATTCATGATGTGAATTGGTTTGGATAGACCCCCGTACAGAGTATGAATTTTGGTTCCCCAAGGGAGAACCTAAGCTATTTCACAATGTGATAAAGACTCACATAGTGAATATGTCATGGATTGTTTTTTAAAAATTGGAAGAACCATTTCATTTTATTGATAACCTACTTCCACACAATAGTAGGTCACCAAAGGAGCTCCTCTATGGATTCATCCAAGGTTCTTCTGGTTCTCTTCCATCCAGACTCTGGTCGATCCATCGTTGGTCATATTGGATCCACATTAGTAAGTGCATTAACCCACTTTCTCCTTTTATTATTTTCTCTCACAATCTTTGATGATATTTTTTTGCTATCTAATATTTCCTCTTTTCATGGTGTTTTTTTATTCATATTTTTTGTTCTAATTCATACCAAAGAAATAGCCGATACTTATTGATTAATCATCTAACTTCATAAGGTAGGTGGTCTATGACTTTTCTATAAAGTATTATTGATTTAAAATTTTCATCATTGCTTCATTCATTGGTTTCACATGTGGGTTGACTCTAAAATAGATTTTTTATAAATTAATAGTTTAATTTAGAATGTAAACTACCTATTAGAACCCTTATTTATGTTTAGAGGACAAGGACCTCAAATTAGGACACCCCTTGGATGTTCAAGGATTATACCTATGTCACCCTTTACTTTTAATATATAGGGAACCCATTGGTGTGTTGGGTTTGACTTTATCAAATGTTTATATTAGTATAAATGGATGAAATTACCCTTGTAAATAGAAAATCATGTTTATCTTGTCTTATATTAAATTATGATTAAATGAGTAATGGCATGACACCTTATATAGCCTTCAAAATTGTTGAATGAAAATGTATGGATGTTAATTATATATAAAGTAAATTAAATGGAATGGTTATAAAATTTATATGATTATATCATTAATCTATGGTGTTTTTTGCTAATATGGACCTTTTTTCTTATTATAGGAGTGGTCTAACTTGATCCATCCATAGATTCCTATGGGAATTTTTGATCACTCGGATAATGCCACCCTAATTCATTGGTCTTGTTTCTAAGGGAGATACCTACCATTGAACATGGACAATGTCGTGTGAAAACATAAACTCCTCATAGAAGTACCAAGGATTCAGAAGAAGCTTTTCATGATATTGAAATTCCCCAGATACACTCCATGGATTATGCTAATATCTTTGGATAGGAGATGCCTTGGATTCTTCCCTTATGCCCCATCCATACTTATCCTGTTGTATTCTATGGACATACTCTAGGGACTCTGTTAGATATTATTCCCCTAGAATTCCTTGGTTGTACCCCATGTATTACACTTTTTCCCTTATAGTTAGGCTACATGGTTTGTGTACTATGAGATGGATTAACCTTTTTAGGTCAAGTATGAATTGTTTCCTCTTGGATCCTATATTACTATCACTATCACTTGGATGCATTGGTTAAACCATGGATCCCATTTTATTATTATTTATACTTGGACACCTTGGTTACACAATAGGTCACACTATTTACATAGGGCTTCTACCAGTAAACCTTGGTCATATCTATTAGACCATGATCATTTACAGGTCACCTGTTCAGGCATTAATTACATAATCTGATGTAGGTATGGTTGGTTATGCATCTAATGAGGAGCCTGAGCTCGATGTGATTAGTATTTCACACATGTTAATCTACTACTTATCTTATATCTTCACACTCCTACTTTTATACTCATAAACCAGGTGTATATAGAAACCATTGGTGTTGTCCTACTAAGTATATCTCACACCCAGTTCAGGCCGTTGTTTGGTACCTGGAAAAACATTATGGATGAATGTAGGGATAAGGGAAAGAACCCGATATTACATTAATGATTTATTATAGCATGGGATCCTGGGAGCACATGAACAAGACTTGGCTCATTATTCCATTGAATATATTTTTGGACATTTTTCTTTTTGATATACCTATATGTACATATTACTATATTTGGGTAGCTTCATAACATACAAATAATTTTTTATATGTTTCTTATTTTTTTCTTGTTTATTATTATCATCTGGATGTTTTACATTCATTGTTCTAATTTTCACTTATTATTATTTAGTTATTTATTTATTTTTCCTATTTTTGTGTTACTCTGATCATGAGGGTATAGTATCTATATTGCACCACCATTGGACCCTCATTTATAGTTGGAAGAATTTTGCATATATGGAGGAGTGCTTGAGGCCTTGTGACCAATTGGGTTTGTCTACTTAATACTGAACCCAGTCTGGTATGTTACAAATTATTATAATAGATTTATTTTCCTTTTGAATAACTATTTGGGTTATTAGATAGGAGACTAGGATGTTTTTGGATTTTGTAATGAGCCTGTTCCTATGAGTATCTAACCAACATACTGGGAAAATGCCAAATTTTTTGGGATGGGATTCAATGTTTTCTATTATTCCTATTAGGATTTCAAAGATTTAACCATTGGTTGATGCACATTGATTGTGGATTATATTAATATTGTTGAATATAATTTTACTCATTGCTCAGTATAGAAAGGATTTAGTACCTCATAGATCATTAAAGGAACACAAGTAATTATATGTCATGCATTATGTCATTCCATATTTACTTACTACTTGAATTGTTGTTTTATATTCCTTATTACATGATAGTTATATTTTATATTGTGATAAAATATCTTGTAGGGATATATAATTGGAATAATTAAAGTGTTTTCATCAACCTAAATGGTATTTTCCCATAAAGTGTGATGTCGTCTCCTTAATTATACAATTATATTGAGTTTGAGTTGTGAAGAATTGGTTACATGAAATAAAATGTTAGTTGGATGTAATTATAAATATTCTAATTTCAATTTAAAGTGTCTGTGTGCCTATGTAAATTGGGAATGGTGATCTATCTAATTGAAACAACTTAAAATCCTAGTTGTGGTTATATGTAGTGTAATTTGGAATTTATAAGGTGTAGTACTTTATAACTTGGGAATGATATACATATTTAAATGGACCTTTCAATATATATATGGAGATATATAGTGACATGTATGACAAATGTTGAGTTCTAAATGTAAATGGAAATGGATGTTGTTAAATAGTAATACCAATTGAAATTTTAAGGGTGTTTTCCACTAAAAATTGAAATTTACACACTCTATACCATAACCCTATTATAAATCAAAGAACTTGACCCAAACCCTGTAATGAACTAGACTTTTAAATGATATTTTTTCATAAATAAATGTTTTTACATATTATATAATATTATACATGTACAAAAAAATATAAACAAACAAAATTTTATCTTGTTAACAATGATCATTACATTAGTCAGCTATGAAACCAATTAAAATGAAAAAAATTACAACAAGACACAAAATATAAAATAGAATAGCTAAAATGATAAATTATAAATCACCCCAATCTACTAGAATCATTAACCCCGCTACAAATAATATAGAAATAATAAAAAAAATATTATTAAATTAATCAAAATATTATGAAATGAAATTTAAAACTTAGGGAAAAATTAGAGTGAAATTTGAATGAAATAATGAAGTGGTCTTTAGGGTATGAATGGAAATGTAACTATTGGGATTAGACTATTATGTGACCATTGGTAAAATATAACCATTGGTTAATATAACCATTGTAAACTATACAATTAATTTATAATTTTACCATTATAATTATTTTTTATAAGTATTAATGACAATGGATAATTGATACAGAAATTAGGATTAATGGCCTCAACCAGGAGATTTGTGTCATTTGAACACCATTTATCAGAACATGGAGGGGAGGTGTCATAACTGGGGTTCTCCCTTGATCAATTCCAATCCAAGTTTCAAAAATCAAAGCTTAAAATAAAACTCATATGGGATAAGCTCAGGTTAGTGTAGATTACCACTCTATCGATGTTAGCTCAACCACCCTAAGAAATTATCAACATTGCACACATTACCATTAGGGAATATGCAGGTGTAATAAGGGGTTACATGTCCAAACCATGGTCATTTAAAGTACATATTACTTTTTATAAATAAAATTTTTATTCCATTAATTCTTCTTAAAAATATTTTTTCTGAATAAAATTTATGTTTAATTGAGTTGAATTGATAATTTTATTTTTTGATGTAATTAAAACATAATTGTATTTTTTTATAAAATATATATAATTTTATAATAAATTCACGTTTTATAAATAATATTTTTTTTAAATAAATATTATTTTAAAACACTCTCATCAAAATATAAGTGATAAAATAATTTTATAATGGACTAGGATTTTTTTTATAAGTTTCAGAATTTTTATGTTCCTTAAAACTGATATTTTTAAATAAATAAGTATTTTTATATTTAAATGTTAAAATTTTCATATACAGATAATTATTCAACAAAAATAAACATTACATTTGAAATTAGAACATCAAAATTAAGTTAGGGTGAATTTTTGAGAATTTTCTAAAATACATTATTTCTTTCTTGAATAGTAAAAAATAGTTTTGGATTTTCTGCATATTTTATGAATTCATACTTATTTCATTAAGATTTAATAATTAATTAAACATAATACATTACCTAAAAAATGTTATTTTATAAATATTGATCTATTTTTAAAACTATAAGTGAGTTCCCAATGTCTAGAATTGAAAATTTGTTTTTTAAAAACATTTATTTATGGAATACTTACTTTTTCTTTCCAAAATAGGAATTAAAAAATAAATTTATGGTGGTTAAAAATATCATAAAATATGACCCAAAATTTCAAAATCATGATGAAAAACTGTAACACCAGAAGATTTAGTGGGTTTTTTTAAATTAATTTTAACTTTTAATATTTTTCATTTAAAAGCAGCACTAAATATAGCTTGTGTTACGTGAAAGCACCAAGTTATTCTTGATTTTAAATTTACACCAAGTTAATATTTAATTATATGATATACCAATATAATATTTTTCTACATGAAACACTGAGTTAGATTGCATTACACACAAGACTGAGGTTTACAGCCTTTATGTGGTGCACCTATTTTAAAACTAAATTTTAACAGTGTTATAAATTTTATTTGTAAAAATAAGATTCATTTATTTATTTCATAATGTTAAAATTATATTATTATTATTATTATTTGGTATTTTTTGAGAATTTTTGTTTTATAAATAGTGAAAAATACTGCATTTTATTTTTAAAAATTCTTTTTCATTTACAAAATTATTAATGTTAAATTATATTTTAAATTGTTTTTTAAAGTCACAGTAGATCAATTATACATCTATTAATATAATTTATTTCATTGTAATCATTTTTGTATTGAATTTATATATAAAAATGTATTTAACTTTTGAACATTTACACTTTAAAACCTACTTTCTCGCCACGTCTAAGGATTAGCTTTAAATTTACTTTTTCCACTTCTGTGAATTGAATTTTTAAAAATATAAATACATGGTTTTAATTATTATAATATTTTTAATCTAATAACATCTAATTATTTTTTGACCAAAAATATTAGTGGAACTAATTAAAAATATTTACAACTATTAAGGTAAAATTAAGCTTAATATTGGGATAAGCCTTAAACATAAGGACCAAAATGATCTATACACTTGTCCAAAAAACATTGAATGACAATATTTATACCATATCACTAATTATTTTGAATTTTATGAGTCATTGGGATATTATTACATGAAAGTGACCTATATAAAAAATTATGTAAGGAAAAATACTAAAAACAAACCTTCCTTACCTTTAACATCTATAAAGCTTTAGAGTAGGGAAGAAGATCCATAGTTTTGGTAATAAATATTATTTTTAAATATAAATTAGTTTTTTTATCATGGTAATTTAACTTTAAGTTTTATAGATGATATAATTACATTAAACTCTTAACAAACGCCATCACATGGATTATTTAGTTAATAATTAAATAAAATAAATGATGTTTAAAACATTAAAAGTCAATTAAATTAAATTTAATATTATGTTACATTATTTTTTTATATTAATATATCATGTTACACATATATAAAATTAATATATTTTAATTACAATAATTTTTTGAGATTTTAAAATTAAAATTAAATAAATAATGTAAAAAATTGGTATATTGATATTTTACAATGAATGATATTTTATTAAAAGAAATAAAATTACAAAAAATATATATTCTGTCAATTGATTTTTAAATGATGATAAATATAAAATACGATCCAATAATGGACCAATTTATCTTTTATAATTAACATATTTACCTATAAATAGAAAAAAGACCGCTAGCGTCGTTCGAGTTAAAATAGTGTTTTTGCATGTTACATGAACTTGTTTTAAAATTAATTTCCAACACACATGAAATTTAAATTTTGTAAATTAGATATAATATTTATAATTAATTTGGTATATATTTTTTAATAAATACCACTTTAATTTATTCTTTATGATTAAATTACTTAGGTTAGAAAACTATTTTTCTTTATAAAAACCAAAATGATAAAAGTAGAGAAACATAGAAGTTAAGAAACAAAATTATAAAAATACACTTATTTTTGTGTTTTGTAGGTTTGGATCAGAAATAATTTCCATTTAGTCCAATATTTTTTCTTTTTGGAAGCACATGAGGTAAGGGAGACCACCCAATAGTGTTTACCTTTTGGTATTTCCAAATATTTCACTCCTCCTCCTCTATAAAAAAGAGTTTAATATTCCCATTCCTTACACCTATCAAGACAATTTATCTCATATAAAAACTACCAAAATAATCTCCCATAATCCCTCATATTAACCTAGAATCTTTGCTTTTTTCATAAATCCAACCAAGGAATCCCTTTGGTGCAAACCAAAAAGAGTTACTCAAAAAAGAGGCAACATCCTTCCAAAAGATCTTTTGTTTTATTTACATTATAAAACACCACAATTATAATTATTAAATGATTATATAATAACATAATTATCTTAAATATACTTATATTTTTTTAATTATAAGGTTTTACCTATATCTACACACACTTTTATCTAATGGGTAACGAACTTATCGTTCGTGTGTACGGCAGAGTACCGCCTCTTGAAACGATGTTGTTTGTCGTTCCTTTACCACCTATAATGGGTGAAAATTATGATGAAAATTATATTTTTATATGATTTATATTATTTATTATTTATTATTTTATAATTATTAAATAAAACATTCCTTTATTCTTTCCATTTTTTGTAAATACGATAAATTTGTTTGCAGACATGTGGACTACCACCTCCTCAAAGCGATGTGATTCATTCACACATTATATGGAATATATTAAGGATGGGTTTAGTAGATTTATATGATATATATGAAATAATAATTCTACTTAAATTATTATATATATATATATATATATATTTTACTTCCATTCATTCAATATGATAATAAAAAGGAAACAGTGTTCATACGTGTGTACGGTCTACCGTCTCCATGAACGGTGTATTCCATTTCATATATATATCCTTTATAGATTATTGTAAATATTTATATACTGAATATATATGATAAATAAATAATTTTTTACACTCTTCAAATAATTAAATCCTGATCTAAGTAATATTATCAATAACAACAAGTCAAAACATATATGATAAACAAAGGGGTTATTACCCGAAACATTTCTTTAAAATGGAATTATTAACAAACGGGTAATATAAAGTCATATGTTAATCATGTATAGTATGATATATATTAATATGGTTTTGTTTTAGATGTATAATTAATATATATTTATTATACATTATTTTTAAACAAGTACAAATAAAGTCAATACATAATGTAAGTGTTTTACCGTCTCACATTTATTTCTACGAGACATATACCTTATTCACCACTTAATTATTTTTTTTGGTGTATATATTAACCATGAATTTATTATAAAATTATTATACTTAAATTTATGGGTATTTACATATCCGTTTTGTGATCTCTCTTTCATGGTTTTTATGGATCAAAAGTTACCAAATTGGTAAATTGTTTTCTATCTCAATTTTCCTTCTTTGAGAGACATGCCATTATACGCACCAATATTTTTATATAAATTTTATATACTACCCTTTGAGATTTTATATAATTAATATCCTTATTTAATGATATTTTAAGCTTCATTAAATTTTATTCTTTCATATGGATTATGAGTCAAAGTTACCAAAGTGGTAATAGTTTATTGCCATAATCTCATCATTTTTCGAGATTATTTATGATCACTCTACCATTGCTGAAATATTATGATCTTACTCTAAATAAAACTCTTGAATTTTTTTCTCATATGGTTATTAATATTATATTCTTTTATTGGTATCATTTTTACACTATTTGTTACTTAAAATAATTAATAAAGTGCTTTTAATAAAATCTAACTTTATATATCTCTTTAGTTTGAAATATGTATTCTTTCAAAACCATATTTTCTAAAAAGGTTTTTAGAATGATTTTCACTAATAATTTATAAGTTTTCAAGGAAAAGTTTTTAAATTTTTTTTCAATATTTCCCTATAAGTTTTCAAAGCTACTTTAAAATAAAATTTTTTCAAGATGTTATCAAGATTACTTTATAAGTTTCAAATCTATTTCAAAAGAAAAAAAATCCAAATTGAATTATGTTATAAAAAGAGTTTTTTTTAAGTAGAAAATACATTTTCCTCAATAAATGTTTAAAATGAAATTTTAAATATTTCTTTATAAGAAAATTGTTTTTAAAATTGTTTTATGAAAAATATTTTCAACAAAATGCTATTTTTTTAATGAAATGTTCCATGGGATCTTTTAAAATACTTCTCCATATAAGATTAAATAATTTTTTATAGTTTATTATTTACAAGGGATATTATCTATGAATAAAATTCATATTCTTTCTGCAATGCTTTATATTTTGATGGAATGATGTCTATGACACCTGTTTCTCTTACATGGGTTATAATATTTTGAAACCCGCTTATTTCATGGGTTATGCTTTAATTAAATGATTATGAGACATATATCTTTTTCATATTTATGATATGATGAAAATTTTATGATATCCATTTCATTTCATGGTTTATGAATTTATTTTTATGAAACCCATCTTATTTTATGGGTCATGATATGATTAAAGTTTTATTCTCTTATAGAACATGTATGTATGTTTTATTATATGATGGGTGGGACTTGTATCTACCTCCAATAAATTTGGTAATGATTTATATCTCATTATATAATTATGTGAAACAAGTAAACATTCTTGATCCATAGTGGTAAATAGGTGTATCCTAATCTAAACTAGGAAACGAGTGTGTCTAGATCAGCTATGGGAAGATGGGGAAACCCGATCCACTATGAGAAGATAGGGAAACCTGATACATTATAGGAATATGAGGAAACCCAATCCACTATGGTAAGAAGGGGAAACCCAATACCTTATAAGGACTATACTATTACTGGGGATGGTGGTGTGTCTCGCCCAATAGTTGTAGTCCCCATGAAGTTCCCTGATATGTTTTGGTAATGATCATTTACATTTATGGAATGTTTTTATATGCTTATGTGTATTCCAAAAGTCTAGGTTTTATGACAATTTAATGCTCTTAAGACTTATGTTATTTGATTTCATTATTATTCATGTCTTATTAAATACAAATATTTATTCCATGACTCATGATTATGATCTTTGATGTGAAGGGTATGATATTCTAATTTTATGATCATGTTCTCAAACCCTTATGCTCATGTTATGCTTATATATCTCCCTTATTTACCCTTACTGAGCATATGATATCACCCATTTATTATGTTTCATTTCTATAGGTTATCAAGAAATTTTTTAAGTCTTAGTAATAAATGGGAAGGTTTGTAAGGTATATATTTAAGATCCTTCAACAAGTTAGAAGGTTATATTTCCATGTTTCCAAGGACACTAAAATATTAAGATGCTTGGGCATGTATTTTTGTAATGTGTGGAATATTCATATAAAATGATGTAATATTAATATATGTTAATATTGAGTATCTATAAAAATCATATTTAAGCTAATGGTTTTAAATTTTCCAAAACCTATATTTCTAACACCTATATTTGAAAATTATTAAATAATTCCTCCACTTTTGCTATAAATACCCACCCATTTCATCATTCCCACTCACTCAAAATCAATCATACATGAATTTTGGGTTATTTTTCTCCACAATGTTTCTCCCTAATGAGTCCTCAATCGCCCAAAGTTCCATCTTCAAGTTTTAAGAACAACTCCTCAAGGTAAGGGAATTATCCTACCTTTCTCTTCAATTCAAGAACCTCTTTTTTATGCCTCATAAACGTTAAGGTTTATCAATTTTATTAAATTTTTTTTTTATACCATTACTTAAAAATTATATTTTATCAATGGGATACCCTTATAACCTATGATATTACCCTTTTCTAAAACCAAGTTTTTTACCCATCATGTTTCTGAATTGACTTCTAAAATTTCCCTCCTTTACTTGAAAAAATAGATTTTCCTTTTTATTTTGAATACCTAAACCTATTTTCATGGGGTATTAAACTATATTTTAAAATGAATTTTTCTTCATGTATTTACATATATGAAACCCTAATTTTCCTTTAATGGGTTAAAAATAATGATCTTGTATTTAATCTCTATGTATGTGAATATTTTGATAAGAAACATGTTCCTTATTCTCCATGAGTTATTAATGAAATAATTTATTATAATCTGGGTGGCTCATGTGAAATTAGTACATATAAAGGGTTCTCCCTGATACCACTCTGATGCATTGGGTAATGAATTAAATATATAGAGATTATTTTTTTAGGATAACTTGGTGAATAACCTTGGTGATCTTCATTTATGATACCATGCTCATAAAACTTGGTGATATGCTTATGAATGTCTCATTTAAATGTTGTTGCCACATTTCCATGATATGATTCATGTTATTATTATGTTATGTCTCTTATTCGTGCCTTGTTTTTATGCCTCATGTTCTTATTGATATATCTCATGGTTTCATTCTTTTTTTCTCCCTTGCTTATTCCCTTAATTGGATTCTTTCTCACTGCTTTCCTTTAATACATGACCCTAGGATATGATATGCAGTAAACGTTACTTAGTGTGAACCCATTAATATGTACTTCAAGTTGATTTAGAAGAATGTTTCAAGTTTTTATGTATTATGTACCTTATTTATAAGAAATTAAATTTTAAAATATCCTCTTCATGTACCATATAATGAAAAGTTATGTAATAAAAATGTATGATTAGATAGTTGGTATCAAATTATGGTTTAGTTATTTATGTAAACTAGAAGTTGAAATTTTTTGGAATAACCCTAGGGACATGTATAGATATATGAGAATGTCCTGGTATTTCTGTAAGTATTAATTAAGTGGTTTACAAAAAAAAATATCCATGTTTGGATAATATAAGTGGTTGTGGATTTGAAATAGATATACCTAGGGGTAACACCTAAAAACAACTCTTTGATCTAGACTCGAATGAGAACTGGTGAAAAACAATGAGACTTTTAGCACACCTACTCTGAAACTCCTCGGGGAAATGTTTACTTAATAATAATATTTTTATGACACTTCATAAAGGATATATAGAAATTTTAATTTTTATTAGAGAATATAAATAACACATTTAAGCATGATGTTTTAATATTTACACTCCCTTGACAATTAAAAAATTAAAAAAAATTGTATTTCTCACTAAATGTTTCTAATTTTATAAAAATAGTTAGAAATAGGAGGAATCGTGTAAATGATGAGTGAAATAGATGATGCATTGACGTAATTATGATGGAATATATAATGAAAAACTTCATGAGGATGATGAATCAACTAACTTGAGTTATGAACAATAACATCAATCAATTTTAGAGACTATATTCACCTTAAAAGGAATAAATTTCCCTTGATCCCTTCATATTTCAACGACCACCTTCTTTCAATGGATTTATCAACCCATTGATTTTTGAACAATGGATAATATCTATAGAAAAAATATTTTATGTAATTAATTCTTCAGATCTAGAGAAAGACAAACCTATAATTATACCTCTTAGAAGGAGAATCTAATCAGGGGTGGACACTAATAAAAAATATTTGAATCCAAGAACAGAGATTGATGTTGTGGAGTGGGAAGAGTTCAAGGAAATATTTTTTAATAAATATTCCCCATATTTTATGTGAACAAAAATGGATAAGAAATTCATATAACTAAAGAAAAAGTAGAATTAATTGGTGGGAAGTTATGAGATGAACTTTACAAGACTTTCTCAATACACCTCCAGCATTTTTATGGATCCTAAAGGAATGTTTGATAGATTATTTTGGGTATAGAGACCCAATCTGTAGAGGAATCTATAAAATAGAGAATATGAATTCTATGAGAAGACAGTTTAGAGTGATATGAACTTTCAATTAGATTTGTGAGAGACAAAGTGGATACATATATCGAATGAAAAGAAGAGGGAAATAGATCCAAACTGAGGGAATAATTTCGATCATGGAAGAGGAGGAAGGAAATTTAAACCTAACACGTGAAACAAATGTGGTAAGAAGAATTCAGGGAACTACTTTCTTAGGATTGGAAAGTTCTAAAAATGTGGAACATATGGGTATATGTCTCAAAAATTTCAAGGTGTGTTGAAGCCTCAACTTCTAAAAACTAACGATAAAGAGCAGATGGTTCCAACCCAAGCAGAAATTCAATGTTTCATGTGTGGAAATCTTTGGCACTTTTCCAATAAATTTCCAAATTAGATGATACTAGAGGGAAACCACTATCATCCTTAGAATATTACAAGAGATCAAGGTCGAGCATTATCTATCACTATGGATGAAGTATAGGCTCTAAATGATGTGGTGGCAGGTACACTCATCGTGCTCTCAAAGATAGAAAGTACTTTGTTTGATTCTAGTTATATATATTCCTTTATTCCATCCATGTTCAAAAAGAATATATAATTAGTCCCTAAAATTATTGAAGTATATTTATTAGTAAAGACTCTTGGAAGGATTATCCTAGCATCAATAGTGTATCAAAAGTTAAGTATTAACTTTGGTGATTACAATTTCATCGTAAATATAGTAGTCATTACCATAGTGAAATTCCACACTATACTAGGGATAAACTATATCTCAAAGTATAAATATAATATCAACTACATAAGAAAGGAAATTTTAGGGGTCTTTAATGAACAACCTATAATAATTTTCAAAGGAGAGACCTCTTGGCCTTAGAATTTCCTAAAATCACCTCCCATATCCTTCTTTATGGAGATGATTGGTGAAGATGGAAAAGAAAATTAATGTATAAATATAGATAATGTTCATATCATTTAGGAATACATTGATATATTTCCTAATGAGTTATATGGACCTCCCCTAGAAAGAGAGGTAGAGTTATTCATTGAACTCATACCCGTATATAAGTCGATATCAAAGACCCCATCTATAATGGAAATTATAAAGTTAGAGTGACTAAAAAAACAAATTCAAGATATTTTGGAGAATGTATTTATATAAATAACGGTGTCTCCTTGGGGATCACCTGTTCTCTTTGTAAAGAATAAGTATTTATCAATGCATATGTGAATTGATTATAAAGAACATAATGGGATCACAGTGAATAATAGTACCCTCTCCCAAGGATTGATAATTTATTTGATCGGCTCCATGGTTATCAATTATTTTCCAAGATTGATCTTTGATCTGGGTATCATCAATTGAGGGTGAAGAAAAAATATATTATAAAAAATACCATCTGAGCAATATGTGGGCATTAGGATTTTTTTATTATGCACTTTTTCTTGAATAATACTCCTTCTATATTTATGGAATTGATGAATAGAGTCTTTAAGGACTACCATAATAAATTTTTTGTAGTTTTTGTTGATGATATTGTGATATATTCTAAAAGTCACAAGGATCATGAGATTCATCTAAGGGTTATCTAGAAAACATTGAGGAAGGACAAACTTTTTGTAAAATTTAGAAAATTTAATTTCTAGTTGCAACAATTTTCATTATTGGGGCACATTGTAACCAATAAAGGAATCTCAAATGACCATGTAAATAGAAAGGTTGTAGAGGAGTGTCCTCATCCTATTATAGTATCTAAGATTCATGGTTTCTTTGGTTTAGCTAGATATTATAGGAGGTTTTTGAATAACTTTTAATGTCTTTCTAATCCACTGACCAAGTTAAAATTAAAAGGGGATCAGTTCATCTAAAAGAAGGAGTGTGAAGAAATTCGCCAAGAACATAATAAGAGACTATTTTTTTCACCTTTATTAACTCTACCCTCTATTGGAGAAGGATTCATTATTTATAGTGATGCATCTCTGAAAATTATTGGTTGCATCCTCAAGAAAAATTATAAAGTGATTGCTTATGCATCTTGAGAGTTAAATCCTCATGAGAATAATTATCCTATACATTACCTATAGATAGTTACAATTATTTTTTATCTGAAAATATGGAGGTACTATATTTATGGAAATAAATGTGGTATATACATAGACCACCAATGTTTTATATATATATTCACACAAACAGAATTGAACATGAGACAAAGGATATGGTGGTAACTTCTAAAAAATATGAATATTCAATTCATTATCACCCTAGAAGACAAAAAAAATTTATTGATGTATTATGTAGGAAATTCCATATTTTCTTGAAATGATTAGGATTCAAAGATATCATTTGATCAAGGATCTAGTAAAATTGGACATGGGAATTGTAAGGGAAAGGGATAGCATCAACCCAATACCATATAATTTATCAACCATCAATACAATATAATATAAATACATCTCAAAGAGAATATCCTTTATTAAAAAGGAAGATATAGGATATAAAGAATGGTAAGTTTCCTAAGTTCAATATGGATCAAGGAGGTGTATTGAAATTTCATACAAGGCTTCTTGTGCCATATATCCAAGAGATAAAGAAGGATATGACAGATAAATCTCATATCTCTATATTCTCTATACATCCTGAAGTAATAATATGTATAGGGACCTTCATGGTCATTATTAGTGGGATGATATGAAAAGGGATATTACATACTACATAGTAAGGTCCTTGGTGTGTCATCAAGTGAGGGAAGATTATAAATTTCTAAAGGGGTATTGCAACCACTAACCATACCAACAAGAAAGTTAGAAAATATCCCTATAAACTTCATCAATGGTATCCCAATAACATCTAAAGGAAACAATGAAATATATGTTATAGTGGATCTAATCCCAAATAATTCCCATTTCATCACTATTTGGGGATATTTCTCTCTTAACCAACTTTCCAAGATATGTGTAAAGGAAGTGGTGAGGTTTCACGGGGTGCTATTTTCCATCGATTCTAATCATGATCCAATGATCACATCTAAATTATAGAGAATTATTCAACATGATCTGAATACTAAATTGAATTTAATTATGGTCTATCACCCCCAAACTGAGGATAATCTAAAAATACTATTCTGATAATTGAATCAATGCTGAGAACATACTTAATGGAATTTAAAGGTGGATGGGATCAACACCTCCCATTAGTTGAGTTCTCATGCAACAAAAGCTTCCACTCAATTATTCAAAGGTAAATATATGATATTTTATTTGGAAATTGATGTAGTATTCTAACTTTTTGGGATGAAGTTGGAGAGTGGAAATCACTAGGGCCCGATCTTGTGCAAAATATGATAGAAAAGATTCATGTCGTCCAACAATATATAATGGATACTCGGAGTTAGCAAAATAATAATGCTAAAAACTACCGAAGGGACTTGTATTTTGATGTTGGGGACAAATTTTATCTTTGGATATCACCATGGAAGAGATTCATGTGATTTTAAAATAAAGGGAATCTTATCCCTAGGTACATTAGCCCCTTTTAAATTCTTGATCGTATAGGATCATTGGCATATAACCTAGAACTTCCACAAAATCTTACTCAAGTTCATGACTTATTCAATGTATCTCTCTTAAGGAAGTACATACCTAATCCATCACATGTACTAAATCTAATAGTGGTACAATTGTAACTTGTCCTCTCTTATGAGGAACATTCAGTGGAGATCTTGGACCGTAGAGACTATGTTCTAAGAAACAACACTACCCACTTTTTCAATGTTTTGTAGAGGAACCATAAATATGAAGAAGCAACATGGGAACCTGAGGATTCAATGAGACAGAATTACCCTCACCTTTTCTCAATCAAGAGAATGAGTTGAAATTTTAAGGATGAAATTTATTGAGGGGGAAAATGTAACAACCCAAACGTTTTAAAAGATATTTATTTCCAAAATAAATATTTTTTACATATTATATAATTTTATACATTAAAGAAATATAGATAAACCAACAAAACTTTATATCATTATAAATTATCACTACATTATTTAGAAATGAAGCCAATTAAAATTTCAAACATTAAAGCTAGACAAAAAATATAAAATAGAATAGCTATAATGGGAAAGTATGAACTTCCCCAATCTAAAAGAATAATTTCCCCCACTGTAGATGATATAAAAATAAAAAAAATTAATAAAATAATTAAAATATTAAGAAATTAAGATGTAACCTTAGCAATAAATTATAGTGAATTTTTAATGAAAAAATGAAGTGGTATTTATAGGGTATGAAAAGAAATATAACCACTGGGATTTGACCATTATATGAGTATTGTTAAAATATAACCATTAGTCAAATATGAAAGTGTGTCACTATGAGAATTAGTCAATATAACCATTAGAAACTATACCCTTGTATGATAATTTTACCATTATAATTAGTGTTTATAAGTAGTAATGAAAAAGGTTAATTGATACAGAAAGTAGGATTGATGGCCTCATCCAGTAGAGTCAGGTTGTTTGAATCTCATTTATCATAACGTGGGAGGGAGGTATCATCACTGGGGTTCACCCTTGACCAATCCCAAGCTAAGCATTAACAAGTGAAGAATGAATAAAATATCATATATGACAAGTTCAAGTTAGTGGAGATTACTTCTCGATCAATGTTATCCTAGCCACCCCCACAAAACTACTATCATCGCACACCTTACCCCTAGGGTGTATATGGGTGTAATAATGGGTAAAATTTCCATAACTTAGTTACATAAAGTTTAAATTAATTTTCTTAATAAAATATATGTTTAACTGAGATGAATTTGATAATTTCATTTTTTGACGTAAATAAAATATTAATGTATTTTTCTAGAAAATATATACAATTTTCTAATAAAATCAAGTACTTTTCATAATATTTTTTTAAATTAAATAGACTTTTAAAACACTATTATCTAAATATAAATGATAAAATAATTTTATAATGGTCTATGAACTTTTTTATAAACATTAGAAATTTGATTGTGCCTTAAAAACAAGTATTTTTAAATAAATAACATTTTTTGTATTTAAAAGTAAAATTTATCATATTTAGAGAATTATTATGGAAAAGTAAAAATTATATTTGAAATAATAACATCAAATTTATGTTAGGTGAATTTATGAGAATTTTCTAAAATACTTTTTTTACAGTAAAAAATATATTTATGGGTTTTCCATATACTTTATGAGTTAATAATTATTTAATAATGTTTTAATAATTCATTAAACACAATTAAAGACCTAAAATATATTAGTTTTTTATTATTAATCAATTTATAAAATTATAAGTGACTTTCCAAAATCAAAAAATGAAAATTTGATTTTTAAAAACATTAGTTTGAGTAATATTTATATTTTCATGCCAAAAGAAGTATTAAAAAATGGTATTTGGTTATGGTGGTTTAAAATATCATAAAATTTTATCCAAATTTTTAAAATCATGAGAAAAACCCATGGTTATATTTCGAATTTTTTTCATGTTCCCCGAACTAGATTTCCAAGACCTATATTTGAAAATTATTAAAGAATTCCTCCACTTTTTCTATAAATACCCACCCATTTTACCATTTTCCTTCACTCCCAATATTTCCTCCATAAATTTATGGTTATTTTTCTACCATGTAATCCCCCCAATGTGTACTCAAACCATTAAGGTTCCATACTAAATTTTTAGGAACAACTCTTTAAGGTAAGGGAATACTCCTTCCTTTCCCTTCAATTCAAGAACATATTTTTGTTTATGCCTCCTAAATGTTAAGGTTACTAAATTTTATTACCTTTTGTATCAAACCCTCACTTAAAACTTTTGTTTTATTAATTGTATAATGTTTTCCCATCTCACTTTACCATTTTATAAAAGTGTGTTTTTACCAATCATGCTGCCGAATTTACTTCTCAAATTTCCCTCTTTTACATGAGAAATTTTTTCCCTTTTTATTTTGAATACCCAGACCTATTTTATTTAGGTATTCAACTAGATTTAAAAATGAACTTATTGTTCTTGTATTTACATAAAAGAAAACAAAATTTCCTTTTGTGGGTTAAAAATGAATATCATATCTTTAATATCTTTTGTATTCTAACATTTTCATAAGAAAAATGTTCTTTATTCTCCATGGGTTATTAATAAAATGATTTGTTATGATCTATGTAACTCACATGAAATTAATATATATGAATTGTGTGCCTTTATAATTTAATAATTCATTGGGTAAAAATTTAATCTCTAGATATGACATGTTTTATGATACCTTGGTGAATGTCATTAGTAATTTTCATTTACAACATCTTGGTGGTATGCTTATGAGTGTCTCATTTATATGTTGCATCCATATTTATATTTAACGATTCATGTTATTATTATTATGATATGTCTCTTTTTCTTTCCTAATTTTTATTCCTTGGGCTCTTATTTATATGTCTCATGATCACATGATTTTTTTCTCCCTTTCTTATTACCTAACAGGGATTCATGCTCACCCTTTTCCTTTGATATATCTCCACAGGATTTGAAATGTAGTAAAATTAACTTAGGGTTAAACTATGAATATTTATTTAAAGTGTATTTAGAATAATGTATTATGTTTTCATGTATTATATATCTGTTTTCTAGGAAACTGAACTTTAAAATATCCTATGTTTGTACCATGTAATGAAAAAAAATAATAAAAAGAGGGATTCCACAGACCCAACCATAAAAGTCGGAAGCAGGTAGTATATCTAGATTTTTATCAGTATCTCATACGAAACCCATACATGGAATTATGAGCAGGCATAGGGATGTAATTATTATATAGGAAGGATTATACTTATCCTATTATTGTATCTATGATGTTATCATGTAAAATCTTATCAGAGATCTGTATTGGGAATTTTTAGAGCTATAACACCATAACGTCAACAATTTGAGAACCAAGATGGTGGTGATGTCTATGGTCCTCAGGTGGTGGGACCTAACCTACCAGTAGTGCCACCTTTGGAACCTCTAGTTATACCTACCTTGGTAAATGATTCATAGTATTGAGAAGTTTTTCTATAGTTTATGTAGATTATTCTGAGAGTTCCATGGTCTGACCTTTCTATGGAAGACCTGATGTGAGAGTTTCAGCAATATCAACTACCGGCGTTTTTAGGGATGGTGTTTCATATATTGTTGATACATGGATAGAGGATATGTTATCCATCTTTGAGATCATGGAGATGCCTCCAATGAGGAGGTTCATACTATATTCTTATATTCTTCATGGTACTACCAACCATTTTTGGGACATTGTTACATAGGAAGGACAACATCAGGATATGGTATGGATTTATTTTCAGGCTGCGTTCTATGAATTTTTCTTTTATAAGATGGTGAGATATAATAAATCTTGGGAGTTCCTACGTATAAAGAAATGATTAATTTCGTCTATGGATTATTCATCATGCATTATTGAAATTTAGTGTTTTACACCTTCCTTCACTACTGATGAGACTTCTAGGGTGAGATTCTCTGAGGATGGTCTCAGGTATGCAATTTCATCTTGGGTAAATGTTTTTTGTTTGACTACTATCTTTATAATTATAAACCAATCACTTATTACTGGTCGTAATTTGGGGGAAGTCGATAGTGCATGGAATGGTAATTTAGTACCGAGATAGGGTAGTAGTTCATCTATAAATAAGAAGTGTCTTTTATAGGGATCTCAACAGAGTAGTGGGAGCCAGAGTATCTAAACTGTTAGTTATGTTATATGCCATCAGTGTAGGAGGTATGGTCACATAGAGACTTAGTGTAACCAATAACTAGGTGAGTGTCGATATTAATGCATAATGGGGAATCTTAATGGGTTTTTTTATGTCATTCCATCTATTCTAAGTGGAATAGGATCTGCACTATCTCAACCCTATGGAGTAGGATTAGTAGATTTGTTCTAGGATAGAATGTGGACTACCACTAGTCGTACAGGCTAAAGAGGTGGAGGTTTTTTAGGAGACCAAACTCAGCATACACAACTCCATCTGATTAGACCCACTCTAGGTAGTCAGCTTGCATCTCAGAGCCATGTATTAGTCTAGATATATGTAGTTTAACCTATACATGAGGACAAGGGTATAGGGACATATATAGTTAGAGGTACAATATTGGTATCCTCTAATTTCGTATATTCACTTTTTGATGTCAGTGATTCATATTCTTTTATATCTATAACTAATATGGAAATATTTGGTCTTGATATTTAGTATTTTTATGGCATGATGACACTTGATAATCTATTTGTAATTTGATCTAAGAGTGTGTTCTAGTTCAAGGAAACCCCCCTTAAGGAAGTCAGTTATCATTTGTTATGGGACCTCGTCATCCTCAAGATAAATATCTTCAATAAAATTATTTAGATGGATTGGTTGATCCCCTATCATACTTATACGGACTACTATAACCATAGGGTATCATTTACAACACTATATGGAGATAGTTATCTTCACAAGGGTGAATGGGGTGTCTAAAAAATTAAATTTGTGCCAGAGTATAGTGGGATGGGTTGAGTGACAGCCCATATTGCTATATTTATATGGATGATCAAGAAATACATTATGATGATTTCATTCCTATAGTATATCATTTTATTTATATCTTACCTACTGAATTTTCCAAAATACCTCCTAATAGAGAGTTATATTTTACTAACAATATAGTTCGAGGAGTAGAACTAGTATTCATTCCTCTTTATAGGATGACTACTACTGAGTCAAAGGAGCTCATGATCCATTTAGAGGATTTGGAATCTAAGGGTTTTGTACAGTACAGTAATTCACCTTGGTGTTAACCTTACCTTTTCTCTAACAAGGAAGATGGTACCCTTTGGATTTGTATGGATTATCATTTGTTAAACTAGTTTATCATTAAGAATTTTCATCCACTACCTCATATAGATGACCTCTTTGACCATCTCTGAGGAGCGATAGTTTTCTCAAAGATTGATTTGAGGTTGGTTTATCATTAGGTACATGTTAAAACTTCATCCATGTAGTGTTTTTAGTAGTTATGGTCTTTATGAGTATCTGATTATGTTGTTATGTATCAAGAATGCACCATCTATTTTTATGGCCTTTAAAAATTAGGTTTTTTCACCCAAATATGGATTCATTTGTCACTGTCTTCATGGATTATAACTTAGTATGATTTCCTACTGACACAACCATTTAAAACATATTTATGAATTTATAAATACACTGATAGATAACCATATATATTCTAAGCACAAAAGTTTCCACTTTTGGATCAAAAAACTTCAATTCATGGGTCACATTATCTCAGAGGTAGAAGTGTCTATTGACCCAAAGAAGGTGATTTTCATAGTTTCCTAGGAGTATCCCAAGAACATTTTTGGCATAAAAAGTTTGTTCGATCTAGATGGAAAATACAAGACCTTTATTTAGTACTATTAATTCCTTATAGCGCCTCTTATGGGTTTGACTAATAATGGTGTGAAATTAATTTGGTTAGAATCCAGTAAGATATACTTGCAGGAGTTGAAAGGGAGACTGACTTCAATGTGGATATTGATTCATCTTGAGCCTAGTAAAGGCTATACAGTGTTTTTTGATGGATCATGCATCGGGATAGGATCAATTATTATGTAGGAATATTTATTTGTCCCATACGGGTCTTGTTAGTTGAGACTACATGAGAGGAATTATATGACACATGATCTTGATCTAACAATAGTTTTTCATGCCTTACATTGTTGAAGACATTATTTTCTTAGAGACTAGTGCTTTGTGTTTACGGACCACAAAATCCTCAAGTATATATTTATAAATTGATGATTAAATATCAAATAGAGGAGGTGGGTTTAATACCTACAGTCATTTTATTTTGATCTTGTTTACTCATCTTGAAAGGGAAATGTAGTAGTGGATTCTTTAAGTTGTAGGACTCAGACACAGGAAGTTCGTGAGGTTGGTAGTGAGTAGAAGATTATGGATATTTTCTATATAAGATTCATTTAAAGGAATAGAACCACCATGTTCAGAATACCCTTACATCATTATTAGTTACATATTCACTTCTAGATATATTTAAGATAACGTAGTTATCGGATCCTGAGGGCTTAGTTCTAAAGGAGATTAGTTCAGGCGAGGAACCACTACTAAGATATATCATTAACAATGATGTGCTATTGTGTATCCATTGACATTTATGGGTTCATAAAGACATATAGGTATAAATGTTGTGATATTATCATACTTATACTTTTGAGTTTCACCCTGGGCTTAAAAATTTGTATTGTGGTTTATATTTCCAATACTAGTGGCCTAGTATGAAAAGGGATATATCTATCTTTTGTTGTAGTTATTCCACCTTCTAGTAGGTGAAGGTGGAACATCAGTGATCGATAGGGATTTTTCAGCCATTTCCCATTCCTAGGTGTAAATGGGATGACATCATGGAATTTTTTACTATCATACCAAATTCCCCTTAGTGGTTGGAGTTATTCTCAAACAAATCTTTACCACCCTTGAAGGGAAACTCAAAGATGAGTTTCTTTAAGGTGGGAAGACTATAAGATCTCATCTTATTCATATGAGGTATGGATTCTTTAATTTTTTGTTAAACCCTCATTAAAATTTTCTTTTGGTCTTAGACCTAGAATATTTACTTTAGTCTTGTGGGATCTTTTATGGGAAGAAGGTAGTATAGGGATAGAGTCTATCTGTATAACCAATTCACGATGTGAATTAAATTCAGGACTTGAATTTCTCTAGCTAGACCCCTTATATAGTGTGAATTGGTTATTCCAAAAGTAAAAACCCCAAGTGTTTCATGATGTGAAATTTATTCCTGAAGTTAATATTTCACAGCCTTGTTTTTGAAAATAGGAAGAACCCTTTCATTTTACAGATATCCTCCTTCTACACAACAATCATCCACCATAAGAGATCTTATATGGATCCCTCTTATGTTATTATGTTTCTATTCCATTCGTACTCCGATCAAGACATAATTGGTCACATTTTATCCACATCAGTAATTTATTTAATCTACTTTATTTATTTCTTATTTTCTCCCACCATCTTCAGTGTTATTTTGGTGCGAGCTAATATGACATATTCTTAAGGTATTTTTATATTCTTTCATTTTATTTTAATTTAGACCAATAAAAGGGTCAATAATAGAAAAGCATTTATATAAACCTATATGGTATGTGGTCTATAACTTTTCCCTTAAGTATCATTGATTTATAATTGTCTCCATTGTGTCATGTGCTGGTTTCACCTACACATTGACTCTAAAATTGATTTTCTTAACATTATTATCTTAACTTGGAATGAAATAATCCTATTAAACCCTTTTTTTGTTGGAGTCATAGTACCTCAACTTTATCCACCCATTGGGTGTTCCATTCTTATGTCTATGTGCCCCTTTACTTTATAATATCTAAGAAACCCATTGGTGTGTTGATTTTGACTTTCTCAAGTGTTAGGATTGATTTAAATGGATGAAATGAACCTTATAAATGGGAAATCATGTTTATCTTGGATCATATTAAAGTGGTATTAAATTATTAATGGTAATTTACCTTATATATCTTTTATAATTGTTGAATAAAATGTTATGGATGTGAATTATATATAAAGTGAATAAAATGGCATGGTTAATGCATGGCCTTGATTATATCATTAAAATTTTAGTATCTATTACTATAATGTATATTTTTATTTTTATAGGAGTGGTATGAATTGATCTAGCCTTATATTTATGAGGTAATTCCTTGATTACTCAGAGGAAACCACCCTAATTATTTAGGCTAGTTACTAAGGGTGATACCAACCTTTGAACAGGACTGATGTCTTGTCTATGCGTAAATACATCAGTGTAGTACTGATGATTCACTTGAAACTTTTCTAGATATTAGAATTCGTCATATACACTCCTTTTATTCTTTTAATGTATTAGGATAATAGGTTCCTTGGATTCTTCCCTTGGGCCCCATTAATTATTATCCTAGGATTTAGTATGGATGTGTTCCATGGACTCAGTTTGATATTATTCTAGTGGAATTACATGGGTATACCCCTTGGATTACACTTATTAAATAATATCTAGTCTTCATGGTTTATATATTGTGAGATGGATCGACATTATAAGGTAAAGGATTCCTTATTTTCTATTGGATCATGCATTACTATCACTAAGATTTAGATGCCTTAGTTACACCTTGGATCCAATTTTATCCCAATTTATTCTTGGACACCTTAGTTACACCTTTGGTCCCACTCTATAGATATGGATTCTACCTAGACACCCTTGTCATATTTATTAGAACCAAACTATTTTCAAGAAACCTCTTTAGACATTACCATCATGTGTTGAAGAAGGTATGGTCATCCGAGAATCCCATGAGGAGTCTAAGCCTAATGTGATTATTATTTCATGCATGTTATTCCACTATTTCTCTTATATATGTACACTGCTAATTTTATGCTCACAGTATGGAAATGTATAGATGTCCTTGGTGGTGACCTATTGAGTGTATCTCGCACCCTATTTAGGCTTTAATTTGGTACCCTAATAGACTTTATGGGTGCTCATAAGGAAAATGGAAAGTGCTTAGTCTTTGATTCTTGATTAATTATATCATGATATTTTGGGAGTATGGGATAGATCCTTATATTGTGACCCTATTGGATTACTTACTGGTCTATTTTTATTTTTTACATACCTGTATTTATATATTCTAGAACATGTATAGTTCCATAACATACACATCATTTTTTATATGGTTCTAATTTTGACTTGTTTATTATTATTAATGCTATGTTTTTTCACTTTTATAGTTGTCACTAATTATGCTTCCTTTATTTATTCTTTTATCTCCATTTTTTACATTGATCATGAGGATATAATATACCTATTTTACCACCATTAGACCCTTGCTACTAGTAAGTACCCTTTAACATACAGGGAGGCACAATTGAGGCCTTTTGATCAACCAGGTTTGGTTACTTATGAGTGAACCTGGTCTTGGAGGTCATAATAAAAAAAATGTGATTTTTGATTCCTATATTTCTATACCTCATAGATTTAATACCAAATTAGAATAACTATAATTAAAAAATTATTTTATACCAAGGAAAATATTGTTGTTTCTATTTTTACTACTTCAATATTAATAATAATTAATAATGCATATCACATGAAATCATTGTGTCCTAATTCTACATGATGTGTGAACCTATACCTATTTAACTACACCAACCTAATATTGTATTCATCAAATAATGATCCATATGTCATCAAATTATATTATTATAATCATAAGTTCCCTCTTTTTCCTTAGAAAAGTTTCATATCTTACTTCACATACTAGGATAAAGTAATTCAACAAGATTACAATTCCATGTAATTCTCAAAAATTTCTACTCTAATATCTTTCCGAAAATAGCATCACGTTAATATATATCTATCATTTATATACCATTACATGGATCTTCCTGAGCCTACAATGAGACTGAAAGTAACCCTTCAATCCCACCTCCAATAATCCATTATACTATGACTATAACCAAGAGTATTAAACCACAAATATATTAGGCATTCCTATTTTGTTAAATTAATAACCAAACATATTTATTAGATAATGGATTCTATAATAAACTATTAATTGACCTATTTTATTTTGATAGAACATTTTTAGGATCATTTCACTCACACAATTTGACACATAGATTAATAAAATAATCCACTAATTTCAAATAAATAAATGATCACATGACCATTCCTACTCTCGACTATATTTCCTTATGTTTGAACAAATTGTGATAGTCCCAACTTTTCAAATGATCTTGTATGTTGAAAAAATATATAATATTTGGTTGAGTATAAAATTATACCAAAATTTTTCATGTTGATTGGAATAATAAATCTTTTTTTAATGACCAAAACTCACATGCATATATGTGTATATATATATATATATATTAATAAATTTTTGAACGAAAATTAAGAGAAACATTTTATAAAAGAAAAAATATTACATATGTCATATATACTATTTATCCTCCTCAATAATTATTATCCTCTATATAATCGTTATCTACATCCATGTTCTATCACTCACATTGCCAAAACTACCTCTTTTTTACCACCTCATCTAATTATTCACAACTCTAATGATGAAATAGAAATAACCACAATAACCCTACATCACTGTAGAAATAATAACAAAAAATGAAATTGAGTACTATATATCTAGAACAACAGAAAACAAAATAGTGGTATTATAACTATAATACCACAAGATTTCAAAAGGAACACTTTTTTTTGATAGCATACAAAACACAAACCACAAAGCTTTAACGACTGTGAAATATCATTTTTTAATATGATCATTGTAAAATATATATTGAATTGGAGGTAATTAATAGGAGTAACTAAATTATAAAATACATATATATAGTTCCAACTAAATAAAAAATTATTTATAAATTCTTAGTAAATGAATCCACAATTTTTAGTAAAGTCATCTTATGCTTCAAAAATATGATTTCTTTAAAAAATATTTTTATTGTATTTTGTTCACATCCATTATAATTAATTTATAACACTTTTAAGAATTATATTTAATAAAAATGAAATACTTTTTGAAAAAATAATATCAAAATTATCTTATTATTAAATTTTGATATTTTTTTAAATGATTGATTTTTCAATGAATAGTGAAAAATGATGATTTTTCTACAATTGACATTTTTTCATAAAATAAAGTAATTTAAAAGTAACATTATGTTTTTTCATTTAATATTAATTTATAATAATTCTGATTTAGTTATAAATAATCTAATAAATTACATAATAATCATTATTATATTTTATTTTAGCATATGTTTATTTTTGGATTTAAAAACACAAATTTTTAAAAATAATTTAATTACATTTTATGTTTTTATCTTAAATTAATTTCTTACATTTATAGAGATTTAATATTTAAATTTAATTTCATATTTTTAGTCATGATTTTCAAAAAAATTAGAAATCTCTACTTCATTTTTGGTCATGATGAATAATAATTTTGGTAAAAAAAAGCTTGTTAACAAGATAAGAGTTAAAACATGTTAAAAGGTTAAAAATAGAATGATAAGGGTTAAAATTACTTGAAAACTTTTATAAACATAATTATATGATATTATTTATATCCTATACTCTCCATTATTATAAAATAGTCTATTTTAGAGCTACATGGCATGATTAATACATTAATATATTTTAATCTTTTGAAAAAAAACCAAGTGTGTCCTCTCCTCGCTTATAAAAGGAAACCCCCTATCATATTTTATAAGCACTTAAGGAACCTATTATCTCAGAAAATACCTACCAAAATCAATTTATAAAATCTATTCCAACTTCTTAGAGTTCTTGGATTGATCGTAATACCATCCTATGAAATCATTAGCTACAAACCAATGGAGGTTGTACAAAGAAGAGGTGTATTTCTTAATCGAGTGTTTTCTATTGATTTATTGTTTTACCTCCTTCAAACCTAAATAAACCATTTTAATATAAAAATTAATTATCTCCCATAAAATTAAATTATATTTTGGTTATTTTATAACAATTTTTCTTCTACTTACCCATCAAATATAAAATAAAAGCACCGCTCGTGTGTACATGCGAACTACTTCTGTGCGAGATGACGTATTTAATTTTACATTACAACCTCTTATGGATAGTTATAATGATTGTTGAAAATTAAATAATATTATATATATGATATAAATTTAATTATGTAATTTTAAATAAATATTCTACTTATTTGTTTACCATCCAACAAAAAATAAAAACATCACTCATGTGTTTGTGCGGGATACCTCCACACAAACTGATGCACTTTATATTTCATAACTACCACAAATGGTTGGTGTGTATAAATGGATTTAAATAATTAATAATATAGTTAGAATATAATAATAATTATATAAATATAAAATTATACTTCCCTTATTTTCCTCATGATCATTGAAAAATGGAAATGTTACTCATGCGCATGTACGGACTAACATCTATATTATGTAACATAATTCATTTTTTCATAAATTCTTTAAATGGTTGGTTCATAAAGTATAATTAATGTATAAAAAATATCATTATAAGATTACAAAGATTATATAAATTATATAATCATGATTCATTTGATGATTTTCAATCTAAATAATTTTTTTGGACATATGAGTTGAATATCCTCAAAACAATTGTTGTGAACTTAATTGATTGAATAAGTGAATATAACTTGTGTAAAATTAAAATAAAAGGAATAATAGAATTTAAAAGGGTTATTGACAAAGTAAATACTTAACAAGATTTTATTATTAAGTAAGTTAAAGATAATACTTGATGATTTGGACTTGAGGTCAATGATTTCTAGACTCAATTTCCATTCTTTGAGACTTAAGTTATTTCCACCAAATATTTTATTTTATATGGTATATATACTAAAATATTGATGTATTTTGTCATTAATTTATGAAATTAAAGTTTTTAAAATTTCATTCTAGGTTATTTTATTCAATTTCCTTTGATTTAAAATTTATCAAGTTGTAAGGGACATTATACCCTAAAATGTCAATTTTAAATGTTTTAAAGATTTATTTTAAAAATATTTTTCTTCAATGGATATGTTCTTAAAATTATTATATGGATGTATCTATATTGATATAAATAAGTTATAAATTAAATCTTATTCCTCTATTGAATTTATTTAAAAGGTTTTCCAAATAAATCATTTTAATTATTTCATATAGAATGTTTTGAATTTCATTATAAAAGGAAAAAAAGGAATGTTGTATTTTAATGTAAAAACATGAACTCATTTTCTCAAAATCATGGATGTTATTAATAATTTATATTCCTTTAAAATATTTAAAAAAATTAAATGAAAACACTTTTCACTTTTTTTTGTAATATTTTTCAATAAAGGGTGTTTTAAAAATAAAGGATATTTCAATATCCAAATGAATTTTGAATATCGGTTAAAAAAAGTTTTTCAATGGATTTATCAAGAAAGGGTGAAATATTAAAAAATATTATTTTGGATATGGTAATTAATCATTATAAATGATGACACGTGATCCAGATACCATTTATATAAATAGTTATCCTGATACAGCTTATATAGAAGGTGAGCCTAATATCGCACTTCAATGAATTAGCTAATGTTACTTACATTCAAATTAAAGTAGGTAGTTAATCAGGGAGGTTTCTATAATATAATTTATTTAAAACTAGTTATTTTGGACATGATTTATCATAGGTTTTAAATATAATTCTATAAGATGATCAAAAGGATCTTTATTTTCCTTTTATGGGATTTTAAATGTTTTCTTTATGAAAGGGATGATCTTATAATGTGGATTTTTTTTTATGTGCTCAACATTTTATTGGGAGAAAGGTAAATATTTAATGTGTCTTTATATTTTTCAATACACTAAGGGTTTTCTTTACTTTATATCCCTTTCTGATCTTTTGTGCTCATCCTAAGTTTTCAAATGTGTTCATTGGTCCTAAGGATAAGTAATAACTTTTATGAAGTCTATCTCTAAATAAAGTAAATTATCATTGAATAAAGAAATTGTTTCATGGTTGAAAAATGGACTGTGAACTTATGAATCCCGGTTTTTGGAAGAAAATAGACATTGAGTGTTAGTTTTCTCAATGTAATGTAATGGTTTTCCTAATTATATAAAACTCTAAAACTAAAATATCATGGGAATATAAGAAAGTTAAACCTTTGTTTTTAAACTTGTGATTATTTGTGGACTAAGATATGTGGTTTCATAACAACAACAATGATAACTATGCCTATGTTATAAGTTCCACATCATTAAATAAATACAATCATCCCTCTATATTCAATCACCAATAGGGAATACATTAATTCTTCCATATTACATCATCGTCACCATGGAATAAAATCAACCCTATATATTACATCATGATCATGGAATAAAAGTTATCTCTATACTAAATAAATATCAATTTAAAGAAACATTATCAAAACAATTAGAAATCATATCATCATCAAATTAAAAAATTCATTTATCAGACAACATTATCAATTAATAATCAAGAACATTATTAAAAAAAATTCATACATGTATAATATAATATGTAGATAAAATATATATTTAGACTAATATATTAACTACTTCCAATTCACGAACTACATTTATTTATTTTTCCAACTTTTCTAACATCTACAAATCCTTGAGAAAACTGCATCAACATTTCAAATGTATAATCACAATTTTATTCTAACATTATAATGTGATATATAAATATAACCCCTTCACTTAATGGATTTAATTTCATCATTATTAAATAATTATAAAGTTTTTTAACATTAAATATATAACATAAATTTTTTATATTTCATATAATTCTTATATTATAATAAATGAACTCATAATATTCACATTAGCATCAAAATTATTCACCTTACCAACCTTCTATTTAATCCCTTTATTATATTTTAACCAATTAAAACTATGAAACACAAAAATCCACATAATTAATTTAACTATTAAATTTTTATTTCATAAAAAATTATTCACACATATTAAATCATTAATTTCATTAATTTCATTTTCAATCCTCTCCAAGTCCTTAATTTATTTAAAAGTAAATATTTTCATGAAATCCATATTCTATCCCCTATTTATCATTAGTTTATGTTATCAATTATTAGTTGCATATGAATCAAATAATTTACCCACCATGACATTAACATGATTACACTAATTTATGAAACTTACCAATTGAATGATTAGAATCTCATGTATTATTGATAACTAAAATTCATCAATGATGAAATTTCATAGATATCATACTTTAATTCCTCAATTCTCATTGATTTTATCTTTGATTATCTCAATTACATAAATAAATCTATCAATAAATGTTGAATAACATTGTAAATTTATCCAAAATCACCCAAATATTCCTTCCAAAGTCCAAAGTGGACTAGTGAGGGTAAATATGGGTTTCATGTATTTTTGTATATTTTATTTTAAATTCTCAAAATACATGGAATGTTAACATCTTCCATGGTATGTTATAATTAACTAATTCTAAAAATGAAAATAAAACATTTTCATCGTTTCTCTTCCAAAAAAATCCATATTTCATTACCTAATTAATTTACACAATTTTAATTTTACCATAGTGTGTTAAAATTACCCATGGTGTATTCATCTATATTTCTCAAAACCATAAAATAAATCCATGGAATATTTTTCATCTCATGTTGGCTAGTAGCATCTAATTTTGACTCAACTTATTATTATAACATAACATAACATATTACATAGTGTTTTTTCTTCCCCATTTTATCTAGTAGAAACACCATCATGCTAGATACAAGTGAAACTACCCTAAGAGTGCTCCTATAACCCTAGAAATCAAACATTCTAGAGACATTCCAATAGAACAGCATGGTTTTGACACAATCAACCCACAAGACACTCTAGGTATGTATAAATTAATTTAGTATATATTTTATTATATTGTTTATAACTTGGTTTACATTAACAAAAAATGGTTCTAGACTAAAGAATATAAGTGTTAATTCTTTGGATAATAAGGAAAATTTAGGGCCCATAACTTGGGCATGTGTTTTTGAGAGATAACCCAATTCAATTGAATAGGTTCAAGTTTTGCTTTAAACACTAACTCATATATTAATAATTAAAATAGATACCTAATATGACTATAATTTTTATTAAATTTGTATGTTCCAAAGAGAAAAATTGTATTCTAGGGATAAATTCTTTTGGTAAAACATTTGAAAGAATAAGGAATAAAGTAATAGATAAAACTGAATAAATTAATAATTTTATAAAATAAGTCATTCCCAAGTTTATGTTTTTATTTAAATAAAACTTTCATTAACCCTTATAAAAACTATAATAGTTATTAATTTTTGTTTTTAGGTGTTTACCAAAACCATAAGGATTTCTAGGCTGAATCACTTCCTACAAACATTCAAACCTAGCCTCCACATTTCCATTAAATCACTTTCTTAACCATGTGTTAAGTTTGGTTATATACCTTATAGATCATGCGGGTTTAAGTGGGTGTAGAATATTCACATTATGAAGTAAATTTGGGACCCAAGTATTTTACCCTTAGTTATGCAATAACTAACTAAGTGGGATTATTTTTTATTTTAAAAAATATAATGAGAGTAATGTCATCTTATGGAACAATAAGGATTTTAAATTCATGGTAAAGGATTTTTTCTTGAACTCGATGATAATATTGTAAAAAAATTGAATGGTTTTGGGTGGGTATATAAATTAAAAAGAAACCTTATATCATTAGGTATTATTTCTCAGAGTGGTTATTCCAATACTTTAGAGGTTGGTTGTATTGAAATCACTGAATATTTCCTTGTAGTTATGAGAGGATCCCTCGTGAATAGAATATATTTCTTGAATGGTAAATCCTATGTTAGATACCTAGAAACATTATACAACATATAAAAGGTGATAAATTAAGATGGTATAAAATATTAATTCATGTTAGTGTCGTGGGTTAAGAAAAACTAAAAAATAGGGGCTGTTAAAAGAGAGAGTACCTAAAAAACAGAAAATTTGTGAGGATTGTGTCCTTGGATGGATAAAAATATAGGATTTAGTAAATATATAATTAAATATAATTATCCCCTTTAGTATATATACTCTTATTTGTGGGGACTTTCTAAAACAACATCTCATGGTAGAGGTTATTATTTTATCACAATTATCAATTATTTTTCTATAATGGTTTGGATATAACTACTAATAATTGAATATAATATTTATATAACCTTGAGATAATAGAAAAATATGGTTTAAAACAAAACGTTTTGGATTCTTAAGGACACGCTCATCTTTGGATGACTAATTATGGGGAAAGGATTTCATAGTGATAATTAAACTTATTAATAGATGTTTATCCACTTCAAAACACTAGAAGAATTATGGACTAATAAATCTCCCTCATATAAATACTTAAGATTTTTCTAGTTCACTTTATATTTACACTCAAAAATAAATATGCTCAATTCATGAGCACTTAAGTGTATTTTCATAGGTTACCATTGGGATGTAAAAGGTAATAAATCATGGGTAGATAAAATATATTTTAGAAACATATTATCATCTGTGATGTTTCTCTCCATGATTCCAACATACTAAGTCATAAGAAAATTAACCATATCATTCATGATTCACCCCATACTGAGGGTGTTATATTTGAGTTTAAAATCAATTTAGAGTCTAAAATTTATAATGGTAAAACACCACCAAAATATGTATATGGTTTTGAATCCAAAGCTAAAGAATAGGTTTCATGTAGATTTAATGACTATCATATCATAAGATATAGATTTAAAATAATTATTCACCTTTTATGTGTATTCATTTTAATATTTATCAGTATTTAATTGATGATAAACATCAAACAAATAAGAATGAAATTAAAATCATAAAATCTAAAAATCGCTTTTCTAAATTTAATAAAGAAATACTTTCATTATATAAAACAATTCCTGGATGGTTTTTTATAAACAAAATCATGTAAAAAATGATTTGTTGAAATTAGATATATATATATATATAAGAAAAATTAAATAATTTATGAAATATTAAAATCATATTCAATGTCAAGCACAATTCAAAAATATTTATACAATTAGAATGTACTAACTATAATAAATTTTTTCTCTTATTATTAATCATTATTTAATTAGATCATTATAATCCTTTACTTCAGTTAATGATTTCCACCTAGAAAATCAAAATTTCAAAACATCATTCCTTAATGGTGATTTGGAGGAGGATATTTATAAGAACCCACTTGAGGGTTATGTCAATGTGATTAAACAAAATATTGTTTTTTATAACTAATTTCATGGTTTAAAATAGTCACATAGTTAGTGGAGATAAAAATATTATTCTTTTATGATAAAAAATATTTTTAACATATAAAATATGATTCATGTGTTTAATCTCCTGTAGATATTTTTTATTAAATACACTTTAAAGTAAGTGGGTACCTAAATAAAAAACGCATAAAACAAAAAAAATATTCTAAGAGGATGTATAATCCTTCATTAGAATTTCACAATCATTACAAGTATAATAAAAATCCAAACCCATTTTAAAATTTCAAATCATTAATTGAGTCTAGTTTTAATCTAGCATAGACCAATAATCATTATCTAAGTTTACTATTTATTTTTCTTTTTATTTATTATTCCTTTTTTTATTTCCAGAATGCTTTGTCTAATTATATTGTATCTTATCCATCCTATAATATATCAAATTGGTTCATGAAAATTAAAAAAGTAGAAGATAGATTGAATAGTTCCTGTAACACCTAAACTATATTAAGATAATAATAATCCCATAAAAATATTGAACCCTCTAGATCAAACCCTGAATTCTACTTTTTCTCACCTAAAATTATCACCTCTTTATTACTGTTATCACCTCTAATAAAACTATCAAAGTAAAGCTAACTAAATTTATGTTTTTCCTCCCCTAATACACCTTGAACATAACCTATAATACCGTTTGATTCTAAAATTAATGAGATATTGACTAACCCTCTAGGTAAAAAATAAAATAGAAAGATAATTGAGTCCTTTATAAAGAGGACTGAGAGTGTCCACTGAAGAATTGAGCTAAGAATCCAAACTAGACTCCATTTACTTATCTTCTAAATAATACACATTTTCCTTATCATGTTTCTTTTTTATATTATTTGGGATAACATACTTTATATCCAGTTTATTTTCCATTTTTCAATATAGCAGAGACTCTTAATTTATGGATTGTTCATCTAAAACCTTACCTGATATTCTATAATCCATACTAACACTTAATTCCTCATGCACATTATAACATCGATGACCCAAATACCTATATGAAACAAAAATCACATGTGAAACTACCCTAAGATCACTCATAAATCCCAATCAATCAAACATGCTAGATACATTCCAATATAACCACATGGTTTTGTCATACTCAACCCATAAGACATACTAGAGTGATATAAATTAAGGTAGTGTATATTTTATTATACTTTTTATAACCTGGTTTACATTAACCAAACATGGTTCTAGACTAAATAATATAAGTGATAGTTCTTGGGATAATAAGGGGAAGGTGGGACCTATAACTTGGGTATATGTTTTTTGAGATACAAACTAATTCAATTGAATAGGATCCATTTCCAGTTTAAACCCTAACCCAAATATTAAGATTTTAAAATGAAACATGATATAACTAGAAATTTTTTAAAATGTGTATGTTCCAAAGATAAAAATTTTATTTCATAGAAAACTATTTTTGGTTAAACATTTGAGAGAATAGTAAAGAAAATAATAGATGGAACTCAATAAAAAAAGAATTTCAAAAATGAATCCATTTACAAGTTGAGTTTTTTCCTTAAATAAAACATTATTGACCCTTACAAAAACTATAATAGTTTTTAATTATTAGTTTTTGGTGTTTAATAAAACCATAAGGCTTTCAATGTTTAATATCTTCCTATAAACATTCAAACTAAGCTTCCACATTACCACCAAATCACTTTCTTAACCATGGGTTATGTTTAGTTATATTATTTATAACTCAGGCAGGTTTAAGTGGGTGTAGGATATTCACATTATGTAGTAAGTTTGGGACCCAATTATGTGACCCTTATTTATGTAATAACAAAAAAATATGATTTTAAACTAATAAAGGCTAAAATATTAAAAACTACCATTAAAATTATTTAATTCTAATTTTATATCTAAAGTTTCAATTTCAACTCTTAATTACAATGAATAAAATTACTCACACTTTAAAATTAATAAGTTTTATAAGAAATACTATAGTATTTATTATACACTCATATCCCTTGGGAGACTCAATAATGAAGAATGATAATCCCAAGGTTTCACTAAAAACACCACCTAGTTAATAGAATTTATATCGAGATCAAGAGGGATTGGTTTTTTCATTTCAATGGTGAAGTTGTAGTATAAGATTTATTGGAAACCAATTTAATTATAGTGGGTTGTATTTGTTATACTAGATTTATTGCAGACATTATATGAATGTGTTATGGTTTTATAATGTAACATTTTAGATTTTATGGAATTTGTGAAGATTTTATGTTTTAAAAGTAAATAATTCTTAATACATGGAATTGATTTTTTTTAAATATGCAAGACATGATTTAGTTTAAGTGGTTTAATATTATAATTTCATATGTTAGATTCATAGAGGTTAGTTTTTCAAATTATAGAATTGTTCTGAGACTTGAAAATCCCAGAAAGATTCTTTTATAAGAATTATTGTGATGTGTGTAAGTTATTATGAAGATATATAATTTTCAAATATGAACCACTTACAAGATGAATAAAATATCTGGTTGCTATGTCTTATTATTTAGTGTTCTGGAGCAAGAAAAAATCAAGGAAATTCCCTGTATATGTATTATATTTTTAAAAACTATTAAATGATTAATTATTTATAATTTTGAGGATAAAAAGGGTAATTACATGGTGATCATTAACTTTGAACATCATTATAAATCTATATATACTGGCATGGGGAGATGATGAATTTCATACTATAGTAGAACATATGGTGATTTTAAAATAGTTATAATATTCATTCCACACCATGGAACTGGAATTTTTCATTGAATGAATACTAATATAAAATAGTAATAAAAAACAATGGAATTGTGTAACTCATGCTTGAAATAATTTCTAAAGAAAAATGGAATGGGTAAAAACCATATCACTATATGTAAGATACCATTGGATGGTGGGAATCGGAAAATATCCTAATTGTGAGGTTATTATTTATTGTATAAAGGGGAAGTCAAAATGGGGAACTGGAGGATGACCATGTCAGGTAAAAATCCATTTTGGAATAAAATAATTCCTTAATAAAATGGGGTATCATAGCACAGCTATAAGAGAAACTGTTTTGTATCACATGAAAACATGTTTGAAATAGTTATTGAGGAATCTTTATTTTGTAGAGGTAGACTATTCAGGTAGTATCATTCTATAATTTAAGAGTAAATGAGTAGGTAAGCATGGAGCCATCCATTATGAAATTTATTTTTTCTAGAGAGAAACTTCACCATTATTATCACTATATCATTTCATTTTCATTCATGAAAATTTCATGTTCAATGTTTAAAACAATCACAAGACTCAAATATGTATAGGATCACTCCCATGAGGACTTTATATGTAAGAGATAATTTTATCGGAGTGAATATGACCACACCATGATAAGGTAGTTAATTTCATGGTATGAATAGAAAAGTTAAATTCCAAACTAGTCACCAAAATGTGATTTATGGAAGTGATCTATGAAATTTGGAGATTAATATTTACATGACATGGTGGAACATGTCATGTTGTGAAGGTGACTACGGACGTAGGAGTCGCACCACAATTGTGATGTTCATGTCATGATAATTTTGAGTCAACATATTTCCATATGTATATTTTCTATATTTTAGGAAATAAATTAGATAATTCAATACAGGAGTTTGAATATGTTTTTGTTGGATAATTTGGGATGTATTGTCTTAAATAATTATAGAATATTGAAAATATTCAACAGGGGAAAGATGAACAATCTCTATTGAATTAGAGAGATGTATTTCTGGAAATCTATAATTGTGAAAATATATTTATACCTATATAATTTAGTCTATTGTGTTGAAAAATAACTGCATTATTAATATATATAAACATATGAGAGATATGTATTCTAGAAAATTAGAGGAAGACTGAATGAGGCTTTGAAACTCCCCAAAAAACCTTCCAAATGAGAATAATAAGGTGGAGGTTTTTGTAAAATCTAATGGAAAACTAAAAAATATATCCCTATATAGTTTCACAACCATCATATTAAACAGTATTATAGAGTTCAAAGGCACCCATCCATACTCAATGAAACAAAAATATTGATTTTTTTCTATTGGACTATAATCCAATATAGTTTTTCTTTCTAGAGTAGTGTGTAAAAGGTGATGAGTGAGGGGAGATTTATTTGGGAGGTAGTGAGTTGTCCCTAAACATTATAATTGGATTATCCCTATAAATATCACAAAACCATCATTAAATGGTGATTTTAGGGGGTTTTGGTGCATCATTAAATTGTTTATTTCATTATCCTTTGATTATCCCAGTGTTGGATAACCTAGAAAAATCCATGCATCATGATTAAAGGCTTTTTTATATTCTACAAAACATAAATTGGTGAAATTAGGTTAAATAAATTGTTGATTATATCTAGTAAAGTCCAGTATAAGAAGGATAATAATCATATCATTATCTTGAGAATAAAAAATGTGTGACCCAGTTAATAATGAGGTTAATATCACTTAGGGTGGTGGGATTTTAAGGAAAAAGTTTTAATGTGCCATGTTGAAATTGATTTATTTTTTTAATATTATTTTTGAGTGATTTTGAATTTTATAAAGTTTAAGGCATGAGGTACTAATTTTTTGATGTTTTTGGTTTATGAATGGTTTTCACACAGTCATTTCATGGTTAGTAGAAACTATGTTGATGGATCTTATGTATGCTTCTTGAGGCACATGGTTTGGTATAATGGTTTAGGATAAACTATTCAAGTAACCCTTAAATAGGGCCTTCCTAGTTAATTTTTGAATATGCATGGTTAGTCTATATGGGTATTTCGTGGTTAGGAAACATCATGTCGGGTTACCCTTATGTGTGGGTTATGGGGTGGACCAACCTAAAATGGATAAGAAAAAACATGTAGTAATCGTGTGAAGTGTTTTCAGCTTAACATATCCATTTTTCATTGTTTAGACATGGTTTTCCAAATAGTGTGATAACCATGTCATCTATTATTGCCTTTATAATATTGAATTTCCAATTATATACCCTTAAATTTTTAAGCCCCAAACCCTCTCCACTATTTTCTTCTCATTTAATGCATAAAATGGATCTTAATGGGTTTGTATCCATAGGTTTTCCTTCATATTTGAGTTTTACACCTTCAATTCTTACTGGTTCTTCTTTGGTAAACTTCCTTCCCTCTTTATTTGTCCTTTCCATTTTGTTTTTTATTTCTTCCCTTATTGAGGGTTTGTTTTAGCTAAACCCTAGGTATATTTTTGGTTATAAATGATTTGTTTAATTTATTCTTAAGTTGTTCAAATTATAATTTGGACTTTATTCTCTATATTATTATAAGTTTATCTCTATCTGAACTTGACCTAGGAAGTTTTTTCTATGTTATTTGTTTATTTTTCAATTCATGAAGTGATTGAGGCATTGAAAATTCATTTTTAATGATATTATGACTATGTATAACTTATATGAAAGATTTGAAAAAAATAAATTGAGTGAATTACATGCTTAGAATAAAAGGTTTTCCATGGATTTGAATTTAATTCTTTTGAACTAAGTGTTATTACATGCCAATAATTTAATTAAATACTTAGGAGGATTTTGTTAATTACCTTGATCATAAATGTGTTCTTGGGAATTGTTTTATATTTTAAGTAAATGAAATCATGTTTTTAAAAGAATGTTTTGAAAGGTTAAGGGTGTTACCCCTTTTTATTTCCAAAAAATATATTTTTAAGGTATGTTTTCAATGATACCAAATCATATTTACATTCCAAACCTAGATTTTAAAAAATACCATTTTCCATTTATAAATTAATGTTCTTATTCATGTGATTCACTCTTTGATATACCCTATTCTTATTTTACCCATGAGGGGTTTTTTATTCTATGATTGATGTATGGTATGAAATTAATTGTTTTCTGTGAGGAAGTTAGTATTGAGAGAGATTTATTCTCATATTATTATGATACATGTAATTCATCTTGATAGACAATTTTCTAACCTTAACATTAGAATGGTTATAAGGACCCATCCTTAAAACATTACATAATCTTGAATTAAATGGATAATTCACATTGAGAATCTTTTAAAGTATAGAATTTTAGAGAATTAGGACATAACTATTACATTACATCTCAAAAATTACAAAGTAGAAACTTATACTCACTTTTCTTTTTTTTTCATAAAATAAAAACTCTTGAAAAAAAGAGTCATGTCAAGGTCCATGTTTTAGACAGCATGACTTTTCCTTGATCCCATCCTTGACCCTATTCATCTTTAAGTCCTATGAAAAACATTTCAAAACTTAGGATGAGCATAAAAAGCTCAGTAAGGGTTATAAAATAAAGAAAGAAAACATCAGTTAATCAAAACATAATATTTTTAACATATCTCATGAAATCCTAAGATTTATGAATGACACATAGTAATCATAAATCATAAAGGGGATTTGTGGCATCCATAACATACTTATGTTGTAGCTTTCACAGCCACATAGGAAGTTACATTTGGAATACCCATCACAGTATATTACCTAAATCTCTTAGGAGAAACATTCATGTTTACCTCTGTCACTTTACCCAATGCATTGGAGACCTATCTCGGACTCACCTTCCCTAGGTTTATCACAGAACCATCCTTATACGTAAACAATGCCCAAGAACCATAACATATTCATAACACATAAAATAAACATAAAGGAAAGATAAAATTTCCACATTTCAATAACAATATATCATTTAAATATATTGGCATAAAAAATCCATTATCAAAACCATTTTCAATGCCAAAATATGTAAAATATTATATGGTATTTATTTTCCTTTTAAAAAAATTATGGCATGTTAAGGAAGCCATATATCAAATAATACTCACGGTGGCGGAAAAAGTCATTGTCACCGCTTACGTTAAAAGAAAAATTCTTTTTTTCATTTAGTAAAACGCCTCATAGAAAAATATTCCCTTTTAATTAAATGAAAATTCAAATGTGTTTATACACCGCATAAAATAAATTCGTGTATAAAACAAAATATGCCTCAATGAAAGGATATTCAGAAGAAGTCCCTTACCTCGTGTCTGACTTGAACCATTTGTTCTTTAATCTCCTAAATAATAAAATAAAGTTAATTTCTACTTGATTAATAACACTTTTTCAAGTTTACTATTCCTTTTATATAACATATTATCATATTATAAACATTATGTAATCATTTAAGTTAATAATGGTCATTTTATCAATATTTGGTACTTGAGCCAAAAATAAACTTCTTATATTAACAAGTTGTCCATGTGGTGAAAAGTTCATTATTTATAGAATTATATTCATGATTTAGATATCATATATTTCATATATATCTATTATATATAATTATTTATAACAGTACATAACATTTTCAGGTAAGAAATGAAATGCACCGTTCATAGAGATGGTAAGTCGTACGTACGCATGAACGCTAATTTCATTTCTATTTCATATTTAATGGAATGAAAACATAATGATACATAGGTAAATTATAATTCTAGTATAATATTATATATAATTTCACTAACTCCATCTTTTATACATTCCATGTATGGCATGAACAAGTCATATCACTTTGAGGGGGCGGTAGTCCGTGCTTCCTCAAATGAAATTATCATGTTTACCCATTATGGAAACCATAAAGGTATGATATAAATGAAAAAAAAAACAGAATCATAGAGACAATATAAATATAATATATATCACATATAAATGCATTTCCATTACAATGGCCCCCATAAGAGGTGGTAGGAGAATATTGAACAATCATCGTTTCGTGAGGCAGTAGTTCACCATCCACAGAAATAGTATGTTCTTTACCCATTAGATGGAGGTTTGTGTAAGTGTAATTCAAATAATTCTCATAAAAACAACCTAGTATATTGAGGATACTAGTTTTGTTATAAAATAAAGTAATAAAAAGAGATTATGGGGTTGGATAAGTACAATAAAAGAAAAGAACTTAAAAAAGACGTTACCTTTAAATCGGTTAACTCCCTTTGGCTTGAACCAAAAAGATTTCTTGAAGTGCCTTCTTCGTAAGGTAAGGCTTCTAGGTGGAAAATAGGGATCTGGAGAGCTTATTTGGGTAGAGTTTTTACAAGACAAGGTGCTTTAGAGGTGTGAATAATGGGTTAGAGGTGAGGGATTTTTATAGGGGGAGGGGCTCTTTAGGAATGTTTGAAAATATTATTTTATTATATAATGATATTCAGTTTCTAAAGTTCCAAAACTTATTAAAGTCAAAAATAAGATGAATATTGTTCAAAATAAAACCATAAAATAATAATTGGACAGGTTTTGGATATTTTTTTAATTTTTATAATCTTGTTTATTTAAATCATTCATTAATGTGGTAAACACTACATCATTATTATTTCATAAATAATTTTATTTATTTGATATCTAAAAATTAAAAAAGAATAACATGATTTATGAAATATTTTTAGATTTATAATGAATATTTATTGTCAAATAAATCAATTATATAACCCCACATTAAAATTGTTTTAGCAAAATAATAAATGTTTATAATATTTTTATTTTTACTTTAAATAAAAAGTTATTAATATCATTATCTTACCCAAGTGGCTTTCAAAGGACAAAATTCTCACCCAAGGATTTTCTTGGTTGGTCATTACTCATCCAATAAGATTAGGACAAGTGTTAAGGTAATTTTATATTATTATAATATTGTTTTTACCTTGAATTGCCCTATTTACCTTTAACTGCGGTAAATAAAAGTCATAAGTTACTATTCACAAAAAATTATTTTAATCTTATTAAACCACATTTTACTTACTAATAACAAACATTTATGTCGTATTTTCAAAATTCAATTCATAGAATTGGTAAAATTTTATTTAAATGAAAAAGTCTGTTTTTAACTATTACTCAGTGTTTTCACTAATCATCAATAATTGATGTTTCTTAGAAAAATACCAAAAAATAATCCTAAGATATATTTGATATTCCTAATTAAAAAATGATATCTATTTTACCAAATTCAAAACATAGAAGTTGGATTAATTAATTTATAATTAATTACTGTTGTCTAAAAAAAGAAAGTTTTTATGAAATAATAACTATCAAAAGATTGACAGTTGTTTATGACCAATTTCAAAGTAAAATTACTTCCAATTAACAAAATTGGATTAAATTGTAAAAACATAATATAATTTCATTTTAAAACCAATTAAAAAGATAATCTGACCTTATAAATAAATTAGATTAAAATGGAGTTTTGAATTAAAATACAGTATTTTCACTATTTATTAAAAAATGAACATTATTAGAAAAATACCAAAATTTCATTTCATGTAAATTTTGATGTCCTGATCTTAAATAAGAATATTATTTTGTCAAATATAATATATAAAAGTGATAAAAACTATATTTAAAAACGGTTCGCCATCAAAAGGCGGTAAATCAACCTTTTACTGAATATTTGAGTATTTAAGCTTAAAATTAGATTCTTTTTTATTTTAAGCCTCTAAAATTTATTAGGTAAATGTAAAAACATTTAACAAACATGTATATTCATATTGTAGTTATTTCTGTTCATTCCCACCATTACAAAGTCTAGGCATTAACTACCCTTTAAAATAATAATATTATATTATTTTTTAGTATAACACACCATTGTGTGTAACATTAGACTTCAAAGAAACTCGTTGTTGCATATCAGGTATGCCATAAAACATAGAATACCATTTAAAATAACATTAAAATTTAATTCAAAAATATTAATAAATATGAAAATGTTTTATTTTTTATTTACTTGGGATGTTACATCCTTCCCACCTTTGGTAAATTGCGTCCTCACTATTTTTATTCACTTATCAAATAAGTGGGGGTATTTAAATCTCATAGAATTTTCAGATTCCCACATTTCCTTTTCAACCATATGGTTTTTCCACAAAACCTTTACCTGATGAATTATTTTATTCTGCAACACTATCTCTCTTCAGTCAAAAATTTGGACTGGTTGTTCCACATAAGAGAGATTCTCTTCCAAGTGAACTACCTCTGGGCTCAAAACATGAGATGGATCCATAATATACTTTCTCAACATTGAAATAAGAAAAATATTGTGTAACTGGGATAAACATGGAGGTAAATCCACTCTGTATGCAACTGATCCAACTTTCTCTATGATTTCATAAGGTCCAGTGAACCTCAGACTCAACTTTCCAGTCTTACCAAAAATGCATAACACTTTTTCATGGAGAAACGTTAAGAAAGTAATGATCACCTACCTCAAAAGAAAGATCCTTTCTCTAAATATCTGCATAACTTTTCTTCCTACTCTGAGTTGTTCTCATGTGCTTCTAAATCAACTAGTCTTTTTCTACCATCTCTTCTACCAATTATGGTCCCATAAACTTACTTTCACCTACTTTATCCCAAAAAGATGGAGTTCGACACTGATTCTCGTATAATGCCTCAAATAGAGCCATCTGTATATTGGAATTAAACATTTTATAATAATAAAATTCAACGAAAAAAAATATGTTGGTCCCAAACTTCCCTGTTAATCCAGTAAACAAGCACATAGCATATCATCCAAGTTCTGAATTGTTCGTTTTGACTGCCCATCTGATTGAGGATGAAAAGTTGTACTAAAATTTAATTCAATACCCAACAACTTCTGAAGGCCTTTACAAAAGTTATAATTAAACCTGGGATCATGATCATATTCAATGGATATGGGAACTCCATGCACCGGTAAAGACTGAAACATACCTTTTGGTAACTAATCGTACCATGATTCACTGTTTTATTCCACCCTTACACCGCAATTTTAAACTAGTTTTGTAATGAATATGAAAAATATAATAATAACTTTAACTTTATATTTGAATCAATAAATTAATGTTAATAAATATTATAATGATAAATGTTACTTGTTTTTATTGTTTCAATGTAGGTGGAGGTGATTTGGAGGGGCCTTGATGAAGTGGAAGAAAAATGGGCCAAAATTGCATGGATCTAAATGGGCTGAAATTTTGTGGTCCTGTCCAGAATTTAATAGGCTACATTCCATATTGAGAAACCCAATCCCGATTCGGCTTCTATGGGGCCCATTCGAATTGATCTTTCCAAGATACCGAATTTGGACCAAGTCAAATGTGGTGTTCTGTATTTTATCAATATCTTGATCTGTAGTTGTAAAAATGGTGCAAACAATTCTTTGGAGACATTCAAGAGTTATGGATACAACATTTATATTTTCTCCAAATTGAGATAAGACTGTCTGAAGTCTGAAACGCGTCGTGCAAGTGTATTGATGAAATCTATGTGCCTAAAACCACCTTCCAATTTTCCTATAAAAGGGCACCAAGGGAACCTCATTTGAAATTTCGGCCAAGGAGTGAAGTTTTGCCAATTTTTAATCCTATAGTAGTTTCTTAATCACCTTCTAGGTTATGGAGGCCCCTATCCTCATAGGGAAATCAAGGATGAAGAAGGAGTTCCACCCGAGCTTCCTCCTCCACCCGATGTCGAGCTAAAAGTTCGGTGTTCGTTGTGAGGGAGCTACACACATGTCAAGGGAGTTCCTATGCATAAACTAGATATTGGTTTGGATTAATTTGGGTGTTTAAACATTTCATTCCATGTATCTTATTTTATTTTAGTTTAGAATTCTTGATTTGATGCATGTGAGTGTTATGCTCTTAATTTCTAACCGATCGGTGTGGGGTTTTGAGTGCCTAACTTGTGTTGTTCCGATTGGTCATCACAAGAATCATTTTCATACCCACCTTATTGAGATTCCAATATACTTTGGAAGCTCTTATTCCATGCATAAGTATTGGACATTGACAATACGATTGTTATGTCAAGGTTTGGTCCTTAAAGTATTGAAATAAAAGCTTAGGAATTAATCGGGATTCCAATTAACTCCAACCAAAGAATTACTCTAAACCTAAGATGAATCTATATGAACAATGAACTTGATATGTGTGTAGGGAAATCAAATAAACCCTTTTATCTCATATTTTTTTCAAAATCCACTAGGTCACTCAACTTTTAAGCTATTTCAACTAATTCATTGTTTTAAACACTTTTCAAAACCACCCCCTCTCTTAGTCATTTTTATTAAAAATACGCACTCTAAACCTAACAACTCTCCTTGAGAGATGACCTATGGTCTACCCTATACTATAAATCAACCTTAAAACATAATCAATTTGACCTGTCATGACAAGGAGGTCAAATTTTGGCACTGTTTCCGGGGAGGGCTTTGGTTTTTTGTGCGTGTTTTTGATAAAATTTTTGTAATTTTTGTGAATATTTGTTTGTTTTATCTTCTACGTTTGCATTTATTTTTGTTTTCTAATTTATTTATTGTGTAGGTTCTCTGTATGAAGCGTTCTAATCTGGGAGACCTACAAACTTTCGATCCCGAACCGGAGAGGATCCTACATCAACGAAACCAAGACACACAAGACAACACTTTGAAGGAGGAGACATCACATCTTAAAATTCTTCTTGATCCTTATTCTTCTTCTGAAACCAAAGTTAAAACCGAACATAACTTGTATAACATGGATGAAAATAATAGAACACTAAAATAACTAACCTCACCTGATGTTGATATCTGACCCACTTACATTCAATTACAAGGCAAGGCACCCCATTTTGAACTAAAATCTGGTTTAATTCATTTGTTACCAAGATTTCATGGACTGCCTGGAGAAGATCCACATAAGCATTTAAAAGAATTTCATAATGTGTGTTCAACATTAAAACCTGATAATTTGGATTAAGAACAAGTAAAACTTAGGTCATTTCCATTTTCATTAGAAGACACGGCTAAATATTGGTTATAATATGTTAATTCACCTATTTGAGGTTGGGCGGACATGAAACGACTTTTTCTTGAAAAATACTTCCCAGCCTCTCGAACTGCAACAATAAGGAAAGAAATATGTGGGATAAGACAATCTCAAGGAGAAACCCTTCATGAATATTGGGAATGATTTAAAATATTATGTTCAAGTTTTCCACACCACCAAATAAGCGATCAACTTTTAATTCAGTATTTTTACGAAGGTTTAATTCCAATAGATTGTAACATGATTGATGTTGTTGCAAGTGGTGCACTAGTGGATAAAACCCCAATTTCTGCAAGGACCCTAATTGAGACCATGGCACAGAACACTCAACAATTCAGTTCAAGGTCTAGTGTACCCATTTGAGGTGTCCATGAGGTGCAAAGTACTGAATTAGAGAAGAAGGTGGACACAAAGTTTGAAGAGGTGAGTACCCTTCTACGACAACTTTCTCTTTCCCAAGGTAAATTCCAATATCATCCTCCCATACATTGTGGTATATGGTCTTCTGATACCCACTATTCTAACCAATTCCCCCAATTGAGAGAAACTTCTGAGAGTTGTGAGGCAATATTCCCAGGACGCCCTTATAACCAACCCATTAGGCAAGAACCTTACTATCCATCCAACCCTGGGTGGAAAGACAACCAAGCCTATAGGCAAGGGGGTATTCAAACCAGCCTCATCAACCATGGAACCAACTAGGGAAAAGTAGTCATCAAACAGCACCACCCAGAAATTTTTAACCACCCCAAAGGCCTTTACAATAACCCCCTCCAAAATCTGAGCCTATCCTAAAAGATATGATGAAACAAATGGCTACCAATAATCTCCAATTCCAACAAACCACTCAGGCATCCATAAAAGACCTCAAAACCCAATTAGACCAACTAGATAACTCGGTGGGTGAAATCCAAAGCCATGGTTCTAGTAAACTACCCTCTCAACCACTTGTCAACCCTAGGGATAAGGGAAATATTAGTGCCATCGCCCTTAGGAGTGGAACTCAACTTAAAAGCCAAATGAACCCTCCATTAGAGTCATCCTCTCCTAAGGTAACCACCATCCCAACCACTGAAAAAGGTTTAAATGAGATGGATCTTTGTCTTGAGAGAAGTCCTACCAAAGGAAATAGTGTGTCTATTGATGAGTTTCCAAGCCCAAGCATTCCTCTTCCATTTCCCCAAAGAGCCACCCAACCAAGGAAACAAAAGTAAACTGAACTTGATAAAACAATCTTGGAGACTTTTAAAAAAGTGCATGTTAACATTCCATTGATTGATGTCGTCAAGCAATTTCCGAGATATGCCAAGTTTCTGAAGGAGATGTGTACCCACCGAAGGCGACTTAGAGGTGATGAGAAGGTGAGCCTGGGGAGGAACGTCTCAGTATTGATACAACCATCACTTCCCACCAAGTGTAACGATCCTAGAACATTCTCGATTTCGTGCACCATAGGGGAGTATTCTTTCTCCAATGTTATGCTTGATTTGGGTGCTTCTATTAATGAGATGCCTCACTTCATATAATCTTCTTTGAAGGTCAGTGAACTAAAGCCCACAGGAATAGTTGTTCAGTTAGCAAATCGGAGTACGGCACACCCTTCTGGAGTGTTAGAGGATGTTCTTGTGAGGGTTCAAAATTTAATATTTCCTGCTGATTTTTATGTGCTAAAAATGGAAGATGATAGGATGAATGGACATGCCCCAATTATATTGGGGAGACCTTTCTTGAAAACCGAAAAGGCCATAATTAATGTCCATAATGGTACATTATCTATAGAATTTGGTGGTGACATGGTCTATTTTAACATCCTTGATTCCATGAAGCACCCCTCAGAAGAACATTCCTCTCTCTCAGTAAATTCAATTGATGTACTCCCTTCCCCTAAAATCACTTCATTTGTTTCCCATGATCCCCTTTTTGAATTTTCCTCTTTGATTGAAATTCTTGGTAATGAGTCATGTTTTGATTGTTGTAGTGTTCTAGAAAAGTGTGATGCATGTTTATTAATTGATATTTTCTTGAACACAGAGGATCACATGACCATCGATGATACTACTACGCTTGTAAAAGATAATTACTCATCTAAGGATGATACCATTAAGAAGTTAGATGAGATTAGTGACCTCTCACTTTCACACACACTCCCATCAATCCAAAATCCACCTAAATTGGAACTAAAAAAACTACCTCAATATTTAAAATATTCATATATTGAGAATGGAATCAAGTTTCCCATCATCATTTCTAGTTCACTCCCTCCTAACCATGAATTGCGACTACTTGAACTTTTGAGGGAGCATAAACAAGAATTAGGATGGACACTTGCGGACATTCCTGGTATTAGACCATCAATTCGTACACATCATATTTTATTAACTGGTGAGGCTAAACCAGTGAGGCAGGCACAACGTTGACTGAACCCAAACCTCTTAGAAGTAGTTAAAAAGGAAGTAACAAAGTTATTGGCTACTGGAATCGTTTACCCCATCTCTAAAATCCAATGGTTCAGTCTCGTTCAAGTAGTTCCTAAAAAAATTGGCCTAACGGTAATTGAAAATGAAAAAAATGAATTGGTTCCAACTCGTGTGAAGAATAGTTGTTGTGTCTGTATAGATTATTGCCGACTAAACCAACACACTAGGAAGGACCATTTCCCCTTTCCATTCATTGAACAAATGATAGAGAGGCTAGTAAGGAAGTCCCATTACTGTTTTCTTGATGGGTATTCTGGATACTTTCAGATCTATATTTCCCCAGAGGATCAAGAAAAGACAACCTTCACTTGCCCCTTTGGCACATTTGCCTATAGAAGGATGCCATTTTGCCTGTGCAATGCTCCGGGTACTTTCCAGCGATGTATGGTTAGTATTTTTTCGGATTATCTGGAGGATTGTATGGAAGTTTTCATGGATGATTTTACTGTTTATGGATTCTCTTTTGATGAATGTTTAAGTTGTCTTGGTTCCGTCCTACGTCACTGTATTGAAAAGAATCTTGTATTAAATTATGAGAAATGTCATTTCATGGTGTGACAAGGTATAGTTTTGGGACATTTCATTTCTAGGGATGGTATCCAAGTAGATAAATCGAAAGTGGATGTCATTTATTCCCTACCATTCCCTAAAAATGTACGTGATGTGCGGTATTTCCTAGGTCATGCTGGATTTTACCATCGTTTCATTCATGATTTTAGTAAGATTTCACTTCCCCTCTCCCTCTTACTCCAAAAAGAAAAAGATTTTGTTTTTGATAAAGAATGTGAAGAATATTTTAATAAATTAAAATGGAGTCTCACATCACCCCCAGTAATCCAACCACCTTGGTGGGATTTACCATTTGATCTTATGTGTGATTCCTCTAACTATGTAGTTGGGGAAGTCTTATCACAAAGGGTCGATCGAGATCCACATTTCATTGTCTATGCCTCACGTACTTTGGACCCTGCCCAAGAAAACTACACCACCATTGAAAAATAATTTCTTTCCATTGTGTTTTCCTTGGTTAAATTTAGTTCATACCTTTTAGGGTCCAAAGTCATTGTGTTCTCAGACCATGCAGCCCTCCGGTATCTCCTAAAGTTACCGGAATCCAAATCATGTCTCATTTGTTGGATTCTCCTCCTTCAGAAATTCAATCTAGAAATTATAGATAAAAAAGGAGCAAAGAATGTGGTGGCAGACCATATCAGTAAGATCCCCCCATCCTCAGACATTGTCTCATCCCCCTGTATTCCCATTAATGACTTGTTTCCTAATAAGAAATTGTACAAAGTGCAAGATGTTATTCCCTGGTATGCTGAAATTGTAAATTATCTGGTAGCATCTTGCATTCCTACAGATTTCAACAAAAACCAAGCTAGTCGTCTAAAACATGAGTCTTGTTGGTACATTTGGGATGACCCCTACCTTTGGCGCACATGTAGAGATTAGTTCCTTAGGCGTTGTGTTCCCAATAGCGAGTTTCAGTATGTCCTTAGATTCTGCCACACTCTTGCTTGTGGGGGCCACTTTGGTCCCCAACGGACTGCTCTCAAAGTTCTTGATTCTGGTCTCTTTTGGCCAACACTTTTTCAGGATGCCCATGAATTTTGTAAATCTTGTCCTCGTTGTCAAAGAATGGGGAATGTCTCTAAGAGGAATGAAATGCCACAACAACCCTTTCTCTTTCATGACATTTTTTATGTTTGGGGCATTGACTTTATGGGGACATTTCCCAATTCTTTTGGCAACTTGAACATTCTTTTGTTCATTTATTACATATCAAAATGGGTAGAGTCACGGGCCACAAGGACAGATGATTCCAAAATAGTTGTAGAATTTTTGAGAACTCAGATCTTTTGTAGGTTTAGATTACCTAGGTTCATCATCAGTGACTAGGGTTCTCATTTCTGCAACTGAAAAATGCAATCACTTTTGCGTCGGTATGGGGTCGGTCATCGAGTATCTACTGCGTATCACCCATAGACAAATGGTAAAGCTGAGGTGTCAAATAGAGAGGTAAAACAAATTCTCGAAAAAAATGGTCCAACCCAACAGCAAAGATTGGAGTCTTAGACTCGATGATTCATTATGGGATTACTGTACTGCTTTTAAAACTCTCATTGGAATGTCACCTTATAGGCTTGTTTTTTGAAAGAGTTGTCACCTCCCTGTTGAGATTGAGCTCCGAGCCTACTGGGCCATCAAACAATGAAATTCTAATCATTGTGGTGCATGTTCTCAAAGGAAGTTGCAGATTCAGGAGCTAGAATAAACGAGAAGAGATGCATATGAAAAATGCAAGATTTATAAGGAGAGAACCAAGGCTTCCCATGACTGTCTTATCCTTCATCGTCAGTTCCATATTGGGCAGAAGGTCCTCCTTTATAATTCAAGGCTGAAGTTGCATCCAGGTAAGTTTCGTTCCCGCTGGTTTGGACCATACACTATTACTAACGTCTCTCCATTTGGTGTTGTCTAGGTTCAAAATGAAGAAACCAAGCAAAACTTCACTGTCAATGGGCAGTGGCTGAAGCACTTTCATGAACCCGTTCTGGAGTCCCCGATGGAGGAACTCCAAGTTCAAAAGAAAACTATGAATGAAATCAACCAGGTTTTATCCTTCCTTCCCACATTCTCTTTTACTACAGTGAGGACACTGCATACTCTAGGTGTGGGGGTGGATACATTCCTGGGTTAGTTAGGAATTTTCATCGTTTTCTCCTTTTGTTTTCTCTTTTTGACCTTCTTTATGGTATTTTCATTTTTCCCCATCAACAATTTCGAAATTCCATGATGTGGCGACCATAAAGTGGGGAAAGTAAAAATAGCATAACGAAGGCTAAAAAAAATTTGTGTATGAGTTTACCATTAAGAAGTGATTTTTAGTGAATTGGTTTTCTGTCAATGATATAAATGGTCGTATCTATGTGAAACCATTGAGATGATTGATTCCCTTTGTGTGAGTAGTTTTTTGGAAAACTGTGTCACTAATATCTCCACAAATTTTTGCACCAAACCACAAAGTGTGATTATTTATTACTTAATATAAGGTAAATATATTTTGGGTTAATATTTTTCAGATTTAAATGATATTTCCATACGTTAGTTCCTTATCTGATCTATTTCATTACTATACCAGATTGACCTATGTGTGTGTACCTAATGTCTGACTGTTGTACGCCCTCAAAAAAAATTGTTGTGTCTTGGGAAGGTCAAAAACCACTCCTCCTCAACCTTTGATCTTGTTATAACTATTTCAATTAGTGTCGTGAGGAGATCAAACAAGGGTTAAGAGATGAGTGTGAGATTTGTTCCAATTGCAACTTCAAAAAAAATGAGGGGAGTGATGAAATGTGAAACATATGGGGATATCTATGTCAGTAGCTTATGGTTTGACTTCTAGGAATTCTTAAATGAGTGGTTCTTGAAGTATGATTGCAAAGGATGTAGGACAGATTTGGTAACAAAATCATTTAAGCTGAAAAATGTTAAAATAACATATATTTATTGGATAGCAAGTGGAAATAATAGCATGGATTGGTTTTCACACACACACATGGAGAGTTAGTGTCATGGTTCACTTATGAATTCCTTTCTCAATTGGGTATCATGAATTATTTTGAATTTCACTATGATATGATTTATGAGACATCTTTTTCTATTTTCACTAGGAAGAACTCTTTGGTGTGGTTCGTGCATTGATCACTTTACATTAAATAAAATTTCCTCAAATGATAAATCTTCAAGATTTTGGAAATATATATATATATATATGCATCATTGTATTTGGATATGTGACTTTTCCCAGGAGTGCAAATGTTTAGGTGTGGGGGTGTGATCGTACCACGATTCACTGTTTTATTTCACCCTTACACCGTAGTTTTAAACTAGTTTTGTAATGAATATTCCAAATATAATACTAAATTTCACTTTATGTTTGAATCAATAAATTAATGTTAATCAATATTATAATGGTAAATGTTACTTCTTTTTATTGTTTCAATGTAGGTGGAGGTGATTTGGAGGGCCCTTGATGAAGTGGAAGAAAAATGGTCCAAAATTGCATGGATCCATGGACATTTGTCCACTATTTTGCACAGTAAAAGAAATACGTGCGTCCAAATGGGATGAACATTTTTGGTCCTGTCCAGAATTTAATAGGCTACATTTCATATTAAGGAACCCAATCCTGATTCGGCTCTTATGGGGCCCATTAGAACTGATCTGTCCAAGATACCGAATTTGGACCAAGTCAAATGTGGTATTCTGTATTTTATCCATATATTGAGTTGTAGTTGTCCAAATGGTTCAAAACTTTCGGTGGAGATAGTCAATAGGTAGGGTTACAACTTTTATATTTTCTCTAAATCGAGATAAGACTGTATAAAGGCCTAAACGTGTCATTCAAGTGGATTTATGAAATCTGTGTGCCTAAAACCACCTTACAATTTTCCTATAAAAGGGAACCAAGGGAACCTCATTTTCAAGTTCGGCCAAGGAGTGAAGTGCTGCCAATTTGGAGTCCTATAGGATTATCCTAATCACCTTGGAGGTTCTGTAGGCCCCTATTCTCATAGGGAAATCAATGATGAAGAAGGAGTTCCACCCGAGCTTCCTCCTCCTCCCGATGTTGAGCTAAACGTTGGGTGTTCGTTGTGAGGGAGCTACACACATGTTAAGGGAGTTCTGATGCATAAAATAGCTACTGGTTTGGATTAATTTGGGTTTTTAAACATTTTATTCCATGTATCTTATTTTATTTCATGTTAGAATTCTTGATTTGATGCATGTGAGTGTTATGCTCTTAATTTCTAACCGATCGGTGTGAGGTTTTGAGTGTGTGACTTGTGTTGTTCCGATTGGACATCATAAGAATCCTTTTCATACCCACCTTATTGAGATTTCAATCTACGTTGGAATGTCTTATTCCATGCATAAGTACTGTACCTTGACAATACGATTGTTACATCAAGGTTTGGTCCTTAAAGCATTGAAATAAAAGCTTAGTAATTAATCGGGATTCCAATTAACTCCAACCAAAGAATTACTCTAAACCTAAGATGAATCTAAATGAAAAATGAAATTGATATGTGTGTAGTGAAATCACATCGACTCTTCTATCTCATATTTTTTCAAAATCCACTAGGTCACTCAACCTTTAAGCCATTTCAACTAATTCATTGTTTTAAACTATTTTAAAAGCCACCCCCTCTCTTAGTCATTTTTATTAAAAATACACACTCTAAACCTACCAATGCTCCTTGAGAGAAAACCTAGGATCTACCCTAGACTACAAATCAACCTTAAAAACATAATCAATTTGACGTGTCATGACAATGCGGTCAGTAACTACCACTCTGCTTTAACCTGTTGACAAGTCAAACACTTCACTGTAAAATTAGCAATACCTCTTTTCTTTCCATCCCACCAGTAAAACTCTTGAAGATCTTTGTACATCTAAGTACTGTTAGGATGAACTAAAAATGGTGAACTTTGAGCTTCACATAATAACTCTTTATTAATCCTTGAATTACAAGGAATACATAATCTCTTCTCAAACCTCAAAACACAATCATTATCAATCTTAAAGTTAGGCAACTTACCCTTCTGAACTAATTATACCTTTTTCTAAAACTAACTATCTTCCTTCTGTGCTTGCTTAATTTTATCTGATAGAGATGATTTCACTGACACCAGAAACAAGATAGTGGAATTTCCTACACCAACAACTTTTATTCCAATGTTCATCATATCCAAAACCAAAGGATCTTGTTCCAAATGTAGTAAGGTTAATGTAGTATTACTTTTTTGACACAAAGTATCTGCCACTTTATTTTCCTTCCCAAGATAGTAATAGATCGTGCAATCATAATACCTGATTAATTCCAGCCTTAGCCTATGTCTCATGTTCAATTATTTCTAAGTGAATATATACTTTAAACTTTTGTGGTCAGTATATATTTCACATTTTACTCTATACAAATGATGCCTCCAAATTTTTAAATCAATACAACAACAACTAATTTCAAATCATGCATAGGGTAATTAAACTCATGAGGTTTCAACTAATGTGAAGTATAATCAATTACCTAATCATTCTACATAAGGTCACAACCAATTCATTTCAACATAGTGTCACTGTAGATAACAAACACACCATTTCTGGAAGGCAACGCCCAAATAAGATAATTCACCAATATTCTTTTCAATTACCAAAAACAATCATCACATTCTTTTTTCCAAATGAACTTAACACCTTTTCGAGTTAACATAGTCAGTGGGCTAGATAACCATGAAAAATTTTCAACAAACATCCAGTAATAACCTTCCAAACCAAGAAAACTATGGATTTTGGTTATATTTGTGGATCTTGGTCATTCTTTAAAAACATTTATTTTAGCAGGATCAACATTTATTCCATTTTTTGAAACAATGTGACCAAAGAAATAAATTTGTTGTAACCAAAACTCACACTTTCTGAATTTCCCAAACAGATTCTTTTCTTTTAAGGTTTCAAAGACAACCTTTAAATGACTTTCATTTTCCTATTTACTTTTTTAATAAACCAAAATATCATCGATGAACACAACCACAAACTTATCTAAGAACTCATGGAAAATTCTATTCATAAGATCTATGAATACAGCAGGTGCATTGGTTAACCCAAAAGGAATAACTAAAAATTCATAATGGTCATATCTATTACAAAATGTGGTCTTTGGAATGTCTTCTTCCTTTACTTTCAACCGATGGTACCCCGACCTCAAGTCAATCTTTGAAAAATACTGAGCTCCCTAGAGTTGATCAAACAAATCATCGATATGATGAAAAGGATACTTGTTTGTAACATTGATGTTATTCAATGCTCTATAATCAATGAGAAGTCTCATTGAACCATCTTTCTTTTTAATAAACAATACATAAGCACCCCATGGTGATTTTCTAGGTCGAATGAAACCTTTATCTAATTACTCCTGTAATTACTTCTTTAACTCTAAAAGTTCAATTTGATCCATTCGATAAGGGGGTTTTAAAATTGTCTTAGAATTGGGAATTAAGTCAACAGTAAATTCAACTTCCCAATTAGGAATTATACCAGGAAACTAATCAGGAAAAACATCAAGATACTCATTTACCACTAGCACATCATTAATCGAGAAATCTTATTTGTTTTAAACAATATGTTCAAGGTAACATTCATTTCCATCTTTTACTAGTTTCTCACCTTCTTGATATGTTATCAAAATTAAGGGTTCATTCTTGTATAAAAACTAAAAATATTTCTAAAAAGAAACCTATTTATCTCTATAGTAAATCTTATCATGATAAATGGAAAGTCAATCCATACCCAAAATAACATCAAACTCTACTATAATAAAAACAATAATGATTTCAAGTAGATTCTTTCTACACACAAGGAGAGGACGGTTCGTATAATTTATTTTTGTCTCAACATTTCCCCTGGTGTTTTTACCATATGTTCGGGATTCGTATATTGAGATGGAATTTTCAATTTACAATAAAAAATCTTAGAAATGAATGAATTTGTAGACCCTGAATCAAACAACACATTGGCATAATCTGAAAAAACAAACAGTGTACCTTATACTACTTCATTTGATGGCCCAAAATCTACTGAAGTAGTTGAAAAGGATTTCACCACCCCTTTCTTCTTGTATTCTGTTTTCTTTCCCTCAGTTGAGTTCTTCATTGGACACTCATTTTCATAATAACCCATTTCATTAAACTTCAAAAAAATTACTGACTATAAATCATATTTTGTCTTACCATTAACCTTATATTTTTAAGTGCAATTACGAGCCTTATGTCCCATTTTACCACATCAGTAGTACTTACCATAATTAAAAAGACATTCCCCAGCATGCTTTTTACAATAATTTTCACAAATTGTAAACTTAATTTTCTTACCATCAAACATTTTTAAAGAGTTATTCTCTTTCGTCTGTCACCTTGACCTCTTATTCTATTATTTTTCACAGAACACTTGATCATCAGCAAACTCCATTTCCACCTTATTCGTACATCGAACAAGTTTTTTCTAACTTTTGAGCTCACGATAATATAAATCCATTTGATACTTTGTCTTTAATCCTAAGTAAAAATGGTTGATTTTACTATCAAGATCTCATTTGAAATTTGAAGCATACCTTTCCAGTCAAGTGAATTTTTCTTTATAAGCAGCCACTAAGTTATCCTCCTACCTCATTTCTAGGAATTTTTTTCCCATCCTAAGACAAACCACCTTAGAAAAATATTTTTCAAGAAATGTACCTTTGAATTCATCCCAATCAAGAGAATCAATCTCCTCACTATCCCTGATACTTTTCACCATCGACCACCATTGATTGACTTTACCTTAAAAATGGTAAATAGCGAGACTAACCTTTTGATGTTCTGAACACCCCATGATATCAAAAATCTTCTTTAGTGCTTTAATCTTCCCTCCAACCAGTACAGGGTTAGATGATTCTCTAAATGATGGGGGATCTTGCCTCATGAAATGCTCCACTATTGACATGTTCCTATGTGGTTGATTTGGATGATCTCATGCATGGATAACACCACCATTTATAGCCTGAGTCAACTGTGTCATCACTGCAACAAACTATTCAGTTCTGATTCCGACCATCTCAAGTTGCTGATTTGGATGTTTGTCTTCTTTTTGATGACATCCCACCATAGCTTCAATGTTTCGTCTACGGAAAACCATTCTAAACACAGAAATATATTAGGCGAAGCAACATGGTAATATGAAAATTCTATATCATTTAAATATTAACATAAATTAATTTATGTATATTAATTTAACAATATCCTAACTCTTAAAGTTCTATAAACTGACCTCTTATACCAACTATAAGGACTCATCCTTAAAACATTACATAATCTTGAATTAAATGGATAATTCATGTTGAGGATCTTTTCAAGTTTAGTGTTTTAGAAAATTAGGCAATAACTATTAAATTACATCTCAAAAATTACAAAGTAGACACTTCTACTCAGTTTAAATTTTTTTATAAAATAAAAACTCTTGAAAAAAAGAGTCATGTCTAGTTCCATGTTTTAGACAGCATGACTTTTCCATGATCCCATCCTTGACCTTATTCATCTTTAAGTCATGTGAAAAACATTTCAAAACTTGGGATGAGCATAAAAAGCTCAGTAAGGGTTATAAAATAAAGAGAGAAAACATTAGTTCATCAAAACATAAGATTTTTAACATACATCATGAAATCATAAGATTTATGAATAACACATAGTAATCACAAATCATAAAAGGTAACTTGTGGCATCCACAACATACTTATGTTGTAGATTTCACAGCCATGTTGGGAGTTACATTTGGAATACCCATCACAGTATATTCCATAATTCTATTAGGAGAAATATTCACATTTACCTCCATCACGTTACCCAATGCATTGGAGAGCTATCTCAGGCTCACCCTCCCTAGGATTATCATGGAGCCACCTGTATACATAAACAATGACCAAGAACCATAACATATTCATAACATATATAACAAACATAGAGGAAAGATAACATTTCCACATTTCAATCCCAATATATCATTTAAATATATTGGCATAACAAATCCATTATCCAAAGCATTTTCAATACCAAAATACATAAAAGAGTATATGGTGTTTATTTTCCTTTTAAAAAATTATGACTTGTTAAGAAATCCATATATCAAATAATACTCGTGGCGGCAGAAAAGGTCATTGTCAACACTTATGTTAAAGAAACATTATTTTTTTCATTTAGTAAAATGCCTTTTATAAAAAGATTCCCTTTGAATGAAATTAAAAGTCAAATTTTTTTATACATCGTATAAAATAAAGTCATGTATAAAACAAAATATTCCTCAATGAAAGGAGATTGAGACAAAGTCCCTTACCTCGTGTCTGACTTGAACCGTTCGTTCTTCAATCTCCTAAATAATAAACTAAAGTTAATTTATACTCTCTTAAGAACCATTTTTCAAGTTTATTATTCTTTTTATATCACTTATTACTATGTTATAAGTACTATGTAATCATTTAAGTTAATAATGGTTGTTTTGTCCATATTTGGTACTTAAGTCAAAAATGAACTTCTTATATTTACAAGTTGTCCATGTGGTCAAAAGTTAATTATTTCCATAATTATATTCATGATTTAGATATCATATATATCATATATATCAATTATATATATGTATTTATAATAGTACATAACATTTGGAGGTAAGAAATGAAATGCACCGTTCATGGAGATGGTAAGCCGTACGTATGCATAAATGCTACTTTCATTTCTATTTCATATTTAATGGAATGAAAACATAATGATACATAGGTGTATTATAATTCCATTATAATTACATGTATAATTTCATTAACTCCATCCTTTATATTTTTCATGTATGTCATGAATGAGTCATATCACTTTGAGGGGGTGGTAGTCCGCACTTCCTCAAATGAAATTATCATGTTTACCCATTATGGAAACCATAAAGGTATGCTATAAATGAAAAATAAAGAATCATAGAGAAAATATAAATATAATATATATCACATATAAATATAGTTCTATCACAATTTCCACCATAAGAGGTGGTAGGAGAATATTGAACAATCATCGTTTTGTGAGGTAGTAGTTCGTCGTCCATATAAACAGTATGTTATTTACCCATTAGATGGAGGTGTGTGTAAGTGTAGTTCTAATACTTATCATAAAAACAACCTAGTATATTTAGGATATTGGTGTTCTTATAAAATAATGTAATAAAAAGATTTTTTGGGGTTGAGAAGTAAAATAATAGAAAATAACTTAAAAGAAGACTTTACCTTTACATCGGGTAACTCCCTTTGGTTTGAACCAAAGGGATTTCTTAAAGTGACTTATTCCTAAGGTAAGGCTTCTAGGTGGAATAAAAGGATATTGAGATCTTATATGGGTAGATTTTGGACGATACAAGGGGATTGAGAGGTGTGAATAATGGGTTAGAGGTGAGGTATTTTTTTAAGGGGGAGGAGGGACTCTTTAGGAATGTTTGAAAATATTATTTTATTATATAATGATTTTGAGTTTCAAACTGTTCAAAACATATTAAAGTTAAAGATAAGATAACTCTATTTCTAAATAAACCCATACAATAAGAATAGGTCATGTTTTGGATATTTTTTTAATTTTTATAATCTTATTTATTTAAATCATTCATTAATGAGGTAAACACAGCATCATTATTGTGTCATAAATAATTTTATTTATTTGATGTCTAAAAATTATAAAAAAAAATACCATTATGTAGGAAATATTTTTATATTTATAATGAATATTTATAGTCAAATATATCAATTATATAACCCCACATTAAAAAAATTTTATCAAAATAATACATGTTTATGATATTTTTATTTTTACTTTTAATAAAAATTTATTAACAGCATTATTTTTTCCAAGTGGCTTTCAAAGGCCAAAAGTCTCACCCAATTATTGTATTGGTCTTCCATTATTCATCCAATAAGGTTATGACAAGTGTTAAGGTAATTTTATATTATTATAATATTTTTTTACCTTGAATTACCCTATTTACCATTAACCGAGATAAATAAAAGTCAAAAGTTATTATTCACCAAAAATTATTTTCATCTTATTGAACCAAATTTTAATTAATAATAAAAACCATTTAAGTTGGATTTTTGAAATTCAATTCACGGAAGTGGTAAAATTTAATTTAAATGAAAAATTCAGTTTTTTAACTACTACATAGTGTTTTCACTTTTCATCAAAAATTGAAGTTTTTCAGAAAAATACAAAAAATTCAGGCTAAGATATATTTGATATTATGAATTAAAAATGATATTAATTTTACCAAATTCATAACAAAGAAGTTTTATTAATTAATTTAAAATTAATTTCCATTGTCAAATCAAAAAGTGTGTTTTTTAAGAAATAATAACTATCAAAAGATTGACACTTGTTTATATCCAATTTCAAAGTGAAATTACTTCCAATGACCAAAATTGGATTAAATGGTAAAAAATAATATAATTACACATTAAAAACAATTAAAAAGATAATCTAACCTTATAAATAAATTATATTAAAAGGTAGTTTTGAATTAAAATACAGTATTTTTACTATTCATTAAAAATGAACATTATCAGAAAAATACTAAAATTTCATCCAAAGTAAATTTTTATTTCCCAATCATAAATAAGAATTTTATTTTGTCAAATAGAACATATAAAAGTGACCAAAACTAAATTTAAAAATAGTTCTCCATCAAAAGGTGGTAAATCGACCTTTTAATGAATATTAGAGTATTAATGCTTAAAATTGGTTTCTTTCTTATTTTAAGCCTCTAAAATTTAATTTATAAATGTAAAAACATTTAACAAACATGTATATTCATATTTTACTTAGTTTTTTTAATTCTCTCCATTACAACTGCTAGGAGTTAATAGCCATTTAAAATAATATATTATATTATTATTTTCAGTATAACACACCATTGTGTGTAACATTAGACTTCAAAGAAACTCATCGTTGCATATTAGGTATGCCATTGAACATAGAATCGCATTTAAAATAACATTAATATTTAATTCAAAAATATTAATCAATATAAAAATTTATTATTATTTATTTACTTAGGATGTTACATTGGTCATTGGAACCTGGGTAACTATGTGGGGAATCTTGGTTTATGTTACAATAGTTTAGATCACACATGGGTTAGTTTCCCCTCTAATGTGAAATGGGACTAGGCAAGGAGTGCCCCCAAGGATTATAGTGTGGGATATTTTGGTGGATTATGTGTTTATTTGGGATGCAATGTAGGTTGTTAGGTGGTCTTGAATTTAAAATTTTGTTATGGTTGTCTCAATGTAGGAACTAGGTAATTTTCCATGACACATATTCTTTATATATTGGTTTATTTATGGTATTCCCTCACTTTATGTATGCCCTTAAGATCAGTTATAACACCACTTATTTAAATATATCTTATTTTATTGATCTTCCTTATGATATAGTGGTGCATGTTTTATCTTGTATTTTGTTCTTCTTGGTTGGGTTAGTTTTCTAAATGGTTTTAAAAGTTTTTTCCAAATTAAGGAGAAATTATTTTGTTTTGTTTTCTTTGGATCAAATATCCTAATTTTGGTTTTAAATAATTTTTTTATTAAAATGGATATTTAATTGGATTTTATATAAATAAAATAAAATCATGTGATTTATCTTTTTTTGGACTATAAAAATTAGTACACCTTATTTTCTACTATATTTCAAATTATAAATTTTTAATTGTCTCTTATAATAAAATTTCATAGATTCCCTGGTGAGATTCTAATAGACCCATTAACTAACACCTTACATAATCATTCTTGTTAATCTATGAAACTCTTATGATTCATGTAGTTTATAGGTTTTATTTTGGATTAATCATCATTATATTAGGTTGGTGGATGAGTTGAAATGTGGTGAGAAACTTTGGGTTTCTTGTGGGTGACCTAATTTTGGTTTGGATTTTGTTTAAATATTGTGTTTTTTTTTGTATCGAACAAGACATATCTTCTTTAATTTTCATTTAGTTTTGGGTACTTATAATACTTGGACTCTACCTTGGTATATATTTTCATGATATGATTTAGATCATTTTCATTTTTATTATGATTTTTTTTTGTTTCTCTCTTTATTTAGGTCTATATTATTTATATTTCATGGACATCCAATGTATAGATAATATATGACAGATTTTTGGATAATAATACACTATCTTATTACTATGATATGAGGGTGAAACCATTTCCAAATGTTTCCTTAAATTTCTAGGACTAGTTTACATCCCTTGGGTATCAAAAATTCATTTTAGGCTGAGTAGCGAGCTAGGTTGGGCGATGTGCCAAGTCATCTTCGGCCAATTAGTTACAAATGGTATCAGTTCCAAGTATTTTGATAAGGGGATAGGTCTTGATTGAACCCACTCAATTTTAGGGATGTTTCTTGGTTTTATAAATATATAAATGTCAAAACTTGAGAGATATGTTTGGGGGAGGACCTCACAAGCTCTTTCTCCATCAAAATATCAAGTTTACATGGATATTTGGGATTGAGTGTCCTATTTTTTATTTTGATCTTGATTTATTTTGGTGATTTTTTATGTTAAAAGTTGATATTTGAATCACCAGTGAGTTAAAAAGGTTATTTTTGGGGTTCCCTTATGGTTTGGAGGTGGGAGTGAAAGAATTGATAGAGTTTTATGGTTCTCCCACACAGTTTGGTAAACCATATGGAGCCTAAAGAGGCTAGTTATGAGAACTTCATAGATCTTAGAACATGATTATAAATGTGGGAAAATCATACACAATTGTGAATTCATCCTGTATTTTTTATTTTTATGTCTTTGGGTTTCAAATATCTATGAAAGTGATTCCATCTTGTCAAGGATGCTACCAAGATGGTATTTTTGTTATTTTTCATTGCCGAATGGGTTTTTCTTATTGTTCCATGTAATGTTTTTTCATGTTTGATGTTGAAAATATTTTTTGGGAAAAATAAGTGGTATTTTAAGAAATTTATTATTATAAAATCAGTTTGGTATATAGTTTGAAAGTCATTATTTTAAAATTTTAAATGTAGTATGATTCACTTTCTAATGGTTTTTATTTTAAAGAAGGTGGGGTTTTTTGTTTTCCAAAAGATTCTTGGTAAAATTCATTCATATTTTAAAAGTAATTTATGGATTTTAAAATAAAATTGGGTTTTATATTATGTGGATAATGTATTTTTTATGAATTTATTTTCTAGAAATTATACATTAGTTGTAATGGAAACATTTGGTTTATAATTTGATACATGAATTGATCATATTCATGTATTGGGATATTTATATTATACCTATAAGAAATGTAAATAGTGATTGTAGGAGGCCAATTTTGAAGGATGGTCCTAGAGATGAATCCTCCTATCACATGTTGAATCTATTTTTTTTTTTTTTTGATTTTACCCTAACTCTAAATAGTGGTGGAATCAAAACATTCCTCACTCATAAACCCTATCTTGGATTTCTTCAATCTATATATTCTCTTATTTGTTGGGTATCATGGTTTAGTTATATAAGTGTAGTGTTTGAAAGGGATTTATGGAATCCTAAATTCTCTCAAGACTCTAAAATATTTAAGGGTGAGATCTACTATGAGTTTTTTAGTTTGATTGAGTGAAGTTTGGGGGGAGATGATTGTTTCTTTTAAGTTGTGTGATGGAATGTATTGGGAATTCATTAATTTTTTGTTATTTCATTAATTATTTCTTATAAAATTGAAGTTAAAGGTATCTCTTTATTATGAGATCCTTTATATTAAAAATCTTACAATAGAGGTTTTGGTAGGCTGGGGTCAATTCTCTATAATCCCTATTATCTCTCATGAAATGAAGGAGCTTCTCGTGAACTTCCATTATGGTGATCTAGGTTACTATATTCCCTTTTCTTGGAATAATATGAGGATCTATGTGTGTTATGGTAATTTGGGTCATCATTAGATATTTTATAAGTTATTTTATTAGAAAAATTATTGTTTGTAGTTTTGATTGGGATGTCTATCTTTTGACAGTTATTTATTTGGTGGTTTTCTTATGGATTTGGATTTGAGGGAAGTTTTCTATGTGGTTCTTGTTGGATTTTCTACTTGATTTTTTCTTTTATTGAATGATTAATCCCTTTGTGGTCTTTTTTGTGATTAGATGATGGAATGTTGTTTCTAAAGGTTTTTATGAGTTTTGTTATCTATGGTGAGTACTTAAAGTTATTATAATGTCAAGGAAAACCCTTGGGTCTATGCTAGTATAACTGGGATGAGTGTTTCTTTTTATGGTTTTGTAAGTAGGTTTTTTATTCAATGTGGGTTCTTTAGGAAATGGCTATCCTTGTTTATGGTTATAGTATATATATATGGGTAGTGGCATGACCTGAGGTAGGATCCTATGTTATTTCTTTTTAAGGTTGATAATAGTTGGAATTAGTTGATGTATTCTTTTATGTTCATGGGTTTGATGGTTCAACTGGATTATTTCTTTTGGGATTTGATTATTTCCTATAAAATAAATCATTTATGGTTATTGGTATGATTTGTTTTTAGGATTTCATCAAAGGAGTTGTCTAAAATGGTTTTGATTTCCTTTCAGATTTTTTTATTATATTTTTCACCAATCTAGATTAATTATAAATTGCAGGAATACTTTTTCTAGGTATCCATTCTCTTAGAGTATCAACTTTTCTAGTGGTAGTTAGGTTTTTTTTGGATATTGTTAGTAGTATTGAGTATTAGATTATAGTTTTTTATGGTTTTTTACAGGTTTAATGGTTCACTTTTTTCATTAAACCTTCTTTAGTTCTTTCCCAATCTACGTACATATAGTTTTGAGGTGTAGAGGTGCCCATTTTAATCACCATCTACTTTGACCAAGTAATTTTTTAGGGCATAAAGTATCATTTTGGGGATATTGAAACACCCTGTGTTTTATTTATTCTATTTATTTAATATTATTTTAGATTGATTTAATATTTTATGATGTTTTGGGTGTGAATTATTAATTTTTTTATGTTTTTTTCTATTAATGGTTTTCGAACATTTAATAGTTTCATGTGAATGACCTATACATAAGCATCTTGATGCACATAGTTTAGAATTCATGATTTAGGAGAAACCATTTCAGTTACCCTTATATAAGGCCTTTTTATTTAATTTTTGAAGGAGCATGGTTAGTCTGTATAGGTATCACACCATTAGGGGAGACCATATGGGGTTAACCTTGTTATTGGATTGTGAGGAACAAGTTTTTTCAAACCATGTTGTAACCATGAGAGCTACCTAGGTTTTTAAAATATTATATTTATTTTTCTACCCTCTTCAATTTTTAAACACCAAATCCTCGCTTCTCTTTCATACTCATCTGACACTCTCTAGGGAGTTTGATGGATGGGTCTCCCTTTCTTCTCCTCTAGATTTTGAGCCTTCCACCTTCGAATCTTGGTTGTTCTTCCTTGGTAAGCTCTATACCCTGTTTATTTCTCATTCCCATTTTCATTTTTTTTCATTCCCTTATTATAACTTCTTCTCCATATTCTTGAAGGTTCTTCTCCATATTCACTTTTCATAGGGAGGTGCTTCTATGCTATTGATTTATTTTTCAATTAATTATGTGATTGAGGCTTTGAAAAATAATTTTTAGTTAAATTATGACTATGTATGACTTATATGTAGTATTTTGAAAATGTTTTGAGTTTCTATGGATTTAAATTGGATTTTTTTGAACTGATCAGTATTGCAAACCAAGAATTTAATTAAATTCTTGGGAGTATTTTCCAAATGATTTTGGTGATAAATTATGGTCAAATTACTTATTTTAGATTTTTAAGAAAGGAAATCATTTTTTCAAATTAATTTTTTGAAAAGTGAAGGGTGTTATGCCTTTTTATTTTAAAAAAATGTTTTCTTTAATTTATTTTTTCAATGATATTAAAATTCTTGGAATTGTAAGCCTAAATTTTAAGTATTTTCTTGTGTAACTTTATAATTTAATGTTATTATTCATTTGATACCCTATTTGATATCCAGAATGATTGTATCACCCATAATAGGTTGTTTATTTTGTGATTTAAGTATAGTGTGAGAGGGGATATTTCATTTAAGGGAGTTGTAAGTGAGAGTAATTTATTTCTTATGATTATGATGTATTTTATTCTTCTTGACTAATTTTTTACTAACCACCCCTTTGGATTAGTCATGGGAATGTAGGTAACAATATGGAGTATCTTAGATTATTCTACACTAGTTAAAATCAAACATGGTCTAGTAACCCCTCTAGTGTGAAATATGACTAGATGAGGTTTTCCCCTAAGGATGATAATATAGTATATTCAGGTGGCTTGTGTGTTTATTTAGGATGCAATGTAGGATGGAAGTTGGTCCCATTTTTTTAGTGTTGTTAGGCTGATCCCACTATAGTACCTAGGTATTTTCCCATGAAACTTATTCCTTACCTAGGGGTTTATATAATGGGTTCTTTCTTTGTATGCTTTCCAATGAAATCAGTTATGGTACCTATTACTTCATTGTATCCTATTTTGTTGATCTTCCTTTGATATAGTGGTGTCTTATCATATTTTTTTGGGTTGGGTTGGTTTTCCAAATCGTTTTAAATGTAGTTTTTGAAATAAAAAATCCAAATGAAGGAGAGTTTTTTTTATTTAATTCCTGACCTAAGTCACAGGGTTTGGGATAAAGTTTTATAAAGTCATACGTGCACCTCCCCATATGACATAGATTTATGATTTGTAACAATTATCTACAGTAATTAATAGGGGGAATATAACCTATGATCAAAGTAAATCATAGCTGAAAAATTATAGTGGAAGTGACCAAATAATATAAAAGAAGAATAACCATCTAGATAACCATAATAACAATAAAAACATTTTCATATAAAAAGATGCTATCAAACATGATAGACCATTTATTGTCCAATGGGTCACACAAACATATATATACATAAGATATAAATGAATTTAAATCATACAGGATACTCAAAAATAACTCTATATCTGAAAATTATTGATCTTCATATACACACCAAGATACTTTCACTCAAACCAGTACATGTCCATGTGCTCAAAAAAAGATATAAGGTCTACACATGCACTGAGGATCCCATTCTGGGTGTGAGCATATAACATTAGTATGGTCTCTCCAAGAACCCCAAATTAGTATGATAATTTATGTGTAAATACAAATAAATTAAATGTTCAAAAAAATAAACATTCCAAGAATTTGTGTGATAACCAAGCTTCCACATTCCCTAAACTTACATTTTTTTGTTCCATGTCTAAATAAAGACAAATTTTGTCACCACATGTTACAATACATTCAATACTTACCAACATCGATTATCATCCTATTCCTATCAATCCTATCTCGATGTTCCACATTAAGGAATGTCACACACCCCACCTTATCGTTAGTCATTATCAAGAACACTAGACACTCCTCCTCGATGGTGGTTATTATTTAGAACATCGCACACCCCACCTTGAAGGTGGTCACTATCCTTGTACGGTGGTAAGTCTTACCTGACATGTTTTTTTAATTGGCTAATCATGTCAACCCTGTATAGAAAGCCCCCAATTCAGCTTGTAGTTGACATTTTCTCATTTCATATGAATAGTTTATTCCCACATATGTAAACATGTCTCTAATCTGACCTATACCATCAAATGAGCAATAGTTTTTATCCATCACTATAATGACACCGACCCCAATAACCTGGATCTAGTTTTTTAATTTATTACATTGTTATATATACAATACTTGAATCCCAAAGGATTTTTCAGTTTAGTAGTCTTGGAAGCTAGATTACACACATGAACCTTACATTACAATTCAAAACATAGAATATAACATAGATAATCCTTTGATAATGCGATTATTCTCCTATATTAACCCTATATATCATTCATAATAAACATCTTGTAATCCTAGGAAAATAAAACATAATAAAGGGGGGAGCTCAAATGATCGGTAAGGGTAAGCGTAAAATGGAAGCTATTATGAATAAATAATCATAAATCATAAGGTAAGGTGTGTAAATAAAACACAATCCCCTTAAACATAATCTTGATTATAATAGGTAAATAATAAATAATACTATATAAAATAATCAAATTATCTAGAAATAATAACCATGGATATTCTAATAGTCAAATAATCACATGGAATATCAAAAACTAATCTCAAAATGAGAGAATTCATAATGTGAGACATCATAAACATACCATCAAGGCTTCATCCAAGACATCATACATAAATGGGTAATACATTAACCAATACCCAAACTAGTTTGTCTCATGAGACCTACCGATGTATCGAGGGGATATAGCGGGTCTCGTCCATCACTTACTAAGTCCAATTCATTCCTCATATGAAAAGGGTGAAACTTAACCAAAATAAACATTAATATTAAAACTATCATACAAAAATGTTAATACACTAACCATAAACCATGACTGGTATCAAAATAGAACATCAATTTTCAAAAATTTCCTAAAAACTCTCAATAAAAATGGTAGATGGTATCTTAATAGATCAACCAAAATTAAGAATAAAATCTAAAAAAGGAGGTTTACATAGATGAAATTAGTCTAATGAAAGTATTAAAAATGTATTGAAAGAAATCCTAATTTTTATATTGAAATTATTTTAAAATGGGAGATAAATTTTAAAATAAAACATTTTCAATGAAAATAATCTTGTATTCTTGTAAAGGAATCTTTTCTCATTCCATATAAGTTAAAATAATAACATTCCTTCTGTATTTTTTTCAAAAAGGTCATAAAGTACCTCATTTGGAAAATGAAAAAAAGTCTTCATTCAAAAAGTTTTATAAAAAATAAGTAAAAATAACTTTAAACAATTTTATAATAATAGTAATAATATTTTTAAATACATTTTTACGAAACATGGACATGGATGATAAATATTCCCTAGTAAATACTTATATATAAACAATTCTGGATGATAATGAGATTGAAAAAATTGCCCTTAACATGTAATTTTTTTTATTTGAGGGTGTTTTAACCTCCTTTATAATAGTTAAATTATTTTATCCATATTTATTATATCATATATAATCCTATTATATTGTTTTTTTGATAATATTTCATTAGTACAATTGTTTTAGGTGGTAAATTCTTCATTTTATTATGTATTTTTTGTCATGTAAGTCATGTTTATTATGCATGGGATACACTTTATTTATATCCGTAATGATATTAAGTTCATAAATATTATATTAACTCATCATATACATTTTTATAATCATTATTGATTGGTTAATTTGTAGAATAAATCTTATCACGTTGTGGAGCCGGTATGTCATACATACGCACGAGCGACGATATCATTACCTTAATGGTAAAGTGGGAAGGAATTGGATGATATATTAATTATAAATAATCAATATCATTCCATATTTATTATTTATATCAATTATATTCATCATTATACTCATCCAAATAAATTTTTGATGAACAAAAAAATTACACCACAACGTGGAGACGGTAAGTTGTACATACACATGCATTGTGATATTGTTTTTCATAGGATAGATAAGAGGAGGAATATGGTTGTACCATAATAAAAATAAAATATAATAATATAGAATATATTGGAGTTATTAATTTATAATGGAAATAATTTGTTGATAGGAAGTAGAAGAAGAAATAATTTTAAAGAGTTGGTAAAGACAATTACCTCTTCTTTAGCGAACCTCCTTTGGATATCCTCTTAGGGACACTAGGGTTGATTTTTTGAGAATACCAACACCTCTAGGATGTGTCTAGGGAAGTTCATAAGTAAAATTTTTAGGTTTTGGTTGATCAATAAGGCTAAAATTGGAGTGAGGGAGGAGGTTCCTTTTATAATAGGGGGAGGAGACCTCTTGGAATCCATTAAAATATTAAATTAATATAAATTGATTTTATATTTAAAATAGTTTTAAAGTGTGTTATTTAAAATATAATATGATTATGTGTGTAAATTCTATAAAATAATAATTTTTATACAAGTTTTGGCCATATTATTACTGTTGTAGTTAGGCTTTATCCCTTAAATAATTTAACTCTTTCCATGACAACTTGTCTTTTTTACTCTTTAAGGGTTAATATAATTACTATAAAATTAAAAAAGAACCCCAAATGGATAATTGATGAAATATTTAACCTTATATTATTTATTTTTTATAATTTCATATTTTATAAATTTTATATCATTTAATAAAATATTATTTATTTTAAAGTATCATTTTTGTTAATTCTGATACTATTTACTGTTTGCCTTTTTAAAAATATCCTAAAAACATGATAACTTCAAACCAAAATTTTTAATATATAAATAACATATCTAAATTTTCTATAAAATTCTTTTATGTCATTAATTGTGTGAAATTATATTTATTTTAATATTTTTAAAATCATTTATTTTATATTTTCATTAATTAAACAATTAATGCATCATTATTGTGAAAGCCTTTAATTAAATAATTTATTCTCTAAAAATTAGAAATAAATTATCACAATTACTATAAATTTATTTTGATTCAAATTAAAATTTATATTCAAATTTATCTTTTATATAACCCTGTATTAAAAATTTAATACTTATTAAAAAACATGAGTATGATATTTTTAACTTATCTTTAAATAAAATATTATAAATGTCACATTCATACCCTAGTGGATTTAAAGCATAAAATTTTTTCTTGAGGTTTATTTTTGTTTAAACCCACTTATCCAATAAAATTGGGACAAGTTTTAGGGTAATTTTATAATATTATAATATTATTTTTACATTTAATTACCCAATTTACCCTTAATCGGGGTAAATAAAAATTTACTGAAGTTGCTATTCATAATATCTAAAAATTAATTTAATTCTATTAGACTCTAAATATCATATTTATTACAACAATTTATTTACCTTTTCCCAAATTCAGTTCGCATAAGTGGATAAATTAAGTTTAACACTAATCCCACAGATGTGGCAAGAAGGCGGGTAAAAGGAAACATTCAAAAGTTCAGTAAGTTTTTATATCTAATTTTAATATAAAATTGATTACAATGACCTAAATTGGATTAATATATGTTTTATTGATCTATTTTTACTTTTAAAAATTAATTTAAAATAAATTTAAATGAAAAGTTTATTTTTTAACCACAATGCATTATTTTTCACTATTCATCAAAAAATGAAACCTCTCAAAAAATACCAAAAAATCTCCATAATATAATTTTGATATTATAAATCCAAAAAATAATTCTATTTTTAGAAATAAACTTTATAAAATTTCTAATATTTAGTTTTAAAATAAGTGCGCTAATAAAAGGTGGTAAAATTCCCCTTTTTAAAAAAATATACTTTTTATACCCAAAATCAGATTTTTTTTCTTATATAAATATATAAAAATAATTATATAGAATATACATAAATTTTATAATGTGTTAATACAATTAATAACTAATATTTAAATAGATAGGTTAAGGGATCATGGTGTTCTCAAACTAGGTGTTGCGTGCAACACAAGCTATCAAAAAAATTAAATTTATTCAAAAAGGAAAATAGGGTAAAGTATTGTAGTGATACATTATTCCCTCCTAAAAAAATTCATCCTCAAAATTTTAGGGGTGTTACCTTCTAAAAAATATGTGGGTATTTCTTCTTCATAGAATTTTTTGTTTCCCATGTTGTTTTTTCCATTTTTTGATTTTACTAGAGTACCTTTACCAGACTAGTCATCATATTCCTTATTAATTGCTCTCAAGTATCATGAATTTGGATCTGTTGTTAACAATAAAAAATTTCATAATAAAAATCTAATTTATCATAGGTGATCACAGGTGTTGGGTCAGACATGTACTTCTTTATCATAGATATATGAAACACATTGTGTACTTTTTAGAGATTCGACAGCATTACCAAATGAAAAGAAACAACTCCAACCCTTTCAAGAATATCAAAGGGTATATTGTACCTAGGACTTAGTTTCTCTTTCTTACCAAACCTTATAACACCCTTTCATAGAGATTCATTCAATAAAACATGATCTTTAACTTGAACCTCAAAATCCTTCATTCAATTATCTGCATAACTCTTCTTCCTACATTGATATGATTTAATGTGAGCCTGAATAGACTTTACCTTTGTTGTTTTTTCTTTAACATGTTTTGGGAGTATGAGTTTTCTTTCAATAACTTCATCCTAAAAAGTTGGATTATGACATCTCTTTCCATATAATTCTTTATACATTTCCATTTGAATACTTTAATGGAAACAATTATTGTAGGAAAACTCTACCAAAGTAATGTACTGATCACACATACCTTGAAAGTTTTGTGAGCATGAACTCAACATGTCTTCCATTATTTGAATTGTTCTTTTAGACAGTCCATTATTTTGAGGATGGTATGCAGTTCTAAAATGAAGCTCAGTGTTAAGAGCCTTCTGGATAATTTTCCATGATTTTTATGTAAAGTAGAGTCTTGATTATAAACAATCGATAGAGGTGCACCATAAAGTCTTAAAACTTCGTTAATATAGAGACTTATGAGAAGATCAAGAGTAATTTCTTCTCTTATACCAAAAAAATGTGAATATTTGGTTAGGTGATCAATGATAACCCATATTGCATCATTCTTCTTAATAGTATTTGGTAGTCCCATGACAAATTCCATATTAATTTCATCCCATTTACTCATAGGAATAGGTGGAGGTTGTAGGACTCCTTTAGGATTTTTCCTCATGGCTTTCACTTATGGAAAAACCAAACATCTAGACAGATAATCAAAAATTTCCCACTTCATGTTTTCCCACCAAAAATGTTCCTTCAAGTCCCTATACATCTTTGTGTTACCAGGATGAATAGTGAAATCTGAGCTATGATCATCATCCAATAATTATCATTTTATGTTAGATATATATGGAACACATAGTCTCTATCTAAATTTTATAACACCATATTCACAAACAAATTCTGCTAATTTTCCTTCATTCACACTTTTAATATTCATTTTAAAGTCCTCATCATCAAATTGATAATTATTTATCTTCTCTAATAAATATGGTTCTAAAATAATTTTAAATATGATTTATGTATCTATTTCCATTGAAACTCTCATATCCATATTTACTAGGTCCATGAAGATTGGATCCCTCTCAATCCTAATTTTGGTTAGAACTCCATGATTCTTTCTACTAAATGCATATACTACCTTATTTTCCTTCCTCGTGGTAGTGTATTGAGAAATTATAATCCTTGAGTAGCTTGATCCATTGCTGATCTCCCATGTTGATCTCTTTCTATGAGAATATGTATTTCAAACTTTTATGGTTCGTGTATATCTCACATATTTCACTATAGAGATAATGTCTCTATATTTTCAAATTGAAGATAACAACCACTTTCTGTAGATCATGGGTTGGATAGTTCTATTCATGAGTCTTCAATTGTCTTGAAGTATATTCCATAACTTTATCATTTTTCATTGGGACACAACCAAGACCCTTATTCAATGCATAACTATATATGAAAAACCCATCAATTCTAAATAGTATAGTCAAAATTGGAACATTAACTAATATTCTCTTTGGTTCATCAAAACATTCTTCACATTCTTCACATTCCCTTTTACAAAAAAAACATAACCCCTCTATGTGTAATCTTGGTTAATGGGTTAGCCAATCAGGAAAAATTCTGAATGAACCACTGATAATAACTTACCAAACCAATGATACTACATACCTGAGTTATGTTTTTTGGTGTATGAAATTCTATGAATAAATTTTTCTTTAGAGGATCAACTGATATTCTATTATATGAGAAAATATGGCCAAGAAAAGGAACTTCTTGAAGCCAGAGATTTCACTTACTAAATTTACCATATATCTCTTCCTTTATAAGAGTATTAAGAATAATATACAAATTATTCTCATGATCTTCATATCTTTTAGAATAAACCAGAATATCATCAATTAATACCACCCCAAAATCATTAAGATATCCCTTGAACACTCTCTTCATTGTATCTATAAAAACAGAGGGTGTATTAGTCAATCCAAATGGAATTTCTATAAACTCATAATGTCCATACATCATCTAAAAAGTTTTCTTTGGAATGTCTTCCTTCTTTACTCATAATTGGTGATACCCAAAATGAAGATTAGTATTTGAGAAATATTAGGCTCCATACATTTGATCAAATAAGTCATCAATGTGAGTTAGATGATACTTTTTCTTTATTGTAATAGCATTTAGTTCTATATAATCAATTTACAACCTCATGGATCCATATTTCTTCTTAACAAAGAGAACAGGGGCTCCCCATGGTGAAAAACTAGGGAGAACAAACTCTTTATTACCCAAATCCTCTAGTTGTTTCTTAAACTCCACAATTACATAGGGGGCATTCTATAGGGAGTATTTATTATTATTTTTTCATCAGGGATTAAATAAATATAAATTAAACTTCACACCTTATGGAATTTCTAGGTAATTACTCAAGAAATAAATCAATTTATTCATGCATAATTGGTGCATACTCAATTATAAAATTACAATCTTCATACTTAGTTGGTTTTTATCTTCATCTCCAAGAATTTTATTTGGTAGAGCTACTGGGGTGGATCTTTAAAAGAATTAGATGAAGAAGTTTCTACTTTAAAGATAAGGGATTATTCATCTTCCTCATAAATTTTAATTTCCCTCTTCTTGTAAAAAAATCATCATATTTTTAAATACAATCCTTAACAGGTATTATATCAAATTCAACTGTAGGTATGATGAAAAGGTCATCAATTAAATCACGTTTATGTGTCATTACGTGGACTAAACGATGCATCTTTATTGTAATGAGAGTTACCTTAGGAGTTTTAACTAATAACTCCCTTATTAAATAAATATGTAAATGTCTAATATTCTTGGAAAACTGGGAAGATATAAAAGAATGTGATGATATAGAATTAGATAAAGCATTGGCTAAGTTTGAGTATATGAATAAAGTACCTTCCACCACATCATTAGGAACTTCAACCTCAAAAATTATGATCTCATAAGCTTGGTCTCTATCCCTTTTCCTTTTCTAGGTAAAATTTACTTGGCGATTAGGATAATAATTTTCATAATTTCCTATTTTTTAAAAGTTATAGAATTTAACATTGGAGGATTATTTATTCCCCTTGAAATCAAGGTCTTTGTTTCTTTTTTCTCTACAGCTTTAATAAACTCTCATTACCTTCAAGCAAGTACTGGGGTGTTTCTTCCCACAATTATTACAAGATGGAAAGTTAAATCTTTTTTTATTCCCATTTTTTATTTCCATTTCCACAGTGTTTATCATCCCTCCTCTTGCATTCCTTTAAAGTGATAAGACTTAAAAATTCCATCTCTATCTTAATATAACATGAGAATATATCTTCATATGATGAGAAATTTTGGGAGATGAGTGCCCATCAAAGGGCTAGTTTTAACCCATAAAATAATAGATTAATATTACTCTTTGGATTATGTAAGTAATATTCATCATACCTTTCTAACCTTGTGAAGTTAACATCATAATTTGTAGAATTATCATCTTCTTTTTATATCAGACTCTGAATTTTCCTCTCTATATCTTCTCGTTGTTCATGAGGAAAATATTTTTCTAATAAAAGTTCGTCAAATTCCCTCCATTCCATATTTGATATTTATTCATCCTTCTTGATGTTTTGAATCAATGACCACTATTTATACACATATCTTGAGAGATGATAAATTTCCATGACACCCTTCTCCCTTTCGTTACTTCCCAAAGCAAGAAATATATTCTCTAAAGAACTTATCCATTTCTTAGCTACAAATGGATTTTTAGTCCCATTGAATAATGGGGATTGTTATCTCATGAAGCAGTATAACATTTTTTCTCCATGTTGTGGATTAGGGTTCTCCATACGGGTAATGTTGTTATTCATAACCTGAGTCATTTGTCCCAGTATAGTTATAAGTTGTTCAGCACCAGTTGTAGCACTAGCTCCAACATCATTATCTTACATAAGAGGGAAATTACTACATAGATTATGTGCATTGATATGGTTTACATTCCTTCTATGAGGTGCCATTTTTAAATAATGGAATACACTAGATTAGGTTATAAATCATAATGCATAATTTCGAACTAGTAAAACACTTAACATAAATTGGAAATTTATGCACAGCTAATCTCATTATCATAAACATGGTTTCATTAGGGACATATTTACCTTTAAATCCTTCATAATGGTTTGTAAAGAAAATGTGAATTATATTAAGTATATCCCCCGATGGTGTCAAACCACGTGTGCAGTAAGGCTCGTTGTCATGTACTAGGTCACTCCAAGTAAGAACTAACACACCTTCTCAAAGTTGTTACCCCAAGGAATATATATGCCATAACCATGTCCACTTTTAGTATCCAGATAGGGATTTATTTCTAGAAAAAATCCACATAATCTCTAGCTTACCAAAATATAAGATGTTCTTCTATGTGTATCCTCAAATCCTATCTTAGGGTATGTTCCCTAATATTTGATTTCTTAATCTAGTCTCCAGGGTTTCTAAATACAAAATTTAATGACCCTGACCCCATTAGGCTAGATCTAGTGCCTTACTTTATTATATTTTCATAGATATAATACTCAAATCCCAAAGGATCGATCGGTTTAGCAGTCTTGGAATCCATATTACACACACAAAACTTACATTGAAATTAAATCCACAAAATACAGCATAGATAATCCTTTTATAATACCATTAGTCTCCAATATTACCCTAAATATCAGTTATAATAAACATCTTTTCATCCTAATAAAATAAAACATAAGAAATGGTTGATCTCATATTCTCAGTAAGTGTAAGCATATAGTGGAATCTATTATGAGTAAATAATCATAAACTTTAAGGAAAGGTTTATAACTTAAACACAATAACATTAAACATAATCTTGGACATAATATGAAAATTATAAATAATACCATATAAAATAATCAAAAGAGTGACAAATCATAACCATGGATATCCAACTAGTTGAATAATCACATGGAATTGCAATAATTAATCTCATAATGAGGGAATACATAATTTTGGACTTCATAAGAATATCATCAAGGCTTCTCCCAAGACACCATATATAAATAGGTAATACATTATCCAATACCAAAACTATTTTTCCTCGTGATACCTAATTATGAATCGAGGGGCTATAGTGGGCTATACCCATCACTTACTAAGTCCAGTTAATTCTTCATATTAAAAGGGTGAAACATAAACATTTGTATTAAAACTATCATATGAAATGTTAATACATTAACTATAAACCAATAATGGTATTAAAATAGAACATCAAAATTCAAAAATATCAAAAAACGTCTTAATAAAATATGGTATATGATATCTTAAGAGACCAACCACAATTAAGCATAAAAGCTAATAAAGGATGATCACATAGATGAAAGTAGTATAATTAAATCATTAAAACCTTCTTAAGAGAAATACCTTTTTTATATTAAAATTATTTTAAAATGGATTTGAAATTTTAAAATTAAAAATTTTTAGTGAAAATAATTTGATACGATTGTAAATGAATCTTTGATCATGTTGTATAAGTTAAAAAAACATTCCTTCTGTATTTTGTCAAAAAGGTCAAAAAGTAACTTGTTTGAAAAATGGAAAAAATATTCCTTTAAAAACCTTTTATGAAAATTAAAACATGTGTAAAATGACTTTAAACAATTGTATAATAATCTTAAGACTATTTTTAAATAAATTTTTAAGAAACATGGATATGGATGATAAATACATCCTAGTAAATACTTAGGTATAAACAATCCTGGAAAATAATGAGATTGTGAAATTAACACTTACATTGTACTTTCCATTATATGAGGGTGTGTTAACCTATTTTATAATGGTTACATAAGGTTATTAAATTAAAATTTAACTATATCCATATTTATTATTGATCTTATTATATAATTTTTTTAATAGTATTTCATCATTACCATTGTTTCATGTGATAACGGCTTTATTTTCTTATGTTTTATTTGTCTTGTAAGTCAAGTTTCTTATGAATTGGATATATTTTATTCATGTATTGAATAATATTAATTTTTTAAATATTATATTCACATATCATATACATTTTTATAATCATTCTTGAATGGTTAACATGGAAAATGAATCTTATCGCGCTGTGGAGACGGTAGGTCGTATGTACGCACGAGTGACGGTATCATTCCTTTAATGGTAAAGTGGTATGGATTTTTATGGTATATTAATTTTATATAATAAATATAATTTCATATTTATTATTTATATCTATTATATTCATCATTATACCCATCCAAATAAGTTGGTGATGAAAAAAAATTACACCACAACATGGAGATGGTAAGTCGTACATATGCACGCATGGTGATATTATTTTTTGTAGGATGGATAAAAGGAGGAATATTGTTGTCCAATAATCATAATAACATTTAATAATATAGATGATACTGTATTTATTATTTTATAATGGAAACAGTGTACTTAGAGAAAGTAGAAGAACAAATAATTTTGAAGGTGTCAGTAAAAATGATTACCTCTTCTTTAGAAAACCTCCTTTGGATATCTTCTTAAGGACACTAAGGTTGGTATTTTGAGAAAACCATCACATATATAATGTGTCTAGGGAAGTTTATAAGGTAAATTTGAAAAAAAAAATTAGAGAAATAAGGCACAAATTAGTGTGACTAAGTGAGGGACGAGGTGCCTTTTTATAAGAGGGGGGAGGGGCACTCTTGGAATCCTTAAAAATATTAAATTAATATAAATTGTTTTTCTGTTTTAAATAGATCCAAAGTAATTTATTTAGAATATATTATTATTATGGTTCATAATCCTCTGAAAAAAATACTTTTTATACGATTTTAGGTCACGTTATTACCCTTAACTTCTATCTTTAACCCTTAGTTAAAAACTTAAACTCTTACTGTGACAACTTGTTTGTTTACTCAATAAGGGTTAATATAATTACTATAAAATACCAAAAGAACCCCAAATTTATCATTGATGAGATATTTAACCTTATAATAGTTTTTGGGATGAATATAATATTTTATGAACAATATATCATTTAATAAAATATTATTTATTTTAAAGTATCATTTATGTCAATTTTATTACTATTCAATATTTGTCTTTTTAAAAATATTCTGAAAACATGATAACATAAAGAAAAAACTTATAATATATAAATAACATATCTAAATTATCTATAAAATATTTTTATGTCATTAATTATGTCAAATTATATTTATTTTAATGTTTTTAATATCATTTATTTGATATTTTGATTAATTGTATAATTGTTGCATCATTATTATGAAAGCCTTTGATTAAATAATTTATTAGATAAAAATTTAAAAAAAATTATCATGATGAAATTAAATAAATTATATTTGAAATTATTATTTTTATTTGAATTTATCTTCTTTATAACTATGTATTAAAAATGTAATGCTTATTAAAAAAGCTTGAGTATGGCACTTTTAACTTATCTTTAAATAAAATATTATAAACATCATATTCATATATAAGTGTCTTAAAAGGATTATAATTTAGTAATAAAGTTTATTTTGCTCTAAAAACACTTAACCACTGAAATTTCAACAGTTCTTAGAGTAATTGTATAATATTATAATATTATTTTTACATTTAATTTCCTGATTTACCCTTTACCGTGGTAAATAAAAATTTAATAATGTTAACATTAATAATATCCAAAAATTAAGTTTATCCTATTCTAATATAAATAAAATAATGATAATAATTTTGTATTTTTGTTTTTGCAAATTCAATTCACATAAGGGGCTAAATTAAGTTTAACATTAATCTAGCATATGTGGTGAGAAGACGGGTAAAAGGAAACCTTTAAAAGTTCAATAAGTCTTTATAAATAATTTTAATATAAAAAATATTAAAATTACCTAAACTGGATTAATATATGTATTATTGATCTATTTTTACTTTTAAATATCAATTTAAAAAGATTTTAAAAGAAACGTTATTTTTTAACTATAATTTAGGATTTTCTCTATTCATCAAAAAATAAAACCTCTCATAAAAATAAAAAAAAATCACTAATGTAATTTTAATATTCCAAAATTAAAAAATTATGTCTATTTTGAAATTAATATTTCTAAAATTTCCAGAATTTATTTTTAAAATGGATGTGCTATTAAAAGGTGGTAAAATTACCCTTTTAAAAAATATCATTTTATGCATAAAAATATATTTTTTCTTATATAATTGAATAAAAATAATTATATGGAATATACATATGTTTCTTAATGTGGTTAATACTACTCATAACCTTTATTTAAATTGACAGTTTAGTAGATTGTGGTGCGCTTGAACTCTGTGTTGTGTGTGATAGAAGCTATCAACAAAATTAAATTTATTCTAAATAGAGAATTGGGTAATGTATTGGGGTGATACAATCATCATGTGATCACGCTTACCCTCTAAGGTTAATTCTAACATAAATTGAGCCACTTGTTCATCATGATACCTGAATTATAGTTCTACAAGCTATGAAATATGTTGGACTCCTCATGTACTAATCATGTTTTAATGATCACAAATCCTATTACTATTAATTAATCTCAATCTTCATTGCACATCTTTCTAATTCTCTTCAATCTCAATAATAACTACACATCATGTTTTAATGATAACAAATCTTATGATGTTAATTACTCTCTTTATTATTTACAAGTCTCATGCATGATCATAAATCTCACATATATTATCAAGACTTTATATTTATGATTCAAGCTCTTTTACTCTCTAATGCTTAAACTTAATCCATATTCTGCATATTACTGTCTAAGTCCAAATACAGATATTTGTCTAAGTATGGAGACACCGTGAAGGACTCACCATGACCAGACACCGTGAAGGACTCACCGTGACCAGACATCGTGAAGAACTCACTGTGACCAGACACCGTGAAGGACTCACCGTGACCCATACACTGTGACCCATACACCGTTATCCAGACACCGTGAAGCTCATACCGTGAAGCACATACCGTGAAGCTCATACCGTGAACCACATACCGTGAATAAGACATCGTTTACTTAATCACTGTGACACTGTTTCTTAACTTTTTGTCAATATTGTTTAAATAATGCTAACGGTTATATTTGATGTTTTTAATGCAATTAATGTTATTTAATGATAGTTGTTGGCATGTCAGGAAACCGTATCTCGAACCTATGAAAAGGGAATCATTCCTACTTCCAGAACTCATGGAATATAAGAAATATTGAAATGCAGAACATGTGAAACAAGCGCAAGTAGTGACATAAAAGTGTGAATATACAACGAGAAGAACTTGCATACACCAGAGAGAGTTATACTGAACGAGAAGAAAAATCCTAAGCAAGAAAGAGATTCTAGTCTTTCAAAGAACTCTAATGAATGCAATCCAATACCTCTGAAGAACACACGACGAATCAAGAGATCATTCTCACTCCTATAGAAGACAAGTTGAATAACGACACTCTGTTTTTCAATAGAAAAACTAGAGAAGGACTCAGAAGCACTCCTGCTGAATCCAACGAGTCCAGAGCTGCATTGATAATCACTAGAGCTTTCTAAACTCTTATCTATCTTCTCTACGTGTTTTATTTGTTAACTTTCGAGCAGTGTGGTGTACTCTGTATTTCTTATAAACACAATATCTCCTGCACTGAACTGGAGGATATCAAAATCCTCACTCCAAATCTCTTATCTCTTGTTTACCCACGTCAACTGTGGAAGAGGTCCTTGTGTGGCCTGGTCTTTTCTTTGTTTCCCACATAGAACAGTGGTATAGGTCCCTGTGTGGCCTGGACAGTTTTTTAAACTGTTGTTAACCCCGATCCAGGGTGTGGATCAAATTTATATAAATTTGAGGGGACTAAGTCTCAGCTTGAGACTGAACCTCTTGTTAAAAAAATAGTTCAAGAGATTGCAAGTCTTTCAAAGAACTCTCATGAATGCAATCCAACACCTCTGAAGAACACACGACGAATCAAGAGATCATTCTCACTCCTATAGAAGACAAGATGAACTACGACACTCTGTTTTTAAACAGAAAAACCAGAGAAGGACTTAGAAGCACTCCTGCTGAATCCAATGAGTCCAGTGTTGCATTGATAGTCACTAGAGCTTTCTAAACTCTTATCTATCTTCTCTACGTGATTTATTTATTAACTTTTGAGCAGTGTGGTGTACTCTGTATTTCTTATACACACACTCTCTCCTACACTGAACTGGAGGATATCAAAATACTCACTCCAAATCTCTTATCTCTTGTTTACCCACGTCCACTTTGCAAGAGGTCCTTGTGTGGTCTGGTCTTTGCTTTGTTTCCCACGTAAAACAGTGGTAGAGGTCCCTGTGTGGCCTAGATAGTTTTGTAAACTGTTGTTAACCCTGATCTAGGGTGTGGATCAAATATATATAGATTTGAGAGGATTGAGTCTCAGCTTGAGACTGAACCTCTTGTTATATCTGTTGTGTATTTTTAGTTTAAGTTCAAAGTTTACTACATATATCTTATTTATTCCGCTGCTATTACTTTGAAATACAAAACTATTTTAAAGCTACTTTGATAGTTAAATTAGCAAGTGTTTACACTTATTGTAAATCAGTAGATTAGTTTCAAAAGTTAGTTTAATCTTGTGATTAAATTAACTGAGACCTAATCAATCTTTGAGAAGCTAAGTGAACATTTACAATATGTATAAATTCACTACAGTTTAACTTGTTTTATAAATTTGGGGATTTTAAATATACAATATTTTAACAGAAATTTTAATTGGAACTCAATTCACCCCCCCTCTTGAGTATCCACTCCGACCATCATTTGGTATTAGAGGCTTTGTTTTTTAGTAAAATATTTTTGGAATTCTCTGTTTTTTTAACTGTGATTTTAGTTGTATTTTAAAGTTCTTAAAATTTCTGTTATTTCTAAATTTTTATCTCTTTAAATTATTTTTCTAAAATCTAGTTATGGATAATAGACTAGAAGGTGCTGCTACTAACAGGACACCTTTCTTCAATGGTACAAACTATGCTCAGTGGAAGCTGAAAATGAAAATTCATTTAGAAATCATGGGTTTTGATATCTGGACTGCCATAGAATCAGAATTTAAAATTCCCACTACTGCTAGATCCACCTGGGATGAACCAACAAAGACTGCCTACAATAATAATTGTAAAGATATGAATGCCATGTACTATGCTTTAGGAGATTAATAGTTTAATAGAATTTCTTCTTGCAAAACTACTTTTGAAATTTGAGATACTTTGGGTGTTTCTCATGAAGGAACAACCAATGTTAAAGAAATGAGATTAAATAATTATACTATTAAATATGATAATTTTAAAATGAAAACTGATGAACCTATTTCTGATATGTATCTCAGGTTTAATGAGATAGTCAATACAATGAATTCACTTGGAAAGGCTATTCCAACAAAGGAACAAATTATGAGAATCTTGAGATATTTACCAGACTGATGGAGAGGCACATCTGTTTCAATCAGAGAGTCATGTGACATTACTGCTCTACCTGTCAAAGAACTCATTGGTAAGCTTATGCTATATGAGGAAGAACTCAAGGTAAATAAAGAGGAAGATGATGAACCTAAGATAAAATTTGTGGCTTTCAAGACTACTGCTTCAAAGAGTAAGGACAAAGATAAATCTCAAATACTAACTGACAGTTCAACCAGTGAAAATTCAGACTCTGATAGTGATGCTAAAATAGCTCAGATAGCTAGAAGGTTTAAGAAGTTTTATAGGAAAAATAAGTTTTTCAAAAAATCAAATTACACAGGAAAGTATGACAACAAGGGACACTGGAAAAAGGATTGGAAGAAATCTGACAAATCTGATGAAGTTGTCTGCTATGAATGAAAAAGAAAAGGACATACAAAAGCAGATTGTCCAAAGCTGAAATACAAGAAGAAATATGATTATAAGTATAATAAGTATAAAAAATCCATGAAGGCTACTTGGAGTGCTTCGAAGGATAGCTTCAGTGAATCTGAAGCCTCTGAAACTGAAAACAGAAATAAGGAAAACATGTGTTTTATGACAAACACTTCTAAGGTAACATCTGAAACTCCTGTTTTAAATTATTATTATTCTGGAGATAATTCGGATTCTGAAAATATGTCAAAATCTGAACTGTTTGAATATTGTGATATGTTGGAAGAAACCTGTAATGAACTGAAAGACAAATACAAAGGTTTAAAGAAACAGTGTGCTTTAACTATTAAACATAAATCTTCTCTTTACAAAGAAATGGAAAACAATGCTCAGTTTCTTAAGGAAAACACTGAACTGAAATTGTCAAATGATCAACTTAAAAAAGACTTAGAGAAGTTCTCAAATGGAAAAGATACACCAACTCAAATTCTAGGTAAGCATATTGCACCTAGATATACTACTAGTATAGGATATCAACCTGGACAAAGGAAAATTACTAAAAATAGATTTATTTCTAAATCCGGATAGAATGTAGATAGTTCTAGTTCTGGAAGTCTATATGCTTCAACTAGTTATATTCATAGTTACAGATCTAATAAAGTTTATATTTCACAATCTTTTGATTCTGTAAATTATATGAGACCCATAAGACAAATTTGGGTACTGAAAGATTTGATTGCTAACCGGTCTGGACCCAAGAAGATTTGGGTACCAAAATCATTTCCTATCTAAATCTGTTTTGTAGGAAACCTTCTTGAAGTGTTCCCACAAGAAGACATGGTATTTGGACAGTGGATGTTCGAGACATATGTCTGGGGATTACTCATGATTCAAGAGTTTAATAAAGGTTGATGGAGTTCATGTCACCTTTGGTGATAATTCAAAAGGTAAAATCATCGGCCTAGGCCAAATTGGTAACACTAACTCAGTTTTAATTTCTAAGGTTTTATTTGTTGATGGACTTAAATATAATCTGTTAAGTATTTCTCAATTATGTGATGATGGATTTAATGTGAAGTTTGAAAATGATTCTTGCAATGTTTTTATTTCTAAAAATGTTTTAGTCTTTTCTTCTCTAATAAATGAAAATGTTAATGTAGTTGATTTAAATTCCTTAGCCAAGAAAAATGTTACCTATTTAAATTCTTTTCAAAAAGAATCTTGGTTATGGCATAGAAGATTAGGACACTGCAATATACACTCACTTAGAAAACTAACTAGGAAAAACTTATTTAGAGACCTACCTAAACTTGAGTTTCCAAATGACAAAGTTTGCAATCCCTGTCAAAAGGGAAAGCAACATAAAGTTTCTTTTAAATCAAAGAAAGAAGTTTCAACTTCTCAACCTCTTGAGTTGGTTCACATGGATTTGTTTGGACCATCTAGAGTTTCTAGATTAAATGGGAATCAATATGTCTATGTCCTCGTAGATGACTTTTCTAGATATACTTGGATATACTTCTTAGCTCACAAAAGTGAAGCTTGTTCTTACTTTTGTAAATACTCCAAATCTGTAGAAAATCTTAGTGGACTTAAGATTAAAACTCTAAGAAGTGATCATGGTCGTGAGTTTAAAAATCATGAATTTGAATCCAATTACTCACACAATGTCTATAGTCACAATTTCTCTGCTCCTAGAACACCTCAGCAAAATGGCGTAGTAGAAAAGAGAAATAGAACCCTGCAACAAATTGCTAGAACTATGCTTAATGAATATGACCTGCCTATATATTTTTGGGCTGAAGCTGTCAATACAGCTTGTTATATTATTAATAGAGTCTTAATCAGACATGTTCTTAAGAAGACCCCTTATGAGTTGTAGAACCATAAGAAACCTAAGTTTAACTACTTCAGAGTTTTTGGTTGCAAAGTATTTATTCTTAATACAAAAGATAATCTTGATAAGTTTGAACCTAAAAGTGATGAAGGAATTTTCCTAGGTTACTCTATTTATATCAAAGCCTATGGAGTCTTTAATAAGAGAACCAAGTGTGTGTAATAATCTGTTCACATCAAGTTTGATGAAACTGATCCACATGAGCCTAAAACCTCTCTTGAAAATCTTGAAGAAGATTTATCTGTTCTGGACCTTAGTGACAAATCTAATAAACCTGCTATAAAGACAAAAAGTTCTGGACTTATTCCAAAATTTTCTCCTGATGAACCCGAATCTAGAGAAGAACCTGAAATTTCTAGTCCTACCTTTACTAGATCAACTAGAATTCTAAAGAATCATCCTTTAGATGTTGTTGTAGGAAATCATGATAGAGGAACACAGACTAGATATTCTCTTAGAAATCAGTTTGAACATCAAGCCTTCTTTTCACATCTTTAACCTAAAAACATTGATGATGCTATTAATGATGAATTTTGGGTAATTTCTATGCAAGAAGAACTCAATCAGTTTGAAAGAAATAATGTTTGGAAGCTTGTTGAAAGACCTAAGGACACTTTCACAATAGGCACAAAATGGGTGTTTAGAAATAAAGTAGATGAATCTGGAAACATAGTTAGAAATAAATCTAGGCTAGTTGCACAAGGCTATTGTCAAGAAGAAGGTATTGACTATGAAGAGACTTTTTCTCCAGTAACCATATTAGAAGCCGTTAGGATTTTACTTGCTTATTCTGCACATCTAAATTTCAAACTATATCAAATGGATTTCAAGAGTGCATTCTTGAATGGATATATTACTGAGGATGTTTTTGTTAAACAACCACCTGGTTTTTCAAACCCCCATTTTTCAAATCATATTTTCAAATTATCAAAATCTTTATATGGTTTAAAGCAAGCTCCAAGAGCTTGGTATGATAGATTAAGTACTTTTCTAATTTCCAAAGGTTTTAAAAAAGGAATAGCTGATCCTACTCTATTTATAAAACAAATTTCTAAAGATGTTTTAGTTGTACAAATTTATGTAGATGATATTATTTTTGGATCTTCAAAAACTACATTATGTACTGATTTTTCTAAAATGATTCAAAATGAATTTGAAATGAGTTTAATGGGTGAACTTAAATTCTTTCTTGGATTTCAAATCTTTCAAAATAATGATGGAATTATTTTAACTCAAAGTAAATATACTAGAGATCTTTTAAAATGTTTTAGATTGGACAACACAAAAAGTAGTGACACTCCCATGAGTATCACCTGTAAGATGGATCTTGATGAAAATGGTAAATCTGTTGATCAAACCACTTATAGAGGAATGATTGGAAGTCTACTCTACCTAAATGCTATTCATCCTGATATTATGTTTAGTGTGTGTATGTGTGCTCATTTTCAAGAAAACCCTAAAGAGTCACATTTAAATGCTGTAAAGATAATTTTCAAATACCTCAAGCATTCTCCCAATTTAGGACTGTTCTATCCCAAAAGACAATAATTTGAATTAGTTGGTTATTCTGATGCTGATTTTTCTGAATGTAAGTTAGATATAAAAAGCACCTCTGGAACATGTCACCTTTTAGGAAAGTCAATAGTATCATGGTGTAGTAAAAAACAAAATTCGGTTGCATTATCTACTTCATAAGCTGAATACATAGCTGCTGGCAGTTGTTGTGCACAAATTTTGTGGATGAAACACACATTACTAGACTATGGATATCAATTCAGACATGTCCCAATAAATTGTGACAACACAAGTGATTTTAAAATTTCTAAGAATCCTATTTCTCATTCTAGAACAAAACATATTGATGTAAGACATCACTTTTTGAGGGATCATTATCAAAAAGGTGATATCACTTTGGAGTTCATTGGTACTAAATATCAACTTGCTGATATATTCACCAAACCATTAAATTCTGAAATATTAGACTACATCATACATGATCTTGGTATGATTAATCATAAATGAATATATTACTGATCTTAATGTTTAATACTTTATTGTACTTTACCTTATGGTTTCATAATCACTATTTCTAAGTTACTGTTTTATGATCACGGTCTCACCGTCAAGACTTTATGCTCACGGTCTGTCAACTCACTGTCTCACCGTGACTATACAGAATGCTCACTATCTCACCGTGACGACTGCCAACTATCTCACCATGATGACTGTTTTTCATCTCACTATAATTCCTACTCATGATCTCACCGTGAAGATTTATTTATATTCTTATTTTAACCCGTATCACTGTAATTTTTATTTCACCGCTATTTGTTTTCCCACATTTTTGTTTTTATGACGTTTGACATTCCCAAATGATAAAACTTAAGGGTTTCATTCGATTCCTTACCCGAACTCTATCCTGAACCTTATCTTCCCTCTCGCTCGAACCTTCAGTGGATGTCGAGGATGAAGAATCCATCCTCACCTTCGTCTGAGAAGCGCCGCACTAAGAAACAAAAGATGATACCGAGGATATCTCCCAAAGGACCTCTAAACCCAAACCTGGTAAATCGTACAGTTGTACCTGAAAAGGAGGTTTGTTCAGAGTGGTTTTTGTCTAGTAGATCTTTAGTTTTGAAGGTTTTAAGGTAACAAGGATGTCATAAATGGTTCACTGGATATAATAGACTGATTTACCCAAGACTGGTATCTCAATTATATCAGTATGTGAAGTTTTCTTTTGAGTTTGGAGAAAGCTTTATGGTGATAAGCTGGATAAATGGTCAGAAGTTCTCTTTCTCTTCAAGGTTGTGGGTTTCATGCCTAAGAATTCCCCATAAATGAGTTTTTGAAGATTACTAGAGAGACCCTCCTCCAACAACTGACATCTTTGACCTGGAGAATGCTTTGGAGAACCTGACTGGAAATGGCACCAAGAGAAGGACCATAACTGCTGAATTAGATGGGGAGACTAGACTTCTGTTCAAGTTTGTTCAGAATTTGATTAGCCCTAGAAAAGGAGATTTTTCTATGATGAAGTATCATGATGTGTTCCTGATTCTTTTGTTGAAGAATGGCCATAAAATCAATCTTTGAAAGTATGATATCAACCATATTTGTGATCTGATCAAAGTCACTTCCAAATCCACCTCCTTGTTTTACTCAAGGATGATCTCAGCTATGTTAGTTCCAAAAGGGATGGTTGGACCAAATGAAGAAAAATTAGAGGACCTTGATTACTGCCTATCCATGCCTATCATCAGAAGGATGAAGATTATCTAGAACCCCTGGAAAAAGCAATGGGTTGAGGACAATGATCAAGTGTATAAAATGTTTAATCTTGTTAACTATCCAAGAAGGACTAAAAATCTATCTGATCCTGGTTTGGAACTAGATGAAGTGGTTGAGTATTCAGAAGAAGAAGAAGAAGAAGAGGAAGTAACAGTTGAAGTATCTCCTAGAGAAGAAGCTAGAAGACCTCAAATGGAAACAGCTCCTGTTGAAAAAGAAAGGACTGTTTTCCCTACTGAAACATTTCAAGAGGAGGAAGTTGGTGTTAGTTTGAGAGAAGAGGAAGCTCCTGCTTCTAGTGCGGATGTAAATCCAGAAGCTCATCCTAATGCTGCAAGGAAATTGGTTTTTCCTGATTCAGAACATAAAGCAACCTTAGAGGCACATCCTGTTGAAGAGGATCTTTCTGTTGAGAAAGAAGCAAGTCTGGAAGTTCAACCAGTGGAACAGTCGGTTCCTGAGATTATTCCCTCTGCTGAAGAGACGATGGAAATTTCCTTTCATCTGGAAAGTCAAGAGTTTTCTGAAGAGATTAGGGATGACCCTGAGGATCTTGTCCATGTTCCTAAGCCTCAAGAATCTAGAAAGGAAGCACAAGTTGAGGGGGAGGAACCTCAAATCCTTGAGATTGTGGAAGCTAGATCTGCTGAATATTCTCAACCTTCTATCACATATTATGTGTACACTCGGTATGAATTCCCAAGATTTTATGATGTGAATGAGTCACAGAAATTGACTGAAACTAGAATGGATCTTTCTTCTCTGTTTCAAATGAAGTCTTTAGCTCATCCAGAACCAAAACCAGATCCCCAACCTCAATCCGAATCAGAATCTGTGTCTGAAGATGACTCTGAACCTCAACCAGAATCTGAACCTCTACCTTTACCTACACTCTTACCTGAGAATCACTCCTTTGTGACCAAAGATGATCTTAATGTTTTTGGAGAAACTTTGTTAGCTGGATTTGAGAAAATTGTCTCCACTCAACCTCGTCCAGTGACTCAGTTAAGTCAAGAAGATGCATCAATTCTATTGGAAAATATTGTCTTGCATATTCAACCAAGGATGATCTGTGAAATTCAGGAAGTCATAGTTGAGAATAATCTATTGAGTACTGATGTTGCAAATATAAAAATTATGGTAGCAAGTTTGCAGAATAATTTATCTTTGAGATCAGAGCTTGCTTCTGTTTTTTCTCCTGTACCTGTTGCTGCTTCTCCTGGGCCATCTGATTCCCTCCTTGATAGGGATATTGTGTCTCAAGTTCATCCTTACCTACTTTATTTTGATGAGAATATTGTAAAAAGTCACACCAAGATTCTGGAACGCATGATAGAGATTGTGGAAAATCTGAATAAGCTTACAGATGAATACACTGGATGCCTACAAAAAGTTCTGAAATAGCTCAAAGTTCTAAATAAATCTTTCAAATCTTCACCTGCTTCTGGTCTGTCCTCCACACCTTCTTTGGATGATTCTATGCTGAGATCCATAATCAAGGAAGAACTTCAGAGTGCCTTCAATGTCTTGGATCTATCTTCTTTGTCAGAAGTGATTCATAACAGTGATAGAACATTGGACTTGGTTAGAATTCATTCTAAGATTTCCAATGATGCTCAACAAGAGATCACCAAAAAAAATGATTTGTATCTCTCCCGGATTTTCTCTAAAAGTGATATGACAGATCACTTTAGATATCTTGTGGAAAATTTTAGAATCCCTCCGGTGACTCAAGATTTTAAAGCTCAAGTTCAAAAACATACAGAGTTCCCCAGATTGTTGGAAAGATTTCTGTAGAATAAGGATGATTTTGAAAAGGATATGCAATATGGCGGTGAAATCATTACTGATTTCATCAATCTTTTGAAGTCGTATCTTCATGTGAAGATCACTGCTATAGTTTCTCCAGCTACTACACCCCTTAGACCTAGTCTACCTACCTTAGCCTCCACTTCAATGATAGTTAGCCAAGCTCTTTCTCAGATCCAGCCAGTCATTCTTGACCAACCACAGCCTAGATCTTCTACTGCTCCCACTTTGGCTCCATCTGTTTTTGAAGGTCTACCCTTACCCTCTTTGTATACCACATCTATGTCTTCTTCTACTTCGGCACCAGCTCATGTTACTGATAAAGGCAAAGACAAGGTGGATCCCTGAAGAGTATGAGGACTGTTTTTCTTATTGATGGGATGTCCTTTCTTGTTTACTGTTTGTACTTCTCCTGTATGTTCTATTCTGAACTCTTTTCAATGCTAAATGCAGTGTTTCATTTCATTTTCTCTACTTTTTTATAATCCCAAAAGGGGGAGAAAACACCAAGTATAACATGGAGAGAAAAACTACTAGTGTCAGTTCTATAATATTACATGTCCTTTATATTCTTCCTATATCTGATTTGTGATCATAAAAAAGTGGGAGATTGTTGGAATCTTTATGTGCTAATCATGTTTTAATGATCACAAATCTTATTACTGTTAATTAATCTCAATATTCATTGCACATCTTGCTAATGCTCTTCAATATAAATAATAATTACACATCATGTTTTAATGATAACAAATCTTATGATGTTAATTACTCTCTTTATTATTTACAAGTCTCATACATGATCATAAATCTCACATATATTATCAAGCCTTTATATTTATGATTCAAGCTCTTTTTGTAAGAACCCAGTTCTTATTTTAGAGTTACGTTCTTCTTCTTTTTCCTTTTCCTTAATTATTTTTGAGAAAATATGGAAAATGGGGAAAATTGCTAAATTTTGAAACTACATGTCGTGTACCTTGTCCACACGCCGTGTACTTTTGGTCGTGTTGGGATGAGTACATGGGGCATGTAGCCAACCCGGCGACGAAGGGTGTAGGAACCGACTACACGTCGTGTAGTGTTACCTTACACGTCGTGTAGTCAGTCGGAGGCTTTAATAGTAAGGCGGTGGAGTCTCCGCTAGCTGGGCGACAGTACATGCCATGTACTCATGAGTACATGTCGTGTACTTAGGTCGACGGGTGAATAGTGTGGCGGTGCCACCAAATGAATAGTTAAATGAAGGAATTGCACGTTGTGTACTCATAAGTACACACAGTGTACTTTGTTTTTTTGGCTTAAAATGGTCAGTAGCCTCCTCATTTGGTAGAGGAGGCGTTTGAGCCATTTTAGATCCAAAGGAGGAGGTCGGATCTTTGAAGATCCACCGGGCATTCGTCTAGAATCCGTTTCGGCTTTGGACGATTTCGTTAGAACCACACGAGTAAGAAATCTCCCCTCCTGGTACCATTCTTACCAATTATTCTCCTAACGTAGGTTATTTATGTTTGAATGGGTTTTGTTCTTCGTCAGATCTACACCATTCTTGGGCGTTTCTGGAGTCAGCGTTCAGGTATAACGTTCGTTGGCATATAAGGTAGGTGGCTTGGTGTTTATTTTTCTAACTGATGTGTGTTTTGTGCGTTTTTGTGCCACAAACCCATGTTGGGGTGTCATGTGGCTGAGTTTGTTGCTATATTTTATGCCCAGAATTTCATAGGTGATTAAATTGTGATAATAAAATACTGGTTGGGATCGTTGCTTGGATCTGAAACCACCCCGAGGGTGTGTTTCATTGTTTAGCCGTTTGGCCAGGATACTCGAGGGTATGCCTTAAATTTAGTAATTTTAGAATTTCCTTGAGTGAAATTTCATGTTTACTGCATTTTGATAAGTTGGGCATGGCCCGATCACCTGTTGTGCCTGAGGGCAATGTTGTGATTAGCCTGAGGGAACTGCATTGTTTAGCCTGAGGGCTGTAGTTATTTCACCTGTGGGGAACCTTTGGTACCTAAGGGATTGACTTCTGTGCCTGAGGGCGACACTTCCTACGCCTGAAGAAAATTCTATTACGCCTGAGGGCTATACCTGCAGGTTGGATTCTGCTTACCTAAGGGTAAGGTTTTGTTTGTCTGAGGACGTGGACTGTTTACTTAGAAATGCATTGTGGTGATTTCTAATATTTAATGGATTAAATGAATAATTAAATGGCAATATAACTGGTAATTAGTTACTTTTTAGTACTGCTTACTTTATTGCATTTTACTACTGCACACTACCGTTGCATGCTTACACGTAGTTGGGCACAGGCCTTTGGTGGGTGCCTACTGAGATATATGTCTCACACCCTATTTGGGTCACACTTTTTGGCCCAAAATGATTACATTGTTGTAGGTGTAGATAGGGGAAAGAGTCCCTATACAGGTACTTGACTATTGCTGAGGAGTAGGAGGGCATGGGACCGAGCCTAGGCTCGCAATTCCGCTGCCAGCTGTTTTTCTTGTTTTGTTGTACTCCGTATTTTGTTGTACTATATTGATGTATAACATGTTCTGGTTGTTTTCTTCGAACATGAAACATGTAGCATCATCACTTATATACTGTTGGTTATATCCACTGCTATAGTTTATTTCAGTTGTTCATGGTTTACTGCTTCCACTGTTGTTGTATGTTTATTTTGGTATTCTTCTGCGTTACACATTGACAAATGATGGCATAGTTTCCCCACTATCAGACCTAGGCCCTTGCTACTAGTCGGAAGCCTCTAGAATTTGGGGAAATGCGCTTGAGGTCACATGGGAAACTGGGCTCGGGGCACCCGTTGCATGGCACTCAGGTCCGGGATGTTACACTTTTACTCTCTAATGCTTAAACTTAATCCATATTCTGCATATTACTGTCTAAGTCCAAATACAGATATTTGTCTAATTATGGAGACACCGTGAAGGACTCACCGTGACCAGACATCGTGAAGGACTCACCGTGACCCATACACCGTGACCCAGACACTATGATCCAGACACCGTGAAGCTCATACCGTGAAGCACCTATCGTGAAGCTCATACCGTGAACCACATATCGTGAAGAAGACATCGTTTACTTAATCATTGTGACACCATTTCTTAACTTTTTTTCAATATTATTTAAATAATTCTAACATTCATATTTGATGTTTTTAATGGAATTAATGTTATTTAATGATAGTTGTTGGCATGTCAGGAAACTGTATCTCGAACCTATGAAAAGAGAATCATTCCTACTGCCAGCACTCGTGGAATATAAGAAATATTTAAATGAAATACACGTGCAACAAGCGCAAGTAGTGACATGAAAGTGTGAATATACAACGAGAAGAACTATCATACACTAGAGAGCACTATACTTAACGAGAAGAACAATCCTGAGAAAGAAAGAGATTGTAAGTCTTTCAAAGAACTCTCATGAATGCAATCCAACACCTCTGAAGAACACACGACGAATCAAGAGATCATTATCACTTTTGTAGAAGACAATATGAACTACGAAACTCTGTTTTTCAACAGAAAAACCAGATAAGGACTCAGAAGCACTCCTGTTGAATCCAACGAGTCCAGAGCTGCATTGATAATCACTAGATATTTCTAAACTCTTATCTATCTTCTCTACATGATTTATTTATTAACTTTCGAGCAGTGTGGTGTACTCTGTATTTATTATACACACACTATCTCCTGCACTGAACTGGAGGATATCAAAATCCTCACTTCAAATCTCTTATCTCTTGTTTACCCACGTCAACTGTGGAAGAGGTCATTGTGTGGCATGGTCTTTGCTTTGTTTCCCACGTAGAACAGTGGTAGAGGTCCCTGTGTGGCCTGGACAGTTTTGTAAACTGTTTTTAACCCCGATCCAAGGTGTGGATAAAATTTATATAAATTTGAGAGGACTAAGTCTCAGCTTGAGACTGAACCTCTTGTTATATCTACTGTGCATTTTTAGTTTAAGTTCAAATTTTACTACATATATCTTATTTATTCCGCTGCTATTACTTTGAAATACAAAACTATTTTAAATCTACTTTGATAGTAAAATTAGCAAGTGTTTACACTTATTGTAAATCAGTAGATTAGTTTCAAAAGTTAGTTTAATCTTGTGATTAAATTAACTGATACCTAATCAATATTTTAGAATCTAAGTGAACATTAACAATCTGTATAAATTCACTACAGTTTAACTTGTTTTATAAATTGGGGGATTTTAAATAGACAATATTTTAACAAAAAATTTAATTAGAACTCAATTCACCCCCCTCTTGAGTATCCACTCCGACCAGCATAGTTAAATTAGAAAGTGTTTACACTTTTTTTAAATTAGTAGATTATTTTCAAAAGTTAGTTTAATCTTGTGATTAAATTAACTGAGACCTAATAAATCTTTGAGAAGCTAAGTGAACATTTAAAATCTGTATAAATTCACTATAGTTTAACTTGTTTTATAAATTGGGGGATTTTAAATAGACAATATTTTAACAGAAATTTTAATTGGAACTCAATTCACCCCCCCTCTTGAGTATCCACTCTGACCAACAAAATACATAGTCAAAACATACCATAAAAAATAACAATAAAGTATATCAAAAATAGATCTCAAGAGTATATACATATATTAGATGATTAGATATCAAATGTGGGTATCAAGGGAAACTCACTCGCATGTATGATCAATACAGAAAAAAAAAGGTTTCATGGTCCACACATGTACACTAGGAATAACAGAGCATATAAAAGATCTCTCAACTGCACATACATTGACCCCTACGTGTAACACAACAACCAAAGTCACATGGGAAACACATGCATATATATGCATGTCATATCTTCCAATTATACCAATGGAAACACATACACAAAAAACATTTCACAACTATGTAGTCTAAGGAAATATCATTTATACTAGATCATGGAACATCAACTAAGGTCTAAGGAAAACTATTCTAAATTTTATGGAATCTCTTGCTCGCTAGTTCTTGGCACATCCATCGTGGTCTAAGTAAAATTATTCTAAGGTCTACGGTAATATCTTGTACACTGGGGCTTGTTACATCTTCCATGGTCTAAGGAAAGTTCCTCTTACCATAAAGGTATACCGCCCTGGTCACTAGAATTACATCACATAATGTGGTTATGATTTAGAACATTAGTCATCTAATAACATAAGTCGATCTGGTCCCATATTAATGACTCAAGTCATATCATCACACATTCCACCCAACATGAATCTATTGTGTAATTCTAATTAATGTTTATCCAAGCTCATGAATACTACCACCCAAAACCACCCCATGGTGTTTCTACATCTCGAAGGTGCATCCCAACCCTTAGCCCCCCATAGCCATATTCAATTCTCAACCAAGACCCACTTGGTTCCCATGGATAATTTCTAAGGAAATTCTCAAGAACTATGCTAATGTCTCATCAAGTATCTTCAAGGAAGATTGATCAATGATTTACTACAGCATTCTCAAGATATCCTAATATCTATAGGAATTACCCAATCCAAGACCACAACCCTCAACCCATTGTTGGTTACCTTGAAAATATCCTAAGAGAAACCACTTTATAACATAAGGGGTTAATCCTCTTTATCTTATGCATCCATTCCATAAGGATTAATTCTGTTTAAGGAACACCTTCTAGTCTATATGTGTCTTAAAACTCACTCAAGGAAATTTTGTAGTTAGTTTTATTGAACCAAAAAAATTTAATTTTCATTAAATGTATACTATATTTTTTGAATATTAATAAAACATCTTATTACATATTTTTCATTTTCCTACCTGACATTAATGTAATATTGTCCTAGGGTATTTATTGCATTGATAAGGTCATAGTAGTTACCAACTATGATGAAAACCTTTAAATGTTATGACAATATTATTAAATATAGTTCTATGGTTATATAATATACTATAAAGAGACATTTAAAAAAAATTATTAGTTGAAAGTACTAGTAAGAATATGGGACTTCTTCTCAAGAAGTTTGAACTTTATAATTTATAACCACTTATATGAATCATGCATGTTTATGTTACATTAGATATTCTTATCTATAAGAATGTGTAATGGTCCTTAGACATTAATCTTATTATTAATTCATGTCATGACTTGGTCTATTTTACTTACTGACCAAAAACATTTTCTCATATGTTTGAGATAAGAAGGGTATGTTGGGTGCGTCATGAATGACATGTTATTAATTGATAATTCAAGGAAGTATTTGTACCTTTTATTTTTATAGAATTTGATATCTCAGTCCTTTTTTAAATGGAATTATCACGTTAAACCTCATGACCATGGTATAATGATGTGTTTATTTCAAATAGATAAAGAAATAAAAAGTAGGTACATTGGTTGATGACAAGTGTGTGCAACCTAAATGATGAGATATTTTGACAAAGGCACTATATTACAGAGTAAACATTCATGTGTGGTTTTCATGATGTGACATTAACTTTTTTTTCATGGGTGTCTTGACCCATTTCTAGATAGTAATCTTGGAATTTAGGCAAGAATGTATAATGTTAATGACAAAAAATCATAGAGGGTCATGCATTCAGTGTTTTGTTAATGTCAATTAAATTCAATTTGAATTTAATTATTGGAATAAATATTATTCTCTAGATTGAGAAATAATTTTATTTAGGTTTTATTGATCACTAATATTTGAAAAGTAATAAATAATCATTTATTAATTGATAATTAGTTAATTTAATTATGTAAATATTTAATAAATATTTAATTAATATTTATTCACCAGATTGTGAATAAAATATTTAATTATGAATTAATATTTAATTAAATATTTATTCATTTATTTGATAAATACTAATGAAGATGAGTGAACCAAGAGTGTTTTTAGTGATAAATATTAATTTACAAGAAAGTAAAATAATATTTATCATTTCTCTAGTTAGCGCATACCATAAAATTATAATATTATTATTATTATTTGAAAATGGGTCAGATGAGGTTTATTATATTATTTAAGGTTTAATGTGCAGTTAAATGATATTTTTTAAACCTTAACCCTAACTCTATAAATAAATGGTTATTTTTATTATATAGGGTTAATTAAGAATTAAAAATCATTGTGTCTAACGATCTTATCTCTAGATTACTCACTCTATCATATTCTGATGAATGAGAAGAAATCCTTCAAGGTCAAAAGATCTTGAAGTGATAAAGATAAATAACATAAGATATTTGATCTGTTGTGTAATCTCTTGGAAATATATCGATGTTTTTCAGAGATCAAAGAACCATGCGTAGATCACTACTAGAGGGGATCCACTTTGGGTCCACCCAATAAAAGAAAAAAATCCAATAAAGGGTATCATATAATCAACATATTCATCAAATAAAGATTATAAGATGAGTTAATATTTCTTTTGATGTATTTTGAATTAATTATAAATTTATTTTGCAAATGATTCTCTCTGGGTTATGGGATTTCTATGTAAAATATTTTATTGAAAATTTTCTTTGGTAATGAAATTTATGTCTTGCACAATTGGAGGATGATCCATTGAATCTCAAAAAAAAACTATTTGGCTATCCACCCCAAAAGGTTATTTCACTACATCTTAAACATTCAAGTGGTATCATAGGGGTCTCATTTAGATTAATAAATATTTATTTTATTGTTGATATATATACAAAATAGTGGTTAGATCTTTCATTTATAGATTATTTTTTCTTCAAATCGATGTTTAATTAATATGAATTCAGTATTCTAATATTTATCATTCAAGATTCATATTTTCTAAAGGAACAAGAACAGATGAATAATGATCAAAGATGACATAAAAAGGTGACAGAGTTTATAAATGATTAATTATATTACACAACATGTATTCAAAGTACATTCCATGTATTCACTGCATCTAGATTTTTCATTGGTTACCCAACACACTTATAAGGTATTAAACATGATGCATTTATTACACACCACATCTATATTGGGCCAATATAGCACATGATTTTCAGATTTTACACTATGTAGGTTGTGTACACGTCATGAAGTCTACACCATTTGGTGGATAAATTCACCCTAACTATGTGGTAAGATACAAAATTTATAAACCACATGAGACTGATATCCTAGATAATTAATGGGACACATAATGTGTATCTGGTATACATGTTTTGTAACACATTAATTCTCATATCATAAGTACACATTTAGTCTATTAGTGTGTTACGAAGATACAAAACAAAGAGGAATGCATGGCGTGTTACTAGAGTACATGTTATGTGACTTCATCTAGAGAACGCACCAAGTCAATCAATCGATTATAAAAAAACATGGAAATAGGAAAAAATGGCATATATCTTGTTAGTACACATCATGTAATTTGAATGACGTACATGCCAAATCCCAAAGTTTTTATCCCATATACATAGAAAAAAAGGAACATAGCATGTATCTCATATGTGCATGCCATGTAGTATCCCAATAAATAACAATATTAAATGGAATTAAAATATTTAATTGATGTATTAAAACCCAACTACATATATTTCACCAGATGTGTTTGACTATGTAATAATGTTTTTTAAAGAATTAATAAATTATCCATTAATTTTTTGTAATTATCTATTATTATTTATTATGATATTTATTTTATCTAAATAATTTTATTATGGGCATCTATAAGTAACATTGGATTTTCATTAATATAAAAAAATTAATTATATAATTAATAAATACAAGAAAATTTATCTTAATAATAAATAATGAATTGAATCGAATGCTAGCCAGTGTAATTTTTCATATATTTTTCATGTGTATGACCGATCATAACCATTGACTAGACCTTCATATGTGCTGGTTTTATTTTATTTATTTTTGTTTAATGGGTCTTTCAATTATTTATTATTAAATTAAATATTATTCCATGTGGTTCATCACTCTGTCTTTTATAATGTAAGAGTTATGTGTCCAATTTTATTTATGTAATTCCCCTTAACAAATCATTTATTTCCCCTCACCGGCATGTGAGTTATAAATTTATGTAATAAATGAAGTATCCCAAGGAACATGTTGGTGGTTCAAGATAAAACTAAGGAGAAAAAACCCATTTGATACACAAGTGGACAAGAGTATTGTCGCAACTCATGCCAAGATCGACACAAGGAGTTTTCCACTAAGGTTATAGGTTGATTTATTTTCTGCTTAATAAATAAACCATTAGAAAAACTCATTCTTAGGCTATTTATTTATTTATTTATTTCTATATTATGTATAAATGTTTTTTATGGATTCAAGATCATGATCACATAAATAAATGGACTAATATGAAAATATTGGATTTAAATAAATGTATTATGCATAAATGTTTTATCAAAACATGATTAATCACTTAAGTAAAATCCACTTAATATTTAAAAGACATGTAATGGATAAAAAATGAAAATTTTATTCATAATAAATAAAATCCATCAAATTAAGATTAAGTCAGAATAAGCCTTCCATTACATTATTATTAATAAAAAAATAAAAAAAAATTCTACCCTTATTGGGACACATACTTTTATAAGGGTAGTTCTTATGAAATTTTTGGGTTAAATTAGTCATTTTAACTCAAGATGAGTATCCCTTTATAGACTTGGTGTAACTTGGAGTCAAGTGTTGAGGAAATCCCAGTTATTCTTTTTAGATTGGTTAGTCCACTCAATTGATCAAGTAGATACAAGCCCACAGTTGGAAAAGACCTACCAACTTAAATACCTTCGAGTAATTAACTAAGAACTTTATTTGGTCATGATAAGGGAAATATGGATCTTTTCCACTAAAATATCTTATGTGATGGGACATTTTGAGTTCAATGTTGAGGGTTTCTGAGACTTGATAAAATAGTGGGAGACTTCATAAAATTAAAATTATTATTATATCTCAAATAATTTTTAATCTAGATAAGTACTAATAATCTACTCTTTTTATATTATAGAATAATGAAAATTTCATTATCCACATTCTCTTTGATATTAATACTAGATAGATAACATCTCTTTACTATATGTAACTTCTAGAAATGGTTCAGATGCATATGGGTAGTGTGAGACATAAATGAATATATTAGGTGATAAAATCCTCAATGACTAGTCTTCATGTTAAGGAGGTGAGTGATGAGGAGTTTATTGTATATGATAAACACTTGAGTGATGGGTCATCATTTAGTGTTTTATGATTCTATCCATGTATAAATAACGCATGAAGTCGCGTGAAGACATGGATGCATATAGGATGCTCTATTATCTTTGTGGTCTATACCTAGAGAGATAAAGACAAGAATAGTTTGATATATCCAAGGAACTCTTTCAGATAAAACCTAGATAAGGTGAATCATTTTGGACTCATTTTGTCAAGAACATTTTATACATAGAGAACCTAGAGGTTATATGGTGTAAATTACCTAAACAGCTAGTCACCAATCTCATTCTTGAGTCACTTCCTTATAGATTCTCTATATTTATTGTTAATTTTGATATGAACAATATAGAGAAGTATCTTATAGATCTTCTCAAACTTTTTCACCAAGTTGATAAGGAGATAAAGCATGAAAATACTTTTGTCCTTATAGTGAATATAAAGTAATGTACTTTTGAATATAAAAAATTATAAATCTCTTTTTCAATTCCCTTACAAGAAGAGAAGGATCAAGGGACAAGTAAGGGAATAGGATGTTATCTTTTTTTCTAGTGAAAAGAAGGTCTGCTGGATGAAAAACTGCACCCAGTAAAGCAAGAAAGGGAAATATTCAGGTGAATTTGATATCAAGTGTAATTTATCAATTTCTAAAAATTGGGTAGTAGATACATCATGTGGTGGTCACATGTGTATTCAAATATCAGAACCAAGTATATTCTAAAAGATCACCCAGGGTGAGAATGATATATAAGCATCCAATGGAACTAAACTTATTATTTTAGATAATATAGAAGACCACCACGCATTGCCAATGAGAATGATCATTATTTTAAAAAGGTTTTTATTATATTCCAAATGTAACCAAAACTATTATTTCTATATCCATACTTTATAGAGATGGATTTTTTTCAAATTTAGGAATAAATTTTTCTTATTTTATAAATATAAAATTTTTTATGATGATGAACATTTAAATAATGGTATTTATGTGTTAAATTACATGAACCAAATAATGTAAATCGATAATGAGGATAGTTAACATGACTCATACTACGCCCAACTATTGAATCTCTAGATAGGTTACGTGAACAAAAAATTTCTGACTAAATTACATAAAGATTGATATTTGGATTATTTTTAACTAAAACCAATTGGTGTATGTAACATATGTTTAAAAGGAAAAATGAATAAATCCTTGTTTAGTGGAAAAGGTGAAAGGGCCCAGTATATTCTTGAATTTTATTGTACTGATTTGTGTGGACCATTTTTAGTTGAAGCAAGGGGAGGGTAATCATACTTAAAATCTTTTGATGATAATTTTAGAAGATATGGATATGTATAATTGATGAGTTATAAGTTTTATTTTTTTATAAATTCAAATAATAAAAGAATGAAGTTGAGAACTATCATGATAAGAATATTAAGAAAGTCTACTTAGACTATAGTGAAGAATATCCTAATCAAGTCTTTATAGATTACTTATAGGATTCTAGGATTTTATCACAACTCACACCTCTATATACACCTTAGTGGAATGGTTTAAGTGAAAAGAGGAACAACACATTATTAAAAATGGTGAGATAAATGATGATTCATGTGATTATTCCATTATCCTTTTAAGAATATGCATTAAAATTTGAAGTAAATATACTAAACTAAGTGCCAAATAATGTGACAGAAGGTATTCCATACCAATTTTGGAGTAGAAAGAAACCTTTTCTGTCAAATTTACAGGTATGGGGTTGTGAATAATTTCTTAAGTCCTCCCCAGGAAAAAAACTAGAACTCTAAGGAATAAATTGAACCATTATAAGATACCCTAAATAAATAAGGGTACATTACCTATATGACCCTTAATACAAAAAGATAATTGTGGAAATACAAGCTATATTTCTTAAGAGGGAGCACATATCTAAAAGAGGAAATGGTAGTGAGATATAATTTGAAGAATTTTGGGCTCAATATATACAATTGTTGGCATATGATCAAATTCAATAAATATCCATGGAAGAAGACATTCCAGAGACACCAGTATTTTGTAAGAGTATAAGAGAGGTTAGAAAACCAAAATGATATGGTTTTCTATTAACCAAGTATGGTTACCCATTATTAGTTTATAATAATTATCCTATAACATACATTGAATTATTAAGTGGAATAGATATTGCTAAGTTGAAAAAAGATATGAATTATAAAATGGATTCCATATACCAAAAAAAATTGGATTTTGGTAGATCCTCTAGTGGATGTAAAGTTTGTTGGTTTTAAATTTTTATTCAAGAATAAACCGAACATGGAATAAAAATTCAGTATTTATAAGCCATGACTATTTATAAAAGGGTTCAAACAGTGTCAAGGTGTCGAATATTATGAAATATTTTCACCAGTTTCTATACTGAAATCCATCAAAATTATACTTTTCGTTGTGTTGTACCAAGAATATGATAATTGGAAAGTGGATGTCAAAACATACTTCGTTAATGAGAAACTTTAAAAAGTTTTATAAAACACAAAACTATAGGGTTTGGTTACATAAAAGGAAGCCAACAAGGTTAAAAAATTGAAAATATCCATTTGTGGATTAAATAAATAATTCAAGTCATGGGACATTCTATTTGATGAAGAAATAATATATTTTAGTTTCCTAAAGAATGGTTGTTAGACTTGTGTCTATAATTAGTTTAGTGGAGTGAATTCATTTTCTTAATATTTTATATTGATGACATGCTACTTATTGAAAATGAAATACCAGTCTTATAGTCAATTAAAGCCTTATTAAACACATGATTCTTCATAAAGGACTTAGGTGAAGTTTCATATTATATCATCCCGCCTTTTTATCACATTAACTTTCATTACATTTTACAAAACTGAGGATCTTTAAGGTTTAGTGTCTTGGAAACCAAGAAATTAAAACATGAAAACATAAAACATCCTTCTTAAAAACTTGAAAGGATTCTCCTCATGTTCATCCTAGGTTCATTACTGCATCTCATATCCTGGGGACATACATCAAAAGAAAGGGTGAGTAGAAGTCCCAGTAAGGGAAACAAGGGGAAACATTTAACATGTGAACTTTGGATACATCAACAATGTCATGAAAAAGAACTTTAAGGCATAAGAAAGAAATCATGTGGCATATCATAATAAAAGTAAAAATTTTTATAACTTGAAGATGTGGATACAACATTTATTATTGACAATAATTTCTGTTTCACCAAGGTCCATCCCCAAGGTGTCATTAAAAATTACCAAGGTTATTCACCAAGGCATCGTTAAAAATATTCATCTCTAGAGATTAAGTCTTTACCCAATGAATTGGAGCACTATCTGGGTGCACCCTTGACATGACTTTATCATCATGTGATCCACATATATCATCATCAATCATTTAATAAACAACCCATATAGCATAAAAGGAATGGGTTTCATTTCATAATCATAACATTTTAAAACTGCTTTAAAGACATGATTTTATGTCACTTTAAACCCACAGAAAGGGAAAGTGGGTCTCATGTATGTAAATTGTAGAATTTAAAATAGAAAAAATTGTTATATGTTTTAATACCCATATAGAAGATAGATATTTGAGTATTCACTTAATAAAATAAAATAACTTTAGAAAAAGAGAGAGAGATTTTGAGACGGAAATTATGCAGCATAACGGCTATGTTTTGGGGTTTTAGAAAACATTAAAAAGAGAGGGGACATGGGTCAAACATTAATAAATGATCCGTAAAACAGTAGGGGGGAGAATATAAAGTATATATGAACATGGTGATGAAATTTTAAAGATATACCATATGAAATGAAGAACATGAAAGGAAGACAAAAATAAGATTTCTCTTATGAAAATTCGGCAGCCTAACGGCGTTACTTAAACTTCAAAAAAATGAATTGACGAGATAAAATAGGGTCTCTCATCATAAGAAAATAAAAGATCAGTATGATAGATATAGATATAATACCCCAACATAATAAAAAGGAACTTGAAAGACTTGACATGAAAGTAGAACATTGAAAAATGAGAAAGGTGAACGAATCCCTTAAAAATTCGGCAGCCTAACGGCGCCACTTTAACATTCTTAAAATGAAATGGTGAGAAAAGTAGGGGGGTCTCTCATCATATGAAAATGAAAAATACAGTATGATGAATATAAAATAACATCCTCCAATATAAGAGCATGAAGCATAAAAGAAATGACATAAAAGAGATTACTTGAAAAGAAAGAGGGGGGTTGGATCCCTTACCTTAAAACGTAACTCTTAAAACTCAATGGTTAGGACCTTGAGGGATTGGGGGCACCTTGGGAGGACTCCTTGGGAGGTAATGAGACCAGAGCCTCTTTGGGGGAGAGTTGGGAGTCTAATGGATGAGAGGATGGTTTGGTATTTATAGGGAAAGTGAGGGGACAAGGCATTAATGGCCAGGGGACACCTCATTGGTGGTTTTGGAAAAACCATGGGCTTTCCCATGGTATTTTCCCATGGTATTGGCCACTTGGGAAACCTCATACCTTATCTTACTATTCATAAGTCGACCATATTGATTACATACATAACACATCATTTAATGATGTCATTAAACACCTGTAACTTAAAAACTGTATTTTCACTATTCATCGAAAATTTAACTTTCTCAGAAAAATCACAAAATTTCACCTTAACCAAATATAGATGCTCTGATTTCAAAAATGAACTCCATTTTATAAAAAAAATCTAAATATATTTAGTTTAATTTTAAAATAAAAACACTATTCACTGAAAATTCATTTTTTTCAAAAAAAATCCCCAAAAATTACCTTAACATAATATTGATGCTCTGAGTTCAAAAATGAAATCCATTTTATAAAAATAATTTTCTAAATATTTTTAATTTAATTTTTAATTAAAAAACATTATTCACTCAAAAAAACTAATACTTGAATAATAATTTATGAAACCGCTATTTAACCATTTTATTGAATCACATTACTTAATCAAGGTTCCTAGATTATATTAATACTTTCTTTAATTGAGATTACTAATCCATTTGGTCACATTACTAATCCTAAGCATAAAATCACTATTCATAATTTACTATTCATCAAAAATTAAGTTGAACTTATTAGACTCTAAATTTTGTACTGAACATAATTGTAGAAGACCATTTTTTAAAAATCATTACACATTTTTAATTATTTAAGGTTTACATAAACATTTTTAAAATATCCATTTTCTAAAATTCATCAAAAATATGTATACTATATTTATCCGGATATTTGAAAATTCATAAACTTCATCATAAGAATAAATCTCAATTTTTATTTAAAAAAAAGGATTACACAAGCCAGTTACGGTCTCCTTACATAGCCCCTTATCACACCAGCATAGGACCTAAGTGTAAGGTGTGCTAAGGTGAGAGAATCTGAGGGAGGCTCGGCCAACATCACATGAGTAGTAATTTATATCATTTTGAACTTCTCACGAAGGTGATTCTATTCTAACTTCACATGATGAACTTCGGATTGGGTTTGGTCCAGAGCAAAGCCCAGTGGTGCTACCTCTTTCCCAAGTTCTGTTAGATGGGCTTCGATCGGTCCAAGACTACTGGGTGAGGCCATCGAATCTTCTTTCTATATTAATTAACCAATATAACTTGTATTTAGAGACAATAATCGAAACATTTAGTTTCCAGCGGTCATATTGACCAATGGTCATATGACACTTAGAACCCAACGGTCTCATTTTAATTATACTCATGTTATCAAATGAAACAATTTTGTTGAGTATATAAAAAAATAAAATAACACACAAAATTAGGAAACAAGATTTATTCATAATTTCGGGTCGTTACAATATTCCCCCCTTAAGAAATTGCATCCCCGCAATTTTTAAAATTGGGTTTTGAAATTTCATTGAAATTACCACATCGGAAAAGGAGTCGGTAAAACTATTACTTTAAAAGAAATAAAGGGAAGTATAAAGGTCACCTGAGTTAACCCACACTAGGATTCCATGTAGGAAAACATGGACATGGAGGAGAAAACAAAGGGTCATGTTCTGAGGTAGAGTGATAGAAAACATGATTAGGAGAAAGTTAACCATGAGAAAATCCCAAACTTATGATGTGTGTAAATGGTCTTCGATTACCTATTAGGAAACATAAACCAACAACATTTTTGTTTTACGTTCCTTTTCATAATTTTGAGGAATTCATTTACTATATAGAACAAAAACATAAGGAAATATACCTACCTTCAAGTAGAGTTTCATCCTTTAATAAGTCTCTACCAAAACTAATCTTTTCTCCAAACAATGAGAATTCAAAAACACATGGTCTCATCGAAAGAACAAGAATCATCTTCTAAAGAATCACATAATCCACAAAATATTAACTATCTATTTCTTATATCTTTAAACATTATCCCAAAAACAGAAAGGGTAAGGTAAAACAACTCTTCAAAAAGAAAGAATCCCATAGGAATGGAAACTACTTTTAAATCTTCAAAGTTCCATCGTACTACCGAAAGTTTATCATAGACCATTCCATAAATAATGGTCCTTAAAATTCCTCAAAATAAACCAAACTAAGATTGAAACCGAAATACAAGAAGGATTTGATAACATAGTCTTCTAAAATAAACATCATTGTTCATCTCCAAACAACACCAACCACTCCTAACATCTTATAAAAAAAGTAGCTAACCTAAACATATTTTACCCAAGACAGGTTAATCATTTCCATCAGTAACCTAAATTACTATAAGTCCACCTTAAATTCATCGATTCTTCAAAATATAAGTCAACCTTACTCCTCAATGAAAATACCGTAGTAATCTATTTACCTCAATCATATAGGGTCCCCAAAATAGTGAACGTCTTCCAAAATAATAATAATCTTTTAATCCCCTAATCATCTCTATCATATTAATACGGAAATAATTTCATTTCCTATAACATTGGTTGTTGGGACATGTTCTTCCATTTCCCACCATTAACTAAGAAGAGAAAATATAATTAGGGGCATAAATACTTACCCAATAATCGTGAAAAGGAACTTAAATCATATAAGGATAACTTGTAGAAGAAAAGTATACCCTAACTTGTGATCCCCTAGGTTTCAAAATAGGTTGTCCATGATCATATATTCTTATGTGAATCTTTAGTTTATTTTATCTTTGTTCCTTTAATAATGGTTTATAAGAAGCTTATGAATTTACCAAAGCATATCCCCCAAGAGTGTCGTAACCAAGAGTGCAGCAAGGCTCGTTCTTGTGTACCATTTCCCGTTCGATTCTAGCTCAAAGTGGTGTTTTCGGGTTTTACCCCTATTTACATCTATGCCAGAGCCACCTCTACCTACTCGTGTCCAGACAGGGATGTATTTGCTTGGCAACCCCTTACTCAATACTCACCAAAATACCAGGAAGATTTCCTATATTCAAACTTTTATATAGGCTTCTTACTAGAGTTTTCATATCCTAATTTCCACAAATAACTAAACCATACTTTAATACCAACTATAGAATCCCTCCTTTTTATCACATAAACTTTCATTTCATTTTACAAAACCGAGGATCTTTAAGGTTTAGTGTCTTGGAAACCAGGAACTTAAAACATGAAAACATAAAACATTATTCTCAAACACTTGAAAGGATTCTCCTCATGTTCATCCTAGGTTCACTACTGCATCTCATAACCTTGGGACATACATCAAAAGAAAGGGTGAGCAGAAGTCCCAGTAAGGGAAACAAGGGGAAACATTTAACATGTGAACTTGGGATACATCAACAATGTCGTGAAAAAGAACTTTAAGGCATGAGAAAGAAATTGTGAGGAATATCAAAATAAAAATAACATTTTTCATAACTTGAAGATGTGGATACAACACTTAATATTGACAATCATTTCTGTTTCACCATGGTCCATCCCCAAGGTGTCATTAAAAATTATCAGGGTTATTCACCAAGGCGCCGTTAAAAATAGTCATCTCTAGAGATTAAGTCTTTACCCAATGCCTTGGAGTGCTATCTGGGTGCACCCTTGACATGTATTTATTATCATGTGAGCCACATATATCATCATCAATCATTTCATAAACAACCCATATAGCATAAAAGGAATGGGTTTCATTTCATAATCATAACGTTTTAAAACTGCTTTAAAGACATGATTTTATGTCACTTTAAACCCACAAAAAGGGAAAGAGGGTCTCATGTATGTAAATACAAGAATTTAAAATAGAAAAACTTGGTATATATGTGAATACCCATATAGAAGAGAGATCTTTTATTATTCACTTAATAAAATAAAAGAACTTTAGAAAAAGAGAGATACATTTTGAGACGGAAATTCTGCAACATAACGGCTATGTTTCGGGGTTTTAGAAAACATTGAAAAGAGAGGGGAAATGGGTCAAACATTCATAAATGATCCATAAAACAGTAGGGGGATAGAATATAAAGGATATATTAACATGGTAATGAAATTTGAATTATATACCATATGAAATGAAGAACATGAAAGGAAGACAAAAATAAGATTTCTCTTATGAAAATTCGGCAGCCTAATGGCGTCACTTAAACTTTAAAAAAATGAATTGACGAGATAAAATAGGGTCCCTCATCATATGAACATAAAAGATAAGTATGATATATATAGATATCATACCCCAAGATAATAAAAAGGAACTTTAAAGATTTGACATGAAAGTAGAACATTGAAAAATGAGAAAGGTGAACGAATCCCTTAAAAATTCGGCAGCCTAACGGCGCCACTTTAACATTCTTAAAATGAAATGATGAGAGAAATAGGGGGTCTCTAATCATATGAACATGAAAAAGACAGTAGGATGAATATAAAATAACATCCTCCAACATAATATCATGGAGCATAAAAGAAATGACATAAAAGAGATTACTTCAAAAGAAAGAGGGAGGTCGGATCCCTTACCTTAAAACGTAACTCTTAAAACTCAAAGGTTGGGACCTTGAGGGCTTGGGGCACCTTGGGAGGACTCCTTGGGACGTAATTAGACTAGATCTTTGTTGGGGGAGAGCTGTGAGTCGAATGGATGAGAGGATGGCTTGGTATTTATAGGGAAAGTGAGGGGACAAGGCATTAATGGCCAAGGGACCCCTCATTGGTGGTTTTGGAAAAACCATTGGCTTGCCCATGGTATTGGCCACTTGGGACACCTAATACCTTATCTTACTATTCATAAGTCGACCATATTTATTACATACATAATACATCATTTAATTATGTCATTAAACACCCGTAACTTAAAAACTGTATTTTCACAATTCTTCAAAAATTCAATTTTCTCAGAAAAATCCCAAAATTTCACCTTAACCAAATATAGATGCTCTGATTTCAAAAATGAACTCCATTATATAAAAAAATTCTAAATATATTTAATTTAATTTTTAAATAAATAAACTATTCACCGAAAATTTGTTTTTTTCAGAAAAATCCCCAAAAATTACCTTAACATAATATCGATGCTCTAAGTTCAAAAATGAAATCCATTTTATAAAAATAATTTTCTAAATATTTTTATTTTTATTTTAATTAAAAAACACCATTCACTCAAAAAACTAATACTTGAATAATAATTTATGAAATCGTTATTTAACCATTTTATTGAATCACATTACTTAATCAAGGTGCCTAGATTATATTAATACTTTATTTAAGTGAGATTACTATTCGATTTGGTCACATTACTAATCCTAAGCATAAAATCACTATTCATAATTTACTATTCATCAAAAATTAAGTTGATCTTATTAGACTCTAAATTTCGTATTGAACATAATTGTAGAAGAACATTTTTTGAAAATCATTACACATTTTTAATTATTTAAGGTTTACATAAACATTTTTAAAATATCCTTTTTCTAAAAATCATCAAAATATGCATACTATATTTATCCGGTCATTTGAAAATTCATAAACTTCATCATAAGAAGAAATCCCAATTTTTATTTAAAAAAAGGATTACACAGTGCAGGTATAGTCTCCTTACATAGCCCCTTATCACACCAGCATAGGACCTAAGTGTAAGGTGTGATAAGGTGAGAGAATCCGAGGGAGGCTCAGCCAACATCGCACGAGTAGTAATTTCTATCAGTTTGAACTTCTCACGAAGGCGATTCTGTTCTAACTTTACAAGATAAACTTTGGCTTGGGTTTGGTCCAGAGCAAAGCGTAGTGGTGCTACCTCCTTCCCAAGTTCTGTTAGATGGGCTTCGATCGGTCCAAGACTACTGGGTGAGGCCATCGAATCTTATTTCTATATTAATTAACCAAGATCACTTGTATTTAGAGACAATAATCGAAATGTTTAGTTTCTAGTGGTCATATTGACCAATGGTTATATGACAGTCAAAACCCAACGGTATCATTTTAATTATACTCATGTTATCAAATGAGACAGTTTTGCTGAGTATATTAAAAAATAAAATAACACACAAAATTAGGAAACAAGATTTATTCATAATTTCGAGTCATTACACAGATATTCTTGGTATTAAGATCCATCATGATATATCTAAAAGGTTTATTGGATTAAGTCAGAGTGCATATATTGACAAGATACTAATGTGTTTTAGTATAGAACAATCCATGAGGGGATTGTTTCCAATGTAACATAGAATTCGTCTTTCTAAAAAAACATTTCCTCAAACATGTGAGGGAAACTGAATGATGGAAATTACTCCATATACATTGATGATTAGGTCATTCATGTATGTTATGCTATGTACTAGGAAAAATGTCACTGATGAGAAGATATCAATTTGACCTAGGTGACTATAATTGGATTGCATTCAATACTATCCTTAAGTATTAAAGGTTCACTATGAATATGTTCTTCATCTACAGAGTATACGAGGAACTTATCATTAGAGTGTATGAATATACTGTATCTAAATAGTTCATAATGATATAAAATCATAGTATAGATACATATTCATTCTCAATAGAGGTGTTGTGAGATTGAAGAGCGCAAATCAAGCCATGGTCATAGATTATATAGTAGAGTCTGAGTATATTTTGGATTTTAAAGTAGTTAAAAATGCCTCTTGGATATGCAACCTCATCCAAGATCTTGAAGTGGTGGCTATAATTAATAACCTTTATTATAATAATAATACAGTGGTTACTCCTTCAAAGGATCCAAGTTCACATCAATAGATGAATCACATAATTCATAAGTATCGTTTGTTGAGGTATTTTTATCAAATAAGAGATTTTAGAGTGATTAGAATATCTATTAAAGAAAACATGGAAGACCCCTTGACTAAATCCTTAACTCAAAAGAAACATGATCATCATATGAGGTCTAGTGAAATGAAAGTCATGTCTAGTTGGCTCTATTATAAGTGGGAGTCTTTTGTAATTTTTGTTCTAGAACCAAATTTTTTTACTTTGGATTACATATATATTAAAATATTTCAAAATTAATAAATACTATTATTACAAATATTTTATTTGTATTCATGAATTTAATGTAATAATGTTCTAGAGTATATGCCGCATTGATAAGTTTATAGTAGTTCCCCGCTTTGATGAGAAAATTGAATTTCCATGAAAACATTATTAAAGATAGTTCTATGGTCTGATGATATACTATAATGGGTCACATAAAATGTTGAATATCAAGTTTGAGTACTTTTAAGAAGATGAGAATCCTTATCATGATGTTTTAATTTGGTAATCTCTAATAAGGGAAGTTATGAGGACATAACCACCTGTACAAATTCTGAAAGATTATGTGTCATAAGATATTCCTCTCTATGATTGTTTGTAATGTTCATTAGACATTGATATTATTATTAATTCTTGTTATGACTCACACACTTTGATTTACTAACCAAAACTATGATTCCATATGTTCATGGGAAGTAGGGTATGTTGGGAACATCATGAATGACATGTTATTAACTGATAATTTGAAGAATGATTTTCCCTATCCATATTTATGGAAGTTGATATCTTGTACCATTGATTAAAATGGAAGAATCTTATTAAATTACATGCTGATAGTGTAATGATGATTTTATTTCAAATAGTCAAAGAAAGACATACAAAGCACATAGTTTTATGACACATGTGTACAACATGCTTGTTGATATATTAGGAAAAATGGACTACATTACAGATTAATAAGTTGTGTTTTATTGTAAATATTTTGAAATTAACTTCTTTATCTTGGATTACTTAACCCATTGTTAGGTAGTAATCTTGAAATTTAGACAATCCCTCCTAATACCAATAAGAAGGAAACCTAGAGGGGCACACACAAATTTTTTCCATTGATCTCAACAAAATTCTATTTGAATTTAATTATTGGAATAAATTGTATTCAAAAGGAATATTGATAATTTTATTTTGGTTTTGTTGATTTATAATATTTTCATGGTAATAAATAATTATTTATTCATTCATAAATAATTTATTTAATTACATGAATATTTAATAAATATTTATTCACCTAATTATGAATGGAATATTTATATATCAATTAATATTTAATGAAATATTTATTTAGTTATTCAATAAATACTAAGAAGGATGAGTGTTTGAAGATAGTATTCGATGATAAATATTAATTTAGAAGATAGTAAAATAATATTTATCATTTATACATTTTGCACAAGACATAAAATATTATTATTATTATTATTATTTGGAATGGGATCAGATACGGTTTATTATTTTATTTTGGGTATTTTTTCAATTAAATAATATTTTAAAAACCATAACCCTAACTATATAAATAGACAGTTATGTCTATTTTGTAAGGTTAATCAAGAATTTATAATCATTGTGCATTATGGTCTTCTCTTTAGATTCCTCATTCTCTCATCATCTCAATAATGAAAATAACTCCTTCAAGGTCAAAGGATCATTATGTAATCATGATGAATAATGTAATACAGTTGATCCACCGCACTAGCACTTGGTAATCTATTGGTGTTTTTTGGAGATCAAAGGACCATGTGTGGATAACCATAAGAGGGGATCTACTTTAGGTCTACCCAATGCAATGATGGTAATCTGGAAAGGGATTTGGATGATAAACATCTTCCTCAAAGAAAGATCTTAATATGAAGTATTATTTCTTTCTAACCAATTTAAATTAATTATAAATTTAATTTTGAAAATATCATATTTGGGTTATGGGATCTCTCTATCAAATATTCAATGGAAAAATTTCATTATACAGGGAATTTAAGTGTTGATCAATTGGATAATGATCCATAAAATACAATAAAAACCTTATGCTTATTCACCCAAAAATGATCTTTTATTGAATTATTTTCCTTTAGGACCTTCCATAGTTTCTTATTAGGAAAACCATAATTTTCACCTCATTGAGGCATAGTTTCCAAATGATACTATCAAACCATACATGCACAAATTCACTCATCATGGGTCTATACACTCATGTTCACTTCATTACTTAGTATAAGGGTCAATCGGTCTATCCTCATACTACATGAACCCAAGAAATTAAGAATTCACATAATAGAAACATAAATTCATACAAGAAATATGATAACATAATTATAATGTATAATTATATAATAAATTCCATCCATATATGCATGTAATATTTAGTATCAAATGGGCCACCTACCTCAAAGAAGGTATATGCAATCATAGAGCCCATGAAATCCCTCACTAAACATCAACATGCATTATCTAATACATGTGCATCCTTGTCCAAGCCAACTTTCTCCAAAAAATTCTCAAAAAATACATCATCAGTGATAGATCTAGGAAACAATCAAAGGGAGAACCTCCAACATACTATAAATTAATCCAATCTTCCCTAATATAAGGATATCTCATTAGGTATGATGATCATAGCCCAGGTATAAGGCTCTAATCCAAGTAAGAATATAGGATCTCATAAGAACACTAAGAATAAAAGGATAAATGTAAAATACTTATAATCCTATGATCTAGTCACTCTAGATCCATTCAAATTGCATAAAAAGTCGTTGGATTCACATGGAAAAACCTCTAGTGTATAAGGATTTGAGAGACCTAGGTGTAAAAAGAATAATAATATAAAATTAAGGGTTTCTAGGCCTTAAATAAGGATTTATATTAATAAATTCACACATTAATAGTTTGGTTTCATTGTATATTAAACTAAGTGTGAACCATGAAATTGCCACTGACTCGAGTTGCATGGTTTTTTGGAAATAACTACACACTTAAACAAAGCATGTGGCCTAACCATGCATAGGTTTCATGGTTACCTGTTAAATTTTTCACACTTTAAAAATCCATGTGGCCAAACCATGGATATTTTTCATGGTTACCTATGAAGGTCTACACACTTAACAAACTATGTGGACTAACCATGCACCCCTAAAAAGGCTCTCAAAACTCCCAAATTCACCCAAAAAAATCCAAAAACTTTACCAAGATAATTCATATCTCAAAATATAATTTAATGGATAAAAAATAAAAAATTATTCCACAAAAAAAAGGCTCCAAATAAATATTTAATAGTAAAATTAAAACTAACTAAAGAAATGTTCAAATTTCCCTAGAATTTAGACATGTAATGATATGGGCCATTATATTACTCCAATAAAACACTTCTAATAATTGATAAGACTCTATAATATACCTATAAAACCTAGATCAACCTCACCCTTCAAAGGGTTCACTTAGAAACATAGCCCAGTCATACGATCCTTTCTAATGGTACTCAGCTTAAAATATGAGATTTAATATAACAACCAAGACATGATTCCTAATAACTGGAGGTATGGGAGCATCTTCAAACATAAAAACCGAAGAGAAAACCTATCTATGGTTCATATTACATATTTATATGACCAACCCATTAAACCAACAAAAAATATTTCAATCTATGCTCGAAGCACATCAAAACCACCTCACAACTGAAATAATGGTACCACAACCTGTGTCTTATGTAAACATCTGAAATCTACCTAATGCAACATCTGAATCAAAAATCTAGTATTCCTAGAATAGCCCAATCAACTTAGATCCACCAATACATCGGTTTTTTAAAGAAAAAATGATTAATAAATGGATGACTCATGAACTTCCATGATTCTCCCGAATGAATTTCTACACCCATGACTAATCAAATTCTCCCAAATAAAAGATTATCTTTATCATCATTAAAACTATTTAGGAATAATTCATAATCAAAATAAATGAATTGATATGACTACCCACTTGTAATTGATTATAAAAAGAACATCAATCACCCACACTCCTAGAACAAACTATGAATGATATTGTCAATGTTCATGAACCATAGAAGATGTATATTTCATTATACACCCACTATGGTGTTCTCCCCACCATAGGTCTCTCCTAACACTTCTCCTAAAGATCATACACCAATCTATCAACCAATACACGTGTTTAATTCTCTAGGTTGATTCTCTTCTTTTTCACTATATTCTAATTATTCTATCAAGATTTAGACCTAGGAAAAAATTTGATGATACCTTAAACCATACCAATGTCTCATTCAACCATAGAAACATTCATATTTCCCAAGAATCTCACTGAATTCTCAAATCATTTACCATGTGGTTATCTCAAACCTAAAAACTCTAGTTCTCCACTACCACAATAGAATTTAGATTCATATGAAACATATGAACCATATATAAATGTTATGTCATCACTCTAAGCCCATAGGTCTATGAACCAACTTATTCATGCAAAAATTGTAATCAAAATTATTCATTCCTTAAGGTATTCCCATTAATCTATCACAACATCACTCTTACACTCAAGATATAGGGTTACCTAAAAAACATTTTACCTATTATCATTTTTGAAACCCACTTGGTCTCACATGAGCCAAATGGTATCACACTCGTGTGTAATTAGATCAAAATCCTAAAATACACACCTCACTGAGTCTAAGGATTGTGCTATTAAACTATAGAACAAGATCCATAGGGACATTATTCTCATATTAAAATGGAACTCTGGTCAATGAAATCATCTTCATGAAAAAACAATCAAATCCATGTGGTAAAAACCAACAATACTTGGAAAAAGTATGATCCAATTCACTCACCCAACATTGATACCATAAACATATCAAACATTACATCCCAAGATTAAGGAAAAACTCATAAACCACTAAAAAACCCTCATGGTTTTTTTTTGACCACAGGGAAATATATGATTATTCCTAAATCAACTCTCAGGTATGACTACCCTCATAGAGTTCAAACTAGGGTTCCAGGTTCCCAATATGATGAAATAGAGTTTCCACACATGTCTCTTGGTGAATGGATCATCAATACAATCATATTTATCTATCACTCTAGGATCCACATGATCTACAATTGGAAAATTTGTCATTGAAAAACACACACAAGAAATTACATTTCATGTGAGTCATGCATACATAGTATGATGCATGATTATAGACCTCCTACCAACTAAATTGGAACTAAACCACATAAATACCAACACCAATAACACATAATTTTTAGTAAACCTCTCAATAATATTAAAAAATAAAAATAATATAAATCCCTGACCATGGTATCCATAAATTCCCATAAAAATGTATATATGACTTGGCATTTTGTTGTCCATCACATTCTATAGAAAATTTATAAACTATATTTATACCAAATCCCAAAAATATGAATATAATACATCCTATAATTCTATTTTTGTGACACCTCAACTTGAATCATAGGTTTTGGTTTGAAGTGTTACATAGCCTCAAGCAAGACACCTCATATTCCAAAGGTTGTCGACTTATAGCGAGGGTCTATAATAAGTCATGGGAAGAATATAAACTCTGATTAGAGTAAATAATAGAATTAAAGTAATAGATGAATCAAAAAATATATAACATAAGAATAACTATCTGAATAACCAAAATAACAATAAACATAATGTTATATCAAATGATTCTATCAAATAGGATATACCACTGATTGTCTAATGCTTCAATCAAACATATATATAGAAAAGATATAACTAAAGGTAAAATATATAGGAGACTCAATGATATATATGATTCGAAATATTATTGATATCTATATACACACTGAGGTACCTCATATCAAACCACTGCAAATCTGTGTTCTCAACCTATAAATAATATGTATGGTCTTTACAGGCACTGAGGTTCCCATGTACGGTGTGATCGTATAAACTCGGTAAGGTATCACTAAGAAATCCTAATAAAAATATTCATATAAATACATATTAATGTATAATAACTAAATGTGAAAACAAACAATCAAACATGTCAAGCATTTGTATGCTAACTGAGCCTTCATGACCCACAAACATACCTGCTCTGGTTCTATGTTGGAAGAAAGTAAAAGTCCACCACCACACATTAAAATACATTCTGTAAGTACCAGCATCATTTATCACTCTTCACTTATTATTCCTATCTCCATGTTAAACCTTAAATAATTCCACATGCCCCACCCTAATGGTGTTCATTATCAAGAACACTGTATACCCCAACCTGATGGTGGTCATTATCTAAAACACCACATTCCCCACCCCAAATGTGGTGATTAACCTTGTATGATGGTAAGTACCTCTTAATATGTTTTATGTAATAGGATAATCACATAACCCCTACATGTAATTATCTCAATCCAACTTGTTTTCAATGGATACTCATTTCCCATGAATATTCTACTCCCATATCAGCAGACATGTTTGTGGTCCAACCCATACCATCAAATGATCCATAGTCTGTAACCATCACCATTTCTTCACAATTCCCCTCCAAGGGATCATCTAACTAAAATTGAGCCACTTTTTCATCATGATACCTAAATAAATGTTCCAAAAGCTATGAAATCAACAAGAAATACATATCATAAAAAGGAACAATAAATTCATAACAAGAAAAGTTTTCAATAGGATACACATAAATCAAATGATCACATATCAAATATAGATCTCAAGGGTCACTCACTCACTAGTATGATCAATATATAAAACATAGGTTTCCTGGGCCAGACACACACATTCACTTGTAATACCATATTATAGAACGAACATCTCAAATACACACACATACATTCCAATGTATATCACAACAACCATGTTTACATGGGAAACACATGAATAACGATGTGTGTAATATCCACCAAAGGTCTCAAGGTAAACACATGAACACAAGGCACAAAAAAAACAAATGTTCTAAGGGTATATCATGTGTATTAGAGAATGGAACATCCACAGAGGTTTTGAGGACAACTCTTCCAAGGTCTAATGAAATATCATGAACACTTGTTCTTAGAACATCCACCAAGGTATTAGGAAAGTTCATCCTGTCACAAAAGAATATCACAATTGTCACTAACATGATGTCATGTAACATGGTTTTAATTTTACACACTATTTGTATGCTAGCATAACTTGGTATAGTCTTCTGCTAATGACTCAAGTCATAGAATCACATATACCACCCGACAGATATCTATAAATGATTCCTAATCAACCTCAGTCCATGATCACCAGTACTACCACCCAACACAACCCCAGGGTGATTATATAGTATGAAGGCTCATCCCAACCCTTAGACCACTATAGGAAGAGTTATTATCTAATGAATACCCACTTTTCTCATGGAAAAGTACTAAGGATTCCCTCCAAACATAAACCAAGGTCTCGTCCCATTTCTTTAAGGATGGATGATTAATGCTTAGTTTAAATATATTGAAGACAACATAATAGCTCTATGAATTTTACAACCCAATACAATAACCCTTAACCCATGATTAGCTACCTCACACATCTTCTATGTGATAAAGAACAAAGATATAAGAGGTTAATCTTCTTAGTTATGGGCACTAAGTCCTAGAGGATTAATTCTAGTAAGGGAATGTTATTTAGGCTATATATATCTCAAAACTCACAAAAGGACCTACCATGGTATTTTGTTGGGTAATATGAAAATTTAACCTCATAGAGACCAAGTTTCAAAAATGATACTAGAACACAATACATGCACAAGTGCACTTTCTATGGGCCATTATCCTCCTGATCACTTGATTTATTATTCTAAGGGTCTATCAGTATATCCTCATATTAGTTGAAACCAAGTAATCAAGAAGGAATGAAATATCAAAATAGTTTCATTCAGTAAATATGAAAACATAATTACAATATGGAATCATATAAGAAATTACATCTATATACATGTATAATATTGAGTATTGAAGGGACCACCAACCTAAAAGAAGATATCTATGATCAGAAAGCCTATGAAAACCTTCACTAAACATAAACATGCATCATACAATCCATGAAAATCCTTATCCAAGACTACTCACTCTAATGAGTCCTCACAAGATCAACCATCATTTCTAGATCTAGGAAACAATTAAAGGTGGTACCTACAACATGTTGGAATGAGGCTTGCCATCACAAAATTAAGGATATATCCTCTAATATGATTATCACAATTTTATTCTAAGGATTTGGATCAAGGAATAAGATAGGATCTCACAAGAACATAGAAAACAAATGGATAAATTCAAAAATAATTAGAATCCCAAAATCTAGTCACTCTAGGTCCATAAAAATCACAAAAACAAGAAGTGACACTTTCTTAGAAAATAATTTGGAGTTCAAGGGTAATAGATATTTAGGTTCTATAAGAATAATAAAAAAATTAAGGGGTTTTAGGAATTAAATGATGAATTTTGATCATTAAATTCATGCATTCACTGTTTGTTTGAATGGTTTTTCAAACCATGTGGCAACCATGTAATCACCTCTCACTTAGGTCACATAGTTTCATAAAAAAGGAACACACTTAAAACAAATATGAAACCTAACCATGAACATGGTGTATAGATACTTGGGAAAGGATAAAAACTTAAATAAATAGTTAATCTTAACCATACATAGGTTTCAGGGATACTTTAGAAAGGTTTCACACTTAAACAAACCATTTGGTCTAACTATTCACCATAAAAAATATCCCAAAACTCCCAAATTAACCTAAAAACTTCCCAAAACATTACGCAAATAAATAATTTCTCAAACATAATATTTAAAGGATGGTAAACTAAAAACATATTCCATAAAAACAAATGATCCAAACAAATATTTAAACTACTATAATTAAAATATCATAGACAAAACCTCAAATTTCCCTATAATTTCCTTGTGTAACAATGTAGATCGTTATATTTTCTTTTAATAAAGGACCCTTATTTTAGTTTTAAATAATTTTGATTATTAAAATTGAAGATTCATTGGATTCTATATAAATAAAATAAAATTATGTGATATATTTCCTTTTGGATTTTAAAATTTTTAAACCTTATTTTCTACTATATTTCAAACTATCAATTATGAATTTTTAATTTAAAGAAATTGTATAGATTCCCTAGTGAGATCCTAATAGGACCATTTTCTCACTCCCAATATACACACTCATGTGTGTGTATGAATCTCTTACATTTTATATGGGATCTAGTTTTTGTTTCAAATTAATCACAATTCTCCTAGGATAATTTATTGGTTGAGATATGGTGAGTAACCTTGGGTTGCATAGGGGTGACTTAGTTTTTGTTCAATTTTTTTCCCATTTTGGGTTTATTATTATATCAGCCATGATAAGTCTTATTTTATTCATGATAAGTTTCAGATTCTTTTTATACTATGACTTTGTATTTGTATATATGTTTATGATATGAGTTATATTATTATCATTGTGAATTATGAATTTTTGGTTTGTTTCTTTTTTATAGTTTAACTTATTTATATTATATTGACATCCAATGTATGGATGGTATGTACTATATTTTTTCTAATAATTTGGGGGAATAAACCATTCACAAGTGATTAATTCAATGCTTGGAAAATAATTTGCATCCTATGGGTATTGGGAATTCCCTTTAGGACCTATAGCGAGTTCAGTCAGGAAAAATTTTAGGTAATCCCAGGCCGGTTCATTACAAAATTGTATTAATTATAAAAAGATTTATACCCTAATTTACTCTCCACCCACCTCATGGTATCTCTCAAAAAATTCCCTTATGGGAATAAAAATTTGGTTTCAATTACATAATTCCAAAAAACCGTCATTAAAAAAATCTAACTCATAAAATCAAAATACAAATATAGCCCATTTTTTATATATTAAAAAATATAATTAGGTTTCTTTATTTATTTGAGAAAACATAGAGGTAGATATGTTATTAACATAACTCTGGAATCACTTGATGATTTTATACCACCCACTATTTACTTAGTTGATCGTTACTAGTCCCAAACAATAATTTTCAACACCTTAAACTATTAATCCATAATACCATAACCAAAGGATTAAATCAAAAAACCACCATAAATGAAAATTGGAAATTCCCATAGAAAATTAATATTATTTATGTTAATATTGGTGTAATAAGCTACTTCTTATCCAAGTATTAAAGTTATTAGGAAGGAGTAAATTATGATTCATTATAAGTTTTTCAGATGTAGAGGTGGAAGTTCTCGAAACCAAGTCCAAAATATAGTAGTTGTGGTGATGATGCTAGAACTAGAAAAATCAATTTTCATAGGTAGAGTATCATTTTTGAAATTTGACATTGATTCACTATTCACAAGTTTATCTACTTATGGTGGCGGTTATATTTAACCTTTTTTTATTCCCTTTAAGATCAAATCCACATGGATTTATTTTTAAAATAATCTCTATGGGGTATAACTAATTTTTCCATATAATAGTCATTATATATATTGGGGTTGGGGTTATTTTTACAAAAAAAAAAGATAGACTTCACTGATAGTGATAAATTAATCTTAAGACATTGTCTTTTTGTTCTATAGAGTTCATATTCTATTATAATAAATTTATCTCTCTTTCTAGAAAAATTTTTTACCATTTATTAGGATATTGTCTAAACCACATAAATTTGTTGTGTTCATTTTTTATTTTCTTCACTTTCATTCATTGATTGATTCAACTTTGAGTGTCTATTTTGAGTATCTCTTATGATGTAATCTTAAGGTGTGAGTTCTAGGTGTGTGTATTTTTTGTGTGGATTCTAAGTTCTAGTGAAATATTATAGTGTCTCTGATATCTTTCATACCATCTAATGTATGTGTTCTTCACCTGAGGAGTTGATGTCAGATTATTAAAAAGTTATTTCCTTTGGAAAAAAAAGTAGTATCATAGATTATTTTTTATTTCTAAAATACATATCAAATAGAAGCTTCATGAAAATATGGTGTACTTATCAATTACTCTCTTTCAAATTTATTCTGAGTTTTTTTTCCCTTAAAATTGAGTTTTGGAGGAGGTAAGGTTATGGTTGGAAATGTTTTGTGGATTAGACTTTTGAATTTTAGAAGATGTTGGTAGATTACTATCTATTCTAAAGGATCCCAATATTTCATTAATTGGGAATAATCTAGATAAAATGGAAAATATTAAGTGGAAAAAGATTGACAGGAATTCATTTGGAGTTATCTTGATGATGTTTGAATGAACAGTTCCATAAATATTAATGATGTTGAAAAAATTATGGAATTGTTGGAAAAGATTGGGAATTTGTATAAGAAGCCTTATAGGATGAAAAATGAGTTCATGTTGTGGTGATTTATCAATATGAGGATGTTAGAATTATTATTGGTGTTCAATCGCCTGAATGGACTCAACATGATCTAATGTCATCAAGAGTTAGTTTGAGTGGTGTTGACTAAAGTTATGTAGGCACTATTACTTTTTTATTCACTTGAAAAATCATTAAAAGTGATAGTGACCATTGCGAGTAACTCCAGCTAAAATATTAACTTGGTATTTTAGGATATCTATAATCTAATAAGGAATTAATAGATCAATAATAATGTTTTCTCAACAAATTTAAAAACTTTATTCAGTTTCATAGAATATGGGTGATGTTTCACCCAAAGAATTTATAAAAAATAGGAAAAATAGTATAGTTAAGTACTAAAAATATATAGTTGTTCCTAGTGACTCTATATGTTGGCACTGTAAAAATAAGGGACACCTATGGTATGATTATTTAGAGAGTAATTTAAACTCAACAAAATTATTATTTTGGATCATTTTTATATTCTATAGTGGAAGGGAAGGGTAGGGATTTGGTTCTAACTTTCCAGAGGTCGATGGAGTCATGGATCCTTAATTTCAGAGCTTCATTCCATTAAAATCATGATAGTGGATGCACGTTCAATTATATATCTAGATGGCTTGAAAATGTTAACCATACTGAGGTTGAGGTTCCTGAGGTTTTTGGAAAAGAATATGTGAGTATTCAAACATTTAATATATGTCTTATATATTTGAAAGGCATCCAAAATATCCTATGATTATGGAATAACCTAATTTATGCTGACCATATTGATGAAATGGGGTTACGTACCATGCTTTTTCATGGTTTTTGGATGATAACACAAGTTTAAAAAGTAGTATCATATGGTGAAAAAAATGTAACATTTAATATAACCAGGGTTATGGAGGGAATCATGCATGATATAGGAAAAATATCTAGAACAGTGATGTTGTGGGATGAGTGTATTGCTTACATTAGTGAGATAAGTTTAAGAAACATTGATATTATAGGGTTACAGAAGCTTAATCACATAGAGTACGAAACATGTGAAGGTTACATATAGAGGAAGAAATAGAAGGTGTTTTTCAATTCAGACAGAAGGACACCTATGAATAAAAATCTTGAGTCAGTTCATATATATTTATGGGAACTAGAACTGGTTAGATCTCATATGGTTTAACTATATTACATTAACTTCATCAATGATTCCACACAAAATATGTGGGTGTTTTCCCCAAATAGAAGTTTGAGGTATCTCAAACTTCCATTGGATAAATAACCATGGTGGAAACCAAGATCGAGTTAAATCTGAAATGATTTTGGTGTGATAATATATCTAGGTATAGGTAAAGGTAGTTTTTAATTTTCTATTAAATAAATAAAATGTGGATAGAGAAGACTATTCATGGAATACCATAGCATAATGGTGTTTTAGAACAAATGAATTTGACACTTAATGAGAGAACCATGATCATGAGTTTTTTTGGTTTATAAAATTAATTTTATGATGAATTAGTTAATTATGTCTCTCTTCTTGTGAATTTTAGTATTTATAAAATACTGGAAAATATATTTTTGAGTAACTCTTTTCTAACTAGAAAGTATAATTTACTTACCTAAGAGGTTTGGGTTGTATCGTGTATGCCCGTATTTATGCCAAAAATGGGTATATGCAAGAGGATAAGTACCTAAAATGTTTCTTTATTATTTATAGTGATGAAAAAATTACTTTTAGTCTATGTGATAATAGTCAATGGGTGATTATCAATGTTCAAAACATTTACGTTAATGAGGAGATTTGATAGAAGGATCAGAACATGGAGTAAGATGCTCTTTGAAGTAGGAAACTAATAGAGAAAATTGAGGTAGAGCTGAGCATAGTTTTGATGGTGCTGGTGTTATGATTTGATATTTTATTATTAAATTCTCGTTAAAATTAAATATTATTATTAATACCTTTCTTTACACAAAACACCAAACTAAAATGAAATTGGGATACATTTTATTTAGTAAAAATGAGACCATTATAATATAGTTATTAAATTAGGGTGTATTAATAAAGGTATCCTCATTATGAAATATTTGTAGAAAGAAAAAGATATTTTTAATACTAATGAATTTATAAAATTCAATTAAATAAGCTAAATAACTAATAAGACCATTTTATGCTTAAAATGTATTTTTTTATAATTGGATTTTTATGCACTTTGAATTTTTTTGAATGAAATAAATATATTGTAGTAAAATAATGATAATGTATAATTTTAACACTAATTTAATTATAAATTTATAAGAAATAAGAATAAAATAGTAAATATTTTTCTATAAAAACAATCATTATATTTTTAAAAAAAAGTTAAAATCATAAATTTTAAAATTTTAATTTTACTAAATTAAATTCATTTTTAAATTATAATAACAATATTATCATAGGATGAATTATTTTGATTTTTTTAGAATGATCTATTTTCAAGTGAATAATGAAAAATATAGTTTTTATTGATAATGTAATGTTTATGACATTATTATAATTTAAGTATAACTTAAAATTTTAATAAAAAAATTAAGACCATTAATGTCTTTAAAGATTAAAATTATTCATTTTAAAATACTCCATTTAATTTATAAAACCCTTTTTTAACATTTTGAATCTTAAGTGATATTTTATTCTAATAAAAAATAATTTTCATCTTTTTTGTTTTAATTATGTTTTAAAATGTGGAAATTCTTTTTTAGAATGACTTTAAATCCCAAAAACTATTATATGGTTTATAATAAACCAAATAATTTCATTTAAGAAAACAATATTGAGAATTCTGTTCAAAACAAAAAATTTATGCTTAAAAATGCACTTTTTCAAAAAAAAAGTCTTTTACACACTATGTGAACTAAAATTAAAATTAATTGTTATCACACATAGAAATTTTATTTAATATAATTTATTTCATATTTGGAATTATTATTATCAAATTATGTTACACATCTCATTTTATTTTTAGGTATAAAAAATAAATTACTTAGGAAAAAATTAGTTTCCATGATGAAAACCAAAAATGGTAAAAGTGTAAAATATAAGGGTAAATTACTTAATAAATTTTAAAAACATGTCATAAAATTAATTTTTTATGTTTTAATTAACCAAAAACTGTATAAAATTCATTATTTCTCACTTTTTAGTGCACATTCCATGCGAAACTTATTCTCCCTTTATAATAATAAGTTATATTTACAAAAATGCCATTCCCTCTAATCAGAAAAAGGGGCATTCCTCCACCCTTTTAAAAGACATAAAAATTTTAAATTATGATTTAATATATACCAATTTAAATTATACTATAATCCTATTTAATTTTTAAAATATTATGGTCAATATATGTTTTATTAAGTCCTCTATTTCCAAGAAGTACTTCAAGAGAAAGTTCAAATTCACAATGTGAGTATTAATCACTCCCTAACCTATTTTATTTTCTATATTTCAATTAAAAATTTAATTTTACATTATTATATAATTAAATAATTAGTATTAGTATACTTAATTTTATTATTTTTATGGATTAATCATTTTTCACCTTTCCCCTTTTCCTATAGAAAAATTAAATTATTGTTTGTGCGTACGTGCTAAATACCGCCTCCGGGAGGGGATGTGTTTCATTTTAATTAACCTCTTTTATAGATGGTTAAAAATGGGTATTTAATGAATAAATATTATATTTATAAAATTATTAATATTCTTAAAATATAAACCAAATCCTACCTTATTTCATTTCAATGAAAACTAAAAATGGCATATGTTTGTACGTGCATACTACTCCCTCCATAGAGTGAAGTGTTCAATTTTTCATCACTTCCATAAATGAATGGTTATAAAATATATTTAATGAATATATATGATATTAATATATTAATATATATCTTGAATATATATATTAATTTGTTACATGATAATTAATGATCATTATAATGTAATCGGATGATATCTGTAAATTACCTGAAACAAGCTTGTTGTGGATTTTGTTCTCACAAACCATGACCATAGTTTCTTACAATTGAATATGGGGGAACATAAATCATTGAAAAAATTTATTTTCATAGCTTTTACAAATTGTTAATGATTAAATTGGTAATATTTAATGTTATTTAACATCACCATTATAAAACTTATGCAAAACAATTTGAATTGTTAACACTTGGTAATTAAAAAAACATTAACTAACTAAAGAATGGTTAATTAATGATTATAATTAAATTTTAGAAATGTTATTATATTTTAAAAAATTTATGAAATAGTTTATTGAGATTTTAATTTTTATTATAAATGAAGTTAAATCACCTTTGTGGAAGTTGAGAGAAAAGGTAAGTGTTTTTGTTAACTCAATTTTAGTTCATTGAGTTATGATTGTTCTTCTTAAACAATACTCACATAAGTTGGGAATGTTATTCCATATTATTTTATTATGTTAAATTTACTCATTTTTTCTATTGATCTAATTTTTAATAAAATAAATCCCTTTTCAAATGTTACCTACATCAGGAATTATAATGCATGTGAGGGGATCCTCATCTAAATTTTTATTCTTTGAGACTTATTCCATATACACCACTTGTATAATTTTGTGTAGGGTATATATTAAACATGTATGTATTTTTATCATACTTTTTCCAAAAAAATAAATTTATTTAAATATCCATATCATGTATTATATTTCATGGGTTTTTATTTGAGGTGTACAAAAGTTGAAAGGGCCTTGTTTCCAATCTCATTCTGAAATCGAGAATGCTTATGAGTGATAATCCATTTGTGAAATTTTTATGGTCAGTATATCTGAAAACACCGCCACATTCTCATTTTATATATTATTATGAATTATTTAATGTCCTAACATGTTATAATTTCCCATTAATTCATAATTTACCCAAGGCATTATGTGTATGTAAAACCTACCCCACACCTTCTTTACATTCAGGAATTTTCCCCCTCTATACACATTCATTTAAGAAAATTCCTTATATATTAATCAATAATTTATTGAGTTATTTTTTTAACATTTTAATTTTTTTATAATATTTTAAAATATCATTTTTAACCTTTACCACATGTATCATTTCGAAAAAAATATATGTTTTTAAGGTTTTTTATGTAAACACATTCTTTCACCATCATGGTCATTACTTGTTTTCAAATATTTCATTTCATGTTTTAAAATGGTTTTCCAAAATGATTTTATTCTTAATTATTTTTTAAAAAAATTAATTATTGTTATATTTTTTAAAAGTTAACATTTTATTTTAAAAATGAAAGAAATATATTATAAATACTTGTGTTTTTTAAGAAATAAGTCTTTAGTGTTTTTCTGTATACTCAATGAATTTTTTTAAATCATATTTCATTTATAAAACATTTTTCTAAAAAACACCTTTTAGTTTTAAAGGTTAATTTTTTAAAAAAAGTATCATGAAAAAAGTATTTAATTTTAAAGAAAAAAAATTAAGGAGTTTTCAAGCATTTCAAAAGGGGGATTTTTCTTCTTCTTTTTTAAAGTGAACTATCAATAATATTAAAAAGGGTGTTTTACATCTTGGTCAACATGATTTAAAATTTATTATGTTACACTTGGATATTCTTTATTGATACCATCCACATTATTTATCTAGATGGATTTTGAAATGTTATAAGAATTATTTTCATGAAACCTATCTCTTTTCCAAGGGATAATTAAGTGATCATTGAATTATGAATTTTTTCATGTTCTACTGGCATACATATGTATAGATATAATTAGTTTATGGGTGTTCCTAGAATTATATATCCCTCTAATAAATTTGGTAAAGTATGATATCTCATGAGATAATAATGGAATTCATGAATTTGATTCATGATTCACCGATTTTTAGCATGCAAGAATGTGATTCCTAATGCACCATGATTTGGAAGGCAGGAATGTAATTTCTGATCCACTATGAAATGGGAGCTGGGGAAATTATTCCTGATCTAATATTTTATGAGATGAAAGGATGTGATTCTTGATCCACTATGTTATTGGAGGAAGGGACGTGATTCTTGATCCACTATGTGATGGGAGGTAAAGACGTGATTCCTAATCCACTATCTAATTTGGGGCAGGAACATGATTCATGATCAACTATGTTATGATTTTTTTTGCTTATGTTTATTCTATAATTAATGATTATTATATTTTTCCATGTAATTACAAATTTTTATATCATATTATAATGATTATTAACCATGTCTCATGTTTATTACACCACAAAATTTTCCATGGAACATGTTTGTTCCCATGAGATTACATGTCCTTATAAATTTACATATTGACAAATCATATTATTCCATGTTCTTTTCATAACATATTTTTTCCCCTAATAATATTTTCTCATATTCTAATAATCTAACCCTTTATGATATTTTGATTATTTTTTCCCTTACTTATCATTTTATCTCACCACTTTCTTATGTTTCTATTACCCAAGTTATGTAGTTTAGTATAACTCTAGAAATATATAAGGTAGTCTTATGTTTCTCAATTGTAGAGAAATATTCACAAGTATTTAAAATAATTTTCTAATGTATCTAGTCCTAAAAGTAATTTAACCTTTTTTATTGTATATTATGATATTATTATGATATGTAATGTTCGAGTTATGAAAATGATGTGAAATATATATATGTTTTGAATGGTTCATCTCACTTTATATCAAAGTCGGTGTTTCAAATATTTTTTTAGCACCGAACCTAGGAGTGTGGGTTTGAGGTTCCTTGGTTTGTATTAGAGATAGTTTTATTTATTTTTGGGGATTTTTTTTTATTTTTGGGTTTTAATATGAGATATATTTAGTAAAAACCCTAGAGTTTAGTCTAAGTATAGTCCAACATCCTGAAATTTTGCTAATCTCATGAGTATATGGTTTTTTTAGAAATAAAATTCTTATATGGATGCTAAAAAGGGATTTAGGCTCTATAATATTTGAACCTAGGGGTGATAATCCTAAAATGGTTGGTTGGGTATTAATATAATCTTCACTTGGTGTAAGATAGAGTGTCCTAGCTAAAAAACTGGTGTAAAACTGTCAAGGGATATGCTTTGGTTGATCATTTTATCTTTATAAACCATTATAAAGTATTTATTTCCTAATTAATTTAAGCCATTAAGTTCATAAGTATGAGAAACCCCAATTTATAGTGACCTAGGTGGATCCAATATTGATATTGTTGGAACTAAATGAACTATAGTTTAACAAGATTGTGTCATAGAAAAAGACAACTTTGGTTCAAATTATCATGTGATAATTTGAGATAATTACCTTATGATGTTATTAATCATGTTAAAGCTTTTGGTATTAGAAATTTATAGAGTTAAAATGGATAGATTTAATATTATATATGATGGAAAAAATATATTAATTATCTTAATGAGAAACAAAATATGAGAGAAGATGATCTCAAAATTATTTTTTTATGATCTCCCAGCTATCTCGAGTTATAATTAAAAACATAAGTCTTATTGAACTTAAAAACACACAAAAAAAGATAATGATAGAGTTTAATATAAGATAAGATGATGAGGATAATAAAGGAAAGAATATTCAACTTCCTATATGTCAAAATGTGGGAAGAAGTTCCCAAGGTAATGTCTTAAGGGGTCTTGAAGGAGTTTCACTTATGGTAAATATGGGTATCAAGAAATAATATTCTGAGAAAAAATGAATAATTTAATTAACATGATGGAGAAAATTATTTTTCTTCCTAAGGATCCACTATCAATTTGATGTTTTATATTTGATGAATTTAGGAACTAGGAAAACCAGTTCATAAATATAAGGGATTAATATGGAAATCAACACCAACAACCTCATAGACAATGGGAATGGGGAAACTATAACATAATTAATATTGTTTAAGTGGATAGTGATATTTAAGTGGGGATGGGTACACTAATTATTCACTCTATATTTTTTTATTTCTTAGGTAGTGTAAGTTTTCACCAACTATTATCTATTTAATTATAAATATAAACACTTGGTGGTATCATTATTGTTTCCAAGGTATATAAATATCCTTACATTTTTGTTAGATTATGATTTATAAAATTATTATTATCCTTCCTTTTTATTAATTTTATTAGAAATGGATTTGATATCTTTCCATATTCTATATATTGAAACCGAAATATAAAAATAACATATATTTAAAATCAATATGTGATTATCTACTAGTGAAAGTTTAACTAATAACTCCCATATAAAATTAATTCTATTAAATGAGTCTTAATATCCAGTCATAAGGGGTGTTTAAATCAATCTACTATCGAGAAACTCAATGTTTGAGATATTACTACCGATAGAACTAATATTTAAAATTCATTTATTGTGTTTTTAAATTGAATAACCCCCCTATTTTTCTTTTTGAATTAATTTTCATCATTTTTATTTTTCCACAATATTTTTTGAATTCCAATCAAAATAGATCAATTAATTTTTTATAAAAAAAAATTAAACATTTCTGTAATAAATTAATCAAAACATACCTTCATTTTTAATTGTAAGTTATTTTAAAAAATATTGTTTTTTGAAATTGGAAAGATAAATTTGGTTATGTACTGAGTATAAATATTGATTTTAAATATTCTCTACACATCTAAATAATTTTCCAGATTTCTATAAATCTTTAATATAAATACTTTAAGGAAATCGTAAGTCTTTAATCCTTTTAGTCTTTTCCAAAAAATAGAAACCTGTAACTATATGACATTATCTATCTGAATGTAATGGTTTTAACTCTATTATAATACTTTAAAAGTCTTTTGATAAGTAAAGTCACATGTTGACTTGTCGAAAGGATAATGATCAACACTTTATGAAACTTTCAGGAAATTTTTTCATGTAGATACTTCCAAATGATCATGAATATAGACCCCATGGATTCATTTAAAAAGTAGATGAAGAGTTTCTAGTTGTGGGAGAATTAGTGGAATAATAAAAGAAAATAAATTCATGCCATGTGTATGTATGTTAAATCTTTTCAACCCATTTGGGCATTATGATATATTTTTTCCTACTACTATCACTTAGGGGATTCATGGATGAGTTTTTGCATCTGTGAGAAGATTCTCAAGATTCAATTGAAGGATATAATCAAATTCAAATAATTTTCACTCCATTTTCATGGAAGAACAAATCCATAAAAGATTATAGATCATGTGATCTATAGAAGGTGGTAGATGTGTGTTGTGTTTATAGTGTGGATCATAATATTTTGTATCTACAAGGAGGAAAGAGGAATATGGGAGATAATTTATCAATGCTTGGATAAACTTGTAGGTGGTTTTGGCAGTGTGATCTAAGGATGAAACATACTGAGTTTATATTTTTTTTACTATATCTTCATTTTATTTTATTTTCCTTTGTAAATGTGTTTCTTATTAAACTGGTTCTTCTTATTTAATTAATTAATTTCTTTTAAACTATTCAATATTTTGGTTCAACTGGGATACTGTTCATCTTATGGTTATCAATGTAGTAAGATAATTTTTTATTCATGAATATACACCTTATGGAGTTAACTATAACTTAATTAATTTGATTCCAAAAAAGGATAATTCTCTAGATATTATGGATTTTATGCATGTTTCAATTGAGAACTCTATTCCAAATGTGATTATTAAGATAATAACTTAATAACTGGGTGTTATTTACAAGGGATTTATTACTTTGAATTAGTTTGGGTTTTTTCCTAGGAGAAATATCCAAAATTATCTTTATTCTACATCATAATGTGTTAACATTATGAAGAAAAAATGAAGTATGGTAATATGAACTTGAAACTAGATATTTCAAAATCTTTTGATACTATCGAATGGGATTTCTTTTTTCTGATAATGCATGGGATTTCCTATAGCTTTATCTAAAATGATCCTCAAGATTTCTAGGTTATCTATTCATGTTAATGGGTCCCAGAGGGGTTTCTTCTAATGTTCCAATGGAGTTAGGTAGGGGTATCCCTTATCAAGGATTCTCTTTTCTATTATTGAGAATTATTTAAGTTACTCTATGAATGAACTTGTAGATGTGGGTCTATACAAACAAATTAGAGTTTGAGGTGGATTTTTTTCACCCTCAAATCGTTTTTATGCTGAAAACAGTCTTTTTTTGGGAGAAATTGGCAGATTAACCATTTATTATGTCAAATACATTTTTTCATTATGATGAATTTTTTGGTCAGGTTATTAGCTGGAACAAATCCTCTATGATTTTTTGATAAGGGAGGGACTATTTCTAAACAAAACATAGTTTTCGGGGGTTTAGGGTTAAGAGAGGGTCTATACCCTTTACTTACCTTGGGGTTTCTTGTTTTTTGGGTAAGGTGAAAAGGGGTCATATGGAGAATATTTCTTTGATAGTTATCAATCATATGTAAATATAGGAGGGGAAGACCATGTATCTGGATGGTAGGATCTATTTGGTCAATTCAGTGATTACATCTATGTTTGTATATGATTTTTCATTATACAGATGGCCTAGAAATTTTATTAAGGAGTTTCATAGCACGATTATGAATTTTATTATGGACTGGTTTAATTTAATAAATAAAAATGTTCATGGTTTCTTGGAGAGAATTCATCAAGCCTATTGATATGGAAGGATTATGGATCAAAGATCTCGATATTTTCAATGAAGCTTTTCTCAAAAAATAACTTGGAACCTTCTTTCTTACAATGATAATTATTTAGATTTATTTTCCATTAGTTTTATTAACAAATATTCATAATGGTCATTCTATGTATGTTCCTTCATCTTTTTTTCTAGTTATCAAGCCAGAATATCATGATCTTATGAAATACTCTTAATGGATGGTATGTAAGCAGTAAAATTTAAATTACTGGAGTACTTTGTAGATTTCAAGGCCTATCATGGATGATGTTATTATTCTAAATAATCTAAAAAATGTTTCCATTGCTGAAATAAAGTCTCATTTTGAAATATAGGTGATGTTTCTTTCTTATCTCAATGTGGATATTCTTAGGTATGAAAATATTGATCAGGACATTCTAATCTGGACACCGAATATTACTAATTTCTTCAACACCATGGAATTATATATGTATTATTTTGATGATTCTATCACTATGACTCTGTTTGTAGTAGGCTTTAAGAATCCCTTTATTTCGTCAGTTGACTTGATTTTAATCTGTAGTATTTAGAGGTAGAGGCTAACTCGGCATAGGCTCATTCAGCGTGTAAGGATCTACCTTTCCCCTATATATCACTTATTTCTGTGTGATCAAAATCACTTTTTCATTTTTTTTTCTTCTACTTTACACAAAAATTATGGGTGTATGTGCAGGAGATGTTTGGATGTTCTATGAATTTTAGGAGTTTGGATTCTTTGTTAACATCCATATGTAATGCTGACTATAGTGAATAGATACTCGTTTCTCTTGGCTGCTACTGCAGTTGTGATATCCTACACATGGAGGGCCTATAATGGGAAAAATTAAATTTTTAGGTTCCCTATTTTCATGATGGTACCACAAAAATTCATAGAAGAATTCTTATTTCATCTAAAATATAGATTGGATCATTGGGAAATAAACTGTAGATATTGTTATCTTGAGGATACTTGGTGTATGTGCGGGCTCAAGAAATCATTGATGAAAAAATTCATCAAATGGATACCCCCTATACTAGGGTGGTCAAAATTCAAGGTTGATGGGTTTCTTAAGGTGATCCAAGCCCCTCAGGTTGAGTTGGTGTCTTCCATAATCATCAGGGTTTTGTTAAAGGATGTTTTTATCAATTCATAGGGAATGGCTATTCAGATTAAGAGGAATTATAGGCTATGATAAAAGAGATAAGTTATAGTTTCCATCATGGTTGGGGAACAATATTTCTAGGATATAACACAATTGTGGCAGTAAATTTTCTTAAATCACGGTCTACGAATGTCCCATGGTGAATATTGTTGTACTGGATTGATTGTCTTCATCTTGTGGATAGTATCTATCATGATGTCTCACATGCCTACAGGGATTCTAATCAGATTTTTTATTCTATTTACAAGAGATAAATTATAAAGGTCATCTAGAGTTGGTCCTTTATTATCCTTAACTTTTGTTCAGGTTTGGTTTAAGTAGATGCACATGGTGTTTTTCACACCCGTCTATGTATATTATACTTATAATGTCTTTATTAATAATTTATTTCTCTAATAAAATTTATGATTAGGATATCCTATCGCATGAACCTTATGATTATGATAAGGTATATTTTTTACCCAAATATAATTAAAAATTAATAGAAAATAATATTGTGAATAATTAATATTTTTTCTAAAAAAAATAGTTCTCATTATATTTAATGTTTTCTTTAGAAATTTAAATCCCAAAATTATAAAAATTGAATATAAAACAAAATAAAAATTTATTTTTTTATTTATAATAAAAAATATTATCTTACAATGAATTTTTTAGATTTTTATGGAATGATTATTTTTTAGGTGAATAGTAAAAAATATTATTTTTATTAATACTATAGCATTTTGGAATATATCATAATATAAGAATTAATTAAAGAATTTATAAAATATTTTTCATGAACAACAATGTTTTTAAGGAGTAAAATTTATTACTTAAAAATATTATGTTGAATTTATAAAACCCATGTTTAACATTTTGAACCTTAGGTAATCATTTATTATAATAAAAACAGTTTTTCATATTTTTATTTTTATTTTTTTTAAAGGGTATAATTACATTTTGGATTTCTTAAAAATATATAAAACTATTATTTTGTTAATAATAAACTAGTTAATTACATGGAAGTCGACAGCATTGAAAATTTAATCCTAAACATGATTTAAAAAAAATACACTTTTCAAAAAAATGAATTTTACACATTACATGCGTTAAAAATCAATTTAATTTTTCTCACCAATAGAAATTTTAAATTATAGATTTTATTTAATATTTTTAATCATTAGGTCCAAATTATTCTACTATGTAAATTTTATTTTTAATCATAGAAAAAAAATACTCTAGTAAAAATTAGTAACCGTAGTAAAAATCAAAAATGTTAAAACTGTAAAATCTAAGGGTAAATGAATTAAAACATGTTAAACAATGTCTTAAATGTAATTTTATAGGTGATTATATACAAATATTTATCTTAAATATATTATTTACCACTTTTTATTCAACTTACCATGTTAAATATATTCTCCCTTTATATTAAAATTTTATATTTACAAAAATGTCATTTACTATATTTATAAACAGTGTCATTAAACCACCCTTTTAAAGACAGAAAAAATTATTATTACTATTTAATATATTCCCATTTAACATATACTATAATATTATGGTATTTTATTATGACTCTTGTCACTATAATTTTTCCTAAGTATTCTATTTCAAATAAGTACTTCAAGAGAAAGTTCAAATTTTCAATGTCAATACTAATCACTCTCAAACCTCTTTTTTATTCAATCTTGAAGTTAAAAATATAAATTTTCCATTTTTATATAATTGATTCAGTAATATTATAATGATTAATGTTATTATTTTTAGTTAATAATCATTATCCACATTTCCCCATTTCCATTAGAAAAAAGAAAAGGTCATTAATGCATACGTGAAAATTACAGTCTCTATGAAGCATCATGTTTTTTCCATCACCACCTAAAATGGATGGCTAAAAAAGAGTTATTTAATTAATAAATATTATATTTAAAACATTTTTAATATTAAAAAAATATTACCTAATCATTTCTTCTTATCATTCTATGACAATTGAAACCATTATTCATGTGTAAGTGCAGACTACATCCTCTATGGAGAGATGTGTTCTGTTTTTCATCACTACCATGCATGAATGGTTATAAAACATATTTTATGAATATATATGATATTAAAAATTAATATAAATCCTGAATATGGTTTTGAAATGATAAAAAAAATTAACTATCTTTATAAAGTAATTTTTTGTTATCAGTAAATTACCAAAAAACATGTGTTTTATAGATTTTCTTCCAGCAAACCATGCCCATAATTTCCATTAAATAGATATAGGGTTGTGTTAATAATTAAAAAATGATTTAAATAAATTATAAAATATTTAAATTATGAACTTTGTATCATATAATGGTATTCTGCATCACTATTATAAAACATATGTGAAATAATTAAAACTATTAACTCCTGATAAAAAAATAAACATTTACTAGCTAATGAATGTATAGTTAATGATTATAATTAAATGTTAAAAATTGTATTATATAAAATTAATTTTTTGAAAAATGTTATTTACGTATTTATGTTTACTATAAAAGAAGTTAAATTTCCTTTAAATAAGTTGAGATTAAAGTTAAGGGTGTTTGTTAACTCATTTCCCATTCATTGAGTTGTAATTATTCTTCTAAAAATATATTCTTATAATTTGGGTATGTTCTACCCTATTATTTAATTATATTATATTTTATCCATATTTTCTAGGTATTTAATTTTATATTATAGAATTTCATTTTTAAACAATATCCACTTCCTAAATTATGATGTATGGGAGGGGATCCTCCTCTAAATTTTTGTTCTTGAGACTTATGTCACATCCACCAAATATTTAATTTTTTTGTGCATAGAATTACCATGGGGTTACTCTTATCATTATGGATCATTAAATTTAAGTTATTTATAGATATATATCACGTTATATATTTCATGGATTTTGATTTAAAGGTTTCTAAATCCAAAAGGGTCTGATTTCTAATGATTTGAAATTAAGATTTCTTATGAGTGATAATCCATATAAAGAATTTATATTTTATTTCTCTATAAAACTTCATTATATTATTATTATATAGTTTCTATTGAATTAATTTATTACTTTTCATGTTATAATTTCCCTATAATTCATAATTTTTCCAAGATGGTGAGGACAATTAAAACTGACCTTGCCTCTTATTTATGATTGGGAATCTACCTCCTCTATGTCCATATTCATTTTATATATTTCATTATCCAAGAATAAATAATTGATTAAGGTAAATTTATTATATTTTAATTTCTGTATAATTTTTTCAAAAGAAAATTTTAAATTTTTTCCACAAGTATCATTTAAAAATTCTTTACTTTTTTATGTTCTCCGTGTAGATGTATTATATTTTCATCATGGTAATTAATCTATAAAAAGATTCCTTTTTATGTTTTAAAAAACATTTCTTAGTAATTTTTATTTTTATATATTTTCAAAATAAAAGTAGATATTTATATATTTTCTAAAATTAAAATTAAAATTTTAAATTGGAATTATTCAGTTTAAAAAATATATTTTAAAGAATTTTTATTAGTAAATAAGTATTCAATGTTTCTTATATATTCTCAAAAAAAGGTTTTTAAAGAATTAATATTTTTTAATATTTTTTATAAAAACCCCAGTTTGGTTTTAAAGGGTATTTTTTAAATCATTTCATCAAACTTAAAGTATTCTGTTATAATGAAAACATTTTTAATTAGTGTTTAAGAATTTCTAAATAAGGATATTTATTATCATTTTTCAAGGTGAACTATAAAATAGTATTAAAAATGTTTCTTTAAATTTATTTCAACTTCCTTTGATATTATTTATATTTCACTTGGATATATTATTATTATAGCATCCATATTCTTTCTCTATATGGCTTATGAAATGTTTGAGGAAATGTTTTTATGGAACCAATCTATTTTCAACAGGTTAATTATGTAATGATTAAATTATGAATATTTCCATGTTCTCTAGTCACACATAGGTATGGTTTTCATTATGTGATAGGTGGGATAAGAATTATATATCCCAATAATGCATTGGGTAATGTATTATATCTCATGATCTAATATTTGAAGGCAAGAATGTGATTCATGATACATATATTTTTTGTAGGTAGGAACATGATTCCTAGTGCACTAAGTTTTGGAAAGTAAAAACATGATTATTAATTCACTATTTGATGGGATTTTGGATCATTATTCTTTATATACTATGTGATGGGAGTTAAAGATGTGATTTGTAATACCCTATATGGTGGGAGTTAAGGATGTGATTCTTAATCCCATGTATGATGGGAGGCAGAGATGTGATTCTTGATCCATTATGGGATTGGTGGAAAGGATGTTATTCCTACTCTATAATATTATGGGAGGTAGGAACATGATTTGTGATCTATAATGTTATGATTCTCTATGCTTATGTTTCTTCCATAGTTACCTTTTATTTTATTTCTCTATGAAATGCCCCATTTTTATATATATATATACCTATGATTTTTTTAGAAAGATAATGTTTATTATATCACACTCTTTTCGATGGTACATGTTTCTTCACTTGACATTACATGTCCTTATATTCTGAAATATATTCAACTCTTATTATTCCATTTTATTTTAATAAAATATTTATCCCCTATACATGTTCACTAAAATTCTTATGATTTAACCCTTGATGATATGTTGATTGTTTTTTCACTTTCTAATAATTTTCTCACATACCTTTCATATTTTTTTATTCCCCATGTAATGGATATGAGTATAACTCATGATAAAACTATAGGGGAGCCTGGTGTGGCTAAATTATGGATAAATGTTCACAGGTGTTATAAAATAAGTTCTTTATGTAGCTATTACTCAAATACACTAAACCTTAAGTTCTTGGGAATTATGATATTGTTATGATATTTAATGTTTAAGATATTAAATTGATGTCAAATATATATATTCTTAGATTATTTCATCTTACTTTGTATATAATCCAATATTTAAATAAAGTTTTTTTAGCATCAGAACCATTAGTAAGGGTCTAGGGTGCCTCAACCAAGCTTCTCATATATAATGAAAGATAGATTTATTGAGGTATAACCAACCTACCAAACTGATAATTCTTGTGAATTTTTTGAAGAAAAAAGGTACAATTTACTTTAATTCTCATTGAAACCACATCTTTGTGTAGATATTCATAAAATTGTTTCCTAGAAGAAGATAAACCTCCAGAGTTGAGTTAGGTTACTCGGTGCATAAGGAAAGTAAGGAGGTTTGATTCCCATATTCAATTTTTATGTCTCATGTAAAGTGGGGAACCTAATATAAATATTGAGGATAAAGGTTAAGTGAATCATTGTGCTAGGAGTTAGTGATGAAGGAAGAATTGGATTATTTCTATATTTATAGTTCATAGTAGATAATATATTATAGATAAGGAAATTCGGACCTATAAAAAATGGGTTGATTTTTTGAAGGAGGTAGTAGATAGTAGAGTCTAGTATGAAGTTCAATTGTTTGTGAAGTGGTTACAATAATAATAAGGATTTTATTTTGGTGAAATTTTATATTCTAATGTAAAAAACACAAAATTTTAGACTTTGTTGATCCTAGTTTCAATGGAAGATCTGTATCTTGAACAAATAGATGTGAATTTAGAATTCCTTCAAGGAGATTAGGATGAATAAATCTATATAGAGAAACTGGAAGGTTTAATACTAAAATAGAAAATTGAAATCTTGTATAATATCAAGAGATATATTTATGGGATAAATAAGCACCAAGGTAGTGGAATCAGAAGTTTTAAAACATGAACATGGAACATAAGTTCATATGAAGTAATGTGGATAATTTTTATTACCTCAAGGTTCATTAATATAAAATTTTTACCATAGTTCTCTATGTTTATAACTTTCTCTTAGATAGACCTATGATAATAAGGATAGAAGAGTAAAAGTGTTAATTTTTTATTATTATATAGATAGATGATATTTCTTCCCCTAAGAAGATATTGGGTATAAGTATTGTAAGATGCTTGATTTATGGAACACTGTTCATTTCTTAGTCAGAGTACATCTAGAAGGCACTGGTGACATTTAAGATGAGTTATTAGAATCCTATGAGTACTCACCTTGACAAAAAATTAAACTTTCAATATATAGGATTCCTAAAATGAATTAAGAGGAAAAAAACCTAATGAAATTTTTTTATGCATTGGTTGTGGGAAGCTAGATGTACACAATGGTGTGTATTATGCCTGATATCATTCAAGTAGTGGGTTTTGTTAGAATATTCATGGTGAATCCTGTATAGGAGTACTAATATTTCATCAATTATATCTTCTATTATCTCAAAGGATCAATGTATCTTTATCTCTATTTTAGAATAGATGATCCCTTACAATGTTTTTTTAATTATAACATTAACATGGATACTAATTTGAGGATTAGAACCACTGATTTCATGTTTAATTTTGGGGAAACTACAATGATATGTATTCCATAGTTACAAATGGTAGTTACGTTATCAAACATAGAAACTAAGTAAATTTTAATTACAAAATTAGGGAAAGAGTTAGTGTTGAAGATGGTTTTATTGGAGGAAATTAAAGGAGTTAGGAGATCTGTGTTTTGTGTTGTGATAGCTAGATCATGATTCACTTCACCAAAAATCCTAAATTTCACTCTTTGATGAATCATACTCAACATATATACAACTTAATTTGGATTCTTGAGAATTATAGGGTGTTAAAATAAGGAATTGTAAAAAGGAACTGAAATTGTATATATATGATGAATGAATTTATAGCTTAGTAAATTTTAAGGAACTATTATTCTTAAGTGGGCCTTTAATCACCTGGAAATCTTAAAATCTTGAAATATATGAAAAAATAGAATGATTGAACAGGAAATAGTTACAAAAGTTAGTTTATGTGACCCAAGTTACTTGGTGTTGAATCCTAAAAACGATTCAAAAGTGGGATATTATTAGGCTTTATGTGAGAATATTTTTTCTAAATAAGTATTATAGTCATCAAAAGGGATTAAATTAAAATGATTTATACTTCAATTATATATATATATATATTTGTTAGTTATCAAAACCGTAATTCTGAAACCTAGTAGTAGTGGTGGTGTTATGGGCACTGGAAGATGAAGGTGTTGTATATAAGGGATGAGTTCCTGAAGTTGGCACTAATTCACTATTCATTGGCTGATCTAGTTGAGATGTAGATTTCATTTGACAATGTGGTTCAATTCTCATGAAGATCAGATCCATAATTAGTTATTTATATAAATATTTTTTGGAATTAGTACTAGGATTACTAAATGATGTATACTATATATGTTTGGGTTGATGTCATTTGTACACAAAAAGAGTAATTTTATAGAGTGACTAATTAAGTTCAAGCTTCTATCAGCATTTTATTTGGATTATATCATCTATTGTAATATATTGTTCTATAATTCTAGTAAAATTTTATATTACCCATGTAATAGTACATAATATAAACCACATAGATTCATTGTTTTCCTTTTTTATTTAGTATACCTAAATTAATTACTTATTTTCACTTTAAGTGCCTATTGTGAGTGTCTCTTGCAAAGTGTTTTGAAAATTGTTACTTTAGGTTTAGTAGTTTATTTGTGTGGATTCATATTTTCAAAGGAATATTTCAATGGTATTAATATATATTAGAACTTATAGTGTCCTTTTTTCTATTCTTGATGACTTGAGGTTCAGTTATTAATAATATAATTCTTCTAAAACAACATATTACACTATAAATACCCTCAAAAATATAGCATCCCTAATCCCTAAATAACTTCAAAACCCCAATCTCCAAAAATCCTCTTAGAATCTAGAAAACCCTAATCTAAACCATACCTTATTCACCTTCAAAAAACAATGAATAATTAAAATAAAACAAACCATGTAGGCATTATTGAAGTAAGAGAAGAATAATCCCAAAGCTTTCAGGTGAATTTCACCATGATTTAGTGGAATTCACTCTAGAATTGCAGAAAAAAATTAAAAAAATTAAAATAAAATAAATAATAAGAGAAGCGGATGAAGGGTTCTTACTTTTAGATTTATATTTAAAATATCACCTATGAATATTTCTTGAATTAATGGGAAAGTGGATAGGATGGAGAAAACTAAAGAGGCCTTGTGAAAGGCCTTTATAAGGATAGAGGTAAATTTGATCAAGGGATAAAGAAGAATAAAGAAATAGGGGTGAATAAGAAATAACCAAAACAACTCTTCTAATATAAATTATATGGAAACAAAATGAGTACTCAATCAGGTACCAATGGGAACCTAGTGGAATCCCTAGGCTACCCAGGCCACTGCATTGGAAAATGGATACCATATGTCATGTATAGAAGTAACTTATATGTGGAACACTTTTTTAGGTACCTAAAACTCTTGATCTCCAAACTTAAACTCAAACCATTCCAAAAAAACTAATAATTCATTCTCAAATAATCAGATTTCAATCCAAACCATCTTGTGATAAATAACCCTTTAACCTAGACTAAAAAATAAAACAACCTCGCACTTTTTCCATCCAAGTGTCCCATATAAAACAATAAATTTATATTTTTGGGTTATGGGTTTTTAAACATATTTTCATACCATACATTAAATTATTTTCTAATTCCAACCAAAATATCAAAAATATGGGGTTATGGAGCATAAATGAAAACTAGCCTCCTAATCACAATAAGAGATGCATGTTTTTCAACATTGAATCTATTTTTTTGAATCAATTAATTAACATGAAACTCAATAATTGATTAATAATTCTTAAAATATTGATTGAGACTCATTTTCATTGGAATTAGACCCTATTCTACTTTCATAGGAGGTGATAGATTCAAGAAAAAATTTATTTTCACCATTTTAATGTCAAAAGGATCCTTTAAACTAATGAGTTTTGATCTTCCATATACCAAGCTATTAATATAGTATAGATATCCTAGTTTTTTACAAACTCTTACACTGTATCACTAATTGAAGTAGTCTTATAAAATATATTTAAAAAACTATAGGGATATCCCATTGACATTTTAAAATTGGATGACCTTGTCAGAAATAGTTAGAATGAAAATCTATTTTGGATTAAAATTGAATGATGTATGATAATTGTATTCACGGTTTACATTGATCAAGATCTCTCTAAGTGTAGGCCTAAATATTTATACTTTCATATAAATATGATTCACAATTTTATGCTTCAAGGTAGTTATCCTCTAATAAATTTATAAAAATGACTAATGGAGTTACCATATAATCAAAGAATTGTCAGATTTTGTAATGGAAGGGGAGACCTGGAAGATGAAAAAAAATGGTGGACATAGTGGGATCATGATTCATGTGAAGATCAAAGGTCCATCAAATAAGAAAAAAGTGAAAACCAACTATAAATCATGAATATTTATACCAAGATATTACCATATCCTCTTTAGAAGTGAATAGAATAAAGGACATGTGAGGAACTTTGAGACCAAAAATCACTCGATGATTCAACCTCTAATCCTCACTATCATTCATATCAAAGAAATCAATAGGAGGATAAGAGCACATAATTATCACAACTAAAACTATATAAAACAAAAAAAAACATATATAATTACAAAGGAGATATAAGAACTACCAGTTTACCATAATATAACTCATATACCATTAGGAACACATGGATATTAGGGAAATTATATGAGGGAAGTAATTTTCACAAATTACAAAATATGATGATTTGAATCCACTAAACCTAGTTGAAGATCAAAATAACGAGGAGAAATATCATGAGAAGAAGATAAAAGTGTAGTGAACCCCTCCTCTTATAGAGGGGGAGGGTCTAACAAGAGAACCTTCTCCAATTGTGGAATTTAATCCCTAGTTAACCACCTTGAAAATTGTATGTCAAATATGAATTTTTTTACTTTAAATGTGTAAATAATGATATCATTTACCATTTTTATATCTTGACAACATAATAATCACTTTTAAAAATATTTTTAATCAACCATGTTAAATCCAAACTAAGATATATTTTTGAAATTAATAACTTGGGTAATGACTAGAAAATTTCATTAATTAGAATCATTAGAGATAGGAGATATAGACTATTATATATTTTTTAGAATACGTATGTTAATAAAATATTGAATAAATATTTTTATGATAATTTTAAATCTAGGAATATACCTCCAAGCTGACATTTTAAATTGGATTTTACTCAAGAACCTACTAAAAATATGATATTCTTGTTTCTATAATGTGGTTGGGAGTGTAATATATGTCATGATATATTTGATACTATATATTACCTTTTCTGTTTACCCTTGGGTTTATGATCAGTCATTAAAAGCTTCACTAATATGATCTAAAATGGATACTCACATATGTATCGATATCCTATAATATGTATTTATATGTGGTAAAAAATGTTGATTTCAAATATGAATTTGTAAGTTATATAGATTTTGATTATGTTTACCATGTTAACACATATATATCTATTACAGTTTATCTATTGATTGTATGTGGAGAATTTTATTCCTTGAAATATTGTATGTAATGGGCGGTGGCATTTATTCATTAATGTAGATAAGTATATTAGTTTGATAAAGTAAATTTTATAAAATATTTTTTTAAATGTTTAATGTGTAAATTTTCGTTATCTTACTAATAAATTGACATGTTTTATAATAGTAATTCCATATTCATTTTTGAAAGAACAATGTTTTTCATGGTAGGTCAAAACCAATAGATACCAAATTATTTTTTTAGAGAGATTATTAAATATGGAAAATCATGAGTTAGTGAGATACATAATTATTAGAATCTAATTGATCATTTGATTATGGTTTTACCATTATTGAAGCTTATTCATTTTTTAGGATGATTAAACATGTGCCCAATTTGATAACCTATGTGTAGGAAAACCATGTGACTGTGGGTTAAGAGTTTTTATTTTCAAGGTGTAAATTTATGAAAAACAAATATCATAATTTCATAATTTCATAATTTCAATTTTATTTCATGATTATTACATTTTATAATCACAATGGATAAATTTTGAGTTTCACATTACCGTCATTATGGAAATAATACTTTACTCCATATGTTTACACCTTGAATATTTTTTCTTTGATTAAAACTTTTGGTAAATATTTTTTACCTTTTTACATAATTCCATGGAATCATAATTCCATAAAGATAAATTTAGACCATAAGAATCTAATGAATCCTCTCATGTGAACAGTATGATTCATTTTTTACCTATATTTGACAAATATTTTATTTCTCTTCCAAGGATCCTATCTTTAATAGTTATTTGTTTTACTTTTGTTTGGTTCTATCATTATTGTACATATATATTCATTCATTCATGATAAAATGTTTCCATGATTTTCATGTCAGGAATACATATTTAAATTATATTCATAATATATCAATAATAAGTTGTAAAAAAATATCTAGTTTATTCCAAAGTTGATAATAGAAAAAAAAACATTCATGTGGTAATCGGAGATGGACTTAATACTCCAAACCCAGCCTTCTTTAACTATTCTCTACACTTTCTCGTCACCCAAAATCTTCTCATTGACATGGTTTCAACATTAATACCAGTTCATTTATTTCATTTTTATGCTCCATTAGATAATTTTTCTAAGGTCATATTTTGGGGTAAATTTTTTATTTTACCCTTGAAAGGGTCCTAGTACTCCTTAACTCAAAACTGAGTTAAATATCATTCAAAAAAAACATGGTTCACTACATCATAAAAATAAATTTTAAAATAATTATACATTTCAATGATGTCATATCTATTTAAATTAAAAAATATTCTTTATTGTTAAAGTAACAACATACACAACATTAAAAAAATATAGGCATTCTTAAGAATCTTTATCAGCATCATCACTCATTATACTCCGTGAAAAAAAATTAAAACCATTATTATCACAACATAGAAAATTTATTCATACTAGAGACAACATAATAACAATATCATTTATCGTTATTAGTATAACTGACTAATAATAATCATGTTCAAACATGAAGTTATAGACATGTTCAGGATATGTACAACCAAAATAGAATTTGTGCATGATAAAAATCAATATAGAATAAAAAAGACTTTAAGTAGTGAACTATTACAATAAATAGTTATTATCATATAGTAGTCAAACATTTTAGATACATTCTAATTTAACCACATGGGTCTGATACACATAACCCAAAAGAAATACTATAGAGTTACAAATTAAGGAAGTGGTTGTTTCATTATATTATTTATAACTAGCTATATAGAAACCAAATATATTTTAATACTATGGCATATAATTACTGGTTATGGGGATAAAAATTGAAAGGGAAAGCCTATAAGTGGGGAATATATTTTTAAGATACAAACCAATTCAATTGAATATGTTCATATATTTTTTTTAAAACCCAACCCATACTTTATGATTTAAAACTGACACTTGATACAACTAGGTTTTTATTTAAATGTTTATATTTCAAATAGAAAAATTACATCTCATGGGAAAAATATTTTATTAAACCATTTTAAATAATATGGAATAAAGGAAGAGAGAATAATTAATTTATAATATATTTACCAAAATAAATCATTTTCAATTTGAGGTTTTTCTTTAAATAAAACTTTCTTTAACACTTACAAAAAATATAATAGTTATACTTTTTTAATATTAGTTATTTAATAAAATTGTATGTCTTTCCAAGTTGAATCACTTCCTCCCACCATTTAAACCCATCCACTAAATCACCCCCAAATAAATTTCTTAAGAATGTCCAAAGCACTTTCTTAACAATGGGATAAGTGTGGTTATATTTATTATAGATCATTCCATTTTAGGTGGGTATATATGATTTTTATTATTAAATAATGTAGAGTTCCAAGGATATGAACCATATTTGTTTAATAACTAACTAGGATGATTTAATCCAAAGAAAGTCCCAAATCCTATAGGATTTTTTCAAAATGGTTTATGTCTAATGTAACATTAGTGGTTTCAATTTCAATAATTTATTATTATTGAGAAAAGTTCCTAACCAATTATAAAAAAATATTTTAGGGGAAAGAATCTAGAATGGGTTCCCTTCTAACATCACAATAGAGATTTAGCAATAAACAATAAGACTCCCAAGTGTTCACCATAAGCACCACCTAGATAATTGAATTTATAAAGTTCTTAAGAAGGAAGATATTTGCATTATATAATTCTAATAAAATAACATTAAAAAAATTAATTCATTATATGAAAATAATACAAAAACCCATTAACTTATATATTCAAAATAAAACTAGGCTTCTTTATTCATTTTGGTGTAAATGAAGGTATACATGTTACCTGTATAATAATAGAATCACTCGATGAGTTGAGACCATGTAAAATTTCATTAGATGATTTTTAATAATCCCAAATAATCATTGTAATCCCCTAAAACTATTAAACAACAATAACATGACAAAAGAAACAAAATTAAAAACCACTATATATTCATATTGAAATAATCCTATATAAAACTAATATCGTTTACTCTATAAATTTCCTAAAAATTTAATAGCTTTAATACTTATATAACTTCAAGAAACCCATCCCCAAAAAATATCTTAAAATAATGAAAAACTTAATATAAACCATACTTGAATCTCCTTTGAATAAAATGAGGATAAAAAATGATAAAACAACCCATATGTTCCTTCTTAGAGTAATAGAAGAAGAATCCCCAAGGTTTCAAGTGAATTTCACTATGCTTAGGTGGAATTAACTCTATAATACTATTCAAGATAAGGGAAATCAAAAGAAATGAAAGAAGAGGTAAGATGAGATTAGGAAGGGATATTACTTTTAGATTTAGGAATAAATAATCACCCATGAGTCTTCCTTGAAGTAAGGGGGAAGAGGAGAGGATAGATGATAGAGGATACTCAAGAGGACTTAGAAGGGTATTCCATATAGTTATAAGTAAATTATATTAAGGTATAAAGAATGAAGAATAAATAGTAATAGAAGGAAAAATATAAAAACAATCTTACTAAAAAATAATAAAAATCCCATCAGGTACCTAACCAGATACCATCGGGTACCTAGTGGTACCCCTAAGACACCCAAGTCACTACCAATGCCAATAGGTACTTGATATCACATATATGTGTAACCTATAGGTGGAACCCTTTCATAGTTACCCTTAAATTTTGATCTTCATGCTAAACCTCATATATAATCAAAAAATTCATAAGAACTCATTCTCAAACACCCAAATTTCAATTTGAATCATCAGGTGAAAAACAACCCCTTATCCAAGACTGAAAATTAAAATATAACCATTATTTTTTCATCCAAACATAACACTTAAAATCTTAAATAAATATATTTAGGACATGGTTTGTTAAAAAAATTATCACCCCAACCTTTAATATATTCTCTTAGTCCTACCAAAATATCATAAACAAAGGAGTTATAGAGCATAAAATCATTCCAAATTCCTAATCCCTTTCAACCATTATAATATGGAAAATTAAATAATTGATATAAAACTAATTAACTGATCCATAATTATTAACCTCTTGATAAATACTCTTTTTCCTTATATCTATATCCTATTCTACTTGTATAGGAAAAGATATATTCTAGAAAGAAGATTTATATACCCTTTTAATATCTGAAGGACACCTTTTGAATAATAATTTTGAGTTACCATAAACCTAGTCGCTATCAAATCATAGATATCCAAATTCTGTGTATCTTATACCACCAAAAAATAATTTCAGTAGTATTATGACATATATTTGACAAAAAACTAGGGATATCCTATTAACATTTGAAAAGGGGATGACCCTATTGGTGTTGGTTAGAAAAAATATATATCCATAATTCCAAAATTATGGTTTGACTATACATAGATTCACCCTCTACATTGATCAAGATCACTTCAAGTGGAGTACTCAAGAGGTAAACTTCAACATAAAGAATATTCCTAATTATATTATTCAAAGTAGTCATCCTCTAATCAATTAAAAATAATTGACAGGTGTGGTTACCTAAGACTCAAAGGATGGATGGATTTTAGAATGGAAGGGGGAGACTTGGAAGATGAACCCAAATAGTATTAATTTTGGGATTCTGGTTCACGTGACGATTGAAATTCAACAAAATAAAATAAAATTGAAAATAAACTGTAAATATTGAATCCTAAGACCATGATAGTACCATATACACTTCAGTAGTGAACCGAATATTGACCAATAAAGGATCCCAAATACTAAAAAAACTTGATGTTATAACCCATAATTTTTATTTTAATACTAATTGAATAAATCAATAAGAAAAAATAACATGCCATCCTTAAAAAAATATAAAACAAACCCTATAGAATTCCAAAAAAATAGTTAGGAACTATCTACTAACCTTAAAATAACCCAGATACCTTTAGAAACACCTGGATTCGAGATAAATCTATCAAAGAAGGAATATTCATGAGATACACAACACTGAGACTTGAATCCACCAAACCAAGATGAATATTAGTATGATAATAGATACATCATAAGAAGAAAAATAAGAAGACGTGGTGAAACCATCCCTAGATGGTGGGGGAGGGGCTATTGGGAGATTCATCTCTAATTAAAGAATTCGAGTCTAAAATATCACCACCATAAAAGGTGTAAGAAAATTTTGAATTTGTATAATTAAAATGTGTAAATCCAGATATTATTTACCTTTTATTATATCATGGTAATATAATAACGACTTGTAACAAAATATATGATTAACCATGTTAAATTCAAACTAGAATATTTTTTAAAGAAATAACTTTTATAATTCTAAGAAAATTTTAAGAATGAAAATCATTAAAGATAAGAGATGGTGAGTATTATATTTATCTTGGCATACTCATATTAAAAAAATATCAAATCAATATTTATTCAGAATTTTAAGTGTGTGAATATACTTCAAATTCAACATTTTAAATTGTTTATTACTCAATCATGTACTATAGAATCTGATATCTCATTTTTTAAAATGTTGTTCGGTGTTTTATATAATTCATGGTCTATTAAAGTCTATGTATTACCTTTTTTTGTACTTTAAGTAGGTTTATAATCAATCTTCAGATGCCTCAATGATATTCTCTTAAATGGATACTCAACTATATATTTATATCCCCTAATATATATTTATTTATGGTGAAAATGTTGATTATAAACATGAATTTTTAATTTATATAGATTCTAATTATGTTTCCAATGTAAAAACATGTAAATCTATTACTATTTATGTATTGACCAAGTATATAGATTTTGTTTCCTAGAAATAAAAAATGAAATATGTGGTGGATTTTATCCTCCACTGAAGTTGAGTATATAGGTTTAACAAAATCAATTAAATATTTTATTTAGTTAAATTTTTAATCTAAAAAATTTGTTTATATTTTGGAAATGTTAACATATTTTGTAATAATCAATCAAGTTTTCACTTTTCTAAGAATCATGTTTTTCAGGGTATGTCAAGACTATTTGGTCTTGAAAGATAATATGGTCAAACGATCAAGATGGGGTGAATTGACCTTTTTTAAAAATTTAAATAATTATCATATTTAATTCAATATATTCAAGAAAAAAATTTATAAAAATTATTTTTATAGTATATTAGATCAAAGTAATCATATATATTCTCTTCATACTCTCAATGTGAGAGTATAGAACCCACAAATATAGTTACCTTGATTTTAAAAGGAGTCACAACCTCTTTACAATGACCTTTTTAACCCATGGATGAAAAACCCAAAACATAACTTTTACACACCTAGAGTCAAAATTCATAACCTTCCTTTTAAAGTGGAGGAAGAACCAATATTCTATTTATCTAGAACAAGGAACAAATAAAACCCCATCCTTTTATCAAACCAAGGTATAACTAAGAAACTATATTTTCAACCTATGGTCACAACCCAAGACATATCTTATGTAGGGGTATCATAACTCAACACTAAGGTCATTATTTTGAATTTAAAAGCATAAACCAAAGATATATTTCACTAAAAATATAGAAAGACTTTAGAACCACATAAATCCAATAAAACAATGAAGCTTTCAATATTGAGGCAGCAAGGATCACCCCAGTAGAAAAGGTTCGGAATGATAAAATTTATCCAAGAGTGTGGTAATAATGATCATAAAAGTGTAACTCATGGTACTATTTAAAAATATAATCAACCTCTAATATTATGTTATTAGTTATTGTGAACTCTATATAAAAACAGTTCTTTCGTACATAGTAACCTTTGAAAAATTTCTTTACATGCATAACTATTATAGTTTCTCTTTTTCCTATGCATCCACATTTTTCTCTCTATCAAATATAAGGAACAAATTTTGATAATATAAAAAACATAATAGAACTAGAAAAAACCCATTATATACAAAACATTAATACATTAGTAAATAATTTGTAATAAATTATTTAGAAAGTTCTCATAAATCATATAAGACAAACTCTTTAAAATCTAAAATGATTCAAATTTGAAACTCAATATTTTCCAAGAAAATAATTGGAATATTAAACATCATTTATCCAATATGATTCTAAGTAAAATATATATTAAATATCCCTAAATTATGTTTAATATAACCAAAATAATTTATGTTTAATTGTGGAATAATTAAATAAATAAAAACACGTATAAGAAATATATAGTAAATCCATATATGACAAGTTGTATAAAACATATCATATTTTGAGATTTATAAAAAACTCGTTAAATTATGTGTAAGAATAATTTTTAACTTCTAATTATACATGATTTTTTTGTAATCATCATTCTCCATAAGCATGAATGTGCATAAGTGTTATTCAGCATAGCCATCATTTTAGTGTTCTATATAAGCATCATCTGACCATAAACATCACTTGTGTAAACATCCTATAACCATAAATATGATAGTCATAAGCATCATCTTATATTCTATAAGCATCATCCTATGGTGTATGATCATGATTCTATGTCTCGTAACCCTGATTCTCTTATAGCATATGTGTCATCTTATATTCTAGATAAGCATGATTCTATGTTTCATAATAATCAATCCTTTGTGGAAAAATTTAAATCATAAGGATCATTTTGTATGGATTAAAATTATTAAATATTATATTTATATAACCATAAATATTAATCCTAAAACCATAAGGATGATTTAAGAAAAATATAAATAACACTTTGAAAATTTTTAATTGTTTAATTTGGAATGATTTAAAGTATGTGATATAACCCAACTCAAACAACAGATGATTTTTCTCTAAAATTAGTTTAAAAAATATAAAAACTCAAAAAAAAACAATAAAAAATATCAATAATAATACTTTTTATAAAAGAAGTTCTGTAATAAGAAATATTTCTTCACTCATGTTAGATTGGATAAAATAATGAATTTTTAACTAATAAATTATATTTGAATAAAAATGTATATTTAAAATTATAAAAAAAACTAAAGTGGCAAGGATACATTCGAAAATCGCTTCCTTTTTTATAGTTATAAAACAAATAAATTTAAATAAATTTTTCACTTTTGAAATTATCAAAAAGTTTGATGATAAACTATTAAATAAAATCTTCCCTTTTTTGAAGTAAATGTCTTAAGCAGAAAAATGTATCACCATTTTCTGCAGAATATATCATAGTAGAATTAAAAAATGATTATTCCCTAAACATAAATAATACTAAACTAAGGGTTAAAATTTAATATTTAAACATGCTGAAATGAAAAGGAATTTTTAAAAATTTTATAGTAGATTTCATTAAAGAAATATATTTAAATGGAAAAATGAAGTAATATATAATAGTAGTAGATAAAATTCTCTATAATTGAAGCTATTCTCCCTTCCTAGAACATTAGAAACTTTAAAATACTATGTGTTTGGATTTTAAATATTCTATGTATATAATTATAAATTTCAACATGTGTAAGACTTAAAATATCTATAAAAACAAGTCAATATATTCAATGAATCATATAATATGATGTGTAATGAATTAATAAGTAACAAAAAATTAAAACATATTCAAGTGAATTATATAATATAACCATATGAAATTATCACTATCCATAAACAATACGTACTTAAGTTCATATCATTAAACCATAAAATTAAAATAGATTAAGTATGTTTACCTAACAAAAGATAACAACATTTCGTAACATTGATGAATTACAAAACTAAAAAAGTTTACATTAGGTTAGATTCTGAAGGATAAATGATTTTAATCATGAATAATAAATTACTATCCACAAACATATTAAAAAATATATTCTAAACTTATGTTTTAAACTTCTAACATGAAAATTTCATATTTTATTTTCTCAAACATTGTATCATCTAAAGGTTTAATAAAGATCTCAGAAATTGAATTGTTAATTAGAATATATTCCAAAAGAAATTCATATTTTTAAACAAGGTATATAATAAAATTATATATAACCAAAATATTTTTAGTCCTTGAGTGACGTAAATAGTTCATTAAAATTTAAATTGTTGAATAATTATCAAATTAAAATTGGTAGATTTTCAAAAGAAACTACAATATTAGATAATGTTTTCTTAATCTATTGGTATTGAGAAAAAATTACTATAGAAAGGTATTATTCTTTTATAGTGCATAAAGGAATAGACTTCTATTTCTTATAACTCCAAGATACTATGATTTTTCCTATAAAATGACATATACCACTTGTGATTTTTTTTATCCATTTTTCAACCACCAAAATCACAATCTGTATAATTTTTTAACCCATATCCATTTGTTTCAGCATCAAATAGTCCAAGGTTTAGATAACCTTTGACATAATTTATTATTCTTTTTATAAATTTTAAATTAATTTATTTAGGGTTTATTTTAAATATTACACAAATAAAAATTGAAAAAAATAAATTGGGTCGAGAATTAGTCAAATATAGTAATCTATCAATCATACTTCAATAAATTTTATTATCAAATGATTTTCTAGATTCATCATCATCCAACATAAATTAAGTACTCATAGGAATGCTTAAAATTATAAAATTATATAAACCATATTTATTAAAAAATTCTTTAGCATACATTAATTGATTTACAAATATACCATCACTACTTGGAAAAAAAATTATTTTGTGGAATAATTTTAATTCTCCCAAGAGATTCATGTAAAATCCATTAGTTATAAATTTTGTAAATTAATTACATAAATAATCAATTAAATATAAAAATTTCAGAAAAATATATTTGAAAAATAAAATTTTATTTATAATCTTTCTTGATAAATAATGTTAGATCTACCTTTCATTTTTTTTAAATTATTTTGTAAATGAAAATTTGAAAATATTTCATACCTAACTCTTGCAGATTTCATAATTCCATAAAATTATTTAGATTTATTTAAAACATGATTAGAATATTTTTCACATTCAAAACCCAGGGAATTTTTAACATAAACATCATCATAAATAAATTTATTTTGAAGAGAAATTTTCACATCCATTTTTAATAGTTTTAAAATAATAAAATATGCATAAGATAATGATATTATTATATATTTTACCCTAGAAATTAGGGAAAAGTTTAATCATAATCTAATAATTATTCCTCACAATATCTATGTGCTATTATTATAGATTTATTTCTAATAATAAATATATTTTTATAAAAATTATTCCTATAAATCCATTTTGTACCAATTACTTGAGAATATTAATATTTTTCAAATAAATCTAAAACATTATTTATAGATAATAGATTTACCGCTACATATATAGATAATATCTAGTAATAATAATTTAGTGATTCATCAAAAAATATAGGAAAAAATCATATATAAAACCATGATATGCGTAAAAATTCATTAAACAATTTGTAGTTGGATTCGTGAATCAACATTTCCAATAATATTTTCTGAAGGGTAATATTTAGAAGTTTCTCATGACATTTCATGAGATGAATCTATCCCCTCAACATTTTCATTATTATTTTAGGGATCAAACTCTCTAAAATTAAATCCATAAATTCCTCTTCAAGTTGGTTCAAATCTTTATTATTTTCTTTTGATAAATGATCATAAAATTTCACATGAATATTTTCTTAAAATACTATAGATATTTTATTGTTAACTCTATAATATTTACTATATTTTAAATAAAGTAAAAAATATGCCTTCATTAAATTTTGAATCAAATTTATCTGATGAATCTTTTTGTTAAGAATATATACTTTAAAGTTGAATACTCTAAAGTACCCAACTTTAGTTTTACTACATTTACAACTCTCGTAAGGTTTTTTCTTTTTAATTAGTCTTAGAATAACACTATTTCAAACATAATAGGATTTATTTACAACTTCTTGTTGGGAATATATCTATGTTTGAAGTTCTTTTAAAATGGTTCTAGACATTTATAAGAGTGTTTTATTTTTCCTTTCCACCGCACTATTTTGTTTGTGTTTCTCCGGGGTTGTAAAATTATAAGAATGACTAGAATTTTCAAAAAATATTTTAAATTATAGGTTTAAAAATTATACTCCTCTAAGTAGAAAATTTATAAATGGTTTCAGAATTATGACATATAAAGTACATCCATGTAAACCTACTAAGGCCATAAATAATTAAAAATAATTAATTTTTCTACCAATAATTACTGTAGATATTGGTCCAAATAAATTGATATTGAAAATTTTTAAAGTTCTTACCATTTTTACTTCCTTGATAGGTCTGAAATACTCTATGATTTTTCCATTCATACATGAGTTACCAAAAATAAGTGTTATCCGTTTTAAATATGGAATTTTCATAACCTTATAATTTTTTTATAGTATGTACAATTTTACAAAGTTGGGATGGCCAATCCTCCTATTAAATATAACAATATATAACTATACAAAATTTATGAACTTAAAAAAAATTACAATCAGTTTGGATCATTTTATTGAATATATATTTTCCTTTTGTTTAGCATAAAATAAGAAATATTTATATTTATAAACAATGAAGTTTTCATTTTGAAATTATACATACAATCCATAATCATACCATTGAGAAATACTAATTTTATTAAATTTCAAACCCTCAATATATTAAACAATAGATATGATAATAGAATAAGTAATTCCAATATCACCAAATCCTTTTAATAACCCTTTTAAATTATTACCAAATGTAACAATACCTCCTTCACATTGGTTGAATGATAGAAACTTTGTAACATCACTTATCATATATAACAAAAACCCATTTTCCATGTACCAAGTATTTTTTAGAAACTTATATGGCACATATCATATAGAAACATATTGAAGATAACTTTGGTTCCCATGAAAACTTGGGCCCAATCTGGTTTATGTAAGATTTATTTGGAACCTACACTGATGTTAATCATTTATTTATAGAAAATATTGATGTTAAAGATTTAGATATAAATAAATTGGTATGTCTAAGATATTGTGATAAAATCAACTAATACTCACTTTCATAATATCCTTTCATTCCATATTTAAAAAAGTAAATATTGACGCACTTCTTATGGATCTTTTTACAAAAAATGAATTTCTATTTTAGGTTATTGATTATCATAACCAAGATCATTCTTAATTTAATTTAATTTGTCCAATCTTAACATTTCATCATATCTTTCCCTTCTATGAACAAATCTAGAAAAATCTAACTTTATCTTTTTAATTTTAATTTTCAACTTATCATTTTCATCTATATTAGTATTCAATATTAAATTTTAAGTATCATATGATTTAGAAAGATAATCCTCCCTTTTTTATTTATTTTTTTGAATATTTTACAAATATTTATAGAATTTAACATTACTGATAAAAGATATATTTCTTAGTTTTTCATTTCATTCAAGGGTGATCTTGTTTTCCTAAAAAATATTTTTATACATACACTTGAGTCCCTGTGTATTTTTTAAATTTTCAAAATTTCATTGTTTTATATTTTTATTTCACCATATAATTCATCTATTTTATCTTGTTTAAAATTAAAATTAAATTAATAATATTTAGAATTACTTATCTAATTTGATGAATCAATTTAGTATATTTTCTACTATATTTTCAAAACCATGTTTTTTACTTGAATTTGAATCTCCAGTACTGTTATATCCAACTTTAAGTGATTTTTTTCCTTTTTCCTCAAATTAATGTTATATCCTTTCAACTTTGAATATTTTGGTTTTAAATTCCCCTTCCCCTTTCATTCATATTGGGTTACTATTGGAACCTCATTAAAAATAGTATAATATTTTCAGTTTCTTCCATAATCATATATAGAATAATTAATTTTGTTCCTTATTTAATATCATGTATTTATATTGTAATATCCTTTAGAAATATGACAATCTTCATCAGTATCATTTTCCTATAACTAAGAATATCATGAATAATAAGAAACGTTTATTTTTTTATTTCAAAGCTAGTCATTTTATTTATTTGGATTCTTCTTCATCAATGTTTTTAAATTCTATCTAATATTGAAGTAAATAACCAATAAGCATATAAAGAGAATATTCCTTAAAATTCTTACTTTCATCAATTTTTACTTTTTTCATGCCATGTTTTAGGTAGAGCTCTAAAAACTCTTTCAACTAAAATAGTTTCATTTAAATATTCTCAAAACTCATTCATAAAATTTAAAATCCTTGTAAAATTTTGATACATTTTATTCATAGTTTCATTTTTCCCCAATTTAAAATTTCTTTATTCTACCCTTAACATACCAATATTGGTAATAATTAGTTTATCAAACCATAATGAGTTTTTCGAAAATATTATTGATATATCATGTGTTGTTTTATATGTTAATATGTGACTGAATGAATTTTTATTGATAGAACTATAAATTATATTCATTATTTTATTATTAATAACAAATTTTAAAGAATTATCACCGGTAAGAGTATTAGGATCATCCTCATGGAGTTTATAAGGTTTTACCACAGTTTTGCAGTGATCAAAAATTAACTATTTAAAATATTCTTTCATTTCAACATGTCAATATCCTTAGTCATTACCATCCAAAAATTGTGGTATTTGTGTATCACTTAAATCATTAGAATCTTTTCCTTTCACCTCAAATATATATTTTTTAGAACCTTAATATTTTAATATGTAATTCTCCTTTAAATAATATTATGTTTGATAGCTTATGTTACATGCAACACTAAACTAAAGTTAATAATATTCTATTTAAATTAAATGTGAATATGAACACATTATGAATATATAATGTGAAAAAAATAACACTCTTTGGTAATTGATATGAAATAATATTAAATAACACTTAAAGTTTAAAATAAACATTCTTATATAAAAGTGGGTTTTTATTATATTTTTTATTTTCATTTAAAATATGATTTTAGGAATTTTATAAAATTAATTTTATTAAATTAACATTATTTTTGAATTTATCAAATCAAAATTATCTCAAGGTTAATTTTTGAGATGTTTCTAAAAAGGTTAATTTTTGGGTGAATAGTAAAAATATAAATTTTGAAAAAACTATAACTTTTATGATGTTATCATGATAAATGGGTGATTTAAAAAGTTTTTTAAACTGTTTATATAGACCAAATACATATTTCATAATTTATATAATTCATTTAAGAATAAAATACTGAACTTATAAATCTATGTTTGACATTTTGGAAATCTAAGTAATGTTTTTATTCAAACAATAACAATATTTAGTTCTTCTATTTTAATAAAGTATCCAAAAGGTTAATTTAATTTTGGTTTGTTTTATTTTAAAATAATTATCCTTTGTTTAATAATAATCTGATTAATTCTATGGTAATCAATATTATACATTATTTTTGTAATAGAATCATTTTTTCTACTTAAAATGGAATTTTATCTAAAAAATGTATTTTGTTATGTTACAAGTACTTGTTTTAAAATTTACTTTCACCACCTATTAAGATTTAATATCATAAAATTGAATATATTTTTTTATCACCATTTTTTTATTTAGTAATTATTTCAGTTTTATTTTTAATCCTAATGAATAGTTAGCATGGTGAAAATTTGTTACAACGATAAAGGTTAGAAGGGTTAACGATGGGGTTAAACTAAGAGATAAGGATTAAAATATAACTAAAAAATTCTTAATTTTATTGGTTGTGTTTATTTCTATCTAACGTTATATATTATTCAAAATTTTACTAAATTAGATCCAATTTTATTAAGAAATATATTTATTATATTTTAATGTTTTTAATATTTACAAAGTTTCCACCCCTCGCACTTATAAAAGGACACCTCTGCTCACTTATTCCCACACCTTGAGGGAATTATCTTAAATAATAAACAAAAATTCCCCTCTAACTCTCCTCCCCATATATTAGAGGTCATGGTCTCATAAAAAGATCAATCATAGAAGGCTTAAGGTGTAAGCTAACTAAATATATACAAAGAGGAGGTATAAGTCTAAACTTGATTCTTTAATGTTTATTTCATATTCTACCTCCTTAAAATATATTTTAAACATCATAATATAATTACATTAGTATATTTAATATACTAAATTATTATTATATTTATGTAACAATTATTTTTTACCCCCTTTCAATCCTATGAGTAACACCCGAAGATTTAAAAAGAGGAACATCATGTTTGATATCATCTATGACATGCAACACCAAGTATATAGGATAATTTGACACCCTGATAATTTATAATATATTTATTTTTACAAATAAATTCAATCACTTTGATAGCATGCGATGCATGAAACACTGGGTTTAAACAAAACACAATACTCTATTAAAATATTATTTTTAAATATGATCACTATAGCATAGATGATAAGTTTTTGGGCATGAAAATGACTAAATAAATTATTATAATTATACATTTTAAATATTTATAAATAAATTCAATGTTTATCTATTGACTATAAATAAAATAATAATCATTCAAAGGAAAAAAAATTGAAAAACTATATATTTCTAAAAGGTAATATAGTTGCACTTTGCACACATAATTAAAAATTAATAGTTACCACTTTAATAAAATTTGTTTTGAAAAATTAAATTAAATTTTCAAATCTATATATCAAATTTATTACTGTGTTAATTTTTTATAATTTTTGGAAAAGATTAATTTGTTGATGAATAGTGAAATATCATGATTTTTATTAAAAACCAACTTTTGTTTAAAATATTTCCAAAGTTAAATTATATTTTAAATTGGAATTAAAAAATATATATTTAATTATAGTTTAATTTAACTAATTTATCTCATTTTAATAAATATCATATTTAATTCATATATAAAAACTTTTTAAAGTTTCTAAAGTTTTTCTTTAGAAAATTATTTCTCAATGTGTTTGTAGGTTTAATTTTAAATTAAATTATACCACTTATCTGATTTGAATTTTGAAAAATAGATTAAATGTTTTTAATAATAAAAATTTATATTATATAATAAGTTCAATTAATTTTTGACCATAATGAATAGTGAAATTATTAAAAAAATATTTAATGTGGTTAAGGTAAAAACGGGTTTACCGAGGGTTAAAATTATAAGATAAGGGTTTAAAATGACCCAAAACATGTTTAATTCCAATTTTAAGGTCATATTTATACTTTATCACTACTTATGTTCTAAAATGGAGTATTTTGGATTCTTTTTTCATAAATAAAACATGGTTGGAATTGTTTCTTTTTAAAAATTCCAATTGTATCCTCTCCCCCACTTATAAAAGTCCACTCGCTCTCCTATCCTTTAAAAACTTCCAAAACCCATTGTTTTAGACAATAATTTATCAAATAAATTAATTTATTCCATAAAATCATCTTATAATCTTTCTTTTTATCATAAATCTATCATAGGAAGTCTTTTAGTGCAAACCTAAAGAAGTTGTCTGAAGAAGAGGTAACGTCCTTAATTGGGTATTTTATTTTATTTCTTCTTACACCTCCATAAAATATTATTAAACCATGATAATATAAAACAATAATTATCTACCATATATTGAGATTTTTTTATGTTATGTTCATTACCAAAAACCACCTTCTCCCCCCTCAAATGGGAAACAAAACAGTTGACTATGTATACAACAGACTACCGCCTCATGAACCGACGTAACTCATTTTTCATCTCCTCTTCATACAGATATATGTAATGATGTATTTGATGTTTATATATTGTATTTATGATATAATTATAATTTTTTAATTGTAATATCATATATAAATTCCTACTTTCCATTCCATAGAGAATACGATAATGTTACTTGTGTGTACAGAGGACTATCGCATCGCAAAATGATGTGATTCATTTTTCACATGTGATTTACATAGATGGTAATAAGTATTAATTTAATGTTTATATATAGTATTAATTAAATATAAATAATTATATAAAATTAATATATCATATAATTTCATACATTTCCATCCATTTGAAATGATAATGTCGTTCATGTGTGTAGCGAACTACCGCCTCGTGAAGCGATGTGATTTGTTTTTTTAAATTTTATTATTACTGAATCACATGGATGGTATATGTAAGGTTATTTAAATAAATAATATTATATTTATTACATTATTATAATCTTATAAATATAAAATAATATTTACCTTATTTCCATCATTATAGTCAAAAAATGGAAACGTTACTCATACGAATATACGTCATATTGTCTCCATGATTGTAACATAATTCATTTTTCATAAACCTATTTCATTTTTGTTTTTAAATTTATAATTTATATATAAAAATAATAATTATATCATTATTATCATTTTTATATTACTAAATAATAATCTCTTTGACGTTAGTCAACTTACTAAAGTAATTTTTTACATATGAGTCGTTTATCGTTAAAGCATCCATCTTTAAATTAATTGGTTAAGTAATTGAATATAAATGGTAAAAAATAAAATAAAAGGAATAATAAATTCTAAAATGGTTATTAACAAAGTAAAAATTTTAACATAATTTTATTATTCTGGAAGATAAGGTACGCACGTAAAGATTCTGGCTCGAGATGAAGGTTTCCATCTCAAAACTTCCTTCTTTGAGACACATGTTCTTTTACACACGTAATTTATTTTATATGGTGTATATACTACCCTTATTATATTATATCATGAATCCTTCATACTTAATTTTATTTTAATTTACAATTCACTTACTTCATTCATGGTATTTATCATTCAAACTTTACTAAAGCAATAAGGGTTTATTCTTAAATCTCATTTTAATCGGGATTGTTCATGCTTGAATTTCCAAAGTAGAAAATTATTTAATAATTTTATAATAAAACCCTTCATTTTTATTATCCTCTATTAATTCATTATGTTTTCAAGTAATAGTTCTATTTTCTTCTATTTGGTATATAAAATTATTGATAAATTATTTTAAAATAAATCTGACTTCATTTCACTCTTCGTTCAAAAATCATTTTCCTACCAAGTCCATTTTTTTAAAAAATCCTTCAAAAACTGATTTACTATGATTTTTCTTAAATTAATTTTCACCCATAATTTTATTTTTACAAAAAAAATTAAAATTAATCTTCCTCTATTTTTTAAAACATGGTACTTTTGGCTTTTATTACAAAAATGTGAAATGAATATTTGTTTTTAAACGTACTCGGCATGAACAGAACCTTTCTACCATCGTGACTATTATTTGAATTGAATATTCCTTTATATTATAAAGATATTTTCAGATAAAATTATTTCCCAGATATTTTTTGAATTTTAGTTTGTCCAAATTTATTTTCAAATTAGAAATTTTATTTTCCTCAAGAAGGTTTTTAATCTTTTAAAATTATTTCAATCCATAAAATAAAAAAAAACCTTTAATGTTATGGAATGCTTCTAAAATATGTATATATGTATCTTAAATATATTCTTTTCTCACTCTCTATTCCTTTTATGGGGTAATACATGCCTTATTCTCATTTATCAAATGACTTCATTATAAAATTTCCTTTGATTATGATATGAGGTAGGATTCTGTAACCCATTTTATTTTCATGGATATTTATTATGTTATAAATTATGATTGATTTACTTATATGGAACACATATAAACGTATATTAAATGAATATTATGGGTGTACCTATAATTATATATCCTTCTAATACATTGGATAATTTTTTAGTCTCAAGAGACATCATGTGTGGGATTAGGGAGTGAACCTAATCTATTATGGGACTCTATTGACCATGTGATGTTGTCTTGGAAATTATACTAAACTTTTGTTTATGTCATGTTTTATATTTCTTATAAGTTTCCTATAATTCTATGATATTATGATTCCATGTTCATTATGTTATTCTCCCAATTTATTAATAATATACCTTCACTTTCATGATATCATGATATATATTTGACTCACACATTATGTTTCATTATCAAGTTTATTCCCTCACTGAGATTTTTATCTCACCCCTTTCTTCTATGTCTTCCTTATTTTATGTTATGTAGTTTTAGTAGGTCAAATGGATTTAGCTACATATTATAGAAAATAAATAAAATAATTATTCCATGTTTTAGTTTCCTTTGACGTATTCTGATCCTAGTAATCCAAAGACACAAGGCCTCGTGATGTTTGTGTTGTAATTAATGGATGTTTATGTTAAAAATAATGTAATAATATGTGTAAAAAGTAATGGGTTTATATAATTGGTATTAAAGGAAATATTTGTTTAACCTTTAGAAACTATGATGAGAAAACCTTAGTGAGAACCCTAGGTATAATTCTAAGGATACGTATAAGTATAAAACTAAGTATAAAAAAATATGCTAGAATCTTAATGAAGTATAAATTGAATGGTTTCAAAGAAATTACATCCCTGACTAGATACTACAAGTGTATGTGGTTCTATAACATATATACCTAGAGGTAATTCCTATAAAAAAATTCATATCGGTCTTGACTCGAGAGTTACTTGGTATACAATAACAAGCCTTACTATGCACCTAGTTTGACACTCTCAGGGGATATGTTTTCAAAATTCAGAGAATCATTATGAACCAAGATAAAGGGATTAAATATAAAATAATCTTGGATTACCTAGGTTAAACCTAAAGTGTCTTGGTTTGAGAAGTCTAAGGTTGATTATAAGTTTAAAGTAATATATTACCTTTTGAGGTTTTATGTTACGGAAGTATAATATGATTAACAGTATTTTGGGAGATATTTTTGGTAATATAACCCTTGGGTTTAGTACGGGGTTTAGTAAAAAAAGTTATTTGAGGAATAATTCCTTTATATTTTTTGGACATAAGTTTAATTTTATTGGTAACCTTTAGGGTTTTTCTTATATTTGATGTTAAGGTAATAATATTCAATAAATATTATTCAATTTTTTCGGGAAAATAAGAAGTATAGAAAACATTAGAGTTTGAAAACTAATTTTATTATTAATGTTATTTTGAGTATTTTCATCACATTTCTTGGATTATTATAGGAATTATATAAATATGGTTTTATAAAAATTAAAATGGTATTTTGGGTGATAACTCGTTGCATCCAGTAATGCAACGGGGCTTGGACCCACAACCAAAGGACAATAAGGGTGCGTCACCTACCACTATCCTATGTGATGTACTAGTTAGTGTGACATTGTTTTTACTTAAATTATTTAATGCATACTTTTTATGTTTATTTTGGGAAACATATAAAAAGATCAAATTTTTTTAATTTTACAGATTTTGAGGTGACTACTAATGTTTTGGGAAATGTTTCATTGGTTTGATGTATATGTAGCTCTTAGATCTAACATGTGATTTAATATGAATGATTATTTTGGAAGAAAATAAAATTATATCCATGAATTTTGAGGTTATTTTTTATGTAGGTTTATTTAGTTATGGAATGGTTTATATGTAACTTTGGATTTAGAGATTAATATGAAGGTGTATTCATTTTGGGAATTATCATGCCTTATCCTAAAAATTTTTGGTTTTGGTTAATGCCTAAATACAAGTGGAATATATTTATATAATTTTGTGTAATTATATAATCAGTTATAAGTTTTTTTTAGTGATTTAGGTATGAAAAAATCATCTTGAATACTCATCATTTGGAGAATAGATGAGACTATAGTATAAATTATTAATGGATAAAACTTTACTTTTCAAGTAATTATATTTCCTTATATTATTCATACAAATAGTAAAATAATCGATCAAATCTTGGTAATGGATATTGAAACAAAAAAATATCTTATTACCTATATATCTGATGAATCAATGTTCTTTTAATTTTCCATGTATTGTTTTGTTTTTTGGTTGTTTAATTTCTCATGATCATTCACTTTCTTGTGATCAATGGCCCCCATCGCCCTCCATAAATATTTACGCTTTTCCTTTATGTCTATATCATCACTTCACACTAATTTTATCCTCTGTGGAAACCTAATTATGTGATGAAATTCATGTTTTTATTTCCATATTTTAAAGAGAATTTTTTATTAGTCCTTTTTATGGTGTGTATTTTCTAAAAAAGAAATTTTTGAATGTCAAACCCTTGATTATTGAGATGAAGATTAAATTATGAGGATATAATTTATTTAAGGGGGTAGAATGTAACACACCTTGATTTTAAAATAGTAACATCATGTTCAATAGTGTATATGACATGAAACACCAAAATTGGAATATAATATAACACTACAAAACTTTACAATATATTTTTTAAAAAAATAAATTCAATATCTTTAATAGTTTTTTATGCATGCAATGATAGGATTAAATGAAATATAATACTTTAATAAAATATTAATATTTAAACATGACCATTATATCCTATACATTAATTTTTAGGGTATGAATATGGCTAATAATATCACATATACCTTCTTACTTTCCATTCCGTAGAAAATACAATAATGTTTCTCGTGTGTACGATAATCTACCGCCTTGCGAAGCGATGTGATTCACTTTTCACATGCACTTTACATGGAAGGTAATAAGGATTAATTTAATGTTTATATATATTAATAATGAAATATTAATAATTCTAGAAAATAAATATATCATATACATTATTACTTCACCATCCATTGAAAATGATAACATCTTTCGTGTGAACGGTGGACTACCGCCATGGGAGGCGACGTGATCGTTTTTAAAAAAAATTATTATTACCACATAAAATGGATGGTCTATATAAATATATTTATGGAAATAATATTATATTTATGATATAATTATTATACTATAAATATAAAATAAAACTTACCTTATTTTCATTATTATCTTCAAAAATGGAAATGTTACTCACGCATATGTACAACCTATTGTCCCCAAGATTGTAATGTAGTTAATTTTTCATAACCATTTTTCATGGTTGGTTTTAAAAGTAAAATATATGTGTAAAAATAATCATTATTTCATGATTATAATTATATATATTATTAAATAATTAACTATTTTACCTTAGTGAACTTATAAAAGTCATTTTTGATATATTAGTCATTTTTTGTTAAAACGTCTGACGTGAAATTAAATGGTTAAGAATTTGAATATGAAAATGTAAAAAATAAAATAAAATGAATAATAAAATTGAAAATTTAATTAAAAAATTAAATAATTAACATAATTTTATTATTCATGAAGATAAGTAACACATGTGATGATTCATGATCGAGGAAAGGGTTTTCATCTCAAAACATCCTTCTTTGAGACACATGTTCTTTTATACACCTAATTTATTTTATATGGTGTATATAATGACCCTTTTTATATTATATATTTAATACATCATACTTTGATTTATTTTAATTTACAATTCACTAACTTCATTCATAGGGGTTATGATTCAAAATTTACCAAATCGGTAAGGGTTTATTCTTCAATTTTCATTTTAATCAAAATTGTTTATGCTTGAATTTACATGGTAGGGAATTATTTAATAATTTTATAATAAAACACTTAAATTTCATTCTCCTCTGTTTATTCATGAAGTTTTCAAGTAATGGTACCAATTTCCTCTCTTTGGTAATTAAAATTATTGAGAAATTTATTTTAAAAAACTAACTTTATTTATCACTTCGATCGAAAATAATTTTTCTTCCAAATAAATTTATTCTAATAAAAGTTTTAAAAAATTATTTAATATTATTGTTTAAAATCCATTTTTACCCATAATTTTATTTTATTTTAAACTGAAACTAATCTTCCTATCATTTTCTAAACAAGTTAATTTTTACTTTTCTTATAAAAATGTGAAATAAAACATTGTTTTTTAACATACTTGGAATGAATAGAAACTTTCTACCATCATGACCACTATTTTATTTTAATATTCCTTTATAATTTTATAATTATATTTTCAATGAAAATTATTTCCACAATATTTTTTTAATTTTATTTTTTGAAAGGTGATTTTTAAATTGGAAAGGAATTTTCCTTAATAATGTTTTTAATATTTTTAAAATTATTTATATCCATGAAGGAAAATAAACTTTAATGTTATGTAATGATTCCAAAATATGTATATATGTCTCTTATATATATAAATTTCTCAATCTCCCTTCCTTTTATTTGGTAATACATTCCTTACATTCATTTCTCAAAGGCTTTTATTATGAAATTTCATTTGATTATGATATTAGGCAAGATTATGTAACCCATTTTATTTCCATGGGTAATTATTATGTTATTCCCTATGATTGATTTCCATATGTGGAACAGATATGAGTTTACATGAAATGAATGTGATGGCGGACCTAAAATTATATATCCCTTCAATGAATTGGGTAATGTTTTAGTCTCATGAGACATCATGTATGGGATTACAAAGTGAACATAATCCATTATGGGAATCTATCCAAATTTTGATTTTGTCTTGGAATTTATAATTAACTTATGTTTTTGTTATGTTTATATCATGCTTTATGTTCCCGCCACATTCCCTATGATGTTATGATCTCATGATACCATGTTCCTTATGTTGTTATCCCAATTGATTTCTCATGTGCCTTCTATTTTATGATATCATGATATATCTTTGACACACACATTATGTTTATTTATTATTTTTATTTCTTTACTAGGCATTCTACCTCACCCCTTTCTTATATGTATTCCTCATGTTATTCTATGATGTTTTAGGAGATCAAATGAATTTAAGAGCTCACTATTACAAATAAAAAAAAATAAGGATTACATGTTTTAATTTCCTTTGATGTATTATGATCCTATTCTTCCAAATATAATAGGCCTCGCAACCTTTGGGTCATAATTAATGTATTTTTATGTTAAAAATCATGTAATAATATATTTAAAATGCATGGATCACTATATTTTGTTTCAGAGAAAAGTTTTTTTTAAATTCATAAAACTATGATGATAAAACCTTACTAATAACCCTAGATATAAGTCTAATAATAATTCTATGGGTAAGACTAATAATAGCATACTATATTGGAATCTTAGTGACGTATAGAGTGATTTGTTTCTGAGAAAATACATCCCTTTATGCATACTACAAGTATACATGGTTCTTGAAAATATGTACCTAGGGGAAATAAGTACAAAAAGGAAATTCATTATTGAATATAGCATTACCTTTAACATAAAAATGGTCATTACCGCGCTCCTGGTTCGACACTCATGGGGGATATTATTTGGAATTTCATAGACTTATTACAAACCACCATGAATAATTTGAATATATGATAATCATAGATGACCTAGATTAAACTTAATGTGTCTTAGGTTGATAAGTTTAAGGTTGATCATAAGTTTAAAGGCATAAATTTCCTTTTTGAGGTTTTATGTTATGGAATTATAAGATTATTAAGTGTATTTTATGAGTAATTAATGATAATATAACCCTTGAGTATAGTATGGTTTTTAATAAAAAATATTTTAGGAAGAATGGATTCATATTTTTCATACATAAGTTTAATGGTATTGGTATCCTTTAGGGTTTTTCTTATCCTTGATTATAAGGACCCAGCCCTAAATATTAAAAAATCTAGTTAATTCAACAAGGATTTACTTTCATACAGTCCCAGATATATTTTAGGTTTAGATTTTTATAGAATTATTTCATAACCTCATAAATAAAAACTCATATATTACAAAGTATACACTTCTATTAAATATCCATTTTTTTCACAACATGAAATGTTTAGAACAAAACATGATTTCTTTCCATAACAAAACATCACAACTTTAAACTTGAATTATTCCCTTCCATTACCTATCTGAAAAACCTGTGAAAAACATTTTAATACTTAGGATGAGCATAAAAAATATCAGTAAGGGACATATAAAGAAATAAATAAATTTTTAGTCCATGAATGAAAACATTTTCACAAAGTTATAACTTTTACACATAAAAAATAAGTTCTTTATCTTACCTTGTGAATTCATAAGTTTCCTATAAAACCATAGAAAGCATACATAAATAATAAAAGGTAAATTTTGGAATAATTCTCATATCACTATCACATATAAATTACCTCTCCTGGATACATAGGGAGTAACCAATATTTTTATGCTTGGAATAATCATCGCAGTATATTCTCAGAATCTCTTTGGATAAACCTTACTAGTTAACTTTATCCCTTTACCCAATGAATTGGAATTTTATAATGGGATCACATTCCTTCAGTTTATCATAGAACCACCGTTCATCAAAATAATTTCCAAGAACCATCACATGATCATAACACATAAATATTGAAAAAAAAGAAACATTCTTGAGGAAAATAATTTTTCAATTTTGAAATCACTTTTCATTTTTAAGAATCCACACACTTATAAATGAAAAAAATATTTGAAAATAAACCTATAAAATTTTAAAGGAAGTATACAATCGATAAGGAATCATGAAATCATGAAAATACACTTATTCTATATAAGTAAAAAACTTCTCTTTAATAAAAAAGTTTTAACTTGAAAAGATAATTTTTAAAAATAAATTCCCTTACCTTATGTTTGAATGCATTATGTGCTTATAATTAATGTACTAGATAATAAATTTATATTCATTAACTACCTAATTCATAACCTTTTACATGTATATTTTATTTAGTAACATTTTATTTAGTTTAATTATAGCCATTTTGATAATTTATAAAGTTTAATTTTTTCATTATGGGAGGGTTCATTTCATGGTTTTATTATTGGCTTCGTTGAGTATAATTATGGGAGTTCTCGTAAAATGGAAGAAAAAATGCAAAAGTGGGAATAAATTTTATTATTATGTATCCATAATTTTAAATTGCAATGGCTTATACATTTTGGTCAATTACTTTGTTATAAATATGATGTTTGAGGTGTTTGGGGGTAGTCTAGGGTGTTTTGGGACATCTGAGTCATTCTAATGGTGACTCATTTATACAGTTTGTAAAATTTCAATTTTCCAATGGTATCTCATTCTTGTGGTAACTCATTCTAGAGGTATCTCATCCGGGTGGTAGCACTTTAACAGTGACTCATCTGGTGGTGCCTCACTTCCAATGGTGACTCATTTACAACAGTTTTCTGTTTTTACCAAAATTTCTCTTTTTCCTAGTTTTACTATTTTTATGACAGAAATTAGTCTTAAAGACTTTATTGAGTTATTTTAGAGTTATTCTAAAAAAATTTGATTATATCTTTAATTTCTTAACAGTTAGAGACTATTAAATCAAAATCTATAGCTAATCCCATGACACAAATTTTATCTTCCTAAAACAGAGATGTCCTCCATTCATTCCTTCTTGATTTCTCTTGATGTGAGGCATACCAAATCCATGTTCCCATATTAATCATGTGACCAAGTTGTGTATTTGGTTCATGATTACTTGTAGAATTACATAATGTACGTGCACCCCTATTTTTGGTGCAACCTAGTAGTATTGATCGTTCTTCTTCTAGGTAGGATTTTATTTGTCTTTCTTAGTTGTGTATCATGTGGGATGGGTATATAAATTTTCACCTTTATGGAGATAGTATATTCCGTATTAATACATATAATTTAATTTGTTTAAAAATCAATATATATGGGATGGGGAAAGTGACACGTGATCTTACTGTGTTATTTATATTGTTGATATAGTGATTTGTATGGGATAACTACCCACTGAAAATTATGGTTGTTGGGGGTCCTTGATTATGAACTAGATGGTTTGTGGAATACATATTGTTTTTTTTTTGAATTATTATATATAAAAAATTGTTAACTGTATACATTTGGTTAATAAAATTGATGCCCCATGATCATATGGCTTGTGTGATAACACTCTTAATAAATAAAGTGAAATTAAATAATGGATTCCTTGCTAAATTTGAAAATATGTTCTGATCTGGTTTTTACTGTAATGTGTTTGTGGAAATGGTTGTCTGTTTTGGGTTGGCTTGGGTGATATTATGGATGAACTTGTAGATAATACATCAACCTTATCACGTAATGGAATCTCAGGTCAAGAGATTGATTAATTATGGATTAGATGAGAAATTTTATGCATTGGGGATGCAGTGATGGTTTTTTTTATGGTTTAGTAGTGGGTTTGTGGTGGAAGATGGTTTTGGACTTAGTTGTTGGGCTATTTCAATATGATGCTTATTGTTTGTTGTTTTGTTTTAGGTGCCCGGTTAGTATGGATGGTGATAATAATGAGATTGGAATATAAATAAATGTACATGTTTTTGGGGATGGGTTGGTAATAAAAATTTGGGGACATGGTTTAATATTAATTAAAGACTAAAAACTAATTGTGGATTTATTTCTTCTTATGTGGGGTTGTGCATATAGTCTTGGAAATGGACTTGGGGGCCTTGTGAGATGGTTGGTGATTTTTTTTGTAAACCCATAGGTTGGGATTGTTTACTATACTATACCATATATATATATATACTATATATTCTTGTAATTTATATACACACCCCACCAATGTTGAGCACTATGTGCCGAACACCTGTATAGTCACGCGAGGGGTGTCTTTCCTAACATCTTGGTGGGGGGATGGATGGATGGACACCCGCTCTTCCTAACTCCCTCTTCTAGGAAATGATGTCTCAAGATTCTTCAGGTAGGATACGATGAGATGTGGTATCCTGGGTGTCTTCATCATGAGTTGTGATATATGGTCCCAGATGTCTTTGGGATGAGTTAAGCTATATGGTCCCAGGTGTCTTCGGAATGTGATGTGTTTTGATGGCCCAGGTGTGTGTGGGTAGGATGTGATGTGTGGTGATGGACCAAGTTTGGGTGGGCAGTATGTGTTGTTTGGTGATGGCCCATGTGTGTGAGAATGGGGTGTGATGTGTTGTAATGGGCCAGGTGTGTGTGGGTGGGATGTGACATGGAATATTTGGATGAGGTAGGATCACCAATATGTTTGTCATTGGGGTTTGAGAGCAGTTAATCATTAGGAAAGTGGTGTGAGGTACCCTATCATCGATGTTCTTTATATTATATATTATTGTACATGGATGGTTTATTTGGTGATTCATCCTTGGTGAGGTTGGGGTTTTGGTTAGTATACATATTTAGGTGTTTTTTGGTTCTACTACTTTCACATGGGTGCATTAGTATGCACTTTTAATATGTTCATGAGATATCGTGTTTTTTCTAATGAGTATACTTGAATTCTCTCCTACATATATAAAAACTATTTTCAAGATTCTATGAGTTCTTTTTGGACCGTGGTGGGAATTTCTAGTTCAGGCCTTTAGAGTTGTTGCTGTATCACTACCTTAACTTATATTCTTTTAGGATTTCATTTGGAGACTCTTATTTGTATCAGTTTTGATTTATACATGCATTGTGGGATGGTCTGGATTTATTTTATTATATTTTATGGAGTTGATTAAGGTTTATTCATCCTACCTCCTGATCTTGTTTTCTTATAGAGATTAATTCCTCTTATATCGTGAGATTTGTATGCCCTAAGTTCTAGTTGCCAACCTAGGTCCTACTAGAGTCAGTACTCGGGGATCATTATCTCTCCCCCCTCATTATGGTATCTTTGGAGGGAGGTGGTCATGACAGAGTGGTATTAGAGCTGATGGTTGAGATATAGGGAGAATTTTGGTGTTAGTCATAGTGAGGAATGTATGGGTTGGTATGGAAACAGTTTCAGATGAACTTAGTGCATGACATAGGCTAGGAAGACCATCTAGGACAAAAAATTTAGGTCCCCCCATGATCTCATGAACAGACATTGAGTTTACTATATAATAAAGTGAGGTGGAACTACTTTCAATGTAGAGACCTAGAAGAGGTACATGCATAATAATGGCTTGTGTTCTTATTTTATTTGGGCGATCATGGGAAGTTAAAATATATTAGATGAATCATGATGTTTTATGTGTGTTTTTATAACTTTTTCAATTATATTATTGCTAATAAATTCATTTATTGTTTTCCCAATTATTCCTATAACCTAAAATAAAAGAGTAAAATTATACTTAACTAGCATGTGTTTTTTTTCTAAAACCTTCTGGAGGTTTAAATGTCTTGTTTCCTTTCCTTTTATAGCATGATTCTTAATGAATTGAATTTTTTTCCCTTTTTTATAAATTTATAACATACCATCTAGTTTTCTTAATGTTTGAAATTGTTATAGAAGTATGCACAGTGTGTTTTGTTGTGATCAACTATTTAATTTTGGAAAATCTTATGAAGCATGTTGCCTTGAAGTAGATTCTACACTTGCATGATAAAATAAATTATTTTTAAACCATTCTTAGATATATTATGGTTCTCATACGATTTAATATTCCATGAATTTCTTTACATTTGTCATTTATCATAAACATGTGTTGTTGACTTGTAGTAAAATATTTCCTTAGACATTTCTATTCTAAAATTCCTAAAAATTTATATATTAACTACTAAAAATTCCTTTGAATTTGAAAACCTTAAAAAGAATAAATTTCTCCCTTTTTTCTCTTTGTTGCAGTTCTATAATATTGATATAACTATATATTGTAATCATGTGTTAGGTTATAAATTCTTGTAAAATTTATTTCTAGATTTTAGAAAATTATAATCATGCTTTCTGGGAACTTTTTGATACTTAAAAAATTGTTTAAATGATTAAACTTATTATTTTATTATTTATAATAATTTTAAGTACTAAAACAACCATACCTCACATATTAGGTCATGAGTAGTTTGTTATGGGAAGCATGTCTAAAAGTTAAAATCGTTTGTGTGTTAACTAGGAAAGTTCTAGTATGAGAGACTTGAGAATGTATCATATTTAATATATTTTATTTAAATATAGAATTATAATCATGTTATCCTTATTACAGTATATAAGCATGTTCTTTAGAGAAATGAAATTAGTAAGGAATGTTTATACCATGCATGATAAAGCCTGAAAATAGTAATAAAACATGTGGAGTTTTAATTTTGTTGTTAGAAATCATGTTTCATTAAACAATTAAATTGTTAAATAATGTTTAGCTTGGGCATGATAAGGCATGAAATATAGTAATACAACATGGGAATTTTTTATTTTGTTGATATAAATCATGTATCCTTGAGAAATTAAATGATGAAATAATTTTTAGATTGAACATGATAAATCAAGAAATATATTAATACAACATGTGCAGTTTTAATCTTATTGATGAAAAGAATGTTTCCTTGGGAAATTCTATGATTAAAGAATTTTTATCTTGAGGATGATAAAGCATAAAATATAGTAATAAAAAATTTGTAGTTTTTAATTTCATGATAATAAATCATGTTTTATTTTGATTATTCTAAAATCATGTTGTGTGTGTAATGAAATGATTGAATTGGAAGTAAGAACCTAGAGTGTAGAATTTTTCAAAATGAAGATGGAAGTGTATTTCATTGATAATATTATGAACCGAGAATGTATTGATTAACCATATTAAACATGGTGTGTGATATAACATGTGTGAAGTTTTGTCTTTAACTTGTATCAATGTTAGAGATATTTAAATTCAAGACATGATGTTTCATGAGAAATAACCTAGAAATGTTGAGTGTTGTTTGTGGTTTCATTGTTATCATTGCATTGACGTGTTGATGTACGTTTTTGAAAATAGAAGTTGTTGGAACCCTTGTTCATGCTATGATTTTTATATATTATGAGACCCTTGATATGACTGGTTTTTTAAGGTCACCATGCATTAAAATGATAATCACTTATATATGGATAATGAAATTATTCCCTATAAAAATTTAAAATTTTGTGAAAATACTCATGAAAAATAATGAGATGAAATTATATAATACCCTAAACAATTCTGATAGGTAGAATGTGTTGCTTCTATGTGTGTTTGTTCTTGTTGTGATTCCTTACGTGACATATGATTTAAAACTAAAGCATATGAAGATGGGGAAACCTGATCCTTAATCAAGATTCATTATACTTTGATACAATTGAAAACATATGGGCATGTTAGTGACACCCAAAGTGGATAATATCTCAACATGGGAAAGGGGATTCCTTGATTCATGTGCTTGGGGCTTGATTTTTTATTTTAGTGGTGATTTTTGGTTGGGTTAGTGTGGAGGATGAGATGGTTAAAGTGGTTATGTAAAAAGGGTATTTTCCTATGGATGGTAACTAGTGCCGAGTAGGCATACAAGTCACATGGTAGGCCATAGCCTAAGGTACCTATACACATGCATACATATCCAATCCCATATAATGATGAAATATAAAATAATAGAAAATACATTCATGCATACATCTAAATCCTATGATCATAGTATGTCAAAAAGTACTGAAATAAAAAAGGCCCAAATACAAGTTTTAATGAACCAAGTTAAATAGTCTCTCAAACTGGTACTTGAACTAATACGCCACATACCTGAAGGGTGTTCCTAGTCCCCATGGGCTGGCTACTAGCACCCAAAATCAAACAATAACCTTAGGGAACAATTTCACCTAACCCAAAGCAACAAAATGGCACATATATAAAATAGAGACAATATTAGAAAACATAAATATATGTTGTAACTGAAAGAAAATAGTAGAAACCAAACAACCCAAGAGTAGAAACAATCTCCATGTACAAGTCCAACCATAAAGTACCACTAAAATAGGAAGTACCATTTACCCTAAGTGTGGCAAGGGAAACTCCCACCATCTCACCACCAGTTACCCATCTCAGCTAACTGAAAACCTCCCCACTTCACTACGGTGTCTTTCCTTTCCCAACATCGAAAGACGTAACCACGTCTATGCACCAACAAAGGGGTACACAGGGTGTGAGATAATAAGAGGTTGTCACCCATATGTTCTATATAAAGTCTCTAAACAATAATCCAAGCATTATCAACATTAAAGAAAAACAATTCATGATAATAATTTAACAGTTTTTATATCAAAAGCATAGGAAATAGTTTAATTTCTCCTTTTTCCACATTTAAAAGTAATGTAGGTAAATAATTTCCCAAGAATTTCATATCCATATATCCCATCAAATATATCATATCAAAACGAAACATGTATCTCAGATCATATCATATCCATGGCAGTACAACAAAATAGTACCAACCCAAAGCAGAAGAACATATAACAAAATGTCAGGGATCACACTAGGTCATGAAAACTTGGACACTCAAACATAACATAGAAAATCGCATACACAATAATCTATTATACCTATGCATCGATTCTTGAGAGTAGAGGAACTCCCCAGTAAGTGAACCTCCCAAAAATTACAACAAGTCCCTATAATAACAGGCCTAGAGAGAAGTGGAAATCCCTATAAGCAAACCCCATGATAGTGGATGATACTTATTACTATACATTCCACCTAAGTACTCATGATTCCCATGTGATTTATTTTCCAGCCCATTTTATCAAACCATTTCTAACAAATCATTCTTTGAAAACCATTTCATAATGATTTGAAAACCCTTTTACATTTACAAAAAACTCGGGGAACACCAAATTTTATAAAAACCTAGTTTCACACACTCAAAAAATCAATCATATCATACCATTTCATTTAATAAAACAATTTATCAAAATAGGAGAAATAAAATTCATCAAAATAGGCTAGATACCAAACCACCAACCTCAAAAGTCAAGGTTTCACATGCCCACAAAGGATCCACCAATAAGAAGAATGTAACAACAATAACGGAGTACCTATAGTTAATCTAAACATATTAAAATTGATTTAGTTCAATAAAAGGATCATTGGAGAAGAGGAAAAAATATACCTCAAGAATACACACCTACTCCACCACACCCAATAAAGGAAACATCCCTTAGAACATGATCGCATAACAGATCTAGATGGAAACATGAAAAAACATCCCCATGGCTCAAAAGATCCAATAACACAACACAACGACACTACCATGATTAAAGAAACAAAGAAATAGAAATGGTTACTCACCTAAAGAGATGCAAACCTATTACAATATTTATCATTCACCGAATGAATCAACAAAAATCAAACAGAGACTCCCAAAATCACTGGATAAGGGATATAGGTGTAGATCCAAAGGATCTATGAATGAATGAATGGAAATTTCAGCTAATCTTCACCCTAAAATCCAAAACTGTAACATTTACTTGGCATGTAATACCTTTACACATCATGTGATCCTCAGGACTCGGATACGCTGAAAAATACATCACCTTTTTTATTAAAAATTGACCTTTTAAAATTATGAAGCATTTAACATTTACACAACATGTAATCCCTTCACACTATGTACGAATTTTATGAAATCTACCCTACATAACTTACACATCTTTTAATCCAATTACACGATGTGTATTTCTCCTTCAGTATGCAAAATTGTAGATTCCTGAAAAAAACCTCAAACCAACTCGGGAATTCTCCAAACATAGGGGGGGACTATGAAAATACATTAAAACATTTATACATGAACTCCATTAATTCAAAAAAATACATCCCATAACACTAGGTAATTTTCCACAAAAAAATGGTGTCCATCCTCAGGAGTCCCAAGACGCACCCAATTAGAGAGGAAAAATAGTAATGATAAGGTATTCACATAAAAGAGGGTAAAGGTATGTTACAAATTACCAAATATAAGACTTTCCATCCCTAGGAAGTCATGTGGAATAATAAAGTCTCGTAAAGAGGTGAGGCCACTTCTCCCTCATCAATGACTCGTGCTCCCAAGTCTCATGATAATCTTATATATGACACCACAACACTCTAACCAATGAAATAGACTTCCCACACAAGACTTTCACATGAGAGTAAATGATCTCAATAGTCTGATCAATAATGAAAACATCTAGATCTAACTCAACCTCTTCCCAATACATAATGTGAGGGGGATAAAAATGGTATTTCATGAGATATGATACATAGAAAAATAATGAATTCTAAGAAAATGAGACAGAAATGCCAACCCATAAGAAACCTGCTCAATTATCTCAATGAATTCAAATAGTTCAATATATCTTAGAGCTAGCATCCCTTGTTTTCCAAGATCACAATGACCCAACTGAGGAGAAACCTTCAATAAAACCCGGTCACCTATGAAAACCCCCAAAGGATGACTTCATTGATCGGTATAATATTTTTTCCAACTATGCATTCTAACCATATGCTGATGTATATCATGAATCCTCATGAATGTCTCCTGAACTAAACTTGGTCCCAAAAAAGAAGCTTAGTCCACCTATTCCCAACAAAGAGGTGATCAGTATGGTTGACCATAAAAATTCTCAAAAGGATCCATTATAATTTATGGATGATAAATGTTGTTATAATAACACTCAATCAGTCCTATATGGTTGTCCCAAGAACTACCAAAATCCAAGACATAGGTATGGAGCATATCCTCCAGGATCTGAATGGCACGCTTCATCTGACCATGTTTTTATGGATGATAAGTTGTAATAAAATATACCTGAGTCCTCATACCCTCTTGGATACTTCTCCAGAACATCTAAGTAAACCTAGGATTCATATCTAAAACAAAATAAAATGGAACTCCATGTAACCTCATAACTTCCTTCACATATAGCTTACCCAAATATTTAACTTATGTAGTGTGCTCGGAATGAAATGAGTCAACTTTATCAACTGATCAATCACCACCCATATAGAATTCAACCCTCAATATTTCCATGGTAATCAAACAAAAAAATCCATGGATACCTTATACCATTTCCAAATTGGTACTATAAGTGGATGGATAAAACCAGAAGGTATCATATGCTTTGCCTCAATTTATTGGCAGGTGTAATAGCAAGGCACAAAATCAGCAATGTCACACCTCATACAAAGCCACCAAAATCGATGTACCATGTCATAATACTAATTTATAGTGCCTGGATGAATGTCCCACAAATATTTATGACAATAAAAAATATTGAACTCCTCAAAGATGTTGGAATTACAAAACGATCCCAAAAACTAATAATACCATCTGAAGAGAGAGACCAACCTGAAACTATCACCCCAACATATAGGGTTTCTTGAATTCATCTGAACTCTTCATATTGTTGTTGAATCTTTAGAATAAAATACAAGATAGATGATGATAAATAAACACTTTTCATAACCATACCTAAAACATCCTCCCAAACATCTAAATGTTACAGATAAAAAATTCTTATAAGTTTCCATTCTTCATTTGATTCCAAAAGAGCTTGTGATGGAACTTTCCTAATAAGAGTGTCTATAATTACATTCCCCTTCCCCGGGGTGTAGGAAATATCAAATTCAAACATCTAAAGGTATTACATCAACTACCTCTATCAAATATTCAAGTATTTATATGAAAATATATAGTTTAAACTCTTATGGTCAGAAAAGACTATAATACTCTCCCCAAAAATATAATGCCTCCAACACTTAAGTTCATGAATAACTACAACAAGAACTAAATAATGAGTGGGGAAATTCTTATCATGCCTTAGATGGTGAAAAGGGTTGTAGGATACCACATGATAATTCTTCATGATCACACAACCCAAACCAGTTCTAGAAGCATTATAGAAAACTAAATAAGCCTTATCGGTATCAGCTAAGATTAGGATAAGAGGTAATGTTAAATATTGTTTAAAATTGTTGAAATAATAATAACAATTTTCATCTCATGTGAATTTCACCCCTTTCCTAGTTATAGAATTAAAAGGTGATGCCACCTTTGATAAATCCTTGAATAACCATCAATAGTATCTAAAAAGACCAAGAAAGATCTAAAATTCCAAGACATTCTATTATTCTTATCAAGATAGAATAGCCTTAACCTTCTTGAGATAAATAGATAAGACACACTATGCAATCACATGTCCTAATAATTTTACTTATTGAATCTAAAAATTACACTTTAAATGATTTCCATATAACCAGGGACTCCTAGGATTTCCAAAACCAAACTCATATGGTGTTTGTGATCGCACTCAGATATTAAGTAAACCAAAATTTTATCGACAAACACTACCACAAAAGTGTATATATACTGATAGAATATCTAATTCATCAAATCCATGGAAACTATAGGATCATTAGATAGAAAAAATTATATCACAAGATATTTATAATCTCCATACCTACTCCTAAAATTTTTCTTTGGTATATCACACTCCTAAACTCTGGGTTGATGATAACCTAACCACTTTTACCCTTTTAAATAGTCAAAAAATCATCAACATGTAGAAAAGGATCATTTTTATTAACTGTTAATTGGTTCAACTTTCGATAGTCTATGCACAACTAAAGTATACCATCTACCTTATTGGAAAAGAGCATCATAGCTACCCAAGGAGAAACACTAGGTTAATCAAAATCCTTCACCACCAGATCATCTAACTAAATATTTCTTTCATATATGTTCCCACTATAGAGGAATATTGGATAAATCATCTGGGAAAACATCATTAAAGTCCCAAAAATGGAGGGAAGATCAAAAATAGAAGAAATATCATTTGGATCAACTAGAACAACATACAACAAACTCCTGAGCTCAAGTTCGGAAGGTCCTACACGGTCAGACCTCGAATCTCACTCTCCCTGAAACACCCATGTGCTACCATAGGCCACATGAAATGAGATGTGCTGATGATAAATTTCATGAACGGACCCATTCCAGGGCTTGATCTGTAACTAAACCAAGTCTATCTTCATAGGATAGGGGCTGGCGACAAGTTTCTAAAGCATAACAAACTCAGGGAGGTATTTTCCTAAGTACATGTACACATGCACGCAGCCAAATAAATGAAAAAAGTGAAAAGAAAAAAAGAAAATATACAACATTTATATATGAAAACCAAAAATATGCATCAATATCTAAGAAGTACAAGTACAAAAAAGTAAACTAAAAGGGAAAATGGGAAAATACATGCCCACACAGAAAAGTTCCACAACCCGGAAACAAGTTGAAAATTAAAACAGCTGAGAGAGCCCCACTCTTGGATCCCAAGATATGACCACCACACACAGTCCAAGAACCATGTATCCCTATGTTCCTCTAATATCATGATCAACCTATCCATCGTCGGCAAGGGTACACCAAGTGTGGGAAAAGACAAAGCAGGGGTGAGTATAAAAATACATAGTATGATGCTTTGAAGGATCAAGGGAGCAGAAAAAAGATGTATTGAAGAGGGGAGTATTAGATAGAACAAGGTATAGTAAAAGGATTGTAGCTCAACCCAACAAGAGAGTAATGTAAGATCATCCAAACACAAGGATCTAGAATCAGTGAGAAGATGAAATTCTCTTAAATTCTTCACTACCTATAGTAGGAGAGTATACTCGTTCAACCATGAGAAGCTAGATATGGAAAGCATGTGGCATAACCCACACGTCTTCACCTCTCCTGGAGGGAGAGTAACTAAAACTCAAAGAGTGGGTACTTTAATAGGATATATATATATATATATGAGTAAGGGGATGTCCATATCACATCTCATCTCAGGAAAAGAGTTCTCAATAGTCCCAGAAGTAACCACCATCGATACCTCATATTACTCATGTCTGTTCGGAACTGAAAGTCAAAGGGGATCAAACACCACACCTCAATACTATCTTCTCTAGGCGGGTCTGTCTCACCTGCATGGTTTTAGGTTGATCATAAGGATGTGTCTCAGTGGTGAAAGTGCCCCTATTACTCATAATCCCAAGGTAACGTCAAAGTACATCTCTCCACTAAATCAATAGGTGGAAAGTCGTCTCAAAGTTGAGGACCCATGCCCAGCCCAACTAGAGGGTGCCACTCTAATGTCTTTGAGGACCCATGCCAAGTTGGGATGCAGGGAGCCAGTCTAGTAGGTTGAGGACCCATGCCCAGCCCGGCTGGAGGGTTCCAATCTAGTAGGTTTAGTATCCATACCTAGCTCGGATAGAGGGTGACACTTTAGTGTCGTTTAAGACCCATGCTCAGCCCAGTTGGAGAGTGACACTCTAGTGTCGTTGAGGAACTATACCAGCCATCCCTGTTGGATGGTACCTCTCAGAGGATCATCGAAAATTCAACTAGCCAGTCCTACTAGAGGGTAAGCCCTGTACTGATCTGGTGATTCTTCCAGATCAAATCTTTCATCAAGCATCTCCTTATATATATTTCATGCTTAGAACATCAGAAATCGCCTCAGATAGGAATCTTTCCTAGTATTTCTTACATAATAACTAGAAAGACACTATGGAAGGAACCATTTCATTATACATGGAAAAACACTCGGGATAGGCTACTCACGGGCCAAAATCTAATTCCAAAAGAAGAAGATATAAGAGATAGAAGATTCATAAAGTAGTACATGTCATGTGTGGGGATTATACGATGTATGACCTCTCCTCATCCTCTGGCCATGTACCTAGCCACACTCGGGTATGAAACTTTGATCAAGTACCCTTAGGCATTCCGGTGCACTCCTAGAGTACATAGAATCTCTAACCATAAGGCTGAAAAGTTCATGATGCTCGTCGCTGGTTCAAAAAGGAAAAAAATGTAACTTTACTAACTTTTCTCCTTATATGGCCCCAGATAACCAAACGGATCACACTGTCATTATCCTTGCATAAAAACTCATAAGATCTACTATTCATTCACCTAAATCAGACCCCTAATACAGATCCTATATTTTCATCATGTTTTGATGAAGTTCGAACATCAAATAGCCATCAGAAACATATGGCTAGAGCTCCACCATTTTCAAGATAAATGACCTAACTCTAGCTCATTTATCTAAACTTATATTTATAGGAAACTACCAACGATCGTGGAATATGAACCTCCTACGCCCTCTCACATGAGGTCTCCCCTAGGGAAAACACCCCATTACAAACTCAACAACAGTCTTGTATTTCTAATCTGATTCTCCATTTAAGAGTTACATGATTTAGCATATGAGATAAAAAAATTAAATTTAATTATTTTATTTACAAAAATTACCTCTGTGGATTTTTCTACAGAAAAACTCACACCAAAAAAGGTTATGTCCTCCCTAGCGTAAATTCCATGCTCTAGATCCAATTGTGGCCTCATATTTCTGATGTGAGATAACATTTGAGATATATCCCATTTCTTCCATGTGAATAGTAGAATAATACTTAATATTTTTATAAAATTTACTCCTAGAACACCGAGCCTCAAAATCACACACTGTCTCAGTAGCTAACTCTGTAAATATATATAGAAATATTTAAAATTCTTATAAGGAAAAAAATTGGGCCTCTACATCATTCCCTCCTTCAATATTTTCATTCCCAAAAAATAAAAAACTCAGGAAAAAACTTGGGATACTGATCTCACACCTGGATCTCCCACTCCTAGGAAAACCTGCACATTTTCATGCTACCACAACACATGAACCAAAGGGAGGGTTCATACTCATATAGTCTCTTCTTGTTGATACCGTGCATAGGAACTTGCACGTATCACCTTATCTACGACACGAGGGAGATTTTGTTCACCCACTCCAGCTATTGGGGAGTAGGAAATGTGGTAGAAAATCTCACCAACCCTTTTCATGATCTCAAATGACCTGATAAAACTCAGGGATAGTTTTTTTTTCTTCTAAACCTCTACATACCACATCACAACTAGAATCATTTTTTCCCCTGGAATAGGATCTTTTGATTCCATCCCAAATAATATCCATCTCATGAAACACCTAAGTATATATGGTCATACAAGGTTTCATAGTTGATGTATCAAAATTGAGACTCTCTTACATGCTCGAGAAGAAAAGGATTCAACACCATCGACTGAAAAAAGATTGTACCCTCCTTCTCCACCAGTTTCAGCTATAGGGAAGCTACTGTTCTAAAACTTCCCTCACTAGGTGAGCCTGGGACTTCCTACTAAGGGCATATGCTACAACATTTCCCTTTCCTGGAGTATAGACTATCTCGAAGTCGTAGTCCTATTGTAATTTCAACCATTATTTCCAACTTAGGTTCAAGTCTCTATGGGGGAAGACACACCTAAGACTCTAGTGGTCAGAACAAACCACAAAGTGCTCCCCCAGAAGATAGCATCTCCAAATCCTCAAAGGGATGACTAATTCTTCCATCACCAAGTAGTGTGTCACGTAGTTCTGTTTATGGTGTGTCCTCAACCTATACTTTATAACTACAGTATCAAGAATAATTTTGTGCATGCAAGGCACCAATGAATAGGATATGTGAGTAAAATCATCCAACCGCAAGAGGCTAGACATGAAAATTAGGTGGCATATTTCTCATGTATTTACCTCTCTTGGAAGGAGAGTAATCTCCAAACCAGACACTCTTCCATACCCACTATTGGCATTCCAAGAAAAAGGATATCAAGTAGAAAATTACACTAGAAATTCCATGATTTTCTCTGACACTCCACCGCACAACCCCTCCATGAGCACACAATTTAGAGGGACACGTCCACCACACCTCGATACTATCCATTTTGGGTAGCACATACTCACCCTCATGGTTTTTATCGCATCACAAAAACACATCTCAGTGGAGGAAGGACCCCTCTTCCTCATGCATTCTAAGATATATAGAACGACACTAACATGAGGTTACACCAATTCCCCACGCCACCCAGGTAAAACTTTAAGCAAGAATTGGGGAGAAAAGAGTATCTCACCCAGTGTCTAATAATTTTTATTGAAAAAAGGTATTAAAGACATGAGGCATACCTCTTATCATCTTGGGCACTGTAGGATCATAAACATCCTAAGCATGTAGCTATATGCGTCCCTAACTGCTAGCTCCCTGAGATAGATGTGGGTTGTCTGGTGGTGGTGGAAGGATCTCGTAGAGTTTTCCACCATCCATAACTCCTCCTGCTCCTCTTCCAGCACCAGATCCCAGGGGACCACCCTGTCCCCACCTAGGAGATCCCTAATACCGGCGTCCTCTCTTCCATGGTGGTTCATTTACTATCTTCCTAGGAATCTCAACACATATAGTCAGGAAATCACTTTTTATGTGACCTCTCCCATCACAATCATAACACCATCCCTCCCTGGGTTTTCCCAGTGCTCTACGCTAGAATGGATCTCCCTATGGAGTCCCTGCTCCAACTTTTGGACTTGGAAGTTACCATCGCGGATCATGTCTGTGGAGTAGAGTGTAAGTTATATGAACCTAGTCACGTACTCATCCATGGTCATCCCTCTCTACTGAAACTGAAGAGGCTTCTGAATCCAAATAGATTATAATCATGAGGTGCAGTAATCCTCACCAAACAATTGATGGAATTCATCCCGCATGAGTACTGACTCACGTGTGTATGTGTAACCAAAATCCACCAACATTCATCTTTTCCATGGAAAATACCAGCTATCAAACACACCATCTGATTCATCTTTTTGTGTACAAGCCTGAAGAGGTCGACCAATGACCCTAGCCAAACCTCTGATGCCTGAGGATCTGGCTCACTGCAGAACCTCAGTGGTCTCTAATGTTGGAACTCATGAAGTGTTCTCAACCTGTACATGTTCTCATCTCGCTCTACTAGGACTGACTGCTTCTCCATAGGTGGTAGTGCTACTACCTACCCACCTAGAGAAAGGATGATCGTATGATGGATCCTAAACTGATTCCTTATCACTCATGGGTTCATCATCATGAACTGAAGCTGGTATCCTGGATGACTGTCATCATGGAGGCATCTTGAATCTGATCAAGGAGTATCACGACCAAAGATCATATATATATCAACAACGATAGGGAGATGACTCAAGAAGGATATTAAAATACTCAATCCTATATAATGCATGTACCAATAATCCCTACAACAAATGTCTCACCATGTTGAGTCAGCAAGGGGTGATTAGGGTCTTGGTGAATGGATATGTTGTCTGTCACACCATCATTGGACTCCCTGGACTAAGAGTCACACTTGATACACATTGACACTATTTCCCTAAACCCAACCAATACCTTTTTATGGAAACATATAAGAAATTCCCCAAGGGTCGAACCACATCTGATACCACTTTATCACAACCGAACCCATGCCGAGGCTTGAGCCACAACTACCCAAAGCCCACCTCCAAAGGTCGAGGGCTGGCAACAAGTTCCAAAGGCATAAAAAACATGGGGAGGGATTTTACTAAGTGCCTGTGTACACATACATAACCAACTCAATGAAAAAGTGCAGAGAAAAAAAGAAAAGATACAAAACTACTATATAAAAACCAAAAATATACATCGAACTCTGAACAGTACAAGTACAGTAAATTAAACTGAAAGGGAAAACGGGAAGAATACACACCCAACCAGAAAAGTGCCATAACCCTACAACAATTGGAAAGTGAAATAGTTGAGATAGCCCCGCTCGTGGATCCCAAGCTACGACCATCGCACGTGGTCCAAGCACCATGTATCCCTAAGATCCTCTAATGTTATGATCAACCCATCCATCATCTACAAGGGAACACCAAGTGTAGGAAAATCCAAAGAAGGGGTGAGTATAAAAATACTCAATAGGATGCCCCAAAGGCTTAATGGATCATCAAAAGATGTACTAAATAGGGGAGAAGTAGATTGAAAAAGGTACAGTAAAAGGAGTGCATCTCAACCCAATAATAGAGTGAAGTAAGATTATCCAGACAAAAGGATCTAGAATCGGTGAGAAGGTTAACTTCTCATAGATTCTTTTCTACTAATAGTAGGAGAGTAGAGTCATCCAACCAAGAGAATCTAGACATGGAAAGAATGTGGCATACCCCACGCATCTTCACCTCTCTTGGAAGGAGAGTAACCAGAACCTAAAGAGTGGGTACTACAAAAGGATATATATATATATATATATTCTCAGTCAAAGAATATGAATGAGAGAGTAAGGGGATCTCCATCTCACATCTCATCCTAGGAAAATAATTTCCAACAATCCCAGAAGTAACAACCATTTTTACCTCTTATTCCTCATGTTTGTGCTGAAATGCAAGTCAAAGGGTCTCAAACACCACACCTTGATACTATCCACTTTGAGAAGGTTTGTCTCACCCACATGATTTTAGGTCATGTCATAAGGATGCGTCTTAGTTGAAAAAGTTCCCCTCTTACTTGTGATCCCAAGGTAATATCAAAGTACCTCTGGCCACTGAATCCATGGGAAGAAAGTCATCTCCATGTTGAGGACCCATTCCCATCCCAGCAGGGGGGTACCACTCTAGTGTTTTCAAGGACCCATGCCCTGCCTAGCAAGAGGGTACCACTCCAGTAAGTTGAGGACCCATGCCCAACCCAGCTGGAGGGTTCTACTCTAATAGGTTGAGGACTCATTCCTGACCTGGTTGGAGGGTGCCACTATAGTGTCGTAGAGGACCCATGCCCAACCCGGCTGGAGGGTTCCACTCTAGTGTCATTGAGGACCCATTCCCAACCTAGTTGGAGGGTGCCACTCTAAATGAATCAAGGAACTACATTTTTCATCCCTACTAGATGGTACCTCTCAGAAGATCATTAGAAATCCCATTGATCAAACCTACTGGAGGGTGCGCTAAGTACTGATCTAGTGATTCTGCCTGATCACAACTGTCATTGATCATCTCCTCAGATAGGCAACACGCTCGTAACATTGAGCATCACCTTGGATAGGTTTCATGCTCAATATTTCTCTCATCATAACTAAAAATCCACTATGGGGGGAACTATCATGTTCTACATAGAAAAACACTCAGGATAGGCTACTTGTGGGCCAAAATCTGAGTCTAAAAGAAAGAGATACAAGAGATAGAAGATTCATAAAGTAGTACAAGACACGTGCGGGGACCACATGGTGTGTGACCCCACCTCATCGTATGTATGTTTACCTAGACACACTCGGGTACGAAACTATGATAAATTACCCCTAGGCGTACCAGTGTACTCCTAGAGTACATAGCACCTCTATCCATAAGGTTGATGAGTGCATGATGCTCATTGTCAGTTTAAAAGGGAAAAACATAACTTTACTGACTTTAATCATCATATGACTCCAGATAACCAAACGGATAACAACCTCATGATCCTTGTGGAAAAATGCATAGGATCGACTATTCTTTCTTCTGAATCAGACCCTCGATGAAGAGCCTGTATTTTGATCAAGATCTGATGATGTTCATACATCAAATCACCGTTGGAATCAAATGGATAGAGATCCACTATTCGTGATAAAAATGAGATAGCTCAAGCTCATTTATCTAAACTTCTATTTATAGGAAACTATCAGTGGTCGTGGAATCTGAACCTCCCATGCCCTCTCACATGAGGTCGCCTCTAAGGAAAACACCCCATTACAAACTCAATGGAGGTCTCAGATTTCCAATCTGAGTCCCCATTCAAAAGTTATTTGATTTGGAATTTGAAATAAAATAATTTAATTTAATTATTTTATTACAAAAATTCCCTCTGTGGATTTTTATACAGAAAACTCATGCCAAAAAATGTTATGTCCCACCTAGTGTAAAAGACACGATCTGAAAAAAAACTGTGGCCTTAGATTTCTAATTTGAGATACTGTTTGAGAGATATCCCATTTCCCCCATGTGAATAGTATAAAAATACTTAATATTTTTATAAAATTTATTTTGGTCACATTGGGAATCATTATCGCATGTCGTCTCAGCAGCTAGCTCTGGAAATATATGTAGAAATATTCCAAAGTTTTAAAAGGAAAAAAACAGGTCTCTACAATAAAAATAAACCCCATCATGATGAGTAACAATCCAATATATCATGATTATGATGTCAAACAAATCCAATTCAAGAACAATAAAATCCTAAACTGTCATTATATTATCTATAGATAGTGTACAAGAAGTAAATTGAAGCCCTTGCTATTTCCTCTTCCCAAGAGGTGTCGCTAAATCCATAATAAAGGATGTGAATTTTATTAGAAGGTTAATCATGGAAACAAAACATCTAGATATAAATGAAAGGGAAGCATCAGTATCAAATAAATCGGTCTCTTAGAGGATAAAATTAATATGGAGCCTTTCACTATCACTGGACCTGCATCCACCTCTATTGTAAAATATTATACTGTGTGAAGGTGACTCACTCCTAAGGCTTGTGGATAGATCCCTATATTCTTTGAATCATCTAACTATTACAGAGTATCCTTTTGATCTGATGATCCCTGAACATATTGAGGTGTAAACATGTCCTGATAGAAACATTGTAGATCACCATAATTCTCATAGTTGTTACACTTATTTGAAAGTGAAGGACAATAAAACCAAGTGTTTCTAACATTGCCACACTAATAGTAAGTCATAGGCACACCACTAGATATAATTGGAGGTTCTGAAGATTCCTTCTTCCAAGAACCACCTCTAATGCTCCTAAAATGATCTTTCCACTTCCACTTATTCCTTGGAACACCACTTAAGCAACCACTAGGTGGAAGAGAAGTGGAATAATATCCAACCATACCTATCATATTCATTTATACCATCATATCTATAAGTCCCCAGCCTTAAACCTTACTTAATCTTGAGTTATTACAAGATTACACATTGATTATCTTTTCAGGTTTATATTTTTAGAGAATTAGATCATAAAACATGCATTACATCCCACATTTAAACAAAGTGGTTACAATAAAAGATAGTATTCATTTTTTTCCATCAACGGAAACATATTTAAAATAAAACATGGATTCTTTCTTGACACTTACTTGACACTATCATCATATCATGTACCTTTCCCTTAACCTGTGAAAAACATTTCAAAAACTTGGGATGAGCATAAAAAGCTCAGTAAGGGATATAAAAATATGGAAAGGAAACATGAGTACATGTATACATAAGAATCAATGAAATCATACTTTACTCATAAAACATAATCACTTTAACATACCTCATCAAATCATGAATAAATCATAGAAATCATAAGACATAAAGGTAACTTGAGGCATTTATAACATTCTTACGTAGGGAGTAACCCTCTTGGTTACGTTTGGAATACCCATCAAAGTACATTCCCTAGATCTCTTCGGAGAAACCTTAACGTTTAACTCCTTCGCGTTACCCAATGCATTAGAGATCTATATCGGGCTCACCCACCCTTAGTTTATCACAGAACGACCCTTCTTCATAACAATGCCCAAGAACCATAACATAATCGTACCATATAATACATGCATAAAGGAAACATAACATTTCCACATTTCAATCACAAGATATCAATACAAAACATTGATATAAAAAACATTATGAAAACCATTTTCAATACCAAAATAAAAGAAAATTAAAACATGGTATTTATTTTTCTTTTAAAAAACAGTATGGCTTGTAGAGGAAGCCGAAACTCAAATAATGGTCATGGCGGTGGAGAAGTCATTGTCGCCGCATACGTACGACAAAAACATTCCCTTTTGTCATTTAGTAAATGCTTCATATAAAAAAGATTCCTTTTGAATAAACTTAAAAGTCAAATTGGTTTATACACTGTATAAAAGAAAGTTGTGTATAAAACAAAATATGCCTCAATGAATAGAGATTGAGATGAAGTCCCATACCTCGGGTCCGACTTGACTCGATCATTCTTTAACCTCCTGAATAATAAACTTGAGTTAATTTATAATTTCTTAAGAACCTTTTTCAAGTTCATTATTCCTTTTATATCACTTATTACCATGTCATGAACACTATGTAATTATTTAAGTTAATAACGGTCATTTTATCGATCATTGGTACTTGAGTCAAAAATAAACTCTTTATAATTACAAGTTGTTCATGTATCCATTATATTCAGAGTTATACTCATGATTTAGATATCATATATATCATATATATCCAGTATATACATTCATTTATAATATTACATAATGTTTAGAGGTAAGAAATGAAATGCACCGTTCATGGAAACGGTAAGTCGTACGTACGCATGAACGCTACTTTCATTTCTATTTCGTATTTTATGGAATGGAATCATAATTATATAAAGGTATATTATAATTAAATTATAATATCATATATAATATCATTAATTACATCCTTTATATGTCCCACATATGATATTAACGAATCAAATCACTTTGAGGGGGCGGTAGTCCGCACTTCCTAAAATGAAGATATCGCGTTTACCCATAATGGAAACCATAAAGGTATGCCATAAATGAAAAATACAGAAGATTAAGTAAAACATAAACATATTATATATCATATATAAATATAGTGTCATCTTAATGTCCACCTTTGAAGGTGTTAAAAGAATATTGAACAATCATCGTTTCGTGAGGCAGAAATTCTCCATCCACGGAAACAGTATGTTCTTTAACAATTAAATGTATGTGTGTGTAAGTGTATCTCTAATACTTATTATAAAAACATCCTAGTATATGGAAGATACTGGTTTTGTTACAAAATAAATTAATAAAAAGAGTTTAGGGGGTTGGAGAAGCAAAATAAAACATAAGAACACAAGAGAAGACACTACCTTTAAATCGGGTAACTCTTTTTGATTTGAGCTCAAAGGCTTCCTTGGGAAGACTTCTGCCCAAAGTGAGGCTTCTAAGATTAAGAGAGGGATGTTTAGAGACAAAATGAGCAGGTTTTGGCCGATCCAAAGGCTTGATAGGTGTGGGTAAGGAGGTAGAGGTGGGGGCCTTTTATAAGAGGAGAGGAGGGGCACTCTTGAAAAGTTATAAAAGGTTACTTTATTTTCAAATGCGTTTCGGATTTTAGAGGTCCCATATTGATTTATTTAAAGTATAAGTTGATAAAGGTTCTAAATAAACTCATACAATAGGTATTTGACAAGTGTAAGTCTTATATTTTACATTATCTTTTCATTTTTTTTAAATCGTTAAATAATGAGGTAATCGCTGCATCATCATTATGTCATAAATAATTTAATTTATTTAATTTCTAAAAATTATAAAACATATATCATGATGTATGAAATATTTTTATATTTATAATGAATATTTATAGTCAAAAATCTGACTTGTATAATCCCATGTAAAAATTGTTTTAGTAAAACAACTCATGTTTGTGTCATTTTTACTTTTACATTAAATAAAAAGCATTAATGTATTTATCTTACCCAAGTGGCACCATGGGGTCCCAAAAATCTACCCATGGGTTGTCTTGTTAGCCCATGACACATCCAATAAGGGTATGACATGTGTCTAGGTCATTTCATATTATTAAAACATTATTTTTACCTTAAACTACACTAATTATCTCTAATCGCGTTTAAAAACTTAAAAGTTACTATTCAACAAAAAATTATTTTAATCCCATTGAACCAAATTTTACTTATTAATGACAACCATGTATGTAGTATTTTTGAAATTCAAAACACAGAGGTGGTAAAATTTCATTTAAATGAAAAATCAGTTTTTTTAAGTACCACTTAGTGGTTTCACTATTCATCAAAAATTGAAGTTTTTCAGAAAAATACCAAAACTTCACCCTGAGATATATTTGATATTCCAAATTCAAAAATGATTTCTATTTTAAAAAATTCAAAACATAAAAGTTACATTAATTAATTTAATAATTTATTCCCGTTTTCTAAGCAAATAGTGTGTTTTTATGAAACAATAAGTATCAAAAGATTGACACTAGTTTAAGTCCAATTTCAAAATGAAATTAATTCCAATGAAAAATATTGGATTAAATGGTAAAAATATATTCTATTTACACTTTAAAACCAATTAAAAAGATAATCTAACCATATAACTAAATTAGATGAAAAAGCAGTTTTGATGTAAAATGCAGTATTTTTCACTATTCATTAAAAAATGAACATTGTCAGAAAAATACCAAAAAATTATCCAATGTAAATTTCAATGTCCCAATCATAAGTATTAAGTTTATTTTGAAAATAGAGCTTATAAAATTGTCAAAAGTTTTATTTAAAAATGGTTTTCCATCAAAAGGCAGTAAAACAATCTTTTAAAAATATTAGTGTATTCCATGCTTAAGATTGGATTTATTCTCATTTTAAGCCTCTAAAACACTATCTAATTCGTTAGTAGACATAGATAAAAATATCTATTATTCATTACTTACTTGGGATGTTACATCCTTCCACCCTTTAGACAATTGTGTCCTCGTAATTTATTTACTTATCGAATAAGTGGGGGTATTTAGCCCTCATTGCATTTTCAGATTCCCATGTTGCCTCTTAAACCATGTGGTTTTTTTCACAAAACCATTACCTGATGAATCACCTTATTCTGTAACACTTTCTCCCTGTGGTCAATAATTTGGACCGGTTGATCCTCATAAGATAGGTTCTCTTCCAGCTGAACTACCTCTGGACTCAAAACATGAGATGGATCTAGCATATACTTTCTCAACATCGAAACATGAAAAACATTGTGTACTTGAGATAAACTCGGAGGTAAAGCCACTCGGTATGCAACTGATCCAACTCTCTCCAGAATTTCATATGGTCCAATGAACCTTGGACTCAGCTTTCCTTTCTTACCAAATCGCATCACACTTTTCCATGGTGATACTTTGAGAAAAACATGATCACCTACCTCAAAAGAGAGATCCTTCCTCATATTGTCCGCATAACTCTTCTGCCTGCTCTGAGATGTTCTCATGTGTTTATGTATCAACTAAACTTTTTCTGTCATCTCTTCTACCAATTCTGGCCCCATCAGCTTCCTTTCACCCACTTCATCCCAGAAAGCTGGAGTTCGACACCACTTCCCATATAACGCCTCAAATGGTTCCATTTGTATACTGGAATGAAAACTGTTATTATATGAAAATTCAACCAAAGAAAGATTTTGGTCCCAACTTCCATGATTATCCATCGAACAAGCACGTAGAATATCTTCCAAAGTTTGAATTGTTCGTTCTGACTGCATATCTAATTGAGGATGAAAAGTTGTACTAAAATTTAATTCATTACCCAACGACTTCTGAAGGCATTTACAAAAGTTAAAAGTAAACCTGGGATCACGATCAGATACAATAGAGAGAGGAACTACATGCAACCTGACTATCTCTTTAAGGTACAAACGGGAAAGTTGATCTAGGGAAAAAAGTATCTCGTATAGCAAGGAAATGAGCAGATTTAGTCAAGCGATCAACAGTAACCCAGATTGCATTATTACCTTGAGGTGTCTTCAGCAATCCCACAACGAAGTCCATGGATATATTTTCCCATTTCCACTCTGGCACTGGTAAAGGCTGAAGCATCCCTTTTGGTAACTACTGCTCTGCTTTAACCTGTTGACAAGTCAAACACTTCACTGTAAAATCAGAAATATCTCTTTTCATTCCATCCCACCGGTAATACTCCTGACGATCTCTATACATCTTAATACTGCCAGGATGGACTGAAAATGGAGAACTATGAGCTTCACATAACAAATCTCTCTTCAACTGTGAATCACAAGGCATGCACAATCTCTTCCCAAATCTCAAAACACAATCATTATCAATGTTGAATTCAGGCAACTTACCTTTCTGAACCAGCTCTACCTTTTTCTGCAACTCACTGTCTTTCTTCTGTGCTTTCTTGATTCTATATGATAGAGAATATTTCACTGATACCTGAAACAAAACAGAAGTACATCCTGCATCAACAACTTCTATGCCAAATTTCATCAAATCCTTAACCAAAGGATCTCATTCCAAACGTAGCATTGTTAATGAATCATTACTTTTTCGACTCAAATCATCAGCCACTTTATTTGCTTTTCCCAGATGGTAATGAATTGTACAATAATAATCCTTGATTAATTCTAGGCATCTCCTCTGTCTCATGTTCAATTATTTCTGAGTGAATATATACTTTAAACTTTTGCGATCGGTATATATTTCACACTTTACTTCATACAAATTATGCCTCCAAATTTTTAAAGCGAAAACTACAGTAGCTAATTCCAAATCATGTGTAGGGTAATTTACCTCATGAGTTTTCAACTGTCGTGAAGCATAAGCAATTACCTCATCATTCTGTATTAGGACACAACCAAGTCCTTTCAATAAAGCATCACTGTAGATAAAAAACTCCCCATTCCTAGAAGGTATTTCCAAAACTAGAGCATTCACCAATCTTCTTTTCAACTCCTGAAAACAATCATCACGTTCTTTTTTCTAGATAAACTTAACACCCTTCCGAGTTAGCTTAGTCATTGGACTAGATAATCGTGAAAAATTTTCAACAAACCTTCGGTAGTAACCTTCCAAACCAAGAAAACTACGGATCTCGGTTACATTTGTTGGTCTTGGCCATTCTTCAAAAACTTTTGTTTTAGTCGGATCAACAGTTATGCCATCTTTTGAAACAATGTGACCCAGGAAAGAAATTTGTTGCAACCAAAACTCACACTTGCTGAATTTCCCATAAAATTTCTTTTCTTTTATGGTTTGAAAAATAACCCTTAAATTTCTTTCATGCTCCTCTTTACTTTTAGAAAACACCAAAATATCATCAATAAAAACAACCAACATTTTTCACCTAAGTCAACTGAGCCATCACTGCAACAAACTGTTTAGTTCTGATTCTGACCATCTCAGGATACTGATTTGAAAGGTCATTTCCCTCTGTATGCCTTCCCAGAAAATATTCTTTGTTTCCTCTATGGAAAACCATTCTTATCATAGAAATACCTTAGGTGAAGAAACATGGTAATCTTTAAATTCTATATCATTTCAATTTGACCGTAAAAAAAATATTTTTGGATAATCATTTAATAAAATTCTAACTCCTAAAGTTATCCAAACAGACCTCTGATACCAACTATAAGACCCCAGCCATAAACCTTACTTAATCTTGAGTTATTACAAGATTACACATTGAGGATATTTTTAGGTTTAGAGTTTTAGAGAATTAGATCATAAAACATGCATTACATCCCACATTTAAACAAAGTGGTTACAATAAAAGATAGTATTAATTTTTTTCCATAAATGGAAACATATTTAAAATAAAACATGGATTCTTTCTTGACACTTCCTTGACACTATCATCATATCATGTACCTTTCCCTTGACCTATGAAAAACATTTCAAAAACTTGGGATGAGCATAAAAAGATCAGTAAGGGATATAAAAATATGGAAAGGAAACATGAGTACATGTATACATAAGAATCAATGAAATCATATTTTACCCATAAAACATAAGCACTTTAAAATACCTCATCAAATCATGAATAAATCATAGAAATCATAATACATAAAGGTAACTTGATGCATTCATAACATTCTTACGTAGGGAGTAACCCTCTTGGTTACATTTGGAATACCCATCACAGTATATTCCATAGATATCTTCGGAGAAACCTTAATGTTTAACTCCTTCTTATTACCCAATGCATTAGAGAGCTATATCAGTCTCACCCGCCCTTATTTTATCATAGAACCACCCATCTTCATAACAATGCCCAAGAACCATAACATAATCGTACCACATAATACATGCATAAAGGAAACATAACATTTCCACATTTCAATCACAATATATAAATACAACACATTAATATAAAAAACATTATGAAAACCATTTTCAATACCAAAATAAAAGAAAAGTAAAACATGGTATTTATTTTTCTTTTAAAAAACGGTATGGCTAGTAGAGGAAGCCAAAACTCAAATAATGGTCACGACGGCAGAGAAGTCGTTGTCGCTGCATACGTACGACAAAAACATTCCCTTTTGTCGTTTAGTTAAAGATTCGTATAAAAAATATTCCTTTTGAATAAATGTAAAATTACAAGGGTTTTATACACCGTATAAAAGAAAGTTGTGTATAAAACAAAATATGCCTCAATGAATGGAGATTGAGACAAAGTCTCATACCTCGGGTCCGACTTGACTCGATCGTTATTTAACCTCCTGAATAATAAACTTGAGTTAATTTATACTTGCTTAAGAACCTTTTTCAAGTTAATTCTTCCTTTTATATCACTTATTTCCATGTCATGAACACTATGTAATTATTTAAGTTAATAACGGTCATTTTATCGATCATTGGTACTTGAGTCAAAAATAAACTCTTTATAATTACAATTTGTTCATGTATCCATTATATCCAGAGTTATAATCATGATGTAGATATCATATAAATCATATATATCCAGTATATACAGGCATTTATAATATTACATAACGTTTAGAGGTAAGAAATGAAATGCACCGTTCATGGAGATGGTAAGTCGTACGTACGCATGAACGCTACTTTCATTTCTATTTAGTATTTTATGGAATGGAATCATAATGATATAAAGGTATATTATAATTCCATTATAATATCATATATAATATCATTAATTACATCCTTTATACGACCCACATATGGCATTAACGAATCAAATCACTTTGAGGGGCCGGTAGTCCGCACTTCCTAAAATGAAGATATCGCGTTTACCCATAATGGAAACCATAAAGGTATGCCATAAATGAAAAATAATGAATCTTAAGTAAAACATAAACATATTATATATCATATATAAATATAGTTTCATCTTAATGTCCACCTTTGAAGGTGTTAAAATAATATTGAACAATCATCGTTTCGTGAGGCAGAAATTCGCCATCCACGGAAACAGTATGTTCTTTAACCATTAGATATAGGTGTGTGTAAGTGTATCTCGAATCCTTCTTATAAAAAAATCCTAGTATATGGAATATACTGGTGTTTTTACAAAAGAAATTAATAAAAAGAGTTTAGGGGGTTGGAGAAGCAAAATAAAACATAAGAACACAAGAGAAGACACTCCCTTTAAATCGAGTAACTCTTTTTGATTTGAGCTCAAAGGTTTACTTGGGAAGACTTCTGCCCAAAGTGAGGCTTCTAAGAGTAATAGAGGGATGTGGAGAGACAAAATGAGTAGGGTTTGGCCGATCCAAAGGCTTTAGAGGTGGGGTAAGGAGGTAGAGGTGGGGGCCTTTTATAAGAGGAGAGGAGGGGCACTCTTGGAAAGTTATAAAAGGTTACTTTATTTTCAAATGAGTTTCGGATTTTAGAGGTCCCACATTGATTTATTTCAAGGATAAGGTGATAAGGGTTCGAAATACACTCATCCAATAGGTATTTTACAAGTGTAAGTCTTATATTTTACATTATCTTTTCATTTTTTTAAATCATTATATAATGAGGTAATCGCTGCATCATCATTATGTCATAAATATTTTAATTTATTTAATGTCTAAAAATTATAAAAAATATATCATGATGTATGAAATATTTTTAGATTTTTAATTAATATTTATAGTCAAAAATCTGACTTGTATAACCCCATGTAAAAATTGTTTTAGTAAAACAACTCATGTTTGTGTCATTTTTACTTTTACATTAAATAAAAAGCGTTAATGTCTTCATCTTACCCAAGTGGCTCCATGGGGTCCCAAAAATTGACCCATGGGTTTTCTTGGTCGGCCATGACACATCCAATAAGGGTAGGACATGTTTCTAGGTCATTTCATATTATTAAAACATTATTTTTACCTTAAACTACACTAATTACCTCTAATCGCGTTTAAAAACTTAAAAGTTACTATTCACCAAAAAATTATTTTAATCTCATTGAACCACATTTTACTTCTTAATGATAACCATGTATGTCGGATTTTTGAAATTAAAAACACAGAGGTGGTAAAATTTCATTTAAACGAAAAATCAGTTTTTTTAAGTACCACTTAGTGGTTTCACTATTCATCAAAAATTGAAGTTTTCCAGAAAAATACCAAAACTTCACCCTAAGCTATATTTGATATTCCGAATTCAAAAATGATGTATATTTTACAAAATTCAAAACATATAAGTTAGATTAATTAATTTAATAATTAATTCCTGTTGTCTGAGCAAATAGCGTGTTTTTATGAAACAATAAGTATCAAAAGATTGACACTAGTTTAAGTCCAATTTCAAAGTGAAATTAAATCCAACAACCACTATTGAATTAAATGGTAAAAATATATTCTATTTAAACTTTAAAACCAATTAAAAATATAATCTAACCATATAACTAAATTAGATGAAAAAGCAGTTTTGATGTAAAATGCAGTATTTTTCACTATTCATTAAAAAATGAACATTGTCAGAAAAATACCAAAAAATTATCCAATGTAAATTTAAATGTCCCAATCATAAATAATAAGTTTATTTTGACAAATAAATCTTATAAAATTGTCAAAAGTTTGATTTAAAAATGGTTTGCCATCAAAAGGCAGTAAAACAATCTTTTAAAAATATTAGTGTATTCCATGCTTAAGATTGGATTTATTCTCATTTTGAGCCTCTAAAACACTATCTAATTCATTAGTATACATAGATAAAAATATCTATTATTCATTACTTACTTGGTATGTTACAATATCCATGTCCGCTAACTTTAAATAGGTTGAAAAATATAGCATAAATACTTTTGATCTAATATTTTATCTCAACCCCTATAGGTACATTGGAGCTTTCATCTGGTCATTATTTACAACTTCTAGTGAAAAATGAACCATCTCAACAAACCAATATTCATATGTCGACACCAAATGCTCTCCCTGCTAAAAATAGAGGAACTCTTGAGAATTCATTATCATCAATGACTTTGGAAAAAATTGATGGAATAATAGAGTCCTAAAACCCTTCTAGTCTAATCCCATGTGACTATTCACCTATACCATGGAATCCCACAAACACTTGTTAAGACCCTCAAGTATGAACACTGCACACTTCACTTTGATATTATTTGGTGTATCTAGGAATTAGAATATCTGATTGATCTTATAAATCCAATCCTACACCTATTTAGGTTCATTTCTGCCTTTACAGGATGGTGTTTTCTTGCACAAGAACTCTCACGATCAATCTATTTATCTGACGGCTATTGGTTGTACATCTACCACATCATTATAAACTTGTATAATGTTCTAGTCAATAATGTGAACTTCCCATATGATATCCTCGATAAAGTTCAGATCCATCAAAGTATTTCTTTGAGGAGCATCAACTGCATCCTCATAATAAACTCACAAAATGCATCTTGGAGGCATACTACTACAAACAGAAATAAAATAAATGATCAAAAAATTAAATAATCTCAGTTTAAAATATACATCTCATAAGAAAAAAATGATATTTACATCAGGAAGTCAATACAGGAGACACACATCCAAATATCCCATGGTAACTTGAGTCTCATCACAGAAAGATCTGGTCAGTCACTCATCAAAAAAAATCTCTCAAGTCCAGAAAATCTTATCATCAGTCTACTAAATGTCCCATGACAAGGAATCTTGAGGAAAAACCTCCTCTGATACCAAACTATAATGAAACAACCTGAATACCCTATCATACTATAATGAACCATCCCAGTATTCCATCCTACTCTACACTTAACTCGATTCACTAAAAATCTATAAGGGTGTTCCCAATCCCAAAAGGTTGGTGACTAGCACCAAGGCATCAACAAAAAAAATTTAAACAATTTCACCCAAAAAAGAAATAAACAATAGTAAAATACATAAATGCAAAGACCAAAATAAATAAATAAGTAGGAATGAGGCTAAGAAGACATAAACTAGATAAAGTAAATAACTACAAGCAGGTAGGAAGGAAAACAAACTCACTCAAGCCAAGACCCAGAGAATCTCCACCCAACTCTCCTCCATAATGGATACAAAGAGAAAAAGGAATCCAACTGAGAACCTAGAAGATATAGGTGAGATAAAATCCTAGTAAGTCACCAAAACCCTACAAAATAATGAAATAGGTTTCCTACAGCTAATCATCAATGCAAGTTTAAAAATAAAGGTAGAAAGTGTGTTTTACAAATATAATAATCTCTAGGAAAAAAATCAAATCCATCGACAATTTCCAAAAAAATCCTTTACTTTCTAAAACCCAACACATGCATTTAAAAACAATACATGGGAATAATACTTACCAAAAACCACACATATAGTTATAATTTCACAAAACACCCCATTTACATTATTCGGAGAAAACAATCACTTTAAAACATTTTCCAAATGTCCAAATAAACACCCAAGGCCACTTAGGAACATCATACACAAATAAAAAAAGCATGGGAAAGGAGTACATAATCAAAAACACATACTCAATGAACAAAATGGGAAAAATATATCTCAATACATCATTCCAAACATGGAACAAACAAAATACATCAAGCAAAAAAAACAAACCCAACCAAGTAGCAAACCACTCAAAGGATCCAAAATGCCATGACCAATCATCCCAACCTCTAGGTCATGAGTCAGAAAACACGGAGTATGTGCTAAATTAGTGAAAAAGTAAATAAGAGTGATAAAGGTTCTATTAAATAATAATACTAACCTTACTCATTTTCATCATTATTTCCCTTTAATCACCTATACCCTTTTCACTACTTAATTACTTTCATCATATGTTTCATGAGTTAGGAATTTACACTACGGCTGAATCCGGACAATTACTATGAATAAGGTAATAAGTCAATCCTATATATCACTAGGGATAAACACATCACGTCTAATGTATCATACTCACCTATAAGCCTCAGTCCAAGTAGAATGAAACTTTTAAGGGTTATAGAACTATATCCCCTTCCCTAACTCATGTATTGTGGGGTTGAGTTTAGAGCCTCGATCTAACTTATCCTTTGGGCGTGGAACCTCAATTAAATATCCCAAACTACCAAGCCATGTGTACATGATTACATATATCCACTAACCACATATACCATATCACCAACCAAACATAATCCAACACATAACAATCACACTTAACAATTCATTTAACACATGAATCACCCTTATGCCTTAACCAATTTACACAATTACCATTTAAAAAAAATCTCACTAACCCATTAACATTATACAAACACCCCCTTATTCCATTCCATTAATTGAACACAATTATAATTAATCTCATTTACAACCCATATAAAGCAATTAAACTTAATTCTCACAATTACCTTTTATAGTCTCATGTTAACCTATTAAACATAACAAACCTAGGTTAACCTCTTAAGCACCATCATTTGAATATTTAACAACCTAAACCCAAGTTAATGAACATCACACACCTCATGGGTGTCCTTTATCTCAATCTCAACATCTTCCATGTATCCAATGGGGATAATGAGGGTTTCAATTTATCAATTAATAAATAAACCTATAATTTCTCACTAAGGGAACCCAAAAGAAAAATAATAAGGGACTAATATCACAAGAATCAATCACATGAACAACATAAACATCATATATGAAAAGAGAGTTCAAAAATGTAAAATAAATATCACATCACAACTATTAACTGGGCCTTCGCTCATATCAAGTAAATTTGGAAATTCCTTTTAAAACAATTTGACACTCACATACAATTCCAATGGAAATCATAAACACCCTCAAGAATAACCAAATAAGTCAAGGAAACCCCATTTTCTCTTTATAAAACCAAAACACCACCTTTAAGACAAGTAAATCCATTTAACACAAAAGAATCCCACTCTAAAACCCATTTTTCCAAAAGGATAATGATCAAGTTCATTTCACAGTGGAAAATTTTATTTTAATTTTTATCAAACATAAAGAATTCATAAAACCATATTTCAAAACCAAGTTCCATTGTGCAAGAAAATCCACCATTACATCTAAGGAAAAACCCACCCAATATTTCAAAACATTAAAAAACAACCCTCCATTCATGGGTCTAATTATTTGAAAACCAAAGCTAGGCCCAAGGCCACCCATTTACATAAAATCACTTCTAAGGAAGCCAATCGGTCATTTCCAAGAAGAGTGAACCACTCACACATTTCAAACCACCATCTGAAAGAAAACGGTAAACCTATTTTTAAGTAATTTGAGTCCAACAACTAAATTAAGACCAAATTATATTTTTTAAGTACCATTTTCACTCAATGAATACCAACTAGGTCAAACCCCCTTGCCTAATTTTTAAACCATTCAAAAGGCCCAAATGCATTTCATGAAAATATTAGCATAAATAAATATTATAATTTAAATCATACAATGAGAATTACACAAAACCATCTATTTATTACAAGGCCAAGGAATAATAAAATGGATTTAAATAATCAAAAGTATATCACATATAATTATGATTTAATAAAAATGAATTAAAAGTGGAACAAGCATATTATAACTCCAAAGGAAACAAATTACATAGTGACATCTGCCTCAAGAGAATAGAATCATGACAGAATTCTTTGGAACTTGAAGCTCCTGATAAAGACCACCCACACTATCATGCACATACATTCCTATATATATATATATATATATATATCCTTGATCCAATGTACATTTTCCCTCTTTAGTGAGGTAAAATGGGCAAGGAAGATATATATATATATATATACATGTACCTATATATGATGGTGAAACCCTTCAAGGAACCACCAATTCTCAAATTAATTAACCTAGAGGGAACAATAATAAATAAAAACCCCAAAAGAAACGTGTTAAGCAAAGAAGTGGGAGAAAACCCTTACCTCATATGGAGACGACAACCTGAGACTATCCAATACACTTCACCTTCGGTGGAAGATGCCCAAATATGCATGAAGGGGTCTCGAGAGACCCTTCACATACCCCAACATTGAAGGAAAACTAAAATACATATTAGCCCCAAACCCTAGGGTTTGGATGATTCATACTAGGTGATGGGGAGAAGAAAAAACTGTCCAAATCAAAGGGGAATAGAGGGAGAAGGGATTACCTTGAGGTTTTGACCAAGAAACCGAAATAAATCTAGTTTTATCACCAAAAGAAGAGAGGGTCGTGAGGGAGTGGAGGCACACGGTCAAGGGGGAGGGGGAGGAGGTTCGTGTGAAACATAGGGAGGAGGGAAAACAAGTGAAAAATAAATAAATAAAGATTAAAAAGAAAAACTAAATAAAAATTAAATTCTTAAAATTCAGGAAAAAATGAACAGTTTGTGCATGGGTCACCAGACCATGTGCTAACTATGTGCTGACCACTGCCTAGGCTAGGCACCCTTGCATAGTTACCTGCAGGAATATAAAAAATTGGGAAAACCATGTTCAAACTGTTCCACTTGGCACTATCAACTTACATATCCCAACCCAACGCTCACCAAATGGTTAATATATTGTGCTCAATCCATACGCCACACTACTGACTCACCTATTCACCAACATGGGCATTGCACGGTTACTTCTAACCAAGCGGGCTAACTTTTTAATAGCTAAAAAGAATCTAAAAACTTAAATTTCTAGCTCTCCAATAACCATATCTCAAAATCACTCCATAATAAGATAAAATAAACTAGAATAAAACACTGTGACATCTAGGGTATTATAATCTACCCACCATTCCAGTTTCTATCCCCAAAAAGTATCAGTCGAATGAATATGAAAGGAAAATGATAATTCCAAGAGAACCTAACTAAAAAACACTAATCACAACTTAAACTCAGGGGAATAAAATTAAATATTACAAATTATATCTCCAATTAACTATAAATTATCCACGTCTCCATGTTATACTAGAACAATAACATCAAACAAGAAAACTTATTTAGAATGGGAACCTATAACATGGTCTCCCCACCATTTAAAGTTCCTCTAAAATGGTGGGACTAAGAAGAACTACCAGAAGACATAGCCTCAAATAACTGAACATTCAAGAGAAAAACATTATCAAACCAAATCACTTTCACACTCAAGGAATAAAGAACCACATAAGGAGCCTCAATGATGAAAAGAGGTCTCACCTCAGGTCACAACCCATACAGATAACCTACAGTTCAAATCATGGATCACCCCCATAGGGTGTATCTATAATGGACATAGTCAAACGCCAGCCAGCATACCAAACTCAGTTTGTAGATAAAACACCCTAGTTACCTAGTTTTTCACCCCAAGAATATTTATTTTCCAAATTAACAAGAACCTAAATAGATCAATGAGAAAATGGGCGCAACATCCACAAGATCTAAACAACCACAACCTAAGATCCAAAAACGAGATCACATCCACCAAAAGAAAGTCTTCCCAAAGAAACTCAACTCATAAAACTATACTAAAACCATAATCTAGAGCTCAAAAACTCTTATAACTATAGTTTTGCGTACACTAATTCACTTGGATTAATGATACGTATTGGATCAGAATAAGCTCTTTAAACCATTCTAGGGGACAAAACAATGTCACTAGATAGGGCCTCAGAAATCCATGCCTCTTAACACAAGCCAAATGATTCCTTCAAAATCAAAGAATCAAAAAAAACTTCAATCAATAACAAGTCACACAAAAACTCTCAAAAGAGGCACAAACAATCTTTACCAAAAGAAATTTTCCCTTGAAAACATCACTTTCACCAACAAATTTTTTTATAAAAAAATCACCCTCAACCAATGTATTTTTCAAAAACCAAGCCATATCACATTAAAACCAAACAACCTTTGTGGAACCCACACAATTACGAAATGAGGAAAACCACACGAAATCTTGCCCAAAATTTCATTTCATTTTGAAAGCCTAGCACCCAAGTATGCTCATTAAAAACTCATTTTCCTTTCAAAAACACCATTTCACAAGAAGGAAACCATTTTTATAAACTATTTCATAAAACCAATAAAATTCACTCCCCCGTATTTTCCACAAAACCAAGTCTAAAAATAAATATTTTCTTTAAAACCCATTTTTATCTCTCATCCATGGTTTTTAAAACCAAGCACACACAAGCACTACACAAGAACCCATATAAGAATCAAAAAAACTACATTACAAAACACTCCTCAATTTGTCTCCAAGGTACATAAACCAAATTTGGAGAAATAAAAAATCCAGAGGAGTCCAAAATAGGCCAATCAGAAATGGAATAGTGTTATGTGTTCATTGGCCACATATTTGGGGGAATACAATCCAACCTTGCAACACACTAAATATAAGAGTCATACTTGACCACATGGGCACCACATGGTTTCTCAGGCCATGTGTGCTAACCTCGCAGCTCACGTTCTCCTTCCTTTCCACCCAGGGACCAAGAGCATCCCCCAATATCACTCAAACTTGCATAGGGGACCAAAACTTCAATCACGTCAAAACTGTTAAAGCATCTCAGAACAAAATCGAATCCATGATTTGAAACCAACTTCCCCTGGCGGCTTGAGGCTCTGGACAAGCAAGAGCTGGCTAGACTCTCCCTTCCCTTACCTATCAAGATTTGATAACCTTAGCTTCCCTTTTACCCAAATATCCCAAAATAACATGGCCTATACCAAACATAGGTCACATAAGGATCATAGGCTCTGGGAATACTTTGTAATGAACCAGTCTGTGATGACATCCTACTCAACACCTGACCCAATTCACCAAAAGGCATGAAGGGTGTTACCGATCCCTATAGGCTGGCGAATAGTGCCTGGGAATCATCAAAAATATTTTGGGAATGATTTTTTTCAAAATAGAAATAAGCAATAGCAAAAAACATAAATTCAATGACCAATATAAATAAAAATAAGGCAGTAGGATAAGCAGAAACAAACTAACTAAAGGAAACAACTACAAGTAGGTAGGAAGGAAAACTAACTGAATCAATATAATACCCAAAGCATATCTACCTATCTCTCCTCCATACCAGCCATGAAGAGAAAAATGAATCCAATTGAGAACTTAGAAGATATAGGCATGAGCTAAAATCCCAATAGTTCACCAAAACCTACCAAAACTATGAAATAGGTTTCTTAAGGCCAATCATCAATGAAAGTTTGAAAATAAAGGTAGAAATTAGGTTTTACATACATAATAATCTCTAGGAAAAAAAAAATTGGCTCCATCAACAACTTCCAAAAACATTTTCCTTTACTTTATAAAACCCAACACATGAATTTGAAAATAAGCCATGGGTCGAAGCCTTACCAAAAACCAGGAACACAGTTATAATTTTACAAAACACCCCTTTTAATTTATTCAAAGAAAATAATCACTTTAAAAAATTTTCCAAAGGGTCAAATAAACACCCAAGTCCACTTTGGAACATCATACACAAACATCAACAAGACATGGGAAAGGAGGAAATAATCATCAACACATACTCAATGAACATAATGGGAAAAAATATCTCAACACATCATGCCAAACATGGCACTAACAAAATACATCAAGAGAACAAAAAAATCTAACCAAGCAGAAAACAACTTAAGGGATCTGGAATACCATGATCGATACCAACCTCTAGGTCATGAGTCGGCAAATGTGGATCATGTTCTAAAGGAGTGAAAAAGTAAATAAGAGTGAAAAAGGTTCCATGAATTAAAAATACTCACCTTACTTGTTTTATTTTTTATTTACATTTCATCACCTATACCCATTTTCACTACTTAATTACTTTCATCACATGTTCCATGAGTTAGTCATTTACACCATTTACACTACAGCCAAAGACAGAAAATTACTATGCATAAGGTAATAATTCAATCCCTTATCTCACTAGGGATAAACACATTGCATATAATGCATTATCCTCACCTAGAAGCCTCAGTTTGGGTGGAATACAACTATTAGAGGAATAGAAATATGTCCACTTCCCTAACCCATGAATTGTGGGGTGGAGTTTAGAGCCTCAGTCTAACTCGACCTGTGAGTGTAGAACCTCAAGTAAATACCCCACACTACCAATCCATTTTCACATGCTTACATGTATCCACCAATGACATATACCATACCACTAACCAAATTTAACCCAATACATAACAATCACATTTCACATTTCATTTAACACATGAATTACCCTTATGCCTTAACCCATTAACACAATTACCATTTACAAAAAATTTCTCATTAACCCATTAACATTAAACCAATTAAACTAAATTCTCAATATTACCATTAATAAGCCCATGTTAACCTATTAAACATAAAAAACCTAGGTTTACCACTTAAGTTCCATCATTTTCATATTTAACAACCCGAACCCAAGTTCATGTACACGGCACACCTTATGGGTGACCTCGATCCCAACCCTGAAATCCAATATGCATCCCATGGGGATCATGATGGTTTCAATTTATCAATTAATAAATCAACCTATCATTTTTCACCAAGGGAACCAAAAAGAACAACAAGAGGGGACTAATATCACATACATTAATCACCTGAATAACCTAAACATCATATACAACAAGAGAGTTCAACAAGGGATAATCAATATCACATCATAAGTTTCAAATGGTCCTTCACTCATATCAAGTAAATTTATAAATTTAATTTAAAACAATTATACACTTAGATACAATTCTAAGGGAAAGTATGTTCAGCCTCATGCATAACTAAATAATTCAAGGAAACTCTATTTTCTCTTTATAAAATCAAAACACCCCTTTAAGACAAGGAAAAACCTTTAACACAAATGAATCCCACCATAAAACCCATTTGTCCTAAAGCCTAATGATCAAGCGTATTTCACAATGAGAACATTTATTAGATTTTTTATCAAACATAAAGAATGCATAAAACTTGATTTCAAAACCAAGTTCCATTTCATAAGGCAATCCACCATTCCATCCAATAAAAAACCCACCCAAGCTTCCAAAACATTACAAAACCACCCTCCATGAATTGGTATCATTCTATAAAAACTAAAAAAAGGTCCAAGTCCACCAATTTCCATCAAATCACTTTTAAATAACGAAACCAGGCATTTCTAAGAAGAGTAAATCACTCACACATTTCAAACCACCATCTGAAATAAAACAAAAAACTAATTTTTGAGTTATTTGAAGAAAAAACCTAAATTAATACCAAATTACCTTTTTTAAATACCATTTTCACTCAATGAATACCAATCAGGTCAAAACCCCTTACCCAATTTTAAAACCATTCAAAAGGCCTAAATGCATTTCATGAAAAGCTTAGCATAAATAAATATTCCAATTTAAATCATACAATAATAATTACATGAAACCAATTATTTATTCCAAGTCCAAGGAATAATAAAATTTATTAAAATAATCACAAGGCTATCACATATAATTATACTTGAATAAAAAGGAATTAAAAGGGGTGCATGCATATTATAACTATGAAGGATATAAATTTCATAGTTAATTTTACCTCAAGAGAAGAGAATCAATCCAGAATGATTTGGAACTTGAAGCTCTTAATGAATATTTCCCATACTTTCATGCACATAAATTTCCTATATATATACCCTTAATCCAATTTACATTTCCCCCATACCATGAGGGAAAATATACAAGGAATATGAATATATATATACACACACGTACCTATGTATGTGAGTGAAACCCTTCAAGGAGTCACCAATGCTCTAATTAATTAACCTAGAGGGACCAATAATCAATAAAGACCCCAAAAAATGTTCAGAGCAAAGTATTAGGAGAAAACCCTTACCTCATATGGCGACGACAAGCCAAGACAACCCAACCCACTTTAACTTCAACAGCAGAAGCCAGAATACACACAAAGGGGTCCTGAGAGACCCTTATAATACCCTAACATTGATAGAAAATCAAAATCCAGATTATCCCCAAACCCTAGGGTTCATCTGATCTATACTAGATGATGGGGAGAAGTAAAATCATCCAAATAAAATGGGAAGAGTGGGAGAAGGGATAACCTCAAGGTTTTGACCAAGGAACCGGAAGAAATATTATGGTTTTGTCTAAAGAAGAGAGGGTCGTGAAGGAGGGGAGGTTTGTGTCCAAGGTGGAGGGGGATGTGCTTTACACAATTCACAGGGAGGAGGAAAACAAGGGAAAATAAATAATTAAATATGAAAATAAAAAATTAAATAAAAAATAAATTCTTAAAATTAGGGACAACGCACATGGTTTGTGAATAGGTCACCAGACTATGCACTAACCGTGCATTGGCCACTTCTTAGGCTAGGTACCCTCGCATAGTTACATGTAGGCAGATGAAAAATTGATAAAATCATGCTCAAAACATGCCACTTGGCACTATTAACTTACATATTCCAACACCATGCTCGTCATACGGTTAATAGATTGTGCATAATCCATGTGCCACGTCACTGAATCACATGGGAACCCTCATAGGCATCACACGGTTACTGCTAACCATGCGGGATAACCGTACAATATCTAAAAAGCAACTAAAAACTTAAATTTCTATCCCACCAACCACTGGATCTCAAACTAGCTCCATAACAAGATAAAATAAATTAAAATAAAACACTTTGACAGTTGTGGTATTACACATACAAGTACCTGACCCAGTACGACACATACACAGAGGGCATTTCTCATCCCCATGGTTTGGAAACTAGCACCCGGGCATCAAACAATAGCCATAGGGAATTATATCACCCAATATGAAGCAAAAACATTGAACATATATACAACAGAGACAGTAGAAGAAGATATAAATATATTCCATAACTAAAATAAAATAGAAGATTCTAGACAACCCAAAAGTATAAACATTTTCCAAGAACAATCCTAACCATAAATAACCGCTAAAACATGAAAACCCATTGACTCCATGTGATGGCGTGGGAAAACTCCCATCATCTCACCACTAGCTACCCATATCAACTAACAGAAAACATCACCACCTCACTACATCACCTTTAATTTCCCTGCATTGAAAGACATAACTAGGTTTATGAACTATCTAAGGGGTATACAGGTTGTGATCTAACATGGTCAAATAGGGTATCACCCAGATTTTCCATATCAAGTCTTTGAATAATAATCTAGGAATTCTCAATTTTAGATAAAAACAAGGCATGATAACAGTTTAACATTTATTTATTTCAAAAGCATGGTAGAACAGTTTAATTTCCCCCTTTTAAACATTTTAAATAAAGTAGGTAAACCAGTTCCAAATAATTTCATATCCATATATCTTAGTAGTTATATCATATCAAAACAAATCATTCATCACATATTATATCAAATCCATTGATGTACAAAAATACTATACAAACTAAAAGAAGAATCATTAGTAACATCATTTCAGGGATCACACTTGGTTAGTATATCAAATACACTCATGCCAAAACATAGAAAATCACATATGCATCAATACAGTAGATATATGAATCGAGTATAAAGAGTAGAGGAACACACCAAGAAGTGAACCTCCCAACATGTCTAACAAGTCCCTAGAACAACAGGCCTAGGGAGAATAGGAAAGCCCCATGAGTAGACCCCCCAACAGTGGACGAAACCTATTATAATACCTTCCACCTAAGTACCCCAAGCATCCCATGTGCTCTATTTTCAAAAACAGTTCATCAAACCATTTCCATAAAATAATTCTTTGAAAACCATTTCACAATACTTTTAAAATCCTTTTTCATTTACCCAAAACTAGGGGAAACCCATATTTTATAAAAACCCAGTTTCATACACACATAAAAAGCAATCATATCATGTCATTTCATTTAATAAAATAATTTATCAAAACATGATCAATGAATTTCATCAACACATGCTAGAGATGGAACCAACTACCTCAAAACTCAGGGTCATACATTCCTACAAAGGATCCACTGTCACGACCTGCCCTCGGGGTCCGTGCCGTGACTACCCCAAGCCCGCCTTCCATAGGCCAGGGGCTGGCGACTAGCACCAAGGCGTAAATCCCGGTAAAAAGGGAAGGCATTGCCTTTGTAAAGTAAACAAACACCACAGAGTAAGCAAGCGGAAAGTAAACACTAAGCAAAAGCATAGTAAAACTGAAAGTGCGGAAAAGTAAATGGGCCAGTATACAAACCCAAACTGAAAGTAAAGTACAACTCGAAAGGGAAAACAGCAACTGAAAAGTAAAAGCCGCTACACCGAGCTGTCCACTGGAAATCCCACCTGAAGGGTGGGTACAGATAGCTCTACTGCTCCACGGGTCCCGCCGTCCGCTCCGAGCACGTCCCGCCCAGTGATCCTCCTCCAGGTACCGTCCTGCTCTGCAAGCCTCAGCTAAGTTCAATGTTGTCCGTCGTCTGCAACCAACACAACGTAGTGCGGGAAAAGCCCGTACAGGGGTGAGTATAAGCTACTCAGTAGGGACCCCGAGACCCCTAAAGGTCTCTCAAAATCCACAAAGGATAAACCACGAAGAAAGGTACAATCACGAAGTAACAACCGACACTGCTTAGGTATATGCCCATACATATACCTAAGTCATCAATTTCAAATACGCTCCAACCTCCGAGCCCAAGTACAACTCAGTCCACACAGGAAAGTAAACGTATTCCACACAGGAAAGCAAAACGTAATCCACACAGGATAGCACAACACAATCCACACAGGAAAGCAACAGGATTTAGCTCACACTGGTATACTTCTTCAAAAGACGATAAAGATGATCTCTGATCCATCTAAGTCGTCGGACCCACGAAGGATCGATAGGTAACTAACCCCCACAAAAGACCCACACAGGATCGGGCCCACGTAGGACCTGTAGGCGCTGGTTCACACAGGACCGCTGAGCGCAAAGACCCACACAGGATCGGACCCACACAGGATCGGGCCCACACAGGACCTGTAGCACTGATCCACATAGGATCGCTGAGTGATGAAGTCGTCGTCGTCGAATCCACACAGGATCTCTGTACTGTCGTCGTCGCAGTCACAGTAGCAGTAGTAGCAGTAGTAGTAGCAGTCACAGTCGCAGCCAGCACTAGGGTTCCCGCACACAGCAAGCTCGTTCGGAGGGTCTGCTCCACGAGCCGAGAGGCTGATACATCAACTGTCACAAAGTCCAGAGTTGATGTATCCAAAAGTTCCGTATCGTCAACAGGAACTCAACGCAACAGACGGCGCGTCGATCAGACGCCCGGTCTGAGAGTTATTGGCATTTTCGTCCCCGGGGCCCGGTTGGTTTTTAAGGCAAAACCAACCCGACCGTACTCCACCTGCGTCCAAACCTCGGGTGGAGTATGTAAAAAGATCCGTCTCACTAAGAGGTACACAACAAAGCTGACGGCACGTCAATCGGACGTTCGTAGCTCACGATATGAGTGTTTCCGCTCCGAAGGCCCGGTTGGTTTCGTGAAAGAACCAACCCGGCCGAACTCAAAGTGTTCCGAAACTTTGAGTGCAATATAACGAAACGACTGTCTCGATCCAAGGATCGCGTTACCGCAGACGGTTCGTCAATCGGAGGTCTGTGGCTTAAGTTATGTCCAAAAGACCGAATCCATCTCGAAAACGGGGGGTCTGGGTCCGGGCCGACCCGGCCCGACCCCCCCCCCCTGGGTCGGCCCGAACCGGGTCGACCCGACCCGGGTCCGACCCGGCCCGGCCGGCGGCGGACCGGCGCGGCGGCGCGGTCCGGCGCGACCTGGCACCGCTGGGGTCACGCGCGGGGGGCTAAGCCCCCGCTTCCAGCAAGGCGGCGCGGCTTAAGTGTCGCGCCTTTTGGAGATCCGGCCCCCCTCGTGGGGGCCTGCTTGAGGAAACCGGGGGGCCGCCTGCCCCCCTCAAAGGAACCCCCCCCCCCCCTCATAAATGGGGGGGGTTTAGAGAGTTGACCGGGGGAATTTATTCCCCCGGTCTTTGACCTTCCGGCCGGCCACCTGGCCGGCCGGTTTTTCTCCAACAGGACAGGCAATCCGGTCCCCTTTCCGGCTTCCGACGCCGGTGGCCCGGCCGCCGGTCTTCTCGTCCCGCCGCGGCCCAGAACCGGCCGCGGTGTTCGTCGTCCGGCGCGGTGCGACGGCACCGCGCCCCTCCGCCGCGCCTTTGATTCCCTTCGACGCGGCGCGACGGTGTCGCGTTCTTGATGATCCTTCCACGGCGCGGCGCGACGGCGCCACGCAATATAATCGTGCGAATATCCGCGTGGTGCGACGGCACCACGCCATCTTGTTTCACCCGCAAGATAAATCAATCAAGAACAATGGAGGGTTTCGGCCGTGTTCATGCGGTCCGGCCCCCTCACGTTAAACAATAACACATATTTAAAATCCTCACGTTAGACATGCTAGAACCACGAACAAGGATAAATAAATAAACAATTAACAACAACCCCTACCTTGGGTATAGGTTCGAAGATTTGTCAACGTCCCGCGGAAGACAATGTCGTGGAGGTCTGGCGTTGCGGTAGTCATTCGTCAAATCCGATGACGAAGAGGTACGTCCGAAGAGGTACTTCGTTGGAGAATCTTCGTATGCCGACGAAGGAAGTCCGAGGAGGAAGCGGCGTTCCCTTTTGTTGACACGGAAGATGAAGAAGAGAGGAGCGGCGTTCTTCGTCGGAGCTTGAGCGTTCTTCGTCAAGGCTTGAGCGTTCTTCGTCGGAGTTTGAAGAAGAAGAAGAAAATCTCTCAAATCCTCTCAAGATGACTAAACAAATCTAACCAAATAAAATAAGCTAAGACCTTATTTTATTAACTCAACCAAACCTTTTTGAATTTCAAAGGTTTGAAAAAGTTAAACAACTCAACCTAATTAATAAGCTAAGTTGTCAAAACATTTAAAGAGGGGTTAAAGGGAGTTTTGAGAGAAGTTGAAAAGTTGGGTTTTGTGTGGGCCCCACCACACTTAATCCTCCCAAGGGAGGTTAAGTGGATGTGGGTCCCACCTTTAACTCCCTTTGGGAGAATTTAACTAACATAAAAATAAAATAAAAAGTGTTCCACATTTTTATTCAATTTTTTTATAATTCTCCTAAAAATTAACTTTCGTCCCGCAATAAACGCAACTTCGGAAAAGGTCTCCTTAAGCGAATATCGGCGTTGTGAGTTCATCGGTGTCCTCGGATTTCAATTCCGAGCACCGGATCAAAAGTTAGAAATTCCCGCTCGTTCGTTCACTGAACGTACCCGAGCCAAACTTCAGAAATTGATTCTGGGCACTCCGTGCCTCGGAATCAGGTGCCGTCTGAAACCGCGCTCTTGTAAAATTCCAAAGAAAATTAAGAAAAAATTTCCCTTGAATTTTAAGGGTCTTTACATTACTCCCACCTGAGGGCTTTACGTCCCCGTAAAGATACATCAAAAACTAGGGAAACAAATGAGGGTACTGAGCACGTATCTGAGCCTCCCGCTCCCATGTGCTCTCCTGGAGATTCCCGTGCTTCCATCTGATGCGCACAAGAGGAATCGATCGCCCACGTAGGACCCTCTCCTGTTGATCCTCTATCTCTACTGGGACCTCCGTAAAATTCGCCCCATCGTCAACGTCAAGCTCCCCATGGTCAATGATGTGCGTCGGGTCATGCACGTATCTCCTCAGATGAGACACGTGGAAGACGTCGTGCACCCGGTGCAACTGAGGTGGTAGAGCCAGGCGATAAGCCACCTCACCAATCCTGTTGAGGACTTGGAAGGGTCCGATGAAGCGCGGAGATAACTTGCCGCCTCGGCCAAATCTCTGAATACCACGTCGAGGTGAGACCCGCAAGAAGACGTGGTCACCATCCTCGAACTCCAGTGGCCTCCGCCTCCTGTCAGCATATGACTTCTGCCGGCTCTGAGCTGTCCTCATCCGCTCCTGGATGACCTGGACCTTCTCTGTCGTGGCCTGGACCATCTCCGGTCCCACCAGTGCTGACTCCCCAGGGTCTTTCCAGCACAAAGGAGATCTACAAGGTCGACCGTACAACGCCTCGTACGGTGCCATCCCGATGGTGGAGTGGTAGCTGTTGTTGTACGCAAACTCCACCAAGGTTAGGTGGTCCTCCCAGCTACTACCAAAGTCGAGGACACATGCGCGGAGTATGTCCTCGAGAGTCTGAATGGTCCTCTCCGTCTGACCATCCGTCTGAGGGTGAAAGCTGTGCTCAGACGTAGCTGCGTCCCGAACGCCTCCTGTAACCCCTTCCAAAGCCGGGAAGTAAAGCGGGCATCTTGATCGGAGACGATAGATGATGGCACACCGTGGAGCCGCACAATCTCATGAACGTAGAGACGTCCCAAGCTCTCCACTGAGCCCTGCTCTCTGATGGGTAAGAAGTGTGCCGACTTGGTGAGTCGGTCAACAATCACCCAGATGGAGTCGTGACCTCTGGAAGTGCGTGGAAGTCCAGTCACAAAGTCCATAGATATGCCGTCCCACTTCCACTCCGGGACCTCCAAGGGCTGCACCAAGCCTGCTGGTACCTGATGCTCTGCCTTCACTTGTTGGCAGGTGAGGCATCGAGAAACGAACTCTGCTACTGCCTTCTTCATGCCCGGCCACCAGTGCTGTCGTCTGAGGTCCTGGTACATCTTCGCCACTCCAGGATGTACCGCCAAAGGAGAAGTGTGAAACTCTCTCAGCACTTCCTCTCGCAAAGCGACTGGTACCATGGTACATCCTCTGAAAAGGATGTAGTGCTCTGCTCCAAGGGAGAAACCATCAGGTGCCTGTCTCGAGGATATCTGTGCACGCCGTGTCTCACAGTCAGCGTCCTCACGCTGTGCCTCTCTGACCCGCTGCAGTAGTGGAGGGGTGACTGTGAGAGAATGGAGGAAGGCCGCTCCATCTCTATCTACGAAGGATATCTGTAAAGAGGCTAGCTGCTCCGTCACCTCCTCAAGTAGCTGAATGCCTGTCCTCCTGCTGAGGGCATCGGCTACTACGTTCCCCTTCCCAGGAGTATAGACTATCTCAAAGTCATAGTCCTGGAGGAACTCGAGCCATCGCCGCTGTCTCAGGTTCAGGTCCTTCTGCGAGAAGATATACCTGAGACTCTGATGATCGGAAAAGACTGTAAAGCGCTCGCCCATCAGATAGTGTCGCCATGTCTTCAGAGCGAAGACCACTGCTGCTAACTCCAGGTCATGGGTAGCGTAGTTCTGCTCATGCAGCCTCAACTGACGTGATCCATAGGCGATCATTGCCCGCTCCTGCATCAGAACACATCCGAGTCTGGTCCCTGATGCATCGCAGTAAACTACGTACCCTACTCCCTCCTTGGGCAACCTCAAGACAGGTGCGCTGGTCAATCTCTGCCTCAGCTCTTGGAAGCTCTGCTGACATCTGTCTGACCACACGAAGGGTTTCCCCTTCTTCGTCAATGCTGTGAGTGGTGCCGCAACTCTAGATAAGTCTGGAACGAATCTCCGATAGTATCCATCTAGTCCCAAGAAACTCTGAACCTCAGTCACGCTCCTGGGTGGCTCCCATGCTAACACAGCCTCGATCTTCGCAGGATCCACTGCAACTCCCACCTCAGAGATAACGTGTCCCAAGAAGTGGACCTCACGTATCCAGAACTGGCACTTCGAGAGCTTACCATAAAGCTGGTGCTCTCGGAGTGTGTCTAGTATAACTCGCAAGTGATAGGCGTGCTCCTCCTCAGTCGTAGAGTAAATCAGAATGTCGTCGATGAAGACCACGACAAACCGATCGAGGTATGGCTGAAAGATCCTGTTCATGAGAGCCATGAACACTGCTGGAGCATTGGTTACACCGAAAGGCATAACCAAGAACTCATAGTGGCCATACAGACATCTGAAGGCCGTCTTCTGCACATCCTCGTCTCTAACTCTGAGTTGATGATAGCCTGATCTGAGGTCTATCTTCGAGAACCACCGTGCTCCCTTGAGCTGATCAAAGAGGTCATCAATCCTCGGTAGCAGATACTTGTTCCTCACTGTCACCTGGTTCAGGTGACGATAGTCAACACAAAGCCGCAGGCTCCCGTCCGCCTTCTTGGCGAACAAAATCGGGGAAGACCAGGGTGAAACACTGGGTCGGATGAACCCCTTGCCCTCCAAGTCCTCCAATTGTACCTGTAGCTCTCGAAGCTCGGCGGGGGAAATCCGATATGCTGGAGTGGATATCGGGGCTGTCCCGGGGTACAAGTCAATATAAAAGTCTACCTATCTGCAAGGAGGTAGCCCTGTAACGTCATCGGGAAAAACGTCCGCAAACTGATCCACCACTACAGGAAAACCAGGACTCCGCACGTCAACTGCTCCAAGGATGAGGCTAGCTAACTGATGAGTGATGGGTTGTCCTCTCCTCCGCGGAAGTCCATCCTGTGCTGCAAAGGCTCCCTTCTCGCCGGTGAAGGTGAACCTGCTCCCGTCGGTGTGTACACATCACACCTTGCGCCTAAAACAGTCAATCTGCGCATGGACCGTAGATAGCCAATCCATGCCCAAGATGACGTCGTAAGGCCTCGACGCTGCTACAAGAAGATCCCAGCCGAAGCTCTCGCCTCCTAGAGCAAGCTCACACTGCCGGCACCAGTGCGTAATCGTCGAGTCTGCTCCCGTAGGAGTCTCTAGCTGTAAGGATCGAGCCAACGGCTCTGTCGGAATCTCCGAGCTCCGAACAAGGGCAGCGGCTATGAAAGAGTGACTCGCTCCTGTGTCTATAATTACTTCAGCAAGGGTGGAATAGACACAGATAGTACCTCGAATCATCTCGGGTGCGCCGTGGTCGTAGGCCTCTGCTGCCTGGAGTTGTGCCTGTCTCTGCCCGCCAGCTCCCTGTGGTCGGGGTGGACCTCCTGGTGGTGGTGGTGGCAGAGCCTCAAAGCGTCACCCACCACCTGCTGCTCGGCCAGCTCCTCTGCCTCGTCCACCTCCTCCCTGTGGACCGCCACGGTCGACCCTCTGCCTCTGCCTCGGTGGTCCCTCAACCGACTGCTGCTCCTCGGCACGGCGGGTCGGGCAGTCACGAGCCATGTGGCCCTGCCCGCCGCACGAGTAGCATTGTCTGCCTCTCGAAAGACTGGCTCCTCGCTGTGTGCCCTGCACTGCTGAGCCAGTGCCCTGAGGTCGTCTTCTCGAAGGTCTGGTCTGTCTGGACCCCTGAGTCATCCGTCGACTGCCTTCTGCAGATGACTCTGCCATGTGTCGCCCTGCGGTGGGTCGCTGCGCTGGTGTAGACTCAGCAAGGAAGCTCTCGATCAGGAGGGCCCGCTCCAGTACTCCTGTCTAAGTCGGTATGCTGAGGGAGATAAGCGATGCCCTGATCTCGTGTCTCAAACCCTGCTCGAAGGTCTGTGCCCGGAAGAATGGGTCTCGTACCATGTCGGTCGAGAAGCGTGAGAGATCAGTAAATCTCGCCGAGTACTGAGCGACCGTCATGCTGCCCTGCCGCAGCTGAAGAAGCTCCTGGATACGCACCGCACGAAGGGTGGCTGGGACGAACTCCGAGCGGAAGAGGCTCTCAAAGTCCGTCCAAAGTAGAGATGCCTCATCGTGCACCTGGAGCATCAAGCTCCACCATCGTCCTACTGCTGCGTGTAGTAGGCTCGCAGCGAGGATCACCATGAGGTCTGCTGGTTTCCTCACTAGCCTAAACACACGTACCACTGCCTCCAGCCAGTCCTCGGCTGCCTGGGGATCCGTCTCCCCGCGAAACCTGGGTGGTCGCTGGCGCTGAAACTCATGCAGTGCGCTGAGGCGACGTGTATCGTCAGCGGCTGGCGCTGGAAGCATCGGGGGCTCGGCGGGTAGAGCTACTGCCGGTGCCACTGCTGACAAAGGGCCCTGCACCGAGGCCTCGTCGCTCGGTGGGATGTCGTCACACTCGACTCTCGGAACCCTAGCTGGCTGCCGTCGTGGGGCCATCCGGAAAAGGAAACAGGTGCGCCACGGTCAGAACAGTATACCTGGTGAGCTGATATAAGTAATCACAAAGAAAACTTTGAAACACACACGCAATCAATGTTTTCGTGCATTAAGTCGGAAATCAGAAGTCAGGGTCCTGGTGTACGGATACGTCGGCCGCCGCACCAACACTGGACTCCCTGGACTGATAACCACACTCAATATGCTAAACATTATTGCTATACATAGAAAAGATCAGAGTTCGCGGTAGAACCGAACTCCTTTGATACCAATTTGTCACGACCCGCCCTCGGGGTCCGTGCCGTGACTACCCCAAGCCCGCCTTCCATAGGCCAGGGGCTGGCGACTAGCACCAAGGCGTAAATCCCAGTAAAAAGGGAAGGCATTGCCTTTGTAAAGTAAACAAACACCACAGAGTAAGCAAGCGGAAAGTAAACACTAAGCAAAAGTAGAGTAAAACTGAAAGTGCGGAAAAGTAAATGGGCCAGTATACAAACCCAAACTGAAAGTAAAGTACAACTCGAAAGGGAAAACAGCAACTGAAAAGTAAAAGCCGCTACACCGATCTGTCCACTGGAAATCCCACCTGAAGGGTGGGTACAGATAGCTCCACTGCTCCACGGGTCCCGCCGTCTGCTCCGAGCACGTCCCGCCCAGTGATCCTCCTCCAGGTACCGTCCTGCTCTACAAGCCTCAGCTAAGGTCAACGTTGTCCGTCATCTGCAACCAACACAACGTAGTGCGGGCAAAGCCCATGCAGGGGTGAGTATAAGCTACTCAGTAGGGACCCCGAGACCCCTGAAGTTCTCTCAAAATCCACAAAGGATAAACCACGAAGAAAGGTACAATCACGAAGTAACAACTGACAATGCTTAGGTATATGCCCATACATATACCTAAGTCATCAATTTCAAATACGCTCCAACCTCTGAGCCCAAGTACAACTCAGTCCACACAGGAAAGTAAACGTATTCCACACAGGAAAGCAAAACGTAATCCACACAGGATAGCACAACACAATCCACACAGGAAAGCAACAGGATTCATCTCACACTGGTATACTTCTTCAAAAGACGATAAAGATGATCTCTGATCCATCCAAGTCGTCGGACCCACGAAGGATCGATAGGTAGCTAACCCCCGCAAAAGACCCACACAGGATCGGGCCCACGTAGGACCTGTAGGCGCTGGTTCACATAGGACCGCTGAGCGCAAAGACCCACACAGGATCGGACCCACACAGGATCGGGCCCACACAGGACCTGTAGCTGATCCACGTAGGATCGCTGAGTGCTGAAGTCGTCGTCGTCAAATCCACACAGGATCTCTGTACTGTCGTCGTCGCAGTCACAGTAGCAGTAGTAGCAGTAGTAGTAGCAGTCACAGTCGCAGCCAGCACTAGGGTTCCCGCACACAGCAAGCTCGTTCGGAGGGTCCGCTCCACGAGCCGAGAGGCTGATACATCAACTGTCACAAAGTACAGAGTTGATGTATCCAAAAGTTCCGTATCGTCAACAGGAACTCAACGCAACAGACGGCGCGTCGATCGGACGCCCGGTCTGAGAGTTATTGGCATTTTCGTCCCCGGGGCCCGGTTGGTTTTTAAGGCAAAACCAACCCGACCGTACTCCACCTGCGTCCAAACCTCGGGCGGAGTATTCCAAAAGATCCATCTCACTAAGAGGTACACAACAAATCTGACGGCACGTCAATCAGACGTTCGTAGCTCAAGATATGAGTGTTTCCGCTCCGAAGGCCCGGTTGGTTTCGTGAACGAACCAACCCGGCCGAACTCAAAGTGTTCCGAAACTTTGAGTGCAATATACCGAAACGACCGTCTCGATCCAAGGATCGCGTTACCGCAAACGGTTCGTCAATCGGAGGTCTTTGGCTCAAGTTATGGCCAAAAGACCGAATCCGTCTCGAAAACAAGGGGTCCGGGTCCGGGCCGACCCGGCCCGACCCCCCCCCCCCCCCCGGGTCGGCCCGAACCGGGTCGACCCGACCCGGTTCCAACCCGGCCCGGCCGGCGGCGGACCGGCGCGGCGGCGCGGACCGGCGTGGCTCGGCCGGCAGCGGCGCGACCTGGCGCCGCTGGGGTCACGCGCGGGGGGCTAAGCCCCCGCTTCCAGCAAGGCGGCGCGGCTTAAGTGCCGCGCCTTTTGGATATCCGGCCCCCCTCGTGGGGGCCTTCTTGAGGAAACCGGGGGGCCGCCTTCCCCCCTCAAAGGAACCCCCCCCCCCCCCCTCATAAATGGGGGGGGTTTAGAGAGTTGACCGGGGGAATTTATTCCCCCGGTCTTTGACCTTCCGGCCGGCCAGCCGGTTTTTCTCCAACGGGACCGGCAATCCGGTCCCCTTTCCAGCTTCCGACGCCGGCGGCCCGGCCGCCGGTCTTCTCGTCCCACCGCGGATCAGAACCGGCCGCGGTGTTCGTCGTCCGGCGCGGTGCGACAGCACCGCGCCCCTCCGCTGCGCCTTTGATTCCCTTCGACGCGGCGCGACGGCGTCGTGTTCTTGATGATCCTTCCACGGCGCGGCGCGACGGCGCCGCGCAATATAATCGTGCGAATATCCGCGTGGTGCGACGGCACCACGCCATCTTGTTTCACCCGCAAGATAAATCAATCAAGAACAATGGAGGGTTTCGGCCGTGTTCATGCGGTCCGGCCCCCTCACGTTAAACAATAACACATATTTAAAATCCTCACGTTAGACATGCTAGAACCACGAACAAGGATAAATAAATAAACAATTAACAACAACCCCTACCTTGGGTGTAGGTTCGAAGATTTGTCAACGTCCCGCGGAAGACAATGTCGCGGAGGTCTGGCGTTGCGGGAGTCGTTCGTCAAATCCGATGACGAAGAGGTACGTCCGAAGAGGTACGTCGTTGGCGAATCTTCGTATGCCGACGAAGGAAGTCCGAGGAGGAAGAGGCGTTCCCTTTCGTTGACACAGAAGACGAAGAAGAGAGGAGCGGCGTTCTTCGTCGGAGCTTGAGCGTTCTTCGTCAAGGCTTGAGCGTTCTTCCTCGGAGTTTGAAGAAGAAGGAGAAAAGCTCTCAAATCCTCTCAAGATGACTAAACAAATATAACCAAAAAAATAAGCTAAGACCTTATTTTATTAACTCAACCAAACCTTTTTGAATTTCAAAGGTTTGAAAAAGTTAAACAACTCAACCTAATTAATAATCTAAGTTGTCAAAACATTTAAAGAGGGGTTAAAGGGAGTTTTGAGAGAAGTTGAAAAGTTGGGTTTCGTGTGGTCCCCACCACACTTAATCCTCCCAAGGGAGGTTAAGTGGATGTGGGTCCCACCTTTAACTCCCTTTGGGAGAAGTTAACTAACATAAAAATAAAATAAAAAGTGTTCCACATTTTTATTCAATTTTTTTATAATTCTCCTAAAAATTAAATTTCGTCTCGCAATAAACGCAACTTCGGAAAAGGTCTCCTTAAGCGAATATCGGTGTTGCGATTTCATCGGTGTCCTCGGATTTCAATTCCGAGAACCGGATCAAAAGTTAGAAATTCCCGCTCGTTCGTTCACTGAACGTACCCGAGCCAAACTTCGGAAATTGATTTCGGGCACTCCGGGCCTCGGAATCAGGTGCCGTCTGAAACCGCGCTCTTGTAAAATTCCAAAGAAAATTAAGAAAAAATTTCCCTTGAATTTTACGGATATTTACATCCACTAACAAGAAGAGAGTAATAATGAAAACATAGGACCTAGAATCAACACAAATATCTTATAATTGATTCAATTCAATAAATGGATTGGTGGAGAAGAGGAAATAATATACCACATTAAAAAACACCCACCATACCACAACCAATGAAGGAAATATCCCCAAGAACAAGATCAAACAATGGATCTATAAGGAGACAAGAAGAAACATTACCAAGGGTTAGTGGGTATAATAACACAATGAAAAAATTCTACTCTAATTAAATATATGAATAATTAGAAAGACTTACTCATCGGAGAGATAGAAACCAACTGATACGGTTATCAATCACTGAACGAAACAATATGAATCGAATGGAGACTCCAAAAATCAGTGGATAAGGGATCTAGGTTGAGAGAAAAAATATATTTAGATGAATTGATGAAAATTTCATCCAATTGGCACCCCAAAATTCAACACCTTGACATTTACACAATGTATAATGCATTTACCCATGGTCTAATCCTCAGGACTAAAATATGCTAAAAACCCATCGCCTTTTTATTAAAAACCAACCTTTTAACATTACACGGTGGGTAACCTTTACACAGATTGTTCCCCCTTAACATTGCATACCAGGTTCACAATATCTACCCTATAGAACATACACATCATGTAATCCCATTACATGGTGTGTATTTCTCCTACAATCTGAAAAACTACAGATTATTTACAAAAACCTCAAACCAAATCAGGTGTTCTCTAAACATTGGGAGAAACAAGAAAATACATCAACACATTTATACTTTGAATCAATTAATTCAAACAAATATGCATCCCTAAACTTTAGGTAATTTTTTAAAAAAAATTATCTATATCCTCAGGAGTCCAAGGATGCCCCCAATTATAGATGAAATAAGTAAAGATAAAGGAATCACTTGAAAATGGGTAACAGGATGTTAAAAAATACCACCACAAAGAATCTAAAAACAATCCCAATGTGAAAGTATAGAAGGGGAATATTATTAGGGTAACTTCTTAAATACACCTCAGTTAATCTAGATCACTAGTATCAACCTAGTATTAGACTATAGAGGAATTTTTCAAAATGTAGATCATCTAAATTGGACACAACATGTGTGGGAAAATATCATGTAGGGGTGATTATAACAATACCCAATAGGACACCCTAGAATCACTAAGAATATAACAATAATATCCAGATATACTTATAAAATACACACTATTTCAAAGTAAATTCATGTTGGTCAGATTAGAGTACTCAAGGGGGTTGAATTGAGTATTTATAAAAAATTATGTTAAAAAGTTTTCTTAAATAGATTCCCCAATAAAATTGAATACAACCCAGTCAATCAAGGTAATATGGTTATAAATGTTTGAATTTTCAAATAAACTCTTAGAAGATTGGTTAATTCTCAGTAATATCAGTATGATTTATTGATACTACTTTTGAATCTATACTAATAAGGAAAAACAATTGTAACTTCTAACCGTGATTAACTATCAAAGTAAATCTATTGATTTTTAAATTATATATTAAAATAGAGAAAACCTAAATTAAACAACATAATTGATAAAACAATTGGTTCTATATCAATACAAGACCTAATCCACTCAACTTGGTGATCACCTACCACCAAGTAGTTTATATTAATAAACTTGATCCACACCCTGGATCGAGGTAAACAATAGTACATAGGACTATCCAGGTCACATGAACTCTTCCACAATTCTTTGTGGGTATAAACTACCAGGTCACACAAGGATATATTCCACACTTATCTATGGGAGTAAACAAAGGTAAAAAGATATTAGAGGAATGATATCTTTTATCTTTCAGTTTAATACAAGAGATAGTGTGTGTTTTTAATATAGATACACACACACTTCTTGAAATCTAAAAACAATAAAAAATATAGAAAAGATGATGATAAAAGTTTAGAAGTTCTCTAAGTGTTATTATATGTAGCTCTAGACTTCTACTATGAATTAGATACAAGTATCAAGTCCTCTTGTGAGAAACAGAGTATCGCAAGTCAGGTTCTCTAGTTTTCGGTTAGATCTAGCTCGTGTTATTCATGGAGTTGGTATTGAGAATATAATTTGGCTTTGATCTGTGGTATTCTAGATTTTTGATTCAATAATGATTTTTGTATTCCATATATGTATCTTGGTACATGTATTGGTCCAATTTTTAAGAATTCTCATGCTTATGCTACACACTACTACTCATCACTTGTTTCAGGGCCACGCTTTTCTTTTTATTCTTGGAGTGAATGTGTTGGAGCTGACAGGATTCATGTATCCTACACCTCATACCTCAAAGTATCAGGTGACATGTCTAAAAATAAATATTAATTTTATCAATGCATTTAAAATACATAAATATGACCGTTAGAAATTAAATTGAAAATGAAAAAATAGATTAAAGAACAGTGTCATAGCCTATCTATAAATAGTGTCACTTGGAAATGGTGTCACCATGAAATAGTGTATTCTTCTTTTACTTTGAACGGTGAGATAGTCATGATGGCCTAGTTGTGTTAAGATCAGGAACTGGTAGCACAGATGTGGTGTTAGGATCACGGTTTTTGGTCCTTTTCCAAACTTTGAAAGGTGCCTTAGTAAGGAACTAGTGTTGCATACTTTATGAGATATGAAACTGGTTACGGTGTCTGGGTCATGGGGTCTGGGTCGTGGTGTCTCGGTCACGTTGTCTGGGTCACGGTGTCTGGGTCACGGTGTCTGGGTCACGGTGTCTGGGTCACGGTGTCTGGGTCCTTTTCTAGAAAACCAGAACTGATGGAAGACTCAACGTTTCAAAGACTTATCCAAATATCTATATATAGAATTAAGCAATAATATTCACCAAATGAATTAGACTTAATCATTTATAAAATAAATCATTATAGACCAAAGTTAAATATTGTTTACAATAATCAGTTATGATTTATAGGAATCAAGATCTTGAGAAAATTTATTTGAAGAATAAAGAAACCAAGTATATCTACACATGATATGAGATGGATTAAATAGGATTTACAATTTTTTATCATTAAAACATGATTAAAACATAAAGAGTAAAACAATATCCCCCTTTTTGATGATCACAAATCATATGAGTGAGATATTTGTTCATAGTGTGATGTATCTACCTTAGTGTGCGTGGATCTCCCCCTTTTGGGATTATAAAAGAGTACAAAAGTAAATAAGATAATAGAAAATAAGAGTTCAAAGTGCATTAGATGAAAAAATATGTGTCATTACAAGCATTAGACAACAAAAATATAAAATATCCATATCAAAAGATAGTGTTCACTTTTCTTCATCACTAGATTTCTTCTCTTTTACCTTGGTATTATTATCAGGAGGAGCCATAGGAGTAGAGGTAGAAGTTAAGGAAGGGAGTAAACCAACTGTCAGAGAAGGAAGAGGGGGCCCTTTAAAAATAGAGGGTGCCAAGGTAGGTTTGGTGGAAGACTGTGGTAATTGTTGTTCAAGGATAACAGGTCTGATCTAACTCAGAGCTTGAGATATAGACATAGAGGTAGAGGCAAAGGGAGTGGATGAGGAAGGAGTAAAACCAAGCTGCAAGGGTGTAGTTGAAGGAGCCACAATTGCAGTGATCTGCACATGAAGATAAGGCCTCAATAACTTGATGAAGTCATCAATAATCTCGCCACCATACTGCATCACATTCTCAAAATCATCTTTGTTTTCCATGAACTTGTCCAAAAAATGAGTGAAATATTTCAACTTTTGAACTTGAGTTTTGAAGGCTTGAGTGATAGGAGGAATTTTCAAATTCTCTACAAAGTACTTGAAATGGTTTGTCATATCATGCTTAGAGAAAATCCTATTGAAGTAGAAATCCACCTTCTTAGTAATTTTTTCTTAAGCATCATTTGAAATATTTGAATGAGTCCTTACCAAATCAAGGACTCTATTCCTCTTTTTGACTACCATAAATAGACTCTCTTTGTCAAATCCACATAGAACTGATTGAAGTTTCTCCTTAACAAAAGTTCTGAGAAGATCACTATCAAAGGGTTGAGATGATTTTCCATTGGTATTAGAGGCTGAAACAGCTATAGAGAGGGACTTGATATTATTTAGAAATTTCTATAGACATCCCTTATACTCATCAGTCAATTTTTTATACCAATAACAATCTCATGCATTTCTTAAACTATCTACTTGTTTCTCTCAACCATTTTGTCAGCTAAGGAAGTCAGGTTCGGTTGAATAAGATAGGAAACTTCCAGTGAAATCTATCCACTAACATCCTCAATAATATGATAAATAGGATCTGGTCCTGATTTTAACATTTTCTGCATATCTTCAACCATAGATCTGAGAGACTTCACTTCATCACTTAGTTGTTTGTTCTCAATTCTGAACTCTTGAATTTCATGAATCATTTTTGGCTGAATTTTCCATATGATCTTTTCTAACAAAAGGACAGTATCTCTTTCACTTAAGTTTGTTATTGGAGTAGGTTAAATGTTCATGAGACTTTAAACTCCATCTAATAAAGTAGATCCAAAGTATTTCAGATCATTCTGACTCACGAAAGTAGGAGGTTCTTGTGAAGGTTTGGGAATAGGATTTGGGATAGGCTTAGGTTTCTTTTCATATATTACTTCAAGAGAAGATACCAGTTTCAATTGAAACAAAATAGATAGGTTTATGCCTTAAACCAAGTCTTCCTCCATATCATTCACATAAAATTATCTAGGGAACTTATACTAAGTGTCCAAAGTGCTTTGATAAATAGGGTTAGGAATTGAAACATTTTCTAGACAAGGGTGTTTCTCCCCTTCAACAAGTGCATCTCTCATAGGAATAAGATATTATGTTCTTTGATTTGTTTCCAAAAGTTCATCTTTAATAGTCTCACACATTTATTTTCTAGGAAACTAAAGGGATTTCTCCATTCTTTCCACAATAGAGAGGATAATATCAAGATCATCTTGTTCCTCTAAGTGTTCCTCAAAAGTAGATTCTTTATCAAGAGAAAATTCTTCTTCTAGATGGTCTTCTAGAACATCCTTTTCCCTTATATTAACAATAGAATCTTATCTAGAGTTAGGTTATTCTTCCAAATCAAAAGTTTCTTCGGGAACTGGTGCTTCCTTCTCAACTATGTCTTAAGTAATAAGTCTATTGTCTTCCCTGTCTAAGAATTTTTCCCTTGTAGGTGCAACAACAACCTCTTCTTATTCTTCAACAGGATAGTCAAAAATTTCATCTGGTTCCAAACTAGGATCAGATATGTCCTCAGGTTTTGAATAATTCTCAATTGTATTAAACTTTTCATACAACCTTTCATTATCTTCCACCCAAGCTTTTTTCCATGGATTCCAACTAATTTTCATTCTTTTGACTATAACCTTTTAGATACAGAATTCACAGTCCTTGATGAATTCTTTATTTGGTCCAACCATTCTTTTAGCATATAGAATAGCTAATATTAACCTTAAGTAGAACAAGGAGGTAGATTTTTTGGTTGCCTTAATCAACTCACACATATAAAGTGTAACATACTTGCACAGTTTAATCTTGTGTCTATTCTTCATAAGATGTATCAAAAATATATCTTGATATTTGAGGGTAGTAAAATCTACTTTTCTTGGACTAATCAGATTCTGAATAAACTTAAACAACAATCTAGTTTCACCATCTAGCTCAGCAGAAATGGATCTTCTCTTTGTTTTATTTCTAGTTAAGCTTCCCAAGGATTATTCTAAAACAAATATATCACTATGAGGAAGAGGACCTCTCTGATAGTCCTCAAAAATTCCTTCATGAGGTATCCCTATGCAAGTATCCCTTAACCTTGAAGAAAAGGTACATCTTTGGCCATTGATCCAGCTTATTACAAAAAAAAATCATCTTCTATATTGGAAGAGAATTGAACAAATTGATAGAACTGAGAAACTAGCTTTGGGTAAATCGGCCTTTACTCTTTTGTGAACCAGGCCAGCCATCCCTACTCTTTCAGTACTTTCAACACTAAATACTTACTTGATAGCAACCACTTAGGGCAGATTTCCTTTTCTGGTACCACAATTCTATTAACAAGATGTAGATTCAAAGGACCTTCAGGATCTATCTTCTATGCTCTTTTCATTTTCTTCTTTAATATATGCTTCTTGGGAGTTGATGAAGATGGTAATTTCATTCTGGGAATTCAATGAGGGTTCAAAAGATAGAGAGAGAGAGAAATGAAGGGTTAAAGGAGGACTTATGGTTTGAGAGAAGAGAGCTCGAGTGAAGAAAAGAGTGAAACCTCTTTCATTTTTATCATTTAGGGATATCAAGCATCGCAAATTCAAAAGAGAAGGAAAGAAAAAACAATAAAATAATCAATCACAGCGATACAAGTTATAATATATAAATAAATAAAAATTATTATTATGGTGAGACCAGAACAGACTTTCATGGTGAGATCGGAACAGGCTGTCATGGTGAGACCATAATAGGTTTTCACGATGTCATCTCTATTGTGTGACTTCAAAATGGTGTGATAATATTTTTTGAAACAGTATGTGCAAAATGTTAACTGAGAGATAGTAATCGTGAGACCATAAACATGATACAGTAACTTTAAGGCAGTGACTCGTGAAACTATAAATTGTGAAACAGTAAGATGTGAAATAGTAAGTTTTGAAATCAGTACACTTTTTACTTAAGATTTATCATTCCTAATTCATGTATGATATAATCTATTCTTTAATAATTTAATGGTTTGGTGAATATATCAGTAAGCTGATATTCAGTTCCAATGAATTCCAAAGTGATATCACCTTTTTGATAATGGTCTCTCAAAAAGTGACATCTTACATCAATATGTTTTGTCCTAGAGTGTAAAACAAGATTTTTTGAGATGTTAATAGCACTAGGTACATGCCTAAATTGATATCCACGGTCTAGTAATGTGTGTTTCATCTACAAAATTTGTGCTCAACAACTACCATCAGCTATGTATTCAACTTTGGAAGTAGATAATGCAACAGTTTTTTGTTACTTACTACACCATGATACTAGAGACTTGCCTAAAAGGTGACATGTTCCAGAGTTTCTTTTTCTATCTAACTTACAGCCACCGAAATCAGCATCATAATAACTAACTAACTCAAATGATTGTCCTCTGGGATAAAATAGTCCTAGATTGGGTGTATGTTTGAGGTATTTGAAAATCCTTTTAATAGCATTTAAATGATATTCCTTAGGTTTTTCTTGAAAATGATCACAAATATATAAACTAAACATAATATTAGGTCGACTAGTAGTTAAATATAGTAATCTTCCAATCATTTATCTATAAGTGGTTTGATCAACAGCTTTTACATCTTCATCAAGATCCAAATTACAATTAGTACTCATTGGAGTGTCACTACTTTTAGTTTTATCCAATAAAAAATGTTTTAGAAGATATTTCATATATTTTCTTTGATTTAAAATAATACCATCTTTATTTTGAAAGAGTTTAAATCCAAGAAAGAATTTTAGTACACCCATTAAACTCATTTCAAATTTTTTTTGCATCATTTTAGAAAATTCAATACATAAATAATTTTTTGAAGATCCAAAAATAATATCATCTACATAAATCTGAACTACTAAAACATCATTGGAAATTAGTTTTATAAAAAGGGTAAGATCAGAAACTCCAACATTTGGAAATAATAAAAGTACTTAATCTATCATACCAAGCTCTTAGAGCTTATTTTAAACCATACAAATCTTTTGATAATTTAAAAACATGATTTGGAAAATGAGGATTTGTAAAACCAAAGTGTTTCTCAACAAATACATCCTTAGCTATATACCCATTTAGGAATGCACTCTTAACATACATTTGATATAGTTTGAAATTTAGATGATCAGCATAAACAAGCAGGATTCTGATGGCTTCAAGTCTAGCAACTGGTACAAAGGTTTCTTCATAGTCAATTACTTCTTCTTGACTATAGCATTGTGCAACTAATATATCCTTGTTTATAACTATATTACCAGCTTCATCTACCTTATTTATAAATACCCAATTAGTGCATGTGGTAAATATATCTTTGGGTCTATCGAAAAGTCTCCGAACTTTGTTCCTTTCAAACTGATTAAGTTCTTCTTGCATAGTCAATACACAAATTTCATCATTGATAGCATCATTATTGTTTTTAAGTTCAAGTTGTGATAATAAAACTTGATGTTCAACTTGATTTCTAAGAGAAGATCTAGTTTGAGTTCCTTTATCTAAATATCCTACAACATCATCTAAATGATGGTTCTTAAGGGTTCTAACAGCTCTAGAAAAAGAGGGACAAGTGATTTCAGGATCATCTGTAGCTTCGAGTTCATTATGACTTGAATCAAGATAATTTATAGAACTAGAAGTTTTCACATATTCCTTTATAGTATGGTTCGATTATTTAGCATTGATGTCTAGATTTGACATATCATCCTCCAGGTTCTCTAGAGTGGTCTTAGGATCATATAGATTTGTCTCATCAAACTTGACATGGAAAGATTTTTCCACATATTTAGTTCATTTTTTAAACACTCTATAGGCTTTACTAGAGATTGAATATCCTATAAAAATTCCTTCACCACTCTTGGATGCAAACTTGTCAATATTTTCCTTGGTATTAAGGATATAAAATTTGCAACCATAAACTTTTAAGTATCTTACTTTGGGTTTTTTATTATTCCACAACTCATATGGATTTCTTTTAAGAATATGTATAATCAATACACTATTAATGATATAGCATGTTTTATTTACTTCTTTAGCCCAGAATTAAATAGGTAAGTCATATTCACTAAGCATGGTTCTAGAAATATCTTGCAAGGTTCTATTTATTCTTTCTAAAACTCCATTTTTTTAGGTGTTTTATGGGCATATAAATTATGACTATACCCATTTTGTGAACAAAAGGATTCAAACTTTTGATTTTCAAATTCATGACCATGATCAGTTCTTAAGGATTTAATTCTAAGTCTACTATGATTTTCTATAGTTTTCGTATGATTGGTGAAATGATATTAGGCTTCACTTTTGTGATCCAAAAAGAAAGTCCAAGTATATCTAGAAAAATCATCTACAAGAACATAAACATAGTTCTTCTCATTTGAATTAGAAACTATTGATGGTCCAAACAAATCCATGTAATCCAGTTCGAGAGGTTGAGAAGTTGACACTTCTTTCTTTAGTTTGAAGGAAATTTTGTGTTGCTTTCCCTTTTGACAAGGATTACACACTTTATCATTTGGAAAGTCAAGTTTGGGTGTGTTTTTAACTAAACATTTTATATTTATATTTCTATGGGAGTGAATATTACAATGTCCTAGTCTCATATTCTAAATCTAAGACTCTGTGAAATAAACTTAAACATGAAGAATTTTGATAAACTAAAGAATATAATTTAACAGAGTATACATTTTCATTTCTTAATATAAAAAACACTAATTCATTTTTAGAATTAAAAACATTGAAAGAATCATTCTCAAATTTAACATGAAATCCATCATCACATAGTTGTGAAATACTAAGCAGATTATATTTCAATTCATCCACACAAAGTAATTTGGAAATTAAAACTAAGTTAGAGTTATCAATTTTTCCAAGGCCAATTATTTTTCCTTTGGCATTGTCACAAAAAGTGACATTTCCACCATATATTGTTATTAAGTTATTGAATCATGAATAGTCCCATGTCATGTGTCTCGAACACCCACTATCCAAGTACCATAAGATTTTATAGGATCTCTTTAAACAATTTTCCTATAAAATAGTCAAATAAAAATAGACTTTGGTACCCATATTTGTTTGGGTCTAGTAATATTAGTGACTAGTGCTTCAGGAACCCACATATTCCTCATAGGTTTCCTATGAGAATTATGTAAAGTAATTTAAAAATAAACTTTATTTGGTCTAGAAAATCTTGAAATAGTAGAGATTGTATCATAACTTGAACTAGCAGAATGTTTTCTAGAACTAGGAGTAAAGCTGTATGTTCTAGATTTAGAAAAAAAATTTGTTTTTCCAAAATTTATTTTACCAGGTTGATAGCCAATACCAATAGTATATTTAGGAACAATTTGTTTACCTATCATTTGTACCAAATTATCTTTACCATTTGTAAACCTTTCAAGGTCCTTTTTTAATTTCTTATTAGATATCTTTAGATCATTGTTTTCTTTGAGTAATTGAACATTTTTCTCTCTTTCTACCAGTAAGTTCAGATTTAACAGTTGATTTAAGATCATGTTGTTTCCTTAAAGACTTATATTTATCTTTTAGTTCATTACATGTCTCTTAAATCATATTGTAATACTCAAACATTTATTATTTAGACATATTTTCATAATCACTTTCATCTCCATAATAATAGGAATTTTGTACAGTAGATTCTAGGGTTACCTCAGATGTGTTTGTCATGAAACACATATAGTATTTGTTATCATGTTAATAATGTGAATACTTTAAGTCACTTGAACTATCCTCAAAAGCACTCCAAGTTGCTTTCATTTCCTTTTTATACTTTCTATATTTGTCCTCATATTTATTTTTATACTTGATATTGGTATAGTCAGCCTTTATATTTTCCTTTCACTTACATTCATAGCATACTATCTCATCAAACTTGTCACTTATTTTCCAATATTTCTTCCATCTTCCCTTTTGATCATATCTTCCTTTGAAGTTAGGATTTCTGAAAAATTTCTTCTTTTTGTAAAACTTCTTAAACCTTATGGCTAATTGTTCCATCTCTTCATCACTGTCAGGTGATGATTTTTCACTGCTAGAACTTTCTACAAAGACTTCCAATTTCCCTTTTTCTTTGTGTTTATAGGTGGGGGTCTTTAATGAAACAGATTTTCTTTTAGGTTCATCCTCTTCTTCCTTGTTGAATTTTATCTCCTCTTTATACGTAATTATTTTCCCAATGAGTTCTTTGACAGGTAATTTTTTAGTGTCACATGACTCTCTAATAGAGACATAGGTTCCTCTACATCTATCAGGTAGGCATCTAAGAATCCTCATGATTTGTTCTTTGGCAGTAACTTCTCTTCCAAGAGAAATAATTGTGTTGAAAATTTCATTTAACTTGAGATACATGTCAAAAATAGGATAATCAAGTTTCATTTTAAATTTATCATATTTAATAGTATAGGTATTAAGTATCATTTCTTTCACACTATAAGTTCCTTCATGTGAAACAGACAAAGTATCCCAAATTTTATGGGCAGTTTTACATATATAAATACTATTAAATTACCCATATCCTAAAGAGAAATATAAAGCATTCATTGCTTTACAATTGTTATTTTAGGTAGTCTTGGTTGGGTCATCCCAATTAATTCTATCAATAGCAGGAATCTTATACTCATCTATACCTAAAGACCAAATTTCAAAGCCCATAATTTCTAAATGAATTTTCATTTTAATCTTCCATTGGGAATAATTAGTTCCATTAAAGAATGGTGTTTTGTTTATTACAGAACCTTCCAATCTATTATCCATAATAAATAAATACTTTTAAAGAGCCATAAATTTAGAATTAACGGAAATTTACAGATCTTTTAAGTAAAACTAAAATTAAAATTGAATAGATTAAACAATAGAGTCTTAATACACTCCTTTGATAATAAATGTTGGTCGGAGTAGAGTACTCAAGGGGTGAATTGAGTATTTATAAAAATTTCTGTTAAAAAGTTTTCTTAAATAGGTTCCCCAATAAAATTGAATACAGCCCAGTAAATCAAGTTAATACGATTATAAATTTTTGACTGTTCAAATAAACTCTCAAAAGATTGATTAATTCTCAGTAATATCAGTATGAGTTATTGATACTACTATTGAAGCTATTCTAATAAGTAAAAACAATTATAACCTCTATCCAAGATTAACTATCAAAGTAAATGTAGTGATTTATGAATTATACATTAAAATAGAGAAAACCTAAATTAAACAACACAACATATAAAACAAGTGGTTCAGTCTCAAGACGAGACCTAATCCACTCCACTTTTTGATCACCTTCCACCAAGAAATTTATATTAATAAACTTGATCCATACCCCGGATCAAGGTAAACAACGGTGCACAAGATTTTCCAGGTCACATAACCTCTTCCACAGTTCTTTGTGGGTATAAACTACTAGGTCACACAAGGACCTCTTCCACACTTATCTGTGGGAGTAAACAAAAATCAAAAGATATTAAAGGAAGGATATATTGTATACTTCAGTTTAATGAAGAAGACAGTGTGTGTTTTTAATACAGATACACATACAATGGTCGAAAGTGAAAAACAATACACAATAGATAAAATATGATGATAAAAGGTTAGAAGTGTTATGAGTGTTATTCTATGCAGCTCTGGACTTCTAGGATGAATAAGATGAAATTTTTGAGTCCTCTTATGAGAAACAGAGTATTGCAAGTCTGGTGCTTTGCTTTCTAGTTATATCTAGATCATATTCTTTATGGAGTTGGTATTGTAAAGATGATTTGGATATGATCTATGTTATTCTAACTTTTTGATTTGATAATGTTTCGTGTGTTCTTTAGATGTATCTTGGTGCACGTATCAGTCCAATTTTTAATAATTCTCATGCTTCTGCTACACACTACTACTCGTCACTTTTTTCAGGGCCACATTTTTCTTTTTATTCTTGGAGTGCATGTGTTGGAACCAATAGGATGAATGTATCCTACACCTCATACCTCGTACTATCATGTGGAATGTATACATAGAAATATTAATTATGTCATTTCATTTAAAAGACTCAAATATGACAGTTAGAAATTAAATTGAAAATGAAAAATTAGATTAAAGAACGGTGTCACAGTATGTCTAGAAATGGTGTCACTTGGAAATGGTGTCACCACGAAATGATGTCTTCTTATTTTCCTTTGAGAGTTGAGACAGTCATGATGGCATTGTTTTGTTAAAATCAGGAACCGATAGCAGAGATGTGGTGTTAGGATCACAGTTTCTGGTCCTTTTACAAACTTCGAATGGTGTCTTAGCAAGGAACCAGTGTCACAGACTTCATGAGATTTGAAACTAGTTACGGTGTCTGGGTCGCGGTGTTTGGATCACGGTGCCTGGGTCACATTGTCTGGGTCACGGTTTCTGGGTCACGGTGTCTGGGTCACGGTGTTTGGGTCACAGTGTCTGGGTCCTTTTCTAGAAAAAAAGAACTAGTGGCAGACTCACGGTTTCTCAAACTTATCCAAATATCTGTATACAAACATAAGAATTAATATTCACTGAATGAATTAGACTTATTCATTCATAAAATAAATCACTATAGACCAAAGTTAAATATAGTTTACAATAATCATTCATGATTTATAGGAATCAAGATCTTGAGAAAATTTCTTTGAAGCATAAAGAAACCAAACATATCTATACATGATATGATATAGATTAAACAGGAGTAACAATTTGTGATCATTAAAACATGATTAAAACATGAGGATTCCAAAAAGTCACAACCATAATGCTATTCTAAGAATCATGCTCAAATATTACATATTTTACTCATCCAGGAGAACACACTCCACGAGTCATATGGTACTAATGGAATTCGTCCGATATGCACTTATCATTAGGTATCACCATAATTTGTATACACTATAAGTCTAAAAAGAAAAATACACATATTATAATCACACCTAAGTCCATGGGGTATACTAAAAACTCAATCTAGAATAACCTTATAATTAGATTATTGGCACCCGTGTAGTGTTGGTCACGACAATACCAAAAACTCTACCTAGGGTAAGATAATGATAAAGGATCTCACTCTTGGCCTTATAGAAGGATTCCAACAACTCTATCTAAGAATTACTACTAAAGGGATCACCATCCTATGTGTAGTATATGATTCTATACAAACCCCCAGGGAATGGATCAAGGGAATTATTCTTAAAGAAAATTTTCCAATATAAAGAGGATAAGGGATATAAGCCTTCTTTGAAGGAGTATATGGAGTGTACTAGTAAAAAACAACTTGTCCCTTCAGCACTAGGTCCTATCTAGGAATCAAAACTCATTCCCCTGTATGTTTCTGTGTCTGAGTGCATGGTGTGTCTGTGTCTATGTCTGAGTGCACGGTGTGTTCGTGCCTGTGTACTTGTGGTCATGTCTATGAATGGTTGTTCATGTTTTTGTTTGGATATTTATGTCCATGATCATTACCCTATAACTTTCCAGTTACACACTAATCTTTCAAGTAAGGGTCACACAATGTATGACAGGGGTCACATTCCATGTGATTTTTATCATCTCCACATAACCCTAGTGCCACACGGGGGGGGGGGTCTCACATGTTATGTAACACTAGGATACTCATCGTGTAATGTGGTATTTTTTATAATCAAAGATACAGCTTACATGTTTTCATCCACTCCTCAGGTCATTGATCTAAACATGTACCTCACTAGAATTAAAGGAACACAACTGGACAAGCCTTACCGTCATTGATCACTGAGTTATGGACCTTCGATTATATTCAGGAATTGTCCATGTGCATCTTCCATTGTCACACATCAAATATATGAAGAATGGTATCTTTAAATCTATCCCCAGTCAATATTTCATCATCATAGCATAATCTCTTCATAAATCTAAACCTGAATCAATGATGTCAAACTATTTTTCCAAGAAATAGGTGAACGATGGTTGATTCCTTGGTATTTTGGTCAATCCACCAGTCAAAACAAATACCAGTGATGAACATGCAAGTATGGTGGGAGAAATACAAGAAATACCAGAAGAGGAAAAAACTGCATCTATGTTTTGTTGTCCTTGATCCATTTTCGTTATAATGATGAATGAAGATCAAATAAAAATAACCAATTCTCTCATTAATCTCTGCAGATAAATCCCATACCCTCAATATGATCAATCTGAAAATCAATCCATTAACCGATTTATTTTGGTTCATTATAGAAATAAACAAAGGGAAAGGAATCAAAATAAATCAACATCCTACCTCAATTTGGATCAATCACTTTCAAATAATGGTTTTTTCCATTTTCATTGGTATGATCCTCAATCTACAAAACACATCGATAGATGATCCATGATACAATCGTCACTTTCCAATGGAAGCTCCTCCAATGCTCTCTAATGGGTCCTCTCGATTTGTAGGTTTATACGGATAAACCTGAAAATCCACCATAATAGTTTTTATATAGAAAAAATAAATTAGGTCATTGAGTTTTCAAATAAAATAAATATTTTATTTTATTTTATTTTTTAATTTTCCTCTGATGACGATTTATATGAACAACCGATGCACTCTAAGTTTATATTGTGCTTAGGGTAAAACACAAGCTCTAAAATCAATGGAAGCCTTAGATTTCTGATCCAAGCCTCATATTAGAAGTTATTATGATTTTTGAGGAAAAATGCATTCATGTGAATTTAATATATTTAATATATTTCAAAAATTAATTCTAGGTACATCATTCCTTATAATTTCATGTCGCCTCCACGCCTAACTCTGAAAATAATACATATAATATTCTAAAATAATACATAGAAAAATTGGAGTCATTACAGATAATGTTAAAATATGCCTATATAGTTTTTATATTATTTCTATAAGTTTTAGTATAAATATTTTTATTTCACATGGTAAGAAAGTGAGATTAAATTAAAAGAAATTTTAATACCATTTTAAGGTGAAAGTTTTGTCTTTTAAGGAATTTTTTTCCTAACTTCTCAGGTTTTCTCAAGAAGTGGTCAGGGTTAGGATTTTTCATTTTTTGATTTATATAAAATGTTTTGTGATAAATTTTGGGAAATAAAGTTGATTTAATTATTAATTAAATGTTTATTTGAGATCACTTTTTTTATTTTATTTTTGAAAAATGAAAACTTTCTTATGTATTTTTATGTTTTTTAAAGGGACTAGATATTTTATTTTATTTTTATTTCCCTCATTGAGATTTTTTTATCATCCCAATTTTTAAAATCTTTTTCACATAGACTAAAGATGTGTAAGAATTATAATAAGTCCAATGGTAGCATGTATTGAATTAATTAAAAAGGTTTCATGAATGAAATATGAGTTTAAACATAAGAACCTATTTTTATGGAAACAAAATACACTATGTGGAAATGTCCACATTTTATGTAATAGTTTTCTGAATTATCTAAAACTATAAACCTTAAATATACTTAAAATATAATAATGTAAAATCCTATATATTAAAATTATAATTATGGGTTGTTTATGTATGAGTTTTCATATTTGGTATCAAATAAACTTTGTAAAGAAGATGATTTTAGCACTGGATCTGGGTGTTCGGTTCTAGGGTGTTATATATGGTATAAAGGAAAGGTTTTATATAATATTATTGGTAAAGATATTATTATATGAGTGTAATTTAAAATATATAGAAGACTTTAGGGGTTAATATAATGGTTTGGGATCATAAGTTAGAAGTCTTGTATAACCTTAATGGTTGGTATCATATGGAGAATTATGTTTATTTTGGGGGATTAAAGGCTAAACTAAAAGATCTAAATAGAAAGTGACGTAGTAAAATATATATTAGTATTTATTCTATTCATAATATGGTTTATTATTATATACCCATACTAACCACATCTGTTTTATTAAATGGATAGAACCAGTAGGAACCAAGTTGACCATGGGTGTAAAGGACATTGTGATGTTTTTCCTAACAAGAAACTAAATTGGATATAAGCTGGAGTGAAAATATTTTAGTTATGGTTAACTAATATCTAAAGTTATTATTGATAGCCTAAACCTATGATATTTTCTTAAGACACCAAATAAGATAAAAAATGTATTTTATAGAATTTCATGTGTTAACTACCATGAAGTAAATAAGATTCAATTTATCATATGTCAAAATTTCAAAATAAGAACCCAAGGGAATATCCCAAAGTAATTGCTAAATGTTATATACATTAAAATGGAATGAATAGGTAAATAAAATTCCAAGGAAAAATGATGAGTTCGGTTAACAAAAAGGAGGTGAATAAAGTTCATCAGAATATGTAAATTGAATGTTTTAAAGATGGGGTGTATGGGAATTATAAAAATTGATTACTTAAGTTTAAATCTTGTGAAGGGGATCATTAAGATAATACGAATAAATTATTAGAAAATTCATATGTTATACAGCTTAAGATTAAGAAACAACTAATAATATGTAAAAGGTATGAATTATTTTAACATTTTTTCTTATGCTTTAAGTGAGAAAACATGATTATATTGAGATTGATGAATATAAGGACATAATTCAGTAATTATAATTATAGTAATTAATGATTAAATAAAAATATGGAAAATCTTTTTTAAATTTTTATAATGGAATTTAAAAGAGTGAAGTGTCTGCATATAGGGTTTTAAGAGTTATACTATAGTGGAAATTTATTTCTAGATTTATATTTTTAAAGATGATCATAAGTTAAAAGGTATAGATACTATTTTTGAGGTCATATGTGATTTTATTTTAATATGATTAATGATTTTCTTGGGATAATTTTATTGGGTTTTAATTTATTATTTAGTTATATATAACCATTATATTTAATATGTTATTTAATATAAAAGTTATTTGTAAAATAATTTTATTCTATTGTTGGGACATAATCTTAAAGGTATAGATAACCATTAAGGTTAATACATTCTTTAATTTTGAGGTAATTATGGTTAGTTGGGATCATGTTGTATCATATTTTTATGAATATATATTGAAGAGCATATATAACCATGGGAATTAAAAAAGTGATTTTATTATTAGGTAATTAAAGTTATTTTTTAATAAGTTTACTATTTTTGGGGGAAATTTTTATTGAAAATAAAGTCTAGTAAGTGATTTTATGGTTGATATTATTTAACGAATAAATATTAATTTAAATTTTGGAAGCATATGTTATTTTTTATGGTTTTATTTTATGATGATTTAGGTTATTTTATGAAATTATGAGTATATTTTAGCGGATATGTGATTGTGTTATACACATTTTTTGGTATGTGACTTTATGAGTGATTACTGTAATTTATAGATAAATTTTAAGTTTATTTTAAAAGCATATGGGATAAAATATTTTTTATTTTTGGGTTTTAAACTTGGTCATTAATATTTTGAATAGTTTTAGGATAAGTTATTTCTAGAATGATTTAAGTGTAAATTTGGGTGTTTTGTTAAGGTTTTGTTTTTGAGGTTTTGAATATTAGTGTATAACTTTTTCATATGAGGGTTCATTAATTTTTTCTTTGGGTATTATATTTATTTGGACTAACTATTTTTTATTTTAGTAAATGTATAAAGATGGGAGGAATAACTTTACAACCCTTTTGTAGACCTTATGATCTAATAGAAGTTAATATTAGTGCATCGGGAAAAAAATCATCATGTTTATTTATATGAGATGAATCAAAGGTGAAAAACTACTCAAAACACAACTTAATGATGAAATTATGCTTATTCGGTAGAAATAAATCAAGTATATTTCCCCATATTCTCTATATTGAGTATAAAATAATTCCTTAAATCAAGTAATAGGGATAAAAATCTATTGATTTTTATATGGAAATTATCACTCAGCTATCATGGTATGCTTTTGGAAACTCTTTCAAAAGTATGACTTATATAATGATATATAAATGGTTTTAAAAATATTTAATTAAGAAATACTAAGATTCTTAGTAGTGACAAAGAAATTTATTATCATGACAAAATCTACATAAGATTTTTTCACTATGTCATGATACACATATTTTGGTCAGAATAAAAAAATTGTAAGATTCAATTTCTTTAAGGTCGGGAGACTATGTCACCCTAATATTTCAATATTTAATTCTCCTTTAAATGATATTATGTTTGATGTAATATGTTACATGAAACATAAACTAAATTAAATAATAATTTATTAAAATCAAGGTAAACAACAATAATTTATGAATATAAAATGATCAAACAAGTTAAAACTCATTGATAATTGATATGAAATAAGGTTAAGAACACTTAAAGTTTAAAGGTCCATTCTTCTATAAAAGCTATTTTTATTTATATTATGTATTTTCATTTTAAAGATAATTTTATGAATTTTTGAATTTTGATTTTATTAAATGAACTTTATTTTTTATTCATCATGTCAAAATTAACTTAGGGTGTATTTTTTGGATTTTTATTAAAAGGTTGTTTTGGGTAAATAGTGAAAAATACCAATTTTGTAAATAATGTCACTTTTATGACATTATAATTATAAAATAATGACTTTAAAGTTTCTTAATCACATTTTATAGATCAAATATATATTTAATAATTAATATAATTAATTTCAAAATATAATTTTTAGCTTAGAAATCTAAGTAATGTTTTTATTAAAATAAAAACCATTTTTGATTCTTCTCTTTTAATAAAGTATTCATATAGTTAATTTCTATTTTTATTTGGTTTGAAGGAAAAATAAGTATCCTTTTTTAAAACATAATCCAATTAATTCCATGAGAATAAATATTATATATGATTTTGGTATAAAATATTTTTTCCTTAAAATGACATTTTTCTGAAAACGATTTTTCATTGTGTTGTGCATACTTATTTTAAAATTAATATTTACCACCTATAGAAATTTAATCCTTGAAAATGGACCCAAAATATGGTATCATAATGTTATAAATTGGAAATCAGTTAAAAAATCATAATGAATATTTTCCATGGTAAAAAAAATTTCACCGTGATAAAGGTTAAATGTGTTAATAATGAGGTTAATATAATTCCTCATACCTTAATCAACCCATAATTATGATTTTAATATAAAGGATTTAATTTTATTGTATTCCCATTGTATTTTTGTTTTTTATTTTTATAGAATTAGGAAAAACTCTTACATATAAAACTATTACATTACAAAGTAGATACTTACACTCAATGTTTGTTTTTTTCCACAAAATTGGATTCTTAAATTTAAACTCTTATTTTATAAGAAAAATATTTTCTTATTTTAAGTTGAATCCTCATAGTAGAAATATAGACATTTTTATAGTTCCATATCATCCTTAAAACCTATAGAAAAAAAATTTGATACATGGTATCAACAAAAACAAGCTCAGTAAGAGATATAAAAATAATAGAAACATGTCAATCAAGTGAAAACATGAAAAATAATAAAAATGCTTATCTTTTTCATAATAAAATATTGAGAACATAAATAAAACATTTCCACATTAAAAAAGAAATTTTTTTTAAAATAAAACATTTATAACCCATTATAAATCATAACAAAATCGCGAATTCGTCATGAGGATCATGAGAACTCATGAAAACATTTTTTTGAAAAATAAACCATTCACCTTTAAAAGTTATTAAAATTTCCTTACTTTATGAAATCAAAATATTCCTATAAAACAATTTTTAAAAGTATAAAATAGAATCTTCTATCATCATATTTATAACCCACATTCACTCATGTTTACCTCGTATCAAAATAAATGATTCCTAGTTAATTCCATATGAGTATCCTACCAGGTTATCTCCCTAATTTTTCACCATTTAAGACTAAATAATTACACAATTCATTAGAGATCTATATCAGTATCATCCATTTTTATGAGTTATATCAAGCTTACTCATCATTATATATAATTATAAACTATTGTATCCTAAAAATAAAACTTTTAATCTTTCAGTTTTTTCATTATATATCCCCTTAAAAACTCATTTAAACTCATAAGTAAAACACGTTTCTTTTTCACATAATCATAGGGATAAATATTCTTTTTTTACTCCTAAAAATAAAAAATTCTCAAAATATAGGGAATATGATATAGTTTGAAAAGTTATGTTATCTTGTAGTGAAATATTGATAATTAATAATAGTTATGATGATATAAAAAGGTGATCAAGACATATACGTTAAAAATATTATTTTACACTTTTGTAAAATGTTTAAAATAAACCATATGGAAAATAATGAAAAATTTTATTTTAACACTATTGTAAAGAAAGTAAAATATTGTAAAAAAATCCCATATAAAACTTTTAATAATAAATAATAACATTATTAAAACATTTAGAATAATATGTACATAGATTAAAATGTGTTTTAACATTTAAGAAAATATTTTTTAAAAATAAATATCATATGTATTTGATAATTTTTCAATTAAAAAAGAATTGAAGGATAAAACATGAAATAGATCTAAAAAACACTATAATTTTTTTAATTAATGATAAAATAAATCTATTTTTTAGTTCATACACTATATAAAATAAAACATGTATTGAAAATGGTATAAGTATCAAAGAAATCAAATTAAGACAAGAAATCACTTTCCTCCTCTCCCAACTCACCACATTCATCCTTTAGTTTACTGAATAATAAAATTATATTGATTTTATAATTTATTAAGAGTATTTTAATTTAAATTACCTTAATATTATTACTTTTATTTCATTTATTATGATGTTCCATTTATTTACTAAATAGGATAATATCTTGTTGTACTTTTGAGGTTGTTCGGATCATAATCAACAAAATAAATTAGGTAGGTTAACCATGGTTGAAGAGTTCATGGTTCCATCATCTCAAGAATATTAATCATGAAATAATTATAATTTTTATATATTAAATATAATTATATAACTATATATTAAATATTTATAACAAAAAGTAATCACATTTCTTTGTACAGGTGGTATTCCACGTATATGCAAGAGCAACGTTGTCATTTTCCAATGGATATAAAGGTAAGAAATAAAGTGATGTTTTATATTTAAAAAATAATTATTATTTAAAAATATAATAAATATTTATTTTATATATTTTTCTAACTAGTCATATGAGTTGGTGATGAAAAAAAATACATCGCTTTGAGGAGGTGGTAGTCCAAAAGTACGCACGAGCAATGTTTTCATTTCCCATATGATGGAAAAATAGATAAATAAGGGTTGTGTAAAAAACATAATAACATTTAAATATATATATATATAAGACACTTATGTTATTATATTATCATGGTTGTATAATATTTTAATGAGGTAGAAGAATAAATAAAAATAAAAACACTTGATCATGAGTTATACCACTTCATTAGGAAATTTCCTTTGGCATGCGCATTAAGCCTTTGATATTGGTATTTTGGTGAGGCCAGAACCTATAGGAAATTTGGAAGATGTTTGGGAAGGTATTTGGGTGTATATTGGTTGAGAAAAATTACTCACAAAGTGTGAGTAGAATATTATGGGATGTTTCCTTTTATAAGTGGGGTGGGTGGAAATTTTGTAAATGCATAAAATATTAATATATAATATGTGTCTAAAACATGTAAAATGGATTGAATATACCATAGATTAAAATATAAGTCATATAATTTGAATTAAATTAAAATAATAAAATTTATACAAGTTTAAGTTCCATTGTGAACCCTATCTCTTAGTTTAACCCTCTCGTTAACCCTTTTAACCTTAACTATGGCAACAAATTTTAAAATCTCTAAGGGTTATTATGATAGTAATTTTAAAAATTTAATGTTTAAAATACATGAAACATTCCTTATAATATATAAAATTTCCCACCCAATTGAGTTAATATAATATTTTTATGATTTTCTAATTATTTAGAAAAATAAACAATAAATGTCATTTAAAGTCATTTTCATTACTATTCACATATATTGACTTTAAAGGCACCAGATAATAACGGAATTGGAACTTAAATAATTTAACCGTTACTAATACCTTATATTAATCCATTAAATTCATGTAATATCATAATTTATCCGAAACAAATTACATTTAGGGTTTTTAAATAATAATTTAATTTAATTTTTTATTGTTTGCACAAGTGTTGTGTTAGTGTTGCATAAGAATTCATAGTAATTATGTCATCACTAAAAATTAAAAGTAATATATCATAAAAATTTTATATTAATATTAAAAATAACTATTTATAACTGTTCATAACATCTTTTTATTTTTATGAATACATATTATAGATAATAAAAGAAAGAGAGTGATATTTTATACTTATTCTTTACATAAAATAATATAAAGTTCATTGTCAAATAAAAATGACACTAAATTTTCATATTTTTTAATATAAGGTGACAAGGTTTGAAATAATATCATCCATTAATAATAATTATGATTTATGTCCCCAATACTCTAATCATGGTAAGAAGATATCAAGTAGATCTAGGTGAACAACATTTGACTTCTGTTAAGGTTATCCTTAAGTATCTGAGGCGAACTAAGGATATATTCATGGTGTATGAAGGAGATTAAGAGTTATTCATAAGGGTTTATACAAATTATACCTTTCAAACATATCATAATGATCTAAATTCATAGTAAAAATTTTTATTTTTGTCTCAATGGAGGATATATGAGCTAGAATAGTTCAAAGCTGCAATTTATCACTGATTTTATAGTGGATTATGAGTATATTGTGTATTTTGATGCATCTAATGAAGTAATTTGTATTCAAAACCTTTTCCAATATATTTATGTGGTTCCTATCAGTCAATACCCTATAAAATTTTTCTATTATAACACTATATCAGTGGATCTTTATAAAGATCTAAGGTCACATCAAAGGAAAAATCACATACTTCAATAGATTCACTCTTGGGGTATTTTTCTAAATGCGGTGAAGTTGTGGTTAGAAAAATATTCGAAGAGGAAAATTTGGAATTCCCCTTGAATAAAAATATATCTTATCAGAGGTATGAGTATCATGTGAGAGATAGTGTACTGAAATCTATTTCTAGTTTGATCTATTAAAATTAGGAGACTATTGGATTTGGTGCCTTAGAATCGAATTTTTTATTACTTGATTAGAAGTTTTCATTGTTAATAAATTTTTTCTTATCACTTAATGATTTTTCCTTTATATAAAATTTGTATTTGATAATTTATTAAGAATATATTGTTCAAGTAAAGGTCATAGAGTTTCCCAAGTATAGTGAAAACCAGGAGATTCCATGATATTATTCTTGAATATATATTCCATTTCTAGATGATTCCATTTTATAGGACATATATGATATAGGATATTAAGGGTGGATATTTATAGGAATTTTAGGCACCCTATCATGGTGTACACCCTTGGTAATGTCTAGTTATTGAGATTATGAGAATAGACACCCAAGAGGAAATACATGTTTTTATGTGTCATGGATGATCCTATATTTAAATTTTTTTAAAGGTTGGGTCTGAATCTTCATTTAATTCTTGAATAAAAGACCTATTTTTATAGTTATAGGGAGACCCATTATATATCCCAAAGTCCCAAGGATAAGTATCCTGAATACATGGCTTGAAATCCCACTTTTTGGCCCAAAGGGACCTTTGGTGAATAGTACTGCTACAGTACTTGGGCTGCTACATTTCCAGCTACAGTGTTTCCAGAGCTACAGTTCCTACTATAGTTCCTCTGCCACTATAGTGTCACTGCTTCTACAGTTCCTTCACTGCTATAGTACTGCTACAGTTCCCTTCTATAGTACTATTACAATACCCTGAAAATTCTTCCCTATCTAGAATTGATCATGGGTCTTTTGGATGTCAAGCAGGAGCCTTTAGAACTTTGGTACATGCTCATTGGAATTCAATATATATATGTTTGAGTTAGTTCTTTAAATTTTACATTATCATTAATGTTCATCATGGCTTGTGTACTTTGATGTATTGATCAAAACTGGGATGACATATGCTCATGGTGAGGTAGGTTATGTTGGGTGCATAATGAGTGATATTACATTAATGGATAATGCGAGAAAGGATTTATCTATTCTATCTCTTGATAGAAGTTAATATCTCTGGCCCTTTACGGGAATGGAACTGTCTAGATAAATCCATCTATATGGTGTTCTGTGGGTGAGTTCATTTTTATAAAGTCAATGAAAGATACGTTGAGCACATAGGTTGATGGAACTTGTAGAGACCCAAAGCTTGATGTACATGGACATTAAATTACTTTTTCAAAACACTTAATACATAACAAAAACCAACATCCTAGGACCGTAATAGTTTAGTGTCTTTGTAAACTCACAACATAATCTTCTAATCATGGTGAAAGATCTTCAACATCTCCCATAAAGATCTTCCCCTTTTGTTTTCTTACCTAAAACCTTTCTTTATATCCTGGGGAAAAGAAAACATATAAATGGTGAGCTCAAATGCTCAGTAAGGGTAATCATGGAGAAAATAAAAAAAACCCATATACATTTGAACTTAAAAACTTGAACATAATGTTTAAACATCAACATCTTCAGAAATGACATAAAACATGGCAGTGCGTAAGTCATAGATCATAATGGAACATCAATCATGATAAAATAGCATGGGAATAAAACATGTAATTATAGAAAACCATTAATAACTTGATATGATTTCCATAGTATCAAAGGCATTGATTCCAAGACCATCTTAGTGGACAAAGTCCCTTACTGAATCAAGTTCATTCCTCGTTCCAGTCCTGTATCACTGAACCGGATTAACTTGTCATTCCAGCCATGTCTATATCATGAGATATAAATCTTTACCCAATGAATTGGAGGGAGATATAGGTCCCACCCATATCATAATTAAATCATTCTTACTTGTGCCACAAAATAAACATACATCATTCATAATAACCCAACAAATAAAATGGGTTTCATAAACATCATCCCATCATAACATAATCCATATAAAACAAATGGATATCATTTCATCATAAAAAAAAGTGAAACCATATAAATCATACAGAAATTATACATGAAACATAATCATACAAAATAATGTCATCTTAGATGTAAAATAGTCTTGACAAAACACTTGAAATGAATTCTTGAGGAAAATATCATTTCTTCTTCAAAATAATTTTCTTCTCACAAAATGCCATGCAATTTTAAAAGAAAAGGATTTTGTTGAAAATAATCATGAAATCTTGTGGAGGAAGCTTCATGAAAATAAGTCTTTATGAAACCGTAGAAATCCATTCATGTTGTATAAGATAAAAAAACATTTTTCTCATACTTTTTCTGGAAAAGTAAAAAAGTACCTTTAATGGTAAACAAAAGAAAGATTCCTTACATACCATGTAGTAAAAGTCAAAAATGGGTATAAAAGACTTTAAAGATACATGAAACCATTTTTAGAAAATAGGGACATGGATGATAAATATAACCCCGGTAAATACTTATGAATAAACAATATCAGATAAAAACGAGATTGGAAAAGTTATCCCTTACCTTATGTCTGATATGCTTCGTATGTATTCGAACCTCCTCTTCTTCGACGCACCTCCTTTAAGATTCCTTTTAAGGGACTAGATTTGGTCTTTTAAGAAGACCAGAACCTCCAAAATGTTTCTAGGGAAGTGGAGAAGAGAAATGGGCAGGATTTGGCTAAGCTTGAAGGCTCAAGGTGTTGTGAAGAGGAGAGGGATGAGGTGCCCTTTTATAAGGGAGGAGAGGGGCGCCTTTATAGACCTCAAAAATGTTAATTTATTATAAATCAAATCCCACTTAAAAACCTCCAAAAATGACTCATATTAGAATATTAGATGATATAGGATTTTAATATCATCAACCAGTAAAATTTAGACATGTTGTAAATTTATTTTAAGCCTTATCAACTTGATTTATCCTTATTTAATTTATTTAATCTTATTTGTGGTAATAAGATTATAAATTTTAAGTTGTTATAAATAATTACTTATGTGTTGTGAATTGTCTATAATTGGATAATTTATGACATTTTAGACCATATAAATTTTAAGTTATAATTTTTAAATATTTTTTTTATTTTTAAACAATTTTATATTATGTTATTTTTATAAAATAACAATAGTGTCAATTTTGACACTATTCATTTATTTGAATTTAAATAAACTCCACAGAGAATATATGTTTGAACTAAAAGCTTTAATAGATTCATAACATGTCATATTTATTTAGAAAATTATTGGATCGCATTAAATAGTTCATATAATATTTATTTTAATATTTTTAAAACCATTTATTTGATATTTCAATCAATAAAATAATTTTCACATCACTATTGTGTCACATTTAATGATAATTATTTAATCCTTAAAAATTATAAATAAATTTACATGATTTATATAATTTTATTATCTTTCTGGAGACTATTCATGTTCTAAGTTTCATGAATTTTATCACTAAATTAAAATTATTATACTTATAATATTTAAGAGAGTGACATGTTGTCACTTTCTTTGGTTTTAAAAATAATTAAATTATTTTCATGGTCAAAAGTCCATAAAATTAATCTATTTTAACCCTTAGGTGATACTGGTCGACTTTTAGTCATCCAATAAAATTTTTTCAGGTGTTAGGGTAATTTTATAATCTTATTTTTACCCTTAATTACCTGATTTACCTTTAACTGCAGTAAATAAAAATTACCGTAGTTACTATTCATAATATCAAAAAAAAATAAAAGTAACCTATTAAAATAATTTGGACCCACCAAATTCAAATATGGAATCCATTTTTCAAAATTCAAAACACAGAAGTTACAGTAATTAATTTAAAATTAATCCTGTTGTCGAAAAAAACGGTTTTTTGTTTAAGACATTGCAAAAGATTGAATTGATTTAACCTACGAATTCAATGTAAAATCAATGATAATGACATAAATTATATTAAATGGTAAAAATATATTCTATTTATACTTTAAAACAATTTACTATTATAATTTAATCATATAAATGATCTCGATGAAAAAAGTTGTTTTTAAGTAAAATTTAGCGTGTTTTTACTATTCATCAAAATAAGAACGTTGTCAGAAAAATATCAAAACTTTATCCAATGTAAATTTTTATATCCTGATTCAAAATAAGAAGTTTATTTTTTAAAGTTGAACTTATAAACTTGTCAAAATTATATTTAAAATGGGTGTGCCATTAAAAGGCGGCAAAACTGCATTTTTTGAAAAATACTTATTTTACCAGAAAAAATTATTTTGTTCTCATACCATGTTCTATAAAATGTGTAAGATGGATAATAATGTTATAAAATTCAAATTTTAGTTAATAATATTCATAAAATCTAGTTTATAATAATATTATAACCATATATCGTTGTTTAGTGAAACCTGATATTGCGTACAACACACATTATCGAGGAAGGTCGCGATTGCGTGTAATGTAAGCCAAGTCAGGGTTGCGTGTAATGAAAGAGTCCTTTTTTGTTGCATATAAAAAAATCCAACCATATTTCATTTATACATTGAATATATATATATATATATATACATACACTCAATGTTACATAGAATAACTACTATCAAACAAACTTGAAATTGTGTGTAACACGATCCAAGATTAGTGTTGCGTATAATAAAAGCTAATACGGTGTTGAGTATAGAACAAGATAATCTTAGTGTAGCATAAAACAGAAGATATGAAAGAAATTAAAAATAATATATCTTATAAAATCTCAGGGTGTAACATTCTACCCCCCTTAAAATGAATTTCACCCTCGAAATTCATCGGGGTTATAAATGGTTTATTACATGAGAGTTTCTTTCATAGAAACCCACATCGTAAAAAGGAATACCAAAAATTATCTTTAAAAACTAAAGTATGAAATGTAACGTTTATCCAAATTAACTAATCACTGGGTTTCCACATAGGAGAACATAGGTGAAAATATGGATATGAAGGAGAAATCTAACCATCAAGTTCTAATGGAGAGTGGTAGAGAACATGGCTATGAAAAAGCCAACAATAACAAAGCCATAAATTTGTGATGATCTAAGGTACCATCTGATTCATCGGATATGAAGACACTAGGACAACATTTTTTTGTTTTCAAGATCATTTCCCTAAAGTTGAAGAATTTGAATTAGATGAAATGCTTACTTTATTTTGGTACAATCTCACCGTTGTTCATTCCTTGAACAATTTCCACTTCATCTCTTAAATAAATAAAGTTGAATTTGTCATTCTTGAAGTTTTATCAGATCATGTGATAGAATGATGGGTCATTCCATCTATATCAAACAAAAGTTTTCAAAAGTTATCAAATATACATAAGTCCATCTATAGTGAGTTCAATCGTATATGATTCCAAAAATGGACTTATACTTCATCTATCATACCACTTAATAAAATAAAACTAGTTTCTACTAACGAGGGACTTCCTATAGGCCAGTGGTAGGCGATAAAGGATTGTCACACTTTGGTTGTGGGTTCGATTCTCACAGCCTTGTTTGATGCGACGGGTTGTCGCCCGTCCTACAGGTTGTCCTTTTTCTAAAACTACATTATTATAACATCCCATAAATAATATCGAAAAAAGTTCTATCCTTAAACAATACTAACTTATGTCCAACATAATCCATTCTAATCTTTAGGATTATCTAAAATATTTTTGTCCAAGCTCATAGTATAAAGAAAACAATTACTAGAAATGTCATCTACCGAGCATGTGAATACCATCACTTATCCCCCATATATCATACGATATATCTTGTTGGTCACATTCCAAACATGTGAATACCTTAATCATATATTCTATTGAAAAAATAATACCCATTGAACCTTAGTGAAAACATGAATGCTGTCAAAAGTTAACTCTTTCCACATACCAAAATCCCAAAATTTCTATATACTCAAAACATGATATAATTTTGTCCTTATATCAGTCGTGAGATCATTTTATTTTCTCTTTATCCCTTTATTATGCACATATAATATTCTTTCCAAAAATATTTCAATCACTTTTCATGGTTACTGGTACCATAAAATTATTGAAAACGATAATAGACCAATACATAAATATTCCAATATTCTACGATACTACAACATTATTTTGGAATCCCATTACATAAACACTTTATCATTCCACCACATCATTTTCATATTCAACATCACCAATAGTGATCACATGTGACTTCACTTTTTCCTGTGCCTTAAGAGGTTTCTCACATAGATCATCATTAACCCTTAGATTAGGGTATTGATTAGCATAATGCCCCATTTCCTTGCACTTGAAGCATTGAAGTGTTGGTGGAGCATTCTCTGTAGTCTTTTCTCTATTCACGTCATTAGAAACCTTTTTCCCATTACTTCGGAACTCAGCTTCTCGATGACCATATTTTCCACACTTGAAACATTTTCTAGTACCTTTTAGACAATATCCACCATGCTTATTTCCACACTTTGAACATAAAGTAACATTCATCTTCTTTTCACCATTGTTCTAAGATTTTTCCTTGAACTCCATCTTTTGTTTTTTGTCAAAACCATGAGATGGATATGTAACACCAACTTCCAGTTCTACCTTGATAGTATAACACACAATTTCTTCATAGCTACTGAAGTCTCTTATAGATAATTCCCTTTGAAGACTTGGTTTTAAGCCACTGAAGAATCAATCAACTTTACTTTCAGGTTGGATGATAAACCAGATTCATACCTTGAAAGCCTTGTAAAATTCGCTTCATATATACCAACAGATTCATCATCCTTTTTCTTAAGCTCAAGGAAATCCTTTTCCATCTTTGTTTGAATAATACGATGGAAGTACTTCTTGAAAAATAAGTTCTTGAACTCATCTCATTCCATGGATTCAATTTCATCTCGGGGCCTCGCATTCTTAATTAGAGTCCACCATTGATCTGCTTCACCTTCTAAACGGTAAATAGCTAGAATGAATTTTTCATGTTTTGAATAGAAAAGTATGGAAAATATCTTTTCAATGGTACTGATCTATTTTTCAGCAACAAGTGGATCAGAAGACCCACTGAAATAAGGTGGGCATTGCCTTATGAAGGACTCAATAGAATATTGTTCCCTTCTCTACTCATTTTGAATTCCAGAATGATTCATAGCTTGTGTAAGTATAGAAATAATATTTTTCACTCTATCTCCCATAACATTGGTTTGTTTAGGAGGAAAATAATTGAATTTTCCATTACATTGATCAACATGGTTCCTTCAGGTTCCAGCCATCATCTAAAACCCAAAAATAATAGTGTGAGAGGCAAGAATCATTCTAGGGAAAAAAACATAATAAAGGGGGAGTACCTTCAATATATAAAATCTTAGGTTTAATTCTAAGATTGTTACTATAATTCTAGGACTATAACCTATACTTATACTTAACCTTAGGGGCATTCCTAGACATACCTTAGAAATATCTCTAGGGATCTCACTAGATTTTTCGCATCCTAGTTTCCAAAGGTTAACTAAACCTTTCCTCTGATACCAACTGTAGAGACCCCAAACTTGACGTACATGGACATTACATTAATTTTTCAGAATACTTAATACATAACAAAAACCAAAATCCTAGGACCGTAATAGTTTAGTGTATTTGGAAACTTGGAACATAATCTTCTAATCATGGTGAAAGATCTTCAACATCTCCCATAAAGATCTTCCCCTTTTGTTTTCTTACCTAAAACCTTTCTTTATATCCTGGGGAAAAGAAAACATATAAAGGGTGAGCTCAAATTCTCAGTAAGGGTAAGCATGGAGAAAATAAAATAAACCATATACATTTGAACTTAAAAACATGAACATAATGTTTAAACATCAAAATCTTGAGCAATGACATAAAACATGGCAGTACGTAAGGCATAGATCATAATGGAACATCAATCATGATAAAATAGCATGGGAATAAAACATGTAATTGTGAAAAACCATTAAGCACTTGATATTATTTCCATAGTAGCCAAGGCATTGCTTCCAAGAGAATCTTAGTGAACAAATTCCCTTACTGAATCGAGTTCATTCCTTGTTCCATTCTTGTATCACTGAACCGGATTAACTTGTCGTTCCAGCCATGTCTATCTCATGAGATATAAATCTTTACCCAATGCATTAGAGGGAGATATATGTCCCACCCATATCATAATGAAAACATTCTTACTTGTGCCATAAAATAAACATACATCATTTATAATAACCCAAAAAATAAAATGGGTTTCATAAACATCATCCCATCATAACATAATCCATATAAAACAAATGGATATCATTTCATCATAAAAAAAAGTGAAACCATGTAAATCATAGATAAATTATACTTGAAACTTAATAATACTAAATAATGTCATATTATATGGAAAATAGTCTTGAAAAAACACTTAAAATGAATTCTTGAGGAAAATATCCTTTCTTCTTCAAAATCATTTTCTTTTCACAAAATGCCATGCAGTTTTAAAAGAAAGGGATTTTGTTGAAAATAATCATGAAATATTGTGGAGTAATCTTCATGAAAATAAGGATTTATAAAACCATAAAAATCCGTTCATTCCTTATAAGTTAAAAAAACATTATTCTCATACTTTTTACAAAAAATTCAAGTACCTTTTATGTTAAACAAAAGAAATATTCCTTACATACCATGTAGTAAAAGTCAAAAATGGGTAAAAATGACTTTAAACATACATGAAACCATTTTTAAAAAACAGGGACATGGATGATAAATATAACCATAGTAAATAATTATGAATAAACAATCTTGGATAAAAACGAGATTGGAAAAGTTATCCCTTACCTTATGTCTGATATGCTTCGTATGTATCAGAACCTCCTCTTCTTCGACACACCTCCTTTAAGTTTCCTTTTAAGGGACTAGAGTTGGTCTTTTGAGAAGACTAGAACCTCCAGAATGTTTCTAGGGAAGTGTAAAAGAGAAATGAACATGGGTTGGCCAAGCTTGAAGTCTCAAGGTGTTGTGAAGAGGAGAGGGAGGAGGTTCCCTTTTATAAGGGAGGAGAGGGGCACCTTTGGAAACCTCAAAAATATTAATTTATAATAAATCAAATCCCACTTAAAAACCTCAAAAAATGAATGATATTTAAATATTAGATGAGATAAGGTTGTGATATCATCATATAATAAAATTTAGACATGTTGTAAATTTATTTTAGGCCTTATCAATTTGATTTACCCTTATTTAATTTATTTAATATTATTTGTGGTAATAAGATTATAAATTTTAAATTGTTATAAATAATTACTTATGTGTTTTTAATTGTCCATAATTGGATAATTTATGACATTTTAGACCATATAAAGTTTAATTTATAATTTTTAAATATTTTTGTGATTTTTAAACAATTTTATATTATGTTATTTTTATAAAATAACAATAGTGTCAATTTTGACACTATTCATTTATTTGAATTTAAATAAAATCCACACTGAAGATATGTTAGAACTAAAAGATTTAATATATTAATAACATGTCCTATTTATCTATAAAATTATTGGAGCACATTAAATAGTTCATATAATATTTATTTTAATATTTTTAAAATCATTTATTTGATGTTTCAATCAATAAAATAATTTCAACATCACTATTGTGTCACCTTTAATGATAATTATTTAATCCCTAAAAATTATAAATAACTTCAAATGATGTAGATAATTTTATTATATTTCTGGAGACTATTCATGTTTGAAGTTTCATGAAGTTAATCACTAAATTAAAATTATTATCCTTATAAGATTTAAGAGAGTGACATGTTGTCACTTTCTTTGGTTTTAATAATAATTAAAATATTTTCATGTTAAAAAGTCCATAAAATTAATCTATTCTGACCCTTAGGTGATATGGGTAGACTTATAGTCATCTAATAGAATTTTGGATGGTGTTAGGGTAATTTTATAATCTTATTTTTACCCTTAATTACCTGATTTACCTTTAACTGTAGTAAATAAAAATTACTGTAGTTACTATTCGTAATATCAAAAAAAAATAAAAGTAACCTATTAACATAATTTGGACCCACTGAATTTAAATATGCAATCCATTTTTCAAAATCAAAAACACATAAGTTTCAGTAATTAATTTAAAATTAATCCCGTTGTCGAAAAAAACGGGTTTTTGTTTAAAACATTGCAAAAGATTGAATTTATTTAACCTACGAATTCAATGTAAAATCAATGATAATGACATAAATTATATTAAATGGTAAAAATATATTATATTTATACTTTAAAAAAATTACTATTATAATTTAACCATATAAATTATCTCGATGAAAAAAGTTGTTTTTAAGTAAAATTTAGCGTGTTTTTACTATTCATCAAAATAAAAACGCTGTCAGAAAAATATCAAAACTTTATCCAATGTAAATTTTTATATTCTGATTCAAAATAAGAAGTTTATTTAGCAAAATTTAACTTATAAACTTATCAAAAAAATTATTTAAAATGGTTGCGCCATTAAAAGGTGGAAAAATAGCATTTTTTGAAAAATACTTATTTTACCTGAAAAATTTATTTTGTTCTCATACCATGTTCTATAAAATGTGTAGGATGATTAATAATGTTATAAAATTCAAAATTTAGTTAATAATATTCATAACGGTTAGTTTATAATAATATTATAACCATATATCGTTGTTTAGTGAAACCCGGTATTGCGTACAACACATGCTATCGAAGAAGGTCGCGATTTCGTGTAATGCAAGCCAAGTCAGGGTTGCGTGTAGTGCAAGACTCATTTTTTATTACATATAACAAAATCCAACCATATTTCATTTATACATTTAATATATATATATATATATACACACTCAATGTTTCGTAGAATAACTACTATCAAACAAACTTGAAATTGTGTGTAACACGATCCAAGATTAGTGCTGTGTATACTGCAAGCTAATACGGTGTTGCGTATAGCGCAAGATAATATTGGTGTAGCGTACAAAAAAAGATATGAAAGAAATTAAAAATAATATATCTTCTAAAATCTCAGGGTGTTACAGCACTGGTATGAAACCATATTCATTTTAGATATATCATGGTAAATGTATTATATTAAATGATAAGTTTTTATAGGAGTTTTAATGTTTTTGTGACATTAAATTCACTCTATATGGGCGCCTTGATGGGTTGCAAGATGCTAACCTTGGACTTCAGGAAGTTATACCTAATTCAACTGATAAATAGTCATAGGTGGTCACACACTAAGTGTATCTATAATATTAGTTAAATTCAAGTATTAAATTTAACAAGTTATAATAAATAATATTTTTTCAGGTTTGGTTGATCATCAAAATTTAATCATAAGTTATTTGAAAGAATAAGTGAGTTAAATAAAAATAATAAACAAAATTCAAAGTTTTTTTAATATAATATTTAATATATTTGTCGATGATTAATGTAGTGATATTTATTAAATAAATATTTATTAGTCAAGTTTTGGTAAATATCAAGGAGGATAAGCATGTTGAGCTTAGTGGTCTGGTTGGAAATGGTATAAATGATATTTATTTATATATTCTTAAATTTTTCACATGTTAAGTGACTGATAATAATATTTATATTATTATTATTTTACATGGAGTCAAAAAAATACTTATTGAGTGTGGAAAGGGCTTTTTTACAAGTTTCTAACCCAAAACCTACCATAATAAATATCTAATTATATCACTTCCCATAATTACACTTATTGTACACAACATATAGATCAAATATCTCTCTTAATACCTATATAGATATCAATATATCTAGAGTGATCTTATTCTCCAATCTAAATTCATCAAGAGAACATCAAGATCTCTTCCTCCTTCAAGAAGAATTTTGGTATGATCAACCATGAAGAACACAAAATATCGGGATCATATGTGCAAGCACCCGATGATTCTATGATGATGTTTAGAGATTGTGGTGCACTTGTGAGTCACCTCTAGAGGGATTATAAACTTATATCATGCAATAAAATGATGGTATGGTGATATCTAGTCAAACAGATCATCAATGAAGAGGGAATTACAAGTTAAGGTAATTATTTATATTCTAATAAATTAATTATAAATTACATGTGAAGATTCTCTTATTCTAGTTCTAGTGTATATCTATTCAAGTAATCTATGATATAAATTCTTTGTTCATGAAATTATTCATCATTTATAGTAATTTTTTCATAAATTAAGATTAAAGATTTAGTTGTTCATTCTATTAATGTTCATCCACTACATATGTAACCTCCAAATAGTAAATCACAAATCATTTTAATCATGGTATTTTATGTGGTACATTAATTTGGATATATTATTCTTTTTAAACTAAATTTTGGGGTGTTTTAAGTGATAAAGAATCAAATATTTATTAAACATGTACTAATTTCATTGGTTGAGTGTATTTTGACCTTACCATATCCTATCTTTAAAATTGGACTAAATTATAGTCACTTTCCAGGAGAAATAAATCTATTTTATTTTAAAGTTATTAATATTTACAAGGGTGTCAATCCTATCATGTATAATAGTGCACCTACTCTCCTTGCTTATTCACAAACCTTGAGTGCATTATCTTAACAAAACCATGTCCAAATCCCTCTGAAACTCACCTCACTACATCCTAGAGGCCCTGACCTCACAAAAATATCAATCCTAAAAGGCTTGAGGTGTAAGACAAATTAATATATCCAAGAGGAGGTATATGTATTGATCGAATTATTTCAAATTTATTTCTTATTTTACCTGATTTAATTATATTTTATCCATATTGATATAATTAAATCAGTATCTTTAATATATTTAAATGTTATTATGTTCATGCAAAAACTATTTTTTATTTCCACTCCATCCTACGGAAAATGAAAACACTGGTTGTGCGTACATGCAAACGGTTGCCTCCACGAAGTGATGTCATTCATTTTACATCACTACATCACAAGAATTGTTATAAATATATAATTTATATATATATATATATTATTTATGAAATAATTATGTTTTTTAAAATATAAAATATTATCTAGCTTGTAATGAACTAGCCCAAAGTACCATCTAAACTGATATCGGAATTGATTCACCACTGACCCGAAGAGCATTAATAATCCCCACGGGAAAGAGACAAGCACCTGGGTATCCAGTTTAAATATTTTGGAATTATTTCAACAACATAATAAGAAAAAAAAATTAAGGTACATAGTGGAAATATCATTAGATAAATAAATCAATTCAACCACAACATGGTATAATAAGACAATAAAAAACTGAAAGTAGAATAAAATCTACCAAGCCCCATCTCATGGGGGATCGTGACCACCCACAATATCCTAGGTCACCTGCCGTTGAACTACCAATAAAAACCCAAAAAAGAAGAATACAATAACACAATAACCTACTATATAAACATAAATCCTACAAACACAAAACGGTATAAGTAGGTTTTGATCTAGAGAGACCATTAGTATTTCACTAAATATTATATACAGTTTCTTCATAAAGTAATCTAAATATTATAAAAGATGGGTATAATAAATATTTTACAAGTTTTTACATATTATAATAGGAAGATAAATCCATTAGGATTATAATATAATATAACTAAGTTTAAAACATGATTTTAAATATTTCAAAATCATTTATCAAATCCAAGCTTGAAACATGCTATTTAAAAACCAAAACTTTTCTTGAAAAAAAAATTGAAATCCATATCACAAACTATGTAAGATAAATCAAGAAAGGTGAGAACATCCACCTGATATAAAAAAAATTAGAAGAGTCAAAAAAATAGAGTCAAGGTGCATCATCAAAATAAAAAGATCAATCAAGAATGGTAATAAATCTAGTAAGGCAACTCAAGTGTCAAGTAGTGACAATTAATGTTGTCATGTATCGAGTATCAATTATAAGGATTTAATGGTTAAAAACTGGTTAGGATAGTAATACCACCATAGTTTAACTAATCAATATATCATGACTGGTCATTAATCTTATATCAAATCTAAAAGGATTCTCAAGAAAACCAATTCCATGCAAAAATACTTTCCTAGTCATACAATGCATAAATCTATGTCATCTCATCTAACTACCAAGGTTCCCATGACCATTAAAAATAATTTAATGATATAATAAAGTTATGAGGATTAAAAAGTAAACCCCTATCAGTATCAACATGGGATAATGCCCTAAAAATTCAATCATTATCATCTCACATTTCACTCTCACCTCCGAATGTCCTCAAAGTGAATAATACACTTTTAAAAACCCATAAATAGGATGTATTGGAATCAATTAAGTTATTTTAAGGTACTATCATAAGATCAAATCATTATAAAGTTCCAACCATCCATCCATCATTATCAATTCCAAATAAAACCTTTATTTCCAATTAAACATTCAAAAGGGTAATTGTACCCACTTCCTTTCACAAATAATCATAAAAATAAAAAAAGGGACTTTAAACCAATCATTTATTTCAAAAACATACCTATGTAATTCAAAGGAAGTCTAAAATTCAAAAGGCTTGAAGTCATTTCAAAATATAGGGAAACACCCTTTTATTTAAATCAAGGAATTTTACTTTAACAATTAAAATCCTATCCTAACCCCTTTATTTCATCAAAGGATAATTTAAATTTTATTTGAAGGGAAATATAAACCAGCATGGCATTCAATAAATTTAAAAAATAGTGAGAGTAAATCTATATCATAAAAAAGTAAAATAGGATAATAATTATTTTTTCTATGCCATGTTCAATTCCTAGAGAATATGATCAATGGATCTTCTATGAGGCCTTTCAAGGTAAAAATACATATAAAATGTGTTAGAAAATAAGAAACACATATTTATGAATTTTTAAGGAACAATGAATTACAAGGTGAAGAAACTTCATAAAACACATACCTCAATAATTGAATTATAAAACGCATAACGAGGGATCCAACACAATAATAGGAGAATGTCTTCACACAATAAAAATAAAAAAATATCCATGATCTACTCCTAAATATCACCTTGTAGTTGGACACCCAAAACTCTTAAAGAGAATACTAGAAAATCAAGGGTAGATGGTTTGGATATTTTTAAAATAAAACCAAGGTCGTTCTAGTCTACAACATAAAAAATAGAATTAAAACACCATTTATTTCATTTTTTTATTTATGTATTGAATTTGTAGGGTCTAAAAACATTTAAAATGGGATTTATATCCTTTAAATGGGATAAATAATTAAATTACATGGTTTTTAGATTTTAAAATCCTAAAAAGGAGTTAAAGGGTTAAGTTGTAGGAAGAATAATGGAAAACCAAATTTAAAAATATATTTTTCCCAAAAAGAAAATTTTGAAAGGGTAACATGGTTTTACCCTTAATCATCCCTTTATTATTTCATAAGGGTATTGGGATACCCTGGCGTAACCTTTTTAAACTCAATAATACCCTTACACATCCTTTAGAAAATCATAGTTACCATTACACAGTGCCTTAATTTCCCTTACGCAACCTTTGAAAACCTGAGGCTACCCTTGTGTAGCTCACCCTACCCTTATGCGAGCAAAGTAAACCTCATGTTACCCTTACATATCCCATAATAATCACAAGCTACCCCTTTTTATTTGGGGATATAACTTTACAAGAGCATCCAACTACCTTTATGAAACCCTTAGAAATATAGGTTTAATCTTATAAAGTTCCAATATTACCCTTATGTAGTTCATACACATAAGGGATTACCCTTACGTATCTCATAAAAAATGGAGATACCATTACACAGCCTTTAAAACCCTGAGGTTACCCTTATTCTTCTCACCCTACCCTTATGTGAGTATAAAAAACATTATATTTCCTTTACATAACCCATAGGAATCATGAGATACCATTATGTATCTAGGGAGATACCTTTAAATAAGCATATAAATACCTTTACTCAACCCTTAGAAAGATAGGATTACCCTTATATAGTTCCAAGATTACCCATACACAGTGAATCTATGCAAGGTATTATCCTTACATAACTGAAAGAAAAAGGGAGTTACTCTTATGTGAAGCTGGGATGACCCTTATGTAGTGCATTTGATCATTGTCTTACCCTTATTCAGTGTACCTTACACTTACATAGGTATATGAAATCTACTGGTACCCTTATGTAGTGTATAGAAAAGGTATTTACCCTTAAGAAGACATGAAAAGTGATCTCTACCATTATGTAACTCATTAAAACAAGGAGTTTCCCTTACATGAATCCTAAAAACCACCATCACATTAAGTTATGGGGGACTTAACCATACATAGAACCTATATCATTCGTAAGGGTAAAATTGATTAAAAATTATTTAATTTTTCATCAAAAAGGATAATAAAATAAAAAATACTTTAATTATTATAAAAAATGAAGATGTTATAGTTCTCCCCATAATAAGGCTTTTTGCCCCCCCAAAATATTCTTATCCAAAATATAGAAAAACTCAAGACTAAAAGAACTCCCACACTCAACCCAGGAGGAGGACTGTCCAAAAAATATAATAAAGACTCAACCAAAATGATGATATCAAGAACAACACGAATATCAATACACATCTCCTAAAAAACTAAACAACACTGAGAGGAACTAGAAAAAACTAGACAAAACATGATACTTGGCATAGTTCACCCCACCATTTAAAGATTCACCAAAATGGTGTAACATGAGGAAAAATCTACTAGAACAAATTAATTTAACTTAAATAAGATACTTCTATCACATGCCATAGAAAAACATCTAAGATCCAGAACTGAAACTTTAATTAATGGTAAATCAAAATCACCTCAATGACTCCCAAAATATACAGTACTTTAAAGACCAATCAATATCCAAACCATCCAAAATAAAGGAATATAACTAATAATGATTTCTATCTCAGGCATGTACTTGATGGTAACCTTGGATTTTCAACATCAATCATCACCCCTTGGTGGGCTCATAGAATCAACCACCAACACCTCTAGGGTCTTGGACCATCAAGAATCTATATGATTCTTATTACCTAAGTACAATCCCAAGTCTTATCCAAGTCCAATCGGAATGATATAAAAACAACATGTCCAATGCATAAATATGGAACTATACTCTCATGAGGGATATCATCCATCACATCAATATTGATATCTAACCATCAGCAAAAAAATAGGTTACTGAGTAAAAATAATAATTCAAATGGTTATCCAACACCAACCATAGGAAGACACCATGAAAGAAATAAATGGGAGATAATTTGAAAGATAAAAACTACAAACATCTATATGTCTTTATCATAGGATTTTATATTATCCCTAAGAGTGAAAAAAACCTTGAGGGACTAAAACCATTCAAGGTAAAGTTTAACCATTCAAGATTTCACATCCACAAGGAAAAACAACATAGAACTCAAGGAAAAAATTCAACATCACGATCATAGCCAAGTTCTACAAGATAAAATAATCAAAGAAACCAAATCAAGATAAAAGAGATCCCCATAACAAGAATGTTAACTATAATAAAGAAAACACAAATATATTCCACTCCAAGATCAGAAACAATAAGCTAGATCAACATCAACCACAACTTTCAACTTATCCACATTGTGAAATGATTCACTCTAAGGCCTATAGGTGGAGTAGTGTTATCTTGAATCATTTACTACCCCACAATCATGATATAATATTCCCTAAACAAAAATTCCATTTTAGGTATCCCTACTTATATAACATCACATTTTGACCAAAGAAGCCATATCATTTATAATCTATAAGATCTTTTAAACATGGATTATTAGAATGGATAGGTGATCCACACTAAAAGAATATGATATGTCTCATATTACCCTAAGAAGATATTAATATCTCAAAAAACTCCCATTATCCACCAAATGGGGAATATTTACTAAATACCACTATGAACAAGGAATTATCCACTTTCTATTGATCTTCTAACTATATCTCAGCTAAAAAGGTACTTTTAAGCACCATCGGGTAAGAGGTCAAACAATACATTGTGATAACAATTACAAGGTCTAGAAAAATACCTTTTCTAAAATAAATATCCTTAAAGGAGTCATCACATATAATCTTAGGTAAGAAATATACAAAACTTTGTAATTTCATAATTCACTTTGAATATGATAGTTCATCTTGACTTAAACCCAACAGCTTAGAAACATTATCCTTATTCACTTACTTAGTATACTTACACTGAATGAATATTGGTTAAAGAATCACCAAGACATTTCTTCATACAAATAGAAAGGAATCGTGACTTCTCACTACTCTCATCCAGGTCCTTCAAATAAAGAGTTGATAAACATGCCCATTAGAAACATCAGAAGTCTTGAGAGAATCAAAGGCCTTTTAAAATCATTAAATACACTATATTACTTCAAGGGAACCCCACCAACCTCTGTAATAAAGTGGAATAAAATTTAAGAAAACCTGGATGGGGTCAAAAATTGAAAATTATTAGGCTCCACCACTCGATTAGAAGTCTATGTAGAGTCTTCAACTAGAGACATCGCATCTAAAAACATTGAAGGAATACTCTGAAGATCAAACCAACAAATTAATTTTATATATTTCTTGAAGTGTTTTCTTGGAGACATTTCTAAACAACATTAAACATAGGCTAATCATGTCAAGAATAAAATAAATTATGAAACAAAATAAAAACAAGAAAAATATTTCAAAATAGAAAATTATTCCCTATTTATAAAACAGTACAATTTTCTTTAAAATGTAAATTTTTTTATAAACCTATCATAGTTTTAAAAATATATTACCAGTATATAGAACTTGTTTTAAGGATTCAAAAATTAATCCTTTTTTCCAATTCCAAATCCACTTCCATTTTAAACACTTTACAAACAAAAAAATCTTCTAAAAACATTCCATTATCACATCACACAAGAGTATTTGAAAATCATTTTTCTAAACCAATATTTCTATAAAAACAAACCTTTTGGTAATTGAAAACAATTTTCAAAGAACTCACATTAAATTTTTTAATCTATAACTTGGTTTTCACAAAGGATCTAAAACCAAAACCAAATGGATTAATGTTGAAATAATAAAATAAGAGCATGAAATAGAATATACCCAAAATGTCTATTCAAAACAAGAACCCTCCAAAATAACCCCACATGAGTGAATTAATTTTGGAAAAAAATGGACAGGGCACCAATTTTGGGTTAGAGTGGAACTATGTATTTCTTGGTTGCATGGGATGGTAAAACATGCACCAACCTCACAATAGTTCCTGGATTAGCTTCCAGACCAACCACACTGATTCCTCACAGTTTACCAGCCTGTAAAGGCATGGTACGGTGTTGTTCATCTTTTCCTTCCAATATCAAACTCATAAGAGATTACCAAAATAAAAGATAATCTCATTAGGAATCTAAATCTATTTTATATTTAGGAAACTAATAGCTCAAAAGAAATACTCAAGTCCCCACTTTTTGGGTAAATCAAGTCTCATCATGAAGAGTTGAGGATCAAGAACCCTCTCACGAACTAACTCTTGAGTCCTAAATCATTATTAATATTCTTTATACCATGACTCACCCTAAATAAAAAAAATTCTTTCATGGAAAATTACTTTATTTTAATTAAACGCCTCCTTTGATACCATTTGTAATGAACTATCACATAATTCCATCTAAAATTATATCTGAACTGATTTTATAATAACCCAAAGAATTTTATCAATCCTCATAGGCTTTCGACAAGCACCCAGGCATCCAAAAACAATATTTGGGAATATTTAACCAGAAACATAAGACAACAAAGTTAAGGTACACACCAAAAACATCATCAGATAAATAAATCAGTACAACCACAATAGGGTATATAGAGATGATACAAAAACTGAAATAATAGAAAAATCTACCAAGAACCATCTCCTGGTGGTCCATGACTACACACCATGTAATACTATAAGACTTTATAATATAGTTCTATATAAAATAATTGATTTCATTGATATATTTCCTTACACGCAACATCAAGTATAAACGAACCGCGATATACTATTAAAACATTAATAGCTAATGTTATAGTTATCATCTAGAAATTGGATTGGTAGGTATGAATAGGACTAACTAAATTATGAAAATTGTATGGATTATATATGCATAAAATTAATTCATTAGTTATCAGTTAATTAGAAATTAAAATAAGAATCATTTAAAATAATGTGAATTTTTTTCTAAAAAATTAATTTCCTGTGTGGAATGTGTTTTTATCTTAATAAGTTGAATTATTTTCTATTTTTGAATTATTTTAATTAAATTTATATATTTTATATTAAATTAAATGTTTTAACATTAATCTAATTTTTTTCTAGGTATACGATAGGAATAAATCCAATTTTATGTTCAAACAGTTTTTATCACATTTTTCACACTTATTTTAAAATAAATTTATTTCACTAGTAGAAATTGAATTTTGAAAAATGTATCCAATATTTATAATTATTATTTATAAAGTTGGTAAGTGGGTCCCTTTTATTTTTAGTCATTATGAATAGTAACCATGGTAAAATTTATCACCTCAGTAAGGGGTAAATTGAGCTAACCTGGGTTAAAACTAAGTGTTAAGGCCACTATTTTTTATATTAATTCGTATTGGATGAAGGTAATTTGACCCTTATCACCTTAGTATTTATTTTAATTTTTTAAGGTACATGTGTCTATGAAAATGGCCTATATAATATTTAAATCAAATAAAAATACAAAATTTCACTCTCTTACTTTTAAATATCTCTTATATGTTCACATAGGGACAAAAGAAAGTTATGAATGAATATTAATGGTTATTTTAAGAATAATGAAATTATATTAATTATGGTAATTTATTTATACTTTTCAGTGATTATATAATTACCTTAAATGTTTAAGCAGTGCCGACACAGTATTTCATCAATGGAAAAATAAAATAAATGATTTTAAAAATATTAAAAGTAATATAATTTGAGTGATTTAAAGTGTTCCAAAAAAATTATTGATTAATATAACAAATTATTTTTGTGTTAAAGGATTATATTCTAATTCCATCTTTGTATTGATGTCTTTAAAGTCAAATTAAATGAATAGTTTCAAAAATAACATTAATGATATTTTGTGAAAATAATATTTTATTAAATAATTTAAAAATCAAAAAAAATGAAATAGGAAAAGGGGGATAATATATGGTTTAAAATGTAATATATTTTCCATTAATTAGATAATTTTCACCTAAAAAGTAAAATTATAACCCTTTAAGAGTGAAAATTATGTTACCACAATTATGTTAAAAATTAAGGGGTTAAACCAAAAGATAAGGTTTAAAACATCTCTTAAACCTATTAAAATTTTATTGGTTGATGTGATTTCAAAAAAATATTACCTTATCTTAAAATATATATTCATTTGGAAGAATATTTCTAGGTAAGGAATTTATTATATTTTAATCTTTTAATAAAATCTATAGTACCTCTCCCCTCGTTTATAAAATAGAACCCTTTATTTCTCTTATTTACACCACTTTGAGCCTTATATCCTAATGAAACCATACCAAATTATCTTATCAACATCCTTATGAAAGTTTTGGAATTATTTTCCTCCCAAAGTACCAACATTAGGGTCCTTAAGAGGATATCTAAAGGAGTTGTTCCAAATAAGAGGTAATCACCTTAACCGATCACTTTATTTTTAATTATTCTTTTACCTCCTCTAAGTCATTTATATAATTCATAAAATAATAAATTAATTATCCTCAATATAATGAAATTTTATTTTGATTATGAAACCATATTTATTCACCCTATTTTCCATCAAATGGGAAGTGAAAGTATCACTTCTATCTAACGGCCTGAAGGCCTTAAAATTTTTTATTATTAAGATAGGTCCCCCTTTTAAGGGATAAAATGGGAAACCCAAAGACTTCATGACTTAGGATAAATCACAACCCGAGGGCCAAGGAAAATAAAATCAGATTGACAATATAGAAACTTACCCTCCCTAACATTTGAATATGATTAATCTCTCCACTATTACAAATAGATTTATCAAGAAAATTCCATGTGTCAAATCACAGGCCCAATCTGATGGCTAATGCCATACCAGTGAAAGTATCACTTCTACATACATATGGCTTACTGTCTCTATGCAGTGATAAAATTAATTTTTTATCACCATCTTTCATGGATGGTTATTATGATGGGTTTAAATTTATTTATGATATTTATGAAATAAATATATACCAACCCTTCTTACCCTTATTTCATATGGTTTAAAGTTTATTGTTTTTTATATATACCTTATTACCTTCCAACCCTTTGGGAAATGAACACTTGTATACTGGAATCTCTACAAAGCAATATGATTCCTTTTTTATATCCAATTTACGTGGATGGTAATAAGGATATATTTAATTGATATATATTATATATATGGTATAATAATTATTATTTAAGGTTTAATTATTATTTAACTTTATTTTTTTCTATCCATTGAATAATGAAAATAGTGTTCATGTGTATGAACAGCATACCATCTCCATGAATGATGTAATTCATTTTTCTATCTCTACCTTTTATAGATGAATATAAATATATAAATATATATATAATTCATATATATGATATTTATATCATGATTAAAATTTTGGAAGTTATTTAACCATGATCAAATTATGGGGACCAGGACTTCCAAACCAAAACATTCATGAAAAGTGAAGCAGTTATCACCAAGAACAGTGATTTTAATAATAAATTATTAACAAAAGGTTGATAATATTTCATAAGTAAATCATATATGGTATGATAGATATGATTATTGTTCTATAATACATGTATAATAAATCTATATTTATTATATAAGATTTGAACAAGCATGAAGAAATACGATACTTGAGGTAAGGGATTTATATTTCAATCCTATTTTTAATGAGGATTCTTTATGATTAAATTTAAATTGATGAAATTATATTATCATTAATTTATAAATCCATTTTATTTTTATTATTATTTTTTTATTTATAAACAATAAAAATTTTCCTTTCATTTTTCCCACTTTAACTACTCAAGAGATAAAAACAATGTTTTTAAGGGAAACCTACTTTATTTCTCTCTTCGATCAAAAATCCTTTTTCTTCCAAATCTATGTTTTTATAAAATGTTTTAAATAATGTTTTAATATTATAATATGATTTTTTTAATTTCATTTTTACCCATGATTTACTTTTTTAAAAAATAACTTAAAAGTGATCTTCATTTTTTTCTAAATGGGGTACTTTTTTACTTTTTACAGAAGTGTAAAAGGAATGTTTTATTTTAACATATATAGAATGAATGAAATTTACCAATATTAATACTACTAAATTATTTGAATATTTATTTAAAAAAATTCAAGTTTATTTTAAAATAATTTTTTTTCCTTAATATTTGGGAAATTTTATATTTTAAATTAGTGATTTCAGAGAAAAAATGGTATTTCCCTTAGGAAATATTTCAATAATTATTTTAAATGAATTTTTATCTATGATAAAATCCTTTGATGTTAATTATGTTTTACTAGGGATATGATCTAATGATACCATATTTATTATTTATATAGATGTTTTATTATTATTATTATGAGATATTTACAAAACTCATTTATTTTCCATGGGTTATGATATGATGAATTTATGTGATGTTTATGATTTTTTTCTTTATACAGATTATGATATGATGATATAATGATTTTTTTACAATATTTTAGAACACATATGTATGGTTTTCATTATTTTATGGGTGGGAACTAAATTATATATTCCTCCAATTCATTGGGTAAAGTTTTATATCTCATGAGATAACAATAGAAAACAAATTGATGTGCTTAATACACTATTGGAAACAAGTCAATGTGCCTAATACACTGTGGGAAACAATTTAATGTGATTGATACGCTATCGGAAAAAAGTTGATGTGATTGATATACTATAAGAAACAAGTCGGTTTGATTTATCTAGTATGAGAAACAGGTGATGATGTATGATCTATTATGATATGGGAAATAGGTGTTTATGCCTGAACCATTATGATTTGGTGGGTTCGGTAGCTAAAATTTACATATAAAAATATTTTTATACTTATAATGGTTTCATAATTTTATGACATGAAATTATGGTTCATGATTGATTTATGATTATTTATCACTCTTATGATTCTTGTCTTTTCAAATTATAAATTTTTATACCACAACGTAGGTTTAGGATCCATGATAGATTGGGTATAAAATTTGTAAGTTATGTTCATGATCTCATACCCCTATGTTTATCTTATGATTTCATATAATCATTTATTGATATCAATCATGTTTAACCTTATTAAGAATCTTAGATCACCCTTTATTATGTTTAATTTCCCCAGTTTATAAGGGAAGGTTTTAGTTGAGTGGGTATATGAAGAGTACTATGTGGGAAGATCTTTATGGTAGATATTGAATATATTTAATGAAATAAGAAGGTTTTGTATCTATTATCTAAATACACTAAACCTTTATGATCCTAAGGATTTTATTTTTGAAATTTATTGAATATTAATTTAAAAAGATATAATATTTATGTATGAAAATATTGGGTCTCTATATTCGGTATCAAAGGAAAGGTTTAGTAAATATTTTTAGATTGGGATTATAAGACTTTAGTGAAACCCTAGGAATAAGTCTAAATATAATATAACATTATGAAGTGTTGGTAATGGAAATTTATATAATTAGTTAAACATAAGGTCCCATATATTGAGAATAAGTTTTCTTTATTTAGATATATTATGAATAATATTTCATGATTATATGTGTTGGAATCAAAAAAAAATATTACACACACTTTTCCCCATGACCTATTATATTATCCTCACTTAAATAAAGCATGTTGAGTTTGATTAGAAATCTGTATCTATTCTATAAGAATAAGAAGATTGGATTTCTATGAGATCTAAAAATGCACCACACTGAGGTATTAATATTCTTTAGAAACATTTCTAAATATGATGGTGAGGTGGTGAGGACTACCCTCCATAAGTAGGTTGTGGATTTCACAAATTTCTATTAAAAAGGTGTTTCCTCCTTAAGAACCATTTTTAGGGTCTTATGAGAAATTTTTGGCATTCTAAAATGCCTTAATAGGGTGTATACACTATAGTATGGGGGTGTAGTTCACTTTTTAGGTTTTTATTTGACTACTCTCAGTGCCTAAACGAACTTATAGATAAAAATTTATAACTATTAAAAGTTATGTTTCATTTTAGCCTGAATAAAATTTGATAATGTCTAAAATATTTCATAGCTCTTTTCTCTGAACACATAACACTTTCATCATTTTTTGATTCCATTAATTCATGGATTCTATAATTTCATATATTACATCCGTCTATGGACTCTATAAGTTCATAGATTCCATCAGTTTTCAGATTCAATTAGTTTGTAGATTAAATCAGTTCACGAATTCCATCAGTTCATGGATTTTATTAGTTCATAGATTCCATCGGTTGACTAATTCCATTATTTTTTGAATCTGATCAGTTCATGAATTACATTAGGTCATGTATTCCATCATTTCAATAATATAATCAATTATTGGATTCCATTAGTTCATAGATTCTATCATTTTATGGATTCCATCATTTTATAGATTCTATAAATTCATAGATTCAATTATTTCATAGATATTCACCTTAATCTAATGGAATTATATTTTCTTTTTAGGTCTAACATAGTGAATTTCATCCTCCCACAAAGTGAAACAAAATGATTTGTGGACACATGTTTCTATAAATCCACATGTTACTATGTGGTTTTTTTATGTTATTGACTATTTTGAAAAAGAGGTTGTTCACTGATGCCTATAAATACTAATTCCAACTTCAAGACTAGGGAGTGTTGAGATAATAAAGGAAGATAAATGGAGGAATAACTTGGACTCATACTGGGTTCACTCACCCATAATCACTCAAGTAAAATTTCCAAGTCTCATACTAGGGAAGGCCTTTGTGATGTAATCCCATGAAGGCCCTCTATAATAAAATCAATCCATAAGAAAATCACTTAACAAATAATTCTATATTCTATATGAATCCTTGGTAATTTGTGGTATGAGGCATCATTTTATTCCCTCCCACATAGTGAATGAATCACTTCGTGAAGTTTTATGTGGCCAGTCCTATGAAATAAAACCTATGTGGAATTCTTATGTAGAGAACAAATGAAAATTCCCTTATGAAACCATCCCTATATGGAGAATTATATTAATCTAGTCCTATATATAAAATTCTAGCCTACCAACCCTATACGGAAGTCCTATGATGAGCGCATATGCGAGTTCCCCTATATGGATAGATCTATATGGAAAATTCAATGAAACCATCCCTTTGTAGAAAATTCTATGCATATAAACCTATGCACCCTTTAGCCTAGACACTTCACTACCATCACTTCCCCCCAAGAAAAATGGATATTCCCACCATAAACTTTTCAGTTTAGGTCAAGAATGTTTTTAGTTGTGACACATATAATCCCAATACTCATCCCACAATTATCCATGAGTTGAGATACTCCTAATGAATATAAAATTTCAACAAGATTTGAGATACTCCTCATTTTTCCAAAAACATGGACATACTCTTAGGTATAAGCCCCATATAAAACTTGATCTTTATAAGTCAAAATATTCCCCATGGTTCCATAAATATGAGAATCCTCCTAGGTTTAATCCCTAATTAAACCTTAATCTCCATGAATCGAGATACTCCTCATGGTTTCAGAAAAATGGGTATCCTCTTAGGTATAATCCCAAACCAAACCTTAATCTCCATGATTTTAGATACTTCTCATGGTTCTTGAAACGTAGTCATCCTCTTAGGTGTAATCTCTAACTAAAACTTAATCTCCATGAGTTGTGATAATCCTCATGGTTTTAGAAATATAGGCATCCTATTAGGTGTAAGCTCTGATCAAACCTTAATATTCATGAGTTGAGATACTCTTCATGGTTATGGAAATATGGTAATACTCCTAGGTGTAATCCCTAATAAAACCTTAATCTACATGAATTGAGATTTTCCTCATAGTTCTAGAAATATGGGCATCCTCCTTGCTGTGATCCCCAATCAAACTAAATATTTTTGAGTTGATATTATCCTCACTGTTCTATAAAGATGGGAATCCTCCTAGCTGTAATCCCTAATCAAACCAAATCTCCATGAGTTGATATTCTTCTCATGGTTATAGAAACATAGGAATACTCATACGTGTAATCCATAATAAAACCTTAATATCCATGAGTTGAGATTCTTCCCATGGTCTAAAAATATGGGTATCCTTATAGGTGTAAGCCCCATCCAAAAATTAATCTCTATGAATTGAGATTCTTCTCATGGTTCTAGAAATATGGGAATCCTCATAGGTGTAATCCCAAATAAAACCTTAATATCCATGAGTTGATATTATCCTTATGGTTCAGTAAATTTGGGTATCCTCCTTGGTGTAATCCCCAATAAAACCTTAATCTCAATGATTTGGGATTCTTCTCATGGTTCAAGAAATATGGGATTCCTCCTAGGTGTAATCCCTAAAACATAAATTCACCTGACTCACCTACTTGATCATGTATATTAGGGAATCCCATGTGTAATCCCCACCTTATTTTCTATTGTCTCCCCTTTAACGATACAATAATTTTCCTAGGGTATCCTCAGTGTGTAAACCCTCCTATAAAATCTAATGGAACATGATCATGTGATGTGATTGATCTTATATGGTCTCTTGTTTCTCAAAAAGTTCATGAATCACATGGGATTAGAAATTTGTAATGATTATTTAATCATCATGATGAATTTTCCTCAAGTTCGGTCCTCCTAGTAAGGTGGAAGAATAAACCATTACATCAAAATATATGGGTTTTTTATTCCCACTTTCAAAGGATATGTAGGATGCCTCTTTCAGGTTCAATCTCAACACCAAAACACAAAACACCTCCTTGTATGTAAATAAACTCCATAGATCCTAACTAACTAAATCATTATGAATTAATGAGTAAAATATTGGGAAACTATCATACATATTTATTTTTTTATCAAACACATGGACATGATCAGATCATTGGAATTAGAGTAACCATCCCCACACTGGTATATGGGAAGGATTCATGAATATGTTTTATATCTATAAGAGAGCATCAAAGTATGAAATAATCCCTATAAAAATAGTGTAGTGATCCCGACCACCCATCCACTCGACCGACGTTTTTTCTATGATATCGCTAGAAAAATCTTAATGACCACCAATATTGGGAAAGTAGGTCTGTATTAACTCATAATGATTGTGGGCATCAAATGTATAAAATTTTCTATTAGAAACAATATTATAGTTAACTAAAATTATTATAACTTGATTCTTACACTTCCCTTTTTGGTTATAGTCAATTTTTTGAATCATAAGAAATCATGATAAAAATTTATGTGTTAGGAAATGAAATGATTTTTCACGTGAGAAAACAAATGCTATTGGATATAGAAGGAATAATATTGTTTTTATTCTCATGAAACATTCTCAATAAATAAATCAAGTTGAGCTTCCAAATAATCAAAGGATGGAACAATGTACTGTTGATTCTTTCATGAGGCATCATCCACCTTCTTTTATGGATCTCTTGATTTACTAGTGGATTAGTGATGGATCAGCACCATTGAGAAAATATTTTCTATTCTATAGTGCTCAAAACATGAAAACGTTGTCCTAGCCATTTATCATTTGTAAGGAGAATAAAATCAATGGTGTAACCTTATTAAGAATATGAGATAACAGGAAGAAACTAACTCCATGGAATAAGATGAGTTTAAGAAGATACTATCTTATAATTACTTCCCCCATATTATATATACATAAATTAATAAGGAATACCTTTAGCTTAAGAAAAAATAAGATGAATACATTAGTACTTATGGGAAAAATTTTACATGACTTTCAAGGCACGCTTTTTGTTTAAGCATTAGCCTAAAAGGAAAAATTTATTGATTCTTTGGTAGCTTAAAACCAAGACACTAAAAGGTGTTATCCATAAGATACTTTATTATCTACAAAGAAATTGTTTTATGTGTACTCAAGGTATAAATGGAAATTGTAGATTCCCATCATTCACATGGTTTTGATAAGAAAATTAAGATCAAGTCTTATGAAAAATAAAATAAATCACATGGTGGGAATAAATTCTCACCATATGCATGCAAGAAATGTGGGAAGAAACATCATGGTAATTGATTTAATGGAACTATGAGGTTCTTTAAATGTGTATAGGTGGTTCATAAATCCCATGAATTTAAAAAAGGTGATAAATAGGTTGGTTAATGCAATGGAGGAAAATAATATTCCAACTAATGTACCACCCATGCTCCAATATTTTAAATTCAAATAGTATGGTAATTATGTCAACAATTGCATTAATTTAAAGGTTTATAATGATTATCAGCATCAAAAACCTCTTAATATCAAATAAAAAGTTAAATATCATGAAATAACAACTATTAAAGTGGGTTAAAAGAATTAAATGTTGAAAGGTACACTTATTATCCACTCTAAAAACACTAATGTCTTATTTGATTTTGGATCTACCCACCCTTATATATATATATATATTGGGTTTCAAAAGGGTATATAATTACAAGATCAATGACTAGATATTTAGTTAGTGGTGAAAACTTCTAGTGGTATGTTGGTTTCATCTCAATTCTATAATTCCTCTTCAATTGAAGCTTCTGGGAAAGTGATTCCTGTAAATCTTATGATTTTCTCTTATATTGAATTTTATGTGATTATAGACATGGATTGAACTTCTCTTTATGGGGTTCATATCAATTATAAAGGAAGGGAAGTTTAATTTTGTATTATAAATAATTTTATGATCATATGTTAGTATGATGATAAATATTAACATCCAATGGAAATTGAATCCATTGTATGGGTCTTTATTACTATTCAATAGGGGTGTTTATCTCAGATGGTTGTTGAGAAACTCAATATAGAATATATGCCTATTATATGATAATTTTTTGATGCCTTTATATAATAATTTACTAGTATAACTAAAAATCATGAAGTTGAGTTTTAAATAGAACTCATACCTTGTTTTATACATATTTCAAATACTCTATATAGAATGGCCTTGATTGAGTTGTAAGAATTGAAGAAAAAACTCCCAAAAAAATATTGACAAGGGATCCATTCAGTAATGTGCATCACCTTGGGGTGCACCTATTATTTTTTTTAAGAAGAGATATGGATCAATTTTACTCTGTATTAATTATCAAAAACATAACAATATTACTATCAAGAATAAGTATCCTCTACCACATATTGATGACTTATTTGATTAAATTCATAAAGCTCAATAATTTTCCAAGATTGACCTTCATTATGGATACTATTAATTGAGGTTCAATAAGTAGGATATATACAATATAAAATTACATATTAGTTCTAGATAATATGAATTTATTTTAATTTCATTTGGTCTAACTAATTATACCACTATATCATGGATTTATTGAATAGAGTCTCTAGAGATTACCTTGATTAGTTTTTGGCAATCATATAGATGATATTATTATCTATTCAAAGATCAATGAAGAGAATTAATATCACTTGATTATTGTGTTGAAGACCCTAAGGAAGGATAAGTTTTATATAAAATTTACTAAGTGTGAATTTTGTCTATAAAAATTTTCATTTTTTTGGTCATATAATCTCAAGTGAGGGTATATTGGTGGATCCATCGAAGATGGAAGTTATTGAATGTTGAACTAGACCAATAATAGTGACTAAGATCCATAGTTTTCTTAGTTTTTATAGTTGTTAATGATTATTTATGGATAATTTATCATGTTTATATAATCCACTCAAAAATTTAAGTCGAAAGGGTTTTAATTTCATGTGGATAGATGAATGTGAAGAAAATTTCAAGGGACTAAAGAGGAGGTCAGTCAGTGCATCTATTCTTAAATAACCTTATAGTAGAGAAGGGTTTTCGATCTATATTGATGCATAAAATAAGGGACTAATATAAATTTCCATGTATAATGATATGGTGATAGCTTATTCCTCGTGATAATTGAAGTTTCATGAGAAAATTTACCCAACTCATGATTTGGAGTTAGTTGTGGTAATTTTTTCATTAAAGGTATGGAGGAATTATATTTATGGATAAAGGTGTGGAATATGTACCAATCATAAAAGTTCAAAGAATATATTCACATATAAAGAGATTAATATACACTATATAAGATGGTTGGATTTGATTAAAGATTATAACTACTCAATACATTACAACTTTAGGAAGGAGAATAGGGTGGCTAATGCTCTAAGTTGGAAAGACCATGATATTTTTTCATTATAAGGATTTAAAGTGATCCAATACTTATGAATTTTCATAATATAGAACTTGAAACCCTATAGAAAGGGGAAGGAACCTATCTTTCTCAGATTAAATTCCATCCATTTATCTATGTGAGGATTAAAGAGGCATAAAAAATTATATATCTGTAAAAGAAGGTGAGAAATTTTCTTTAGTTAAACTTTGATTTTAATGGAATTATAAGGTTCAAGAAACATGTATGTGTTCTATTTATACCAGATATAAAGAAGGAGTTATTATTTAAGTATCATAGTTCATAATTCTCTATTCATCATGGAAGTATGAAGACTTATAGAGACCTGAAAGATTATTTTTGTTGGGATAGCATGAAGAGATATATTTCAGAGTATGTTTCTTGATGATTGTTTTGTTAGTAAGTTGAGGTTGATAGGTAAAATTTTAATGGGATTTCACATCTATTACCCATACCAAAATGGAAATGGGAAAACATCACAATATATTTTTTCAAGAGACTCCCCAAAATTTCTAGTTTCCATTATGTTATTTTTGTTCTAATCGATCACTTTAAAAATTTATAACACTTCATTACAACTAAATAATATTTATCAGTTAATTATATTTCCATGATAATAATTAAGGAAGTGGTAATGTTGCACGGATTACCACATTATATTGTATCTGATTAGGATTTGAGGTTTACTTCAAAGTTTTGGTGAAGTCTTCAGCAGGATTTGGATACAAATTTGAGTTTTAGTACTACTTATCATCCTCAAAAAAATAATTTCAATCTAATAGAACCATTCAAAACCTAAATCACATGATTAGGTCTTAATATATAAATTTAAAAGGTGTTTGGGATCAACACATTCCTTTATATGAGTTTTCTTGCAGTAACAGCTTTCACTAAAGTATTTAGATGTCTCATTATGGTTCCCTCTATGGTAGGAAGTATAGAACTCCCACATGTTTGGATAGAGTTGGGGAAAGAAAGATATTGGGTCCTATACTAGATGAGTAAATGTCAGAGAAAGTTATATCCATTCAGTATTATATAAGAGTATCTCAGAGTCAATAGAAAAGTTATGTTGAAAACCGTCAATGAGATATGGAGTTTGAAGTTGGTGAAAATGTATTTACGTGAATTTCTCTATATAATAAGTTTATAAGATACAAAAAGAAAGGAAATATAATCCCTAGGTATAATGGATCCTTTGATATTGTTGATCGAGAAAGGATAATATCTTATCACTTTGTGCTTCCAATGAACCTATCTCAAGTTCATGATGTGTTCCATGTAAATATCCTAAATAAGTACATATATAATAAATAACATGTAATAAACTCATAGGTTTTACCAATAGAGAATGGTTTTTCCTATGAATAACAACCAGTAGAAATCTTGTATCATAGAGATAAAGTGGTATGAAATAAGACTACTCGCCTAGTTAAAGATCTCTAAAGGAATAAGAAATTTTAAAATTATACTTGGTAACAAAATGATGTAATGAAATAAAGATATATTCATTTTTTTATATCATAGTGAATAAATTTTGAGGTTTAAATTCATTTTAATGGGGTAAGAATGTAACACCCTGATATTTTATGATATAGTTCTCTATAAAAAATTATTTCTCTGATATCTTGCATTATACGCAATACTGAGTTTAAAAAAAACAACAACATACTATTAAAATGTTTTTATTTAATGTAATATTTATAAACTAGCTTTTTCATTTATGGATATGAATAGTAATATCTGAATTATGAAAAATGTAACATCTTGAAATTTTATGAAATATATTTTCTTTCAAATTAATTTAAATTCTTTATCAGATTGTGTTACATGCAGCACAAAGTTTATCTTATGTTAAAATCAATACAAAGGTTAGATTTCATTGAACACAACACCAATTTTAGCTTGTGTTACATTTAATAATGAGTTTCTTTGAAATCTTATGTTGCACGCAAGACTGAGTTATACCGAATGATAATATATTATTAATATTATCATTTAATACGGTAGTTATCACTTAGCCATTATATTTCTAGGTATGAATATGAGTAACTATATTATGTTTAAACATGTTTATAAATTTTTTTGAAATTAGTACAATAAATTTTATAGTCATAATATAAGAATAAATCTAATTGTACGCTTAAAAACTATATTTTTCTAAAAAGAAGTTTTATCACCTTTTAATGGAAGGCTTGTTTTAAAAATAAATTTTGAAAATTTTATAAATTTTATTTGAAAAAAAAATTCATTTTTTTAAGAATAATTTCAAATTTATCTTAGGGTGAATTTTTGGTATTTTTTTGAGAAGTTCCATTTTTTGATAAATAGTGAAAATTTATGAATTTAAATTGAAAACTGCTTTTAATATAAATAATTTATATTGATAACTTATATTTTTAATTGGTTTTAAAGTCAAAATAGATAAATTATACATCTATTAATACAATTTTGGTCACTAAAGTCTTTTTTGTTTTGAATTTAGATATAAAAACATAGAAAACTTTTAAACACTTTCACTTTAAAAGGTCTCTTTCTTGCCACATCTGCAGGAATATATTTAAATTTAATTTTCTCACTAATATAAATTGAATTTGGAAAAAAATTATATGTAGTTGTATTAATCATAATATTTATATTATAATAAGTTAAACTTAATTTTTTACCATAATAATAAGTGAAAAAAGTTAAAATTAATTAACGATGTTATGGTTAAAATGGGGTTTTGCGCAAGAAATCTGTTTGTATTAAAATTAATTTTACACGCGCATAGAATTTTTATTTAATGATTTGGAATTAATATTTATAATAATTATGCATAAATTATATAATAAATATATTTTTAATTATATTATTAAAGGATAAATTACCTAGGTAAATAAAAAGATACAAGTTGCCTTAGTAAAAACTATAAATATAAAATTGAGTAAACTCAAAGACTAAGGAATAAAATGATAAAAATAGTTTTCTTTATATTTTGTGTAATTTTTTATTGACCATAATTTCAATCAAATCCATTATTTTTCAATTTTTGAGGCACATGATGTAAGGGAGACCTCCCAATAGTGTATAACTTTTTGTATTTATAAGAATGCCACTCCTCCTCCACTATAAAAGGGAACTAACCCCCCCCCCCTCACTTATTCACATTTCTAAATCCATTTGGATTATAAAAAACCTAAAAATATAATCTAAAAAATTCTTCCTATAATCCTATAATCCTCAATTTGGGCATAAAGAAAACCAAGGAAGTCCTTTGGTGTAAACCAAATTGAGTTATCTAAAGAAGAGGTAATATTCTTCAACGAGTGATTTTGTTTTATTTCTTTCTCTATCCGTTAAATTCTTATTATTACATGATTATATAATAACCTCATAATAATAAATATAATAAGATGTTTTTATGTTGAGTATTTTACCTAAACCTACACGCACTTCCATCAAATGAATAATGAAATCACCGTTCTTATGTACGGAAGACTACTGTCTCACGAAACGATGTCGTTTGTTTTTCCATTACCACATCTCATGGTTTAAAATTATGATGTACATAATATTTTTGTATGATATATATTATATTTATTATGTATTCATACTTCTGTAGTTATTATATAACACATGCCTTCATGCTTTCCATTTTGGGGGGATATGATAACATCATCTATAAACGTGTGGACTATTGACTCTTCAAAGCGATGTAATTCATTCACACTTTACATAGAATGTACTAAGGATGGTTTTAATCAAATTATATAGTATAAATGAAATATATATTATATTCATGACATAATTACCTTTCTATAAATATAATATATCATTTTCTTTATTACCTTTTCACACAATGAAAAAGTGATAACGTCGTTCATGGATGTGTGGACTATCACCTCCTCAAAGAGATGTGATTGATTTTACATAAAAATAATTCTATATAAAATTAAATATGATTAAATAATATGGTATTTATGGTATAATTATCATAATAAAAATATATATGTTACCTACCTTATTTACATTTAGATCATTGAAAAATGCGAACGTTACTCATGCGTACGTATGACCTACCGTCTCCATGATTGTAAAGTTGGTTCATTTTTCATAACCATATTTAATATTTGGTTTAAAAAGTATAATTTATGTATAAATATGATAATTATTTCATGATTATTATTCTGTATATGTTTATATGATGACCTCCTTGACCATATTCAACCAACCGTAATCATTTTTTACATATAAGATGAATATGGTCAAAACATACGACGTAAATTTAATTGATTAGGTCATTATATAAAACATTGAAATATGTGAAATATGTAAAACCCTAATATTTTTATGAAATATTTTTTTTAAATTAATTCAATCTTTTTGATATTCTTTATTTTACACAATACTGAATATATCTTTTTGTTATCTGAAAGCACTAAGATTGTCTTGTGTTATATACAACACCAAGTTAATATTTCATTACATGATAGACTTATATTATCTTATTCCACTTGAAAAAATATTTTGGGTTGTGTTACATGCAATTCCAAGTCCCTTTTATAGATTTTGTTACACGCAAGACCTAGTTGTACAAAACTGCAATGTATTGTTGGTATTATTATTAAAATATTATTATAGTTGTCACATATCCATTAGAATGGTGGTTATGAATAAGATTAATTAAATTGTGAAAATATGGATTACACATGTATATAAGAAGAATTATTTGGTGACCAATTCACTATAAATGAAAATAAAACCATTTTAGAAATATAGAAAATCTTTTACTAGAAAACTATATTTATGAAATCAAACAAGTTTGTCATTCATAATTTAATTAAAACACATTTTATAAATTATTTTAATCGTGTACTTATTTTAAATAAAATTTTGGAAAATTTTATAATTTTTATTTGAAAGAATAAACTTCATTTTATAAATTGGAATATCAAATTTTACTTTGGGTTAATTTTTGTTATTTTTCTCAGAAGTTTCATTTTTTGATAAATAGTGAAAAACACTAAATTTTAATTTAAAACTATCTTTTCATCTAATTTAATCATATAGTAAAATTATATTTATTTTGGTTTTATAATTTAATTACATCAATATTAAAAAAATAATCAAATTTAGTTCATTAGAACCAATTTCACATTGAAATTGGATATAAAAACATTTCAAACTTTTGGACTTTTTCGCTTTAAAAACCCGCTTTCCCATCACATCTATATGATTAATTTTAAATTAATTTATACCACTTATGATATTTTAATTAGTAAAAATGGATTCAATATTTTGAATCATAATAATTTCTAATTTATAATATGGTCAACTTAGTTTTTTACCAAATGTATTAGTGAAAATAATTAAAATTAATTACAGCAATTAAGGTAAAAAAGAGTTTACTTCATGGTTAAACTTTAATATTAAGGGTCCAAATGATCTATACACTTGTCCAAAAGCCATTTTATGGATATATTTTTAACAATTACCCTCTTGTATCTAAAATTAAAAATTATTAGAGTCACATGATTTATTAAAGACTTCTCAATATTGTTTGCCTTTTCATATTTAGAAGAATGTCGCTCCTCCTCCACTATAAAAGGGCACTCACCCCCATCACTTCTTCACACCTCTCAATCAACTTTTTATCATCCATAACCAGACCAAATAATCTACCAACTTCTATACCTTCATCCTAGAGGCCTCAATTTGGGTTGAAATCCAACCAAGGAATCCATTTGGTTCACACTAAAATGAGTTTCCCAAATAAGAGGTAACATCCTTCCACAAGCTCTTTTATTTTATTTTATTTCTCCATTGCCTCAATTATTATTATTCCATGTTTATATAATAATATAATTATCTTCAATATAATTATATTTTTTTATTCAAATATTTTGTCTTACACCAACACACACTTCCATCAAATGGTAATGAACTTGTCGTTCTTGTGTAAGGCGGACTACCGCATCGCAAAACAATGTCATTCATTTTTCCTTTACCACCTATAATGGTTGGGAATTATGATATAAATACTATTTTATATGATATATATGATACTTATGATATATTTATGATTCTATAATTATTATATAAAATATACCTTCATGCTTTCCATTTTGTGTAAATATGATAACTTTATTTGTGAACGTGTAGATTGTTGCCACCTCAAAGCGATGTGATTTGTTAAAACTTTACATGGAATGAATTAAAGATGTGTTTAATAAAATTATATGATATATATAAAATAATAATGATACTATAATTTTAATATATATATATATATCATTTTCATTCTTTCTTTCAATACGATAATAAAACGGAAACAACATTCATGTGTATGTACGGCCAACCGTCTCCATGAATAGTGTATTCAATTTCACATTTCAAAATTTTATATATTATTATAAATATTTATATAATGAATAAATATGATATTTAAATCATGTTTTAAATTATTTAAATATGTAAATAATTATCTAAGTAAGAGTATCAAGAATAAAAAGTTAAAACATATACGAAAAACAAAGCGGATATTACCCGAAATGTAACATTAACATGAAATTGTTAATAAATGGGTAATATAAAATCATAATAAAATATTATGTGGTATTATATATAGTAATATGGTTCTGTGTTATATTTATAATAAACTTATATTTATTATATAGGAGGTATGGACAGGTATGAAGAAATTCAAAACTTAAGGTAAGGGTTTTCTCATTTCACTTTTATTTATGTGATACTTATGACTTATTCACCACTCATTTATTTTATGTGGTGTATATACTTCTCATTAATGTATTATATTATTCTTATAATTAAATTCATGTGAATTTACATATCCATTTTATGATCTTTATTTCATGGGGTTTATGGTTCAAAAGTTACCAAATCAGTAAAGTAATTTTGTCTTGATTTTCCTTCTTTGAGACACATGCCGTGTTATGATATTATATTTTTCTATGAGGTTTATATAATTAACTTTAACATGTTATGAATCTAATTATTTTCATTATATTTTAAGCTTCATGTAATTTTATTCTTTCTATATTATTACGATTTAATGTTACCAAAGTAGTAACCTTTTATTTCTACAATATCATTGTTTATTGAGATTATTTATGATTATGATTACATTGATAAAATATTATGATCCATATCTCAAAAATTATCATGACTATTATTCTCCTCGGGTTATCCATGATATCTCTCTTTATTAGTACCATTTTTTCACTCTTCGGGACTTAAGATAATTAAGAAAGTGTTTTTAAGAAAATTTGACTTTACTTATCTCTTTGGTCAGAAATTTTTTTATTCAAAAAACCATGATTTCTAAAAATGTTTTAAAAAATGTTTTACTATAATTTGTAAAATACATTTTTACCCATGTTTTACATTTTTAATAAAATAGGTTTTTTAAGGAATATCCTTTTCATTTTCTAATCAAGGAACTTTTCTAAAAAATTTATGATACAAAAGGAATGTTCAGTATGTACGGATTTACCCACCTTCATGACCGTCATTTATATAAAGATTCATTTGAAAGTTTATAAGATTATTTTTAAAGTAAATTTTTTTCTAATATTCTGGAAATTCTTTGTTTTAAATTTATTTTCAAAGAAAATGGTTTTCAAAAAAAATTATTTTTAAATTTGTTTTTAAATTATTTTCAAAGCTTCTTTTTTAAGTTTTGAAGGTTATTTTCAAAGAAAAAGGTTTTCAATGTGTTCTATGATTTAAAAATAATTTTTCAAAAAGAAAATGATATTTTCCTCATGAAATTATTTAAATGATTTTAAAATATTATTTTATAATTTTTTCAAAAAAAATTTCAAAGAAATGTATTTTGAAAATGTTTCATGTTTTAAAAAATGATTTTCCAAGAAATATTATTTTCCTTTAGAAATGTTCCAAGTTATATTTCAAAATAATTCCCCATCTATGTTGAAATCCTTTGATATAGTTTATTCTTTACTGGTGATATGATCCAATGATACCATTCATTTTCTTTATTTGAATGGTTTATATTAAGATGATAAGTTTGTTAGGAAACCTGTTTCTCTTCCATGAGTTATACCATGATAAAATGATTATGAAACCTAATTCCTTTCACGGGTTATTCTATGATGAAATGATTATGAAACTTGATGATTTTTTATAAGTTAGGATATTATTAAATTTTTATAATACCTAATTCGTTTCATGGGTTATGATATGACTTTTATAAAACCCATCTCTTTTTATGGGTCATTATTTGATGAATTTTTTTGTTATCTTGTGGAACATGCATGTATGATTTCATTATGTGATGGGTGGGACCTATATCTCCCTCCAATGCATTGGGTAATGATAAATGTTTTATGAGATCAAAGAGTGCATGTGTGGGCATCCTAATCCCGAAACAAAAGGGTGCACGGGAGGGCATCCCAAGCCCAAAACAAGAGGGTACATGGGAGGGAATCCCAAGCCTAAAAAAGAGGGTACCTGGGAGGGAATCCCATTCCAAAAATAAGAGGGTACATGAAAGGGAATCCCAAGACCAAAACAAGAGGGTACATGGGAGGGAATCCCAATCTCAAAACAAGAGGGTACATGGGAGGAAATCTCAAGCCTGAAACCAGAGGGAACAAAAGAGGGAATCTCATGCCTGAAACAAGAGGTTACATGAGATGTTATACCATTCCCAAAACAAGAGGGTACATTGGAGGTAATTACAATTCTGAAATAAGAGGGTGCATAAGAGGGAATCCCAAGCCTGAATCAGGTACACAAGTGATTATCCCAAGCCTAACATGTTATGAAGGTATTAGTAGGTATCCATGACATAGGATTTTATATGCTTATGTGTATGCCACACTTCCATGTCTTATTCCTCTATTATGATATCATGGATTTTTCTATTGATTCACTTATGATTCATGTCTTATAAACTACAAATCTTTATGCCATGACTCTTGATTATGATCTTTGATATATAGGGTATGATCTTATAATGTTATGGTCATGTTCTTGTACCCTTATGCCAGTGTTATGCATACATATCTCCCTTGTTTACCTTTACTGGGCATCTTATCTCAACCATGTCTTATGTTTTCTTTCCCCGGGTTATGAAGAAAGGTTTTATACAGGAGTCCTAATGGGTAAGATATTTAATTTATATGTTGAAGATCTTTCACCTAGATAGAATATTATGTTTCCAAGTTTCCAAAGACACTAAACTATTATGGTCCTCAGGAATGTATTTTTGTAATGCGATGAATATTCATCTATAATAATGTAATATACATATATGTTAAGCCTGGGTTACTATATTTCGTATCAAAGGAAATTTTTATTCAACCTTTGGAAACTTATATGATAAAAGTTTAGTGATATCCCCAGGCATATTTCAAATGATATGTCTAAGGATATCTCTAAGGATAAGCCTAAGGTGTCATGAATTTAAAAAAGGGTTTCATAATTTAGAAATCCTATAAGTGGTTTTTTATAATTATGTGGTTTTCTGCTATGATAATCACTGTTGAAACTATGATTTATGGTTTTATTCTATGGAGGGAACTATAAGTAACTAAGTTAACATTGATTGTGAAGGAAATTTTCTAATGAACAATCAAATGGGATGATCACTAGAGTGAATGATGTTATGATCATGCCTAATCAGTTTTTAAAAATATGATTAATAATGTGTTCCTTAACCAAATCTCGAACTCAAAAAAGAATAAAAGAAAATATTTTGTGAAGATTATGGGTAATGGAGACCATTGAGGAAATATGGTTTAGTTTCCTACATGTCGAGAATGTGGGAAGAAACACCCAAGTGAATGTATCAAAGGAACGGTAATATGTTTTGATTGTAGAAAATAAGGACATAAATAAAGTAAATGTAATGGGAAAATGAAAAGTCCAGTTAATGTAATGGATGTAAATATTGTAATCCCTAAGGTATTATCAATAGTTAAATGGTTTATGTGTGGAATTAATGGGTATTATTCAAACTGATGTCCTAAGTGGAAAAATACCAAAGGGAATTAACAAGGTGGTATAAGTAATGGTTATTTTCTGATAATGATGATAATACAGATGAAATTTGAATGGAAATAGGTATTAATTAATGGGATTAGGTATCCTTGTTAATAAATTAAAGATGTAGTTGAATTATCAAAGTGTTTCTATATTTGGATTCAATAATTATGAATTTTGAAATATATAAGGATTGTTAAGTTTATGTTTTTCATTAAGGACTTACAAGAATATGTTGAATGGTTCTGATGGACTATAAATGTGATTTAATAGAAGGGTTACATTTGAATAAGGGAAGATAACCCTTAATATGTTCCTGATGTTGAGATAATTATGTTTGGATAAATATGTGTATGATATGAATAAATAAATTGGATGGTACTGATTACCACAGAATTGATAGTGGATTTTTTGAAATATTAGTTTTTTTATCATGGATGGAATTTACTATATTTTTTTATTTAGGTAATATATCAAATAAACTTTAGAATAATTAAATAGTTGTGTTTTCAATAAGGATCTGTGGTAATGAGAATGCATGATGAAAATATTCACATATTTCGTATGTGACAACCAAGAGCTATTTTATGATATGTGGGGGATCAATGATAAGCTATTTTTGAGAAGTTTAGTGACCTTATTTCTAAAGTTATATTCTTTCAACTTTCATAAGGGTTATAAGGTTAACCATTTATAGAATGTTTTATGTTAAACATTGGAAGAGGTTTTATATATTGAAGTATTATCTCGCCACATGATTTATGAATATTAGATAACATGTGCTTACTTTTTTCTATGATGTTAACTAAATTCTAATGGAATGAATTATCATTCTACATCATAATATATTCGTAATTTTGGAATGAAAAAATCATCTTCATTTAAAGGAGTAAGAGATGAAAAAAATTGATCAAGGAACAACCAAAGGGTGATATTTTACATATTAAAAGGAATAAAATCAAGTAAGTATATTTCATTATGTTATTAGATAGTAAAATAATTCCTCAACTCTGGGAAAGAGATATTGAAAAATATTTACCCTAATACTTATATTTCTATTGAACTATTGCTCTTATAAATCATCATAGATTTATGGTTTTGAGGCCCTTAACATTTCATTGATGATTCACTTACTCATGATCAATGATCTTTATCACTCTCTATAACTTTTCTTCTATGTCCAGTATTCAGAAACCTATTTATGAGTAACTTCGGGTAACTTTTATGGTTCCATCTTTCCCTTTTTAAGGAAAGTTTTAGTATTAATTTTTATAATGTGAGTTTCTATGGATGGAACTTTAAAGTATTAAACCATTGATGACCTAGATGAATTTCTAGGGAGAAATTAATTTTTAAGTGGGTAGAATGTAACACCTTGATATTTTTTTGAAATATTTTTTTCTAATTAATTTAATCTTTCTGATATTTTTTATTTTACACAACACTGAATATAGTTTTTTGTTATACAAAATCACTAAATTTGTCTTAAGTTATATGAAACACCAAGTTAATATTTTTTTACATGCAAGACTTAGATTATTTTTAGGTACACGCAACACTACGTTTATAATGTGTAACATGCAATATTTATTCCTTTTTATAACTTGTGTTACATGCAAGACCTGGTTTTACTAAACTATAATGTACTATTAATATTATTATTAAAATATTATTATAGTTGTAACATATCCATTATAATGGTGGTTATTAATAATATTAAATAAATTATAAAAATATGTTTTAAAAATTTATATAATAAAAATTATTTGGTGACCATTTAACTAGAAATGAAAATAAAACTCCTTTGGAAATGTAGGAAATCTTTTGCTGGAATACTATATTATGAAAACAAACAAGTTTTACCTTAATAATAAAATTAAAAAAAAATTGACAGATTATTTTAATGAAATATATATATATATATATATATATTCATTTTACTATTTAATGTTCATATTATGTGTTTTCTAGAAAAGAGATAAGAATAAAACCAATTTTATGAATAAAAGGTTGTATTTTTCTAAAAGGTAATTTTACCGTCTTTTAATTCCGCTCCTATTTTAAATATAATTTTTGAAAATTTTATAATTTTTACTTGAAAAAATAAAATTCATTTTTTAAAATAAGAATATCAAAATTTTCTTTGGGCGAATTTTTGGTATTTTTCTGAGAAATTTCATTTTTTGATAAATAGTGAAAAATAATGAATTTTAATTCAAAAATGCCTTTTCATATAATTTATGTATATAGTTAAAATATATTTTATTTTGGTTTATAATTTTAATTAGATCAATTTTACATCAATTATTACAATTTAGGTCATTTTAACCAATTTCACAATGAAATTGGATATAAAAACATTTCAAACTTTTGGACTTTTTCGCCTTAAAAACACATTTTCCCGTCATGTCTGCAGGATTAATTTTAAATTAATTTCTGCATTTCTGTGATTTAAATTAGGAAAAATAGATTTCATATTTTAAATCATCATAATTTATAATTTCTAATAAATTCAACTTAGTTTTTTACCAAAAATATTATTGAAAGTAATTAAAATTAATTACATCAATTAAGGTCAAAGTGAGTTTACTTAATGGTTAAACTTTAATCATAAAGAGCCAAATGACCCAGAAACTTTTCCAAAATCCATTTTCTGGCCATATTTCTACAAATTCCCATCTTTTATCAAAATTGGATAATTATTGGAAGTACATGATGTATGAGAGACCTCTCAATAGTGTTTACCTTTTTATATTTACAAGAATGTCACTCCTCCTCCACTATAAAAGGGAATTCACCCCCTCACTTCCTCACACCTCTAAATCCACTTTAGATCATACAGCCCTACTCAAATAAGCTTAAAAATTATCTCTCTTTATTTTATAGGCCTCACTTTTGGTATAAATCCAACTGAGGAATCCATTTGGTTCACACCAAAAGGATTTACCCAAAGAAGAGGTAGCATCCTTCTATAGGCTCTTTTTTTTATTTTCTTTCTCCAACACCTTAATTATTATTATTACATTCTTATATTAGAACATCAGTATCTTCAATATGGAAATATTTTTTTATTCTAAGATTTATACTTACACCTTTATATGCCCAAAGATGTCATTAATTCCTACAGGCATAGATCAAATTAGAAATTTATATTAAACCTGAATCATACTAACTACAAAGGCATAGTATAGCAGAAGTTCGGGGTCAATCCCATAGAGATAGGGGAACATTGTAATGATAACTCTCGACTAAAGTTTGGTTTGCTCCGATTTAATTTTATTTTATTTAAAACAATAACGTAAATTAAATAAATGAATTAAAATAGAAAAATAAAAGAGATAGGAACCAATTTCCAGGGATGGTGTTTCTAAATCAATTAATTCAACTTCACTTGAAAAAAATAATTATATAAAATAGTTTCACAACAAAAAATATTAATTGATAAAAGAAATGATCATTCCTTATCAAACTACCCTAGAATCCCAATTTATCATGGTCATATGAATCAAAATATCTAAAGTGCATTAAGTTTAGATTTCTAAAAGCAGAAGAATAATTCCATTCAATGTTCATGAACAAATCATCTCAATCATGTTGGGTTTAATTCATTATTAAAAACATATGGTCAATGATTAAATGACAAATAAAATATATGTGCATGTGCAACATGATACTATTAAATAAAATAATCTTTATGAGCAAAGTTAAATCACACTATGATGGTATTCACACCCTTTAACTGATTCTGCTCTCCCCTATGGGTTTTATCCAATCCTCATTGGGTGGTCTCTAATAATGATTAAACCCAAATCCACAAGAGAGAGAATAAGAAAAAATAATGAGAAAAGAATAAATAAAAAAAATATTGGAATTAAATTAAACATCATTTGATATTACATGGAAGAATAAGAAAGAAAGGAAAAGAAAAATAGAATTAAAAACCTATCTATGGAATAACGAAACCCTACGGTAGCCTCTTGGTGGTTTCACCCCATGCGTGGAATAGAATCCCTTTTATCTTATCTATAACCCATATAAATAGGCCATGGTGTCATCAATAGGGTTCGCTCAGGTCAAAAGTGGAGTTTAATGACCATTCGGGTCAAAATAAATCATAAATACCATCGTAAGATATGATGGAAATCAGTGTTTTCTACTGTATCAGTAAATTTCACGTCATGTAATGTTTTACAGGATGTGTAATGTGTTGGGATTTTCATGTCGTGTAATATTTACATGATATAAATCTTCAACTTTCAACATCGGAACCTTCATTTTATCCTACTTCTTCAGTTTTGTGCCATTATAAGTGCTTCATGATCATCCTCAAAATTCAGTGTCACATCATGAATTCATTAAAGTGGCGCGAATTGCCTTTTTGGTCCTCAATTCCACTATTTTCCTTTGTATTTCTTCATATGTCAGTCCTACATAAGAATACACAAAACATTCATATAAATAACATATATTATATTTAATTAATTAATATTCAATGAATTTATATATAAAAACCCATCAAAATATGTATAAAAAATAGAGATATCACATTAACACACTTCTATAAAATGGGTAACAAACATATTGTTTGTTTATACAGTAGACTACTGCCTTACGAATTGATGTTGTTCATTTTTCTTTCACCACCTCTCATGGTTAGGAATGATAATGAAAATAATATTTTTAAATTATATATATGATATTTATTATGTATTTTTTTTCTTCTGGAATTATTATATAAAACATAACTTCATGATTCCCATTTTTTATAAATACGATAACTTCATTTGTGGGTGTGTAGACTACAGCCTCTTCAAAAAGATGTGATTCATTAACACAATACATAGAATGTATTAAGGTTGGTTTTTGTAAATTTATATGATATATATGAAATAATAATGATACTATAATTTTAATATATATATATATATATATAAATATATTTCATTTAATTTCTTTCTTTCAATACAATAATAAAAAGGAAACAACATTCATGTGTACGTATGGCATACCGTCTCTATAAAAGATGTATTCCATTTCACATTTATATATTTCATAGGTTAGTATAAATATTTATATACTAAATACATATTATATTTAAATCATTTTTTACATTATTTAAATAATTAAATAATGATCTATGTAAGAGGATCAATAACAACAAGTAAAAACAAATATGAAAAAAAAGTGGATATTACCTGAAACATAACATTAACATGAAATTATAAATAAAAGCATAATATAATGTCATAATAAAATAATATATGGTATGATATATAAAAATATGGTTTTTTAGTATATTTATAATAAACTTATATTTATTATAAAGGATTTTTGAATGGGTATGAAGAAATTCAACACTTAAAGGTAAGGGTTTTCTCGTCTCACTTTTATTTCTGTGAGAATTATGCCTTATTCACCACTCATTTATTTTTTGTAGTGTATATAATTCACATGAATGTATTCTATAATTATTATGCTCAAATTCATTGGTATTTACATATCCATTTGATGGTCTTTCTTTCATGGGGTTTATGGCGCAAAAGTTACCAAATTGGTAAAGTAATTTTGTCTCAATTTTCCTTCTTTGAGATACATGTTATGTTATGAACCTATGTTTTTATATGAGGTGTATATACTTACCTTTTAAATTTTATAAATATAATTATTTTCATTATATTTTAATATTAAATTAATTTTATTCTTTATATAGGATTATGATTCAATATTACCAAAGTGGTAACCGTTTATTGCTACAATATCATCATTTATCGAGATTGTTTATGATTATGATTCCATTGATGAAATATTATGATACATATATCAATAAATATCATGAGTATTATTATACTCTATTTATCCATTATATCTCTATGTATTAGTACCATTTTTCCACTCTTTGGGACTTAAGATAATTAAGAAAGTGTTTTTAATAAAATCTGACTTTATTTATCTCTTTAATAGTAAATATGTTTTATTCATAAAATCCTGTTTTCTAAAAAAAATTAAAATTTTTTATTCTGATGTTTAAAATACATTTTTACCTATGTTTTACCTTTTAAATAAAAAAATTAAATGAATCTCCTTATCTTTTTCTGATCAAGTCAATTTTCTAAAAAATTTATGGTGTAAAAGGAATGTTTGGCATGTATGGTCTGTCGTCATAACCATCATTTCCTTGAAGATTCCTTTCATAGTTTATGAGTTTATAATTAAATTAAATATTTTTCCTAATATTTTGGAAATTATTTATTTTAAATTAGTTTTCAAAGGAAAAGGTTTTCAAAAAAAATATGTTTAAAAAGTGTTTTTAAATGATTTTCAAAGATTCCTTTATAAGTTTTCGATGTTATTTTCAAAGAAAAAGGTTTTCAAAGTGTTATATAATTTAAAAAACATTTTTCAAAGATTAATTGATATTTTCTCCATGAAATGATTTAAATTATTTTTAAATCTTATTTTATAAGTTTTTAAAAGTATTTTTCAAAGAAATAGATTTTGAAAATGTTTCATGTTTTAAAAAGTGATTTTCAATGAAAGATTATTTTTACTTTAGAAATGTTCCATGAGTTATTTTAAAATTCTTCCCCATATACATTGACATACTTTGATATAGTTTATTATTTAATGGTAATATGATCTTATTACACCATTCTTTTTATTTCTTTTAATGGTTTATACTAAGATGAAAAGTTTTTTATGAAAGTCATTTCTCTTCCACAGGCTATACCATGATAAAAAAATTATGAAAACCACTTCCTTTCACGGATTATTCTATGATGAAATGATTATGAAACCTATCTATTTTTCAAAAGTTATGATATGATGAAATTTTTATAATACAAATTTCATTTCATGGGTTATGTTATGATTTTTATGAAACCCATCTCTTTTTATGGGTAATGATATGATGAATGTTTTTTTATCTTGTGGCAAATACATCTATGATTTTATTGTGTGAAGTGTGGGAACTATATCTCTATCTAATTAATTAGGTAACATTAAATGTTTTATGAGATCAAAGGGTGCACAGGAGGTCATCCCAAGCCTGAAACAAGAGGGTACATGGGAGGGAATCCCAATCCCAAAACAAGAGGGTACACAGGAGGGCATCCCAAGCCTGAAATAAGAGGTTACATGGGAGGGCATCCCAATTTTGAAATAATAGGGTGCATGGTAGGAAATATCAAGCCTAAAACAAGAGGGTGTATAAGATGTAATCCCATGCCTGAAATAAGATGGTACATGAGAGGGCATCTCAAGCCCAAAAATAAGTGGGTACATGAGAGGGAATCCAAATCCTGAAATAAGAGGGTACATGGGAGGGTATCCCAAGACAAAAGAAGGTACATGAGTTATTATCCCAATCCTAACATGTTGTGAATGTCTTGGTAGGTATCATTGATATAGGATTTTTATGCTTATGTGTATGCCACAATTCCATGTCTTATTCCTCTCTTATGGTCTCATAGATTATACTCTTGATTCCCTTGTGATTCATGTCTCATGAACTACCAATATTTATACCATAAATATTTATTATAATATTTTATATGCAAGGTATGATATTCTAATTTTATAATCATGTTCTCATACCCTTATTCTCATGGTATGCTTACATAACTCCCTTTTTTACCCTTACTAAACATTTAAGCTCACCCCTTTCTTATGTTTCCTTTACCCAGGTTATGAAAAAATGTTTTAAGTGGTAATACTAATGGGGAATATCTTTAAGGGATATGTTGAAGATATTTCATGATGTAATATTATGTTTTCATGTTTCCAAAGACATTAAACTATTACGGTCCTCAGGCATGTATTTTTGTAATGTGCTAAATATTCATCTATAATGATGTAATATCCATGTATGTTAATATTGAGTCACTATAAAATAAAATTAATAATAAACTTGAAAAAGGTTCTAAAGAAATTAAATAATTAACATAATTTTATTATTTATGAATTTACATATAAAAGTGATAAGTTGGACTCAAGGTAAGGGACTTCATCTCAATCTCCTATCATTGAGGCATATTTGGATGTTATACATCCACCTTATTTTATGAGGTGTGTATATATCCTATTTGACATATCATATCATTAATTTATTTATTCTTCATTTTATTTAATGTTTTTTAAATTTTATTATTTCATGGGGATTATGATTCAACTATTTCAAAGTGGTATATGACACTTTAATTTAAAAATATCTTTTCTTTACATGATTAAATATTTAATTTCAAAATATTTTACACCATGTCAATATTCTTGATAATATTTGATATGTTTATTTATATGGATATAAAATTATTATAAAGTAAATATTATTAATATTTTTAATTTCATTCAAAGTTTTTAAAAAGGAATATTTTTAGATGTTTTATACGGAATGTTTTGACATACAAAAAAAGGAACATGTTATGCTTAATGTACACAACAGCACTAACTTTTCCACTACATTGACTATTATTTAATTTCTAGTTTCCTTTGAAAGCTTACATGTTTTATTAAATTAAATTTATTATTTACCTTTTTTGGTTATTTTGGTATTTAAAATGGTTTTTCAAATAAAAGGGTGTTTTTTATTGAAAATGGGTT